>OZ008367.1:163367886-165779767 GCA_963931995.1 Phaonia tiefii
CATTATCACACGACCAGCACCCCACTTTGATGTTACACTCGTCGCCCTAGTCTTACACCTTCCGTAATGTTTAAACACTTATGTTTTCCTGCTCGCCTTCCTCTTGGGTTTTTGGTTTACTGCGACAGCAGTTGAGAGATGAGGTTGACACTTCTACTTTCTCCTCTAAACAGAAAAAAAACTATTTGAGTTTTTTTATCAAAAATTGTAAATATTACTTCAGTTCGTATCCAAAGCAGTTGAAAAAAGAAAAAAACAAGACACACGCAACGGAACGAAACAAAAATCTAATAACTTTTCTTTTTTCAACTTAAGTTTGCCTTACGCCACGTACTTCTATCTTTCCTCTGCTATTCGCGTTCCAATGAGATTTAGCAATAGCAACAATAAAAATCAACTGAAAAACCAATCAACCAACCAGTAAATTGCAAAATGCTGTATTTTTTATTACTTCTATGTCACTGTTTTTCCCTCTTGCACCTTTCACAACTCTCACTCATCACTTAACTTGGTTGTAGTTCACCCAAATTGGTTTTCTATGTGTGTTTCGCTTTTTTGCCCTTTTTAGATCACACCATTATTGTTCATTTTCCACAATTGCAGCAACTTTTAAGTTTTGTGACCAATACGTCCACTACCGAACATTGAAAATTGCTAGTTTATCAAATTATTAACCAAATAGTTGTTAAAAATAATTTTCCGTGTTTTTCGTTTTTGCTCTATTAACTTTTTTATATGAAAAAATTGCTATTAAATTTTGACAACTGCTGGCTCATCTCTTGTTGAAGAGAGAAGCACTAGTAACGTTTGGCATTGCTCTCCCATAGTGATTTTTGTACTTGTTTATTTTTATTACAGCAATTGTTTTCTTATCATTTGTATTAAGATTAGGTAATTATGTTTATAAAGTACACCAACATTAATTCACCTAGTTTTCTTAGAAGTCTATAAAAAAAATTATCTATTCACATGTCGAGAGAATTTTCTTCTACGTTTTGGGGATAGAAGGCATTGCCAGACACAAATTATCATCTTTCAAATTGGAATTACATTCCACGAATGACTGGTTCACCAGAATGAGTTGAGCGTATAGCCGTGTTTACATACCTATGCAAGGCTTGCGTATTTATCTTAAGTGGAGTTTAGATTATCAAACGTATTTCACGATTTGTCGAATCTGAAGAAAAATTGTCAATATGAAAAGCTGTCGTCAGATAAATCTGATGGTCTACAAAACAGTTTGAAAACCAAACGATTTCTTTGAGGTTATCGATAAAACAGAGAGAGAGAGATAAAATGTCGGAGATAATAAACAGAGAGCAATGCGATAAACATACAATTACATAACATTTTTAATTTTATTTAATAAAGTATAACTTTAATAAATACAAAACTTACACGCTTGTAAAAATACAGAAATTACACATAGCGGGAGGTCGGGGATGTGTGTGCTTAGTTTTATTAGTTTGTTTAATTGTATATATGAATGTGTGTACGAGTGCATAACATATATTCTCAGCAGTATCTCCTCTTCCCTTTCGCTTTCTGTGGGCTTTCAAGTAATTGTTGCAAGACCTTTGCAAGCGTAAACAGTTGTTAACACTGTGGTGTCTTGCTTCAAATGAGGTCTGTCAGATAAATCTTACTGTGTGTACGAAAAATCGATATTTTATCGATAAATTCTTCAGATATGTTTGTCAGATCTGTCTAATAATTTGAACCCCACTTTACACGGCGTGTACATAAATGGAGATTAAACCATTAGGCACATTTCACTATCAGATTCTCTGAATTCTTAGAATGTGAACACCAGTCAGTCGTCAGACAAATCGTTTGGTATTCAAAACTTTGATTGTTTCACTGTTATTGATAAAAAAAATAACGATGGAATGTCAAACAGAGAAGAAAAACGGAATAAGTAAAAATTGCTGCTTATACCTATTTCAGCTCCCATTGAATATCAAAAAAATCTTTTTAAGATAGCACTCATTGTTTTAAGCACAAAATGTTAGATATAAAACCTTTTTTCGGAGTTCGAATCTACGGGATGGTATTATGTTTTACATACCGTCTCAAGCGAATGACCTGTTTGGTACAATATAAATCGAAATAAACGAAAAAAACTAAATGAACATTTTCGATAACTCGATTAGTAATGGAAACATTGACCTTTGAAATTATCGAATATTTTTTTTTTAATTTTCCGCAATCAATTTTCTCCGCACTAACTTTGTATTTTACATTTTCTGCTTACAAACGTATGTTTTAGTCCCATTTCCCATTGATGTCAACAACTCCCCGGTATAGTTAGTCCAGATTTTATTCAATCGTCTACAAAATTCAATTCTTGCAGATTATTCGTAAATAAAGACTTAAGGGCTAACTATAATGTGCATGTGTTGGCTTAAGCTACTGTCAAATCTGAACGAAAAGCCTGTCAAATGCTTAACAAACTCAGAAAAGACTTTTAGGTGACTATAATGTACTTACATGAAGTTGAAACTATTAAGACACAGTTGCACATCAAAGTAATATTGGTAGGTTTGCAGGAATTTTAATTGTTCTCATGTTTTGTAAATATATGAAATTTGTTCACAAAAATTTACTGAGTGACCATAATATATAAAAACCATACCTTAAGTATGAATGTGTACGATAATTTTATTAATTTTTGCAAAAATTTGAATGCAAAACTGCACCCGTTTTTCTTTTTGTGTAATTTATTGAGAAAAGTACTAAAAATGCATCAGTGTGCATCTCTAAATTTCTAAACAATAACAACTTCAGATTTTGTGTTTATTTAGTGAAAAATGGGTAAGAAGCTGAAATATTTAAAGTTCCTTAAATTGATTAAATTTGAATTGGAAGGCATGTGCACATTAAAAAAAATAATTTTATTTCATATTTGCTTTTTATGTATACCATATACAAACACCTGTTTACGCACGGAATGTGCGTTCAGTTTGGCTCTTTGCTTAAGCAAATGACTTTTGACGAAACTTTTTATTAAGTACATTATGGTTTGCCGCATACTAAACATGTGTTCCCACAGTTGCTTAAGCTGGCTTAAGCCCACACATGCACGTTATAGTTAGACCTTTAGGCCCACTTTTTGACTCGTTATTTAAATTGGTAATCAGTTGATTTTGATTTATGTTTGATCTGACTTTAAATAGGAAAAAAGTTTTTCAGTGCTTGGTCAAATAATCTTACTACCATGTGGCAAATGCTACGAAAAATAACCGGTATTCATACATTTATCGGTTAATCGTTACAATGCATCAAACTGACGCCATTTGCAAAACAAACGCGAAGTGATAAAATACAAAATATTTAATGAAATTGGGGAATTTGAATTTGAATTTCTATGACCGATTTTTGTTAGTTTTTGGTTAAGGTATGAGAAATTCATACTACCAGCTTACAAGTCATGAACATTTTTCTAATTGAAAAATGGTTGGTTTTTGTTGGAAATAATAGACAATTCAGTTCAAACACACACTCACTGGCATGAGTAGTTTCGAACTCCGTGACAAGTTCATCATCAGATGCCTAAACTACTGTGCCTGAATTGATGCCATCGGTTGATCATCAATCGTATATACACAAACTCAATTCTGCAATTCACAGTGCGAATTAGTATCGATCGAAGATCCCTAAGTATCAACATCACTGAAAGACCTATAATTCCAACAACAAGAACAGACAGAATTTTTCCACCATGTTCTTCTCTTCCTCATGCATTCTCGCATTGTTGCAGTGGGAATGAGAGAAATCTTTAATAATTGGTATCTACACAAATAATTTTACCTTTAATAATATGTTTTTCGACCTTTCTTATTATGATCTAATAAATGATTTTCCCAGCTCGAGGTCTTTATTTGTTCGCCTATTTATCCATTTTCAATATTTCGCCATCCGTCGGATAACATCTACAGGAATCTATAAAATAACAATCATAATACAATATAAAAATAACATAACACCCTAACACAAAAAACCAAACAATAAACACTTACATATCGCACCCGTTCAACAACACTGTATTAACTCAAAAACTTCAAAGTGTTCAGGAGAGACAAAAAACTGTTTTCTTAATGCTTAAGGAATTTTCCATTAACAAAAGTTAGGCAATATTTAAAAAAAAATAAATAAATGGTTTCCCATTACATCCCATGAAGGGACAGGGGAGAACTTCTCACAATCACTGAGCTGTGCGCTTTCCAGTTTTCTCTCACTGATTGGGACCTACAGTTTTACACCGATTCCGAACGGTATTTTGAGAAGCTTTTTCATGGCTATATACTCGATAGTGTCGCCGTCACTATGCGAGGTGACCGCCGCCGAAAGAAATGTTAAGGTGGTCAGAGCAGGGTTCGAACCCAGGATCTCATGTTCAAGAGCCGCGCACACTAACCATTGCACCACCGACGGCCACACAGAAACCCCATCAATTATTGTATTGCACCACATAACCTTTTTATTTGTTTATTGTTTGCAGATAGTGTTATGTATTGTTTTTTGCCAACAAGATAAAATAAAAAAATTTTGAGTTAATACAGTATTGTTGAACGGGTGCGATATGAGTAACAATAGTCTAACGTCAAGACAGTTAAACATTCAATATTGTACTAACAAAACATACTCCCTTTGCCCGTCATATTCCCATAGCCTCACGGCAAATTCCACGCATCCCTTTTCAAATTCATCCTCTGCTCTGTCGGTACGTTGTCAATGTGGAGCATCTCCAAGAATAGACGTCGATTGTGGTTCCTTCGGTTTGTAAAATCCGAGTGTCGTCGAAGACAGGAGTGTGTGCGCTCTCAGCACAGTGGTCCGCAAGAACAGTTTTTTGCACTAATGTGTTCCTCATACATCTTGTGTCGGATTTATGTCCGGAGAATGTTTTGTTAGTACAATATGTTTAACTGTCTTGACGTTAGACTATTGTTACTTACTTACATACTTATACGGTCTCGAACAACCCCGAGGGGTCAGAGACCTTACAAAACGAAGATAACATATTTCGCCAATCAGTTCGATCTTTTCCCTTATCTCTCCAGTTGGCAATACCAAGATACTCGCCGTTGTGCACTTTAGGGCCATACAATTTTCGAAGTATTTTTCTCTCGAAGACTCCTACAAAGTTTTAGACTGCTTGCAATAAGACCCAGGATTCTGCGCCATAAAGCAAGACAGGTTGTATGAGAGTCTGGTATATTTGGACTTTTGTTACTCGACAGAGGGCTTTATCTCTAAAGTGCTTGCTTAGCCCAAAATAACACATATTCGCAAGCACAATTCTCCGCTTGATCTCAAGGCTGACGTTGTTGTTTTTGTGTACGGCAGATCCGAGATATATAAATTCGTCCACCACCTCGAAATTATAACGGTTATCAACGTTCTCGCTTTGGTCTAATCGCGTGGAGGCCTTAAACAGCTCCGCCGATAATCCATCGGCTCCTGCGAAATTGTTGTTCTTAAGCCGGACAATAGCTGTTCTGACCTCGTCTTGGTTTGAAGGTGGACAATCGACGCCGTCGTCCAAATTGTGATCGATTGTCCCGTCATTGAATATCTCAGGTACCAATAGCGCAGGGAAATGCTCTCTCCATATTCCCAACACACTCTGCACATCTACGAACCATGAACGAACATCCCTGAACCATGTCCATTAGTTCCGTTTGTAAGTTTTTTCGGGCTTCGTTCTGCCTTTTGTATGTCTTCATTTTCTCACTCTCACGCTTTCTCCACTGCCGTTTCTTACGCCTAAAGAGACGGTTAACATGATTTATTTTCCCCTCATACCGCTCTGTCATAGCTCGCGTTGCAATTGATTGAAGCAATGCCATGCATGCAGCGTTCTTTTCATCATTTGCAATGCGACACTCTTCATCGTACCATGGTTTGCTGCGAAGCGGGTTTTCAAAGCCAAGTACGGTTGTTGCGGCAGTTTTTATAATCGGGAATGGGTTTTCACTGCGCTTCAGGATCGTCATCATGAGGGGGTGGGTTCTGTGCCAAAAGTTGCGAGAGCTTCCTTGAGTAGGCTTTGGCTACCTCTGGTAATTGCAGCTTTCTCTGCGTCTGGTTTTCGCTCTACTTAATCTTGTGCGAACCTTTGCTGCTACAAGGTAGTGATCAGAATCGATGTTAGCTCCTCTGATCACTCGTACGTCAATTACACTGGATAAGTGCTTTTCATCAATTACGACGTGATGAATTTGGTTCTTCGTTCTTTGTTCAGGGGATACCCAAGTAGCCTTGTGGATGTCTTTATGCTGAATCTTGTACCACTAATGACCATGTTTTTTTTGCCGCGGCAAATTCAATCAGTCTCATACCGTTTTCGGAACTGTCAGCGTGTAGACTGAAATTGCCAATAGTTGAATGAAACACATTCTCCCTGCCTACTGTAGCATTAAAATCCCCAAGTTCAATCTTAATGTCATAGCCAGGGCAACGGTCACACGTTTCCTCTAGGAGCTTATAGAATATGTCTTTGGCAACATCTTTCTCTTCTGTCGGGGCATGCACACAAATTATGGAAATATAAAAATATTTCGCTTTTATGTGGATTGTGGCTATACTTATAAATAATTGTTACTGTGTTAGGGTGTTATGTTATTTTTGTATTGTATTTTGATTGTTAGTTTATATACCTGAAGATGCTTTCCGACGGATGGTGAAATATTGAAAACGCGAACAAACAAAGACCTCAAGCTTGGAAAATCATTTCTTAGATCAGAACACTTCATTATAACGGGTCCGCCAAATAACTTATTTTTTTGAAAATGCTATAAAAAAAAAACTACTGAATATTTTCTCAAATTTCTTTTTTTATTTGAAATTACAATCCTTCCGGTTAATAATGGAAAATAATTTCATTCAAATGGCTGCCTCGGCTGGCCATGCAGTAGCCTACACGATTGGTCCAATTTTTAAGCACATTATCGATTGTGTGCAGCTGTATTTCACCAATGGCTTCACGAATATTGTCCTTTAAAGCGTCAATTGTCTCTGGCTTGTCGGCGTAACACTTATCTTTGAGGGCACCCCACAAATAATAGTCCAACGGTGTCAAATCGCAGCTCCGAGGTGGCCAAACGACATCAGCTCTGCGGCTGATAATGCGATCTTCAAAAACAGGGCGCAATATTTTCCAGCGTTGTTCAAGCGTATACACAACCATATTCGTTCAGCGGAAGAATAAAACTAATTATATGTCAAATCAGACATGAGCTAAGTGTTACCATTCACGAAATAAGCACTAGTTGAAAAAAAAAACGTTAGAGTCCAAACAGAACCAGACACGCTTCAGACGGCGACGGAAAAAATCTCTAGCGTCCAAACGAAACGAGAGAGAGAGCGTCTGGCGACTTCAGTTGATTTTTTTCTCTCAGCGTCGTATATATTTTCGGCTCTTTTCTGGAATTTGTTTGAAAGTTTGGAAAAATAATATTATAGCTATATAGGAATTAGTGTTTTTACTGCTTTTAAAAATGTATTCAATTTTATTGTATTGTGTTTAAAAATAAATTATTTTTAACCCTTTACTTTTCTTTTGCATTGACATGTATAGTTTATATGTGTTGGTTTCTCCTATGATTTTCGTGAACATGTGGCAACTTCATTCTCTCAATTGAGAGATTTCGTGAGCGCCGCCATGAAATTAGAAAAGATTCTATTCTAGCGGCGAGTCGTCAGCCGTATCGGATTTTCGTGACGATTTTTCCCTGCCATAAGAAACCTATGTAGAAAAAACGTCGTCGTCTCTAGCGTGTTTGATTATGCTTAGACTCTTAGATGGCGGACCCTTTATCCC
Organism: Phaonia tiefii; assembly: GCA_963931995.1. Lineage (NCBI taxonomy): Eukaryota > Metazoa > Arthropoda > Insecta > Diptera > Muscidae > Phaonia > Phaonia tiefii. The sequence goes on from OZ008367.1 coordinate 163,375,712, forward strand.
TTTTTTTAAATCGATTTAATTGGCAAAATTCAAAGACGATTTACAATTAGACGACCAGAAGATGTGCGCAACTTGGCAACCCTGGTAAAAGAGAACCAAAAAGTCCTAGGAGTTCAATCAAACGCATTTCTCTCTCGCGTCATATCTTGCTTATTTCATACTTTTTGCAAAGTTTATGTAATTTTACTTCAACATGGTTGGATTTGTATAGTTATATACAATAACACTATCAAAAAGCTGCTCGTGTATTGAAATATTCAATGAAGAGAGTAAGAGAGAGAGTAGAGAAGTACTAGGGTTTCACTCGTTTTGTTTGTTGCCATTTGAGTGAAGAGAACTTTTGACTGTCTATTTGTACATCGTTTTTGCAAAATTTTGTAATTTTGTAAAATTTACTATGTAGAAAAAACGTCGTCGTCTCTAGCGTGTTTGATTATGTTTAGACTCTTAGATGGCAGACCCTTTATCCCTTTTTTTAAATCGATTTAATTGGCAAAATTCACAGACGAGTTACAATTAGACGACCAGAAGATGTGCGCAACTTGGCAACCCTGGTAAAAGAGAACCAAAAAGTCCTAGGAGTTCGATCAAACGCATTTCTCTCTCGCGTCATATCTTGCTTATTTCATACTTTTTGCAAAGTTTATGTAATTGTACTTCAACATGGTTGGAATTTGTATAGTTATATACAATAACACTATCAAAAAGCTGCTCGTGTATTGAAATATTCAATGAAGAGAGTAAGAGAGAGAGAGTAGAGAAGTACTAGGGTTTCACTCGTTTTGTTTGTTGCCATTTGAGTGAAGAGAACTTTTGACTGTCTATTTGTACATCGTTTTTGCAAAATTTACTCACAGTTGATGTGTTTTGTGCTTTTGGTTTGACACGCGGCAGCAAAAGTATGAAAATCACACCACGCAAGCCAGTCATAGTATGTGTTGTGTTATCATAACGTAAATGAGTTAAAATAAACATAAAGGTACCCTGTAGTAAATAAAATAATCGGTTGATAAAAAACACTAACCATAAATTAACTATTTTGCAAATGACTACAAATTGGTTTAAATAAAATGCAGATATCAACCAAACATATTGCATAGAAATTCACGTAAGAAATAAATAAAAGCAAAATAAGTAAACGAAAAAAAAATAAGAAAACAAAAGAAGAATGCCATGAAGGCAATGGTCACTAGGGTGATAACTTTTTTTAGACAACATTCTCCCCAGGGCTTTCTAATGGCAAATATTGTATTAATGATAAAAAAAACTATTTCAGTTCAATTTGGTAAAAAAAACCTTACGCACCACCGACAGCGATTTCTAAAATGCCTTTAATATATTTTTTTAAAATTTTTTTTAATAACAATTTTTTTAAAATATGGTTTATATATATGTAAGTGTGTAAACAAATAATAACAATAAATGATTAAAAGTAGGTATTGTAAGATATAAACTTTAGGTTCAAAGTACGCGATGTTTTACAAAGCGGATATACATATATTAGATAGCCTTTTTTTTCATACAAATCGCAAAAGTATTTTGGATCTTCCCTGCAAGGGCAGATTCTGAAACGGGCATTCAATTAACACATAATGGGGGGAAAAAAGTTAGAAATTGCAAAAACTGAATGCGCTACTCTTAAAAATGTGATTTTGGCGGGTATTTTCGTAGTCATTTCAAATTTAATTATTTAAAAATATTTACGCTACTTAAAAATTTATGATAATAAATCATTTATATGTAAAATTGACCGCTGAATTCATTTCAGTCATCAGTTTTTTGATAAATGTGAAAATGAAGTCAAAAAACCCGCGCAAAAATCAATTTTCTATTTTTTTTCATCATTTTTCAAATTCATTCGTCCCCTCGTACAAAAAAATTCACTTTTTGAAAATTGAATGATGCAGGATTGTTGGTAATTTATTGAAGTTTACAGAAAAATCTAAATATACCTATTTGCGCTAGAAATAATTTTTTCCATGAATCAATTTTTTTTTTTTTGTAAGTATTTTATGTAATTAAAATGTAAAAAATACTTAAATAATATTATTATTTAAGTTACACTATGTTGCACCGCTGTGGGCCTGCAACCAAAATACAAAACTTTAGAACGACTGAAGAGTGTAAAAAAAAATTATTTATTATATCAATACAAGGTAGTGTTGTCGACTGTATTGGAAGGAAAATTAGTTAAGTTGGATTTGTTAACAAAAGTAAAAGAATAATATGTGTACAACAACAAAAAGCGTATGTTTATAACAAAGAAATTACAAAAACAATTCACAATTGTGGCCAAATCAGCCATTTAAAATTTTCCTTCCAAAAAAACTGTCAACACCACCTTGTATAGATATAAGATCATAAGACAACAACATAGAATAATGTCAAAAAAGTTGCAAGAATCGATAAACTAAAAATTCAACGTATAATAGGTCGGTGAATTACGAAGCAACTTTAACGAACAATAAAAAAAATACCATGAATTAAAATCCATCGAATTGCATCGTATAATAGTGCTCTAACGGACAACGGGAATATTTGATAACAAACGGTATATCTTGTACTATTTTTATTTTTGTTTGATTCAAAACTTTAACGCGTTTGGTGCGTAACCTTTTTTAACCATAGCGAAAAACTAAAAACGCAGTTCTTAATATTTGTCCATGCCCTACACGATTTTGTCTGGGGAGATTTGATATTTGCAAAAAATGCAAACAGTTATTACCCTAATGGTCACATGTCAGTTAAAGCAAACGACGACTTAGAGGTAAACAGTGCTCAATATTAATCCAGTGTGAAAATACCAATTAAATATTGAAAGGTTATAATCAAATTAATAAAAGTGATATTGGTATATTATAAAATAGTCAATTAAAAATTTGAATAAAAAAATGTACAGTAAAAGAAAAATATGTACAAAAATTAAGAAAAGAGAATTGTGGAAAAAGTGCCAGGAAAAAAACAATGCGGCAATTAAGAATGTTTTTCCAATATTTTTCATCTTACTTGTTTTCATTACAACTTTTATTTTTAGTCATAAAATGTAATGTAATTTTCATTTAATGAAAATGAAATTTAATGAAATTGTAAAAAGATGCCTTATTTGTATATTTTCTTTTTTATATTATAATAATTACTTATGCATATAAATATAGATTTATAAGTACATATTTTTGGACAAAAATGAATTTGACTGAATGAAAACTGTTTACTAATGAATTAAAAAAGAGTGGTTTTTAAATAATAATTTACTAATTAACTATAAATTGGTTAAAAAATAAGTAATTAGTAGTCAATTAAAAAGTCATGCAGAGATGACCAATTGACTATCGCCTATGACATGCCCATGTTAAAATAGTGAGTCGGCGAGAAGGAAACTAGTCAGTTAATCAACTAGATGTGGTTATTAAAAAACCAGTTTGAAGTTACTTAAAAATGTGTTTGACTTCCTACAGGGTAGTGACATGAACAGTATTAACGCGTTGATGACCACATTGCGCATATAGATACATAAGAGTCCTGTGGTTTTCCCCACAAATCGAGGACGGATATATGCGTCGCAATTTTAAATGTACTTAGGCCTAATTTTTGAGTGGAAAATCATCTTTGATCAAACATAATTTAAACTCTGAATTAATTTTTTAGGTTAATATTTGATTGTTGTTTAAACAGCCACCATTGGGAATTTAAACTATGATCAAGTGACCATATGATTTTGAAAGAAAACAAAAAGAAGAACAAACACAAAGTTTCTTTAATTCTTGATGTGAACAATTATAATCACCATCCTAGTTGAAATAACAATAAAAACGTATCATTTAACTCGTAGTGCAGTGAGAACTTCATTTCTGCTCAAATACTATCCAATTTCATTAAATATTTTGTATTTTATCACTTTTCTTTTGCAAATGGCGTCAACTTGGTGCATTGTGCACTCAGACTTACTGTATTCTTAGTTCATCCAATTTAATTTTTTTTGTAATACACTTCTGAGCTCCGCCCCCACTGCAATTTAGCAAAAACACATAAAATGGTTTTAGTGTACAACTAAATATATAATTTCTATCGATAACCGTGATATAAATAATTCAGTTAGAATAATTTAATAGACCACGTATGGTGTGATTAGGCCTCTTAAGCCTAATGAGACATCAAGATAGTTGTATGAATAATTCAGTCTACGACATAGATCTGGGTCTGTAATAAGGAACTTTCCAATTATTTGGATATAGCAAGTCAACAGAGACAGTCCAAAATTTGAAAATTATTTTCAAAAGTTAAACCGCAATCGCTTCTTCATAATGTAGATTTCAACACGAAACGGATTCAACCTCTGTTAGAATTCAATATTCAGTCCTAAAATACTCTTAAATTGTTAATAAGCTTAAGTTCTAAGTAGTAGATTTTCACAAAATCACCCTTTAAATTTAAGTTTGTATTGCATTTACGAATCTGTTTTTACGAAAAGTATACAAGTTTTACCGTTCCAAAAATAGAATACTGACCTTTTAGAAAGAATACAAATTTAGTATTTTGTAATTAAAAATTTTAATTTTATATAATTTATTCTTTTTTTTAAACCATTGGTTTCATTACAAACATAAAAATAGAAAAATCTTACAATATTTACAAAAAAATATAGTTTTTTTTTAATTATTTAGAGCTAAAATAGAGTACTTTTTTTAATAGTATGTTGATGTGATTCTTCTTCTCATTTTGTTTTATTATTTTCCTGTTGGCAATATATTATTACTAAACTAAAAACAAAATAAAATTATAAAAATAATATATCATTTTTGCAGTACAAAAAGAAAATTATAGGTTAAACTGAATTGTCTCGTTTTTCATGTTTCTTTTTTTATTATAAAAAGCCTGATAATGTAAAAATTTGTTCTTTACTTTTGTTTGATTTGTAAATGTTCTATAAAAGGACAATACAAATAACAGGTTAAAAAGGTAGTATGAAGAATAAATTTAAAAATTAATGTAAAATAAAAGGCAAAATAAAGCAAAGATAAAGGGCATTGGTTATTTAAATGAAAGAAAGTTTACAAAGGTGGAACATAGTATATATATGTATTATTAAACTTTGGACAGTGGAATTTACTTTTCGGATTGGTTTGTAGTAGTAATAGGCAGGTAATACATATCAAGATAAGTTATCGATTTGATATTATTGTTTGCTGTGGTTGTTGTAATAGCATAGGGTGTTGTTGAAATCAAAAGTATACTTGACCGAGCGTAACATGCGAAAATATCTGCAAGAAATATGTTTTATAGAGAAATATGGATTTGCTTGTTTAAAAACAATATAAATACAAATTAAATGTTGAGAGGTCTTCTGACAAACATAAAATGCTCATTACAAAGAAACAATTATCGTTTGTGATATGCTGACGATAATGTTGAGATGTTAAGTGACTATCAGTCTGTCTGACAATATAATTTTTTCTTCGAATATTCGAAAGTAAATGTGAGAGATGGTTTAATACTTAGTGGTGTAAGCAACAATTTACTTTTACCAGGATTCAATGACTTATGAACAAGAACAAAATACGATCAGGGGACAAATTTTTCTCCCAATCGAAGAGTACATTGCTTCAACGACCCTTCACTTATTTGTTCTAGTTTTTACATTTCTAGAAAAATTCTTATTCAAATTACAAAAAAAACGATATTTTCTTTAAAAATTTGATTCTTTTTATTTATAATACCCCTATGGTCATTTGTGCTGTGGAATTAGGGTTTCTTATTATTTTTATTTTTGCCAATATAGTTCATAGAAATTAAAATAAATCATTGATAAATTCCTGATAAAGCCTGCTTTACCATTACACTCGATGATCACAACCAAATGATAGGAGAGGACATATAGAAACAGGTTTAACATTTTATACAGAGACATATATAAGAGTAACGCTAGAGTTAAATGAAGAAGTTAAGAAGCAGATAAACTTATACGCAGACAATGAGAGAGGGAAGAATCGAAAACTGACATTAATTTGTATGTTTTGTGTTGTAACACTATGAGAACAAACAAAGAATGAGGGCAATATATAAATAATAACACATATTTGTTTATAATAAAAATTAAGATGACGATGACAACGACGAGGACGAGAAGGGGTAAGGATTTTATAACGAACGGTTTGTTGTTGTTTTACATGTTTAATGATATTTAAATATTTTGATGCTGGTGATTGTTGTGTTTGCGTTTGGAGAGTATGATGATGAATGTGATAAAGTGTGGTTGGTGGTGTATTGTGGTGAATTGTTGGAAAATATGTACGTATGCATGATTTGTTTTTGAGAATTTGATTTGATTCGATTTTATATTTTTTTGTTTTGTCGTGTTAAAAAGGTGATGATTACATGGTATTGTAAGCGGCTGCATTGAAGCTTTGCTTTGGTAAACTTAGCCTAGCGAGTGGATGAGTTTTCCCATGCTGTTGCAATCGTCTTTGTTGCGGTGGCTGTTGTTGTTGCGTCAGTATGCCGTCAGTGAGGTGGTGATGCGTGGAAACATTTGTTGTCGCAACCGTCTTTTGCGGAGCGGGAGGTGGTCGACTTTCGCTAAATTCATGGGGTTTACCCGTCAATGATCTTTGAGGCTCATAGTATGACCGTGGGCGTGGCTTAAATGCCACCGTGGTTGCAGTTGTAGCAGCAGTGGTGACTTGAACTAAGGATTTTGTAACACTGGTGGTGGTAGTAGATGATGCTTGGTATTTATGCACTAAGCCCTTAACGTTTCGATCGCCCTGATCAGAAGTGGATGAGGATATCATGTGGGCGTTACTCTGGTTTGCTGGTACATTTTGCTCTAGAAAAGGTTTCGTTTGATGCTGGTTGGGGTGGTGATCTATGTGTTGAGCCACTGGAGATGAGGGCAGTGATTGATGGCCTTTTGTTGGTTTATTTGTTGTCATATTTCCGGAGGATGTGTTACATGTTGAATGTGTACTATTGCCGCCAGTAGACGCAGCGCTTCCCGTTCCACCTCCTCCTGCTTTAGCTTCAAAACTTTTCTTTAGAATTTGGACGTTACCCGACACTCTTTGATCCTCTGTGGATGCAATTTGTGTGCCACTCCTTAAAATAACATTCTCCTCATCACTTCCATTGCCTGCCAAAGTATTTTTATTTTCAATATCTGACATGGTATATGTGTCGGGAGCTGAAGCAGAAAATAAATCTGTTGTTATGGAACGACTGCCATCGCTATGTCTACCCGCTGTGATGGTGTGAGATATATCCGTACCTCCAATAGTGGGCACTATCTCCTCACTGTTGCATCGTTGAGCAAAGCGCGTGCGTGTGGCGGATGCAGCTGAAGCTGAACGAAACAAGTTCGAACTGCGTTTTGGATTAGTAGTTTCCAAAGGTTCTTCAGTCGTTGCGTTGGTCGTTGACGAACTCTCCGATTCACTCCCATTGTCTTGGCAAAGCTTCTTCAGGGCGGTACACTCTTCCAATTTTTGCTTGGTCCTTTTTACCGTGCCGAAATGATGGTGATGTTGTTGTTTAGAATGAGTAGATCGGCACTCGGCCGAAACAGTCTTATTACTCGTATTTAGTTCATGAATTTGACCTTCGAAAATGGCATTAGCATTTGCATGCTGGTTAAAACTATACTGGCAACTGTTGCGGTTAGTGTCAAAAGCTCCCCAGGAGCTATTGCGCATTGGCATACCGCAACGATTGTCGCCAGAACCCCAAGAGGAATGGCGCGATGGCAATTCTCTTTGGCGAGACCGGGTTTTCACAACACTTTCATAAGCGGTTGCTGTTGAAGGTGCGGCGGCAGGTGCTGATGTCTGAGTTGATATTGAATCAATGCTACTATTGGATCCATGGCATGTAGCATCCATTATAATACCTCCGCTAGTCGCAGCCCATGATTGCGTTTTACGATTATGTTGACGTTTCTGTATGGCCTCTTCACGAGCAAGGGATGAACTAGCGTTAATATTAGAAGTTTGTGTTATTAATTTTGCCGATGATGTCCACACGGGGCTACCAACTTTTGCTGTACTACCGTCCGACGATTGCGGTTCGCCTGTTTTAGTAAACACCTCTTCTTCTTCTTCTGTTCTTCCAAAAGGCAAATTCAAAGATTTGCGATCTTCAGCAACTTTCCGTGGAACATCTTGCACTTGATGGTTCTCCAAATCATGAACAATAGTTCGCACTGAAGTTGCTGTATGTGGCGTTGTTTGCATTGTTTGCTTGTCCCCGCTGGGAGTGGAATCGGTTTGTCTCATTGACGAATTTGAAGGTGGTGTATGCTTTTGTATGTGTAATACTTGGTTTTGTGTAACACTGTAGTTTTCACCATTACTCCCGGGGAAGCGCATGTTTTTTGGCTCGTCTGCAATGCTGCGATCAGGCGTTAAATTTTCCAGACTCTGCGATTGTTGTTTTATAACGATTGTAGACGATATCGGAGTCTGAATGGTGCGCGGAGAAGTGCTACTAGATCGCCTCATTAAACGCCTATGTTTGAGATCACTAGCACTACTTATGCTACGCGCAGTGGGACGTGTCAACGTAGCCACTATTAAATGTGGCACATCCAGTGATGTTACATTTACAACGGAATCAGCATCAGTACTATCGCCTCCCGACTTTGATTTCGACTGATTTAAGGCCTGTATTAACGGTGTGGGCTCGCTGCCCGGCAGTAGGCGGGCATCTTTTGTGCTCTTTAAATTGGTTTCGCTTTTACTGCGCTGCAGTTTTTCTTTATTTTTCATGGCATCTAACATTCCCCTATATGTTTCCAATTGATTTAAGAAATTCTTATTGGGTTTTATACAGCTTCGACGTTCCTTGACATGTTGCAATGCCTTTTGAAATTCCCAATTGTAGGCTTTCATGGCATATGCTATTACCACCGAAGCCGAACGACTGACGCCCATTTTACAATGAACCAGTACCTTTGATCCTTCTGACTTAGCTCGTGATATATAGCGATATGTGTTGTCCCAATGTTTAAGTAAATTGGTTTTTTCATCATCGTAGACACGAACATTCAAATAATCAAACATGCCCGGAAAGAAATTATCTATTTCGCGTGTAACATTCAGAATATGGCGAACACTGAAAAATAAGATAACAGAATTAGGTTAATAGAAAAATCCTCCGCCTTAAAAAAATAAAAAATGTTATATTAAAAACAATATATATGTGTACATATATCTAGATTTGAATGTTCACAATTAATTACAACGAATCTGGCACATTTAGCAATTCTTTTTACATTACATATTCAGAACTTGCGACGTCCGAAATATGTTCAACTCAGACTTGAGATATTTTTGTTTTGTCTTTCTCTTGCGCATTGCGTTTGGAAGGTTTTTTTTTCAAAATATGAAATTTGAATCGGATTTTTGTTGTTGTTTGTAATCAATGATATGCAAAAGGTAAAAGCGAAAATTCAAGAAGTCATTTGGACTCGACGCCAGCAACAGTTGGTTTGGAAACATTAAAAAACGACATAAAATCCAAAGGCTCAAAATAAGAATGGTTGACCCGAATATTTGTTCCAGAGGTGCATATGTACATTATTCAGTTTGGAATTTTTTAAATAAACTGGTTCTTTTGTGGTCAGAAACTTCTGGAGGAAACAATTTAATTTTTTGTAAATTTGTCATCTCAAAGAAGCATAGAGCAGTAGATAAGAGTCGCCATTCCTCTCTTTATGCTCTCTTGATGACGACGAGGTATTCATCGAATTCGAGTTGCTGTTATCTGTTACTCTTTGGTTGGACATAAAACGGACAGAAATAATAGACATAGTAAACATAACATAAAACATATAAGTAATTTAGCTGTTATTAGTATCAAACTCTATTTAAACTTAGTCACTCTCTCGCCTACATACTCCGTTTTCTTTCAATTTCCTACTTCATAGACACCTTTTAGATTATGCGTTTCACCCGCGGTTTTCACCCAAGACTTTCGTGTTCGGGGGTCGAGAGGTAAGAAGAAGCAAGAGCGGTAGACAATCACGGACCAGACGAGATGTTTCTCTTTACTTTCTTTCGTATTTCTGCCTTGTTGTTTCAGTATCAATTTTCTTGGGTGTGATTATTAAGACTACATGTTGGTGTTGTATATTGTAGCTACACTTGTAGTATGTACTTGTAAGTGAAATTTTAATCCGGGAGCCCATAACTTTTTGAGCAAATATGCTAAACATACCTACGGGATGTGCTTTTCATATAAAATATTCTAAAAGAATAATATTCTATGATAAGGATTTTTAAAATTTTTTCTATATATTCACGATTTTCGCATTAATGAAAATTAAAATTCAATTTCTTACATGTTTTTATGCAGTGGCATAAAAAATTGAATTTGTTTAATGTAATATACATAGGTAATACATAAAACAAGTTATGTACGATATCATGAAAATAAATAGATGTTTTACGCTTTATATCTTTATATGACTTTTGCAATCCGAGTCAATTTTACTTTCGTAAACACTTGTTGAATGACAAAAAGTGGATGAATGAACATTTATAAATACTGCGAATTTTTTAACTGGACGTTAACCTTCTGATACAACACCGTAATTTCGATTTCACCCTTTGTCTGATCTGAGAACAATTGAGAATTTCTCGACATTTTTCGATTTTGAAGCACTAAATGCTATCTTTTCAAACTAGTGTTTTATATTTCCGCCCCTAGTCACTACCTAAAATTATGCCGAGGGCAGGAAAACAAAATTCCAATCGGTTAACTAGATGAGCAGTAAGAAAAATTGTTTTTGTTTTTAATGCTCAAAATCAAGTTTCAGCCAAAGTATTCGCGATTGGTAAATCAAGAAAAACCCCAAATTCCATTCTAGGGGTCTTCGGGGGAAAATACTCCGAAAAATGTATGGCCCTATAGTGCACAACGGCGAGTATCGGCGACGCATGAACCATGAGCTGTATGAGCTATATCCTGACATTGATATAGTTAAGCGGTTCAAAATAACGCGATTGCGCTGGGTATGCCATGTCAGTAGAATGGATGAAGACGCCAACTGGAGAGATGAAGCAAAAGATCGAACTGGTTGGCGAAATATGTTATATGTTTCAGACCGGATAACTAAGTAAGTAAAACAACAGGCCTACTAATAAGATAAGCTATAATGTATATTCTACTCAAAATGAACCCCTCTAATTCCGGAGGGTTATGCGATCCGAGCATATCGGAATTATCAGTTCGCAGTTAGGTGTTACCGTAGGTTGTGTAGATTTGCTGATATCTGTACGTCTCAGCAACACCAAGCACTCGTGGGACCAAAATCAACGAAAACTTACTGGCACAACTACGTACACCAAAAACGGTACGAATTCTAAAACGAAAAGGAAAACGACGACGACTAGACACACATGGATCGAAATCTATGTCTGACCAACTATGTGGTTCAACTACTTCTAATGCGGTTGTACTATATGGTACTACGGTTCCTGATGGTAAGCACTCCCGTCCTTCGAAGAAGTACAACGGAACCTGTGTCTAACAGGCCGGGTGATCCAATTTCTTCCAAGCCGGTTGTACTACCTGGTACTTCGCTTCCTGATGGTAAGCACTCCCGTCCCTCAAAGAACAAGTACAACGATTGGCTCCTTTCTCTCAGAATCGTTGAGAGATCTGGCAAGGCTGACGCTTCGACGCTGAGCTATAAGCAGAGTCATCCTTTAATATTGGCACGGAGTATGGCTGAACAACAGGATGCTGACGTCGTTGAACGTCTTGCTACTGGCGGTCATCAACAGGGGAAATGAAATCGGCAACATCCCTAAGGACAAATGGAGTGCCGTGGACAACGGACTGTCCTCGGTACACTCTGATGTTCTCAGGGAGTTGCCGGGTCCATCTCCCGACTGTGACGACACATGCTGGTATCACGGCCGCATTCAATTAATGGTCTTCAGCGATGAGTTCTCTGTTGAAAATATGTGAAATCTGGCCGGATGCGGCACTGGATGTTGTCAAAAAAGTTGACATACGAGGGCAGTCCCAAAACTACTAGCTCACCTAACAAAAGAAAACACAAAAAAGTTTGGAAAAATGTTTCTTTATTTTTCAACATAATCTCCTTTTAGATCGATACACTTTTTCCAGCGGTATTCAATATCTTCGATACCCTGTTTATAGTAAGAACTGTCTAACGCCTTAAAATAGCCATCAACCGCAGACTCCCTCTTTATTGTTGGCAAATCTTTTACCACCGATCCATTTTTTGAAGTTTGAAAATAGAAAATAGAATCTAGCGAATAAAGTGTGTGATGTGTGTAATTCATTAATTTTGGCCATCGCAATGTGGATGTGTGAGCTGGCGCATTCATTGTCTTGATGAAACAACACTTCTTATTCGCCAAATGCATTTTTACCACAATTTCATCACTTAAACGCTGCAATAAATTAGCATAATATTCGCCGTTGATGGTTTTTACTTTCTGAAGATAATAAAAATTATTCCATGCGCATCCCAAAAAAACAGACACCATGACCTTGCCTGCAGATGGAACCGTCTTCGCCTTCTTTGGACGCGATACTCCCATTCCAGTCCACAGATTTGACTGTTACTTCGTGTCAGGTGTGAAGTGGTGGACCCATGTCTCATCCATGGTTACAAATCGACGCAAAATATCAACTTTATTGTGGTGAAACATCGTCAAACACTCCACTTAAAAAAACATTTTCACGACGCTGTTTTTCCTCTATTGAAAGCAAGCGCAGCACCCATCTTGCGCACAGCTTTCTCCTCTTCAAATATTCGGTCAATATACGATGTATAGCACTTTTTGACGGACGCACCTTCAGCGGACGAACATCCAATACCATTTTGTGGATGTTCTTAACCGTGTTTGACGTGGACACATCAATTGGTCGACCACTACGGTGTTCGTCTGGGCAGCTCCCACGGCCTCGTTTAACCCAATATTTTACAATTGTAAACGAAGGAGCAGACTTCCCCCCTAGAGTAGAATGTAGGTCGGCTTTAATATTGCTTGGACTGAGACTTCATGAAATATTGAATTACATAACGGTGACCATTTTTTTCCATGTTTACAAATTCACTGAAATCGTTTACTTTTGATGGCTCAAATAAAAATACTAAACAACATGGCTGAAATGTTTTACTTAAAACAAATGTTTTATAAGGTTGCCATATTTCACCAAAATATTATTTGTTAAAACTACTAGCACCACCTATACTATACGTCAGGTTGGTTAGCCTTGGGACCGCGCTCGTACCGTCTCGACCCAGGACCCACGCTTGGATGCCGGATTCAATCATAAAGCGGCTACAAGAAATTCTGTCGATTGGATGACTTAGATGAGGATCGCAGGAATGTAGTTTTTATACTGAATGTCGTGTCTCTGCCTCACCTCGTCGTCAGGTGGCCGGGGTCTCTACGGTTTCAGTAGGATTCAACTTAGGGTGTACAAGAGCAGACAGACAACGTGAAAGATACTTCACCACATAACTCTGGTGTAATATTCTTCGAGGAACCTGCTCTATCGAAAATGTCTGAGAAGCATCTGGAGGGTACTAGTATTTCTTCCTTAACATGGAAAGAACATGGTAGTTAGTAGCACACGATTCCAGCACAAGAACATTCATAAGGCGACCTGGATAACTCCTGATCAGAGAACGAAGAACCAGATTGATCGCTTGGTAATAGATGGCAGACACTCTTCTAGTGTAATGGATGTACGTTTGATTCGACGTACCAATATCGACTTGGATCATTACCTGGTGGCTGCGAAACTTCGTACAAGACTCAGTAGGGCGAAAAACCTACGAAGCCGGACACAGGAAAATCTAGATATTTACAAGCTATAAATACCGGAGATATCAATACCCTATCAACAGAAGCTCTCTCTCCTCCTAGGGAAGAATACCCCTCCCAAGGACCCAGATGCGTAGTGGAAGCACATATCCCATTCTTTGGAAACCGCTGCAAGAACTGAACTTGGCTATCAAAAACCGCAGAAGGCTAAGGTATGACGAAGAATGTCGCGTTGCAACTGATGAAAAACACGCTGCACGTATGACAACGAAACAGTCAGTTACAACGCGTGCTGTGAGTGAGCGGTACAATAGGCTGAGAAGGAGGACAACCAACTATTTAGGCGGAAAAAATGGCAGTGGGAGCAGAGGGAGAGTGAAAAAACCGAAATGTGCACGATGAATGGTGAATCCCGAAAATTTTTCCAGAGAGTAAGAAGATCGAATAACGGAAATAATAATGGGCTGCCCTCCTGCAAGACGGTGACTGATAAGAGAGACCACTTTTCAGCACTACTCCACTCAGATTCTTCAACTGAAGTTCAGGAGGTAATGATAGAGGAAGATAGTATATATTGAACCCCCCTCAACCAAGGCAAGATTAGGACGGCGATCTCCCGGCTTAAGAATAATAAAGCCGCTGGTGTGGATGGGCTACCCGCTGAACTTTTTAAGGCAGGTGGCGAAGGACTGCTAGCACACATGTATCACCTTATATCCGGTATATGGCTGGGGCAATCTATGCCTGACGATTGGAATCAGTGTATTATGTCCTGTATTCAAAAAGTGTGATCCGTGTGTCTGTTCATACTATCGCGGTACCAGTCTTTTATCCATCGCGTATAAGGTCTTGTCGCGCGTATTGTGTGAAAGACAAAAGTCAATTAATGAAAACCTGATTGGACCTTATCAGTGTGATTTTAGACCAGGCAAGTCTACGACTGACCAAATCGATTATAAAGCTGCTGAACTTTGGGATTCCGGAGAAACTGATCCGCCTCTGTAGAATGACGCTGAACAACACCAAATCAGCAGTGAAAGTGGGGAAAGACCTCACTGAACCATTCTGTACCAAGATAGGACTTAGACAAGGCGACACACTTTCGTGCAATCTCTTCAACATCTTAATGTAGATAATAATGAGAAAAGCTGCAGTAAATACGAACAAGGCCATTAACAGGAAAAGCCATATGATGCTGGCGTATGATGACTTAGACATCAATGGGTGAAATTTGCGAGACGTTACTGGAGTATTTTCAAGAATCAGCGAAGGTGGGTCTTGCTGTTAATGAGGGCAAGACAAAATTGATGGTGTCAACGACTAGAGAAACCTCTCGACTTGGTCCGCACTTGAATGTTGACAACCGATTTAATTTTGAAGTGGTAGATGAATTTGTCTACCTTGGATCCGCCATGAACAAGGACAACAACGTCAGCCTGGAGATAAGTAGGAGAATTGTGCTTGTAAATATATATGCTATTTTGGGCTCGGAAATCAGTTTAGGAATAAAGCCCTCTCTCGACGGACAAAAGTCCAGCTATATCACTGTCATTTTACCTGTCTTGACATATGGCTCCGAAACTTAGGTCATATCACAAGCGGATGAAAAACACCTGGGAGTATTCGAGAGAAATATTGTCCGTAAAATATATGGTCCTGTTAGGGAAAACGGCGATTACCGACGTCGCTGGAACCAAGAGCTATTTAATTTATATTCTGACGTGGACATAGCTAGGCCAATTGCGTTTGCTAGGCCATGATATCAGGATGGATGAAGATGAACTAGGGCGAAAAGTTTTCGATAAAGTACCCGATGGAAGCAGGAAAAGAGGACGACCAAGACTCCGCTGGAAAGACCAGACAGAAGAATCCCTCCTTATCCTTGGTGTTACCAACTGGCAGGAAAAGGCGAAGGATAGAGCCAGTTGGAAGAATATGTTGAAATTTGTTTAATTAATATGTGTAAGAACCCTGACCTCATGAGGTTTTAAAATAGTCAATAAAAGTAAAGTAACCTGGAGATTTGTAACAGAGAGTACGAACCTACCTTCATTACTAAAGGTAGACAACAGGTTCTTGAGCTACCCTTGTGTCTGAGAAAATAAGTGATAAAATATCTGATTGAAAAGTTTTGGATGTTCATATATTAGATTTTGCGTCATTCCGTGCAGCATTAGGAAGGCAAATTTGGTAACATTATTGGCTACATTAGGAAAAATTGTAGTTCTTGGACGACATTCAGTGAGGAATCACTGCGGTGCTCCTGTATATACATTTTCCTGGCAATTCTGAGGATGAATTAGAGATTCCGTTGAAGTACAGCCATCAGATGTTGTTAGTGGAATTGTATTTATTTTTTATTTTTTTGTTTATGTATGATAACTGGCTATGTTTGAGCGAATTGTTAATATAAGTAAATTTGACTTTGGTATCACTTAAAAAGCAGTCTGATATTCCAATAGAATATTGCATATGGTGCGTGGTTTTCTTGTCGATGGGTGTAAATCCAGTCCAATAACTGCGGCACTCACTTCTCTGGGGGCTGACAACAATATCAGGTTGTTTGTCCAAAACCTTCTTACGAAGAGACGCATTTTGGCTTGCTTAGGCTCAACGACGTCTATAGATTTGTCAGCAGAGGAATGCCTCAATGGAGCGTTTCATCGCCTCTGCACTGAAATTTCTCCATGAACAGTATTCTGGTATCGCTGGAGAAGATGAGTGTTAAGGTTATATTGAGTGTTAACTTTCCAAGTACTCTTAGGGACATCCAGCAACAGGAACTTCATACCATGAAGCAAGATGGGCTTCGGATAATGATAAGGAGGTTTAAGGTAACAACTGAAAGCGCAAAATACTTAAATATGTATTTTATTCGACACTTTAAACCCAACATTTTGGAAAGATCCAAAAAGGCTCAATAGGAAAACGCTGGGGTCTGAACCCGCGAATAGTTCATTGGATGTACACGGCTGGTTGTGTGTTACTGGGGCGTTGAGAACGACATCGAGTGACGCACTCAATGTCATACTACATTTAATACACATTGTCGATTACACTTTGGCCGAACCATGATAGATGAGATTCGAATGGTCAGATCCATGTTCATTAGAAATTCGTGAACTTCTATACAGATGGTTCAAAACTTGACGGCAAAGCAAACTTTGGTGCATTTTCTAAGGACCTACGCCTCTCCATTGCGAAAAGATTGCCTGATTACTCTGGTGTCTACCAGGCAGAAATCTTAATCTAGAGCAGTAGCGGATTGGCTGAGAAGTAATGTTCTGACTAAATTGAGAATCAACATTTTCTCTGATAGCCAAGCTGCCATCAAGTCTCTGAAAACTGAATTCCGGAATTCGGGAACTGCCCTTGACTGTCCCATATCTATTAATGAGATGACTGAACAGTTTAATGTTCACCTTATTTTTGTACCTGGCACAGGGACATACCAAGGAACTGCAAAGCAGATTAACTTGCTAGACTGGAGACTACCTCAAATGCTGCAGGGAACTAAAGGGTCCGCCATCTAACGTTTTTTTTCAACTAGTGCTTATTTCGTGAATGGTAACACTTAGCTCATGTCTGATTTGACAGCTAATTAGTTTTATCCTTCCGCTGAACGAATATGGTTGTGTATACTCTTGAACAACGCTGGGAAATATTGCGACATTACTTTGAAAATCATGGTAATGTTGCAGAATGTGTGCGAAAATTGCGAAAAAAGCCGCAGAGCTGATGTCGTTTGGCCACCTCGGAGCTGCGATTTGACACCATTGGACTATTATTTGTGGGGTGCCCTCAAAGATAAGTGTTACGCCGACAAGCCAGAGACAATTGACGCTTTAAAGGGCAATATTCGTGAAGCCATTGGTGAAATACAGCTGCACACAATCGACAATGTGCTTAAAAATTAGACCGATCGTGTAGGCTACTGCATGGCCAGCCGAGGCAGCCATTTGAATGAAATTATTTTCCATTATTAACCGGAAGGATTGTACTTTCAAATAAAAAAAGAAATTTGAGTAAATATTCAGTAGATTTTTTTATAGAACTTTCAAAAAAAAAAGTTATTTGGCGGACCCGTTAGAACATGTGGGCATGCCTCAAGCAACTTGCAAGCTCATCTTGAGAAATTGTGTCCTTATGTCAACTAACGAAAGGTAGTCACTAGTAGGAAACTTCACAGAGTAATTTTCAACCTCAATTCTTGACCAAATTAAGAACCTGACGAATGATTTTTGCTGAAATATTTATTGTTTGTGATACGTTTTACATAATTATTAACTAATTTCTTTCGGAAAACACTTTGTTTAGTATGCGATGTTTAAAATGGCAAGTGAAGTGAATATGATTTGCATGATAAGGCCGTTAGAGCATCATTACACTATGGATTCCACGCGTGCCTAAAACGTTTTGTGGGTGAGATCTGTGGTGTTGCTGGCGGGGTAGACTTTTACGATACGAAAATGTATGGGGAGTTTTGAAGTTTCTCTTTCTTCACTTTCGTAATTCAGCATTTTGTTACATATTAATTCTTTGACGTTTGGGAATAAGGTCTTAAGTCAGAAACTGTAGTTTTTCGTAATTTTAAATTGAAAATTATTTATATATGAAATTTTCTGACTTATTGCCTAAAGAGCAAATGATTACGATTGGATGGAGTTGTGCTAGATTTAAGTTATTAATACCAAACGAAAGAGAAAAAAAAATTGAGTTAAACCCAATCAAAAACCCAAAATGCATTTTTTTGACTTAAGACCTTATTCCCAAACGTCAAAGAATTCTCATGATGAAATGAAAAGGTGTAACCGATCGGTACAAATATTTAATGAGAATACATCACTTTTAAAATTTTTACGAATGTAAGACGATTCAACACAGCATTTAATTTTTTGATAAATATAATTAGAATAGAGCACTTTTACAAATTTTTACGAATGTAAGAATGAGGGAGATCAGCCGATTAAACGTCAAAAACTGAAGGAGTGGTAGCAAGCCAAAACGCAAAATGTAATATAATCGTGATTTACGTAAGTTTTTTTAAAAGAGAAAAGCGTGATAATTCGTATAATCTAAATGGGGACTTGCTCTCTCTAATTCGTCTTTTATACGATGACTTACGACCCTGGGACACGAATCACGACTTTCGATGGTTCTTGGTGAGGGGAGAAGAGAAGTAAGAGGGGTAGCATAAGAGTCACGAATTGGAAATTCAGGGGGCATTTTGATATTTCTCTTTCACCTCTTTCGTGTTTTGAGATGGTATACGTAAAGTGATGAAAAATTGTTTTGAAGCAATTTCTTAATAAATTAAAACAATACGAATGCAATTTTATCAGCCATTGTTCATTAATTTTTTAAAATGTTGAATTTGAGATTATTACGAATAAAACAAAAAGAAGATTAACAGACAATACGTCAGAAAGAGTCACGAATAGTTGTATACAGAGAGTCGTCGTCTGAACGCACATGAATTTACGAAGCGTTACCAAAAGAGAATGAACACAATGTCCCAGGGTCGTAAATCATCGTATACAGAGAGTCGTCGCCTGAACTCACATGAATTTACAAAGGGTTACCAAAAGATAATGAATATACATCAGACATGTGCAAACTGACACAAACGCATTTCAAATCAGTTTTACGAATTTTGCGACTGTGTTAAGTTGAACGGAGCAAGCAGAACAAAAGCAGAGAAAACAAAAGTAGTACACTGAGTAAAAAATTAAAATTAAAAAAATTAAAACTAAATCTTAAAAAAAAAAATCAAATATCAACATCTCCAATGATTATTTCCATTTATGATTTTTGCCATTTACAAACATAAAAATTTCTTTATATTCGTCCATGGCAATTAAAATTTATTTTTTAAGTGTAGTGTTTTTTATTACAAATAATTTTGCTTGCAGAGCGATACGGTGTTGCTTGGTCAAATGCAGAACAGCAACTGACTTTGAATCGGTAAACAAGCAGCAAGCTTTCGGACATGTTGGTGTGAAAAAACGATCAAGCTACTATCGGTGTGAAAACACGATGACTCAAAAGAGTACTAGCTGCACATCTATGATATACATACATACGTGTTTTTAATTAGCTTTTCGTAGTTCAGATATTTATTTTATATATTCATTGTAGTAAACTAGATTTTTAGGGTGTTGTTTGTATGTTACCGATTTGAATATTGTGGATGGTTTATCTATGCGTAATCTCTTTTGCTGCCCTTTTCATCAAATAATAAATTGTGTTTGGTGGGAAGCTATTTTGTTGTAAAACTTCTTTAATTTAATCATCACATCACATTTAATCATCACTAATCTTCAGAACTCGTCCAATGAAGTTCGAAGCCGTATTTAATATTTAATATCTTCCTCTTGGGATGTTTGGAGTGGAAGTCAACAAATCTCGTTGAAACTGTTGGCTTTTGTAATCCTTGGTTGGACATAAAACGGACAGAAATAAAATGGAAAGTGTATTTTCGTTGGATGCAACCAACATACAACATAATTTAGCTGTCATTGTCAATTGAACAACATCGAAATACTTACCGGAGAAGTATGTATCTAATAACAAACTAAAGGACCTGCACGTAACGCAATGAATGGTAGTGATACGATCATGTGAAATCATGTGAATTCGCGAAATGGACCTGCAACCATCATATTGTTGTACAGTGTTCCGGACGAATACGAACAGGATATGACAGATCCAGAAACATAAAAATTGCTAAATGATTGATGAGTTCGATTGATGATTGAAATGTCCGATTGTTTACAATGAGTTTGTCCCAAAAAGTAATTTGCTCTCAATGTTCCTCTGACACGGGGAATAATTTGAGGTTTCTCTTTAATCGTTTGTACGTTTTTGATGGTTGAAACAACAAAAGTCGTAAAGAATTGCTGCAATAAAAATTGCACGTATAAACACATGTTGCAACTTCAAACCAGGATCGTTAAGGGCCGCAGCAGAGTTTTTCAAAGTTGCATCAAACGTTGATGCATCAAACCATAAACAAATTATTATACTTGACTCTACATTTCTCTCAGAAAATGTATGACATTTGGCCTGGTGTGATATGAAAAATTAAAGTCAGAAGTTCGTGTAATTCCACCTGGTGTATCTCACTTTTCGTCAAACATCTCTCTATCACACCGACCGCAGCACGAAGCGTATGAAAGGAAACGTCATATACGTCAAATATTCTCTCTCTAGTAAGATTTACTCTATGCTAATAATGTTCATGGTGGTGTTGGTGATGATGGTGGTACCCAGCTAGCATTTGAATGTTTGTTTCACGATCACGATTGTTTCGCGACTGGATTTCCAATCGTCACCACGATTGTCGGAGCAGAATTATATTTTTCTCTGCTTTTAAGACTTTGTGCTCACGATTTGTTTTTGTGTTTACTTTGTGTCACAGTCTTACATGTAGTTTTCTTATTGTTGTCTTACTTCTTCCCGCATACTCCACCGAACTCGTGTTTTGCAAGGAGAATTTAATTATGTCTCTCTGAAATTCTAACGGGTTTTCCAATATCTGCTCAGCAGAAAAAGAAAAAGATTGGAAAGTAAGAGTCGCCGTCTTGACACAGTTACTTCAGTTGCTCTGAACGTGCGCGATTGGAATACGACATCGCGCACGATTACTTTAATCGTCGGCTCCGATCGTGAAAGAGTCGTGCACGATTGAAAATGCTATCTGGGTAGTACTACATTGAATGCTGTTGTTGATGATGTTGCTGCTATTAATGATGATGTTAGTGTTTCTACTTTCGGCAGCTCTGCTATGTATTAAAAACTCTGTTCGATTACTTGAAAATTTGTGAATATTTTTACTGGATCGTGTTCGTTTCATAGAGTAATATACAAACAAGCGTTTGCACGTCAGATGAGCCAAATATTTTCTCTACTAACATTTACTCCATGGGACATAACTACATCAGCTGTCTCCTTGCAAATTTTTACTGAAAGTCGTTCGCGTACTTTTTGTGTAAATTTTCATAGAGTTATTTCTATCTCAAAAGTAGATTCTTGCAAATTTTTACTGGGAAAGTAAACGAAAAAAGCTAATAATTGGAGAAATGTCAAACGAAGAAAGAATAATAAAGTAATAGTAAATAAGCATCGGCTGTTATTGTTGGTGAAAAAGATAATACTGAGTTGGATGTTGTGTAAGAAAGAAATGGGTACGTCTATCATCGGTTCGTCCTCATTTAACTGTTTTTTTATTTCTCGCAGTTGGGAATTACGAGGGTTGAATTTTATGTTTCGGGATTAGAGAACAAAAACAAATATTAATCATCGAAAATCACTTTATTGTTTTTCAAACTATTCCACATGAAGATTTATACACTTTTGCATGCGTTTGAACCAATTGTCGAAACAGTTTTGCCACTCTGATTGAGGTATCTCCAAAACATGCATTCTGAATGCAGTAACCGCTTCTTAAGGTGTCGAAATGATGACCCATCAAATCGATGTTTTCGGTGCTCAAAAATGCAGTTGTTGTGAGAGCTCGCATTGACGTGGTGAAGAGTGATTCGTCTTCGGCGGTTGGTTCTCCTGATTTCTTGGAAGAAAACTGGCAAACAAATGATTGTGTACCACTCAGAATTCACTGTTCTGCGTTGTTCTAGTGGTACGGTTGCGACATGTCCGGTTTTTCCAAAAAAACAGGCGACCATTTGCTTGGAAGTGCTTCGGGATCGAACAACTTTTCATCTTGAAACACCCATACAGTTGACTGCTGTTTGCTTTCGGGCTCATACGCGTAAATCCAGGATTCATCACCTGTCACGATGTCATAGAAGTGTTTCGAAGCACCGAGATCGTATATTTGGAGCATTTCTTTCGACCAATCGACACGAGCCTTTTTTTGAGCGTTTGACAAATTGTGTGGGATTCAACGCGAACAAATTTTTTTGACAGTCAAATGTTTATGCAATATTGAATGTATGCTGGTCCCACTAATGCCTAAGGTTGTCTCAATCTCACGATAGGTCACATGACGATCTTGCAAAATCAGTTCGCGCACAGCATCAATGGTTTTCGGAACAACAGCTGATTTTGGACGACCTTCACGAAATTCGTCTTGGAGTGAACTACGACCACGATTGAATTCACCATACCATTGATAAACACTGGTCCTTGATGGTCCATGCACTGTCGCTGAGTTAATCCACGTCGAAAGTTGTAAAAAATAATCGCACGAAAATGTTCACGATTTAATTCCATTTTTGGGCAGAGATGAATCTTTTAAGTTACTGTAAACAACACAAATAGCGCTCGTATGTCAAAACGTTCTGAGTACGCATAACCTCAAAAATGTCCAACTTTACAATAGAGCTGTCAGTTGCCAGATTGCAACACTAGGATTGCCAAATCCCGAACATAAAATTCTACCCTCATAAAGGATTAAAACGATTAAAAATTTTAAGGAGTAAATATTATAATAAATTCAAGACTCATAAAAATGCAAATAATAATAGGAATCAATACATATTGATGTATGGCGATAGTATAAAAACAAATACTAAAAGGTTTTGGAGTTTCATTAGGTCAAGGATTGCTAGCCTTCATAAGTGGTGTTTAATAATCCTATTTCAAATACTTTATCTCTATCGGGTATTCTATTTAGAGATTTTTTCAGTTTAATTTCTCCCGTAGTCAATTGGTTTTCAATGATGATGGTTTTGATCATATTGATGATATAGTTTCTGCTTTTTCGAAACTTTTAAGAGCGTATAAGTTGGATGTAGAGGGTTTGCCTGCATTTCTTCTTAAAAAGTATTGTACTGCAATAATCATGCCTTTGTAGATTACCTTTAATAAATCGTTACATTCGGGCTCATTTATCCATAAATCTTGCCAATTACATGCCAATTTCAAAGTTATAGAATATAGCCAAGATTAGTGAGTATATTATTTTTGATAATTTTTTTTTTTCAATTTAAATCTTAGATAAATCCAGCTCAACATGGTAACATGGTAAGTCGACAACGAGCAATTTGATCACTTTTACTCGTTATTGTGTTAACAGTTTTGTAAATGTATTTCAGGTGGATACTATACTATATACACAGATTTCTCTAAAACATTTGTTAGAGTTCCGCATAATGTATTGCTATTAAAGCTAGTTAAATCGGATGGTTTCGTTCGTATTTCACAAATATGCATTGCTCCGTATTAATAGATGTAGTTTACTCTTATTTATTCCTGATTCAGGTGCCCCTCAGGGAAGTATTCTAGGGCCGTTGTTATTTAATATCTTCATGAATGATATATATGTATTTCTTACATGTCAGACACCAATACATACAATACAATAAAGTTAGAATATTATTATATTTGGGGTCCAAGAGCGGATATTCATATTAATCTTATAGAACGTGTTCAGAAATCATTCTGAAAGTTTGTTTTGATTTCTTTGCATTTTTATAACCCAATTCCATCGTATAAAAGTAGATTCTTACTTATTTCATTCATTACTTTCTCTGGGATTAAGAAGTGATATTAATATTTTGTTATTTCTGAATGATATTATCAATGGGTGTGACGATTGTCCGGAACTATTATCGTTTGTTTCCATCAATGCTCCGATTCGTATTTTACGGCATTATACGTATTTTTATGTTTGTCTATGTTCTACGAATTATGCACTTAATGATCCACTACTAAAAGCCATGAGACTTTATAATAAATATTCCAATTTACTTGATTTTAGCCTTCCGAAATCAAATTTTAGAAGTGTTATATACTGTATTTAATTAATGAAAGTTGGCAACTCTGAAATGTCAAGATAGATAAATTTGTGTGTTCCCGGAAAATTTTTAAAAAATATTAGTTTAAACTAATAAACAGTAGTTTAAAGTTTATTTTATAACTCATGGACATTAAATTAATTGCATGCTGTTGAAATTCGTGCGGATATCTGAAGTTTTCACTATTTTTGCAACATTAACTATTATTGATCGCCTGGCTGTGTGAAGAAGAAGAAGAAGATACTGAAAGAACCGCCTTTTCTTTGCTTTTGTTGATGATTTTCCTTTTTGTAAACAAAACCTAAACAAAATATTTACGTAAAATTTGGTTTTGTATCTTGTGATGATGGCGAGCAGCTCAGTTGTATTTGAATGCCCCAAATGTAGCAAGCGGATTACGCGTAACCAAAATAGCATTGGCTGTTGCATTTGTGATGAATATTTCCACATTGCTTGTGTTAAGATAACCAAGGATCAGCATTCATTTTTACATAGAAATAAAAACTTTCTTTTCAAGTGTAAAAATTGTATGAATACGACAACAGTCAATGTTAGTGCAGCCAGTAACTCTAGTGCCACTGAAAATGTGTTACCAGGGCGTGTGGATGAGGTATCTGGAGAGCTTAACAAGTGTTTCACTGATCTTTCAGCTGCACTTGAGCAAAAGCAGAGAGAGTATAATCTCAACATTGAAAAACTGTTACAAGATCATCGTATACAACTTGAGGAGGTTGTTAATAAAGTGAAGGATGAACTCACATCGAAAATTGAAAAGCTGGAAGATGATATCCAGAACTGTTTTCGTTTAATTAACCATATGGATAAAAATCATTCCGATGCAATTCAGAACATGGAGTTGCAAATTGATATTATGCAACGAAGGCTTAATAGGGCGAATATAATAATCAATGGTCTACCTGCTGGAATTGTGGATTTGAGGCAGCCAGTTGTTAGAGTTGCTTCGATTTGCGGAATTGAACTATCTCCAGCCGACATACAGCACTGCTGCTACATTGCTAACGGTAAATCGGTTTTGGTAAAATTCAATGCAGTATACATAAGAGATTCAATAATGGCTAACTACCACAGAGGCCGGCCCATTTTCCTCTGCGACGTCACTGGCGACGATGTTCGAAGCCGTGTGTTTCTTAATGATCACCTCAATAGTGCTACGGGAAAACTTATGTATGTGTGCCGAATGTTAAGAAGCCGAAATATGATAATGAAGTTCAAACTTGTGAGCGCGGATAGACCCAAGGTGATTGTTACTTTTTTGGATGGTGCTGTTAAATCACTTGATATACATCAGTGTCTCCAATTACTTGATGGGGTTCCTGACAACTCTACAGTGCCGAACCAAACATCGCCGATTACTGATACAGCCCCTGTCGATAATACTTTGATAACTGCAGCTGCAATGTCGAGTGAAGTTTTCGGATGATCTGTTGCATGACTGGTGAAATATACATACATACATACATACGTATTCCATTTCTAGTATTTTTGATTCATATTGAATTATATTTTGCATATTTTTTTTTTTTTTTTTTCTTTCATTTTAGTAGTTGAATATGGATTAATTAGTAGCTCTTTTTATGTTTACATACATACATGGTTTTCCCATTACATCCCATGAAGGGACTGGGGAGAACTTCTCACAATCACTGAGCTGTGCGCTTTCCAGTTTTCACTCACTGATTGGGACCTACAGTTTTACACCGATTCCGAACGGTAATTTGAGAAGCTTTTTCATGGCTAGATACTCGATAGTGTCGCCGTCACTATGCGAGGTGACCGCCGCCGAAAGAAAATTTGAAGGTGGTCAGAGCCGGGTTCGAACCCAGGATCTCATGTACAAGAGCCGCGCACACTAACCATTGCACCACCGACGGCCACTCTCTTTTTATGTTTAATGCTGTGAATATTGGAAGAATGTTTATATATTATTTTATTTATTTTTTTGGGAACTGCTTCACTTGATATTTTATACTTTGAATGAGTTTGTCTACCAATTTGGGTAATGTTGTGAGTGACAATAGTTTTTTGTCATCCCAGTTAGGCAATCTTGGAAATAATCTAAATGTTGGGCACTTCAACTGTCAGAGTTATAAGTTGAATCAGAATTCGGTAAAGATTCATGAGATAAGAAATGTGTTGGAGGGTGGCAACTTGGATGTTGTTGGGGTTAGTGAGACTTGGTTAAAACCGTACATATCTACTAGGGCAATTGATGTATCTGGTTATGTCTGTCATAGAAATGATCGTCCTGGCGCTAGAGGGGGTGGTGTGGCCATTTATGTGTCTAAGAATATCAAGCATAGAGTAGTAGCTAGTGGAAGTAGTTATGGTATATGTGAGTTTATCTTTTGTGAATTGATTGTTAATAGTGTAAAAGTTTT
The DNA here is from genome assembly GCA_963931995.1 of Phaonia tiefii. NCBI lineage: Eukaryota > Metazoa > Arthropoda > Insecta > Diptera > Muscidae > Phaonia > Phaonia tiefii. Next base: position 163,402,673 of record OZ008367.1, read on the forward strand.
GGTTGGTACAGTTTACTTGCCTCATGGTGATATTGCAACTTTAGAGGAACAAATATCTGATATAGTGGTTCGGTATCCTAATGTTATTGTGATGGGAGACTTTAATAATAATTTGTTTGATTTGAACAAGTCGGCATTAGTGCGGAATTTTTGTAGAGGGCTGAATGTGTCTGTTGTTCATAATTTAAAGCCTACTCATTATGATGTTGCGCATATGTCGACATCATTGATTGATTACTTTTTGTTGTCACCGGCTTGTGTCTTGACACTGTCTAATCAATTCGTTTGTCCTGGTATATCGCACCATGCTTTCATATTCCTATCCATACATATTGAGAAACCACGTACGCAGTTATATTATGAGTTTTTTGATTATGATAGTGTTAATACACGCTCGGTGGAGGACATAGTTTTGGAATGCAGTTTTCAGGGCATTTATGACACGCATTGTGTTGATGAACAGATAATAGTACTTAGTGAAAACTTGCGGCACATTCACACTATTGTACCTTTGAAGAGACGTTTGTGTAAGAGAGTTGGGGTTGATTGGTTTAATTGCCCTGAAATTCAATATCAAATTTCACTAAGAGATCTCGCTTTAAGAGCCTATTTGTTTGAAAAAACAGATTATAATTGGAAGTCCTATTGCAGATGTAGAAATAGAGTTAAAAGAAAAATTAGACAAATAAAAAGACGTGTACATGGTGATTTGTTTTTTAATAAGTCGACTAGTCAAATTTGGAATGTTTTGAATGATTATGGTGTGAGTGATAGTGGTAGAATAGTTAGTGATGTTGATGTTGAGCAATTGAGTGGAATTTTTATGTCAAACCAATCGCATAATAGCCGAAGGCATCCATGCATTCCTGAAGCGTATGGTGGATTCTCTTTTAGAGGGGTTGATTATGTTGAAGTTGTTGATGCCTTTAACATGATTAAATCAACGGCAGTGGGGTGCGATGGGTTAACATTGAAATTTTTGAAGCTAGTCTTTCCGTTTGTAGGATGCCATGTTTGGCACATTGTTAATACTATCCTTACTACTTCAACCTTTCCGGAAGATTGGAAAATGGCCAAAGTCGTTCCAAGAAAAAAGAAGGGTAATTCAGATTCTATGGATAATTATAGACCTATTTCTATAATGCCCATACTGTCGAAGATGGTGGAATATATTATGAAAATACAGATTGTCAGCCATTTGGATGGTAACTCGCTCTTAAATGATTGTCAGTTGGGATTTAGGTGCAACCGGAGTACTACTTCATTGTTAATTGGTCTTACTGACAAGGTAAGACAAAGAGTTGGCGATGGAGGTTGCTGTGTGCTGCTATCACTTGACCTTGAAAAGGCGTTTGATAAAATTGACCATGCTATTCTTGTGGAAAAGCTACACTATTTGTACGGATTTTCTACCACTGCGTGTAAGTTGATGTATTCCTATTTGTTTGGTAGAAAGCAATATGTTTCATGCGATGGTGTTATGTCTAGTGTTTGTACAGTGAGCAGTGGTGTTCCCCAGGGTTCTGTATTGGGTCCACTGCTTTTTATTATGTTTGTAAATGATTTGTTTGAACGTATTTTGAGCAATAACTGTCTTCCTTTTGCCTTTGCAGATGACTTACAGATAGTTTTCAAAGGTGATTTTGTGTTTTTAGATGTTCTACAGAGTACTATTAATTTCACAATAGATGTTTTGTCTGAGTGGATGATTGATAATAGGCTTTTGATTAACCCTCAGAAATCAAAATTGATGTTTTTTGGTAATTTGCACCGGGATGCTGTATCTGTCTCTATATATGGTCGATCTGTTGAAGTTGTGGATAGTTTTGATTGTCTTGGTGTCATTCTTGATAGCAAACTTAAGTTTGAATTGCATGTCAATTCATTAACATCAAAAGTTAATTTTATTTTAAGGAAGTTATACAATCTTGATCTATCCCTTCCAAGGTTTGTTAAAATAAATTTGGTGCATGCTTTAATAATGCCGGTTTTCTTATATGGAATGGAGGTATACTCAGGAGCTTTGGGTTACGTATTGAGGAAGCTCCGCTTAGTCTTTAATAGAGTAATGAGATATATATATTCTGTTGGTTGGCATGCACATATTTCCAATTATGTGGATGAATTTTTAGGTTGTTCTTTTTCTAATTATATTAACATGAGAAGCTTGTTGCATCTTTATAAGATTAGCGTAACTAAAACTCCCTTGTTTTTGTTGAATATGATTGAATTTGGAAGATCGACAAGAAATAGACAAATTGTAATACCTAGGATATCATCTTGGATGGATCGTTCTTTCCTTGTTAGGGTGGCACGGTTGTACAACAACTTGCCCGGCACACTCAGGACATTTGATTGTTCTTTCCATACATTTAAAAGAAGACTTTACCAGTACATGATGTTAAATGCATGAAGAATTGCATATATTGGTAAAGTCTTCTTTTAATAATATGATTCAAAATACATAATTGATTATGGAATCCAAGACAGAAAATGACAACGGCAATGATCTGGTAATGGTGTCGGCCCATGCGAAATGTTGTGCTGAGTTGTCGACGAATTATGAAGTACAGATAGATTTAGTCCTCTGCAAGCATTTCTCACTACCGCTGACTTTACTAAGTCTAAGGAATTATTGTTCAAGTCTATCATGATAGTGGGTTTGGGTGCCCAACGCACTATGCACTTCTTATGTATTGATATCAACACTAGGTTAATATACAGTTCCCACTAATACGTCAACTACTTTTGCAATAAATTCACAAAATATGTATTAAGCCACATCATAGCATACGCTGCTTATTATAATGATATGTTTGATGTTCTATGGTATACAAAGCTCTACACCTTCAGCTCTTTCCTCTGGGCTATCAGATAGGTGGTAGATTTAATTACTTGGTTTATAGGATATGTGAGTTTTTTACCACGTCTTGCTAATTCCGGCAAACATCCAGTAAATCTCTGATTTCATTAGTCCTTGTTGATTTAACTTATGTTTATGACAGTTAGGTGAATAATTTTAAGATTGTTTAGTAACGCATGAAAATCGATGTGAACTAGTAGCACTACCCTATTCTAACCTCCATTTATATTTTTATTTTGTGTGCCATATGGGATATGATTAACTAATGTCACTAAACAAGATATTACAGCATCATTAGCGATTTTATTTTTTAAACTATTATTTACATCGTTTTTTATTCAAGTTGTTATTCAATTTCAGTTATTATAAAATTTATGTCAGTTACAATTACATACATATATATGTAATAGTTTTGTTTCCGCACGTACTATTTTGCTGTTTTTGCTATTTTTCTATTTTGAATGAAATTTGTTTAACGCAAATATAATTCAAAATTGCTATAATGGTGAAAACGGTAGAAGTGGTAAGTGTTGAAACAAATATTATATTAATCTAGTTGGAACTATATTGAAGTTTTAAATTCGAGAGCATAATTCCTTTAATCTTACATGTAATCGTTAATAGTTTTTGAATTTTTAAATTCTTTAATCAGTATGCCATTTGAAATTAAATATAAGCTATTGTATGAAACTAGTATAGGCTTTAATGTGAAGATTTAATTTGAGGTATTATATTTTCTGATAGTTTTTATATTCTGATAGTTTTTTATATGCTTGAAGATATGTTTAGTAGAAATTTGTAACCACATATGGCCCTATGGGCTCGGTTATTGAAATAATTAAATAAATAAATAAATAAATAATATTTCATTTAATGAATTAATTTCTAATGAATGATATTAATTTATGTATAAAAACTCAATGAATTTATATAGTAGTATATGTACATAAACCAATGTAATTTAATATGCTAGTCTGTAAGAATTTATGTTGATAAGACGTAACAAATGAAATAAATTGAAAAGAGAACAAGAATTGGCGGCAAAACACATCATCAAATCGGGGAAACCCCGAGCATAGGGACACATGTTGAAACTTTCAAGCGACGACTTAGCGAGAATAGTCGACACCGGCAGTACATTATTGAAAACTAAACGTTTCAGCAGACCTTGGGGACATATTATTCGTTCCAGATTTAAGATCTAATTTAAGGTCTGTTGAAGTGGTATTCCGATAAAATTGTGCTGCAGTAATGGATTCTAAATCAGAACGACAGAACGAAACGGTGCGAAATATATTTTTTGAAAGTAATGGCGACGTATATAACTTATGAGTTCACAAATGTTCTTAAAAATGTAGGGCTGAAACATGAACTCACTGTGGACCACACACCACAACAGAATGGCGTAGCAGAGCGCAAAAATAGAACACTCGTCGAAATACCTCGCTGAATGATTATACAAATCGGATTGCCTTCGAATTTCTGGGCAGAAGCTGTCCTTACCGCCTACCATATTCGAAACAGATGCCATCGCATAGTTTAAATAAGGTTGTGGGTGGATAGAAAACGCAACGTAAATTATTTTCAGAAATATGGAACAGTGGCATACAGTCACTCCAATCACATGAGTGCTCATTTCACATTTGAAAATTTAAATTAAAATATTTTTAATTTCTTGTAGTATGTAGTATGTACTTTAATTCCATGGAAAAAATTTTCTTAAAATATTTTCAGAATTTTTACAACAAAAATAACAACAATTCCATACAATGCCATACAGTCTACTCAGACGTCAACTCAGCTGCGCCCGACAGCTCCCGAATCTTCACGGCTGCACTCGCCAGCCAATCAGTTGCACCCGGCAACCCCACAGCTGCCTTTGACAGCCTCTATATTGCCCCCGGCAATACCCCAGCTGCGCCAGACAGCTCCCAACTCAACGCCACGGCACCTCCCTCGACGGCAACCGCATACAGTTGCTGATCAGCAATCGTTCAGGATCATGCAATTTAATTGTAATGGCCTTAAGAACAAAATTGCTGAGATCACCAATTATATGCATACTCACAAGATCCTTATAGCCGCCGTTCAGGAGACTAAGCTCACCAGTGAGTGTAGACTTTCATCTCATGGGAACTATGTCATTATTCGGAGGGACAGGGAGAGAAATCACGGTGGAGGGCTCGCTTTCATCATCGAGCGAAACGTGAGCTTCAGACTCACAGACCCACCCCCTCCCTCCCAGCCCGATCAGTTCCTTGAGGCGATGAGCATAGCGATAGAGACTGGAGAAATCGCTATTGAAATCGTCAATGTATATATTCCGCCAGTTAATAGCATCGGTGCGGGCTATCACCCCACAATCGAACACCTTCTCCGAGGTGATAGTACAATCATACTTGGCGACTTCAATGCTCATCATGAGATGTGGTTTTCCCAGCTGCTTGCAGACCAGCGTGGCATTAATATTGCAGACCAGATAGACGACTCGGAATTCGCAGCTATAAATGAGGACTTCTCTACAAGATTAACGGCTAATTGCTCTAGCTCCCCTGACATCTCCATCGTCAGTGCGTCGCTACTGTCCAATACCACCTGGCAGACATGTATGTGAAGATAAATTCGAATATAACTTCCAGAGCTCTGCCGGCAGAGGAATTGGCAGCGGTCTGTTAATTAGTTAACAGACCTATGTTAAACAGCTCTAATATATTGATTATATATAAAATCACTAAGTTTTACAAATGTAAAAGGAATTTTAATGCGATATTATTAAAATAGGTAGAAAACTCTATAAACTTCTTATGTCAGGAGTCTTGTGAAAGCTGTATGACTGCAATATATAATATTTCAAAGCATTGGCAAAACTATGTTTTCAAAAGGATTCAGGATCAGGATTCAGGTTCCGTCAATGGGACTAGTATCAAATAATAGGTATTGTTGTCTAGTTTAATAATTTCAGACCCAGATTTCCCAAAAAACTTTCGGAATATCATATTCTTCGACGAATATAACTTTTTCATATGGAGGACGGATTAAGTGCGCCCATGGTGGCCAAACGGGGAAGGTTGCGTCAATGGGACTAGTATCAAATAAAAGCTATTGGTGTCTAGTTTAACAATTTCAGACCCAGATTTCCGAAAAAACTTTCGGAATATCATATTCTTCGACGAATATAACTTTTTCATATGGAGGACGGATTAAGTGCGTCCATGGTGGCCAAACGGGGAAGGTTGCGTCAATGGGACTAGTATAAAATAATAGTTATTGGTGTCTAGTTTAATAATTTCAGACCCAGATTTCCCAAAAAACTTTCGGAACATCATATTCTTCGACGAATGTAACTTTTTCATATGGAGGGCGGATATACATAAATACGAATATAACTTCCACAGCTCTGTCAACAGAGAAAAAGTTATATTCGTCGAAGAATATGATATTCCGAAAGTTTTTTGGGAAATCTGGGTCTGAATTTATTAAACTAGACACCAATACCTATTATTTGATACTAGTCCCATTGACGCAACCTTCCCCGTTTGGCCACCATGGACGCACTGAGTCCGTCCTCCATATGAAAAAGTTATATTCTTCGAAGAATATGATATTCCGAAAGTTTTTTGGGAAATCTGGGTCTGAAATTATTAAACTAGACACCAATACCTATTATTTGATACTAGTCCCATTGACGCAACCTTCCCCGTTTGGCCCCCATGGACGCACTTAATCCGTCCTCCATATGAAAAAGTTATATTCGTCGAAGAATATGATATTCCGAAAGTTTTTTGGGAAATCTGGGTCTGAAATTATTAAACTAGACACCAATACCTATTATTTGATACTAGTCCCATTGACGCAACCTTCCCCGTTTGGCCACCATGGACGCACTGAGTCCGTCCTCCATATGAAAAAGTTATATTCGTCGAAGAATATGATATTCCGAAACTTTTTTCGGAAATCTGGGTCTGAAATTATTAAACTAGACACCAATACCTATTATTTGATACTAGTCCCATTGACGCAACCTTCCCCGTTTGGCCACCATAGACGCACTTGATCCGTCCTCCATATAAAAAAGTTATATTCGTCGAAGAATATGATATTCCGAAAGTTTTTTCGGAAATCTGGGTCTGAAATTGTTAAACTAGACACCAATAGCTTTTATTTGATACTAGTCCCATTGACGCAGTTAATCCGTCCCCCATATGAAAAAGTTATATTCGTCGAAGAATATGATATTCCGAAAGTTTTTTGGGAAATCTGGGTCTGAAATTATTAAACTAGACAACAATACCTATTATTTGATACTAGTCCCATTGACGGAACCTGAATCCTGATCCTGAATCCTTTTGAAACCATAGTGTTGCCAATGCTTTGAAATATTATATATTGCAGTCATACAGCTTTCACAAGACTCCTGACATAAGAAGTTTATAGAGTTTTCTACCTATTTTAATAATATCGCATTAAAATTCCTTTTACATTTGTAAAACTTAGTGATTTTATATATAATCAATATATTAGAGCTGTTTAACATAGGTCTGTTAACTAATTAACAGACCGCTGCCAATTCCTCTGCCGGCACAGCTCTGGAAGTTATATTCGAATTTATCTTCACATACACCTGGCAGACCCATATAGCCTTAAACTCTGATCATATTCCCATCCTGTAGAGAAGCCTAGCGACTTTGTGGAGTCGGATAAACGGACGTTCGTCAACTACAACAAAGCCAACTGGCCTGGCTTTACGAACGCTATTGACGAATCCCTTCGTCATTTGCAGCTACCCTCTTGCGCCAGACAGGGTGAGATGATCCTCAGGGACACCATACTCAAAGCTGCAAAACGCTTTATCCCAGCTGGTAGAATTCCCAACTGTAGACCCAACTTCCCTTCTGAGGCTGCGCGTCTTGCGGATCAGCGTGATCTCATACGGGCCAGCAACCCAGCCGATGAACGAATATTGCCCTTGACGGATGAGATTAACGTACTCATCAACCAGCACCGTCGCGACAGATGGCTTGAACATCTGGAAAATTGTAATATTGGCTCGAAAAGGCTTTGGTCTACTATCAGAGTTCTATCTGGCAATGGAAACAATAAGGGTCACATTGCTATCGCGTTTGATAATACGCATTACACGGATGCCAGGAAATGCGCTACCAAATTCTGCCAGCAATTTATTGCACACCCAACCCAGCAGAATAGGACCAAGAGAGCTGTAGTTCGGAGAACTAAGAATCTCAAACGAGATCTTGTACCCTGCCCCTTCACACCCAACGAAGTTGAAGTCATTATCTCCAAATCTAAACCCTCTAAAGCTCTCGGTCCGGATGGCATCTCGATGATAATGCTGAAGAAACTCGGACCTATAGGGATTTGATTTCTCGCGCACACACTCACTCTTTCGGTGTGCCAACTGGTCATACCAGATGTGTGGAAAACTGCTCGAGTTATCCCGCTCCTAAAACCTGATAAACCCGCTAACCAGGGAGAATCTTACCGCCCGATTTCCCTCTTATCACCAGTAGCAAAGGTTTTGGAGTCCCTACTCTTGCCGACCCTGAAAGAGCATTTTCAGCTCGCCAATCACCAACATGGCTTCAGGCAAGCGCATAGCACTTCGACGGCGTTAAACGAGATAACTACCCATATCACCAATGGCCTCAATCAGAGCAGACCCGCTGAACGTACAGTTGTCGAAGCTTTAGACCTGGCTAAAGCTTTCGACACTGTCGATCACTCGATCCTGCTACAGGACATCTTGAACTCGTCTCTCCCAAATACTACCAAGCGCTGGCTTGGCAGCTACCTCAATGGGAGGCAGGCATTTGTAGAGTTCAGGGGCCAGAATTACCGTTATCGCAAGATAAAAATGGGTGTGCCGCAAGGTGGAGTATTGTCACCTATACTCTTCAACATTTATCTTGCGAATCTTCCTGCACCTCCCCAAGGAGTTAGTATTGTGTCGTACGCCGATGATTGTACCATCATCTCCTCAGGCGTAAATGTAGACGATATATGTGCTAGGATTAACAGCTATCTAGCCACCCTTACTAGCTTTCTGCAGGAACGGAATTTGCAGTTATCTCCGTCAAAGTCTTCCGTGACCCTTTTCACTTCTTGGACCAAAGAAGTAAGCAGAGAGCTCGACATCTCTGTCAATGGGGGGTATATACCCACGGTCCGTAACCCCAAAATACTCGGAGTTATTTTCGATAATCTCCTTACTTTCTCTAAACACGCGGATTACATCAGGAAAAAAGTCCACACCCGCAACAAGGTCCTAAAGGCCCTTGCAGGGACAACTTGGGGCAAGGAGAAGGAGACAATTGTAGCGACCTATAAAGCTATAAGTCGCTCGGTCTTCAACTATGCCGCCCCGGTGTGGTCATCTTTCTTGAGCGATACCCAGTGGAAAGGTCTACAGAGGATCCAAAATAGTGCACTTCGAATCGCAACCGGATGCACACAAATGACGAACGTGGATCATCTACATGAGGAGACCAAGTTACTGTCAGTGCAACAACACAATGTGTTGTTGACAAGACAGTTTCTTTTGGCTTGTCATCTGCCCAGTCACCCCAACCATCATATTTTGATGCAGGATCCACCCCCCCGTCACATCCGGAAGGACATCAGGCGCTACTGTGCGGACATCCAAGACGTCATTCCATCGGACGTCAACAGATTGTCAATAGCAGTAGCACAGAAATTGTTGCATAACACGGCGGTGTCAGAGGCCATAAACGGCTACTCTTGCAACAGGGTCCTTAATGAACACCCTCCCGCGATTTCGAATAATGAGAGGCTTCTGCCCAGGCACACCAGAACCATTCTGGCACAGCTTAGATCTGGTTGGAGTTCTATCCTGAATTCATACAGATCTAGGATAATCCCAGGCACCTTACATCAGTGCCCACACTGCCTACAAAGCCCTCATGACACTATCCACATTTTCAACTGTCCTGATAGGCCTACTGACTTGCGCCCAGTGGACCTATGGGACAGACCCTTGGAGGAGGCACAATTTCTCCAGCTCCCCACCGCTACCTCCAGTGACACATAGGGGAATTCACATAATTTTTTTTTTTTATATCTTCCAGGGACGAACGAGTGGAAACAGAAAATCTGTTACAACAACAACTATTCCAAAAAGTGACCACTCACCTATAGTATTATTTTCAGGGACAGAAAATCATGCATACAGACCATTCTCTATCGATGGACCATCCGAATCCGCAATGATTCTTTGTTTCGTATTTTTTAATAAAAACTCAAAAAATAATAATTATATCTTGATTTATATCAATTATGTCGTATTCATGTAAACGCGCAAGAGCCTCGAAACCTCGAAAACTTGCACTGCAAACGTCAAAACAAAAATTGTTGTCATACAAAACCACTTGCTGAAATGTAGAAAACTTTCGAGCCACTTTTGCTGAGCAAACATCGAAAACGAAACATCGGACATTTGTGCAACTCGTTTTGAATGAACACAGTTTTGTTTTGTTGCGAAGTTTTATGTGCAAGTTTTTGAGGTTTTCGAGTTTACTTAAAAACAAACAAAAAAAAACATGGTGTCCCATAACATACCATGAAGGGATTGGGGAAAGCTTCTCACAATCAGTGAGATGTGCGCTTCCCAGTTCTACACTCACTGATTGGGACCTACAGTTTTACACCTGTTCCGAACGGTATTTTGAGAAGCTTTTTCATGGCTAAGTACTCGATAGTGTCGCCATCACTAAGCGAGGTGACCGTCGTCGAAAGTTACTTAAGGCGTATGAGCAGGGATCGAACCCATGTTATATACAAAAGCCGCGCACACTAACCATTGCACCACCGATGGCTACATGAATTATTACTCAGACGATAAAGATACTTTTTGAATTTTATTCATTTCTAAGAATATAATGATTACGTTCTAATAAATATATATAAATAACGGGTTTTTCAATAAGAGCGCTACAAAAGTTTTTTTTTAAATAAAACAAAACCGGTTTTAGATACCACATGTCCTCCAAGTCTAAATTATCCAATTGGGGCCAAAAATATTCGGTTATCATTGAACGGTAGCGATTCGCATTCACAGTAATGTGCCGGTCTTGATCATCACGGAAGAAGTACGGCCCAATGACGCCGCCGGCCCATAAACAGCATCAAACCGTAATTTTTTCGGGATGCAATGATGATTCATGGATTACGTGTGGATGGCTGTCTGACCAGTAACACATATTTTGCTTATTGACGAAGCCATTCAGCCAGAAATGAGCCTCATCGCTGAAGATGATTTTCCGATGAAAATCCGAATCATTTTCAAGTTGTTGCTCAGCCCAATTCACGAACATACGACGCTTATGGTGGTCAAGCGGCTTCAGTTCTTGCGTCAATTTGATCTTGTAAGGATGTAGGCCAAGATCTTTTCGCAAAATTCGCCACAACGACGTCACAGAGATGCCCAACGCTTGAGAACGACGTGTGAGAGACACATTTGGGCTTTCTTGAACTTAAGCATCAGCGACAGCAATATTCTCGACACTACGGGCACTTCTTTGTCTCACTGGCACGGGAACATTTTGTACTGTGCCTGTGGATTCAAATTTTTCCACTAGACGCTCAATTGCTGATCTGGTAGGACGATTATGACGACCATAAATTGGACGTAGCGCTCTTAAAGTTGAGGCCACTGACTTCAAATTTCGGTAGTAAATTTTAATAATTTCGACTCGTTGTTGGCTCGTATATCTTTCCATGATGAAATGACAAACCTTACTGAAGAGAAATGTCAAAAGAGCGGGAAAAAATATGGCGTCGTTTGCTGTCCCTATCGATTTACTTTTGTAGCGTCTCTGTTGAAAACCCCTTTATATGATTTTCAAATGATCTTACATTTTATATATTGATCAGAAAATAAAAACTTATTCATTGAGTTTTATAATTTTGTTAGTTTATAAAACGCAGTTGAACATTTTGCATGGAAAAAAAGTCAAAATATTTGCATGTCCACGATAAACAAGTAAGGATGAAGTATTCAATAGTATTTTAAATCTAAATTTTGCTTGGATATGGATAATATATCGAAGTAAAACATAAACCTATTGCCATTTAGAAAGAGGTTGGTACATAATTTGTTAGTCCTAAAAGTCTGAAATATTGAACATGTATTGATCACGAGACAGTTAATTTTTGAGCTGAACAACATTTAACGTGTCTTCTACTAATACTTTATATAACATTATAATATCTTTTATTTTACTTACCCATTTTTCTGTAACTCCTCCAAGTTACTAGCATTCCATTCCGACCCCAAGTAAACGTGATCAAAAATTTCGGTGGGGGCATCCATTTGACCCAAAATCATTAACATTTCCTCATCGATAAATGACTTATACTCTCCCAAATCCATATCTAAATGCTCTTCTAAACGACTTCGAATGTATTTGGACGTTACCTCATCTAAGTCCACAGACATCATAATTTCTTTCAATTTCATTTTGATGGTACCTTCAGTTTCTTCTTTAGCAGTGGGTCTAAAAAATATCAAGATACAATTAATGTGATTGTGCATTCCTCGTTTAATATTTTGTGAACTGACTTGTTTCGTATGGCATCTGGCGAAGGGGGTCGACGACTTTCCAATGAATCCATAGCATTCCATTCGTTTAAGCATGATTGTTCTGATTCAACTCGGCTTTCATAATAGGACAACCAATCATGTGAGGGACCACAGGGATAAAAATTATTCTCACGAGCCTTTTGAGATACTTTGTGTAAAGTTTGTAATGCAGACCTGCAAAGAAAAGGAACATAATAAAAATAAGATTATTGTTTAGTAAAGCAAGAGCTGGAGGATAAACTGCTGATATTTTTCTAAAAGATAATTTTTTCAAAAAGTCACTTGGCCGGCCACCCCCGAAAACTTAAAAAAATGCGATATTAAAGAAAAATATAAGAACACGAAAAACGGGGGAAAAAGTTAGGTTCGACCCATAAAGCCCTAAGGTTTTAAAAAAGGAGCCGAGGACGACATTCGAAAACTTCGACTTTTGTCGCAAAACGCCTCAAAACAGTTTTTGTTTTTTCTGTTTTAAGGCCTGCCTTGTGCCAGGCTCAGGGGTTTTCTCTCCTGTGGAGCGCCCAACAGCGGATCCGAGGCTTAGACAGTTTTTTTTTTGTTACAAATCTTTATGTTACTTCCCAGCAGGAAACTGACATACTAGTTCATAAAATTACTAGTTCATGCACTAGAGGGGGTTGAACTAGTTATTGTGCCTTTAGTTTAGAACTAGGTAGAACTCAACCAGTTATATTTTTAAACAATTTAAATTGTGTCGTTTTAAATTTTAAAGTCACAGCAGAATATAAAGCTGAATTTATATATAACCGGTGACGGTCTTTGCTTCCTTTGAACTTAAACAGGTTCTGCTGGCTTTTCTTTCAAAAATACAATCGTGGGTACAAAACATTTTGCAGACATTTCAAGAATTTTGGAATTTTTTACCCAATTAGCCTTTTGTTTTCCTTTGTTTTGCCAAATGTTTTTTCATTTATTTCGCAATTCAATCCATTGTTCTAGTTCAAGTACTATCTCCATAGCTCTAGTTAAGTGCCAACTTTTAATGTCTAGTACTGAACTATTTCTATTTTCTGTGATATAGAACTAGTTTAAAACCGACCATTCAGAACTACAGAATTTGACTTTGAACTAGTACTGTTGAATTGGTGCCCCAAGCGACATTCGGGAGATAATTTCTTCCGATCCTAGGACGAGTACTAGTTCTATGGTTCAAAAATACTAGTTCTGAACTAGTATTTATTCCTGCTGGGGGATTAGTGCTTTGCGTTTACCGATTCTCGCTACCCCTGTAATATGGTATAGTTATCCTGACCCACTGCTGTCGCACCACAAAAGTAAAGTCACCATTAAAGCCGTAAGAAGAATAGCTTTAATTTGAGTGCCCACACTTGTCTGTCCGACTCAAAAATTTTTTGGGAAGAGTCCGGACAGCGATTTTGCTTTAAAAGATGAGACGTAAATTCGAAAGAATTTAGGGACACCTTTTTAAAAGGAAAATGCTTCTGAAATTGTCATCTTTCTTAAATCTTTAAAAGTTATACTCATCCACAAAATGTGAAAAAAAAGTCATATACATAACAATCATCTTTTTTCCTACTTACCACATCGCTTGTACAGAAACTGGCTTAAATATATGCGTCTTGCCATAGACGGCAACGCTAAAACCTCTGAAAACGGCACAAAATACATAAATTTAAGTATTAGAATATTTCATAATTTGTTCAAATTTATCAAAATGTGACACTTACCCATCACCATCCAGGTGAATGGTAGTATCAGCTAAAATTGGCACAACCAACCCAATTGTTGTGCGCTCATTACAGTCAATGCCAAGCAAACAAGATTCCTCTACACCCACACCACCATAACAATCTTGAGCACTGGCGTTTAATAAAGAGGATGTAGCGGTGGTCATGGCCGAGTTCGCAGAAGAACCAACCGTCATCATAGTATTGGTATTGGCAGTTATTGTTTGTGTAACGGTGCTACTGCTACTTTTACCATCACCTGAAGCACATGTCTTATCGGAGACATCACACTTAAGACTTTGACGATTCAATGTTGTGGAATGTGTTAACAAACGTTTATCGCGTAATTCCACCCAACTATCATCTATTTGCTGCAGTTGTTGCTGATGCTGTGAGGAGGCCCTACTACTGCCATCAACAGATGACTGACGCGCTGTTCCACTAATGGCACCCGCATGCCCTACAGTGCCCGATGATGACGTAGACGATGACGATGATGACACTCTTGCTGAATTATGACGCATTATTTTGCTACGTCTTTCGGTGGTAGTAGGACGATAACAGCAACGCGATGCAATCACTAAATATCGTGTGCGATTAGCACGTTGTGATTCTAATTTAACAGCCTAAAGAAATGTGAAATACATTTTTGAATGAATACAGTCAAGCTAGTTTATGACGGTACAAATTATACGTTTTAAGATATTTATTTAAAAAAAACGTGTAGTGGAATTATCAACATTGAAATTGTTCTTCATACGATACAAGTGCACACTTACCATTTTTAATGTTTCCTCATGCCGCAGTAAATAAAACATAGATTGTAAATGTTGCTGTATGTCCGAATTATTACTCTGTGTGCTATTTGTTGATCTAATCGAATCGGTGCTCAGGCGACGTTCAGCATATTGTGGTATATCTTTGAGCGCTAATACTAATGCGGTACCTTTGCCAGCAAAGAAACATTCGCTGTAAATGAATAAATTTGGTTCAATAAATTGTAAATGTTTTGATTTGTAATGTTTATACTTACCTCTTTTCATGTTTGCTACCCTCCTCTTCATCTGCATCACTATCCTGCAAGAATAAAGAAATAACGATGAAATTATTGTTCACATCAAAATGATTAGACCACATAAAGAAATAATGATGAAATTATAGTTCACATCAAAATGATTAGACGACATTGGTCTTCAAGAAGGTTTTCAGAAATGTCACAAATCAAAATTTACCGGCTTTGAACTGAGAACATTTCTTTCGGATAAACTAAGTAATTCCTATATACTTGCTTTTTCTTTTATTTGCTATTTTACAACCTCATGAGTCCAGATGCCTTACACATATTAATTAAATAAACAAATTAAACTGATTTTAACATATTTTTCCAACTGGTTATATCTTTCGTCCTCTCTCGACAGTTGGCAACAACAAGGATACGGAGGGATTCTTCGGCCTGGTCTTTCCTGCGGAGTCTTGGTAGTCCTCTTTTCCTGCTTCCATCGGGAAAGTTATCAAAAACATTTGCGCGTGCTCATCTTCATCCATTCTGATAACATGGCCAATCCAACACAGTTGGCCTAATTTGATTCGCCTAGCTATGTCTACGTCAGAGTACAAATGATGTAGCTCTTGGTTCCTACGACGTCGGTACTCGCCGTTTTCTTTCACAGGACCATATATTTTACGGAGAATTTTTCTCTCGAATACTCCCAGAGGTTTTTATCCGCTAGCGATATGACCCAAGTTTCGGAGCCATTTGCCAGGTCAGGTAAAATGAGAGTCAGGTATAGCTGGTCTTTTGTCTGTCGGGAGAGGAATTTGTTCTTAAACTGCTTGCTGAGCCCAAAATAGCATCTAGCATAATACTCCAATGTACCCCAGGCTGACGTTGTTGTCCTTCTTCACGGCGGATCCAAGGTAGGTAAATTCATCTACCACTTCAAAATTAATTCGGTAGTCGACGTTCAAGTGCGGATCAAGTCGAGAAGTGTGTCTGGTCGTTAACACCATCAATTTTGTCTTGCCCTCATTAACAGCAAGACCTATCGTCGTTGATTCTCTTTCTATTCTAGAAAACACAGCAGCAACCTCTCGCAAATTTCGCCCAATGATGTCCGCATACGCCAGCAACATATAGCCTTTCGTGTTTATGGACTTGTTCATATTTACTGCAGCTTTTCTCCTTATTATCCCCATTAAGATGTTGAAGAGATTGCACGACAGTGTGTCGCCTTGTCTCAGTCCTCGGTTGGTGCAGAAAGGTTCGGTGAGATCTTTCCCCACCTTCACTGATGATTTGGTGTTGGTCAGAGTCATTCTACAGAGGCGGATCAGTTTTGCCGGAATCCTAAGTTCAGACATACATATGTAGCTTCGTAAAATTTTCCCCGTATGGGAAAATGTATGGTATATATCGATTTGCTTTTCGTGAGTCTTTTCCAGGATTTGGCGTAGCGTGAATATTTGGTCAGTCGTGGACTTCCCTACTCTAAAACCACACTGATAAGGTCCAATCAGGTTTTCAAAAATTGGGATTAGTTTTTCACACAATACTCTCGACAAGACCTTATACACGATGGATATAAACTGATACCGCGATAGTTGGAACATACACGAATCACCCTTTTTGAATACAAGACATAATACACCGAGACTCCAATCGTCAGGCATAGATTCCCCCAACCATATACCGCAGGTAGGTTGTGGGCTAGCAGTCCTTCGCCTCCGACCTTAAAATGCACATCGGGTAGTCCATCGACACCTAAGGCTTTAGGTGTCGGGGCTACAATCTACTGTATTCCACAATCATTACCTCCTGATCTTCAGTGGAAGAATCTGAGTGGAGTAGTGCTGAATAGTGGTCTCTCCACATTTTAAGCGCACACTGCGTATCTGTCACCAGATTCCCGCTCTCGTCCTTGCAGGAGGGCAGCCCATTATTAGCGCCGTAAGTTGAACTTCTGGAAAAAATTTCGGGATTCATTATTCATCCTGCACATTTCGGTCTTTTCACTCTCTCTCTGCTCCTACTGCCATTTTTATTTTTGGTTTTCCTCCATTCTCAGCCTCTTGTACCGTTCATTCATAGCACGCGTTATAACTGACTGTTTCGTTGCCATACGTGCAGCGTCTATTTCACCAGTTGCAATGCAACATTCTTCGTCGTACCCTGGCTTATCCTTCAGCGATTTTTGATAGCCAAGTTCAGTCCTTGGAACCGTTTACAAAGAATTGGAAATGTGGTTACACTGCGCTTCTGTGTCCTCTGGAGGGAGTGTATTTTGCACTAGCACGAGAGTGAGCTTTTGGTGAGTGAGGCCTTTGATATTCCCGTTTTGGCCTGATCAGTCTTGTGTGAACTTTCGCAGCCACCAGGTAATGATCCGAGTCGATATTGGCACCTCGAATCACACGTACATCCATTACACTAGAAGAGGGCCTTGCCATCTAAATATTACCAAGTGATCAATCTGGTCCTTCGTTCTCTAATCAGCAAATAACCAAGTCGCCTTATGTATGTTTTTTTGTTGGAATCGTATGCTACTAACGAACATGTTCTTTGCAGCGGCGAAGTCTCCGTTATCGGAAGCCTGTGATTACCGATGGTTGGTTGAAGGACAATTTCCTTTCCCAATTTGGCATTAAAATTGCCTAGAATAATATTAATGTCGTGGTCAAGGCAGCGTTCGTATTCTTCCTCCAGACGCTCATAAAATGATTCTTTGGCCTAATCGTCTTTATCCTCTGTCGGTGCGTTAGAGATGTTGAAATATTTCGCTTCGATGCGAATTGTGGCTATGCGTTCACTCACTGGGTTGAAGCTTGAAACTAGGTGCGCAGTCTCTTGCCAACTATAAATCCGCACCCGAATTCGTGCTTTTGTGGTGCAACCATATGCTGTCCATCGCATTTCCTGGATGGCTGTGATGTCAACTTTATAATTTTCGAGGACATCCGCCAGTTGGAAAGTGGCAATCGTCATGTATAGTGTTCATACTTTCCAGGTACATATCCTTAAATCGTGGTCCTTATAACGTTTGCGAGCGTCGTCAACAGTTAGGGGGTTTGTTCGTTTATCATAATTCTCGTGTATTTTCATTGCCTATATAGCGGTGGCGGGTGGCAAAATCCACCATGGCTCACCATGGTTTGCATTTTACCCACTGCCAGGATGATCATATTTCAGCCGCCCATTATGGATCAGACGCTGACCAGAATGCAGAGTCGAACCTGGATTTCGGATTCTTCAGTTTTGATCCGCCGTTGGCCAGTGGTGTTGGCTCATCCGCCTTCAAAGGACAGAAGAATATGTCTACTAGTTCGAAGGCTTCAGTGATAAGGTCACCTAATAAGCCTGAGACGTCTCAGTGATGGCATAACTAATCAGGATGCTCATTCGTTTCGCCTTCTCACTCTAGCTAGCTTACGGAGGTTTCCGATCAAGCCATTGCCCAGGACATACTGCATGGAAGTAGTGAGCTGCTTAGACTAGCGAATGAAGAAATCATTTCTGGCCACTCCCAAGTGGATGACTATCAGCACTTTCCACATCCACGGACAGTCCCATGTCCCATGTCCCACCAATATATAAAATGTTTATACTTTCGGTGTGAGTGAATATTGAAATTAGCATTTTGCATAGAATCTTATACAACTTGCAACTTTCAAAGTCGATTTACTCGAAACTATGTTTTTTGAGTTACGGCGGTCTTGTATGAAATGGGTTATAAATCTAAATACCATGTGCTTTTTCTTATTTAGTTTACATCACTCTCTTATACTGAATTGCAAATAAACGTTATCGTACGAAGACCATATTTTTGGGATTTTGATTAACTCACATATAGCCAACATTTTATTGATATTCCTTTTACAAAAAAATAACACAAAAAATGTTCCAGACATTATCGCTCCACCCTTATATACATGATTCGTTGTGCAATGGTAGTTACTCGTAGTTGTCATTCTGAACTATTTCTTTGCTAACAACACAAATGTTTGAAATGTTACATTGTTAGTTGTATATTCAAAACAAACTCTGAAAATCAGCAAAAATAGTAAAAACTTTTATGTTCTTGAAATAATTATCTTTTAGAACCTTTTAATTATACTTAGTAGGGATATAGGGATATATGTATATATATATATATATATACATATACACTAGCTGACCCGGCAGACGTTGTCCTGCAAATTTTGTTCAAATACCGTTAGCAGGAGCAGAAATAATGGATTTTTAATTTGTGGTTTGTATGGGAGGTACCACGCCCCTTTGTCCAATTGGACCGAATAGTAAATCTAAACCCCCCAGGGAGCCACCCAAACGCATACAAAAAAATTTATTCAAATCGGTCCAGAAGTTTAGGAGGAGTTCAGTCACAAACACACGTGAAGTAGAATTATATATATGTATAAAGATTTACTGATATGTATTGTATACAAAAATCTAAGTTTCATTCAAAATGTCCACCGCTGGCCTTCACGCACTACTTAAGTCGCATTGGCCAATCATCAATAGCTGCACGCACCTCATCCATTGGAAAATTGGATACAGCACGAACCAGAGCTGTCTTAAGAGAATCAATGTTGGGGTATCTATTGTGGCACACCATATCCGCTAAAACAGTCCACAATTTGTAATCCAGAGGGTTCAGATCAGGGCTGCCAGAGGGCCATTCTTCAGAGCATATAAAAGCTGGCAAATTGTTTCGAAGCCAGGTTTGTGTCGTTTTAGCCTTATGAGCTGGTGCTGAATCTTGCTGGAAAGTCCACAGTTGGTTTTGAAACAGGGAATTGTTAAGCGGCTTCAGAATTGCTTCCAAAACGGTTTCTTGGTAAACTTTGGCCGATGTTTTGACCCCTTGTTCACAGAAATGCAAGTCAGTTACCCCATCATAAGAGAGACCCCATCAAACCATGACTGCAGCAGGATGATGACCCTTTTCGATCCGTGGGATGAACTCAGATGCTTCTTTACATGATCGTGCATAAACCCTATCATGTTGTTTGTTAAATTTATCCCGTACGTAAACATTTTTTTTATCCGTAAACAAGATTTTTCTATGGAAGTCCTCAGCGTACTTCACCAAAAGACGATTGAATATTTCTATCCTATTTTTTTTAACGTTGCAGTTAACAAATGTCCTGTCCGCCGATTGGGAGCTCCAAGTCTCGAGTCTTTTTTAATAATTCGTCATATGAACTTTTGCGTGATTTTCTGTTTCCGGAAAGCATTTTGTTCAATTCTTGCTTTGAGCGCTTTGATGACTTGCTATGTCCGGGGGCGGTCTTTTATATCTCCAATCCTCGAACAATTGTATGCACCTGTAGACGAACACGCAAATAATGCCGAGCGGGCAGAACGTTTTGAATAACTGCGATACGGTTTTCCTTATCTGACCACTCCATGGTGAAAGTTGACACAATTTCAAATTCCCGTAACTGACTAACGCTATAGAGGTTAACTTTCAGAAATCATATGATAATAAAAGGATATGTTCAATTTTACTGTTCTTATGGGTATGTTCAATTTAGTAACCATATTTATGCCTCTACTAAGTATATTTTAAATATGGACATTTCCACAGAATCCCCTATGTCACATAACATCATCTTCGCCAATTGTTATTATTTTAGGACCATGTAGTTCGATTGTTTTCTGTTCTTTTAATAAATACAGAATGTAAGTAGCTCTATATTTAGTAACAGCAGAGAAAGCAATCTACTAACTGGTCCTAAAATATAAGCAATTAACGAGGATGAAATTAACGAGCTATAACGAAAATAGCCACTCGGAAGAATAACGAGGTCAGTAAAATGGTTGAGGAAGTGAGTGAGACCATAGCAAAACTCACAACGAAAAATAAACGTCTTTCGGGGGCTTAACGCAGGAAGATAACGAAGAGAAACCGCTTAGCCAAACAAGGCGAAACACAGGACGTTCCGAAGGATCTGTCGGTGCAACAGAGGTTAAGAAAAGAATCCGATCACCTGAAGAGCAGAGCACTGTTAAATCAGCGGCGAAGAGGAAGAAGTGTTCCCCGTCATCCGGTAACTCGGAGACGCCCAAACCCCATATTATCCAGGGTGTTCCAAGGAACTCCATATAGGGGCAAAGCCGAAGCGGTTACTCGAAAGGCGAACTCTTGAGTTAAATCAGCCGGGAAGAAAAGGGACATTGAACGAACCCAATCCAACTCGGAAGAGGAAGCTGAACGTGGACAATGGTAAGGTAATACCTGGACGATCTCTGCTATGCAGTCATTGACAGCGGCAACCCAACTGGCATAATACGAAAAGACCAGCAACAAAACCTGGAGGACCTAGTCAACACGAGGGTAACGGAACACGTAATGAAAACCATAGGTGGACCACCCATAGAAGTCGTTATCACCGGTTTTAAGGGGGAGGTACTGACACTGCAGCTATCTTCACAAAACTGCGCGGAAACACTGAAGAAGCTAGTGGATGGCATCTCTGACTCCTGGGAAGGCGTAAGCTAGCCCTTGTAAGGAGAAGACATCCCCAGCCTGATAAAGGCGACCGTGTACATCAATGGGGCAGCAATTTCGCATCGGATGCCATACTGAAGGTCATAGGCAAGCAAAACGCTGGGCTAACCGTTCTCCACAGGGAGGAGGGGCAGGAAGCAACTCTTCTTGTCATCGTAATAGACCCTGCATCAATGTGTGGTCTTGCCAATACAAAAGGTATGGTGTTCTTTGTGACCAAAGCTGTCTACATAAAAGTTGTCAAAATGTCAATTGGCATGACGGCCGGGGTAGCATACTCGGAAAATGCGAAGAAGGATGAAGCGAGTGGAGGCCCGGTAGAACAGACACCGCTTACGAAGAAGGAGGAAGTGATCGAAGACATCACCAACTCCCATGAAGACCGGTTACTGGAGGACCAATGTTAGAAGTCATCCAGATAATAAATATTAATATAGGTAAAATACACATTGCTTTATTACAAGAACCTTGGACCACTCGGGACAAAGTTAGTGGATTAAATTACTACCAACTATTCTATACGAAGACGGACCCCTGTCGGGGAACATGTATCTTCTGCCATAAAACCCTCTGTTATCTCGTCTCCCCAGAGTTGTCAACACCGGATGAAACTGTGCTGAAACAGGGAGATGGCAATATGAACTTGGCGTCAGTATTCGCCAACACCACCACCTTCGTCGGAATTACAAACGACTGGTAGCGAGGGCCAAACAGACAGGTAACGAAGTATTAATAGGTAGTGACCTTTTTACACTGAATATTGGGAACAAAGCCACATTTGTCAAGCAAATTAGGGAGGAGGTATTGGGTATAACAATTTGTTCTGAAAACCTTATAGATGAGATTCAAGAATGATGAGTTTCAAATGAGTACCCATTCCCGGATCACAAATACATAAGGTTCAAGATAACACGGATACCGCCGAAACCGCTTAGTATCCGAAACAAGACCAAGATAAACTGGACAAAGGAAGGGAATGGAGACAATGGGACAAACGCTAAGCCACCTGATGAATACATACTTTCCGAATGGGAACGTGGAAGCCAAAGGGGAAAAACGACAATGTGAAAATGTATAAAGAGTTTCTGCTCAAACCATCCGGCGGGACCGGATGTAATTTTTACAGCTGTCCTACAAGATGAGATTGACCGAATAACAACCCATTTAGTGGGAATTTCCACCGCATTATTAAAAATCGTCAAAGAATTTACAAAAGGCTAGGGTAGTATTTATACCCAAACCCGGAAAGGCAAGCTATGCAACAGCAAAGGCTTACAGACCAATTAGCCTTACCTCGTTTCTACCCAATCCCTGAAGAGAATAGTGGACAACATGATGAAAAGAGGAATACCGGAGGATATGCTGAAGTTCAAGCAACAAGCATATGTCAAAGGCCGATCAGTGGAAACCTCACTTCATGAGGTAACCCACTACATAGAGGAATCTCTCATGACAAATTGTCCACACTCTTTGTATACATAGATATTGAGGGAGCGTTCAACAATGTCCGAACTAGAGGTGGGCACGGGCCGTGCTTTTTGCTGTGTCACGCGTTTGCAGGACATTTACATTTTGTGCGTGCGCCGTTCGTGTTTGTGCAGAGAAAACAAATATCGCTCGTGTGTAGTGCCTGCAAGTCGAAAAAATATCTTCAAAATTAATCACATTTAAATATTGGGAAATCATTTGCTATCGTTTTATCACACACAACTAGACCAAACAATTCTGTCCGTGTAAATGAGTGTTATCTTTACGTCCTTGATTGGTAATGTTACCAATGGAATGCACCTCTGTAAGCTGCAGCTCTTCATGTCTGCCAATTTTACAACCATGTTAAAATTCGACCTTGACAATTCGATTTATATCTTCCGTCAAACATTTGAAAGAAATTCACAAAATAAAAATCAATCATCGGCACGTCGTCCATCATCCAATTCTTAGACCAGTTTATGGTGGACAAGGCATTAAAAGACTGGATCAATCATATGCTAAGAATAGATGGATAAACTGCGGTTCCCATGTCATCAATTTCGGTCCTCACAATACACAGTCGTCTAAGGAAGCTTACCGATGAAGGACTTAAACCATTCAGCTATGCAGACGACGTTACAATACTTCTTAAAGGAAAGGATCCTAATTAATTACGCAGAGGCCGAGACGGCACTGAATATAGCGTACAACTGGGCAGTGCCAAGAGTCTTAAATGTAAACCCGGACAAAACGGAAATATGTCTATTCACAAGGAAAACATATATTCACAACGAAACGAAAATGTTTGAAGAGCCACGATTCCAGGAAAAAATAGCCGATAAGGTTAATACTTAGGGGTAATCTTAGATCGGAAATTAGGCCCATACTAACATATGTTTCTGTAGTATGGTGGTCGGCAGCTGAGAAGAAATGCAATATCGCGACAATGAGGACAACCTCTACAAGAGCCATGGAAACTATTTTATGTATCCAGACAATCGAGATTAGGGTCAAATAGTCGCCCTTGCGCCAAAACGACTACGGGCAATAGGTGAATGGATCAACAAGGATCTTAAGTCGAAACGCCAACGCATAATGGCGGTTTTGTCCGATTACTAGCAAAATGCGAGTGAATCTGACCGAAAACCCGAGTTAAGTGTTAAGCCGAATTGTGTATCTATAACGCCATCTAGAGACGCGAAGACGTAGCACAAACGCCAAATGGGAGCCGCTGTTACACGGATAGCTGAAAGGTAGGGGAAAGAGCGGGTCTAGGATCTTTCATTAAAAATCCGGCAGCCGAAACCCACCTACTCCTCACGGATCACAATACGAACTTTCAAGCGGAAGTTACGGTGTGTATCAAATGGGTCGGCGATAATATAAACACAGCCGAAGTGAATATCTCCACGGAAGGCCAAATATCATCGGAAATTATTAAATCTAGAACGGTCCTTGACTGTAAGAAGGTAATTAACGATTATTCCACGCACGGCAGACTCAACATCATCTGGGTGCCGGGACATAGTGGAATAGTCGGCAACGAAAGCCAGAAAACTGCAAACGGTGAGCCAAGAGAGCGTGAAAGCGATTGGGATGACGAAGGCTGAGTTGGGTAAATGCACCAAGAGAACTAATTGGTTGAAAAGTGGTTGTGGCAACCGCAATTCGGTGGTAACAGCCGAATTTGTCACGACCGAATTTAGTCGTCACAACTGAAATTCGGTTGAAGCAACCTCGTTTCCTAATTGATTCGGTTACCGAATTTGGTTACAATTCGGTTGCAATAATCGAACTAAACCCTAAGTAGGTTGCATCGACCGAATTCGCCGCCAATTCGGTTGCTGTAACTGAATTGCTCATGAATTCTGTAGGTACAACCGAATTTCATTTTCAATTCGGTTACCACAACATAATTCTATGTATTTAAAATTTGACGTTTACAATTCTAAAAACAAATATTATATTAAAAGAATTATAAGTGTTCTCGCCATGACCGATATCAAGATTTTTTTGTGGTTATTAAGAAAGGTAAGTAAAAATATTGTAATTATAGATTTTGTGTTAAATCTTCTTATTTTGCAAGGAATGTCCAAGCAGATATCAAGAGTTTTGAAGCTCTCCAAGGTCTGTCGTTTGAGATATGCTGGAATCATCTGTGTACGAAACGGTTTAGGACCTAAATCAACAGATACAACAAGCCAGAATTGGTACGTTGACCCATGACGGTCGGGACTTCCAAAAAGGTGACTTGTATAATAAATGTGTTACTCTAAAGATTCCCCTATATAAATTACTTTATTTTTTCGCTTTCTAACTTCTTTTTATAAGAATACTGGATAACAAATCATTAGTTAATAATACAAAAAAATCCAAAATTCAGTTATGACATTATCTAAATTCGGTTGTGACAACATCTAATGAGGTTGTGTCAACCTCTAATGGGGTTGAGTCAACCTCTAATGGGGTTGAGTCAACCTCTAATGGGGTTGAGTCAACCTCTAATGGGGTTGAGTCAACCTCTAATGAGGCTGTGTCAACCTCTAATGAGGTTGTGACAACCTCTAATGAGGCTGTGACAACCTCTTATGTGGTTGTGACAACCTCTTATGTGGTTGTGACAACCTCTTATGTGGTTGTGACAACCTCTTATGTGGTTGTGACAACCTCTTCTGTGGTTGTGACAACCTCTTATGTGGTTGTGACAACCTCTTATGTGGTTGTGACAGCCTCTTTCTTATGTGGTTGTGACAACCTCTTATGTGGTTGTGACAACCTCTTTCTTATGTGGTTGTGACAACCTCTAAATGCGGTTGCGGAAAATTCGACTGTCTCAACCGAATTTTTCAGTAAGTGTAGGCGGAATCGGCCCACAAAGCCCTGTGGAACCAGGAAACAATAGATAGTATGACAAATACCGTATGGGGAGGCCCATATGGGTCGAGGACAAAAGGTTTGCTGAAACTGGGACAGCCTGAAATGAGCAAAATGATGGGAGTTTTAACGGGATTACTGGCCCACCTGTACCATATTGGACTAGTGGCTAATAGTGAGTACAGGCCATGCACGGACGACGATGGAGCATTTCCTGTGCCAATGCGAGGCCCTCACACAAGTTAGATCCAGGTATCTATCGGACAGTATAATACCGGACATGCTCAATATTGTGGGAATGGACTGGATATCTTAATCAATTCCAATGAGAAGTATAGTACTTAGTAGGGTAAATTGAGAGCGCACAGCAGGTCAAATCAGCGGTTCAAGTGCCAGAGGGTTTTTTACCACTCGCATCGCATCTTCCTTTTCAAACTAACTAACTAAGCGACCTCATGCAGGATGCCCTGGGTGAGTTTTCAGATTAGGCTAGGCGCTGTGGCCTGGGTGTTAATCTGGCAAATACGGAGCTGCTTCTTTTTATGCGCAGGCGAAAGATTGAAAATGTTAGAAAACCAAGGTTGGAGGGCGTAGAGCTATTTCTATCTTCTGAGGCGAAATATCTCGGTATCGTTCGTGATCAGAAACTGAACTGGAAGCGAAATACTGAAGAGCGAATTAAGATAAGATTGAACGTGCTCTACGACTGTCGGAATTCGATTAGCAACAGCTGAGGTCTTTGACCGAAAATCGTGCTTTGGTTTTTTTCGGCTATCCTGCGTCCAATTATCACATATGGCAGCATTGAACGCATTTGGGAACAGCTACCAGTTGAAAATGCTCAGAAGTTCAGCACACTGCGTCGATGTGCATCAGTGGGGCGTGGACAAACACTCCGCAGGCGGCGCTGGATATAATCCTGAATTTGACTCCTCTTGATGTCTACGCGAGACGGTGTGCTGTTAGAAGCGCACTTCGCATGAGAGAATTGGGTATCTGGAGACAAGCCCCTGAGGGACATGCCAACATTCTCCATGAGTTGATTGAGAATCACCCGGACGATTGTTTGAGTCGGGCCACTGACTGCATGCTGCCGATTGTAGACTATGTGCGATGCCCGCAGATCAAGATGCCAGATAGGAGTAGGAGTTATACATTGCTGATCTATACAGATGGTTCCAAAATGGAATCGGGCATAGGAGCGGGAATCTTTAGGAGCTTATATCCATCGGGTAAATTCGTCATCTGCGTTGATAGTAAGCCAGCCCTCAGTGCGATCAGGCCACAGACAATCAAATCTAAATTGCTTAGGGATTGCAAGCGAATCTTGAACAGTGTAGTACCAGCAAGCTAAGAAACTGCTGGGTTCCCGGACATAGTAATGTCACAGGGAATGTTGAAGCAGACTAGCTTGCTGGAATAGTATGCACTTCTGTTCACTTTAGATTGATTGCCTTGTATGATTTGATCGATCGCTGGTCGCTGGACGATATCAACGTTGCTTGGTTGGCCTGAGTGGATTGCAGGATTTCAAGGGACATATGCCCGGCAGTGAACTCAGGGAGGACTTAATCGCTTCTTGGACTAGGCAAGGCTGACTTCCAGCTTCTGATTGGAGTTATCACGGGTAACTGTGACGCTGGAGGCTTCACTCGCATCTGGATTGTGAGTGGGGTAAATTACTGCCGTGATTGTGGTGATGAAGAATAAGTGGAGACCATTGAGCACCTTCTCTGTCAATGCCCAGCCCTTCTGCGAAAGCGTCGCCGTTGCTTTGGATGGTTTCAGGCAGAGGACCTGGACTAGTTGCGCGATGTGGAAATTGAGGATTTGATGGAATTTTAACGGGGTCTGCCATGGATCCGGGCAGGCGAAACCATCATCTGATATCTCTATTGGTTCTTTCTTCCCCGCTGATAATCTGGAATGGTAAACATTTATCAGGGCTTATCAGGGGAAATATATATACTTATGTATATACTGGGAATTGAGTGGTTCTTCTGTTTGTCCTACGTCTATCTATCTGAATTTTAATTATTAGTGGATTTCGTCGCCTTCTCTTCCCTGTTTACTGTAACAATTGCCAAACTCCTTAAAATATCCATCATCCGCAGACTCCACCTCTTAGTTGTTGGCAAATCTTTTATTGCCTCGCCATTTTTTAAGTTTGGAAATAGAAAATAGTGCGAGGGAGATAAATCTGGAGAATAAGGTGCGTGATGAAGTAATTCGAACTTTAATTCATTAATTTTGGCCAGCGCAATAGTGGATGTGTGAACTGGAGCATTGTCTTGAAGAAACAACACTTTCTTTTTCGCCAAATGGAGCTTTTTCCACAATTGCATCACAAAATTCGCCGTTGATGGTTTTTCCTTTCTGGAAATAATCACAAAAATTATCCCAAAAAAACAGACGCCATGACCTGCCTGCAGATAGAACAGTCTTTGCCTTCTTTGGACACGATTCTCCATTTCCAGTCCACTGCTTGGACTGTTCCTTTGTCTC
Source organism: Phaonia tiefii (assembly GCA_963931995.1). Taxonomy (NCBI): domain Eukaryota; kingdom Metazoa; phylum Arthropoda; class Insecta; order Diptera; family Muscidae; genus Phaonia; species Phaonia tiefii. The sequence continues at coordinate 163,431,221 of OZ008367.1, forward strand.
AGGTGTGAAGAGGTGGGCCCATGTCTCATCCATGGTTATAAATCGACGCAAAAATTCGGCTTTATTGCGGTGAAACATCGTCAAACACTCTACTGGAACATCTTCACGACGCTGTTTTCCTCTATTGAAAGTAAATGCGGCACCCATCTTGCACACAGTTTTCTCATCTTCAAATCATCGGTCAATATACGATGTATATCAATTTTTGAAATGCCCATCATTTCAGGTAGTTCACGCACCATCCGCCAACGATCATCCAACAACATTTTGTGGATGTTCTTAACCGTGTCTGGCGTGGATCACTCAATTGGTCGACCACTACGGTGTTCGTCGTTTAAGCTCTGCTAACTAATATTTTACAGTCGCAAACGAAAGAGCACACTCCACCAGAGTAGAATCTAGCTCGGCTTTAATATTGCTTGGACTCAGACCTTTCAAATGGAGATATTGAATTACATAACGGTGAACAATTTTTTCCAACGCGGCGTGTTGAAACCTAAAACATATGTTTTATAAGGTTGCCACTTTTCACCAAAATATTTTTTTTACAAATTAGTGGCACCATCTATACGTCAGGTCGGCTAGTTTTGGGACCGGCCTCGTATTATTTCCTCCATTGAATATTCAACATCTCTAACTTGTGTAAATTTTCGAGAGAACCAAGATGGTCAGGATCCTCCGTCGCGGGTAACAATCTTGACGCGATGCGGGGGCTTACGGGTTGTATCTCTGAGCCAGGGTCTCTGGATGTCGAAAGGCTCTGGCAATTCGGTGCAACCCAACAAAGGTTACCCACCCCCCCTAGGATGAGTCAAAATATTAATATAAACTCTGCAGGTGGTCTCCAGGCGGGTACTGGTAATCCACCCAAACCATCATCTGATGCTTTGGCATGGGCAGAATATCAGCAGCCCCCAAACTCATCGAACCCAACAACACAAAAACACGCGACAATACGACTACAAATACGGTAAGTAAATTAACGAGACAGGACAGCATCGAACTCTACCTCAGCGACGATACAAATGACTATCTTGCGGCACTCGGCACCATCCAGCAATCTGATACCGATGACGATTTCATCGCTAAGATGGATTCGGATAGGCCCGGACTGGAAGCCAAGTCCGACAAGAGCACCATGGGTACCGCAGTTGTGGGAGGGAAGATTAAGACGAACGAGCAGAAAATGGAAGCTGGGTACAAGCGTTTGCAGTGCTATCTGAAGAGTATGCAGTCGAAAGACTCAATATCCCCCTCAGTGCGTGACAAACGCTTAATCCGGAAGCATAAGTTGCACTTACGGAAGTATGAGTCTCTGATGAATACTACCGTCGTGGAAGTATGCCCTCCACCTGCTAAGAAGAACGCTACGAATACAATTACAAAAACAAATACGCAAACACAAACACATCAACAGCCAATCACACGATACGCAAAAAAAAGGCCACAAATCCACCGACGCAGGTAGTCACGGATGATAGCAGTCATACTACACAGGGCCCACCCAAGGGCAAGGGCTCTAACAGACCAAGAGGGGATAACCTTGCACGGGGCCAAATGGCATAAGAACATGGAGATTGTTGGCTGTGGCAAACCTAGAGCGCTAGAGATCTTGTCAGCATGCGTCAACAATCTGAGCGGTATCTGGCCAGATATGAAAATCTTCATCGTGCCAATCAACCAAATCCCGAGCTGGACCACGGTAAGAGTATGGGTCCCACCACCCAACCTGGAGGACGTAGCTTTTCTGGCCCTCATTAAAAGGTAAAATAAGCGGACTGGAAGATAGTCCGAGGTCATGCGAGAGACAAAGGAGACGGAAAGGAATAATGGATCAGAATGGGTTCCGAGTCCCTACGTCTTTTGAGACTCTCAAACAGACTGATTTAATTCGATCTAAGCCGACTCCGGACGACCGTCCCTGACGAAGACGAGAGTGGCAGAAATCCCGAGCGGCATGATGGTGGTGCAAATTAGCCTGCATCACTCCGAAGCATTGCCGGACGAAATGGGGAAGGAAAGTATAGACGTGGCCCTTATACAGGAACCTTGACTGACGGCCTACAAGGTCCGTGGTCTCAGGTCACGTAATCTAACACTGATTCCCCCAAAGAAAGAAGGTAAGATTCGTAATTGTATCGTATCCCGTAGAAATATAAATTTAACACTGATCTCTCGTTACAGCGACGAAGTCATTACAGTAGTGACAATGGAACGCCAGGATAAACCTATGCTGGTCTTCGCATACATGTATCTGCCATATGAATATAACGACCCTCCTCGGACAAGGTACGATCTCTTATAGGATGGTGTAGAAGTAGAGGGCACCAACTTATTATCGGAGGAGATGCAGCACAGACGTTAACAAACGAGGTTAGTCTCTAATTGAATACTTTTTTATCAACTGGTGTAGTCATTTGTAATAGGGACAGATTATAGATTTAACTCTAGCATCAAATAGCGATTGGACGAGAATCTCCAGTTGGGGCGTATCAAGTGACCCCTTGGGGCGTATCAAGTGACCCCTTGGGGCGTATCAAGTGACCCCTTTTCCGACCATTTCATGATACATTTCAACGTCGACCACGAGATTACCAGGGGCAAGCCCTATCGAAACCCGAGGAAGATCAACTGGGATAAGTTCAGGCGACTTATGTAGTTGTATCCGCCGACGGATGTGGAGATAAATGACGTTGAACACGCAGTGGATCACATGACAAAAAGACTTACACAGAGTGCCCATAAATCGTGTCCGGCCCGAGTTGAAACAGTTTAGAAAGGAAAGTAGAAAGCTTTTTAACAAATCGAAAAAGAAGGAACCCCGCAAAGCTATGAAAGGTATAAGGCGGCTGTGAAGATTTTCAAAAGAGAGTCAAGAAAGGCGAAAAGGAAGTCCTGGACGAATTTCTGTGAGGAACTGGAAGATATCAGCGAAGCCTCTAGGCTCCGCAAAGTCCTGTCCAAAGACCCCAGACTTCCTCACGGGACCGGATGGATTGCTCACGGAGAGCATCCAAGAGCTTCTAGAACTCCTGGTGAAGACCCACTTTGCTGGCTGCAGCGAAGTTACAGACGCAGACGATATACTTAGTAGGGACATAAATATTGTTATTAAATTGAACATACCCATTAGAATAGTAAAATTGAACATACCCTTTTATTATCATATGGTTTGTGAAAGTTGACCTCTATAGCGTTAGCCAGTTACGGGAATTTGAAATTGTATCAACTTTCATCATAGAGTGGTCAGATATGGAAAACCGTATCGCAGTTATAGCACTTTTTAAGTGTGGAAAGAAAAAACGACTTTTTCAAAACGCTCCGCCCGATCGGCATTAGTCGCATGTTCGTCTGCAGGTGCATACAATTGTTCGAGGAGGCTGGAGATATAAAAGACCGCCCTCAGTTCGGGCCGCCCACGTACCGTTCGGGCACAACAAGTCATCAAAGCAAAAAATTCAACAAAATGCTCATATCATGGCCCTTGAGATGAAAAACACGCCAAAGTCCATGAGTCGAATTATTAAAACAGACATGGGACTTGGAGCTTTCGAATGACGTACAGGACACTTGTTGACTGCAACTTTTAAAAAAATAGTATAGAAAAATCCAAACGCCTTTGGTGAAGTACTCTGATAACTTGCATAGAAAAAACTTGTTTACGGATGTTACAATTATTACCGTAAAGGAAAAATTTAACAAACAAAATGATAGGGTTTGTGCACGATCATCTAAAGAAGCATCTGATATCATCCCTCGGGTCGAAAAGGGTCATCATCCAGCTGCTGTCATGGTTTGGTGGGGTCTCTCTTATGACGGGGTAACTGACTTGCATTTCTATGAACTAGGGGTCAAAACATCGGCCAAAGTTTACCAAGAAACCGTTTCCCTGTTCCAAAACCAACTGTGGACTTTCCAGCAAGATTCAGCACCAGCTCATAAGGCTAAAACGACACAAACCTGGCTTCGAAACAATTTGCCAGCTTTTATATGCTCTGAAGAATGGCCCTCTGGCAGCCCTGATCTGAAACCTCTGAATTACAAATTGGGACCATTTTAGAGGACATGGTCTGCCACAAAAGATACATTGATTCTCTTAAGACAGCTCTGATTCGTGCTGTAGCCAAATTTCCAATGGATAAGGTTCCAATGGATATTGATGATTGGCCAATGCGACTTAATGCGTGCGTCAAGGCCAAGAGCGGACGTTTTGAATGAAACCAAGCTTTTTGTATACAATAAAAAAACAAATAAAAAAAATGGTGTCCTATAACATCCCATGAAGGGATTGAGGAGAGCTTCTCACAATCAGTGAGATGTGCGCTTTCTAGTTTTACCCTCACTGATTGGGACCTACAGTTTTACACGGTATTTTTGAGAAGCTTTTTCATGGCTAAGTACTCGATAGTGTCGCCATCACTATGCGAGGTGACTGTTGTCGAAAGAAATTTAAGGTGGTCTGAGCAGGGATCGAACCCACGTTCTCATATACAAGAGCCGCGCACACTAACCATTTTTTTTTGTATACAATACATATCCAATAAATATATACAGATTTAGTCAAAAAGGTTCAGAAGTTTTAGTTTTATAGCCCAAGCAGGAAAAATAAACCACAGTACTGCAAAAGATTATAGACCAATCAGTCTCCCATCGTTTCTACTGAAACCCATGGAAAGACTAGTTGAGCTACATGTAAGGGAGAAATTGACGCCAGACAACTTTAGCGCGTCTATTGTCGATGACGAGAAAATTAGTTTTGCGGTGAAATCATTAAAGCCTTTCAATTCGGCAGGCCCTGATGGCTCTTGTACGAGAATCTTTGGAACTCATTTTACCATGGCTACGCGCTATTTTTTCTGTGAGCCTTCGGTGGGCATATACACCCAAGGCATGGAAAAAATTCAAAGTGGTATTTATCCCCAAAGCGGGAAAAATAAACCACAGTACGGCAAAAGATTATAGACCAATCAGTCTCTCATAGTTTCTACTAAAAACCATGGAAAGACTAGTTGACCTACATGTAAGGTGCAAATTGAGGCCAGACAACTTTAGCGCGGCACAATACGCCTGCCTGAAAGGCAAATCAGTGGAAACGGCCTTGCATGAAGTGGTAGGTGTTGTCGAGGACTCCATTCATTATAAGCATTACACCATGACAGCTTTCCTAGACGTGGCTGGAGTCTTCAACAATGTGAATATAGCATCCACACTAAACGCACTTGAAGCCATAGGCTCACACCCTCGCATAACGAAGTGGACAGGAAATAGGCTTAAAAGCATAATCATAAACTCATATATGGGCAACGGAACGAGATAAGATAAACTCCGCAAGGGGGAGTGATCTCACCGATATTATGGAATCTAGTGATGAACACAATCCTTAAGGTTTTGACAAAATGAGCATCAAGATCATAGCATATGCGGATTTCGTGGTGCTCCTGATCAGGGATAAATTTATGTCTACGGTCAGCGAAATCAAAGAAGGTCACTAAAACAATAAACTAGGAGTCAACCCGACGTAAGCAGAACTAGTCCTTTTTACGAGAAGATACAAAGTTCCGAATTTCCAACTCCCAAAACTACAGGGAAAGGTACTTAAACTGTCGAAAGAAGAAAAATACTTACGCATTACCCTTGACTCAAAACTATCCTGGAAAATGAATATGGTAAGAAGTCGTTATACGCCTACTATGCCGGTAAGAAAATGTTCGGACGCAAATAGGGTTTACAGAGGTATGGTGGGAAGCAGTAAATAGGATGTCACACCTGGCCAAGGTGCGGAGACTGGCATTCGTCGGCATTACCGGCGCCCTCAGATCTGCCCCTCAAGTGGCACTGGAGGCGATGCTAAATCTCCAACCGATCGATATACACATCAAATGCACCGCGGCGACAGTGGACCTACGGCTAAGGGAATCGAGAATGCCCGTCAACACTACACACGGGGCATGGCTCAGTCCTTCCGAACAAATGTACGGTCTTTCAACGGAACGGAATTTATCTGCAGCGAAACTCGAAATCTACGTCGACAGCAGGGCAGCCCTCAAGGGCTTAGACTCCAGAATCATCAAATCACTTTGTACGATGGTCTGCTTCTTATCCCTAACCCAGACTCAGGCGCACGAAATCACGCTCTGCTGGGTACCGGGACATAGCAACATTCAGGGCAACGAAAATCAGACGAATGCACCAGAACGCGTTCCTGTGCGCGGAAAGACGCTGCGTCCCTGGACGTGCATAATCCGTTCGACAAACTGGGATTAGCATTAACCAAGTCGAGATGGGAATCGGGACAGAACTGTAGGATAGCTCGATCTCTTTGGCCAGCCATTGATGGAACACGTACCAAAGGCCAACTCTCCCTTGGGAAGAACACACTCAGCACTCTCACACGAGTCACAACTGGACACTGCGTGATAGGCCACATGATGCACGTATGAAACTTCCATATGAAGACTTCTGCAGTTGTTTAGATGAAGAATAACCTAGCAGACGATCCAATTAATCCCCTCGTCAAATTCATAGAAAGATCTCGCCGGATCAGTAGGGGACAACTGAGGAAAATTTTGTTCGCTAGACTCTCTCCTTTAAATTACCCTCTCTCCTACATTCTTCCTCTTCTCTACAACTATTCCTTTCTCCTTTCAATTCTTTATAAGGGAACCATAATTGGCCGAAAAACGAAACTCAAATGCGGGCTTCCCTTTCAACCTAACCTAAGGTGGCCAGGATAATAATGGGTATAGAATATGTATGTAGAGTACAAGAGGACCAAGACGAAACTGGAGACACAATGTACAGCAACACCGTAGAGGCTTCTTGCAATGGTGCGTTGGACAGCAACACCGTTTTAGGTTACAGTGAGCCTATTCGTCGCCGAATGAAAGGTTTATGGGGACACGTTGGACTGCACCATCGCTAAGAATACCGTGGTTCTATTTGACCGGATGTTGCTGCAAACGTGAGTAGTGTCCTTTTATAATGGTTCGCAATACAGCGCCGCCGCTGAGTATCAGAGTTTATACTGAATCTGGTGGCCCTCGCAAACAGAGTGGTCATTGTTAAGAAAAATGTAAATTTTGGACCTGATCGGACCACGCTTTCTAGTACACCACATACAAATGACTTCGGGGCCTCAAAAGGTCATCACTCTATAACACCCTATTGGATACCCTGACTTTGACCAATCTTCACGAAGTAATACTGAGACAGTGGCCACTTTTGTACGAAATTTCGGTGGAATTTGAACACCTATTCTGGTACCCACCATATAAAGGCTTCAATGGGCCTCGATAACTCATTGAATTGTTGAATGTTGACTAAATTCCACACGACATATAAAATTTACTACCGTCATACCTGTACAAGTTTTGGGAGAAATCTGACAACGGCTTTTAGTACCTCCTATACAAAGGGTCCAATGGGATTTGAAAATTCATTACACTATAACACCCTTCAAGATCGTCCCATTTTCTTAAAACTTTACAGGCCTTAATATTTAAATCACTGTCAATTTTGTGCGAAATTTTAGTCGGTTCAGATCACTTGTTCTGGTACCTCCCATACAAAGGGTTCGACGGACCTTTAAAAAGTCATCACGCTATAACACCCTATCGGATAGCTTTATTGTGACCCACCACTTTCCAATACAATATTTCCACTATCGCCACGTTTGGCCGAAACTTTGCAGAAATCGGATAACAGCTTGTAGTGCCTCCCACAGATAGGGCTCAAAGGGACTTCAAAATTCATCACAGAGTAACACCCTATTGCACCATTTGATTTGTGCCTGAAACAGCGTAATATTTACATCTTTGTCAATTTTATGCGAGATTTGACCTCAATCGGTTCACACCTTCTGACACCTCTCATTCAAACGGCTCAATTGGTCTCGAAATTATGTAAAAATTTTAAAAGTTTCACGTTTTCCTGATGATAATTGTTATTTTCGTGAGGATTGGAACACATACCATTACAATAATTTTTAGGGCTCCAAAAACACTTTACTCTCTGTAACCACGAATAAAACAGATGAACTCCTCAAACTAACATAGAGTGTTTACTACAATTCAGACTAATATATAGGCGCCTCCATTTAACAGTATCTACGAAATCGGGCAGGCCCAACCTATACAGGGTTTCCCAATAGTCTATGGTAAAAAGTATATTTTTTTATTAACTACTACAATTTTTATTAAACAAAGAATCGGGCATTTTATATTAAAAAATAAATCTTTGTCATCGTAATATAGTAGATTTGCCAAAATCGGGAAATTATTTTCAAAAAAGTGGTGATTTAACTCATGTAAAAAATTACTTATTTTCCAGTTTTAGGCAAAAAATACGTTGATGTTAAAGCTAACATATTGTTCTAATAGAAATTGAAAAAAAAATTATTTATTTAACACATTTTGTTTATTGAATATTTAAAAATTGCGAGCCTCAAAATTACATTTGAAACCCCTATATCGACTCATGAGTATATTTGATAGTGAAAGGTATATTTTTTATGTTGAATAAAGAATCCGACGAGTTTTAGAATCCCAGTTTTAGGAAAAAATTCGCATTTTTTCTTGATGTTAAAATAAACATATTTGTCTAAAAGACAATGGAAAAAAACTTTAGTTTATTTTAAACATTTTTTTTTAAATTTACGTTTAAAACTTAAACCTTACAACCTTAAAACCAATTTCGGGATAGGAATATTTTTTATGATAAAAACTATTCATTTTTATCTTAACTACTACTATTAGAAGTGATGAAAATGTCGTTATTTTTTTAAATATAAATCCATTTTTGATATTTAAATTAGCATTTTTATGAAAATACTCACATTTTATAGAAAAAAGGCGCAATTTTATTGTTTGGTCGCATAAAATAAAGTACGCATAAAATAAAGTATTTTTCTATACTCCATGCAACTTTTGAACAATATTAGATTTGGCGACAAAGCAATAGTATTAACCTGCTATTTCTCCAATATTGTCAATGTAGCATTTTAACATTTAAAACCTGGAAAAATTAAACAATTTGGTATCAAAGGGAATTTTTTGAAAATACCTATCAAACTCAATTTTTGCAAATACTAAAAGAAATTTAATCAAGAAACGCTTTTTCATTTGTATGGTAAGAATTGGTAGCTTTGGAGAAATGCTAATTTTATCAACATTTATTCACAACTTTCGTTTTTGATTTTTGTCTATGAGACGAGAAGCACTGCGCGACGGTGCTACAAACGCTGCTGAAAATTTTCTTCATATTATATTAATAATTCGCAAATATTTAACTCAGCCGTTCTATAAAATCTCTATTATTTCCATATTAGTCTTAGAAGATTCATTCGTCTCAAGTGAATTCTTTATACTGAAAAAGGTGTTTAGTTCTTGATTAGGCACAACATATAGATTCCTTATTAATTGAATGGTAATCAGTAATTTACTATTCAAATATGTATCAGCCAGTAAAGGAATATATACACATAATACAGTGCCGGCAAAAATATTTGCGCTATTGTGTATGAAGACTTACGTTATTTAAAAAAATCTAATGTATTTTTTAATTTCAATTGTGTTTTTTAGCGTAAATACATGTCATATATTACCGGTTAAGATAATAAGCGTGTTTTGGTTACACCGCTTGCTTATATATTCGCTTATTTTGTATGAAGCACTTAGCGAGAACTTAGCGACGAGATTCATTTTCGCTAAGTTTAAAACAAAAAATTGTTGACATCTTTTACCATTTTTCATATTTTTGAATAAAATGACTTCTCGCTAAAAAGTCGTTTCTTTGTAACTTAGCAAGCGATAATCGCTTGCTTGTAACCAAAACATGACTAATATCTTTGTTTCTTTACTTTTTGGGTAAAGTTCGGGTAAAAGAGAGTAAAAGTAAAATTCTCTCTCAAATACTCAATATTACCAAAAAGTAAAGAAACGCAAAAAACCACTTTTCTAGCCCGAAAACAAATGTCAAAACACACAACATATGCTTGACAACAAATCTTGCTTATCATGTTAATTTTCACTGTTCATTTGCACACTTTCCATCTTCTTTAAATGGACACTCTCAAAGCAATCAATTTTCAAATTAATAAAATTTTAAATTCAATAAAGTTTTTCACTTGTTTTATTTTTTCACAAATAAGACGCTTCGAATAGCTGATTGTTTGACACTTTGCCCAAACTTACCGGAAAAAATGTCTCAGTAAGTTCGGTAAAAAGAGAAAAGCACTTTGTCGTTAAGAGAAACAAAAAATCGCTCTCATTTGCCCAATTTGTGAGTAAAGAAGCGCGTTTGGGTAAGTTTGGGTTCCCGCGGTAAAGTAAAGAAACGTACCTAATGTTGAGAGTAACGATCAAAATCAAACGGCAAAAATAATAGCACTACAATGTTGTTGTGTTCCAAAACTAGTTTTATGTTACTATTTAGGCAGTAATTTCAAAATTGCATAAAGAATCAAGTGTTCAGTCCGGTCGATGATGAAAATTACCGAAAATTGTTATTGCAATGGGTCGCGGAAAACATTGCAGCGCCGAGAAAAGAGAGCTGCTTAGAAAAATTATTTTAGACGGAAAAACGTATGCTGAAATTTAAAGTTTATTGGGCTGTTTAAAGAAAATATTACGCATGCCATGACTTTTGAAGAAAAATGTTTAAAACGTGGAAGAAAACCCGTAATGTCATGTTAATGGTGAAGCTATTAGTTCGGCAGGGTAGGACGGTGGTTCAGAAGGATGGCTTAAAACTGTCACGGAGCTAAAAAAAAAGGATAACAAATAGCGGCATGCATTGAAACAGTTCGAAACTCCATGCCTGTAGCCCAAGAAAAGTTCCTCTTTTAATTGCAGAGCATGTGACCAAGAGTGTGCAGTTTGCAAACGATCACACTAATTTGCCCGCATAGAAATTTAGAAATATTTTAAGGACTGATGAGAACAAACTCGTTTTGTTTGGTGGAATAGACTCTCGCTTTTATTTAAGACGTCTGCCGATTCACATGCAAAACGGTAAAGAAGGTCATATCAGGGGCGGGCAAGCCTGGAAGGATAATGCCATCGATATCCTCAGAATGAAATCCTGGAAGTCGTACTGATGTTATATCAAAATTTCTTGGTTTGGCTTTCGTCCGGTATATTCGTTTGTACTCTCTTGACTTCCCAATTCGATACAACCTCATATTACAAAATTACTGCCGAACCCGATTAATTTTATTTCCGTTTCCGGTTGCTCTACTCTTGCTTTGGTCTTCTACGAATAATTTCAAATAAAAAAAAAATCAGTTATCATTGAGTTTCAGTGTCTATTACTTAACTCTTCCTTTTCATTTTTAGGTTTCCTATTATTGGCATAAGTGTCCACTGTTATATGTTTTTTGTTTGTTAGTTTCTTCGGCACAAATAAGTTTCATTTGTACTATCCCGCGGAGTTAACCCCCCCCCAAGCGAGCTAAGCCGCAGCCACAGCTAGTGCCGATCCGCGCTTGAAGACAAGGGGTACGTTACAAATTGGCACAATGGTATGGGGTTGCTTTTCGTATTACGGAGTGGGACACTGGATAAGAACAATAATGGATCAGCACATTTATGTTTATATAAAGACTGTTTTTTTTTTAGCTGCTTGAGAGCTATCGATATCGATAACTATAGTCTCATAGCTGAGAATGTCTAACTGTGTTGGCATTTCGGTTCAGTAAGGTTGTTTATCGTCATGAATTGTTTAACGCTGCTACAATGCTTCCAAATTGTGAAAATTTAATTTGAAAAAAAAAAAGAAATCTGTACGCGAAGTTCATAGAGCACTTCGTCCATTTTACGGTCAACCATAATGAAACTCATTTATGGTTAAGTGGCTACGACAATAAGCAAAATTGCCGTATATGGAGCGAAAACAATCCTCAATCCGTTAACGAATCACCATTACATTCATTAAAATTAACTATTCATGTTGACTGAATTTTTGTTTCCAAAAATTAATCAGCTAAAAATTAACGCCATTTTGTTCCAACAAGACGGCACAATTTGCCATACAGCGCACTTAACAATCGATTTATTGCAAAACCAATTTGGTGACAACTTTATTTCCAAAAGGGATCCTTTTCACTGGCCCCTCGTTCGTGCGCCTCTGGATTTCTTTTTTTATGTCGACAAACCAGCAACTCTTGAAACATTGGAAGCCAATATTCAAGCCATCACTGACGCCATACGGCCAGATTTATTGGAAAAAGTTGTTAAAAATTGGACTGATCGAATGGGCCATCTAACTCGTAGTCGCGGCGGACATATCCCGGAAATCATATTTAAAAAATATATATTTAAATAATCATAATGTTGTACATAATAAAACAAATTTCAATTCAACAATATTTCTGTCTTGTATCATAATTTTAAGTTCTCATGCAGCTTAAAAAACACCTGTTACTTTAAACGTGATGCTGCATTATGCAGAAGAAGAATTGTCTTTGTTGTGGCTCTTCCAACAAGCTTGGAAATGGTTTGAATACAATTCGATTAATGTCATGGGGTGGCCGTCACAGTCTCCAGACCTTAATCCGATAGGGAATCATTGAGGTATAACGTCTAAAAAGCTGTGTAGGAGGCGAAGCCAAAGATAAATGAAGAACTTTGAGCTACAGTTCTATGTCGAGACGATGTGATGCTGTTATAAACAACAGGGATTACATACATCATAACTTGAATATATTTTAATATCGACACGTTCCCGGCAGAATGTATTAAGCGACAAAATGGAAATTGTTCAGGAAACGAAAAACACTTCCTGTTAAGTAGTTGATTTGTTTATTTTGCCGGTTATTACCATTTTATTTGCTTAATAACTCATGACGTGGTTATGCAAGGGACATTCTTTTTATATCGAAATGTGCAGCTTGGCATACATTTTGAGAATATGAAAAAGTCATTGTGGCCAAATATGTCGCTTAATACATTCTTTTTTTTTCGTGAACCGCTACACCGAATCTCGGACAATTACTAATGCAACCCTTAGTGCTATTATATTTACCGCAGTTGTACATATTACAGACCGCAAATGAATTTATAGTTGTTAAGGGAAATTCTAAAATGTTTACATTTTACGCTCTTCAAATATTTCTACCTAGGAAAATGTATTGCGGAAATACAATGTGTGGTCAAAGCAAAAAATAAAAAATAATAGAAAAGATTTCCATCCAAAAACTGGGGTAGTAAATATTTGTGAATCATCACCCACTGACATTGTTATGATTTATTGGATTACACAAACAACCCAAACCCCAAAAGGGCAAAACAAACAAACGATCCCTCTATTTAATACGTATTAATGTGTGTACCCTAGACCATCTTTATGGGGGGCAGTGGCGATTACGTAGAAGCCAATAAAAGTGAGACATTTACTGTTTGTTAAGAGATAATTGTTATTGCTTGTGAAGGTATAGCTGCATATTATTTTATACAAATTATTAAATATAGCCAAGAAATTATTGAAAGTATTTTTAATGAAATTGCAATGCGTTTATTGAATATTTAAAGATACAAATTGAATCCACTATAGTTTTAATTTACACGGATATGGGACACTCCATTTGCCTATTGCAAAACAACAAGCGACCAACTTAGCTACTTATGGGGAAGCGCAAAACAAACAAAACTGAAACGTAAAAGATTTACAAGAAAAAAACATTTACGTACATATATCTATAAGTATAATAAACAATAAAAACAAAACAACCATAAATACACAAAACGGCGAATATTCAAAAATATAAAAGCCATAAATATATAGTTCATAAAAATATAATGGGGAGGTGGTAGGTAATGCGTGGGGGTGGCAAGGTCAATAGAATTTTGACTATTTTGAGTCACAGAGAGAGAGAAAAAGCAGAATAAAATGAATATATAGCAAATTAATATTAGAAATGAAAACATAAAAAGCGAGCAAGAGAATCGTATCTCACAAAAATATAAATAGTACATTGCCTGGAAAAATAGAAATGTTAGTGCCCCTATTTGCAATGGCCGTGAACTATAGAATCATGAAATCTATATACATACATACATATGTATGTAGTATATATTTTTCTGAAGAACAATGCAATTATCTATTGGACATACTGTGTGTTTTAGCGGTTTTCTATAATACTCTCATCTCGCTAGATTTAGTATCCACAAGAAATGAGTAACTAATTTAAAAATTAACAACATTGGTCACTGCTTTTGCTGGAATTTACTAATTTTATTTTCTTCTATCGTGTGTATCAAATGTATTTGTAAAATGTTTATTATTAATATATAAATTCCATAAACAATGTGTTATGTAAACTCATGTTGTACATAATTTAAGAGAGTTGACGACACCTTAGTTTGCTAGATATTTCCGACGTAAAATTTCAACGGCTTTTTACGTCAGAGAATTACATTAGTTGCAAAAGATTGATAAAGGGTCGTAAATTTAGTGGTTTCATTTTACAATTTTCGGCAAATAATCTGTATCGAATATACATATTTCAATTGTTGCGCAATTCAACATATTTCGTTCTATTATATTTTCTAAAATATTAGCTTTAGAAAATCGGGCTTTTATTGGCCGTAATGTTGCTGGCATCTTTATCACGCAATAAATTTGTTCAGTAATGCCACCGCGCCAAGGTTACGTTACGTTCGCTCAAAACAAATTATCGTTTCGAACTGTAAATGCAGCAGTATTACTTGGTCACATACAACCTGTTATGCGTAGAGGCTTTACATATCATACATTACACATGTTTCCAATTAATTCCAGCTTTAGCAAGGATTAAGCAACCTGGTCAAAGTAGCGAAGTCTCGATCGTCCTAGTCTAGTGCCGCCCTCGAATACGTCAGAGCTGTCAACTTCTTCAACTTCAACTTCAATATATGCAGGATATATTGAAAATGCTGTCCCCGCAATAGTCTATGAGGAATAGGGAAGATTATGTAGTTGATTCTGCAAGAACTGAAAACAACCCCAAAAATCGATAAATGTAGATTCGAATGAATTCGATAAGGACCAACTGCAGTTTTTGCACAGTTAAATTCGTTGACAAGTCGGCCAGTGTCTGATCCAACGATATACATACAGTTACGGTCAAAATAATAGCAGCGCACGACTGTTATAAACATCTTTTATTATATTTTTGTGTGTGATGGATTTTGTATTGCCAATACCTTATTAAAACCTGTGTTATGTGGGTAAAAACCTGAAATTATTGTTTATTTGGTGATGTTGTTGTAATTACTAAAGTAATGTAACATTTTTCAGATTTGTCGACTTTTTAGAGAGGTCAAAATAATAGCAGTTTGCACAAAAAAGTGCAGAAAAACCGTTTAATCTACATTTCCGGATTGAAGCCGGTCGCAGCATATTACGAGAAAAGTGTCACTTTAAAACGAAATACATATTACCAAAAGATTGCAATATGCAAACACACGACTGCAGTGATCAACTGAAAAGTAGAGAAATATTTTATGGTCAGATGAATTAAAAATTGTTTGCAGGGTCTCGAGAATTTGTAAGGCGTCGACGGAATACGAAATACATTCCTACTAAAACTGTCAAATATGGAGGATCAAATAAATGCAAAGGTTTGGGCGTGTTTTTCATGTTAGGGAGTTGGATCAAAACATTGGTTGAGAACTACCATGGACTCTGTCCAATATATAGAAATACTACAAAATATAATGCCTCCATATGCAGAACATGAAATACTTCTTAAATTGGGCTCTCAGCAGAACAATGGTCCAAAACACATACCCAACTTGCAAATAGACGGTTTGAACATACATAATAATACCGATGTTATTGTGTGGCCCGCGCAGTCACCGGATCACAATCTATTCGAAAATTTGAAGTGCGATGTCAAAACGGAGGTCTCATTAGCAAGACCGAAAAACCATAACGAGCTCAGGTGTGTAATGAAAAAGATACGGGCAAAAACACCTGATGAAAGAAAGGTAGCAACAAAGGCACTACAACTAAGTATTAAATTCAATGAGATATCGGCACTTAACTTATTATTTTAAAATAACATCGTCTCTAGTGAATTAAAAAATATTATATATTAAGTTTTCGTTAGCAGTGCTATTATTTTGGCTGAAGTAATTTCTGAAATAAATGGTTCTTAAGGCTTAATCTCAACGTTACCAAAACTTAGGTTTTTATTTGAAGTCAAATCAATAATGGTACACTATCATCTTTAAATCAACGCAAAACCTTTGAAGGTCCCCGATGAAAAACTAAAATTTTTCTTTAACGATATTTTTCATGTGATGACGCTGCTATTTTTTCTTGACCGCAGTTTTATATGTACTTGGAATATAATAAGCATATCCGACCCTGTGCACTATTAAACTGGCAGAAATTCCTGAAAATTAAATCAAAACTAGTCAGTAGAAAATTTGCCAATAGTTCAGTTTATGGGAAATCTTAAAAGAAATGTGTTCTGAAAAGTGTCAATAATGATGTAGATGTTTGGAATGATGGTGCCGATAGGGTCCAAGGGATCAATAAGACGAAACTCAAGAACAAAAATATTGTACTGAAAATTAAATCAAAACTAGTCAGTAGAAAATTTGCCAATAATAGTTCAGTTTATGGGAAATCTTAAAAGAAATGTGTTCTGAAAAGTGTCAATAATGATGTAGATGTTTGGAATGATGGTGCCGATAGGGTCCAAGGGATCAATAAGACGAAACTTGCCCCTAAAAAAGGAGCTCAAAGAAAAGAATATTTTCTCATAATCATAAATATGATATTTTTCATATTGGGTATGTCGAGTACCGAGTTGGCAAATTAAACCTTTTTACTTTTGGATGGCTTGCGGCAGTGCTAGGTTCTTTTAACCAAGATCGACTTCTTGGCATAGAAGCAGGAAACCCGCACAGCGCCGTCGGCGACATACATAGACGCTGCGCCCAAGTGTTTTTTTTACAAACCGCGTAGCCTCCGATATATACGTTTCGGCGGCGGCTCAACTTCCAACCGATTTCTAATTTAAAATTGGGCTTGTCTATATACGGCTCATTCTTCAAGAACAAAAATATTGTATTGGGTCGGATAAAACACGTTATTTTCAGCAAAGACAAATAAAATAACAAAGTCGCCGAAAATGCATAGTTTCGGAGTTATGGGCCCCAAAAATTCGGATACGTGGGAGGGTAATGGGGTTAAGGAATCTCGTTCTCGTATAAAAGATGTCACAATAAACGCAACAAATCATCTAATTTTTTTGATACTCACTTAGTTATTGAGATATCAGATGTTGAAATTTTGAAAAAAAAAAATTTAAAACAATCGTGAAATGGTTTTAAACTAATTTTTCGCAATAAAAACAATCAAACGCAGAAAGCTTTATAACACAAAAATACAAGAAAAGTCGCGAAGCCGGTTCTGGACACACCCCAGAGGAGAAAATTCCTAATTCCGGCCGAAGTCCGTCCGCGCAATCTTTATAATGCAAACAGACTGCAGAAGTCCTAAGAAAATACCTAAGTCAAGTTAAGTTACTCCACTAAGTTACCCTTCTACGTATCCGAAATATGGGGGACCATAACTCCGAAACTATGCAATTGCGGCGACTTTATTATTTTACTTTTTTTTTGCTTAAAATAACGTGTTCTAGCCCTACTCCTAAAAATTTGATTTCTCGGCGCGTAAGCCGTACAATAGACTTATTCCTAACGATAAATTTTAAATCTCGCTAAGTTACCGAAGAATAATTTAAATGGAAAAAATCTATATAGAAACTACTTCAAGTCATTAGGAAAAATAAAGTGGGGCTAGTGAGAACGGCGTAGCAGTGTTAGGTATGTGGAACAGATGGAGGACAGCTCCTGTTCGGTGCGCACTTGAAACAAGATTTTTACACATAATTTTAAAGGTATTGTGGAACACAAAAAAATGTTTTTAAATTGGAAATCGTATCTTCACGTCAGCGTTCTGAAAGTGGGTCTGCTATCCAATTATGTGTTTATACAGGACATTTACCCAAAGCATAATGCCTACAACACCAAGATGTGGCATTTATAAAATAAGCGCAACAAAACTATATCATCTCTACGCCAGCAACAAAATAACTTCAAATTTGTTGTAAATGACAAAACCCGAAAAAACAACGACCTATTGTTTATTTCGTCACTCAGTAATCTGCTAAAGCTTCTTTTCATCTTCACACCTCCATTGACTGAAGAAAACATTGAAGCAAAACAAAAACGAATACTGCCATAACATACATACGTAAATATAGAAGGGAAACAAGAAGGAAACAAAATACACGAAAAGAAATGCAAGAAATGAGTAATTTTTTGTGGATATTTGCGCAACTCGCACTTTTCGCCTTATTTGTGCACATACAATGTGAAGAAAATTACAACAGAAAAAAAAACCAACCAAGACAAAATTGTACGGCGATTAAACTTATAAATGGAAAGACAATCATAATTTCTATAAAACTGTCGACGACAACGACAACAACAATAACAACAACAACCGCAGCAATAGCAACAAAACAACATTGTTATTAAAAACAAAATTGTGAATAATACACCCTTTTCTTGTTTAAATATAGATAGCATGATGTACATGTGTATATTATTGTTGCTGTTGTAGAAATCATAGTCACACATATCTTTTCATCCGTATTTTGTCTTCTACGTCTTGCCGTGTAACGCTTGGGGGAAAAAGTCCATGACATTTTGTGAGAAAATACAAATCTAAAGGTCTTACCGAATTGGAGCACTGAGGCGAACGTTGCACTGTCACTAAAGCCATTTTGTCCAGAAGCTAGCTACCTAGCTGGCTGGCTCCTTTGTCAGCAATGATTTTTTCAACTGTTTTCGTATGATTCCTTGTGAAACGGCCGTTGTCTAGAAAACGCGACGTCGGTCTTGTCGCCCTCTAAATACTCCTGTCTTTTTCTGAATCACTTCTTGTTGGCCTCAGCAACGACTTTTATACACACACTTTTATTTTTCTTGCTTAAATTTCTTTCCTTAGTATCTTTTTTTGCACAGATATTTTCTTTCTTCTACGCGGAGGATGTCTAACTTTTGTTGTATTTGTTGCACTGTAACATTTTCCGAAGTTATTTTCGCGTATTTTACAAAAACAATAATCTTCAGTTTTAGTGATATTAATTCATTTCATACATCAATGCTACTTTTCATTATGAAAATTTATAAAATGCTATTGCGATTATTTTTGTATAATTTTTTCCTTGTTTAATTTCTAACAAAAGAAAATATCGTAATTTTTCCTCTTTTCACACACTCACACTACTGGTCTCGTATAGAAGAAGACATTTAACACGACGCCATATTTCTTCCTTCTTCTTCTTATTTTGACAGATACAGTGATATCTCGATAAGTCATCCTATTTGAGCGCCTCACCTAAATTGCGCGCCAATTGTACGCCGAACATGACGAATTCTTTTTCCTGTACCTCGTTTCTGTAGTTCTCAAATCGAAAAAGTTTTCACATGAACCATGTGAATTGAAACAAAAACGCTACGAATCGGTACAAAAACTTGTTTCTCACATTTGACTGTTTCTACAACATTTGTTTTGCGAGAACTTTCTGTGACGTACTGGTTTTTTCATGCTTATTGAAAAATGCGAGAAAAACTGTTTCTAAAAAGTAGGGAGTCGAAAAAATTAAAATCTGAAACGTCAAAAATACTCACAAATTAAAACGCTGCGAGATTTTGATATTGTTTCTACAAAAAGGCTTTTTAAGAAATTAAGAATTTATATTTTAAGTGGAGAAGATAAGAATTATATAATTTTTGTTATGTATTCCAACTAATTGTTCCTAAATATTACAGAAAAATCAAAGAAAGAACAGGAAAATATAGTTGAATATATGTATGTCAACTAATTTGGAATTTGCAAGAGACAGTTTTAATCCAACACAAATTGTAAAACAACTTCTGTACCTCGTTTCTGTAGTTCTCGAATCGAACAAGTTTTCACATGAAACATGTGAATTGAAACAAAAACGCTACGAATCGGTACAAAAACTCGTTTCTCACATGTGACTGTTTCTACAACATTTGTTTTGCGAGACCTTTCTGTGACGTACTGCTTTTTTCATTCTTATTGGAAAAATGCGAGAAAATCTGTTTCCAAAAAGTAGTGAGTCGAAAAAATTAATACTCACAAATTAAAACGGTGCGAGATTTTGATATTGTTTCTACAAAAAGTCTTTTTAAGAAATTAAGTGTTGTTTGTTGTTATTTTTCGCACTAGCTTATTTTGTTTGTTTATGTTTTTTTATTACTTGACAACTTTCTTGGAATATTCCAATAAAAACGTCATCAGTATTGCCACTTTTCGCATTGATATACAGAAACACTTTTTACTCACAAATCGAGAAACGATGGAATTTTTTGTTTCATGTTTAATGTGAAAACTTTTTCGATTCGAGAACTACAGAAACGAGGTACTGGTGTTTGTTTATTTTGAACTAGTTGAATCAAATAAAAGAAAACTACTCGAAATGATAAATAAAAAATATTTTTGAAAAATTCCAAATTTATACGATTTAAGCAAATTTAGTTTTTATGAAATACGATTGCGCATGTTGCGATTGCAAAATGAATTTGTCACAAGTGAATTCAGCGCAAACTTTTAGTAACTTCTTAATATCGATTTAATATCGGCATCAATTTTCTTGATTTTGCCACTTTTGTTGATTTTAAGCAGAAATCAAGAAAACTTGCGAATCGGTACAAAAAATCGTTTCTCACATGTGACAGTTTCTACAATATTTGTTTTGCGAAAACTTTCTGTGACGTACTGCTTTTTTCATGCTAATTGGAAAAATGCGAGAAAAACTGTTTCTAAAAAGTAGGGAGTCAAAAAAGTTTAAATTTTAAACGTCAAAAATACTCACAAATTAAAACGGTGTGAGATTTTGATGTTGAGCATTTTTTTTATGCGGCTCCCCATACAAAGTGGTCGAAAACGTAGTTTAGCAGGAATTAAAGAAACAAGCTTATTTTGAGCATTCCCTGCTAAACAAATTTTTCGAACACTTTATATGGGGAGTTAATCGAAAATATTACCTTATTTTGTTTGTTTATATTTTTTTACTACTTGACAGCTTTCTTGGAATATTCCAATAAAAACGTCATCAGTGTTGCCTCTTTTCGCATTGATATTCAGAAACACTTTACTCACAAATCGAGAAACGATGGAATTTTTTGTTTCATGTTTAATGTGAAAACTTTTTCGATTCGAGAACTACAGAAACGAGGTATAGGTATTTTTTCTTATTTTTCTAGGAATCAGAAAAATGCTTGATTTGCTTTATGCAACGCTGTTTTATCTCACACTACTAACGAATAGTACGTTCGTTTACAACCATTTCAATCACGGCCAAAGACGATCTAGAATTAAATGACCAGAAGATGTGAGCAATTTGGCAACCCTAGTAAAAGAGAACCAAAAAGTGCTAAAAATTCACTCAAATGCATTTCTCTCACGCGTCATATCTTGATTATTTCATACTTTTTGCATAGTTTATGTAATTTTACTTCAACATGGTTGGAATTTGTATAGTTCTATACAATAACACTATCAAAAAGCTGCTCGTGTATTGAAATATTCAATGAAGAGAGTAAGAGGGAGAATAGAATTACTAGGGTTTCACTCGTTGTTTTTGTTGGCATTTGAGTGAAGAGAAATTTTGGCTGTCTACTTGTACATCGTTTTTGTCACGGCGCATTGATGTGGTGGTACCACTAGGATAGCCGACTTTATATTTTTCTTCTTACTTAGGTATTTATTGTTTGTCAAATATATATTTTTTTATACTTTTTTGTTTACTTTTATTCCTGGAATACATTTGTGCTAAATTTTATTGTGGAAAGATACCAGACAGACCAAAATGCCGTATGTGGTAGGCTTGGTATGTTTCTTGTCGTAGTAACACTACCTCGTCAATGCGTATTGACTTTCAATCAAATCAGGAAAAAAAAACCTATGCGAACACTTCAGATTTTGTTAGGACATTTGATACGCAGTCGGGAAAATATTTTGCAGTGCGAATGAGCTATAACTCAGATACCACATAATGGGGTAATAGAGGCATGTAACATCAGATTTTGGAGGTCTAAGAATTTTCACGAGAGAAACAAAGATGGCCCTTCCTAAACAATCGGCAAATTAATTGAAAATGTTGTATATATTTTGAGATTATTGAATCATTTTGACCATTTAATGACTGTATTTATTGTAAGAACAAATAGTCCAGTACTACCTTCATATATTATTACTGGTGATCGGGAGATCTCATTGGTCAGATTGGCCGAACTGTAGTAGAATGATGCCATTTACTACTAATCTATTCCAACCCTGTTACGTAGAATCAGATTAGCCGAACTGTAGTAGAATGATTATATGCTGTAGAATCTATTCCAACCCTGTTACGTAGAATCAAAAACGATGTACAAATAGACAGTCAAAATTTCTCTTCACTCAAATGCCAACAAACAAAACGAGTGAAACCCTAGTACTTCTCTACTCTCTCTGTTACTCTCTTCATTGAATATTTCAATAAACGAGCAGCTTTTTGATAGTGTTATTGTATATAACTATACAAATTCCAACCATGTTGAAGTAAAATTACATAAACTATGCAAAAAGTATGAAATAATCAAGATATGACGCGTGAGAGAAATGTATTTGAGCGAATTTCTAGCACTTTCTGGTACTCTTTTACCAGGGTTGCCAAGTTGCGCACATCTTCTGGTCGTCTAATTGTAAATCGTCTTTGGTAGAATCAAAAATGATGCACAAGTGGACAGTCAAAATTTCTCTTCACTCAAATGCCAACAAACAAAACGAGTGAAACCCTAGTACTTCTCTACTCTCTCTCTTACTCTCTTCATTGAATATTTCAATACACGAGCTGCTTTTCGATAGTGTTATTGTATATAACTATACAAATTCCAACCATGTTGAAGTAAAATTACATAAACTATGCAAAAAGTATGAAATAAGCAAGATATGACGCGAGAGAGAAATGCGTTTTAGTGAACTCCTAGCACTTTTTGGTTCTCTTTTACCAGGGTTGCCAAGTTGCGCACATCTTCTGGTCGTCTAATTCTAAATCGTCTTTCATAGAATCATAAAGCAACTATTGTATAGAGAACAAAATTTACTCATGTAGTGGAATGCAAACCAAGAAAACGAGTGAAACGTGTCGTTTCTCTGCTCGCTCTCTTACTCTCTTCGTGGAATATTTCAATACAAGAGCAGTTTCTGATGATGTTATTATATCTAACTATAGAAATTCCAACCATATTTAAATAAAATTTCATAAAGTATGTAAAAAGCATGAAATAATCAAGTTATGACGCGGGAAAGAAATGCGTTTGAGTGCATCGCGTCGACTTTTCTGGTTCTCTTCTACTAGGGTTGCCAAATTGGGGATTTTTTCTTCTCTACCTGTACATCCTTTTTTTTAGAATCATAAAGTAACTATGGTATAGAGAAGAAAATTTACTCATGGAGTGGAGTGCCCACAAAACTCTCCTCTGCTCTCTCTCTTACTCTCTTCGGTGAATATTTCAATACACGAGCAGTTTTCTGATGATGTTATTGTATCTAACTATAGAAATTCCAACCATATTTTAATAAAATTACATAAAGTATGTAAAATGTATAAAATAATCAAGTTATGACGCGGGAAAGAAATGCGTTTTAGTCAATCGCGTCGACTATTTTGGTTCTCTTCTACTAGGGTTGCCAAATTGCGGTGGTTTTTTCTTCTCTACTTGTACATCCTTTTTGGTAGAATATACTAGATACTAGAATGAGCAAGAATGAGAAGCATAGTCAAAGACGATTTAGAATTAGACGACCAGAAGATGTGCGCAACTTGGCAACCCTAGTAAAAGAGAAGCAAAAAGTGCTAGGAGTTCACTCAAACGCATTTCTCTCTCGCGTCATATCTTGTTTATTTCATACTTTTTGCATAGTTTATGTAATTTTACTTTAACATGGTTGGAATTTGTATAGTTATATACAATAACACTATCAAAAAGCTGCTTCTGTATTGTAATATTCAATGAAGAGAGTAAGAGAGAGAGAGTAGAGAAGAACTATGGTTTCACTCGTTTTGTTTGTTGGCATTTGAGTGAAGAGAAATTTTGACCGTCTACTTGTACATCGTTTTTGGCATAGTTATATTGAAAATAAAGAAAATACGCCATTAGTAGCGCGACCATAAAAGCGTTTAAAAATTTGAAATTTTTTTATGAAAATGTCATTAGAATATGAAAATGATATTCTTTTTATGGAATTATTAAGGATATTTAACACAAATTGAGTAATTGAACCGGCGTTAAATAACCGGGTTTCATTTTTCGGTTATCCAGTTATTGCTTCCTTGACGACGACATCTTGCAAATAAAACTGATTATCAAGTTGCTTGCATCGTACGTTACAGCTGCCAATTCAAATGAATTTTGAGGACAATACCTAAACAAGGATGGAAATCGTAATTTCATGCACAATAAATAACAAACCAGTTTTTATTAGGCTCGCGATCGCTCAAAAATATTAGTTCGGTACATAATAAAATAGCATAAAACATATATTAAAGGTTTTGATTAAGACGTTGACACTTTCATATTTAGTTTTAACTTTGTTATTTTCTTTAAATCTATTTTTATTACTACTTTTGCGCCTCTTTACTTTTGTTTTAGTTGTTCTCTTTGATCTCTGTCAATATTGAAATTTTTAAAGTTTGCGCCAGCGGTATTTCGGGGGCTCTCATAAGGATACACGCAAACAATCCCTATTGTCCGTAGTTTTATACGGCATTTACACTGACCATTATTAGCGCATTTCGAAGGTTAACTCCGTTAACCCCGAAGGTTTCTCATATAATTTTAATCTGAAAAATCTTAAGTTTAATTTTTAACCTCATTTTAAACTGGTGTATAATTTGATACAACACTGCTCAATATTGCTCAAATAAATGGAACCATAATAAAAACATACACAAAAAACTATTTGGGAGGCAAAAATTATTGACACGGTGGCGCCACCAAAAATTTTTGACGCTCACGCTGCCGCCGATATCTGTAATTGACTATCGTTGGTTATTCGCGATTCGGGCCGACTTGGCCGACTGGTCCGATTTGACCGGCTGATCCAATTTTAAAGCTTAAAGGTGGGTACTATGTTTTTCACGAGGAAAAAATAAGCCCAACCATTTTTTCCTCGTGAAAACACTACTAGTGTTGTGAAGCTGAAAAGAAAGTTGACTACGTGTTTTTGACTGTTTCCAACACAGAAACGACGTGTTTTTTTGCCGCTTTTCAACACATAATCGACACAATATTTTTTTGTTCTTAGACATTTTGACATTTGTATGTTTACGTGCTCCACCAAAGTTTCTACATTTGTGTTCCACCTGTGGTGCTCATTATCAGGCCAACTGTGTTGGTTTGGCCAACTTTCCAGGTAAGCACACTCATGAACAGTCTACTGTACTCTCGCTGAAACCCCCTTGTACTTCTATACAGATTCCCGATCTGGTTGGAATTGCCACCTATGCTGCAGATGTCCAATATACCGCCATTTAACAGACAGAAACGAAAGGGCGGCAGCAGCTGAATTACTCAGCACTAAACATAATGAGCCCGATTAAACAGCTCGGAGGAAGACGTCCCTAGGAAAGAAAATGTGTTTTGGCTGAAATGCATGAGCCCGGGCCCTGCTCAAAAAACCGAACATCGAGTAAAATATGGCAATTTCAGAAACCAACAATTTTTAACGAGACCCATTAGGCCCATAGGCTCGAAAAAACGGGTCCCCCTAGGTACATCTCAGAACACGCAAGTGTGGGTACTCAAATGAAAGGTATTCTCCTCGCGAATTCAGTCATATATATATTCCTTTGCTGTGCGGCGTCTGTGGACCGGGATAACCCTATTTTAAGATATTATTCCGGGTCTTGTGAAATAACAAAAATAAAAACTCCAAATAAGAAATAAAAACTAATGTAAATTTGTTCGCAAAATTTACAAAGGGAACAATTTTTTTTTTAAATCGCACGGTTTTGTCCCTTTCACGACCCCCTTATTTCGACTCAGAGGGCCCCATTGGTCCGGTAGTTAAAAAATTTGTTAGTTTCTGAAATTGTCATATTTTACTCGATTTTCGGTTTATGAGCCGGTACCGGATTCATGCATTTTGCCTAATAACTTTCTCAACAATGCTCGTTTGAATATATATAGCGAACCACAGACCTGTCATTTATGAGCATGAGCTTAGTCGATAACTTTGTATGTTGCTGTTGAATTTGAAAAATATTAAAAAAATAAAATTTAAACATGATAGTTTTACGAACTTCGATTACATTCGTATTTGGCATCAAGAAGGAGGGTTTACCGACAAACATCAACAATAGCTGATGTTCATGTTCATGAATGGCAAGTCTGTGGTTCGCTCGCGTTCAAAATAATTAAATACTTTTCATCAATGTCGTAAAAACATACTATTTATTTTGGTTTTCAATTACACCATTTCCAATTGAAATTTGAAAAAAATCAATTGATTTTTAAAAATTCTATTTTAAATTTGAAATACGTCAATTGAAATTTAAAAATTCTATTCGAAATATATCAATTGAAATTAAAAAACATCAATTGAAATTTGAAACACATCAATTGAAATTTAAAATACATCAATTGAAACTAAAAAAACATCAATTGGAATTTAAAATACATCAATTGAAATTTAAAACACATCAACTGAAATTTAAAATACATGAACTGAAATTTAACACTCAAATGAAATTTTAAATACATCAATTGAAATTTAAAAGACATCAATTGAAATTTAAAAGACATTAATTGAAATTTAAAAATCTAATACATAAAATGGGTTATTAATTTTTAAATTTCAAGTGACAAATTTGAAATTTCAATTACAATTCCAATTGATGTGTTTCAAATTTAAATTTTTTTTTTTTAAATTTTAATTGATGAGTTTTAAATTTGAATTGATGTGTTTTAAATTTCAATTGATATCTTTCAAAATTCAATTGATGCCTTCTAAATTTCAATTGATGTTTTTTAAATTTCAATTGATGAATTTCAAATAGAATTTTCCAATTGATATTTTTCAAAATTAAATTGATATTTTTCAAATTTCAATTGGAAATGGTGTAGTACTTAAATGAATAAAAACGTTTTCAAGTTATATAATAAAGCCATATTTTTGTAATGTGAAATATGATATATACATATAAACAATAAATAGGTTTGGTTATATTCGAAAAATATGAGGTAGAGTAACTTCGGAAATTGTAGAATATGTGGGAAATGTGGAATCCCCTTTATTTCGGAAACTAAATATATGTATATTATTTTACAACGCCGTCTTTGTGTAGCTTACTAGAAAATATTAACATAAGATGTTACATTTCAGTTAGCCTGAAAGTAAAAACACATGTATTCGTATTTTTTGCGTGTATTCGAAGTGTTATATTCAACATATTTAGGATTTTTCTACAATTTCCAATAAGATATTGCATACGGTTAACTAGGTGTCAATTTCATTCAGTAAATACGGTGATTTAATATGTATGTCTTACAATTTTTATAAGATTTGTTGTGGATTATTTGCTAATATGAAATACCTCAAGTTGGTGGTTGTGGCACTACTCCACCGTATCCGCTCACTAATTTTGTGTTATTTGCTTAAAATTGTATTTACATGATTTTAAGCAAATAAATAAAAGTAAAAAAAAACAAACTTAGTGGGTGTCTAAGGTGGAATAGAGTGCAACAACCACCAACTTCGCGTATTACATATTGGCTGATTAGCAAATAATCCACAACAAAACTTAAAAAAATTAGAAGGTATATTAAATCAACATACGTACTGTATGAAGTTATTACTTAGTTCACCCTTTACAATATCTTTATTCAAAATAGTACAAAAATCTTAAATACATATGTTGAGTTGTACATCACTTCAAATGGACACAAAAACAAAGTCGAGTACTTGCGTTTTTTTACTTTCAGGCCAACTAGAACCTAACAGTATGACCATATTGATAGCTGAGCGCCTTATATTAATATATTTTAATATATTGAAAAATACTGTGCATAATCAGTTAAAATAGTATTAAATTGTCATCAAAGATAATGTGGCATAGAAATTTACATTACCCGCCTAGGGCGTTCCACATTGAATGTAATACCTATTTCTATCTTACTAGATGGAATGATTCATTAAACCATCTCTTTATAATAAAAAAATTATTTAAGAAACCGTGCAAACAAAATTTGGGCAAATAAATAAATAAAATTAAAAATCAAGATTATTGAGGAAGAGTAACTTCATCATTTTGAAAATTGGAGAGTAATGTGGAACGCCTCAGGCGGGTAATGTAAAATTCTATACCACAGTATCTATGATGACAATTTAATACCTATTTTAACTGACTGCACATTATTTTGCTATATTGGCAATACTTTAAATATTTGTTTTTTGTCCTTCTAGCTTACCAGATGAAAGGTTTCACCAAACCATCTCTTTTTAATAAAACATTCAAGAAATCATGTAAATACAGTTTTAAACAAAGAAATAAATAAAAGTAACAAACAAAATTAGTGAGCCGGTAAAGTGGAATAGTGTTATAACCACTAATTTCAGTTATTCAACGTACTTATTTAAAATAAATAAAAATAAATGGTTTCCCATTACATCCCATGAACGGACAGGGGAGAACTTCTCACAATCACTGAGCTGTGCGCTTTCCAGTTTTCACTCACTGATTGGGACCTACAGTTTTACACCGATTTCGAACGGTATTTTGAGAAGCCTTTTCATGGCTATATACTCGATAGTGTCGCCGTCACTATGCGAGGTGACCGCCGCCGAAAGAAATTTGTTGAAGGTGGTCAGAGCAGGGTTCGAACCCAGGATCTCATGTACAACAGCCGCGCACAATAACTATTGCACCACCGACGGCCACTTATTTACTTAATGAAATTATTACTTAGTTCATTCTTTACAATATCTCATTGAAAATTGTATAAAAATGATGCTGCTGTGATGGTGTAGGTTGTGGTTTTAAAGCAGCAAGTTATTGATGATGATGCATGGAAAGAAGCGGTGGTGGCATCTGCTGTTGCTGCTGATGTTGTGGCTGAATTGTATTTGTCGCTTCCTGGGATTGAGGTAAAGCTAGCAACAAATTGTTGTTACTGCAGTTGTGCTGATTGACCATAGTTTTGGGTTGAATTTCCTGTCAATGGCTTGTGATATTTAACGGAATCTGTTGATTGTTGCCATTGCCAACAAGTTTACCAAGTAAGTAAAGTCAACCAAGATAATTCCATACAATATGGTCCATGTTCTACTCCACATTTTCAACATTTTTTTGCACTTTTTTTTTTGGCAATTTTGGGTGTCTTCATGTAAGAGCGGTTGACATAAAAGTTGACACTTCCCGAACCACTGGGATATTTATATTTATCCGTATCGATACCCGCATCCATAATCTTATCCAAAACTTTGCCAGTCAACTTTCCTGAAACAAATAGAGTTATTGTAGAATCCAATATCTGTGAAGTATAAAACTTAAATATTTTAAATATTACACACTTTTGTCCGCTGTCATTTTTTTCTAACAAAGCTGCTTGCAAACCAGTGTTGTAAAAAACAAAAAGTTTTCCTCGTGAAAAAAAACATAGTACCGTCTGGTGGAAAAATTTCGCTAGAATTTCACGACCATTTTTTTTATATGGATTTTCACCGTGGAAAGTCAACATAGTACCCACCTTAAGTTATTAAAATTTTGAATAAAACTGACAAAACCAAGAGCTACCAATTTAATTATTCTGCTGTGCCGCAGTTTCGATAAGAGTTGCTCTAAATTGGTCTAAGCTCAAGCTGCCACATGAAATGCCAATTTAATCTCAAATTGGATGGCCCCGATTAACTGCGGGCCGCTTTCTGTCCAAGCAAAATATTGAACATGATAGAATTATACATTATGTAAATTCGTCCGAACAGCTGATTTACTTTTTCCATGACATTTTTCGCTTCAGTTGTTGGTATACATATGTGTAGAGTTTGACAACTGAAACAAAAACAAAATGTCTCTTGTTGCTGCCTACAACTATAATAATAGGCGTGTTTTGGTTACAGTGCTTGCTTAGATTATCACTTATTTTGTATGGAGACCTAAGCGATATTATGGGACACTTGAAGTTACCGCTTCCATTTCAGTTCTAAGCAGGCATACAGTTACCAGTCTTAAAAAAAATCAGACAAACTGTGTTAAATATCGATATCGCTAAGCAGAAAAATATGTATAAACATTTGCAAGAATAACTACAAACCATGCGTTAGAGCAAGACGATTATATGTATGTATTTCCGGTTGAAAAAGGCAGAAAATTGCCAGTATGAAAAATCAGGATATTGTCATTGTGAGCCAAAGACAAGGAGAAGAATGTACACATATTCAAGAATAACTACAAACCATGCATTAGATCAAGACGATTATATATATTGGCAATATAGATAAAGGAAATATCTATATATAGCGCGCCAGTTGTCAAGTACTGCCACTGGGTGCTGTTCTGTCGTCCTGTAACTTTCATTGAAGTTTCTCATAACTTTCGTTGACATTTATTCAACACTGTGGGTTATATTTTGCATACAAAAAAGTATCATTTTCCAGGTTGTGTTATTTTCAAATTTTTAATTTAAAATTCAAATGCGTTTTGTTTATGTGCTTTTTTTGTTTACTGTTATTAGCTCTGTTACCGTACTTACTACAACTTACAAGTTTTACCAATTTTACGACTTTTACTCATAAAAGCGTTCACGTACCCCAAAAATAGTGAATGTTGTAAAAAAAACTTAAGAGAGAACAGAAAAATCAGTTAAAATTTTTACTAGCTTTTACTCGAAGAATTTTACCGAGTAAAAGTAGCAAATTCCTAATCGGTAATAATTTAATTTCGCTTGTGACTAATTCTAGGAGTGCTGAAGATATCCTATTGAAAGATTCGGACGACCAAGTTTTGGAGCTATTTGCAGACATGCTGTTTCCTACAACATTTTTAATTGTTACCCGTATAAATAACTTTCTGGTATAGGAAAAACAAATTGTAGCAAAAATTGTATGTCCACTTGTTTACGATGGAAAAATGTATACCCTTGCACCAGAATGCATAGCAATGTGAACGATTTAATAAGTAAATTACAGTAGTATTTTATCTTAATTTGCACTGGACGGCTAAGCGACATTAACGGTGCGTTTACACAGGACAGTTTGAGACAAGATAGTTGAGAATATGTATTAGTTGTCACAAAGAGAAAAATTGTTTGTGTGACGTACGCGTCCCGCCAGTTATAAAGACAGTACAGTTTTAAGCAACCGCCGACAGTGTGTTTCGTTAAATTTCGTGCTCTGATTTTTTGTTTCTTCGCTCTTTTGCCATTGTGGTTTGTCTTACTTCTCCAAATTACAATGGAACTGATTTACTCTCCAAAATTAGACATGTATTCATGTTTATATGTTTGTATTGTCAAACAATATTTCAATAAAAATTAGCAAAATTTTCAAATACAAATATATTTCCCAATTTGTAAAGTTGCTTTTTTCTCAAATTACTACGAAACGTCACCGATATGGCCGATGGCTGAACTAGTAGAGGTTGACGCAGTAGGATTTGTTGTGATTGTGTGAACCAACAACAGGCATTTAGTTTTTGTTTCATGACTCTACCCGTCAAATTCATCACAGATCCATATGAACAAACACAGTAAACAAAAAAGTACAACAACAAAATACACAGAATTTAACAGATGGAGTCATAAGAAAGCAAAATCAGTTGTTCTATTGCGCCAACCTTTACTAGTTCAGCCATGATCTGACCGCTTATGTCAAATCTCTTGCCGAAGTTTCTGTCGTTGAAAAATCAGAGACAGTGGCGAGGCAAGTGAGAGAAATGTAAGTGAGGTAGTAAAAACTGTCGTAGCATAACTGTCCCGTGTAAACGCCAGATAAGTGGCATTTCAATTTCAAACTTGAGCAAAGACAATATTGCCACATGTTCCATTTCAAGAAATGGCAACAAAGAGTTATCTTAGATAAATTTTGTTATCATATCTTGTGAATGAAAATATTATCAATGAGAGACTCAAAAGCAGAAATTTGCAAAATGGGTTACACATTTTAAGTTCATTAAAATTATTTTATTCAATAGAACACTACGTATACTTTTATATCTATAAATTTGAAGGATCAATTTTTATTTCCGATTGAAAACAAAATGGGAACTAACTTTTAGTTGTATCATAGATAAAGGAATTAACTAGATATCGCACATGCCGTAGGAAATTTATTGTTCAATGGGATATTTTCTAGATGGAGCTGAATGCAATAATTACAACGTTTGATCCCAAACAAAATATACCTTGCAAGATGTATTTAGAAAAGGTGCTAACAAAAGGTGTGGTAGGCAACATCAACAGGGATTTTGTTTTGTTTAGTGTGCCGATGCTGTACAGGTCAACATAAACGAATACCAACAATAACAGTACACCAAACAAGCACATAACCAAAATGCATTTGAATTAGAAAGTAGGGAACACAACGACATGAAAAAAACTAAATTAGTTGTTCGAATAGCACTACCTGGAAAATGATTCTATTTTTGTATTGAAAAAATATCCCACACTGTTGAATAAACGTCAGTGAATGTTATGAGAAACGTCAATGAAAGTTACAAAACGACAACACAGCATCTAGTGGCAGTACTTGACAACGCCTGTGGGATATCTACTTATTTCCTTTATCTATGGTTGTATTTGTTGGCACTGTCTACAAACGTGTTGCCGTATCGCATTCTTTTCTACCCATTACAGAAAATGAAGCCACATTTCGTAGTACTAAGTGTGGATCGTTTTATTTGGAAAGTCGTAAGTGGCGATAGCGTAATGGAATAAAAAACAGACTTAATATTCATCCATGAATGTTTATTTTCATGAACTAAACCGGATAGGATAAAAATACCTCCTGTAGAACCAGGCATCGTAAACGCATGCAAGCGTGCGTCTTAAATCCCTCACTACTCTAAATTCATTTCGTGTGATTCGAGTCGTATATTCCCGTATGCAAAATGCGGTTCGAAGTCGTTAGTTGTATTTAGCACATAGCAAAATTACCAAGTAGTAGCAGTAGACGTTGTTGTTGTTGTAGGCAGCAACAACACGCATTTAGTTTTTGTTTCAATTGCTTAAGTTGTCAATCTATACATGTAAGTATACCAACAACATAGGAATACAAAAAAGTACATATTAGTTTGACAATTTAAACGATTAATGCCATTAAAAATATGAAATCAGCTGTTCAATCGAGTTTTCCCTACTTATTCTACCATTCACGCGCACTTGAGCAGTAAAACAACCCGTGATTATTTTCATTTCTGAACAATGTATTCGATCCCGACCGCGTGCGCGTGCAGTAAGCAATAAGTCAGTGCTCGCATTCGCCTAAAAACCCTATAGTGGAAAAAATAATATCATGAGAATATGTAAAAAAATAAATGGAAAATTTGCCGAAGACTACAATGTATAACAAATTTAGCATTTAAAAACATTTAAACGTTTTTTATGTTTGACAGCTTTACCACTTTTTCTAATTTTTCGTTCCCGTACTTTTTCAAGGGATTTTTTTTTTGTATTTTTGACAAAACTCTCTTTTACTATTTTTACTAATAAAAAGGACGGGAACAGACCTATGGTTGGTATTCGCATAAAGCAACTATGGTATAGAGAAGAAAATTTACTCATGGAGTGTGGAATGCCAAAAAAATACAAGTGAAGCACGTCGTTTCTCTGCTCTCTCTCTTACTCTCTTCGTTGAATATTTCAATACACGAGCAGTGTTCTGATGTTATTGTATCTAACTATAGAAATTCAACCCATATTTAAATAAAATTACATAAAGTATGAAATAATCACGTTATGAAGCGGGAAAGAAATGCGTTTGAGTGAATCGCGTCGACTTTTTTGATTCTCTCTACTAGGGTTGCCAAATTGCGCCGGTTTTTTCTTCTCTACTTGTACATCTTTTTTGATATTCGCTTGTGTTGAATTTACCAGCATCGGCCCTTCAGACAAAAACAAAATACCCGTTAAAAGATTTTATGGAATTTCCGTTCCCATAAGTACGAATATAAAAAATAAAGAAAATTTCGTTCACTTTTCATTTGCGTAGTACTTAGTTCTTTGCGAAAATTTCGTAAGTAAAAACAATTACTGGGTTGTTACGCCAATGCTATTTCGTACGAAAACAATTGTTTGCGAATTGTGTGTGACCGACATATTGACATTACGATTATTTTAACAAATAAAATAAACACCACGTGAGTTAAAACTAAGATGGAGTGTGAAGGGGAATTATTAATGAAATATTAGCGAGGTAAATCAAGGTTAGGTGGAAATACTCTGCAGCAAAATTTTCTGTTTAGAGAAAAAAATGAGTTAGGAATAAATTATATATAATATAAATGTCCTCCTTCTAATTCAGAAACTCGTTTCACGATATCTCTTTTCGTACCTGAGATATCCAACATCGACTTTGCTCTATATCCGTAATTTTAACATTTAATGAATATTGTTTTGCTGCGAACGCCACTGTTTGGCTTATACATCAAATGATTAATAAAAACGTGAAAAAATATAGTTCATTATTGGTTTGCCAAAAGATCAATACAAAAACAGTAACGAGAAAAAAATTACCATTCTAATGGTATACATACTGTCCAAATTGGATTATAAATGGCGGAGATATAGGCAAGTCCATATTCATACATTGAACAGAAATAACTCCCGAAATAGGTCCAACCGACGAAAAAATAAAAATTGTTTTGTAATCCCAATAAGAAGTTTTATCTATGGTAGAAATTTGGATCCGAGTTTCGCCTAAACTCAACTTTAACAGAAACACGTATGGATATGCGGCATAAACAGTTAAATTGAAAAAAAAATTGAATTGACAAACAAACAAAATTTTACAAATTTTAATAACTTTTGATTTATTATATTAAAAGTTACGAAAATTTACACTTTTGTTGAAAATATATGCCACAATAAATAGAAAAAATAAAAAAAATATTTATCACGCAGAATTTGAGAAAAACTAACTAACTTAAACTTTCTTTATCGTTTTTCTCGTTACCGACTCTGTGGCATATGCGCCAAACTAAGAAAAAGGTGACGAAATGACAAAATTTTTTGTTTTTTGAAAAGTAAATAAAATAATCGGCAAGTTTTCAAAATTTCAACATCTTAGTAATTAAATTTTTTGAGTTTATTTTGACTTGTTTTATACAAAAAAGTGATGATATCGATAGCATTACACGGTACCTTAACCCAATTGCCTTCTCACATATTCGAAATTTCGGGGCCCATAACCCTGGGCCAAAATTTTTGCTTAAAATAACGTGTTCTACCCCGTCTGAAAAAATAATTTGTTTTGCGAGTGCATGCCGTGAAATAGACCTGTTCCGTTTTGTTAGTTGGCATTCGATAAAGAGAATATTTTTGGCGCCGTGAAATATATATATATCTTTGATATATCGCGATATGAGACCACAATACAAGCTTTCGTATAAACTTTGTATATTTTGCTTCCAGTGTTGTACAGTATATACAAAATCCTTTGGAAAAATTGGTGTCATAGCATTTAGCTTTTGTATGGGAGCCTGTTCAACGAACAGCTGACAACCAACGACCTTGCAAACAAAATAAACAATTATTTTTTATACAGACAGAATTTCGTCAGTAGTGAAGCCGCATAAGCGACAGACGGAGAAGTTCATTGAAAAGTGTCTGAAAGTATTAATCATATTTACATAGTAAGTAAGTAAAGTCCCAAAATGTCAGCCTTGATAGAGGAAACATCCAATCGGTTGTTGCCACGAATCGCGTTAATTGCATGCGGCTCCTTCAGTCCACCAACCCCAATGCACTTCCGTATGTTTGGTAAGAGTATGATGAGAATATTATTATCAAGAGTGATTTTTTAGAATATTGTGGTAAATTAATTTCTATAGAAATTGCTAGAGATTATTTCGAAATGAGTGGAACACACAAAGTTATTGGTGGCATTGTATCACCAACCCACGACGCGTATGGAAAAAAGGGGCTGACAGCCGGTAAACATCGCACTGCTATGGTAAAGTTAGCATTGCAATCCTCGTCGTGGATACGTTTGTCAGAATGGGAGATCCAACAGGATGCCTGGTCTCGAACCCAAGCTGTGCTGCAGCATCATCAGAATTTCATGAATAACTATATAAATTCTCCAACTTTGGACAATATAAATGGCGGTGATCACATACCTGGTTGGTTGCCGCCCAGCCTGAGGGAACGTCGTGACCCAGTACAATTGAAACTTTTGTGTGGTGCAGATTTGCTGGAGTCATTTGCAGTGCCTGGCCTGTGGGCGGAAGAAGATGTAAGTTTAAATGTTAAAAACAAATGTAATATTTTCAGTAGATAAAATAGAAAGACGCAAAAATAACATACAAAAATACAAAAAATTCTAGGATGGATAAACACATGTGAAAGGCCGTGGAAATTTGTAAAGCTTTTTGTTATTAACATCATTCGTTCGAAATTTGTTTCTCAACGAACCGAACTAAATTGTCATTTATTATTGTCATTTTCTTTGTTATTTCAGATCGAAGATATTATATGCAATCATGGCTTAGTGGTTATATCCCGTAGCGGCTCCAATCCAGAGAAATTTATATTTGAATCGGATATTCTAACAAAATACCAAGTAGGTTTTATAACATTAATTAATAATTTGCAAATGTAATGGCACTAGTGACAACATTTTATTTGATTTTAGCGCAATATCACATTGGTCACAAATTGGGTGTCAAATGAAGTTAGTTCGACCATGATACGTCGTTTAGTCAGTCGCGGGCAATCGGTGAAGTACCTAATAGACGATTTAGTCATGGAATATATTAGACATAATGGTCTTTTTCAATCTAAAACGTATGTAGATGCACCTTTCATTCGACATTTGTTCATGTCCAACTACAACTGCCTGATTATCAGCTGCAGCACTTAGAATATCACACAGCTATCATATTTAAAATCAATACTTAAATATTCAAAACTAACACAAACGTACACTGAATATTTTTAATTCATTTAGTCATTACTTTAATTTGTTGCTTAATCATTTTGTCGTAATCTATATCACAGGTTTTATTTGGCTTGTTGTCGCGTATTATTTCAATATTTGTTTACTTTTTGTTTCTTTCTTTTTCTTTCTCTTGTTCAAAAAAACTGTAACAACACCGACAAATTAAAGCAATTCTAGCTGACCTCCTAGAACTTGCAATACTAGCACTTGCACTGTTGTTCACTGCTTCAAAAATCCAGACAGTCAAAATGTAAACATCAGCTTAATGTCGGCATCTAACGTTTTACAATCATCACCGACTGATTTGACAATAACAACAGCACATGAACAAAATTTGCGCCACACTATTACCTGGAAATTGTTTATGGAGTGTGAGTTTATAAACAAAATATCTGTATGTAGTTTCTTTAAATCTCGAAGTAAATCAGTAAGAAGAAATGTGATATAAATGCTATTGTTTAGTTAATTACAAAGAAATAGATTGGTTTTTATGTTTAAACAAAGTTAAATTTTAAAATTGCAATCTAACACAATTAGAGGACCAAAAGAAGTTTTCAGTGTACGTTTTTTTCATTTATTTAATTCTTCAGCTTTCCTCGTGTTTGTTTGCTTTACGCCTAAAAGTATGCATGCAAAATTATATTAATTTGGTGTTTGTTTCCTGTAGAGAGACTTTGTTGACCCTAATGGTTTTTACTGCGATCAAATATTAGTGTTAATTCTCACAGCGGCTACGATATATTCGGTAATTGGCACACATTTCCAGTAATTTCGGGGTTCTATTTAATTGCGGTTTTCAACTATGGTATCTTTTTGGTTAACCTAATATCTAGTGTCGTCCTCAACTATTTCTTATCGAGATTTGGTTATACATCATGGGGTTAGGTTAGTTAGAGGGGGCTGTCACTATCCAGACATTATAATGAGGACAGTTGTGATACCACGGGACGTCATATTACGTCCACATCTTGGAATCTGTAATTAGACCTGGGTATGGTTAAGGGGTGTTCAACCCATATAATACCTCATTTAGAAATTCCAGGATGTGGGTGTCCCAAGATCATTAAGCCGAACTTCTTGAATGACTGTTAGATACAACATGAAGTATGATAGTAGATATTGGCGCTTACTCATACAAAATACCATATGTTGGCATATGAGATGTTCAACGTTGTGGTTCTCCTTTTCATCCTCACAGTTTCTACAGTAATCATGAACTGAGATTTCAAGTCTAGGCTCGTGTCTACCTATTAAACAGAGAGATATTTTGCCTGGGACTAGATATCAAGTTTAACGTACAATTCAGATTATAACTAGAGGGTACTTGCCTGGTGGCACTGCATTTTGTGCCTCCAGATTGTCTATCATTCGGTTTTAACAATGAGCTTGCATGCAGAAAGGGGCATACCCACATGCTTCATATACAGTGTTACGGGTATGGTAGTCCCTAATCTCGCCAGCTCATCGGTTCTATAGTTCCTTGTAATGTTCCTGTGCACCGGCATCCGTATAAGCAGAACATCGAGCTGCTGGACTATATGATTTAGAGATGCGTGGCAGTTGTGGGCAGATTTTGGACTGAGGAATACAGATTGCAAAGATTTTATGGCAGCCTGACAGTCAGAGTAAATGTTGATAACCCAGGCCGTGATGATGTTTCGTTCCAGCCAAGGGGCAACTTCTATGATTGCCATGATTTCTGCCTGAAAGTCTAGTAGCCTTTTGAGGTTATACATGTTGTAATAACTTCTTGCTTAGATTTTGCAGTAAATTGAATTTTTTAAGATGTTAAAAAGATGGATGTTGTCTAGTCTGGAACTTGTTTTATTATCATAGTGTTATGAGAACGTAATGAATTAATTTTTTCTCTGATAATCTAACGCAATTCGGTTGTGTTGCCAAGAATATCAGTTTACCAGGAATAGAAAAAGTACAAATTATTTTAAAGATACCTTTCTCAGTAAAGGGATGGCAACGCAGCATTTTAATATTACAGTCGAAAGATTATGTACGATACCACCACCCTTATACTACCAAAAAGTCCCAATACTATTTACATTGCCAAAAAGTACCAATATAAATTTTCTGTTTGAAAGTGATTTCAGCCTCGCACTTTGTTAATGCATATTATCTATATTGGTTCGTAAAATGTTTCCAATTTGCCAGCGCTACAGGCGCCCGGTCAGTTATTTTTCTCTATGGCTTTGCAATCTAGATCTTTTAAAATATATTATAACCATAATTCTGAATAGTTTTGTTTTCAATGTTATATTTTTTATAAAGGTGTACCAAAATTCACGCAAGATTGAATGCAATTGAATTCTTTATTGGGGTGTATGACACGTGACACCGTCTTCATGAAACCACA
Organism: Phaonia tiefii; assembly: GCA_963931995.1. NCBI lineage: Eukaryota > Metazoa > Arthropoda > Insecta > Diptera > Muscidae > Phaonia > Phaonia tiefii. The sequence continues at coordinate 163,470,813 of OZ008367.1, forward strand.
TGTATATCATTCAATTTAGTAACAAGAAATCTAAACTATCATGTCGCGTAAGATCTCCATTAACTGCGCATTGCCCGATTTTCGAAGAAAGATGGTTCGACGATGGCCTCAGCCCAAAATCTGCGCCATACAGTGACACGTTGATGCATTTATTTCTCAACAATCACTCGCGTATTTTAAAAATTGTGATGATTAACGAACCCGCTATGAAGATGAACATGAGCCCTCTTCGATTAAGAGGATTTTGTTCAAAAACCCTTTATTCCTTTTAAAACATTTCAATGAAAACTCATGTTTCTTTACTCTAGAGTTCCATTTTTAATAACTCTGAACTGTCAGCTGTCAAACTGTCTTTTTTTTTTTTCAACCACCAACACTTTACCGCACGCATGGCACGAAATTTAAATCCTGTGCGAATTTCTGGACATCTTTTTTTTATTTTAGTATACAGTTTCTTTAGCCTTATTATATTTATTTAGTTAATTGTATATAATAATACTCAGACCTTTACCTTAATACCTAACAACCATACCTGTATCAAATATTTCCTCCATGCATCCCCCACTTTTTTTTTTTGGAATGTGTAGTAAGTATATAACCTCTTTGACTAGAACCTCTAAGCAGAATCTCCTTAATATCGCTAACATTAATCAACAAGTAAATATGCAGACATCATCTAATGAGACCACTCCTTCGGACGACGATTCGGACAAAGAGCATATGGATGAGACCGATTTTTCTACAGTTAAAAATATAATGCATAGAAATACTTTAGATAACCACAAGACCAATGTATTTTGCTGTGGCGACAGCAAAGGTGGGGTACTCAATAAACTACTGGGTCAAGGCAATAAAAAGAAAGCAGCAAAGGGCCCGGGTCAAGCAGTGCAAGTTATTATCAATGAGCGTGGCTTAACTGAAGTTCTGGACGAAGATGAGGTAAATATATTAAAGAATATTCCAAAAGTTTTTAAATTTTTATAATATTTAAATTGCTCTCTTTCTTCTAGATGCATTCGAAGAAAGTTAAAATGGCTGATAACGTTTAATTCGAAGGGAATATTATATGAAATGGAATACCATGACAAGGAGGTCCATTTGCTATAATGCATAATTCCAACCATTTTTGGTACAACATATGATATAATCAATATAGTATACATATATATTGGCGTGCACTTACATGAAACTATTTACCTATATGTATTTATAAAGAATATATAATTTATATATGCATATATTTATAAAACAATAAAAAAACGTAATAAATACATAGATGTTCTTTATACTTTAAAGTATATAATCCTTAAGAACTCATCTGCTTTGCTTGCCCCTACGGGCAAGCACAAGTCACTCGAATAAAACGCTATCATGTCCAACTCTGTTATTGCATTCTACCCAGACGTATGGTACACTACAAAGTTCCTGCCTTGTACAGTTCATGATCATAGCTTTCTTATGTAGATACTACTTATTTCTACCTACTTATCCGGTTGCAAACAACCCCGGGGGGTCAAGGACCTTACAAACAGAAGATAACATATTTCGCCAACCAGTTCGATCTTTTGCTTTATCTCTCCAGTTGGTAATACCAAGTGTTCGCAGGGATCCGTCAACCTGATCCCTCCATCGGAGTATTGGTCTTCCTTCGAGTTCGGTTTCGAAAACCCTTCGTGCTGGTTCGCCTTCATCCATTCTACTGACATGACCTAGCCAGCGCAATCGCGGTATTTTGATCCGCTTAACTATGTTAATGTCGGGATATAGCTCATACAGTTCATTGTTCATGCGTGGCCGATACTCGCCCTTGTGCACCATAGGGCGGAGTTTTCGGAGTATTTTTCTCTCGAAGACTCCTACAGATGTTTCGTCTGCTTGCGATAAGACCCAGAATTCTGCGCCATAAAGCAAGACAGGTTGTACGAGAGTCTGGTATAACTGCATTTTTGTTACTCGTGAGAAGGCTTCATCTCTAAAGTGCTTGCTTAGCCCAAACATAACATCTATTCGCAAGCACAATTCCCCGCCTGATCTCAAGTCTGACTTTGTTTTTGTTTACGACAGATCCGAGGTATATAAAGTCGTCCACCACCTCGAAATTATAAGTGTAACGGTTGTCAACGTTCAGGATTTGTGGTCTAATCGCGTGGAGGCCCTGTTCTTTGAAACCATTAATTTTGTCTTGTCCTCATTTACTCTCAGACCCACTTTTGCCGACTCCTTCTCAATTCTCGAAAACACCGGCATCAACTTCTCTTATTGTGCGTCCAATGATATCTACATCATCAGCATACGCGAGCAACATGTGTTGTTGACTGCAGCTTTTCTCATAATGATCTCCATTAAGATGTTAAAGCGATCGCACGGTAGGGTGTCGCCCTGCCTGAAGCATCGCTTAGTTTTGAAAGGTTCGGTAAGATCCTTTCTAAATTTAACTGCGGAGTTGGTGTTCGTCAAAGTCATCCTGCAAAGGCGTATGAGTTTTGCAGGAATACCAAGCTCAGACATTTCTTCGTAGAGTTTCTCCCGTATGGGGCTATCGAAGGCCGTCATATATTCGACAAATAGAATTATAGGTGTCAATTTGTTTTTAGTGGGTCTTCTCCAGGATTTAGCGTAGCGTGAAAATCTGGTCTGTTTTTGATTTTCGCACATTATACTTGATAGAACCTTATGTGCTATGGATAAAATGCGTATTCCACGGTAGTTGGCACAGAGACTCGGGTAACCTTTTTTAAATATGGGACATAGTACACTGAGACTCCAATCGCCGGGCAAGCATTCATCTAACCAAATTTTGCTAATGAGCTGATGCATGCACCTTATCAGCTCATCGCCGCCAGTCTTAAACAGCACCGCCGGTAATCCATCGGCTCCTGCGGCTTTGTTGTTCTTAAGTCGGACAATAGCTGTTCTGGCCTCGTCTTGGTTAGTAGGGGGCAATCGATGCCGTCGTCCAAATTGTAATCGATTGTCTTGTCTTGAAATGATCTCTCCATATTCCCAACACGCTCTGTTTGTTTGCGATAAGATTTTCGTCCTTGTCTTTACAGAAGAGAGGCCCTGAACCATGTCCATTAGTTCCGTTTTTGACTTTGGTAGAATTTTCGGGCTTCGTTCTTCTCTCTCGCGCTTTCTCCACTACCGTTTCTTACGCCTAAAGAGACGGTTTACCTCGTTTCTTTTCTCCCTTTACCGCTCAGTCGCAGCTCGCGTTGCAATTGACTGAAGCATTGCCATACGTGCAGCGTTGTTTTCATCTTTTGCAATGCGACACTCTTCATCATACCATGGTTTATTGCGAAGCGGTTTTTCAAAACCTAGTACCGTTGTTGCGGCAGTTTTTATAGAGTCGGAAATGGGTTTCCACTGCGCTTCAGGATCGTCATCGGGAGGGGGTGGGTTCTCTTTCAAAAGTTACGATAGTTTCCTTGAGTAGGCTGTGGCTACATCTGGTAAATGCAGCTTTCCGATGTCTAGCTTTCTCTGCGTCTGGTTTCGTACGATTTTCTCTCTACTTAATCTTGTGCGAACTTTTGCTGCTATCAGGTAGTCATCAGAATCGATGTTAGCTCCTCTGATCAGTCGTACGTCCATTACACTGGATGAGTGCCTTCCGTCAATTACCACGTGATCAACTTGGTTTTTCCTTCTTTGATCGGGGGATACCAAAGTAGCCTTGTGGATGCCTTTATGCTGTAATCTTGTAATGTGCATGTTTTTTGCTGCGGCAAAGTCAATCAGTCTCATACCGTTGTCGGAACTGTCAGCATGTAGACTGAAATTGCCAATAGCACTAGCCAACAGTCGTTTTGTGATTTGTTTCTAGCATACTTTTTCTCATTGATTTTGACCTACTAAACACGAAAATGAGTTTTAAAAATTTTTCTGTTGATTGGTTTTCGAGATACAAATTTTTGAACTTTTTTTTTAAATTTTTGGAGGTACACTTACAATTTTGAGCATATCTTTCGTCTTCTTTGACGTATTTGATCCTACTACTACTCAAATTAAAGCAAATTGAGCCGTCTACAACTCATTCTCAGAAAATTTTCAAATCGGGTGAGTAGTTTTGATGATGGCGGCTTAAAAAGGTTAAAAAACTGCGTTTTTTAGTAAAAATGTGGCAGAAAAATTCATATAAAAATTCATATCAAATATATAACGCGATGCTAACAGCGATTTTGGTTTTTTTACGTATAGCTGGCATTTTTCCAAAGAAAATAAGCACTTACTTAACAAAATCTGACAACAAATGGCGGACTTATATTTTTTTTGGTAAAGCACCGAAATTCCGCTATTTGACGATATTTTGATTTTCATTATTTTCACAGCTTACCTACCCAACGCAAACGAATAAATACATTTGAACTTAATTTAAAATAAACAAATTAGTCTTAGTATATTATTTTTTAATTTATTTAGACCACTACATACTCAATGTATGGCACAATTAGAAATGGATGTGCCAGGTTAGCTAAACTAACGAAATTAACCAAATCAACGCCCATAAAAAATGAGTAGAAACAAAGATATAACTGTACATTTTATGCCATGTGGAAAAACAGCTGACTTCTTCTTTGTTTTTTGTATTCGCTGCAATTGGTCTCACGTATTAGGGTCCAAATGTAATCACCCATCATAGCCGTGTCATAGATGCCCTGATAGCGTCGTTCCATAGCCTTCAATTCCTGATGAAAGCGCTCGCCGTGTTCGTCGCTCACGTCTCCTAAATTCTCAGGGAAAAAATCCAAATGAGAATGCAGAAAGTGTATTTTAAGTGACATGTGCACTCCTACCCAAAAATGAAAAAAAAAACAGAATTAAAACGCTATTTAAATTAACATTTGTTTAAAAAAAAACCTACCCATTGCTTCATAGTTCTTTACCAGATCCTCAACTATGTCCTTATAATTATGGCTTTTGTTGTTTCCTAAAAAGTTTTCCACAACAAGCCTGAAGGAATTCCATGCTGCGGCTTCGATGGGTGATAACAGCTTCGGGAATGTTTCATCTTTCAACATTTTTTTTATATCGGGTCCTGCGAAGACTCCTTTAATTTTTGCCAGCGAAAGGTAAGGGAAAATTGACCGTAAATAGGCAAAAGCTTCACCTTCTTTGTCCAATTTTTTGGCAAAATTTTTTATCAAACCCAATTTTATGTGCAGCGGCGGAAGTATTATATTTTCACGGTTCTCTATTAGTGGTTTGCGCTGAACATTCGCTTCTCCAACTACAGGTTTCGTTCGTTCCGGCCATTTTTTTGAATATAATGCTGATCATCAGCGCGGCTATTCCAAAGGCACAGAAAACAGCAATGTCGCGTATAGCCTCCTTGGAGTCCACACAGAATGGCCACAACTTTGAGGTCGGCGCATATTTTCCAATTATATTTGCTATACTCTATGCATTTCAGCAAAATGTTCATAGTTTCATAGTTCTCCTTTGAATGAACCGCATGAGCAATAGGAAGAGATGGCTTTTCATTCCCATTATGTAAGAGAACTGCCTTCAAGCTCTCTTTGTTGCTGTCAATAAACAACCTCCATTCATTGGGGTTGTGAATTTGGTGAAGCTCTTGGAACAAGCCGGAAATGTCGCTGCAAAAACATATTTGGTCTTTCTTTGTATAAAATTTTGCATACTGCTGGTGACGCTTCCTGTACGCTGTTACTTTCACTTCTGAATCCGCAAATCCACACTGTACCATCCGAGACGCAAAAGGTTCGGATTTCTCCTTAGTGAGACCAAAATCGCGCACCCAATCGTTTAGTTCGGCCTGTGACAGTAATTTTCGCTTTCTGCACGCCCCAAATTCGCTTGCACTTGACTCGGACTCTTGATCTGACGATTCTGCTTTTTGAAGAGATGCACCAGGGCACACTGGATATGGTACATCATTCGAATGTGGTACTGGAAGTGCAAACGATCCCACTTGAGCGTAGTTCCATTTTAAAAATCTTCCTACCCCACTGTTTGTGGTGAGGCAAAAATAACAGTCTGTGGAATGGCATAGCGGCTTTTTCCACATCATTGGTGTATCGAATTTCATATGGCGCCTAAAATTAAAATAAATTACTATATTTGCTTTGCTTAATGTGTTTAAATAAAAATTCTTACCTTCCGCCAGCTGCCCAGTTGGTTAGGATTATATAGCAAAGATCACATAGCGACTTAGGTGTCCATGATTCTGTGATATTTGGTGAAATACCAAAATAATTCAAATAGTGCAATTGCACTGCTGGAGTAAACGTGTGTGCGTGATTATTCTTTATAAACTCGCCACAAACATTGCAGAAATTGTCTGGATTGTTCAAACACTCGAACACACGTAGTCTTTTACTCATTGTCTTAGTTGTTGGGTAGGTATTATATGCACTTAAATTCAATTTGTATCACTTTTTACTCGTACTACTCGCGTTCGTAGACACTTGTTGAATGACAAAAAACGATAAATGAACACCTATAAATACTATACCTGGCTATATACCTGATTCAGCAAGTGTGCGTTTCAAATTGTGGAAAAGTTTCCAAATAATGACCACTCACAAATGTGGGGGGAATTTCTGTAAAAAAATCCGATACAGGTAGCCATCGGGAAAACACACATCAATAAAAAAGTGTAATTCCCTTTAATTGACTGTGAACGGAGTAGCAGTCATAAAGGAACACGAAGAGCGTCCACGCACATTCAGAAGCGTATATTACTCTGCAACCACAATCATAAAAAATAAATAACTATTTGTGTATTACTTATTTTTTTTAATTCTGAGAATCATAAAAATTACGTAAACGTTTTTTCCAAACAATTTTGTACATGTAAAGTGGGTTTGCCAAAATTCGTATCGTAAAATGCACCTGTGTTTCTATGTTCTGCATTTTCATTATACCATTTTCTTAAAAACATCGACGAAACGTCCCTACGGTATTGTAAATAGGTTTTTTACAATTTTGAAATATTTGTGTTATTAATATTAATTTAAAAATTTTATCAAAACTGCTAAGTGCTGTGACATTTGAAAAAAATTTCCAAAAAAAAAAATTGCTGATTTCACTAAATTTTTTAAATTTCACGTCCCTTGCCAGAACAGAAGACATTAACCCAGGGTGGTGAAATTTTGAACAGAAGTAACTTATGTATAGGAGCAACTGTTCCGTTCTATTCCAAAAGGATTATAAAAAACTTGCTTTTTCGATCCCTCCTAGTAGGTTAGCTGTGCAAATAATGAAAATCAAAATATCGTGAAATAGCGGAATTTCGGTGTTTTACCAAAAAAATTATAAGTCCGCCATTTGTTGTCAGATTTCGTTAAGTAAGTGCTTATTTTCTTTGGAAAAATGCCAGCTATACGTAAAAAAAACAAAATCGCTGTTAGCATCGCGTTTTATATTTCATATGAATTTTTATATGAATTTTTCTGCCACATTTTTACTAAAAAAACGCAGTTTTTTAACCTTTTTAAGCCGCCAACATCAAAACTACTCACCCGATTTGAAAATTTTCTGAGAATGAGTTGTAGACGGCTCAATTTGCTTTAATTTGAGTAGTAGTAGGATCAAATACGTCAAAGAAGACGAAAGATATGCTCAAAATTGTAAGTGTACCTCCAAAAATTTAAAAAAAAAAGTTCAAAAATTTGTATCTCGAAAACCAATCAACAGAAAAATTTTTAAAACTCATTTTCGTGTTTAGTAGGTCAAAATCAATGAGAAAAAGTATGCTAGAAACAAATCACAGAGAAAATTTTGTTATTTGTGACCTAGTGTAGTTGGATGAAACATTCTCCCTGCCTACTTTAGCATTAAAATCTCCTAGTACAATCTCAATGTCATGGCCAGGGAAGCGGGAAATATTGAAATATTTCGCTTTTATGCGGAATGTGGCTATACGGCTTGAACCTAGAGACTAGAGTCTTTTCCAACTACAAATCCGGAAGGAACCAAATTCATGTTTTTTCTCATGGCAACGGTTTATTTTTCTTGTGCAGCCATGTCCTGTCCATCGCATTTCCTGGATAGCGGTAATGTCAGCCTTACAACTTTTGAGGAGATCTGCCAATTGGATACTTGTACCGGATCTATATAGAGTTCTTACATTCCAAGTGCATATCCGTAAATCGTGGTCCTTAAAACTTTTGCGGTGGTCGTCAACAAATAGGGGTTGTTTATGTTTTCTCTACTACACTGCCATTATGAACGGTGGCGGGATGCAAACCCAGACATTTCACCTATTGCCAGAATATTTGATTGCAGCCGCCCATTATGGATCGGACGCTGACCAGGATGCAATATGTCGAACCTGGATTTTCATCGTTTAGTTTCTATCCGCCGTTGGCCCATATGTTTGGCTCATCCGCCTTCTAAGGGCAAAATAATATGCCCGATAGCTCGATGAGCTTCAGTGACATCAGACACGGACAGTCCCATGTCCCACTTATTATTATTTCTACTGCCCCTAATATATTCGTCTGTCATCATCAACAACATTTGGTCCTCTAAAGTTTAGGAATTTCCTGGAGTATATCTTCAAAAACCTTTCGCTCCTTTTTTATTCGCTTTACTACGTAGAGGTCGTATAGCTATACATTTTTCGGAGCAATTCGAAAGTCACAGTGATTCCTCCTCTGTTTGTGGGATGACCCCGTTTGCCGTATACCAAGAGAGATAAAGTAGGTGTCACATGTAGCTGGAGTTTTATTACTCGAAAGAATATATTTAACCATTATTTAAAACTAAAATTTGTTAAGTTGAGGCGAATTCAACGAAAATTAGTCCAATAACATAAAGCCTTTCAAGGGTTTTTTTAGGTGTTGTTCTTCCTGCTGTACAGTCTTATCACTCCAGCGCTTTCTCCACTGCCCTCTTATCCGCTTAACTCTAGGCTGATCGGTTGCATGAGATATGCTAAAGCACCATACCGGCCCGCGTTAGACCCAGTGCAAATATATGGGAAAATGGGATGTCTTAACTTTATGTGTCCAAGTCGTATGGGGGAGTGGAATTCGGTTTTATGGTATGTGTATTAGATGTGAAGAGAATGGGACGATAAAATAAAATTCCGCTTTGTATTTAGAAACGTAGGTTATGTTAGATTTGGAATTCGATAAAACGACTCACTTAGGCTTTTAATCCATTGTGATACCAAGGGCTAACAATAATAAGTGCTTGCTAGCTTCACCTAATAACCGTTTAGCTGGCTCCAAGAAATTCAAAATCCCACTGACGCCCACGTGAGCCAATTTGTCTAGAACCCTAAAAAATAAGGATGCCATAACAGACATATGTTTGCTGGCTAGCGTTGGACACCTTCAGAAAAGATGCGCAGTAGACTTCTTCTTCCTCATCGTAACAACGCCTGCATGTCTTCTAATCTTACAGTGAAACGTGGAGACTGACAAGCAGTGAGACCTTGGGCCCATACAGACAGAGAAGATTCTCCTAGATCTCCTCCCAACACATCTGTACCTCTCTTCCGCCTTTCCTGCATTACCACATGGGAGCATTATCGCATAGATGCACTATCACAGGATATGCTTACAAGCCGCTAGAGTCATGCCAACACGTTTCAGTATAGTTCCGCTGTATAGTTCCCCGGAATGTCCTTAGGCCGTGGCATAGTGAATGTCGTACTTCTGAGCAATCTCGTTGAGAGATCTGCGGCAGTACTGGAAAGATGTGGAGTTTAGGAATAATGATTCCAGGGACATGATAGCCGCCTGACTGCCAGACAAGACATTGGACTATTGTCCTTCAGCCAACCGTTTACTTCCTTAATGGCCTAAATTTACGTTCAATAAACGCTGTAGTCTACGTGAAAGACACACCCCTAATGCCAGGCAAGACATTGGACTATTTTCCCTCAGCCAACCGTTTACTTCCTTCATGGCCAAAATTTACCTACAATAAACGCTCTAGTCTACGTGAAAGACACACCCCTAATTCCCTACAATATATGCAATACCTTACCTGATCACTCAGTTTCGAACCATTTCTGTGATTGCCCAGTCTTCCGAAAGTGGGGAAAATTCCACGTCGTTGAGATGTGCCTCTGTTGACATACCTGTTAGAGGTCGAGGTACCCAATTCGGCATTGACTCATCTCCTGGTAAGAAATCCGTATACTTGCTCCTTAAGATCTACGATCAGCCTTAGGATAGAAAGTGCCAGAAAGTATATTGCACTGACCATCACATAATTGGACGCACCCTCAATATCAAGATAGGCAACCATCGTGTACTCCGTGTACAGCAGCTGCTGACTTCTCTATGAATAACACTAGCTCATGAAGGGCTGTCTCTGTTGATCTGTTGATCATTCCGTATCAGATAGCAATCTTACATTAATAATCTTTTAGGGATGTGTCTAAAGTCTATACACAAGATGTATAACTTTATCAGACAGAACAGTCTTTCGGGTACGCTATCGTAGTGCTGCCTGACGACAGTATTTTCCTAAGTTTTGAGGCCTCAACCCACTAGGGACATGCCAATAATATGTAAACAAACCCCAATGTTACAATACGCACTCTCTTCCATGTTACAATATTGGACTCTCTTCTCTCAACTCTTTAAAGATCCCGAAACTTAAATGTAACCATCACGTAGCTCTTAAATTTACTGTTATTTTTTCCATTTGCCCAGGTGCTGATCAAAATGGAAGTAATCTAAAGTAGTTGAAATCATGGAATTATTAAAAAATAATAATTCTGCTCGAAACGGTGCAAAAAAGTTTAATGTAAGTCATATGACGATCGGAAGAAAAATATTAAAATATTTCAACTGGTCCTGGACGCCCCAGAAAGATTGACGACCGCACTTGTCATCAGTTGGCAAAATTAGTGATAAGTGACAATGCAATTACCCCAGCTGCGGCACTAAAAACGTTAAATATTGACGTCAGTGAGTGGACTGCTGGTCGAAGTCTCAAAAGATTGGGTGTTAAGGTTGCAGAGAAGAAAGAATATAAAGCTTCGTTAAGAATTCGCCCATGTCCACGAAAACTGGACTGATGCTAAATGGAAGATGCTGATGCTAAAAAATTCGACACGTTTTAAACAATACAAATACAATTGTGCCTTGCGTTTAAGGTTATGTATATGGTCTGATGAGATTAAAGTCAATCGATTTGAGTCCGATGGACGTGTTTGGTACTGGACCAAAGATGCAAATACTACTACTCCGAATGTAGTAAAAAATCATGAAACATGATTGTGGATCCATAATGATATGGGGATGTATTACGAAGAATGGAGTGGTTCCTCTGGTTAAAATTGAAGGTATTATGAAAAAAGAACAATAACTTTCAATTCTGCAAAATCGTTTACCAGCTGATGTAGAAAAAATGGGTCTTGCTACTGAAAGAGTGATTTTTCAGCAAGTCAACTACTCAAAACATTCGGCTAAAACCGTTAAAAACTCGTTAAACAGTCAACAATTGACAAATAGTATGAAATGGCTAGGGGAGTCACCTGGCTTAAACCTGATCGAAAACTTTTGGAGTTACATAAAATCTCAGCTGGACAAGTACACAGTTGATCCAAAAGGCGTAAACGAGCTGTGGGATAGAGCAAAACAAACTTGGCATGCGATTCCACCCGAAATTACGGCAAAATTTTTCAACAATATGCCTCGGCGTACACAAACTTTTAAACACGGCAGAGGCAACTGAACAAAATATTGAATCGGAAAACAAATAACTTAACATAAAACCCGAGTGAAAATTGTAACAAAAGTATACCTTTACAATATTTACTGTTCACTTTTTATGTATCAACATAGAATTAAAATTGTTTTTGTTGTTATTCACGAGAGAACAATGCTTTCAATTGATTTAGTTATTTTTTTAAATTTAATCAAATATTTAAGATATACAAATTTATTTCCAAACCGTGTCAACCGTGTTACAATTTTGCTCATCGTACTCGAATACTTACTTATCCGGTCACGAACAACTCCGGGGGGTCAGGGACCTTACAAAACGAAGATAACATATTTCGCCAACCAGTTCCACATTTTGTTGTATCCCTCCAGCTGGGAATACCAAGTGTACGCAGGGATTCGTCAACCTTTACGGTAGATCCGAGGTATATAAATTCGTCCACCACCTCGAAATTATAACGGTTATAAACGTTCATGCGTGGAGGCCCTGCTCGTTGAAACCATTAAATTTGTCGTGTCCTCATTAGTGTCAGACCCACTTTTGCTGAGGTCTCCTTCTAAATTCTCGACAGCACCATCATCAGCATACGCGAGCAGCATGTGACATTTGTTGCTGATGGTTTTATTCATGTTGACTGCAGCTTTTCTTATAATTATCTCCATTAAGATGTTAATGAGATCGCACGATAGGGTGTCTCCTTGTCTGAGGCCTCGCTTAGTTTCAAAAGGTTCGGTAAGATACTTACCAACTTCCACAGCGGATTTGATGTTCGTCAAGGTCGTCCTGCAAATGCGTATAAGTTTTGCAGGAATACCAAGCTCAGACATTGCTTCGTAGAGTTTCTCCCGTATCGGGCTAACGAAGGCCACCTTATAATCGACAAATAGATGATAGATGTCGCATTGTTTTTCGTGGGTACCGTTACGGTTGTTTCGGCAGTTTTTGTAGAGTTGGTAATGGGTTTCCACTGCTCTTCAGGATGGTCATCGGGAGGGGGTGGGTTCTGTGCCAAAAGTTGCGAGAGTTTCCTTGAGTAGGCTGTGGCTACATCTGGTAAAGGTAGCTCTCCGATGTCTAGCTTTCTCTGTATCTGGTTTCGTAGGATTTCGCTCTACTTAATCTTGTGCGAACCTTTGCTGCTACCAGGTAGTCATCAGAATCGATGTTAGCTCCTCTGATCACTCGTACGTCCATTACACTGGATGAGTGCCTTCCATCAATTACCACGTGATCATTTGGTTCTTCGTTCTTTGATCAGGGGATACCCTAGTAGCCTTGTGAATGAATGTCTTTCTGCTGTAAGCTTGTACCACTAATGACCACGTTTTTTGCCGCGGCAAAGTCAATCAGTCTCATACCGTTGTTGGAACTGTCAGCATGTACACTGCAATTGCCAATAGTTGGATGAAATACATTCTCCCCGCCTAATTTAGCATTAAAATCTCCTAGTACAATCTAAATGTCATGGCCAGGACAACGGGAAATATAGAAATATTTCGCTTTTAGGCGGAATGTGGCTATACGGATTGAACCTAGATACTAGTGGGTCGGTTATCGATAGCAACCGAACTTTAGTTGCGTTGTTAACTGACAACGCCACTGAAATAAAAATTAGTATTATGTATGGCAACTTTAGTCAGTTGCCGTAGGTAAAAGTGATTCCCTTCGATAATAGAGTTTTGACACTTCTCCAACTGTAAATAATGTAAACAAACAATAAATCTAAAGTGTGTGAGAAATAAACGTGTCTTTAGGAAGAAAAGAAAAAACTTTTTAATAATAATGATAAGTTCAGTGGAATTAATTTTTGACGAGGAAGACAAAGTACAAAACGTGGCATCTATTAGAAGACACTTAAGATACAACTCCAATCCTTTAGAATTGCCGGCTACAATGAGTGAATGTTTGTTAATAAACAATTCCGTATTAGGCTCAAGGCATATTTTCGCCTTCCAAAAGAAGGAATAGTTTATTTAGCGGATACTTTGGAAAATGATTTCAAACGAAGTCATCAGGCGACAGCAATACCTCCGCTCTTAAAAGTTTGTGTAGCTTTAATGCTTTTTGCGGAGGGAAGTTTCCAAAAGTCCCATGCCGACGACTTCAACCTTGGCATGGTGCATCTAAGTGAAAAATATTTGTAAGATGTAGATTATTTCAAAAATTACGGATGAAGAAAAGACCTAAAATAAAATCCGGCTTTACTAGAAAACGAAGTTGTCGGATGTATAGATGGGACACACGTACGTATTATTGGAGCGAAGGAAGAAGTTCGCCATTTCTACATAAATAGGAACGGTTAGTTTAATTTGAATGTTTTGCTGGTAAGATATAATACTGTTACGAATTTCCTTATTCGTCCTTTTTGTGTTGTTTTATTCCCAATAATAAAACAAGGTTCGTTTTAAATTACGATAATTACAACGGTTTAACATCCTTTTATTTTACTTATATAGACAGCAGTTTACTTTATTTATAACACTTTAACAAGTCTTATATTTTACTATCAAATCGCGCTGCTTACTTTACGGGGTTTAATCACAAACTGAACTCTCCATTCCAAAGACCTCCGCTATTTATACCAACTTACCATACTCAAATGAAGTTATATCTAGCGAATTCAAGAACCTTCTAGTCGTTGTTGTTGTTACTTATCTTTGTAGAATCATCTAGAATTGTGGAGAATTATCTTAACTGAGGCGAATTCATGCTACTGGTTTAGTGAGCTGGTACGTTGGTACAATTCATACTTTCAGGCGCAGCACTAACCGCCTGTTATTTACATAATGTTAGCAGAGTCATTAAGAGCAAGCAAATGCTTTTACTTATTCGTAACAATATTATTAATATTATTTTCATAACAATGATCTAATTGTAGATGTGCGACTACGAAATGCGAATCAGGTATGTGACGCCAGACATCCTGGTTCTACTCACGATGCCCTCATTTGGAACAAACGTCCACTAGTGCAACAGGTTGCTGATTTCAGGGCAAACACATGGCTACTGGAGTTAAATTGTCGGAGTTCGGGCGTAGCTCAAAACTTGATAAAAAAGGCCGAAATTACAGAAAAATATAGAGAATATGTTCCAGACCTTTTATATAAAGACTGAAAAATTGTTCTTGAATGTTCTTAAAATGACTAGCAATGAAGCAGATTCATATTCCCTTTAATTTGAACACCCACACTAAATGTCAAGACATACTATAATATGGTAAATTGGGGGGTTATTTGGGTGCACAGATGTCATTCCACAAAAAAAGGCCCCATTAACTTTGGGATAAAAATACCTTTCATTTGAGTACCCACAGTTGCCTGTTCCTAGCAATCTCTTACAGGACTCGTATTTTGGACCCTGTAGGCCCCATAGGTCGGTTCGACAACAAAAATATATTTTTCGTGTTCTTATATTTTTTTTTAATTTCGTTTTTTCATAAGATTTGAGTTGCCCGAGATCCGACAATTTTGCCGCCACTAGGTTCTATTTTATATAAATAATATTGTATTTATTATGCACAAATTTTTATAAACATTACAATTTAACAACAAAAAATTAGGATTTTCTTTAGAACCACAGCTTTTGACTCCTTATCGTTCACCTAAACGTTTTGATTTGTTTTAAAAACTAAACAGCAACCAAAAATTCGTGGTTGCCAATATAACCTCTATCAAGCAACTGAACTTCCTGGCTGTCAGTTGCCAGTTGCCATATGTAATAACTTTTCGGCAACTGGCAACGCAATTGAGGTTTGGTTGCTATCGATAATCGACCAATAGATGTCGCAGTCTTTTGCCAACTACAAATCCCCAACCAAATTCATGTTTTTTCTCATGGCAACTGTAGTATATGTCGCAGTTTCTTTTCTTGTGCAGCCATGTCCTGTCCATCGTATTTCCTGGATAGCGGTAATGTCAGCCTTATAACTTTCGAGGACATCTGCTAGTTGGATACTTGCACCGGATCTATATAGAGTTCTTACATTCCAAGTGCATATCTGTAAATCGTGGCCCTTATAACGTTTGCGAGGGTCGTCAACAAAAATATGTGTTGTTTATGTTTTCTTTTTCGTTGTTGTATATTCACTGCTATTATGAACGGTGACGGGTTTTTGTGCCTGGATTGAACCTGGATTTTCTCCTATTGGTTTCTATCCGCCGTTGGCCCATATGTTTGGCTAATCCGCCCTCTAACGACAAAAGAATATGCCCGATATCTTGATGAGCTTCAGTGACAACAGTCACATATCAATGATCGCATAATCAGGCTGCTCATTTGTTTCGCCTTTTCACTCTAGCTAGCTAACGGAGGTTTCCGATAAAGCCATTGTCCCGGACATACTGCGTGGAAGTAGTGAGCTGCTTGGACTGTTCAATGCAGGAATCATTTCTGGCCACTCCCAACTATCAGCAACTTTCCACCTCCACCTTACCAGTTTCCGGCATTATATAAATAGTTTCCGGCATGATTTCCTTCTGTCCATAACTTATGCATTTAACAAGGAAGGCTTTTTCTTTTCCTTGGCTTCATTCTTGGACGAACTATTTTTTATTGAGAGCTTTCGTTGCTCTTTTTGTATCTATGCCATATACCCAACATAGCTCTTCATTAGGCTCCTGCCAGCCCGGCTCACATTCGGACGAACTCTTTCAGGCTGGGCCATGGTACAATCCTACTGGAAGCCGATGTATTTATGATCAGAGAACCAATAATCCTTTCATTCCATACGAATTATTTAGTACGGAAACAATTGTTTGCTAATTGTTTGGGACCGCAATGTTGACATATCGATTATTATAGTAAACAAAAGTAATATACCACATGCGTTAAAAATAAAATGGACTGCAAATATGTATTATTAATGAAATATTTGCAAGGTAAATTAGAGATATGTGGTAACTCTCTGTAACAACATTTTCCGTTTAGAGGTAAATGACGAAATTTAGAATGCAGAAATATGTGCTTTTCTGGACCAGTCAAGTAAGGAGCTTGGTATTCCTGCAAAACTCATACGCCTTTGTAGGATGACCCTGACGAACACCAAATCCGCAGTGAAAGTTGGTAAGGATCTTACCGAACCTTTTGAAACTAAGCGAGGCCTCAGACAAGGTGACACCCTATAGTGCGATCTCTTTAACATCTTAATAGAGATTATTCTGAGAAAAGCTGCTGTCAACATGAATAACACCATCAGCAGCAAAAGTCATATGCTGCTCGCGTATACTGATGATATAGATGTAATTGGACGCACAGTTAGAGAAGTTACTGCGGTGTTTTCGAGAATTGAGAAGGAGTCAGGAAATGTGGGTCTGACGGTAAATGAGGACAAGACAAAATTAATGGTTTTAACGAGCAGGGCCTCCACGCGATTATACCAAAGTATGAACGTTGATAACCGTTATAACTTCGAGGTAGTGGACGAATTTATATACCTCGGAGCTGCCGTAAACAAAAACAACAACGTCAGCCTTGAAATCAAGCGGAGAATTGTGCTTGCGAATAGATGTTATTTTGGGCTTAGCAAGCACTCTCTCGAGTAACAAAAGTCCAGCTGTACCAGACTCATTCAACTTTATGGCGCAGAATCCTGGGTCCTATCGCAAGTAGACGAAACATCTGTAGGAGTCTTCGAGAGAAAAATACTCCGAAAAATGTATGGACCTATAGTTCACAACGGCGAGTATCGGCGACGCATGAACCATGAGCTGTATGAGCTATATCCCGACATTGACATAGTTAAGCGGATCAAAATAACACGATTGCGCTGGCTAGGCCATGTCAGTAGAATGGATGAAGACGAACCTGTACGAAGGGTTTTCGAAACCGAACTCGAAGGAAGACGAAAAATAGGAAGAGCATGACTCCGCTGGAAGGATCAGGTTGACGAATCCCTGCGTACACTTGGTATTGCCAACTGGAGAGATAAGGCAAAAGATCGAACTGGTTGGCGAAATATGTTATCTTCGTTTTGTAAGGTCCCTGACCCCTCGGGGTTTTTCGTGACCGGATAAGTAAGTAACTGTTGAATACAATACATTTACGGCATACCCACTTGATAGAACTTGTTATATTATTTAGCATCGTTTCATAATATTCCCGTCTACACCCAAAATGTGTGCTGATAATATCGTGTTTTCGAAGAAACGTCTTGCAATGTTGCCGTCGTTGCTGCTACCAAATCCCTGGTTCGGTTGATCGACAATTAGATGTAACTGTTTTTTTAATGCGGCTTAAATATAACTTATTTTTTCAATTTTGCAGCCGATGTGCAAGAAGCAGAGCGTCAAACAGGTACGCCGCGCCGTTGCCGACCGACAACGTTTTAGTCAAGATTTATTCATTCCGGTTATAGCAGCAGCTGTTGATGAAATTAAAGTGCCTAATATGTCAAAGTCAGCTGCTATAAACACAAGGTGGACATTGCAATTTAATTTCAATTGTGTTAAATTTAGTTCTCATAATGAAGATTTAGCTGATTTTTGTAAAGCCCTTTAATATTTAACAAATTGTTTTTGCAAATAAATCAATGTACTTTATGCCAAACTCTTTGAAACTTTGTGAAAATACTAATAATGTAAACAAAACCAGAAATGTAAACAAACTTTGATATATTAGGCACGAACAAAATGAAAACAATGAGATGAATAAATCTTGATTTTATTATTTTATTATACTTCTCAAATTGGATGCGCAGACATGCGTAGGCTGAAATGGTATGTAGAATCTCAATAACATTTACAAGCCGTTGCAATATACATACATACATTAACCTCGGCGCTCCTCGGCGTTTTTACTTATCCACCTTTTAGTTACGTTATTTTATTATATTTCATGCTTGAAACGTAGATATTAAGCACCCATTTAAATGTGTCATATACACCACTTTAAATAATTTGATCATACGAAAATAATGTGTAAACCTTTAACATTACCGTCGTTCAAATCGTTTTCAAATCGGCAGTGTAGAATAGAAAATATATCGCTTAGCGCGAGTCGAATATTTCGGGCCGGGAAATAGCGCGCCGCACTAGAAAAGGGACAACTTCTGAATATTGTCAGTTGCAGAATTTATAAGCTAGATACCTGGTTCGTTCACCATAGTTTGCAGAGAAACATGTCTATCGAATGGAAAAAAAAATTCGAAAAAACGAAAATTCGTTTTCTGATTTTTGCCCATTTTTTAAATCAACCCACTGTGTGGCGTGATAACGGGCGCTATTCATAATTACGTTCCGGCCCGCTTAATTTGTAAAGACTTATATACCCGTGATTCCACCAACCCAAAAACCACGCCAAACCGCTGTTTTGTCTGGAAGTAATGAGGCAGCGCTCGACCCTCTTCGGATATCTCGCCAACCCAAATTTGGTAAAAATCGGTAAATCGCGCACTGGTCTAAAATCAAGCTTTTTTTTTTGGCATAAATTAAAAAAATTAATATTTTAAAAAAAGGATACATTTTTTAAAAGCTGACACTCTGGACGATGTAGAGATCATAAATAAAAAGCTTTTCTTGAAATAGTATTTCAATGAAACGTCATAGAAATCAAGCGTTCTTTTAACGAATTTCTCCATAATTTATTCGTGCTCACAGCATGTTTATATTTGCGTCTCTAGATTAATGCGAATTTAAAAGTAAATGGGCTAAATGTTGTATGATAAATAACGTTCAAGGGTCTTAGAATAAACCCATTTTATAAAAAATAAAATTTCTTTATCCCTTGTATTTGTCATATTGTAATTTGTTATATAGTATTTTTAAATAAAAAAAATCAAAAATTGCTTATATTTCATGGAGAAAAAGTTATATTTGTGCATGCTTGTGCATGTCTATTGTCTATTTTTTTTTTGTCGGAAACCCCCAAAACAAAACCCAAATGCATGTGCATTTCTTCTCTTATCATTATTTTTGTTTGGAATTTCTAGGATAAAATAATTTTAATTTGCATTGATATTTTAAGTTTTAAAACGAAATTCGATGTAAAGTCCCATCTAGTTGTGCTTGGTGTACTAGTGTTTCGAAACAAATTTTTGCTGGAGTAGAGAAACTTCAATAAACCAGTACATAAGTTTCAGTCGGGTGAACCGACTTAATCATACCCTCACCATACCGTACCTTATACATTGCGTGGGAGTTCTGTTAAAAAACGCCCATACTCAAAAGTGACCATATTCAACAGCAGATTGACGACATTGCGCTAAATATTATTGAATACCCAAATTAGTTAGTTTCCCTCCCAATATTTATATGCGAGGTACAAAAATGGGCATCGCAAGTTGTTGCCAAAATTTTGATCAGTACCAAATTTTATTAAGATCGGTTATGATTTATTGGAGATATCGAGTCGGCGAACCCCAAATACGCCCAACTTTTGTATGGGATGTACGAAACTGGGCGTGGCACAATAGTCAGTTGGGTAAAAACATATGAAATCAATCAATGAGTTGACCGCACCGATTTCGAATAGGATGAAATTTGGTACGAAGGGAAAGTTAAACATTATAATAGCGTTTGCCAAATTTCAGTGTCCTAGCTCTCGTACTTTCAGAATTATGGCCATTCCAAGTTGGAAAAAATCAATAAAAATGCACTCAGATGCCTTAACACAATTTTTTATATCTCGAAAAGTATTCATTGTACGTTAATAATCAAGGGCTCATTTTACAGACAAAACCATGCGCCATTCAAAAAAATTTTTTTAAATTTTCGATCAAGGATAATGTAAATAAAAAAAGGACTAAAATTTCCAAAGGATATATCTCGAAAATCAATATTTTTAAAAATTTCAAAAAAATATATGTTAATTATTATTATGTTTTGTACAAGTCTGCCAAATTTCAATGTGGAGTCTTTATTACAACATGAGTTATTAAGAAAAAAGCATGCGAAGGTTTATGTATTTCATGAAATATACCAAAATACAAAAAGGTGACAAATTACAAAAAGAAGGACAAATCAAATGTAACGGAACTTTTACGACTTTACAACCTAGGCGAAATATTTATTGCCTGTTCACACAAAAAATTTACAAATATTTTATGACCTGTGGTCGGCTTATTGGCAGTAGCAAATTCAGTCCCTATTTAAAAAACATTTTATGACCCGTAGTTCACGCAAATTTTCCAATTCAAGAAAAGCAAGGCGTTTATTTTTTTACCTGAAATCTATTTTTTGTACCAAAAAAAACAATATAAATAGTTCAGAGACTCTAAGTCAAACTTCAGTTGAATACTAGATTTCATAAGTGCTAAACGTCAAAGTGTTAAAGTGACTGGATCGTTTGAAAAAGCAAAAAAAAGAGACTAAATATTTAAATAAATTATAATTATTGTCATTACAAAAAAGTCGTGCACAATTCATTCGGTTGTGGTATTTAAAGAAAAAATATGCCATTCAATTCAACATTTTGCTGTAATCCTTTTAAAAAATCCGGTCACACTGGGTGCAATAAAAGTTTAAGACAAGTCCAAGAATGGATGCTACAGTATACTAAGGATAAAAACATTACGATCTCAAATAAAATTTGTGGGACATGTAGAATAAAATTTTCGCATCTGAAAAAATCTAATAAATCTAATTTGGAAGAAGGTTCAGACATAAACGAAAATGTAGATACTTTCGATTACATTGCATCAGGCACGGAAGAAGATGACATTGCGTCAGGCACGGAAGAAGTTGCTATTTCAAAATTAAACCAATCTTTACCGTATCTGGAACAATCTCCGATAAAAAAGAAGAAGTTACATCAAAAACGGTACAGAGATGCAAAATTCAGGAAAATAAGTGATTCGATTCAAGACAAAATTTTCCACGGTTCAGCACAATCAACTTCGCATATGTGCCCACAATCCGAAATAATAGAACAATTAAAAGAAAAGTTTAAAACATTAACAAAAAATAGTGAGAAAATCCAACTGCTAACAATTTCACCAAAAAGCTGGACAATACATAAAATTGAGGAAGAATTCCTGGTTACAAACTATATCGCGCGAAAAGTTAAGCATTTGGTTGAAACAAAGCCAAAACCCAAAACTGGGAAGTCCAATTTCACCAGTGACAAGCAGTTTAGTAAAATTCTTTTATGAATCCGATGACGTCAGCAGGTGTATGCCCGGACAGAAAGATTTCGTGTCTGTTTTTGAAAATGGTACAAAAGTCAGGACAAATAAAAGACTTTTTTTTCCTTGGAAACTTAAGAGAAATGTACGCCTTGCCTTATTCAAGGAACGACATGATGGAATAAAAATAGGTATTTCCAAGTTTTGCCAACTTCGCCCGAGGAATATAATTCTAGCAAATGCGAGTGGATCTCATAACGTGTGTGTTTGTACAAAGCATCAAAATGTGAAGCTGATGATTGATGCTATAAATTTAAAAAAATTAACTGCTGGTGTTCCGAATTATCAGCTTGAATGTTACAAAGATTGTTTGAAACAAATGACATGCATTCCATCTTCTTCAAAGTGTCACCTACGTAAATGTAACAAGTGTCCAGGAATTGAAAATTTAAAAGCAAAACTAAATCAATTACTAGAGCAAAATGATATTGATGAAATAACATATAAACAATGGGTAAGTGTAGATAGGGATAATTTGGAGACCATGATTGGCCAAGCCGACGTTTTTGTGGATTCCTTATGTGAAAAGCTTGAAATTTTATTACCTCATTCACTTATTGCAAAACAGCAGGCAGCATATCTGAGCGAAAGAAAATCAAATTTGGAAGAAAATGAAATGAGTTTGCGATTTTTCAGAAAATGCTTCTTTTACTATTCAGGATGCAGTCCAGGGATTTCACTGGAATAACTCTCAGGCCACTTTATACCCAATTGCTATTTATTTTAAATCAGATGGAAAAACACAACATACAAACTTCATAATAATATCTGATTGTCTTGTACACGATTCTGTAGCTGTTCACCTGTTCCATCGCCACCTGAATGTATTTTTGAGAAAAAAGTTTAAAACAACCCCGAAGAAAATCGCGTATTTTTCAGACGGTAGTGCTGCCCAGTTTAAAAATAAAAAGAACTTTATCAATTTATGTTATCATATGGAAGATTTTGGATGTAATGCTGAGTGGCATTTTTTTGCAACAAGCCATGGAAAAGGCCCAAGTGACGGGCTTGGAGGTACCGTAAAGAGAGAGGCACGTCGAGCTAGTTTACAGCGTCCATTACAAGGTCAAATAACTACTCCAAAACAATTAAATGAATGGTGCCTGCAAAATCTTTTGAACTGTAATTTCGAGTTTTTAACTCTAAAAGACCACGAAGAAGAAGCACGGTTCCTTCAAATTCGTTTTAAAGATTTGCGTACTATTCCTGGAACTCAAAAGCTGCATTCTATTGAACCTGTAGATAAAAAAAATTAAAGTCAAGCGTTACTCGGCAGATGCAGATTTTTTAATTGAAATCCTTCAGAAATAAATAAATATGCTGTAATAAAGTGTTTAATAATGATAATACATTATGTTGTACTTTTTATTAAAGGTTTAGCAATGGAGAAAAAGAGTTTAAGCAAAGAAAAGTCGAAAAAGTTCCGTTACATTTGATTTGTCCTTCTTTTTGTAATTTGTCACCTTTTTGTATTTTGGTACATTTCATGAAATACATAAACCCTCGCTTGCTGTTTTCTTAATAACTCATGTTGTGATAAAGACTCCACATTGAAATTTGGCAGACTTGTACAAAACATAATAAGAATTAACATATATTTTTTTTAAATTTTTAAAAATATTGATTTTCGAGATATATCCTTTGGAAATTTTAGTCCTTTTTGTATTTACATTATCCTTGATCGAAAATTTAAAAAAAAAATTTTTTGAATGGCGCATGTTTTTGTCTGTAAAATGAGCCCTTGATTATTAACGTACAATGAATACTTTTCGAGATATTAAAAATTGTGTTAAGGCATCTGAGTGCATTTTTATTGATTTTTGCCAACTTGGAATGGCCATAATTCTGAAAGTTGGAAGGCTATATGTCTGAAAGTTGGCAAATATTATTGTGCCGATCCATAGATCATGTGTACAAAATCTTATCAAATTTGGAGGTGATGAAGTCAGAAATGTTAATATTTTCGGTTGATTTCATATGTTTTTACCCAGTTATTAGTTACACAGTAGCTTTTAGCAAAATATTGCCTAGTACCGAATTTTATTAAGATCGGTTGTTGTTGATGATAATTATCGTGTGGATCAACCGGTCATCCGGCCAACTTTTTTATGGGAGGTACCAGAATGGGTGTGGCAAAACAGCTCAATTTCTATAGAAGAGGTTTATTTGGCTAAATACTGACTAGTACAAACTTTCATAAAGATTAGTTTGGTGTTGCGGGACTGCTCATGCCGAACAACCAGACGCCCAAACAACTTTTGTATGGGAGGTACCACAATGGGCGTGGCAAAATCGCACTTCTTTTAATCGGCGATTAGCTTGTGATAACGTGAAGCCTTATACCTAATTTCATTAAGGTCGGAAGTGTTTCACGCGATTTATCGGATTGACAATCCGGTCGAACACCCTGTTTTGTATGGGAGGTACCAGAATGGGCGTGACAATCTCGCCCATTTTCTCCAGTTAAGTAGGCATTTACAGATTATTAACCGGTGTGAGAGTTGAAGCTAATCACATGTACCAGAAGAAAGGTTTGAAAGAAATATGATTTTGTGCTAAAACGCCCATTTTCAATCCCAAACTCAATATTGGCAAATAATAGTCACTGACAAAGTTTCATTGTCATCTGTAAAGATTTACGGCAGTTTACGGCAGTTAGCCAGCCAGCCAGCCAGCCAGACAGACAGATAGGCAGACGGATATGGCTCAAACGTCTTAAAATGTCCTAAAACGAATTTCGTCCAACGATACTAAGGGTCCAATGTGGTTCCTTCTATCGATATAACGATATGCTCGTAGTTTCGACAATTATCGTGGTGGATAATTAGGTCCTTGATTTAGTCCTGATTAGACAAATCTTCGATTCGTTCTATTTCGTTATACACACCGAATTATTTTGGTGCAAACAAATCTCCATATCCATGTCACAGCGGAGCGACTATGAAGTAGGGCAATGATAGAAAACACAGTGGATAGGCGAGAGAGCGATAAGCAACCAGAAGCAAACTATGCAGCAAACTAATTTTAAATAGTATTTGATTGATACTAAATAAAAAAATGGTTTCCCATTACATCCCATGAAGGAATCGTGGAGAGCTTCTCACAACCAGTGAGGTGTGCGCTTTCTAGTTTTATACCCACTGATTGGGACCTACAGTTTTACACCCTTTTCCGAACGGTATTTTTGAGAAGCATTTTCATGGCTAAATACTCGATAGTGTCGCCGTCACTATGCGAGGTGACCGCCGTCGAAAGAAATTTTAAGGTGGTCAGAGCAGGGATCGAACCCAGGATCTCAAGTACAAGAGGCGCGCACACTACCCATTGCACCACCGACGGTGCAAATAATGACAGCTAAAATATGTTTAATGTTGGTTGCATCGAACGACAATACGCATTTCCTTTTACTTCTGTCCGTTTTATGTCTAATCAAAGAGTAAAATAGAAAAGCAACTCGAACTCGATGAAGTGGCCTAATACCTCGTCGTCATCGAGAGACCATAAAGAGAGGGATATAAACTCTTGTCTATTTCTCTATGCCACAATACACTCAGTATATCTGCAAAGAGAACCATTTTTACAGAAGTCCTTAGGGATTTGGTCTTTATTCTGTATATTTCGATCTTCGCAATATTGCGACATCTCCATTATTGGGGTTTCAACTTCAAATTCAACTTCTGACGGAATAAGATTTCCTGACGTACAACACCTTTGATTCATAAAATATACAACTAAGTATGTAACTCTAATTTTGCACCAAAGATAAGATTATGAAATTCTTGTGATCTACTGAAGGTCAATTATCATTCTTTTGGATATCAGAATGGGACTAAAAGAAAACAAAGCAGTGACAGGTGAACTACAGGCGATTACGAAAGAATGGCAACACCGTCCGACAACAAAATGATGAAAAACGTTACTTTAATTGAATTTAATTATAATTTTATTTGTTTCTCACTGAAGTGATTATTTACTTTGTTTTCCAAAGAAAAACATAACAATTTATTAAAGTGAGATAATCAAACCCAAACATACTAAACCGAAATCAAATCAAGTGCCAATGACCTCCTACTCTTAGGTTTGGAGCACCAAAAATAAAAGAGATTCTTATCAACAAGAGGAAACTACGGCTCGGCTACGGATGGCAAAACAACTCAACCGTTTGCTAAAAGTGACCGGCTGGTGCCGGTAACCTGACAATAACAGACGCCACCTCGAATTGGTTGACCCAACCCGTCGTTTATTTAATTGTTGTCGTTTTGCGTCGAGATATGGTTGTTTTTGTGTAGGCATTTTGGTCAAAACAGACCCAGAAGCGACAAGATGGAAAACGGCAAAAACAACAACACAAATTAAATTCTCATCTTTCTCCTTCTTTGATTTAATTTAATCTGTACTTTTGAATCTTTCACAGTTTTGCGTGAAGGTTCATTCGTGTTTTTTTAACAGTTTATTTTGTTTCCTTTACTTTTGTTTATGAACAATTTTGTAATTGTCGTAATTGTTCCAAGATTGCCAGTAGTTTTTTTTTTGCATTTGCTTTTATTAACTGAAAGTTTAGTCAAAGAGTTCACAGGGGTTTATTGACATTGCTCGAGTTTTCATCCATTACACATGCAAGGCTAAATTATCGTTTCGATGCTAAAGTAATTCCATTTTCGAACCTTTACCTATTTGGGATAAATTAATTGCTGGCGCAAAGCACATTTTCTTCCGAGAAAACTGTAGGTTCCAATCAGTGAGTGTAAAACTAGAACACCCACAACTCACTGATGGTGAGAAGTTCTCCCCAATCCCTTCATGGGATGTAATGAGAAACCATTTTCTTTCATTTGAAGTTAGCAAAGGGCTACGACATCTAGGCGAAATACTTTTAAGATAACTACTGCAAAGATAAATACGATGAGAACAAGGACATTTCTATGAGCGTCTATATAAACCTATGGTCGCTGGTCTGGCTATAACAATAATGGATCGATTATCAATAGCAACCGAACATCAGTAGCTTTGCCAGTTGTCGAAAAGCCATTACACATGGCAACTGACAGCTGGCAACTACAGTTGCTTGATAGTGTGTATATTAGCAACCACGAATTTTTGGTTGCTGTAAGGTGTTTAAACAAAACAAAACGTTCAGGTGAATGATAAGGAGTCAAAGGCTGTGGTTCTAAAGAAATCCTAATTTTTTGTTGTTTAATTGTAATGTTTATAAAAATTTGTGTATAGAACAATAATTTTTATATAAAATAGAACCTAGCAGCGGCAAAATTGCCGTAGCTCGGGCGCAACTCAAAACATGATAAAAAAACCTAAATTCGAGGGAAGTATATGAACACGATACATATACTTTTTTTTGTCGGACGGGCCTATGGGGCCCACTGGGTCCAAAAAAACGGGCCCAGTTAGAGACGGCTAGAAACAGCCAACTGTGGCTACTCATATGAGAGGAATTTTTGTGGAGCGGTATCTGGGGACTCAGATAACCCCAATTGACAATATTATTGTGGGTTTTGGGAACTATAAAACTATAATCACTTAGTATGGACTCTCAAACTAAAGGGAATAACGAATCTGCTTCATTTCTAGTAATTTTAAAAACTTTCAAGAACATTTTTCCAGAAACATGCCAAGGTTATAACACCAACAATAATATGCCGAAGCTCCAGAGGAGAATATCCCTAATAGCCTTATCACACTAGGCCACATCATACATCTTCAATCAATTTGCCAAAGATGTTAACATTTCCCCATACAAATTTGACACTTTGTGAGCTCAACATCTTTCAACATCTTTGAAGAATGTTCCTATCCCATTTCGTTTCACCCCACGTTATTCGATAATTTTGAATCCATCATTCGAAATATATTAAACAAATGACAGAAATTCAAAAACAAAACCAAGATATATTTATATCAGGTGGCAGCGCTTGAACAGCTGATTTAAATATTTTCAAATCTTCCATGCGTTCCCCCAAAATGTATGCTAGTGTGAAAAGGCTATAAGGCCGGCCACGCAGAAATGCGTTCACTTTAAAAGAAAAAAAAATTATTCAATAATTTTAAAAAATAAACATTCAGTATCTCGATAACAACGCAAGTTATAGAATTTTTTTATTTAACGTTTTGGCATATTTTGTCGTGATCTACTAAAAAATTACATTACCTTGAGCACGTAAGATGGTCCCACAAATGTAACGCCCTCCAGAACGCTCAAACTTTACGAATTCATAACTTCAAAAATAGCAGTTGATGCCGATTTTTTTATACTACTTTTTCTACTTCAAATGATGTTATCTACCCGGCAAAAACGAAACAATTTTTTTGGGCAGTTAGCCTAAACTACAACTCCTGGAGTCCGAGAGTCTTAAGTGCGTCTAATAGATGCGACGTTTTGTACCTTGTCTTCCTCACCAAAAACAATTTCACTGAACTCACCTTCTTTGTTATTAAAAAAGTTTTTCTATATTTTCCCTACAACACACTTTTATTTCTGAAACTCACTTTAGATTTATTGTTTGTTTACAATATTTACAGTTGCCGGAGTGTCAAAATTCTGTTATTGACGGCCAAACACTGTCATCTACGGTAACTGGCAAATGTTGCCGTACATAATACAAATTTGCGTTCCATAATCGACCCATACGAGTTCTTGGTGATTTTAATGCCAGAATTGGCAGTTTAAATGTCTTTCAATCAACCATCGGTAAATTTAGTCACATGTCAGCAATTTCCGTTATCGGTGGTACTAACTTTTACGAAGGCTATTTCTGATCAAGAAAGAAGGAATCAGATTGATCAATTACACTGTGTGTAATTTTTTAAGTCATTGAAATATAACCATTTACGGACACCACTACGTGATAAAAGACCAAAAAAAAAAGACCGTGTCTCCCAGTTTTGCCCAAAGTCATGCAGTTTTTTTTATGGGCCACCAAAGTTTTGGGGCCTCGGTGTCATTATTGCAAAATAGTGATCATTTTGTCAGTCTCATATCTTGCAAATCGTTCGCAATTTTGATTTACTCTCTGAGGGAAACTTGTAGCTATTGTCATAAAAAACAAAAATTGTGAACATATAAAATCAAAAAAACTTAATTTTCAAGCTCAACAACTATAAAAAATTGGATTTGTTTTACCTTTTTTCCGCTGTTCAGGTCCATAGGTAGCAAACCGTTCAAAATTCAAGGAAACAATTAACTACAAAAATGTATCTAAGATCTCAATAAACAACTTTCTAGAACATCTGAACTTCCTAGGAATGATTATAATATTGTGTGCTGCGTCCCTTGTTGCGTGTGCTGAGCTTACGGCTTTGCCTGTGCTGCTGCGGTCATGTGTTCGTATGTTCTAGAAAGTTATTTATTGAGATCTTAGGTCCTTTATGTAGTTGATTGTTTCCTTGAAATTTGAACGGTTTGCTACCTATGGACCTGAACAGGAGAAAAAGGTAAAAAATATAATTTTTAAAGTTTTTTGCGATTTTGACCTTGAAAATTAGGTTTTTTTGATTTTATATGTTCACAGTTTTTGTTCTTTATGATAAGAGCTAAATCAAAATTGAGTTCGAATCCCACCCTCGGCAGTTACATTTTTTTCACTAACCGGAGAAAACATGATCTCTTACAGCCTTAAAGGCAATTACAACTTTAAACATAACGAGGATCTCAAAACAACTAAATTTGAAACATATGGTAGGGCCAAACCAAAACAGAACGAGACAACTACAATTAGAATAGTTCGTTCTATAAATATAACTTTCAAAACTTCTGCATCAACGCGTGTAAGTAGGAAAGCAATGCGTAAGTAGCGACAACAATCACTCTGCACACAGTCAATAAATGTCTTCGGTTAGTGACTTGTGTAAATACACACCGCAGTGGCTTAACGGGCTAGACGCTGCTGAAGACAATGCTTCACAAACATCGAAACGATCGTCCAGCGAATGTGAGTTCGAATCCCACCCGCGGCATTTACATTTTTTTCACTAACCGGAGAAAATATGATCTCTTACAGCCTTAAAGGAATTACAACTTCAAAATTCCGAATGGTTTGCAAGATATGAGCCTGAAAAAATTATCACTTTTTTGCAAAATGACACCGAAGCTCCAAATCTTTGGGAGCCCATAAAAAAAAGTGCATGACTTTGGGCAAAACTGGGAGACACGGGACTTTTTTTTTGGTCTTTTATCACGTAGTGGTGTCCGTATATTGTTATATTTTTTCGTGTTGCACTGTGCTATTAATCGATAATCCAGTGTAATTGGAGGCGCTAATATAGATTCGGATCATTATCTGGTTGCGCCAAAGGTCTGCACAAGATGTTGGACACCGAAAAGCTGAATTTACATCCTACATCCTACTCATCAAACTCAGACAATTGCTAGAGCAGAACGCCTAATTCCTGTCGATTACAAAGCGTAGTGGATACACAGTTCCAACTCTTAAAACTGCTGAAAATCTCATGCCTGGCTATAGAAACAGAATCAAGAAAATTCACATGGTATGATGACGAGTGTTACATGGCAACTGAACAAAATAACGAGGCAAGAATGGCAATGCTTCAGTCTGTTGCGATGCGCGATGTTTGGGGAAAAGAAGAAATGTAAACCGCCTATTTCATCAGTGGCAGTGGAGAAAGTGCGAGAGTGATAAGATTGCAATGTACAGAAAGAGAATGAGATCCGAAAATCTTATCAATAGGCTATAAGGCAAACGAATGACCAAAGTTCAAGGTCCATTTCTATAAATAATAAAAAAAATCGTTTCCTATTACATCCCATGAAGGGATAGGGGAGATCTATTCACAACCAGTGAGCTGTTCGCTTTCTGGTTTTACCTTCACTAATTCCTCCATGTGATGTAATAGGAAACTATTTCTTTTTTTTAGTTATGGTCTACAGTTTTACACCGGTTGCGAACGGTATTTTGAGCGGCTTTTCAAGGCTAAATACTCAATACTGCGGCCGTCGAAAGAAATGTAAGATGGTTAGAGCCGGGATCAAACCCACGTTCTCATGTACTAGAGCACTACGATTGAACCACCGATGGCCACACTCCTGTAAATATGAGAACGTAAGTCATAAGAATCCCATGCAGATGAAGGAATCAAGCAAACAGACGACGATGCTATCGATTGCCCCCTCTCAATCAAGGCGTCATATCAGCAATTTTCTGGTTTAAAAACAACAAAGCTGCGAATGCCGATGGAGGTGTTGACAACCTTAATTCGGTTGTGGCAACCACAATTTGGCGGCCACAGGAGAATCTACGTGTAATAAAACCTCTTTCGCGAAGTACTTTTACTGGCGAACCTTGCAGTTGGCCACTGCTATGAAGGTTGCCGAATTGTGTCCAAAAATTGTAATAAGAAAGATTCCGTCGTCCTTGCTGTCTTTAAGATCTTGTGGCGGATACATGCAGATGAAGAAATCGAGCAAATAGAAGACGATGGTACCGAATGCCACCACCCAATCAATACGTCAGACCAGCAATTTTCTGGCTTAAAAACAACAAAGCTGCTGTTGCCGATGGAGGTGTTCAAGGCTGGATGTGATGAGCTGATAAGGTGCATGCATAAGCTCATCTACCAATTTTGGTTAGACGTATGCATTAGGGTGTACTGAAAACCGCGATGTTTGAAATTTCAAAGATGCGTATTGATGAGTTGATTTCGGAAACCTCAAACTTTTTTGTATACGAGGGTACTTATAGTCCCCTCCCTACCAGCCCTTCCAGTTTCGATTTCTTGTGTATTTTGGGAAAAAAAAAACACAAAAATACATGTATTTTCACGACTTTCATGGAGAATTTTTTCACGGCTTAATTTTTAAATCTTTAGGGATAATTACTGGATAGTATCACCGTAGTGTAAACGGAGTGACCGTCGTCGAAAGAAATATAGTGTTATCAGAGCAGGGATCGAACCCACGCTCTCAGAAAGAAGACCAGCGCACACTACCCTTGCACAGCCGACGCACAGTGGTGCTCGTAGAGCAAACGAGGTTGCAAAAATTCAAATTTTCATGTGCGCCTACGAATAAACCCATCTTATAGGAAAGTTTCCTACGATTTCAAATTTGCTGTGCTTAATAATATCAGATTTTTAGTTTAGAAGGTATAATCGTTCAAATTTGACCGATTTTCAGTTTCAAAATGTAACTTGGTCCGATTTCAGGTGTAATATTAGATAGGTAACGAATCTTCTTTTTTTATGTTTCTGTTTTTTGATGTATTTATTAAATGTATAATAAAAAAAAATTACTGTTTGCTTTGTGTTTCTCCAGGTAAATCACTATTTAAAAACTATAAATTTTTTCACTATATTTTAACTTTGTAGGAAACTAAAAAAAAATCTATACTTTTCTATATTCGCCATATTTTTAAAATATGTTCTTTGATTAATCCTTTACATAATTCAAAAGGTTTTATCTGCCTCTAGGAGCCCCTTTGGCTTCTAGAGGTAAAAGCGGCAAATAAGGCATGATTCCAGAAATTGTATGGCGTGCATCCCTTGCATATTCAAGACATATGTCCGTGGAATCCCATTGCTACGATATTGTTTTTTTTAGGTATATGATTTATATTTTTCGTACTGTTATGTTTTGACTGACAATTACTTTGATCTAATAGTTTGAAAATTACATTTTACGTCGGTTGCTTACACAGTGCAACACGAAAAAATATAACCATATACGGACACCACTACGTGATAAAAGACCAAAAAAAGACCCGTGTCTCCCAGTTTTGCCCAAAGTCATGCACTTTTTTTATCGGCCCCCAAAGATTTTTGGAAAAAAGTGATCATTTTGACGATTTTATCAAACAACTCCCTCCGAAGAAAGGTTTCACCAAACCATAATTCCCATGGAAAAACGGTACAAAAGCAAAAAACTCGACGCATTGATTGCAGAGGTAATATCAATTTTATTTATGTATTGTTTTGCATTTCTTTTCTAATTCATTGTAGGTATGTTGGTGGATTCACAATATCACCCTGTATGATGTTAATGAAGTATTTGAAGAAGAAAAAGCTGATGATGGAGGGCAGTCTGGAAGCAACGTGCCTGTGGACACCATAGGTTCAGAACCAGATTCAGATTCGGATGACGATTTGGATCCACAACTTAAGAGAGTGCGATTTGCAAGTCCAGGGCCATCAACATTATAAACATAATACGAATATTTTTTTATTATTTTCTCAATGTTGAAGTAAAGAAAAAACAAATGATAATCATTCCTAGGAAGTTCTTATCTTCCATAAAGTTGTTTATTGAGATCTTAGGTACATTTTTGTAGTGGACTATTTCCTTGACTTTTGAACGGTTTGCTACCTATGGACCTGAACAGGGGAAAAAAGGCAAACAAAATCGAATTTTTTAAAGTTTTTTGCGATTTTGACCTTGAAGTTTCTTTGATTTTATATGTTCACAATTTTTCTTCTCTATGACAAGAGCTACAACTGTCCATCAAAGAGTAAATCAAAATTCCGAACGGTTTGCAAGATATGAGCCTGACAAAATGATCACTTTTTTGCAAAAATGACACCGAGGCTCAAAATCTTTGGGAGCCCATAAAAAAAAAATTTCCATGACTTTGCGCAAAACTGGGAAACACGGGTCTTTGTTTTGGTCTTTTATCACGTAGTGGTTATATGTCCATGACTTAAAAAATTACACACAGTGTTATCTGAGAGCCCCTGCCAAAGTCTGCTCCCAATATTCTGCCAAAATTTAAAATTACTTTGACGTACAAATAGTCCAGCATCCATTCACAGAACAATATTGCCCTATGGTCCCTACAGGTAGGCACAAATCTTATTCGGACACGTGTATAATATCAAAATTGCATAATTCAACCTAAATCCGTATGGATGTAGGTAACAGGTACATTTTTAGGCATGATAACCCTTTTTATAAACCCTTAATCCAAAGGGCTCCCAGCAGGTAATAGATTAGACTATATGTTGCAAAATATTCATAATCTCCGGATTAGTCTACGACTGAAAGTTGGCGCAACAAGTTCTGAAAACATGGCGTTGAACAATTTAAAATTATTTGACCTGTTTAGAAAGTCAATCACACCAACGTTTTTCGCGGAAGCTACTTTAGCAGAACTCGATAGTTTATACGGAAATATTGAGAGAAGCGAAAATATACAAAATATACAAATGCAAATACTAAGGCAAAATGGATAAAATCTAATCGAACATTTGGGAAATTCAACTCCAAATACAAGGACTGGCTTAATGACGACACCATCCTGGATACATTGGCAGAAGATAAACCCACCACAGCAACCGGAGGAGCAAAAGGAAGGCCAAAAAAGTATGGAGGAGTGTTAAATTTTCACAAGAAAGAGGAAACTTGTCGATGCCGCCAATGACTAGACCACGAAGCATTTATCGGAAGCCCTGTCTATATAATATACAAAGGATAATGAAAAGGTTAGGTCGTAGATTACAAAATCTGTTGCTGGTGCAAGCCTACTGAGACCAAAAAGGATTAAGAAAATCATTCCCATACCTCCAAACGAATACATTAAAAAGTATGGTTCCGAAGAAGACTTGGCCTTGTTTATGGACTTGGAACTTTCCAAAGAGAAGTATGAGATACCACGGACATCTTTAATGCGACACGGGGCTGACAAATTATCCGGATACAAGCATATTTCGCAAGCCAAAATATATTCACGACCACTGCATACGGAGTTTACTGAAGTCTCGTGAAAGGCAATCT
This sequence comes from Phaonia tiefii, assembly GCA_963931995.1. Classification (NCBI taxonomy): domain Eukaryota; kingdom Metazoa; phylum Arthropoda; class Insecta; order Diptera; family Muscidae; genus Phaonia; species Phaonia tiefii. The sequence continues at coordinate 163,505,321 of OZ008367.1, forward strand.
GCAGGATCTTATGGACTATACTGAAAAATGGCTGTTGCAGAGTCTTGTTGAAAATGAAGTGGAAATTCTTCCTAAGAAACTGACAGTCATCAGTCAATGGGGCTGCGATGGATCATCCGGACACAGCGTTTATAAGTAAAGGATATCTTCCGATGACGCTACAATATCGGATGGAAATATGTTTATGGCTTCTGTTGTTCCTTTGCGGCTAAAGTCTGATGTTTCCATATACTGGAAAATCCACGGCCGTCATCAGTGCAGTATCACGTAGTTCGCCCAAATAAACTCGTTTGCATCAAACGCGTACAAAACTACATTTGCCGCAAGTTTAAAAAACGTTTGCAATAACTGAAATTAGCCATTTTTCTAATAAGAGCACACATTACGAAGAACGTCAATTTCTCTCATTCTGTCGACTGTATACACAGTGTTATCCACTCGTTTGGCATACACACTCACGCATACACATAAAAGTGATCACACACTCACACTACCTTGTCAATATACGAGTATCTTGGATGGACAATTGACGCGTTGTAGTTTGCTGCGTTTTTAGTTGTTATTTGAATGCAAGGCGAGAAAGTCGTGTAAATAGACAGTGAAAAAATAGACAAAAATTCCAACTTTTTTAAATAAACTTTATGGGACAAACCAAAATTATAAAAAGTGGAAATTTAAACAAAAAAGAGCTTATGGAAGCCATAAATAAAAGTTTTAATTAAAATTCGGTTTGAACAGTTGGCGGAACCGTTTTTCCTTTCTCGCAAACGTATTTTCAGCTTTGATTTTTCATAACTCGTTTCCTGCAAAGTTTTCAGTTCTCGCAAACTTTTTTTTAGTTAGGATCAACTACAACTCGGTTGCTGTAACCGAGGGAACAGTTGGCGGAACCGTTTTTCATTTCTCGCAAACGTTTTTGCCTTATATTTTTCATAACTCGTTTGCTACAAACATTTTTCGGTTCTCCCAAACGAAATGACATGTATGGCTTAACAGAAGTTCGTTTCTCTCAACTACAGTCCCCAAACGAACTTCAGTTATCTGAGATTTTGTTTGGGAGGAACGAGTTTTTTCATTTCGTGCGACCAATATTGTTTTAGTTTACAAGGGAATCGGCAGAACTCAAAAGGACAACGGTGAAGGACATTGAAGAACAAATAAGTAAGATTAAGCCCACAAAGCTCCAAATCGGAAAAGGATAATATATTGAATGTAGTTACGAGTTCCACCTGATCATGGTTGACGGAACAACCTCCACTTTTCGAACTTCGGTAATTTAAACGATTCTACAAACGAGAATTACGAATATCGAATGTAACCATTGCTCGCATGGATTAAGTGTATGGAGTTCTTGCTAAGATTGGCGTATAGCCTACCACAAGAGGCGAAAAACTTCGATGTAAATACATCAGTTAAGGATAAGGAAAATATTAGAAAGAAGGAAATACAGGATGCTGTTTTTAAACAAGTTTGTCTAAAAGTAGAGTGTCCCAAGTACGGATACGGAAACTCAAACGATGGAAACACTTCAAGAAGATTTTTTGAAAATGATGATGCAGTAACTGGAGTCACTGGAATTGACAATCAAATCGTGAAAAGATTGAGAACGATCTTCAATGTTTTAAACTGCAAAGAAAATATCAATTCTACAAAATATGGAGAATATGTATCGAAAACTGCATCACTTTTAGCGGAAATGTAACCACGGAAGAAGTTGACTCCGAAATAAAATATTGGCGGACGGCAAAGATATAATTGAATACCAGTCTTTACCAATTACAGAGCTTTCTTAAGCAGCACCGGAGTCTCTTAGCAAATTGTATAAAAAATAGAGATTGCAGAACGCGTTCAAAGCATCAAGGTTGAGGCAAAATGAGGACCTCTTCAACATTTTGGCAGCATCTTCCGATCCACTTATTTCTTCCCTGCAGCATGTGAAGTCACGAATAGAGTTAGAAAATAATTATAGTTTATAAATAATTAGCCTTTTAGATATACCTTCTTTTATGAATTGGGATAAAAATTGAAGACAGAAAACTTGAAAAATAAATTTTTTTTAATTTGTTGCGTAAGAATTTTATAACGTAACAACCTTAAAAAAGAACTAAAAAAGTCTAAAATTGTTAAAAATCAGTTTTTTTAGTTACCATAAAATTGATTTCTCCACAAAATTTTTGCTTTGATAACCCATAAGTAAGCACCTACAAGGCGTAGAAACCTTTCAAAACACTAATTTCATAGGGTGAACAATTATCTATCACATGCCATTTAAATAATTTAATTATCTTATTCGGTTCAAAAGATATGATTTCTGCAACGGAAAAACTCAAATTCCTGGAAAAACTGGCCGACGGTAGTGCAATGGGGAGTGTTCACGACTCACGACTCTTGTGGATGTGGGTTCGATTCCTCTCTGACCTCTTTACATTTCTTTCGACGACGGTCGCCACCTCGCTCAATAACGAGTAATTAACCATGAAAAGCTTCTCAAAAAGTCATTTAGTACCACTGTAGAACTTACGACCAGTGAGTGTAAAACAAGAAATCTAGGAAGTTGCGCGAAACAAATCGACAGTAAACATATCTTTATTGATTATAAAGCTGATTTGCATAACCCGAAAGGTATAAATTTGTACAAGGCTATGTCTAAGCCTGTCGGCCTTGCTAAGCTGGGACCCCTCTGAAGAATGCCACTCACCAAATCCTCAGTGAAGGTTGGTAAAGATTTCACCGAACCATTTGATACCATTTGATAACAAAAATATATCCGAAACTTCTTACAACAAATGATGAAATGGATCGTGATTTTGAACTTTATTTTGATTCCGAAATCATTCACTGCGTTTCGTGGGCCCCAGACAAAATTTGTAAAACTTGCTACAATGCTCTTAGCATGTGGATCCAATCGAAACGTAGTTCAGTTTCCTTTGGTGTATCAATGATTTGGACTGATCCAGGAGAGCACAATTCCGACAACTGTTATGCTTGTGAAAACAAAATATGTGGATTAAATCATAAAAACCTAAAGCAAAGAGGTTACAACTTTGTTAAAAGTGCATAAATACCTCTTCCGCATTGGGATCAAATACCAATTTCACCGCGCCCAAGCCCTTTACCGAGAAGGTTATTTTTCTCTTGTAAGAATGGATCAATCGGATTCCACCTATGACCCACAACCAGAAACCGGTCTATCGAACAAAATAATTCCAATTTCTCAGGTAAGAATGGACAAGATTGTTGGAGAATTAAACTTGGCTCAACGTGAAGCAGCAAAACTTGTCCTGCTTTTGAATGAAGGCAACAATTTGGAGCCCAATGACAAAGTAACCGGATATCGAAGAAGTCTATTGCTATTCCAACGTTAATCGAAGATAACAGATTTGTTTATTTTCACGATGTAAAAAAACTGATGGAGGCGATGGACATTAATTACGCCGCATTCTTCGAAATCAAGCTTAAAAGTCCTGTTGCTACATAAACATAATAAAATGCGAAGCATTTCCATTGGCTACAGCACAGATATGAGTAAAACATACGATTCCATGAAAATAATTTTAGATAAAGTTTGATACACTGGTCACATGTGATTTGAAAGTCGTGGCGATGCTAAGAGGTCTCCAAGGAGGCTATACTAATACCTGGAATACCCGAATTAAAGGAAACCAGTACTGTCTTCTTCGAGATCCAACGAAGAAAATACACAATTGCGTAAATGATCCACTCGTGCCAATGCAGAACGTGCTCATGCTCCCTCTCCATGTCAAATTGGGAATCGTGAAAAATTTCATCAAGGCCATTGCGAATCAACCGAAAATTCTCGATTAATTGAAAAATAGTTTCCCAATAATCAGCGAAGCAAAATTGAATGAAGGTATTCTGAATGGGCCCAATGTAAGAAAGCTCATGAAATCAATGGAATTTAAAGACGCTTTAGTCGGTTATGAATACCTTCTGTGGAGGGCATTGAAGAAAGTCATACGATATTTTTTGGGAAGTACGCGAGCAGGCAATTACCTCGCTATTGTGACCAAGATGTTGTAATACTTCCAGAAAATTGAAGTGAACATGTCTCTCAAAATGCACTTCCTGTATTACCATCTCGAATACTTCAACAAGCAGCTAGCCTCAGAGTCGGATGAACATGGCGAGCGCTTCCATAAAGTGGCCATGCCCATGGAAACGCGATATAAAGGCAAAAGGCTGGACTCGCTGGTGGCTGAAAATTGTTGGTGGTCGGAAAAGACGTGTAGAAAATGAAGTTGAAGAAAAATAAATTAAAATGGGAGTTTCTTCCGAGGGTAGGTCACAAAATTTAAGTTAACTGACTAATTAAAAACAATTGATTTTTTCCCAGATGAAGACAGATCCTCATCCGACACAGACTCCGAACAAGAAGGCGTAACATTACGCAAGAAAGTAAAGACAGCAAAGATAGGAATGGGGTCAGGTGGTTTTAATTGAACGTATGTAAAACGTGCAAGACAACAGACGACGTCGGTAAAATGTCTAGTAAACAGACTGACCAGCACTACACAACACAGAAGGACAAACGTGACTAATAAAGTATGAGCTACACGCTGAACTTTAGAAATAGTTTGTGCTCAACGCCCAAGACGGCTTGCTGACTATAAATTTAACGGTGATTCCACAATGGTAAACCATGCGAACGAGATAAGTTTTTAGTGGGCGAAAGTCCAACACTGACATTTAAACGATTTAAACGATTTTCTCCTATTCTAAAAAAAACACTGATGATGATTTCAATTGAGTTTTGTTAGATAACTAACGAAACAGATTATGAAAAACTGATTTTACAGGGTCCCAGTCAAGGAATCCAAACATGCCGTTTTCCTTTATTGCCTACTTTGTAGCCGGCGTTGAGGTTAACAACTTTGCTGAACATCACTTTGCGCTATATACATTTAGATGGTCAAAATGCATGAAAAAGGCACAAAAAATTACAATTTTCCCTGTACGATGCCTACTAACTTCAAATCGATATACTCGTATATATCGATTCCTAAACCTGGTAAGTGTGCGCGACTCTTGTACATGAGAACGGGGGTTCGATCCCTGCTCTGACCACCTTAATTTTTTTACGACGATCGTCACCTCGCTTAGTGACGGCGACACTATAGAGTATCAAGACATGAAATAGCTTCTCTAAATACCGTTCGGAACTGGTGTAAAACTGTAGGTCCTAATCAGTGAGTGTAAAACTATAAAGCGCACAGCTCATTGATTGTGAGAAGCTCTCCCCTATTCCTTTATGGGATATAATGGGAAACTATTTATTTATTTATACCTGATCCAGCGAAAAGCCGGTACACGTATAACTTTTTTTTGACCGATATAACTTTTTACGGTAAGCAAAAATCCCGCCGATCACTGCTCCCTACTACTTGTCACACAGTGTTATGGGAATGACAAACCTTTTTCGCGCATGTACTTTTGGTCCTCATTCGGTGCTTGAAGTTTATATTTCTAGTGTAATTTGGAAAATACAGTACAGTCAACAATAAGTATCGTTTGAGCATCCTTATACCTAGATTACACATGGGGCGTTCAGAAGCCAAACTGACTAACTCTACTTTTCCAAAATTTGTTTAAGTTAAGGCACTACTAGTACATTAAACTACTAGTATATTTACATCCTTGTACATTTGGTGCTACATTCAGTGGACGTCCGTGGTGCAGAGGCTAGAGTGCGCACCTTAAATTCCTTTCGGCGGCGGTCACCTCGCATAGTAACGGCGACACTATCGCGTATTTAGTCATGAAAATAAAACAATTCCGTTCGGAACCGGAGCAAAACTGTACGTCCCAATCAGTGAGTATAAAACTGGAAAGCCCACAGCTCATTGGTTGTGAGGAGCCAATTGCTTCATGAGATGTAATGGAAACCATTGATTGTTTTACATTTGAATTTCACTACGTAATAGACCATAGAGTAATACTTAAGAGTTTCCACTACTCTCTTGGATGCCTCTTCATGACGACGAGGTAGTAGGCCATTTCATAGAGTTTTATTTGCTGCTGTATTTTACCAAGTTTACACTTTCGTTGGACATAAAACGGACAGAAATCAAAGGAAATGCGCATTTTCGTTCAATGCAAACAACATAAAACATAATTTAGCTGTCATTAGTATCAATAAACAATAGTTACAATTAGTTCGTGTCTTCTTTGCTCTCTCATTCTCCATCATCGGCCTAGTACCTTTTCGATCAGCTGTGCCATAGAATAGACACAGCTGCAGTAAAGTTATATATAATGTTAATTTGAATTTATAATGAACGTGGAATTTTAAAACACACTGTAAACTTCAGTTTCCACAGTCTTTTATTATGGAGTTAATCGTTTTGGCTAACTGACGCATCCACATCGATTTCAGGTATACTGGGATTTCACAGTTTTCGAGATTTTAAACCACCAAGCATATGTTTTGCACTACAAAAATCAACTGCTTATTGAAGTAAAATCCCGTAGGCTGCGAAATCGCGCTGTACCTGAACATAGCTTAACGAAGTCTGAGCGAGTGAGAATCATATCTAAACGATGGATCACTCTTATTGTCCCGCTTTTGTGCGATTAAGACTGTAACACATCTTCGGAGATAAAAACGTAGTTTGGGGCATCGCGGGAACACAGGTTGGAAAACACTAATGAAATTTCTTTACAGTACGGATTACATGATATATGAGTTATTATAAATATGATAATAATATGGTAGGTATTGTCGATAGGTATTGTCGTGACAAAGAAGACCGCGTAGCGTGCTGATTCATTGACTTAAATGTAAGCCCAGAAATAGAATATGGCACGAAGCTCTAACTATTCGACTTCAGTTTTCCGACCTTACCTAACCTACTTAGTTATTAAACTCGTACTTAGCGACATAAAACTGTCATCAAACAAATAAATTAAATCAATTTAAGTTTAGTTGTGAATTGATAAACTGGGTACTCCAATTTTACACTGCTTCTAAGTACTGGCACCGCATTTTAAACATCTCTGGCTGCATTTTATTTAGACCTCTTTATCATGTAAATCAAGGGCTTCCTTCCTCCTATTCTATTGAGCATTTCTACTTTACTCCGTTGTCATATTGTCGTCGTGTTTTGTGGCATGTTGGGTTTTATATTACGTCCACTCGAGTTAGAAGAGACTTGTTGCAAATCAACATTTGTTGACCACAAAACGTTGCATAGAATGAGAGAATAAAAAGGAATGGAAAATCTTTATGACATTACATATTATTGGAGGGTAGCAGGCGACGCTAGACCATACATGCGTTTTGAGTTGAGAACGAGTTAAGTGCAGATGTAAAGAGAAAATAACATAACTACAGTTTGCAGAGTATTATTTCCGATTGAGTATATAAGGGGAAGAATCTCCCATAAAATTTAAAATACTTATGTACTAAAAGAATAATAAAACTGTTGATGCTAGATATTTTTCAATTGTCATATGCATAAAATTTTTCACTGAATCGTAATCGCACAATTCCGCTTCTCGTATCAGCCTATCGGTTATTGATGGGGATCTGGGCATGTCGTTTAGATTTCTGATAGACTCTACTGAAGATACTTAAGCCGAATTACGTGGCGAATTCCGTTGAGAAAACAAGAATGCTACAAAGAGATAACGAAAGGTACCTCCCTAAAGAATTGAGTCCTTCAAAACTCGTAATATCCAGTCTACACAGGAAGGTCTTTCACTGAAGTTTAGATTACCTAGAAGTTGCCGGCACTACACGCTGATAACGCCGACTTTTTGTTGTTGTTTGGATGCAAATATAACGTGTTTGTAGCTTGTGGCAAACATAGTATACTTGTGTCCAAACACATTGTGTTTGCTATTGAATATTACATGTTTGTGACACAACGATTAATAGGTTATAATGTATGTCTTTGTAACGCAAATTTCAGATTGGTTGGTGAAAACTCTTGAAAATAAAAAGGCAACAGACAACAAAGAAACAAAAAGAGGCAGATCTTTAATTCATCAAAACAATGGCCAATCATATACATGGTTTCTGCATAATGTAACATGGGCCGTTTTTTTCAGCGTGTTTTGATACACTTTGTTCAATGAAGGCAGTTGTAAAACCATGGAACTTCAAGTTCCATAACCATTGCTGAACCTGCAAATTGACGAGTTGTGATTGAGATACATTGAAGTCAGATGTTTCACTCTCCTGGTGTACTCAGATGTGGCTGAAAAAGTGAGGCAGATTAGTCCTTGAGGAGTCAATTTGAACTAAACAAATTACTTCTCAGATAATTGAGCTAAATTCCGTGAACGTTTAATATTATCATTTGAAAGTCTAAAAAATATGTACCAGGTTGTGCAATGGCAGGCAAGAACCCAAAAAAGACGTTCAACGCTCTCGTCCTCTATTCCATTGCCTCTTCTCTCCTGTAGTAAACACGCGCTGAGATTTCTAGCCTAGATAAGTACTTGTATATCAAACAGCACCTATAAATCTCAGTTGCTGACATCGTCTGAATTTCAAAGAATTCGTGTCATATGTTAGAAAAATTACCTGGGGATCCTGCATAATGTACCACCAGACTATCTGTCGTTTTTTAATGTGCTTGCATGTAGAAAAATCTATACCAACGAGCACTACATACAGTCGAACAGGTAATGTCTCCTTCAGTCTCACTAGCTCATACGGCTTAGCGATTTTCGGGATGTCCCTGTGCCCCAAACCCATATAACTGCTAGGCTAGCACATAAATATATTTAAAAAATATCAATGAGTGTTCGAACTTGTTTGTTCGCTGCCGCTACATCAATGCCATCATACTTATTTTCAGGCAGAGACTATTATTGTTCAACAACCACGTATGTGATGCTAACGCTGTGTGTTGTTTGCATGTGTTCATTTTGATAGATTGCCCTACACGTGCCTGTTGATGTTTACACATGAAAAACTCATGAAGAAGCAAACTATTATACAAATCTCGGTCAACGTAGTTAAGGCAGCATTCAATTGCCATTCCTTGCAAGATCAAGGTTTGGTGCATTGCCACATTTTCGTGCCACTAAGGCCGACGATGATGACCAAAGTCTCACGCTATTCATAGCGATTGCCATGTTTGCACTTTTCCGTGAGTGGCATTGTCACTGTGTTCAGCCTCACCAGCTAAAACGCTTTAGCGTTTTCCCGAATATCAATGAGGCCGGAACCCAGATAACTCCTCGACCAACACATATAGAGGTGCGCGAAATATTTTGACAGTTTTTGAAGTTAAGAATACATGTTTCTGAGATTTTAGAGCAGCATTACCTGACTATCCCAGTAGATATTGATATAGGCGGATATGAAGCTTCGTCAGAGCCAAAGTGTAAGTTCTCCGATTGCTATGACTTGTGTGTGATATACACTGCATATATCTGTTAGCATATATACCTAGACCGAGTCCTCTAGAATAAAGAAGCTCGAATATCTAATATTCAGCTTTATTACGAATGACAGTTTTGTAAAATATTAAAGATAACACGCCAACTTTGTCTTTAATCTTTTACAAAACTGTCGTAGTCGAAATACGTGAACGACATTCGTAATAAGGCTGATTATGTGGTATGCGCCCCTTCCAGTCCTGACAATCTGCGTGCACTCGAGAGAACTACTCGTAATACTTTGGACAGAGGTTGTAGACACCGCAAATTCTGCTGTTGCCACCGAATTGCGGTTGCCACAACCAAATTGAGATTTTCACGACTGAATTTAGTTCCCACAACTAAAATTCGCTTGAAGCAGCCTCGTTTCATAACTAATTCGGTTGTGACAACTGTATCTTCAATTGCATTCGTTATGTCACCAAATTCGGTTGACACCAAATTCGGTTGCAGCAACTGATTATGGCATCTTTTTAGGCGCAAGAACCGAATTTGGCATCAATTCGATTGCTACCATTGAATAAATTTGATCAAAATAACGAAATTTGGCAGAAAATGCCTACATTTAATAACGTGGACTACAAGCAGATGTCACGAGTTCAGTTTTCCAAGGTCGTTGGTCGTTTAAGATATTCCGCCGTCGTCTTTTTATAGAAAAGCTTAGGGCCTAAATCGACAGACACTACTCGTCAGAATTGGTGCGGTGACCTTGATAGCCGGGAATGCAAAAACGGTCGGCAATGGGTGTAAAATTAATTTGTTACTCTAAAGATGACCCCATATAAATTATTTCCTCGCTTTGTAATTATTTATGAGAATGCATTAAAATAAACCGTTACTAAATTAATAGGCAAACATTTCAAAACTCAGTTGTGACACTATATAACTTCGGTTGTGACAACCTCTAATTCGGTTGCGGCAACGTCTAATTCGGTTGTGACAACCTCTAAATTGGCTGTGACAGTTTCTAATTCGGTTGTGACCACATCTAACTCGGCTGTGACAACCTCGTAAGTCGGTTGAGACAACCTCTGATTTGGCTTTGATGACCTCTAGTGTGGTTATGACAACCTCTAAATTCGGTTACGGTTGATTCGGCTGCCTCAACCTGTGAGTGTGAAAATGTTCATTTATAACGTGAATTACCGAAGATCCATTAAAATCGTTCCGTAACCATGGGAACTTGTTATCCACCTCTAAGAATACTAATTTTGTCGCAGTAAATCTGGTGATAACAAGCTCCCAGTTTACTGTTTGTGAGATGATATCCACTCATGGAATGTATTGGGAAACTAAGTTTTTTAGTTTAGCATCTGGTTCCTCAGCATTAGTTTGGATTTCTTCTGATTTACTCCCATCCCATTCTCTGAGAATCTAAGCGAGAGTGAATTGGTAAACAAGTTTGTAGTTTGTATGGGAAACTTTTGAGAAAGCTACAGCAGATGTTATAGGAATAAATAAGCGGAGGCGACAGTTCAACATCTCCTTCGTCACTTTGCAAGAGTTAAAAAAACAAACCTCCTTTTGAAGGTGCGCTTCTATGCTGCTTGGGCAACATCCCTAAGTAAATATTAGCATTAGAAAACAAAGCTACGATAACTGTAGCAAACACAAAACACAAACGGAATAATGGTAACACATCTCTCTCTCTCTGTTTTCTGGTTGCAACATGGCTTCAGTTCATAACTTCTATTCCAAGTGCAATGTTGTCGCTGCTGTAGCCTCGAACAAAATTCAAAATTGGATATTAATTTAACAAAACTCGTGAAGCAGCAAAATGTTATACAAATCTCGGTCAACGTGGTCACGGCCTTCCAAGGCCTATCAACGGCAACCGGGATCCAGCGATCAATTGCCCTTCCTGTCAAGATCAAGGTTTAGTGCATTGCCACATTTTCGTGCCACTAAGCCAGATGATGACGACCAAAATCTCACGCTATTCATAGCGATTTTGTATGTTATTGATATGTTTGGAGTATTTCCATTTGTGACACTACCAGCGCTGCTGGTGCAATTGGGATTCTTTGGCATTCCATTGGTTATATCGGTGGTGGTTTTACAAATCTATACGTCGTTTTTATTAAGCGAATGTTGGGCTATGGCCGAAACGTTGGATTCATCGATAAACAATAAAAGCAGGTGGGATTTCGAAGTCACTACCGAATGGCGGATGGTTCAGTTAAAATTTGTTTTGTTCGGTGTTTCTGACAGATATCCTTATGCTGCTATTGCCAGTTTGGCTTATGGTCGTTATGCAGGATTCTTTGTTACCATTCTCTTGGATGTGAGTATTTTCGCAAATGGTATTCCCAATATTGTAATGGCTGCCCAAAATCTGGAATTGGTCGGTGATCGCATTACAGATGGTGAATTTCAGTTTTCCTTTTGCTACTGGACCATTATTGTGGGCGTTTTTATAAGTCCACTTGTTTGGTTGGGTAGTCCCAAGCATATGAGGTTGGTATTTGCTTAAACACTTACCCCCGAATTCACAACGAAAAGTTCGTCACTAACTATCATCTGACTAGTGATGTTTAACTCATACCTACAACTACTAACTGCAACTACAACTAAACTATGCCCAACGTGTGACTGCAAACCGATAATGTTACATGTTAACTTTTGACGAACAGCTGTGTTCTACTAACAACAATCACAACAATCAGCGTTGCATATAGCCAAAAACAGACATGTTCATATTAGAGTTAAACAATATATACCAAATCTCGACTAACAAGTGAATAAGCCCTAAGCCTTAAAACATTGTAGTTAGACCCTCGCTGTACGGAGAGTACTTCCAGTGACTAACTTTCCGTTATGAATAAGGGGGTTTATATTCAGATTTATATACATACATATGTATAATTTCTAGGGGATTAGCCATTTTATCCGTCTGCGTTATGATTGCCATTGTGATTTTGTTATGGTTCTGTCTAATTACGGTTGCATCCACTGGAAAGCCATTTGAGAACGTGAGTTTAGGTAAGTCGTTCCTCCGAAATTTATGCTATATGGAATTTAATAATTTTCAATTATCATTGCAGAACTTCCTCCAGTGTTGACAATCTTGAGTGGTTACAGTATTTTGGCTTTTCAATTCGATATTCATCCCATGCTTTTGACTTTGCAAATCGATATGCGTCAGAAGGAACAAGTCGGTTGGGCGGCATTTACGGGAATAACAGGTGGGTAATGCTTACTAAATACCAATAATAAACAGGCCAAGTGATCAGTGAAATAATCTTTAACGTACAACATAAAAGTCGTACCGAACTACAGTATGCAGATCTTTTCCGCGTTTACCCGAGCTATTCGTTCTACGGCGTCTCCAACCTTGGTTGATGTTTGGATTAAGTAGAAAATACATTTCACTGCGGATTATTCACCTCCAACTGAATTTTGATAGGTTTAATCAGTTCATGTTCGAAATATATGTAGCTCATACTAATCATGACGGTTCGATTGATCCCTGCTCTGAAACCCTTACATTTCTTTCGACGACGGCCACCTCGCTTAGTGATGACGACACTATTCAGTGCTTAGCCATGAGAACCCTCCTCAAAATACCGTTCAGAACAGGTGTACACCTATAGGTTCCAATCAGTGAGTGTAAAACTCTCTCCAATCCTTTCAACCAGTTTTTCATCATGACCCATAGGGAATTATGGAGTAATTTTTACATCTAGAGCAGTGGTAGGCAAAACCGAACGCTCGCACACAAACGTATTATATGCTTGTGTGCGGTCGCAAACGCACAGGCATAGACTGATGCTTCGAATCAAACATAGTTGTAGTGTACATGTGAGTTGCCGATCGTGTGTGTGTGTGAAAAATACGAGCAAAATACGATTACTGTCTGCCTCGCGAGGCTATGGGTTGGTTACCACTGATCTAAAGAGAGAGATAGAGACTAATATCTATGGGCTTAACTATCTCTCTTATGTTATACCGCGTGGGCTTCATATATTTTGTGTGTATTGGTAAGCGATATTTTAAGCGGCAATTGAAATTACCACTTACATTTCTATCTTAGGCTGGCACAAAGTTGCCAGTATTCTGCAAAACGACGATAGACGTTAGTTATTGTGAGTTAAAAGATAAGAAGAAGAAAATAAACATTTACAACAATGAATAGATGCAATACGATTATATATAGCTCCAAATTATAGATTGAATGGACCAAGTTTTGACAAAAAGAGAGTAAGACATTTTGAATCATTCGCTAGATGTCGGCAGTGCTTTTGAGTCATACAATTCGTTCCATGAGTTCTCTATACTATTCAATACTCTTTGGCGATGACGACCTGCTTATTTGTTTGCTGCCGCTACATCAATACCATCAGACTTATTTTCAGGCAGATACTATTGTTGTACAAAAACCACGTATTTGATGCTAACGCTGTGTGCTGTTTGCATGTGTTCACTTTGATAGATTGCCCTACCCGTGCCTTTAGATGTGAACACATCTAAAAGCCATGAAGAAGCAATTGCCCTTCCTGTCAAGATCAAGGTTTGGTGCATTGACACATTTTCGTGCCACTAAGGCCGATGATGAGGACCAGTCTCTCGCTATTCATAGCGATTGCCATGTTTGCACTTTTCCATGAGTGACATTGTCACTGTGCTCAGCCCCATCAGCTAAAACTCTTTAGCGTTTTCCTGAATATCCCTGGGTCCGGAACCCAGAGAACTCCTCGACCAACTCATATAGAGGCGCGCGAAATATTTGGACAGTTTTTGAAGTTAAGAATACACGTTGCTGATATTTTAGAGCAGCCTTACCTGACTATCTCCGATTGCTATGACTTGTGTGCGATATACACTGCATATATCTGTTAGCATATATACCTAGACCGAGTCCTCTATAATAAAGAAGCTCGAATATCTTATATTCAGGCTTATTACGAATGGCGTCATCGTATTTAAAGATTAATCTTTAATCTTTTACAAAACTGTCGTAGTCGAAATTCGAGAACGGCATTTGTAATAAGGCTGATTATCTGGTATGCGCCCCTTCCAGTCCTGACAATCTGCGTGCACACGAGAGAACTATGTACTCGTAATAGTTTGAACAGAGGTTGTTGACACCGCAAATTCTGCTGTTGCCACCGAATTGCGGTTGCCACGGCGATTCATTACAAGCAAACAATCGGTAATCGCTAGCATGTGAAGCGAAACACACACTTATCATTCATGAGCATGAACATCAGCTATCGTTGATGTTTATTGTCGGTTTACCGCACCGCTTGGTAATAAATATGAATGTAATCGAAGGTGTTCGCATCACCATCATGTTTATAATATTTTTTAGTAATACTTTTTCAAATTCATCAGCCCGATAAAAAGTTATCGGCCAAGCTTATGCTCATGAATGGTAAGTCGGTGGTTCGCTTAACGAAAACACGCTTAATAGTTAGATCCGGTATTCTCATTTGCAAGTGCCACACACCGCCGAAAACAGATTGTTATTCTAAATATAACCCTTAATGAATCAGGATAACAACATCGTTTGACTGGTATCTTAATACCGTATTAGATTATTAGAGAAATTGTTGGGTATGTTAAAATTGTCATTTGATAAGATTGGAAAAAATTGTTGACGGATCTGTTAGATTTCTCTCACTTTAAGAATATCATCAAAAAATTATGTGATCAGGGTTGCATTTAGAATGAAACGAAGAATTACAAAGTACCCGGGAATAGTCACTTCTATTTCGCTTAATCGTTGATCACGATTTTTATTTCATATTCTATTTTATTTTATGTCTGTTGTATTTTGTTTGTAATTTTGCAGACACATGTTTCTGCATTCTCCAAAACTAATAGTATAAATCGAAACGATCGTACCATTTCATTCATATGGAAGAGAGTTTTATTCCATTTCTCTCTCCGCGAAACGTGTTACTTGCGCTGATAGTCTAACACGAACTTTAGTAGTGGTGAACAGTGAGTGGAGCTGCCTTAGATTTTTTCCATTTCTGCGCCATCGGCGGACACGGATAGTAATAAGCTGCTCTTACTTATTTTGCCGTTTGCTTAGATAGGTTGGAATTTATACGTCGATTGTTTTCTGATCGACACAGAAATAATCGAAATGTAACACTTTTCTTCCAAATCTTATTTCACTTTCCAATTAGTCCGTGCCGATTTTAGATGGCGCGCCACTCCCGCTGTCAAAAGTATTGTATAGAGAACTTATTGCACTCCTTTTCCGCTCTCATGTAGCGAGTCTGAGTACAAGAGCATAAGCGAGTTGTATTCTCTTTATAGAATATATCAATATAAATTCACCTTCGACAATGTTATTACATAAAACAATACAAAAATCATAATAAAAAGGAATCAATGTTTCACATCAAAATTATGAAAAGAGAGTAATACGTTTGAATCATTCACCAGTGCTTTTGGGTCATATAATCCGTTCCATGAGTTCTCTATACTATTCAATACTCTTTGGGGACGACGATCTGCTTGTTTGTTCGCTGCCGCTACATCAATACCATCATACTTATTTTCAGGCAGAGACAACTGTTGTACAACAACCACGTATGTGATGCTAACGCTGTGTGTTGTTTGCATGTGTTCACTTTGATAGATTGGTCTACCCGTGCTAACACATCAGAAGTACACTGCGGCAAGAGTACAATATTAGAGGCCCACAATACGATAACTTTAAATAAAAACTATCGATAACTCCCTTACTTATCAAGATATCTTGGGTTGATATTTAAAAAAAATGAAGACTCTTTGAAGGAACAGATATTTTTTTGTACACTGTAGAAAAAGAAGGTTAATAAATAAAATAAAAGTTATCGACAACCTCCTTTGTTATCGGGAAATCTGGGATTGCAATTTTAAAATTCAATACGGGTTTTGAGATGTTGCTTGACCCAATAACTCGTTAAGGTCAACGCTTTTTACGTGACAAGCTTCAGACGGTATTAAATATGGATTTGAGGCTTCGGCAATTTTGTTTGTTACATTTATTAAAGCTTTCTGATACCGCATTCAGCATAGTATAAAAAGAATTTCTGGTGATGATATCACTTGGTATCACAAGGTCACATGGAGAGTAAGTGGTTATGGCAAACTGCTACACAATAAGTCCAGGTATTGTCGTTTGTATATGCTTTCCAAATCTGACGTGGAATTGACTGCTATACTGATGGTTTTGGAGAAATTTAATAGGATTCTTTCAAAATTCTAAATATTAAGCAGTACCTCCTTCACGGCGATGATCATGTGGGAGGGACAATATATAGCAATATTTAGAGTATGGTAAGAACATCTCAATTTTAAAGCATCTCAGGGAAAGGGATTAGAGAACACTGAGCAATTTCGTACCCTGCAGGAGTACACATTGGTAGCCTCTCTTGATATTGACGGCCTGGTTAACTATATCACGCCTAGTGCCAGAGATTTGGAGCCATCTTCATTGAGGGACGTCCCACATCGCCACCAGAGTGGGCACCTCGACCTCTACCAGGTATGTTATCAGAGGCATACCTCAAAGAGGATTCTTGTCGCCACTTCTATTTAACCTTGCGCTGAATGGGATACTGGAGACTCGGAAATGTGGGTGGGGAAATTATTGCTTATACAGACTAGGGGCAATAGCTGCAAGGGGCACGCTTCCTGGTGCCCTGAGGGACATTCAACAGCGTAGCTTACGGACTTTTAGAAGATGGGGGGTTTAAACTAGACTAGGTATAAACGCAGCGAAGACCGAGCTGGTCTTTTTGCTCTAAGGTATAAAATGCCTGTCGTGGAACCCATAACATTGAATGATTCTGAAATTAAGTTTGCACAGTGTGCCAAATACCTGGGGGTTATTTTTGACAACAGGTGGAAAGGGTGAACAAGGTTACGAAAGACCTATACGCATGTAAGAGGGCTGCAGGTTGTAAATGGAGACTCTCTCCGATAATGCTTAATGGATAAACCCCCCTATTGTGCACTGCTGACTAGGGTTCCGAGAATGGCGACTATGCTCTGCGCACCACTCCCACTGATGCACTGAATTTACATTACATTTGTTGCCGGTGGAAATTATGGGCAAGTAGATTGAGGACCTGGGACTGTCCGTGGAGGTGGAAAGTTTCTGATAGCCATTCACTTGGGAGTGGCCAGAAATGATTCCTTCATTGGGCAGTCCAAGCAGCTCTTTACTTCCAAGCAGTATGTCCTGGGCAATGGCTTTTCGGAAAGCTCCGTTAGCTAGCTAGAGTGAGAAGGCGAAACAAATGAGCAGCAAATCAGGTTTAGTAGGTGACTGATTTCACTGAAGCTCATCCAACAATCGGGCATATTCTTTTGTCCTTAGAAGGCGGATGAGCCAAACATACGGGCTGCAATCAAATATCCTGGCAGTATGTAAAATGCAAAAACACGGTGGACTGGGTTTGCCTCCCGCCACCGTTTCACAATGGCAGTGAAAATATCGGGGTTTTCAATAAAAGCGCCACAAAATAAAACAAAACCGGTTTTAGATACCAATGAAATTCTTTATTCCTGTGAAAGTACGTTCGATGCCATTATGTATGGAACTCGATTTCTTTTGCATGGCCACCACGGGCACGCTTGCAGAAGTCCAGACGCTGAACCCAATTTTCGACGGTTTTCAAGCATAAATCGGCTGATACTGCTGCAATTTCATGTTCGATTTTCGTACGAAGTTCATCAATCGTCGCTGGCTTGTTGGTATAGACCATAGCTTTGACGAAGCCCCACAGGAAATAATTTAACGGCGTCAAATCGCACGACCGAGTCGGCCAATCGACTGGGCTATTTCGTGAGATAACACGTTCACCAAACTTGGTTTCCAATAAATTGATTGTGGCATTCGCTGTGTGGCTTGCGGCGCCGTCCTGTTGGAACCACATGTCCTCCAAGTCCATATTATCCAATTGGGGCCAAAAATATTCGGTTATCATTGAACGGTAGCGATTCGCATTCACAGTAATGTGCCGGTCTTGATCATCACGGAAGAAGTACGGCCCAATGACGCCGCCGGCCCATAAATCGCATCATTCGGGATGCAATGATGACTCATGGTCTGACCAATAACGCATATTTTGCTTATTGACGAAGCCATTCAGCCAGAAATGAGCCTGATCGCTGAAGATGATTTTCCGATGGAAATCCGAATCGTAGCGCTCTTAAAGTTGAGGCCACTGACTCCAAATTTCGGTAGTAAATTTTAATAATTTCGACTCGTTGTTGAAATAATATATATAATATATCTTTCCATGATGAAATGACAAACCTTACTGAAGAGAAATGTCAAAAGAGCGGGGAAAAATATGGGGTCGTTTGCTGTCCCCACCGATTTACTCTTGTAGCGTCTCTGTTGAAAAACCCTTTACAGAAACGAACAAGAAAACATAAACAACCACTATTTGTTGACTACCCCCGCAAACGTTATAAGGACCACGATTTACGGATATGCACTTGGAATGTAAGAACTCTATATAAATCCGGTGCACGTATCCAACTTGTAGATGTCCTCGAAAGTTATAACGCTGACATTACTGCTTGCCAGGACATGGCTGCACAAGAAAAGAAACTGCGATATATACTACAGTTGCAATGAAAACACACATGAATGTGGTTGCGGATTTGTAGTTGGAAAAAGACTGCGACACCTAGTCCCTATGTTCAATCCTGTGAGTGAACGCATATCCACAATCCGCATAAAAGCGAAATATTTTTATATTTTCATAATTTGTGTGCATGGCCCGACAGAAGAGAAAGATGATGATGCCAAAGACATATTCTATGAGCTCCTAGAGGAAACGTATGACCGCTGCCTTGGCAATGACATTAAGATTGTACTAGGAGATTTTAATGCCAAAGTAGGTAGGGAGAATGTGTTTAATCCAGCTATTGGCAATTTCAGTCTACATGCTGACAGTTCCGACAACGGTATGAGACTGATTGACTTTGCCGCGGCAAAAAACATGGTCATTAGTGGTGCAAGATTCCAGTATAAAGACATCCACAAGTCTACTTGGGTATCCCCTGATCAAAGTACGGAGAACCAAATTGATCACGTGGTAATTGATGGAAGGCACTCATCCAGTGTAATGGACGTACGAGTGATCAGAGGAGCTAACATCGATTCTGATCACTAGCTGGTAGCAGCAAAGGTTCGCACAAGATTAAGTAGAGCGAAAATCGTACGAAACCAGACGCAGAGGAAGCTGGACACCACAGCCACAGCCTACTCAAGGAAGCTCTCGCTACTTTTGGCAGAGAAACCACCCCCTCCCGATGACGATCCTGATGCGCAGCGGAAACCCATTTCCGACTCTATAAAAACTGCCGCAACAACCGTACTTGGTTTCGAAAAAACGCTTCGCAATAAACCATGGTACGATAAAGAATGTCGCATTGCAAATGATGAAAAGAAAGATAAATGTATGGCAATGCTTCAGTCAATTGCAACGCGAGGTGCGACTGAGCGGTATAGGGAGAAAAGAGAGGATGTAAACCGTCTCTTTAGGCGTAAGAAACGGCAGTGGAGAAAGCGCGAGAGTGAGAAAATTCAGACATACAGAAGGAAGAACGAAGCCCGAAAATTCTACCAAAAAGTCAAATACGGAACTAATGGACATGGTTCAGGGCCCCCCTTCTGCAAAGACAAGGAGGGAAATCTCATCGCAGATGTGCAGAGCATGTTGGGATTATGGAGAGATCATTTCTCCGCGCTACTGGTACCTGAGATATCCAATGACGATGGGACAATCGATCACAATATGGACGAAGACATCGATTGCCCCCCTCCTAACCAAGACGAGGTCAGAACAGCTATTGTTCGGCTTAAGAACAACAAAGCCGCAGGAGTCGATGGATTACCGGTGGAGCTGTTTAAGGTTGGCGGCGATGAGCTGATAAGGTTAATGTATCAACTCATTAACAAAATTTGGTTAGATGAATGCAGGCCCGGCGATTGTAGTCTCAGTGTACTATGCCCCATATTTAAAGAAGGTGACCCGAGTATCTATGCCAACTACCGTAGGATAAGACTTTTATCCATACCATATAAGGTTCTATCAAGTATAGTGTGCGAAAGACTAAAACCAATTATAGCTGACCTGATTGGACCATACCAGTGCGACTTTAGGCCTGGAAATCGACAACTGACCAGATTTTCACGCTACGCTAAATCCTGGAGAAGACACACGAAAAACAAATCGACACCTGTCATATATTTATCGATTATAAGGCGGCCTTCGATAGTCCGATACGGGAGAAACTCTATGAAGCAATGTATGAGCTTGGTATTCCTACAAAACTCATACGCCTTTGCAGGATGACCAGGATGAAATCCGCAGTGAAAGTTGGTAAGGATCTTACCGAACCTTTCGAAACTAAGCGAGGCCTCAGGCAACGCGACACCCTATCGTGCGATCTCTTTAACATCTTAATGGAGATTATGAGAAAAGCTGCAGTCAACATGAATAAGACCATCAGCAGCAAAAGTCACATGCTGCTTGCGTATGCAGATGATATAGATATCATTGGGCGCACTATTAGAGAAGTTACTGCGGTTTTTTTTTCGAGAATTGAGAAGGAGTCAGCAAAACTGGGTCTGACGGTAAATGAGGACAAGAAAAAATTAATGGTTTCAACGAACAGGGCCTCCACGCGATTAGACCAAATCGTGAACGTTGATAACCGTTATAACTTCGAGGTAGTGGACGAATTTATATAGCTCGGATCTGCCGTAAACAAAAACAACAACCTCAGCCTTGAGATCAAGCGGAGAATTGTGCTTGCGAATACATGTTAGTTTGGGCTAAGCAAGGACTTTAGAAATAAAGCCCTCTCTCGAGTAACAAAAGTTCAGCTGTACCAGACTCTCATTCATCCTGTCTTGCTTTATGGCGCAGAATCCTGGTTCCTATCGCAAGCAGACGAAACATCTGTAGGAGTCTTCGAGAGAAAAATACTCCGAAAAATGTATGGCCCTATAGTTCACAACGGCGAATATCGGCGACGCATGAATCATGAGCTGTATGAGCTTTATCCTGACATTGACATAGTGACATAGTTCAGCGGTGAAGACGAACCAGCACGAAGGGTTTTCGAAACCGAACTCTAAGGAAGACGAAAAATAGGAAGACCAAGACTCCGCTGGAGGGATCAGGTTGACGAATTCTTCAAAAACTGTAACGAGATGGAAGAGGTAGAATCCACTGAAACGTGAAGGAGTATGCCAACTATGGTACCCTACCTATTTAAGTATCTCAGATTAGCGTAAACAAGATTTTCTTGGAGTAAACTAAATGGTTCTTCGATGGGACTAACGCATAATATCACAAGAGACTACTAAGTCTTTAGCTGAAAACATTTTCTTTTTATGAGGCTGGGAAATGTAATGAATATTTGTTTTATTTCGTAGCTTTTGGTCTGTGTTGGCTCATAGGAAACAATGCATTATTGACTGTTCTTGTGGGTTTTCAGCCTAAGTGAGTCGTTCATCGACTGCCACCAACAACAAACCTAATCCAACAATGTTGCTATGAAAATGAAATAGTTTCGGAACTACGAAGAGTATGTACTAGACATCTTGCATAAGAAGTCTTGAATG
This sequence comes from Phaonia tiefii, assembly GCA_963931995.1. Classification (NCBI taxonomy): domain Eukaryota; kingdom Metazoa; phylum Arthropoda; class Insecta; order Diptera; family Muscidae; genus Phaonia; species Phaonia tiefii. Next base: position 163,527,327 of record OZ008367.1, read on the forward strand.
ACCATTCAAGACATTTCATTTTTTCAAGACATATACTGTAGCCAAGTTGCGATAACCAAGTACTTCGGGGTACTGTCGACAAAGTATTCGAGTACGTGTACCTTCAAACACATACAAGAATGATTATTTTTCAGAACACTGAAGTATTTGGTTGCCGCAACTTCGCTACAGTACAGTCTTGCAAAAAGCAAATGTCTTGAATGAACATTCAAGGCGTCTTGGACAAATGTGTAGTGTCTTCTTCTGCCTTAAGTTTAGACCCAGAAATGAAACGATCCACACAGGGAAGAGATTCGTTGTCACAACTATATTTACAGTCAACAAAAATTTGGCGGTTCCTTGGACTATTACATTATTCTGTTATGATTACCAATAATTGTGTTCAGTATCACAAAATGTTGTGCATATCAATTGATTTGTAATTCAGTTTTGGTTGCAAGAACTGAAATATTTAGTTGAAGCCACAGTAACAAGAAATAAATGTGATCTGTCAACCAAGTTTTAGATCTAGCAATCTAATTATCCTGTAGTGGTGAATATTATATTAGTTGGATGAACGAAAAATGTAAAAACTAATTTGGTTGTACCAAATAATATATTGGTATGCTCAACTAAAGTAATTACATTAATTTGATGGCTGTCACAACCATTTGGTGATGCTTTAACCCATTATGAATTTTATAGAAAAAAAGTAAAAACAATAATTTTTTATTAAAATTGTGTATTTTATGTTTAAAAATAAACAAAATTATTATTTTTTGTAACCAAGGTTCGTATTTCGTGCCCATTTTTGATGGAAAATATGAAAAAATTTCTATATCTCGAAAACGAAGCGTCCAATCGGAAAACAAATATAGACAGTCTTTCTAAATTTTGCATATTTTCGATCAAAAATGGGGATGGGTTACACTGGGTATCATATGTACATATGTTTAAGTTAATTTGTGTCATCCACAATACTAGTTCCTCCAGCCGAGTGCCCACAATTGATTGCATGCGTTTGTGAAGGCGTCAATATTGGCGTCAGATTCAACGATTGTGTTTAGAAGTCTCACTTCACCTCAATTTATGATCATATGTATCACTTTCTGTTTAAAATAATAGTTTTTCTGTAAAGTCTTCGTGTAACATTCAACTGTATGTAGTTTCTCTTTAACAGCAAAGTCGCTTGTGAACAAGTATTTTTGTGACAGAATCTAAATTATGATTACAGTGACTAATATTTAAACACGAATTCTAATATTGTACATTTTATTAGTTGTAACTTCCATTTCAGATGAATGAGGTTTTAGAAATACTCAAATTGGTTAATACAACTAAAGTTCGGTAGTAGCAACTTGTATTTAGTAAGACCTATTTTTAATCTATTAATAACATCGACAAATAATTCTAATGTTGTCACTCAGGAGCTCAAACCGGCAGATATGCACAGTGAGCCATGAGATCAAATACATCCACACCGAGTAACTGTCTGGTACGTATTTTAGTCAGTCGGCGGGAATGGGCCTTATTTCGTTGAAAATGAGACCGGAAATGCAGTGACTGCCAATGGCATTCGTTAAAAGGAAATGATAAAGGAGTTATTATGCCCGAAGTGAACGGTGTGGATTAGGACGCCATGTGGTTTCACCGCTCAGGAAACAATCGATTTATTGGAGTAACGATTCATCAAGATCGCATGATTTAACGTCGTGCGATTTTTTCCTTTGGGGATTTGTATAATCTCTGATCTATGCGAGTAAACCACGGACAATTACTTTGCTCATGACCGAGATCTAACGAGGCATCAGTGATATAGAGCCACAACTTTTTCAAAATGTTATCGAAAATTTCATGAAAAAAGTAAGGACCTGTGACCAAAAAATATGGTGTCCATTTGCAGGATATTTTATTTCATACTTACGACGGCGGCCCCAAAACTAACCGACCTAACAAAGAAGACACAAAAAAGTTTTAAAAAATTTTCTTTATTTTCCAACATAATCTCCTTTTATCTCGATACACTTTTTCCAGCAATATTCAATAGCTTCGATATCCTGTATATAGGAAGAACTGTCAAACTCCTTAAAATAACCAACCTTGCCTGCAGATTTAAACGTCTTCGCTTTCTTTGGACATGATTCTCACATTCCAATCCACAGCTTTGACTCCTTTATATCTGGTGTGAAGTGGTGGACCCATGTCTAATCCATGGTTATAAATCGACCCAAAAATTCGCATTAATTGCGGTGAAACATCGTCAAACTCTCTACTGAAACATCTTCTCTACGCTGTTTTTTCTTTATTGAAAGCAAGCGGGGCACCCATCTTGCGCACATCTTTCTCATTTTCAAATCTTCGGTCAGTATACGATGGATATAACTTTTTAAAATGCCTATCATTTCAGGTAGCTCACGCACTTTCAGGCGGCGATCATCCAATACCATTTTGCGGATTTTCTAACCGTGTCTGGCGTGAACACCTCAATTAGTTGACCAGTACGGCGTTCGTCTTGGCAGCTCGTACGGCCTCGTTTAAGCTCTGCTACCCAATATTTTACAGTCGTATACGAAGGAGCAGAGTCCACCAGAATAGAATCTATCTCGGCTGTCATATTGCTCAGACTGACACCTTTCAAATGGAAGTATTTAATTACATAAAGGTGACCAATTTTTTGCCTGTTAACAAATTCACTGAGCTCGTTTACTTTTGATGGCTCAAATAAAAATAGTAAACAACGTGGCGCCTTGAAACTTAAAATATATGCTTTATAAGGTTGCCACTTTTCACCAAAATATTTTTTTAAACTACTGGCATCATCTATACGCCAGGTCGGCCAGTTTTGGGGCTGCTCTCGTACACGTCACGTTTACTTTACAACACAATACAAATATCACCTCTCGGTCAAAAAATATTCTTTATTTTTTTTTAAATTAAATAATGAAGTGAATTCACGTAAATATGACTGCATATCTTTCTTATCATTCTTCATCTATTTTATTTCAGTTTCATGTTCCCTGGCAATTTTGGGCTCTGTTATAGCAGCTTACAAATTCGGTGCAATGATAGCCGAAAATGTCCTGGAAACGCTACCAGCCAGTATACCCCTGTATATTTTGTTAATACTGATTGCGTTGCAATTGTGCTTCTCCACGACTGCAGGAAGTTCGGCATTGTTTTTACAGATAGAAAACTATTTGAAGATATCGGAAGGTATGTGCAATATTCAAAATTCGAAATTTACAATGTATCCTTCCATTTTATTGCAGATTTTTCGATGAAAAGAGTTGCTCTACGTACAACAATCGTAGCACTTCAAGTTGCTATCTCCGAGTTTCTACCCAGTTTTGATGCTTTAATGGATATAGTGGGTGGTACTATAACGGGACCCCTAGTATTTATATTGCCGCCTCTCCTTTACAGACGCATGGTCCAGCTGGAACGTTGCCATCAACGTATCGCCACCGAGGCGGCTTATGGCAGTTTACCTTTGGATCTAAACTACCAGCCAGTTGAGGGTCCACCTCCGAACCTACAACCTAATACACGCAAGACCCTATATGTAATGCTGCAGCTTTGTTGGCGTCGCACCATATACACGTTTAATCGTTTGCAATGTGACCTGTCGCTGTCAATGGCGGTTCTGATTTTTGGAATATCGGCAACGTTCTTATCGACCTATTTAAATATTTTCCAATTGGGCGAATTGTTTCGCAATAACTCACCATGTTTTGGAAACATAACGAAGCGCTAGTTGAGGTATTAAGAATTTACATAATAAATAATCAATATTCTTCGAGCTTGAGGTCAGATTTGCTGTAGTTATATTTATTTTCCTCGATATTTCGCTACTCCCTTGTGTAGCATCATCAGGAGATATAAACAATATTCAACAATTAAAACAAAACAAAATTAACAATTGTGAAAAAATTATGTCAATTCAAAAATGTTCAAACAAATTTTCCCGCCTTTCTTTTCAAAATTTTCTGAAGTTACACAAACAAAAATAATGCTCGTAAAAAGTTCATATAAATTAACCCAAAGAAAAATATTAGATTGATATGATAAACAATTCTTGCTTAAATGGTTCTACTTTTTACTAATTAAATGTCTGTAAATGTGGGCTACATTATCTGTATCTGTTTTATAGTTAATTCTTTTCAATGTTGGTGTATTAATTATCTGTAGCATTTCTAACATATAACGACGTTTATAATTGTTTTCCTTATTTAAAACCGCTGTATCCTGAAAGTTTGGGTTATGATTTAATCTAGCACAATGGGATGTTAATGCTGTTTTCTGTGTAGAAATGTGCCTATATTTCTGATCTGATTTGTGTCCTGCAACGAGGTTTGTAACCAAATATATGTAGGGACTACAAAAAATAAACTAAAGACACGAATTGCAGGACACAAATCAGATCAGAAATATAGGCACATTTCTACACAGAAAACAGCATTAACATCCCATTGTGCTAGTTTAAATCATTACCCAAACTTTCAGGATACAGCGGTTTTAAATAAGGAAAACAATTATAAACGTCGTTATATGTTAGAAATGCTACAGATAATTAATACACCAACATTGAAAAGAATTAACTATAAAACAGATACAGATAATGTAGCCCACATTTACAGACATTTAATTAGTAAAAAGTAGAACCATTTAAGCAAGAATTGTTTATCATATCAATCTAATATTTTTCTTTGGGTTAATTTATATGAACTTTTTACGTGCATTATTTTTGTTTGTGTAACTTCAGAAAATTTTGAAAAAAAGGCGGGAAAATTTGTTTGAACATTTTTGAATTGACATAATTTTTTCACAATTGTTAATTTTGTTTTGTTTTAATTGTTGAATATTGTTTATATCTCCTGATGATGCTACACAAGGGAGTAGCGAAATATCGAGGAAAATAAATATAACTACAGCAAATCTGACCTCAAGCTCGAAGAATATTGATTATTTATTGATAAGGAAAAGGTCGAACAACAGAATAAAAATAATAAAAGAATTTACATAATTTAATAACGAAAGTATTTAGTTACTTGCTAATATATTAATTAAATTTCTAAGCTCCTATATGTGAAAAACAGTAATGTGTTTTTACTTAACAGGCTGAGTCACATTTTTTCGTACACCTAATTGGGGTCTTGCCACTGAAAAAGGTTGAATAGATTTTATAGCAGGAACATATAGGCAGGTGATATTAAAATGCATGATTTAATGAATCACAAGTGAATCTCGCGTGACATGATAAATTCGTGTCCCGCTCACGCCTCTATTCGGAATGATGAAAATTAGAGTACTTCCGACTCACGTCGCAATCCGAGAAGGAATATTCCAACTGAACCCCCGTCGTGAACTGAGATAGAGGCGACATTGGGAAACATGAAGAATGACAAATCTTCTGGTCTTGATATCATTCGAGCAGATCAGTTGAAATATGTTCCATCAACGTTACCAGAGGCCATTACGCCAGTCATCAGAAGTGCAAGGATAAACAACAAAACCCAAACGGAGTGGAAAGAGAGAGTGCATTATCATCATTATCCCGAAAAAGGGTGATCTAACGCTGTGGAGGAACTGGAGAGATATTACATTACTCAGTGCAACTGCCAAAGTAAAGGCGACCCTTATCGTGCAATGGATCTCGCCTTTGGTGGAACGAATTGTGCGGAAGGAGCAGGCGGGTTTCAGGTCTGGTCGTTCGTGTGCCTACCATGTGAACTCGTCCAGGATAATCGTAGCGCAATTGGATGAACTACATTCGCATCCGTACCTACTTTAGATTTTTAACAAGCTTTTGATGGTATATACCGAAACTTAATGTGGTCCAATTTGACCAAAAAAGGGATACCGGGGAAGAGAGTACCATGATTCGAGAACTGTAAAGGGTTACCGCATATTAAGCTCGTTTTAATGCAAATGAAAGAAACCACATTTGCGGGAGTTAGATATGGATGTGTCTTGTCTCTCACATTATTTGTACTTACTTACTTACTTATCCGGTCTCGAACAACCCTGGGGGGTCAGGGACCTTACAAAACGAAGATAACACATTTCGCCAACCTGTTCGATCTTTTGCCTTATCTCTCCAGTTGGTAATACCAAGTGTACCCAAGGATTCGTCAACTTGACCCCTTCAGCGGAGTCTTCGTATTCCAATTTTTCGCCTTCCTTCAAGTTAGGTTTCGAAAACTCTTCGTGTTTGTTCGTCTTCATCAATTCTACTGGCATGGCATAGACAGCGCAAACGCGTTATTTTGATCCGCTTAACTATGTCAATGTCGGGATAAAGCTCATACAGCTAATGGTTAATGCGTCGCACTATAGGGCCATAAATCTTCCGGAGTATTTTTCTCTCGAAGACTCCCACATATGTTTCATCTGCTTGCCATAAGACCCAGGATTCTGCGCCATAAAGCAAGACAGGTTGTATAAGAGTGTGGTATAGCTGGATTTTCGTCATTCGAGAGAGGGCTTTATATCTAAAGTGCTTGCTTAGCCCAAAATAACATCTATTCGCAAGCACAATTCTCCGCTTGATCTCAAGGCTGACGTTGCTGTTTTTGTTTACGGCAGATCCGACGTATATAAATTCGTCCACCACCTTGAAATTATATCGGTTATCAACGTTCACGCTTTGGTCTAATCGCGTCGAGGCCCTGCTCGTTGAAACCATTAATTTTGTGTTGCCCTTACTTACTTTCAGACCCACTTTTGCTGACTCCTTCTCAATTCTCGAAAACACCGCAGTAACTTCTCTAATTGTGCGTCCAATTACATCGATATCATCAGCATACGCGAGCAGCATGTGACTCTTGCTGCTGATGGTTTTATTCATGTTGACTTCAGCTTTTATCATAATGACCTCCATTAAGATGTGAAACACATCGCTCGATAGGGTGTAGCCTTGTCTGTGGCCTCGGTTGGTTTCGAAAGCTTCGGTAAGATCCTTACCAACTTTTACTGCGGATTTGGTGTTCGTCAAGGTCATCCTGCAAAGGCGTATGAGTTTTGCGGGAATACCAAGCTCAGACGTTTTTCGTGGGTATTCTCCAGGATTTTGTCGATTTTCCAGGCCTAAAGCCACACTGGTATGGTCCAATCGGGGTTAGTGATAGTTTTTCGCACATTATACTAGTTGTAGTTGGCACAGAGACTCGGGTCACCTTTTTTAAATATGGGACATAGTACACTGAGACTCCAATCGCCGGGCATGCATTCATCGAACCACATTTTGCTAATGAGCTGATGCCTGTACCTTATCAGCTCATCGCCGCTAGCCTAAAAGAGCTCCGCCAGTAATCCATCGGCTCCTGTGGCTTTGTTGTTCTTAAGCCGGGCAATAGCTGTTTTGACCTTGTCTTGGTCGATTGTCCCATCGTCATTGGATACCTCAGATACCAGTAGCGCGGAGAAATGATCTCTCCATATTCCCAACATGCTCTGAGCATCCTTGTCTTTACAGAAGGGGGCCCTGAACCATGCCCATTAGTTCCATTTTTGACTTTTTGGTAGAATTTTCGGGCTTAGTTCTTCCTTCTCTATGTCTCAAGTTTCTCTCTCTCGCGCTTTCTTACGCCTAAAGTGACGGTTTACCTCTTTTTTTTCTCCCTTACCGCTCAGTTGCAGCTCGTGTTGCAATTGACTGAAGCATTGCCATACGTGCAGCGTACTTTACATCATTTGCAATGCGACACTCTTCATCGTACCATGGTTTATTGCGAAGCGGTTTTTCGAAACCAAGTACGGTTCTTGCGCAAATTTTATAGAGTCGGAAATGGGTTTCCGCTGCGCAACAGGATCGTCATCGGGAGGGGTGGGTTCTGTGCCAAAAGTTGCGAGAGCTTCCTTGAGTAGGCTGTGGCTACCTCTGGTAATTGCAGCTTTCCGATGTCCAGCTTCCTCCGCGTCTGGTTTCGTACCATTTTCGCTCTACTTAATTTTGTGCGAACATTTGCTGCTACCAGGTAGTGATCCGAATCGATGTTAGCTCCTCTGATCAGTCGTAATTACCACGTGATCAATTTGGTTCTTCGTTCTTTGATCAGGGGATACCCAAATAGCCTTGTGGATGTCTTTATGCTGGAATCTTGTAACATGTTTGTTGCTGCGACAAAGTCAATCACTCTCATATCGTTGTCGGAACTGTCAGCATATAGACTAAAAAATTGCCAATAGTTGGATGAAACGCATTCTCCCTTCCCACTTTGAGATTAAAAGGCATAGTACAATCTTAATGTAATGGCCAGGGCAGCGGTCATACGTTGCCTCTAGGAGCTCATAGAATATGTCTTTGGCATCATCATCTCTCTCTTCTGTTGGGGCATGCACACAAATTAGGGAAATAAAAAAATATTTCGCTTTTATGCGGATTGTGGCTATGCGTTCACTCACAGGATTGAACATAGAGACTAGGTGTCGCAGTCTTTTGCCAACTACAAATCCGCAACCAAATTCATGTGTCTTGTCATGGCAACTGTAGTATATATCGCAGTTTCTTTTCTTGTGCAGCCATGTCCTGGCAAGCAGTAATGTCAGCCCTATAACTTTCGAGGACATCTCCAAGTTGGATACTTGCACCGGATCTATATAGAGTTCTTACATTCCAAGTGCATATCCGTAAATCGTGGTCCTTATAACGTTTGCGGGGGTCGTCAACTAATAGGGGTTGTTTTCTTGTTCGTTTACGTATTTTCACTGCCATTATGAACGGTGGCGGGAGGCAGACCTAGTCCATCGGGTTTTTGCATTTTACCTACTGCCAGGATATTTGATTGCAGACGACCATTATGGATCAGACGCTGACCAGGATGCAATATGTCAAACCTGGATTTTCTTCTTTTAGTTTCTATCCACCGTTGGCCCGTGTGTTTGCCTCATCCGCCTTCTAAGGACAAAAGAATATGCCCGATTGTTGAATGAGCTTCAGCGACATCAGTCACCTACTAAACCTGATTTGTTCCTCATTTGTTTCAGATATCGGAGGTTTCCGAAAAGCTATTGCCCAGGACATACTGCGTGGAAGTATTGAGCTGCTTGGACTGCCTAGTGAAGGAATCATTTCTGGCCACTCCCAAGTGAATGGCTATCAAAAACTTTCCACCTCCACGGACAGTCCCATGTCCCACATTATTTCTACTACTTATGAACGTCGGTGGTGCAATGGCTGGTGTGCCCGGCTGTTGTGTATGAAAACGTAGGTTCGAAATCGATCCCTGTTCTGACCACCTTACATTTCCTTCGACGACGGCCACCTCGCTTAGTGACGACGACACTATCGAATACTTGCGCATGAAAAAGCTTCTCAAAAATAACGTTCGGAACCGGTGTAAAACTGTAGGTCGCAATCAGCGAGTGAAAAATGAGAAACCGCACAGGTCACTGGTTGTGGGAAGCAATCCCCAATACTTTCTTGGGATGTAATGGGGAAGAGGTTTTTTATGACCGAGGTAAGGGAAGCAACCAGTACAGAAGCAGCGTTCGGCATTCAGTGATATCGCCTACGAAAATTACATACAAATTACAAATAAGTATATATTATGGCCCACAAATTTAATGACACCATGGTCGTGTTAAACAGACTTTCCAAAAATGCGAAAAAGCAGGATTGAAAATAAATATAAAGGACCACGGTAATGCGTATTCGCACAGAACGAAATACTCTACTAAAAGTTGATGGTTCGTTAATTGAAGACGTGGATTCAATCAACTTGAAGCTTAAAGAATATGAAAATAAGAGTTCAAACGTTTATCAATCGTTGTCTCCGTATTCACTGGCCACACAGAAAAAAATATTGGCCTGTAAATTTCAATTAAAAATATAATTGATTTTTTCAAAAAATTCAATTAAAAATTAATTGAATCAATTAAATTTTTAATCATATTTACAATTTATTTTTTGAGTTTACAACAGAACTTGGAGTTGGCAACGATGCTAACAATTTTTAATTTTTGAGTCCATTATCGAAGTTTTGCTGTGAATCTTTCTAAATTAATATAAATATGCTTGATATGTTCTTAACAAACCTTAATATAAACAAAGTTTTTGAGCAAAAATTGTTGTGATAAAGTATTTTACAGAAAGTTGAATTTTTACAGCGCCGTTGGGAGGCAATATGTGTGGCGGCTGAGCCACCAGCCGTCTTCGTCACCTTTCGTTACGGCTCTAATGTTTGATATACATACAACACTGTTGTTATTTGTAATTCGTTTATTGTTATTGATTGCAAGATTTTATTTTGTGAACTTAAAGAATAATAGTGTTAAATTGTCTTGTTTTGTGATTAAAACTACGTTTTTTGTAATTGTGTTTAATTGGCAAGTGTTTTTAATAAATTTTATTGGAAATGAGTGCTCGCGTTGAGCGTTTTGTTTGCAATGAAAAATATGGCTGTCCCCAAACATTGTTTATGTACTTGAAAAGACACAATTTGCCGCCTTATGTCACATACAATTGTTTACACGAAAATTGTTTTCAAAAATTTCACGTAAAAACAAACTTAAGACTCACCTTCTTAGACATTTTGAACGTGTAAAACAAGAGTGCCCTAAATTGGATAAAAACAATACATTTCTCCAACAAAGCTGTGAATATGCAGAAGATATGGAATGCGATAATGGAGTGCTGTTACTGCGGAAGGAGCATATAAATTGAATGCTTATCCAGAACCACCAGATGTACCTATTTTTTTTGTATTTAATAAAAATCGTTTAAACATTAACCGTCTTATTCATAAAAAGTTGTGAGAGATTTGAGGTACGTTTTTTGTATGACAAATTGCCTCGCAAACCCTCATAACTTTTTTTGAATAAGACCGTAAATTTTTAATATATAATAATAGTTAAGAAAACCAAATTCTAAAAAATTGTATTTTTTATAGATATAACTACATGTGTATCTACGAAACCTTGAATAAAATCGTTTTAAAAATAGAACACTTTAGTTTTTTTTTTAGCGTCGTCGCAGAGGGTGTGGGTTTCATGCTGAAAAAAATCAATAACGGTTTTAATTGATTCAATTCAAAATTTAACCAAAAATCGCGAAAAAAAATCAATAATTTGTTTAAGTAACTTGATTAAATACTTAATCAATATTTTTGAAAAAAATCAATAAATGTTTTAACCAAATTTACAAATTTTTTAATTGAAGTTGTTTTGACAAATTTACAATTACCTTTAATTAATATTATCATTTTCGTGATTACATCAATTAAAATATTAATCAAATAATCAAATTTTTGAATTGAAATTGATTTTTATTTTTTTCTGTGCAAATACAACTTCTAAAGAAGACCTATGACAACCCTAATGAATTGGATATACTTATTTACTTACTTAGGTGTCCTCAAACAAACCAGAGAGGTTCAGGGCCATACAAAATGAGGATAACATGTTTCTCCAACCGGCTCGATCTTCAGCTTTTCTCCTTCAGTTGGTAACCCCAAGCTCTCGCAGGGAACATAAAAAAAAGGCAACTGTAAAATTTTAACAAAAATAAAATTTTTAAATTAAAATTAAAATTAAATGAATCAAATATTGAAATGAAAAGACGATAAATGGTACCACAAAAAAATACATAAGAAATACCCCAATATTTAACGAAGTTGTTTTAGGTTTCAAAAATACCATAATTCACACTCAATTAACCTGGTTAACAAATAAATTCTCATCAATATGTATACCATTTCTAATAAACGTTTTGGTTAAATTACAAAAAAATAATAATTTTTATTTTCGGTCATTTCGATAAATACGATACGAACAACCAAATAACTCCAGTTAGAGATAAGTTTGTACAGACAGTCGGTAGCGTAGCGGGCTAGACGCTGTGTCACAAACATCGAAACCAGTGATGCCAATTTAGCTCTTTGGGGGGTAGATTTAGCACTTTTCGACGTTGCAAAACGCGAAAAAAATTCAATGGCCTTTTTTGCAAAAACGCGTAATGTGCACGCGTTTTGAGTTTTTATTTAGCCATTTAGCCCGTTTTGTATACAACATAAACTTTGCTAAAGAATGTTATTTTTTTTTCTAATTTGGGTATTCCCGTTGTAATATGACACTTTTGTTGCTAATGGCTTGAACAACTATTAATTTATATTGATGTATTACTGTGAATGACTGGCGAAATATTTTCATCTTCATTGACCGCACACGCTAAATTTGGCTCTATCATTGTATTGGTTATAGCCCAAAAATATCGCAATGCATGGGAAGCAGAATCCACTTTTAATCCAGTAGACGCAACAGAAAAATATGGTTGGTTCCGTCAAATCTGGGAAAGTTACAATTTAATAAAAACATGTGTGTGAGATATCAACGAGTATGCCCTCGTTCAAATTACCGGCGGGGCTTCGGAAAACCGAGAGTTAATTTCGACAACTGGCGCATAAATCAAGCTGAATTTTGGCTGAATCTGCGAGTTATGGATCCCACAAGTCTAACCGGCTAAAATGCACAGTGTCTGTGGAGATATCCCTAAAATCAGGCGCGCAGAATGCCCTCTGTGGCATCAGCTGTGTATCAAGTAGCGACAACCTGTTGGAACTACATGTCGTGATCGGTAGCGCTCTCATTTGACGGTGATAGGAATCCAATCATCGACTTCGAATAAGTACTGAGCAATGATGCCTCCGAACCACAATCCAGACCAAACAATGGCATTCTGTGTGTGCATTGCCAATTTGTAATGACTGGTATCGTCCTAAATGTTATTATTCGCACGTATTGCTTGGTGTTGTAACTTGCATTGTTGATTTGTCTCTATTGTCCGAAAAATAAATAACAGGAACTGACAATAGATAAAACAATGGACCGTGGACGGTCAAAATCTGCCGGTCCCTTTTGGAAACCACTTATTTACTAAGCGCGTTTGTTTCGTTAGTTGTTGTTTTCGTTATTTGGCGCGTTTTAGCACTTTTTTAGTAGTTCGATGGCGCGTTTCGTTCCTGTAGAGTTGGCATCACTGATCGAAACGATCTTCCAGTGGATGTGAGTTCGAATCCTACCGCAGCTGTTTAATTTTTTTTTAAATAAACAAACTTCCTCAAAATATGTACCTCGGATCGAAATTCTTCATCGACTAAAAACGAAAATATTTTTGAAAAATAACGTACAAATATTTTCGTAGATGGGTGAAATTTTGTATCGATTGAAAAATAATCAGCCCACTTCTCAATAGCAATTCCCTGGGAGTTTTTCCCCTATTCCCTTATTCTAAACAAACTTCGAAAAAGGGAAATTTTTCCCCGGGAAAAAATTAGATATTCTAAATGTCAATAAAATGGAGTATGTGAAAAAAACTTTTGGGAGTAATTCCCCCAAAAAATTGCTAGGGAGTGCTGCGCAAAAATTGAAGTATTTAAAATTTTCTATAAAAAATTAAATAATTACTGCTATGTTAATCAATATTATGACATTATTTTTACGGAATAAATTTACTTTAGCACCAACTCTCAGACCTACACCAAAATGTCACCACCGAGAAAAGCGTCTGCACTGAGTTCAAAAGTTTTAAAAGAGGTTATCAAAGTTAGTAGAAATGGGTATCATTACAAAGATCTTTCTAAATTCTATAAATCTGTGTATGCACATATTTATTTGTATTAATCCACTGGGGATTAATTAAAAAAAAACCAATATTTGTTAACCTCCCTTTTTTAATAAAAATTTATTATTTTCCAAAAATTGGTAGTTTTTTTGGTAGACTTTGATAATAGACAAAACTTTTGCCTTTTTTAATGTATAATTCTCACCAATAACCCTTCAAAGGCCGGAGACATTTAAGTTCAAAGTTTTGCTACTTTTTCCACTTTTTCAGCAAAATTAAAAAATTATTTCTAAAAAATCGCGCGATTTAACACAAAAATACTATGCCAAAGCCACGAAGCGGGTGTTGGACTCGCACCACACGAGAAAATCCCTAAGCCACGCAGAAAGCTTTATAACACAAAAATACTATGAACTTTAATTTTGAACTTTATTATCTCTGGTCTTTGTAGGGTTATAGGTGAATATTATACCCTAAAAAAGTTAAGGTCTTGTCTATTATCGGAGCCTACCAAAAAAAAATATAATAGGGCATTTAGTTTGAAAAAAAATTTATATCAAAAAAGTGAGGTTAAAAAAATCGTTTTTTTTAATTTGCTCCCCAATTGGCTAATATAAATAAAATTTTTATACACAGATTTATAGGGTTTAAAAAGAAATTTATAATGGTACCGATTCCAACTAGATTGGATAATAAATGGCTGACTTATGCTCGATTATATATTCAAGCTTTGGAGGTCTATATTTCTATTTTAATCTTTTTTTGGAACAACTCTATTTTAGGGGCAATTGATCAATTTTTTCAATTTTTTAGGGGGTGTATAGAATTTATTTTTAAATGAAAAAAAAACAACTTTTCTCGGAGGCCCATATTTCGCGAGTTATGGCCCTTCAAAGTTCAGATATGTAAAATGTTCGGTTCGAGTAAAATTTCCGTACGTCGAAATGAAAATGAAAATAAATTTTTGAAAATCGTCAAATTTATAATCCACTTTGGTTCAGGCAGGGGGTACAAATTCCCTCTGTACCTTAAGTCGATGTGTGGCAAAATCAGAAAAATCGCGCGATTGTTTTAAAATAATTTTTGTTATTTTGATGAAAACAGGTCCTCATATTATATTGGAAGTTTGATAACAAAATTTTAACTTTTTATATCCCCAGTCTTTCTAGAGCTACTGAGCCGTAGCGTATATAAAAAGCCTGAAATCTTCTCTATTACCGGTGTGTAGAATAAATGTAGCAATACTACGGTCTATTTTTGAAAAATAACGATTTTAAAGAAAAAAGTGAGGTTATAAAATAATTTTTTTTAAATTATTCCACAATGGGTTAAAAAAAAGTAAAATATTTTTAACGGTATTTGTAGAGTTTCTAATGACATAAATTTCAACAAGGTCGGAAAAGTAGTTTCAGAGATATAGCCGACTATACACTCAAGTTTGCAAGCCCATATCTCAAGAAGATGGCCGATCGTAAAAAAAAATATATTTCAGCTCAGCATAAAAATTTATATTGATGATAAAATTATGATTCCATTCCAAGAAATGCCCCTGAACTAGAGTTAAGCCAAGTAAATATGTTCCCTTATTTACTTACAAAGTTTGTGGCAGCTCAAGTGAATTCGTCACATCGCGTAACTATCTCCTTGCAAACGTTTGTTGTTGCTTCTCCTGCTCCCGGTCGTTCTTCTGCTGCCATTCTAAAGTCTATGGTGTACATTTTCACTTATTTTGATTATTAATTAAGTTTTATTTGCTTAAAATGATTTGCATTTAACAACTAAAACCAAACGTCATAAAGCAAAACAGCTGACTTCGAAAATTCGTAATTCTCTCTCCCTTATTATTCTATTCGCCGTCTGTTTAGAATAGGAGGATTTTATTACCGGGAAAAATTAATGAGTTGCCTGGGAATATTTAGAATTGTGCTGAATATTTTTCCAATAAACAACCTACAAATATGGTAGCTGATATGTGATTTTTTTATCACAAGATTTTCAATTAATATTTTGTTTGAATTTTCGAATTTTTTAATTGAATTGAAAAATAATTTTTTTCTGTGAATATTTCACCTGGTCTTTCCAGCGAAGTCTTGGTAGTCATATTTTTCGATGTTCCTCGAGTACGTCTTCGAATACCTTTCGCACTGGTTCATCCTGATCCATTCTACTGACACGGCCTAACCAGCGTAAACGCCCTATTTTAGTGCGCATAACTACGTCGTTGTCGGAATACAGATTATACAGCTCTTGCTGGTTCATACATCGTCGATACTCGGCGTTTTCTATTATAGGACCATATATTTTACGGAGCATTTTTCTCTCGAAGACTCCCAATGATGTTTCCTCAGCATGCGATATGGCCGAGGATTCTGCACCCTAAAAAACATTCTGCACCATAACAAGACAAGACAGGTTGAATAAGAGTTTGACATAGTTGGATTTTCGTTTCTCGAGAGAGGGTGTTATCTCTGAAGTGCTTGCTGAGCCCGAAATAACACTTCCGTACAACCACAATTCTCCATTTGATTTCCAGGCGGGCGCTATTGCTTCTGTTCACGGTAGACACGAGGTAAATATATTCGTCCACTACCTTGAAATTATAACGGTTATCAACGTTTACCCTTTCATTCAATCGGGTGGATGTTGTGCTGGTTAAAATTATTAATTTTGTCTTGTCTTCGATTGCTGCCAAACCCAGGTTTGCTGATTCCTTGTCAATTCTTGAAATTGCTGCAATATTTCGCCCAATGATGTCTAAATCAGTTGCAACCAACCCATAGCCTCGCGAGGCAGACAATAATCGTATTTTTCTTGTATTTTTCACACTCACACGATCGGCAACTGACATGCACACAACAACTCCCAGCTAGCATTTTCAATCGTGCACGACTCTTTCACGATCGGAGCCGACGATTAAAGTAATCGTGCGCGATGTCGTATTCCAATCGCGCACGTTCAGAGCAACTGAAGTAACTGTGTCAAGACGGCGACTCTTTCTTTCCAATCGTCGACGATGAGCAAAATCCAATCGTCGACGATGAGCAAAATCTTTTTCTTTTTCTGCTGAGCAGATATTGGAAAACCCGTTAGAATTTCAGAGAGACATAATTAAATTCTCCTTGCAAAACACGAGTTCGGTGGAGTATGCGGGAAGAAGTAAGACAACAATAAGAAAACTACATGTAAGACTGTGACACAAAGTAAACACAAAAACAAATCGTGAGCACAAAGTCTTAAAAGCAGAGAAAAATATAATTCTGCTCCGACAATCGTGGTGACGATTGGAAATCCAGTCGCGAAACAATGGTGATCGTGAAACAAACATTCAAATACTAGCTGGGCTATGTTTGATTCGAAATATAAGTCTCTGCCTGTGCGTTTGCGACAGCACACAAGCACATAATACGTTTGTGTGCGTGCGTTCGGTTTTGCCTACCACTGGTCTAAATCATCAGCATACGCGAGCGGCATGTTGACGCATTGTTGCAATTACGAACATTGACGAGTGCAATGTTCCTAAACTATTCATTTACGAACATGCCGCGCATTAGGTGCCGAGCAGTGATGCATATACGAACAGGCTCATACGAGCGCGGATCAATAAGTCCGTGACTTTTCAAACTTCCCTCGTAGTTATATGAAATGCAATACTGCTCCCGTCAAGTACCACCTGTTAATAGACTACTGTCAAATTTTGAGCAAGTTTCGTCATTTACTTTGCGTTTAAAAGCTGCTCAAAACATGCAACCTCGTGCATTTTTTTAAAAAGTGAAAAAGTGAATTTCGAGTGCTCATTAAACATTATTTTTTGCGAAAACAAAAACCATCAATCAAACCAAGGAAAAGCTTGATAAATACTATGGGGACTATGCACCATCGCTCTCAATGGTAAAAAAGTGGTTTACTGATTTCGTTGTGGTCGCACAAGTACAAATGACGCTGAACGTTCTGGACGGCCAATTGAGGTCAATACACCCGAAAATGTCGAAAAAAATATGGTGTTGGCAGAACGAACACCAAAAGTGCGGGAGATTCTTGATGCCATAGGCATTTCATATGGCAGTGTGGTTTCGATTTTAAATGATCAGTTGGGTTTAAGAAAGCTGCCTGCAAGATGGGTGCCGCGTTTGCTCTCAATTGACCATAAACGCATGGGTGCACACGTGTGTAGTCTCAATGGCAAAATTCCATGAATTATGCTATGAATTGGTATCTCATCCGCCATATTCTCCGGATGCAAAAAAAAAAACTGTGCTTCATTCAAAAAATCACGGATTTATTGATCCGCCTCGTGGTATTCATTGGCCATAACAGTACGACCTTTTTTTTTCGAAAAAGTGAGGCCCGACAATGCAGGTTGATGGAACTGTACACAATATTGTGGCTTGACTTTTTGTGAAAGTAATATAAAGCTAAGAGTCCAAACATAATCAAACACCCTACAGACGACGACGTGTTTTCTACATAGGTTTCTTATGGCAGGGAAAAATCGTCACGAAAATCCGCTGCGACTGACGACTCGCCGCTAGAATAGAATCTTTTCTAATTTCTTGGCGGCGCTCTCACGAAATCTCTCAATTGAGAGAATGAAGTTGCCACATGTTCATGAAAATCATAAGAGAAACCAACACATATAAATCATACATGTTAGACGCCAGAGATGTTTTCCGTCGCCGTCTGAAGCGTGTCTGGTTCTGTTTGGACTCTAATAAATAAGCTTTATATTATTAAAGAGGTCTTGCGCTTGAATGAATTTGGAAAATTGTGAGTTTAAAAACAGACCGAGTAGGTAAACTCCCGCAGGGGAAATAAGGAAATATATTTAAATGCTTATGCAGTCGGGTGGGTAAAACCCCATACAAAAAAAATCGCTTTTAGGTCACCACCTAAAAATGAGGTTCAGAGTGTTTAATGACTATTTGCAAAATATTGCGATTCTGGGTTCAGCAAATTGTGACCTATTTTGCTTTAAAAACACCTCTAATTATCAGGTTTTTTGGGTGTAACTTTTAAGATGTTGCAGATATTTGGAGAATTTATTATGGGTACGTAGACCTTTATGAGTTGTTGCATTGCACAAATTGTTTTTATTTGTATTTTTGAAGTTAATTGAGTTGTAGAAGTTTAAATGCCGGTTTTTAGTGGATTTTCGTGGAGTCCTAAGAAAAAATCCAAGTAACTCCGTCATTTTTACTCGTATCTTAACACTGAAGAAGTCATTGAGAAGGTTATAAACTCAGTTTCGTAGCTCGGTATGATTATTTGGAACATAACGTTAAATTATACAGCTTATTTTTATTTTTGTCGGTAGTATTTCAAAATTTTTCAAAAGTTATCATGTAATACTACATTGATCGCAAAAAATGTTGCAAAATGCAGTAAAAACCGCTATTTAATACCTTTAAATTATTTATATCTGAAAAGAAATGGTCGTAATATTTGCATTTTTGTAAAACAACTTTGAAGCTTTCAGGATTATAAAACAGTTTAATATTGAATGTGAATGCATTAAATGTTTCAATAAATTTTTTATTTTTTTTTTATTTTTTTTTGTAAATATTGTGGTTTTTAAAGAAACATAATCAATTAAACTACCAAACCATTGTATTCTCTTATTTTTTCGATTTTATTGATACATTTAATGCATTCACATTCAATATTGTTGTAGAACTCAATCAACTTCAAAAATACAAATAAAAAAATATGTGCAATGCAAGAACTCATAAAGGTCTACGTACCCATAATAAATTTTCCAAATATCTGCAACATCTTAAATGTTACACCCAAAAAACCTGATAATTAGAGGTGTTTTTAAAGCAAAATAGCTCACAATTTGCTGAACCCAGAATCGCAATATTTTGCAAATAGTCATTAAACACTATGAACTTCATTTTTAGGTGGTGACAGCAGCATTTTTTTTACCCACCCTATTATGCAGTATTGTATGTAGTGATTGTCAGATGAACTCTTTTTGAACTCTAGGATTGACTTGGATGACATCAATATCATTAGCAATGGTTTACTTCATCCGAACTGAGGGACCTCGATGATAAGGATTTCTTGTGATTGTGCCACGTTCGGCAAAATTGTTTATAAGCCTTATTGTAATCCATTCGCTGGGAGGAGTGTCGCCAAACGGCATTTCTTGTTTCATCATCCTGGCCGTCGGTGGTGCAATGGGTAGTGTGCGCGCCTCTTGTACATGAGATCCTGGGTTCGATCCCTGCTCTGACCACCTTAAAAATTTCGTTCGGCGGCGGTCACCTCGCATAGTGACGGCGACACCATCGAGTATTTAGCCGTGAAAAAGCTTCTCAAAATACCGTTCGGAATCGGTGTAAAAACTGTTGGTCTCAATCAGTGAGTGAAAAATTAGAAAGCGCACAGCTCAATGGTTGTGAGAAGCTCTCCCCAATCCCTTCATGGGATGTAATGGGAAACTGAAAGGCCAATCACAAAAAAAAAGAAAATTCTCAATTTTAGTTGTCTTTGATCCGAGTATTTTTTAAGTTGTAATTCCTTTTTCCGGCAAGTGAACAAATGTAGTGTAGTATTCGAAATCATATTAGCTGCACGATCGTTTCTATGTTCAGTAGCTTCTAGCCCGTTAAGCCACCGCGGTGAGTATTTACATCGGTCACTAACCGAAGTCTTCTATTGTGTTAAACCAATGAATTATACACGCAAAAGTTATCACGATTTGTTTCGGCAGCAACATTCATCAGCCACCCACAAAATGTTATTGAAGAAGCTTTACCAGGGGATGGATGTAAACATCTAATCGGGAACAATTTCAACTGACGAAAATTTGTATTTGCGTAAAACTTCTGCAAAATTGTTTGTCTTTAAACTTCTTACAAAATGTTGTTACTTAAGCCCCGTATTCAGTTCTTGCGAAATTTTCGTAGGAAATTTTGTCATTTATCTCTAAACGGAAAAATTTGTTACGGAGAGTTACCACCTGTCTATGATTTACCTTTCAAATATTTCATTTATAATTCCTCTACGCACTCCATTTTATTTTTAACTTACGTGGTGTTACTTCTGTTTGCTAAAATAATCGAAATGTTAAAATTCCGGTCACAAACAATTATCAAACAATTGTTTTCGTACGAAATAGTTTTGGCGTGACAACCCTGTATTTATACATGGTAACGAAAATTGCATAAAAACTGAATACCGCACGCAGGGAAAAGATTAGTTGGAAATCAGTTCAGGCATTGGAAATTGCATGCTAAAGTCTATATTTTGATTAGAGTTCATAATTGTCATACATCAGAATTATTTGCCGATGATATTGATAGATTAAAAATAGGTCTTACTAAATACAAGTTGCTACTGCCGAATTTTAGTTGTATTAACCAATTTGAGTATTTCAAAAACCTCATTCAACTGAAATGGAAAATACAACTAATAAAAAGTACAATATTAGAATTCGTGTTCAAATATTAGTTACTGTAATCATAATTTAGTTTCTGCCACAAAATTACAAAGTTATGTATTCAATTTTTCAGAAGAGGCTTTTCTGTTAAAGAGAAACTACATATATTTGAATGTTACATGAGGACTTTATACAAAAACTATTTCTTTAAACAGAAAGTGATAAACAAAGTTGTGAAAAAACAATAAAGTGTATAGATATCAGCCTGCGAAGAATGCATACCTTCACAAACACATGTAAACAATTGTGGGCACTTGGCTGGAGGAACTATTATTGTGGATGACACAAAGTAACTAAAACATACATATGATACCCAGGGTACCATCCCCATTTTTGATCGAGAATATGAAAAATTTAGAAAAAATGTCTATATCTCGAAAACGAAGCGTCCAATCGCAAAAATAACAAGTTTTTAGGAGTTTCTAAGGGTTTTTCAAAAAGTGTTCCAATTCAATTCATATATCCAATTCATAAAACATTTTGTTTTCAAAAAATCACCAAAATAAGAAAGTCGCTAAAATAAAATAATAGCTATATCTCGGAAGCAGTGCGTCCAATTGCAAAAATAATAAATTTTTTACCTCCGCAGGAGGCTGTTATCTATGGATGTCTTCAATACGGCATCACTTTCATTTTTAAAAATCGCTAAAACTAAATTCCTGGAATCAAAAATCGCTAAAACGCCCCTATGCCAATATCTCGGAAATCGAAAACAAAACAATTTTTTACGAGTTTCTAAGTATTTTTCATAAAGTGGTCCAATTGTATGGAAAACATTTTGTTCAAACAATCATCAAAATATGAAAATCGCTGAAATAAAAAATGGCTATAACTCGGAAACGGTGCGTCCAATCGCAAAAATAATCGATATTTTAGCCATTTACTTATTTTGGCGATTTTTAGAAGAAGAAAAAGTCCATACGAATTCGACCACTTTATGAAAAACCCATAGAAAGCCGAAAAAATAGTTAAATTTCGATTGAACGCTCCGTTTGCGAAATATCGGGTTTTTCAATAAGAGCGCTACAAAAGTTTTTTTAAATAAAACAAAACCGGTTTTAGATACCAATGAAATTCTTTATTCCTGTGAAAGTACGTTCGATGCCATTATGTATGGAACTCGATTTCTTTTGCATGTCCACCACGGGCACGCTTGCAGAAGTCCAGACGCTGAACCCAATTTTCGACGATTTTCAAGCATAAATCGGCCGATACTGCTGCAATTTCACGTTCGATATTCGTACGAAGTTCATCAATCGTCGCTGGCTTGTTGGCATAGACCATACACTTGACGTAGCCCCACAGAAAATAATCTAACGCCGTCAAATCGCACGACCGAGGCGGCCAATCCACTGGGCCATATCGTGAGATAACACGTTCACCAAACTTGGTTTCCAATAAATTGATTGTGGCATTCGCTGTGTGGCATGTGGCGCCGTCCTGTTGGAACCACATGCCCTCCAAATCCATATTATCCAATTGGGGCCAAAAATATTCAGTTATCATTGAACGGTAGCGATTCGCATTCACAGTAATGTGCCGGTCTTGATCATCACGGAAGAAGTACGGCCCAATGACGCCGACGGCCCATAAACCGTACCAAACCGTAATTTTTTCGGGATGCAATGATGACTCATGGATTACGTGTGGATGGCTGTCTGACCAATAACGCATATTTTGCTTATTGACGAAGCCATTCAGCCAGAAATGAGCCTCATCGCTGAAGATGATTTTCGGTGAAAATCCGAATCATTTTCAAGTTGTTGCTCAGCCCAATTCACGAACATACGACGCTTATGGTGGTCAAGCGGCTTCAGTCCTTGCGTCAATTTGATCTTGTAAGGATGTAGGCCAAGATCTTTTCGCAAAATTCGCCACAACGACGTCACAGAGATGCCTAACGCTTGAGAACGACGTGTGAGAGACACATTTGGGCTTTCTTGAACTGAAGCCTCAGCGGCAGCAATATTCTCGACACTACGGGCACTTCTTTGTCTCACTGGCACGGGAACATTTTGTACTGTGCCTGTGGATTCAAATTTTTCCGCTAGACGCTCAATTGTTGATCTGGTAGGACGATTATGACGACCATAAATTGGACGTAGCGCTCTTAAAGTTGAGTCCACTGACTCCAAATTTCGGTAGTAAATTTTAATAATTTCGACTCGTTGTTGGCTCGTATATCTTTCCATGATGAAATGGCAAATCTTACTGAAGAGAAATGTCAAAAGAGCGGGAAAAAATATGGCGTCGTTTGCTGTCCCTATCGATTTACTTTTGTAGCGTGTCTGTTGAAAAACTCTTTATATACATACAGAATGGAGGTTTAGCGATTTTTTATTAAAAAAAATTTAGTTTTAGCGATTTGTTTAAGGAAAAAAGTGATGCCGTAATATTTTTGCGATTGGAAGCACCGTTTCCGAGATATAACAAGTTTTCTATTTTGGCGATTTTTTGAAAAAAAATTATTTCATGCGAATTGGAACTCTTTGTGAGAAACCCTTAGAAACCCCTAACAATTTGTTATATTTTCGATTAACGCTCCGTTTTTGAGATGTAGAAATTTTTTTCATATTTTCGATCAAAAATGGGCACGAAATACGAACCCTGGTTATAAAAAAAAATAATTTTGATAATTTCCCTTACGGGAATTTTTACTCGGTCTGTTTTCTAAACTTACAAATTTATTCAAGATCAAGACCTTTTTAAATAATATAAAGCTTCAGCTTAATTTTGTTTATACAGTCAAGGAAAAAAGTCTACATACAACCTACGATTTTGAAGTTTAAGAGAATTAGTAGCGACAATTGAAAATGATATTGCAATGTTTTAGTCATTTAAAATAAAGATTATTTTAAGAAAAAAAAAATATGAAAAAAATATAACATGGAAATTATTAGGGAAAACACAATAATTAGCGGGAAAAAAGTGTGCATACAGCGTGGCAACTCCTAATATCAAATAGAAAATTGAAAACAAAGAAAGGGAAATAACAGTTAACTTTATTGAATTAATTACATTTACAAGCATAACAATTGTTTAAGTGGCCAAAGTGACAAAAAAAGAAGGCATTATTCGAATTTGTATCGTGGAAAATGGAAAAACGAAAAGAGATTCATACTTCAGTTCGCAATATGGTAGTAAATCTCCGCAAGGAAAATAAATCTTATAGAGAAATGGCTAAGACAGTAAAATTAAGTCATGCTACTGTCCAGACGATCATTAGAAATTATAATAATACCAATAGTACCGAAACTAAGCCACGATCTGGCAGACCTAGGAAACTTTCGAGACGCGATGTTAGCAGTATTCTTAAAGTAGTCAACCAGGATCCGAAAATAAGGGCTCCAAAATTGGCGGAACACATCGCCAAATGTTCCAATATAATTGTTACTCCACGAACAATAATAAACGTTTTACACGTCAGTGGATTTAATAGCAGAGTAGCACGCTAAACGCCGCTAATTTCGGCGAAAAATCGCAAACTTCACCTTGACTTTGCTTAAGCACATCTAGACAAGGGTATGGACTTTTGGAAGCGTGCTTTATTTACTGACGAAAGTAAGTATAACATTTTCGGAAGTGGTGGCCGATCCCATGTTTGGAGAAATCTAAATACTGCACTTGATCCAAAGAACATAATACCTACAGTAAAACATGGTGGTGGCAACGTTATGGTTTGGAGCGCCATTGCGTCATCTGGAGTGGGTTGTTTGGTTTTTTTGTCGAGGGTAATATGGACCGCTATCAATATAAAACTATATTGAAATATATTGGATTTTCCTACAAGATAACGACCCTAAGCATACTGCACACGTTGTTCGAGACTGGCTTCTTTACTATGCCCCAAGACAGCTGAATTCGCCACTCCAGTCACCAGACTTAAATCCAATAGATCACATATGGGACAATATGACATTAGTAGCCGTGAAACATTAAAAATCGCCATTATTCGTGCATGGGCCGAAATAACATCAATGGCGCGTCGTCTTCAAGCAGCTATTGATGCCCAAGGTGGACCGACCAAATACTAAAAGTTATCTTTCTTTGTTTTTATATATATACAATTTTTAAATAATATATATTTTTTGTGGCTGTATGTAGACATTTTTCCTATGAATTTTTATTTTTATTATGTAAATGAATTTTTTTTTATTTTATAAATAAACTTATTTATTAATGCCTTAAATATTGAAATAAAAATTTTTTTAATTTTCTTCACAAACTTTCTAAAACCTCCAAATCAAGGGATGTATGTAGACTTTTTCCTTCACTGTATTTAAATATAAAATACACAATATTAATAAAAAATTATAGTTTTTACTTCTTTTCGATAAAATTCATAATGGGTTAAAGCATCACCAAATGGTTGTGACAGCCATCAAATTCAAGCAATTACTTTAGTTGAGCATACCAATATATTATTTGGTACCACCGAATTAGCTTTTAAATTGTTCGTTCATCCAACTAATATAATATTCACCACTACAGGATAATTAGATTGCTAAATCTAAAACTTGATTGACAGATCACATTTAACTCTTGTTGCTGTGGCTTCAAGTAAATATGTCAGTTCTTGCAACCAAAATTGAATTAAAAATCAATTGATATGCACAACATTTGGTGATAAAGAACACAATTATTGGTAATCACAACAGAATAATGTAATAGTCCAAGGAACCGCTAAATTTTAACTGGCTGTAAATAGTTGTGACAACGAATCTCTTCTCTGTGTGCGGGTTTTTGTTTGGGTAATGGAATAGGACACAATACTTATTTATGTATCTGATGTCAATAATTACACTGTAAGTAGGTGAACATGACACACCAAAGCGCCGAGACACGTCAACCTAATTTTGGATCGTAGAATCCAGTGGTGTACCCCGTTTTGAAAAGTTAGCTCAAAATCACGAGATATTTCGATTTTAAATTTGTATTAGATTTAAGGCGATTTTTGATTTTATTTGAATGAAAAAACTTGCTTAAAATCAATTTGTTTATTATTTATTTGTCAAATTTTATAATTAGAAATAATGGACGTCCATTTTCAAGCGGATATGGAACTATTTTACTCTTATTTTGATGATTTTATAAATTTTTTTGGATTTATTAAATTTTTACTCTTTGTTTGCAATCGACCAGCAGGAATCAGCAAGCATTGAGTATATTCTTTTTCCAGCGAAACGGTCTTCGAATGCCATTATAGTTTGATGAAATCTTTCGCCAGTTTCGTCTGTTTCTGGGGACAATCGTCGTTCGTAAAAATCGAAATGTGCATGTAACATGTGGATTTTTAACGACATATTAACGCCAAGTTTGTCGAAAGACTTCATCATGTTGTCAATATAATCACGGTACTCTGGTGAGCAATTTTTGCAAAAAAAAGTTTTCAATTACCGCACGAATTGAGTTCCATGCGTTTAGTTCAGTTTCATCTAACATTTCAGAAAAACTCGTATCCCTTAAAAGTTTCCGTATATCTGAACCGTTAACTACACCTGTTAAAA
This sequence comes from Phaonia tiefii, assembly GCA_963931995.1. NCBI lineage: Eukaryota > Metazoa > Arthropoda > Insecta > Diptera > Muscidae > Phaonia > Phaonia tiefii. The sequence goes on from OZ008367.1 coordinate 163,553,812, forward strand.
AAAATTGATATAAAACATATTGTAGTCACACACTTTTAGTTACACAAAATTACCCTCTTTTAATTTTTCAACTGATATTTTTTGAAAAGCGTTGTTTTTCAAGTATATTAATGTATTTTCGTTAATGCGAACCAAGCGCTTTTAAAAATTCTTTACAACTCCCAGCTTGATATGAAGAAGCATCATTTTCTGAAGGGGGATCAATGGTGGACGAATTACATTAAATTCGCCAACAACTTGCGAATCGCGTTTTGGCCAATCTCGCTTTTCGTACTAGTTGCATTTTGGACGCCTGTCCCATTTACAAAAAATACACATGTACTTTGCGTTCCAGCTAATAGTGAAAGAACCTTAAAATTTACGCGCCAATTGTGTTCGTCATAACTGATGCGTTCCAGAATTAATTTCATAGTATCATACGACTCATGCATTCCAAGAGCATTCAACAATGGCACTGGTTTAACGCTGCTGATTTCAAATAGTAAGACTACTTTTAAGCTTCTGATTGAAGAGTCTATGAAAAGACGCCATAAAGTTGGATTCTCGTTGCAGATTCCCATTTCATTCATTAAACCGGGAATATCTTGACAATATGCATAAGCTGCGTCCTCGGAAAGCATGAAATAAGGCATATATGGTTCTTGCCGGTATTTGTAAGATGTAACTTTTACACCTGGCGCCAGCACGTTGACGCTTCTTAGTTCCGAAGCCAAAGTCATTGCATTATTTTGAGATAGCTTCAGATTTCGAACGATTCTATCTAAATGTTCCTGCGAAATTAATGATGTATATTGAATAACTGGCTGAAGGTAATCAGAATCAGCATGATGTAATGATGTTGCTGAAGTTTGTGATTGTACTTCAAAGGACGCAGTATCATATCGCTATGACGATGGATGTACTGGGACAGGCAATTCATCACTGTGTGGAACTGGTACGTGAGCACTTGGCACTCCTTTGTATATATAACCGGATCGTTCTATAAGAATAAATTATTGTGTATTCCATATCTGAGTCAACTTACTGTTTCGATTGAGACCATTTACACCGTTCTTGCACGCGTAGCAATTTTCTGTATCATGTTCCCCTGGATCGGTCCATATCATTGGAAGTCCAAATGGCACCGAATATCGCCGTAATTTCCACCATTTGTTTAATGCACTAAAACATGTGATGCACGTAAATTCAGGTGCATGATCAACATTTCGCATGTCTTCAGCAGGGGTAACCAAAAAATACTGATTGTAAGCTTTGAGGGCATCTTCAACCAAATGTCGTCGATGATTTTTCGGTGTAAATTTTCCACACACAAAACAAAACATATTTAATTTTTCGCAATGTGATCTGCATTTTTCGCCACTCATTTTTCTATTTTTTCAAAATGGTCAATAAAATGCTTATATTTTTGATGTGTTAACATCTATAGCGGCGGGTAGGGACTAGGGATGCTAAACGGGATTGATTTTCAGAAATCCCGGGATTCGGGATTTTGGAAATTCCGATCCCGAAATCCCGAAAATTCCGAGATTTTATTTTTATTTTTTTTTTGGGAAAAGGTCTATTTTACGGCTTGCACTCCAAAAACAACCACAAGGGTGGTAGAATAGGTTATTCTAAGCAAAAAAATTAAAATAACAAAATCGTGGCAAATGCATAGTTTCGGAGTTATGGGCCCCGAAATTTCAGGTATGAGAGAGGGTTATGGCGTTAACGTACCGTGTAAAGCCATTGATATAATTTTTTGTATAAAACAACTCATAAAATAATGTAGCACTTTTTGGTAAGTCGCTTATTTATCGAGATATCGGATGTTGACATTTAGAAAAATTATAGATTTTTTTTAATTTTCTCAAACAAAAATTATTTTAAAAACATCGCACGATTTTTCGAATATTTTTTTTTTCAAACAAAGCAAAAAAATTTTTTTTTTTAAAAAACTTTTTAAATTTTTGCTTGAGAAACGTAAACATCCGATAACTCGATAACTAAGCGACTTATCGAAAAATGCTACATAATTTTTTGAGTTTGTTATGATTTGTTTTATACAAAAAATTGATATCAATGTCTGTACGCGGTACGTTAGTGGAAAAAGTATCCGAAATGTCGGGGTCCATAACTCCAAAACTATGCATTTGCCCCGATTTTGTTATTTTACTTTCTTTGCTTAAAATAACGTGTTGTACCCGACGCAATAATTTTTTGTAGTTTTTGGAGAGTAATATGCCAAAAATTAACTTACGTTAAGATGTGTTTGTTATTAAACCTTTTGTATAAATTAACAAGATTAAAGTTTATTCCTGTATTGCGCTGCTTAGAGGAGCGACTTCTTTATTTAATGATTCAAAATGAACTGACTTAAATTAATTACAAAATTCTTAATGATAACTACCTTACCAACTAATGATGACGTCGCAAAATGTGCACCGTCGCGTTGACTGCTGGCATAACGTAAATTACCTCTGGGGTCGTTGTTCTAATTGTGGCACGCTTAACAGCGTCAGCATTGTTTGATATTACTTATGGCACAACGTCTGCGATCGTTGCTCCAATTGTGGCACGCTTAACAGCGTCAGCATTATTGGTTATTGACCCACCAAACATTTTTGGTGTTAACACCTCCCCTTTTAATTATGAGCGTCCTCGATCGTGACATTTTAGAAATATGGTATTTGGGACAATCTTGGGGTCTGTTGCGATTCCATAAAATTTGTGGTGGCAACTTCAGGGAGTGAGAGGTGTACTGCTGGTATAGTGGTTACAATTTCTTTGCTTGTTTGATTTCTTCCTCTCACAAGCATCACTACGAATAGTATGATAATGGTGGATAATCCAAAATTAATTCCTGAAGTCCATCTGTTCTTGACATCTAGGAGGCCGATTTCTTCGGTATTCTTGAGGTGAAGTTCTTTTACTGATTGTAAGGTAAGCGTTTTCTCAATCGTTGATCCAGGTAATCTAGGCTGTAAAATAGGTGGTAAAGGTTGAACATCCATCATTTGGAAATAGTTATATGTTTTGTCTTTGACAACTATTGATGCATTATGGTACTGCAGAATGTAGGTTCCGGTCAGATCCCGTGGTTCTTCGTTAATATGAATAGTTTCGTTGATTTGATTTAGTAGGAGTATTCCAGGAACAATTTCTTCAACAGTGGGTATGTCGGCATTGTCTATTAATGTGCAATTTGAAGTGTGACTTCTCAGTAAATTTGTTAGGCAGGTATCATTATTTATATTTTCAACATTAATACTATTACAGATGGTTAATTTATTGTATGATTTACAGGGGTACTTTATGCCAAAAGTTGAGTTGTTACATAACAATACTTCGTTATACAGAATCTTATTAACGTATTTTCCAAATTTAGTAGGTTTAACTATTAATTTATTACATGAATTTACATCGGTAGTTGGTATGGTAACAATATAAATAAGATGACTATTGCTGGAGGCTATTTTAACTTCAGAGAACTCGAATGCTTCTTCTAAATTAATATAAGGGATGGCTTCCTTTTCAAAAATTTGTTTAACAATATTTATTTCGTTGTTTGTGAGAATGAATGAGTTTACTATTCCAGCTTTTGCCCAGTGGATGGCATATTGAATACTTAAAAGTTCTTCTTTTAATAATTTTATTTTGTATTTAAGAGTTGATACTTGTGATTCATTGACTATTTCATGAGAATTGAAATACTTTACAATTTGATTAGTTGTTTGAGCTAGAGCATTCATATTATCTATAGATAGTTTATTTACAATTACTTGTCTATCATTATTTCGCAAAACATTATTCATTTTTTGTTTAATTCTATTGAGATGGGCTTGGAGTTGATTGGTTTCATGGGATAGGAAGGGGTACAGAGGATGGGATGTGCTCACGTTGTGGTGTAGGGTCAGTTGTATTTTGTCTATTAGATTCTGTGATGAGCTCTCATCACTATGTTGCGTTGCTGTCATGGAGTTAATATGTGTTACCTCCTGTGGAATTCTTGACAGTGCGTCTGCAACAACATTAGTGTTTCCAGGTTTGTACATTAATTCATATTTGTAATCTTCCAAAAAGGCCTTCCACCTTTTCAGTTTGTAATTCGAGTTTTTATTATTTAACGCATACGTTAAAGGTAAATGGTCCGTGAAGATTTTCATCTTGGCTGCGCCATAAAGATAATTTCTAAGAGACTTGAGAGCCCATACTATTGCGAGCATCTCCTTTTCGTTCGTCGCATAGTGCTCTTCGGGCTTATGGAGAGTTCTTGATAGAAAAATTATTGGTCTATTATCCTGGGATAATACAGCGCCGAGGGCAAAGTTAGAGGCATCCGTAGTCAATTGGAATTCTTTTTCGAAGTCCGGGTAAGCTAATAAGACATCTTCGGATATCAGTGTATTCTTTAATTTCTTGAAGGCATTTAAAGCCTCTTCGTCAAGATCTACTTTTATTTTACTCGAAACATGTTTGGACATGCGTCCATTTTCCCCCCTTAAAAGTATTGTCAGGGGTTTTGCTATTTTAGCATAGTCCCTGATAAAACGTCTATAAAAGTTCGCAAGTCCGAGGAAGGATCTGAGATCTTTAAGTGTGTTGGGAATCGGAAAATTTTGAATCGCTTTTACTCTTTCCGGATTTGTCTTAATTCCCGAATCTGATATGATAAACCCTAAGAATTCTACTTCTTTTTTTAGGAACTCACATTTGTCCAACTGGACCTTCATATTTGCTCCTTGTAGGGTCTCAAAGACTATTTGCAGGTTTTTCAGATGTGTCTCTTCATCCTCTGCGAAAATGATGATATCGTCAATGTAGACGAAACAAATTTTCCCTATATGCTCACGTAAGATATCATCGAGAGCTCTTTGGAAGATTGAAGGGGCATTTTTCAGCCCGAAGGGAAGTCTTGTGAACTCATATTTTCCATTGTTCACAGAGAATGCAGTTTTTTTCATATCACTTTCCTTTAGCGGTATTTGGTGAAAACCGCTCTTCAAGTCGATTACAGAAAACCATTTACTTTTGGATAGTTGTGGCAAGATATCATTTATATTCGGGATTGGGTACTTGTCAGGTATAGTAACATCGTTTAGTTTTCTGTAATCGATAACTAAACGATATTTCTTTTTCCCTGAGGCGTCAGCCTTTTTCGGTACGATCCATATCGGCGAGTTATATGGTGACCGAGATGGTCGTATTATATTGTTATCCAATAATTCTTTAATCTGACTTTCGACTTCATCTTTTAGGTGCAGTGGATATGGGTAATACCGTGAGTATACCGAATTTTCGTCCTTGGTTTGTATTTCACCCATGACCGACGTGGTGACAGTTAATTTCTCATTCGGGTCACTAAATAATTTTTCATACCTCTTCACAATTAAATCTAGGTTGACTTTTTGTTTTTGAGTCATATGGTTGTTCCTGATGTTTATCGTATTTACGGATTGGGAGTATTGTTGCTTTATTAGCACCTTTGTTCTATTATCTATTAACATATAATTTTCGGAAGTAAAGATAACCGCATTCAATTCCTTTAAGCTATCGTTTCCCAGGATAGCGTTAAAAGATTTCAACGTTGGTAACAGAAAAAATTTAGTGCCATTAGAATTTGTATGGAAAAGATCTATAAACGTATGGTGTGTAATTTTGGTTTTACCACCAACAGAATTCGCGTAAAACGTTTCATTATTTGGAATTGGGTTTTTGATAAGTTCGGGTTGGACATAATTTTTATTTGATCCCGTGTCAATTAAAAATTTTAGTGTTTGACCTGAGCTCGTCCTACACTCGATATATGGTAGGGACGAGCTTGTTAGCCTAAAAAATGAATATCAATGAATTCCTGTGTTTCATTCTGTTCATCCTCTTGATTGAAGGTGTTATATTCATTAACATATTCATCTAATGGTTGTAATTCTTGATCATTTTCATAATTGTACATTTCCGATGCATAGTTTTCTTCATTTGAATCGTTTTGAGGTGCATCTGTTTGGAGGTGAAAATTCCTTTGTATTTTCGCTGGTTGATGAACCTGTGCTGATTGATTGGTAGGTCTTTTTCCTACAAACTTGTTATCCTGCACCGGCCTATTCATATAATTGACCGCTTTCGATCGCATGGATTGATCTACATCCATTGGTTCTGGTTTGGCTTGCGGCTTCGGTGCCGTTGGACGTTGGGGAGCGAAACCATAGCCATTTTGATAATATTGCCGTTGAGGCATCTGGTTAAAGAATTGTTGTTGAGATATTGATGGCTGGTTTTGGTTAAAATACCCTTGAGGTATTTGATTGAAGGATTGTGGAATAAATCCTTGATTTGGATTAATATATTTCGGATTATAGTTCTTACGAGGTGGAGGTTGCTGTTGAGATTTCTCGGTTTTTGCATGGGAATTTGCATACTGTGCTCTATATTGTTGGTTCTCTAATTTGAGACACAAATGCAGAGCTTGAGGAAGGTCTGTGGGTTCCCTTATTCCCAGAAGACGGGGCAAATCACCTTTAAGTCCTCTGATAAATGTATCCAGCGCTTTGTCCCTATAGGTTTGTGTTAGAATATCTAACGATTCACGTCCCATCTCCATACTGGAGAGTTTATTTGTTATTAGAGACAGGTGGGAGTATACCACCTGGTAAAATTCTTGTATAGTACAATTGCCTTGTACAATAGATATCATTTGGTATTCCAGGGTTGACAAATCCCTTTTGTCTGCATAATGCAGTGTCAGACAGCGGGAAATGCATTCCCAGTTTAGAGGAGTATTGTAAGATTCTAGGGCGGCGTCAGCGCTGCCAATAATCTTATTTCTGATAACGTTGAGGATACCGAAATATTTCGGCGTTCCCTTATAGGATTCATATAGTTTTAAAATTCTTTCTACGCTCTTTTTCCAGGAGCTATACTCGGATTGGTTGCCAGAGAATTCCCTAAGACACCTAACCACGTCTGGAATTTTGTCCAGTTCGGTAAGATTTCCCCTATATCTTTCCTCTATGTCTTGGTCTATTCCCGAAATATCTGCGTTTGGATTTAGAATTTGCCTGACTACATTTCGGGATTGTTCTGCACACATTTGCCTTATCGCGTCGATATCAATCGCGTTCACGTTAGGTTGAATTTGGGGTATGGGAGGATTTTGGATGTTTAGGATAGGGGGTCTCACTAAATTGCTTGGGTTTGCCATTTTATATTTTTCTTTTCTTTTATATTTTGAATATTTTATTTTTAATCACTTATTTATTATGTTTAAACTACACAGGATTGGTTTTTACAATTTTCTTACTGCCGCTAGAGGGTCCCGTAGGATTCGTAGTGGCTTCTAGTCACTTATCACTATACTCACACTAAAATAATTGCTAGCATACTGGGAGCCGGAAGGTCGACAGAATCCTTTTTCTTTGTTGGTACTCAGGGGTCAATTTTTCACAGCTGCTCTCAGTTGAAGGTCCTACGGTCTCTTCCTGCTGATTGTGTTGAATTTGTAGCCTGTTCGGGTACTTGATTTAGTTGCACTTGTAGCCTGTTCGGGTACTTGATTTAGTTGCACTTGTAGCCTGTTCGGGTACTTGATTTAGTTGCACTTGTAGCCTGTTCGGGTACTTGATTTAGTTGCACTTGTAGCCTGTTCGGGTACTTGATTTAGTTGCACTTGTAGCCTGTTCGGGTACTTGATTTAGTTGCACTTGTAGCCTGTTCGGGTACTTGATTTAGTTGCACTTGTAGCCTGTTCGGGTACTTGATTTAGTTGCACTTGTAGCCTGTTCGGGTACTTGATTTAGTTGGGCGCCAATTAACAAGATTAAAGTTTATTCCTGTATTGCGCTGCTTAGAGGAGCGACTTCTTTATTTAATGATTCAAAATGAACTGACTTAAATTAATTACAAAATTCTTAATGATAACTACCTTACCAACTAATGATGACGTCGCAAAATGTGCACCGTCGCGTTGACTGCTGGCATAACGTAAATTACCTCTGGGGTCGTTGTTCTAATTGTGGCACGCTTAACAGCGTCAGCATTGTTTGATATTACTTATGGCACAACGTCTGCGATCGTTGCTCCAATTGTGGCACGCTTAACAGCGTCAGCATTATTGGTTATTGACCCACCAAACATTTTTGGTGTTAACATATAGCCGCCATTGGTTTTTAAACCCTTTTTGCACAATTTTAATTTTGCTTGAGGTGCACCTTTCGACTCTTCCAAAAAAAATAACACCATACAGAACTTTTGTCGAACTTTGTTTTTAGTTTTATGTTTTTCAAAATTAATAATAATCCCGAAAAATCCCGGGATTTACTTATTACAATCCCGGGATTCGGGATTCATCAATCCCGAAAAATCCCGGGATTTCGGGATTTCCCGTTTGACATCCCTAGTAGGGACTAATCTATCAAAGTGAAAACTTTGATATATATGTTGTAGCATCTGTTTGTAATAGGGATGCCGATCCGAAAATCCCGAATCCCAAAATTATTATACATAATTATTATGGCCCCAAATTGTAAGAGGTCAACTAATTCTGCTTCCAAATAGATGTCTATTATTTCAACGGTTACATTTTGTCGAAAAAAAATATATATAAATTTATTCAACATGAGCTTTTGCAGGTTTTTCCCTCAAATAAAATCAAAAGTCACCTTAACAGCCTTATTCTGGCAGGGTTACAAAAGTCACCACGGTTACTATTTGACAGCAATGTGACAATTGTCACAAATCGGTATTCTGACACATTTTTTTGGTGACAAAAGTAACAAAAACTGTTACCTGCCAAAGAGGAGGTAACAGCGCGTGACAGCTGTTTTATTTGCCGGAAAGTTGATACAGAAACATGTTATAAATTCTGCAAGTAAACAATAAAACTGTATACGGGAAAATTTAATAATATATTTTGTACCAAAACGACAAGAGGGCATAATTAAATGGAGGAAGGACTTTTGTTACTTTGTGCTACGGAAATTAAGCATAAATAAGAAATAACTTGCTTTTGTGTTAGAAAGATTTAAAAAGCGCGAAATGTATTATACAATTTTTAACGCAAATATCTCCGGTCTTTGAAGGGATATTGGTGACATATACCTTTAAAAAAAAAGCTACGCGCTTGTCTATTATCGGAACCTGCCAAAAAATAAGTATAATAGGGGATTTTTTGAAAAAAATTAAATTTTTAGCAGAAAAGTGAGGTTAAAAATCGTTTTATTAATTAGCTCCCCAATGGGTTAGTAAAAATAAATATGTTTATACACTGATTTATAGAGCTGAGAAAGACCTTTGTAATGATACCCATTTCTACCAGATCCGATCATAAATACCGGTGATACGAACGATTATATACTCAAGATTTAAAGGCCTATATCTCAAGAAGTTGGACCGTCCGTGGGGTGGAAAACCATTTTTTGAACTTAGCGCAGAAGCCTTTGTCGGTGGTAAAATTTTGATGTAGATCAGAGAGTTGGCGCTAAAGTAAATTATTTCTTCTAATTGGCGCGGTTGCGCAGGTGTATTCTTTCCGCTTAGCATCTCTGTAAGTTCCTTGAGGAAGGCAATATAGCATTCCAGCTATGCCTTTGCGGTGCGCTCAAATTCCTAAAATAATAATGTATTAATTTTAATTCAAGAAAACATAAATATATTAAATACTCTCTTTTCCTTTTTTACCGCATTTATTTTGTGCAGAAAACCATGTTTTTGTTTTGTTGTCCCTGCTTTTGACAACCTGTTATTGTGAGGTGAATTATTTGTTACGAGGTGAATTTTTCGCTTTTTTACCGTTTTGCCAGAATAACAGATACAAACAATGAATAGGGGTGTAAATCAACTACAAATTTAAAATCGAAATATCTCGTTATTTTGAGCTAACTTTTTACATCGGAGTACACCACTGGATTCTATGACCCAAAAATTAGTTCACTAGTCTCGGTGTTTTTGTGTGTCATTTCAAAACTTCAAATTTTACTTACAGTATTATGTACAACTCGCCACTTTCATTACCCATATAAGTAATCTAAGGCAATAATAGTGGAAGATTATGACCGCGGTAAGTGGTTGTGGTAGGTACTAAAATTGTATTAGACTTCCTTCCTTTGTGGTTAAAGATGTTGCTAAGGAATTGTTCATGATGTGGTTAAATCGAGTTTGTTGTTTGTTAAAGCCGATATCATTAATTGCCCGGATAAGGATGGATAAATTTAAAGAGGCTATTAAAAGATGTTAAAAAAGATTCACTTCATTAAAATGAAATAATTAATTTATGTTTTTTATTTTGTATTTTATTTCGTTGAAAATAGATAAGAGTTTAATATTCTATGCTCAAAAGAAGAATAGTTATATAAGTAGATTTTTTTTATTATTCAAGAGAACTGGTAACATCTTAACAAGGGTCGAAGTTTTTTTTTAGCAACGACTGAAGTCACTTTTAGTCACTATAATACCGACATGTTGCAGAATAGATCGAAGACTTTCTGTGAGCAATGCCAATGGGAAACACCAACAGTGAGGATATAGAGACATAGCTTGGTACACTTTTCCCCGTATCGGGCTATTGAAGCCAGCCTTACAATCTACAAAGAAGTGGTAGGTGTCGATTTGTTTTCCGTGGGGTTTCTCCAGGATTTGTCGTAGAATATCTTCTCGATAGTTGACTTTCCAGGCTTAAAGCCACACTGATAAGGTCCGAACAGGTCTGCAACAAACGGCTTTTGTCTATCACACATTACGCTCGAAAGGCCCTTGTATTCGACGAATAAAGATTTTATTCCATGATAGTTGGGACATATACTCGGGTCGATTTTTTTTTAAAAAAGGACACAGTATGTTAAGGCTCCAATCGTCGGCATTCGTCCAGAGTCCGCGTGATTTAATGTGGTTCTCGACGTGAAGTCCTTAACCACAGGTGAGCACCGCCCCACCAAGAACATGTTTGATACGACTGTTAGCGCCGCCAGTGACTTTTGATATGCCTGCCTTGATGGGGACATCAAAAACTCAATCTCTCCAGCGTTTAAATGAAACTCCAAAACGTGCACTTGTTCGTACTGGTTCATTCGGATCCTTTCTACTGGCACGACCTAGCCAGCGTAATCGCCCTGTACGCATAACTACATCGATGTCGGGATACAGATTATACAGCTCGTGGTTCATCCGTCGTCGATACTCGCCGTTTTCTCTTATAGATCCATATGTTTCCGGAGCATTTTTCTCTCGATGACTCCCAGTGATGTTTCATCAGCCTGCAATATGACCCTGGATTTTGCGCCATAAAACAAGACAGGTTGTAAGAGTGGCTGATATAGGTGGATCTTCGTTTCTCGAGAGAGGTTATTATCAGTGAAGTGCTTGCTTAAATAAATAAAATAAATGTTTCCCATGACATCCCATGAAGGGATTGGGGAGAGCTTTACACAACCAGTCAGCTGTGCGCTCTCTAGTTTTGAACTCACTAATTGGGACCAATAGATTTTACACCGGTTCCGAACGGTATTTTGAGAAGCTTTTTCATGGCTAAGTACTCGATAGAGTCGCCATCACTAAGCTAGGTAACCGGCGTCGAAAGAAATGTAAGGTGGTCGGAGCAGGGATCGAACCCATGTAGTTATATACAAGAGCCGTGCGCACTGACCATAGCACCACCGACGATCAAGTGCCAGTCGTGCATGCTTAGCCCAAAATAACACATGTTCTCTGTTTGATTTCTAGGCTGACGTTATTGCTTCTGTTCGCGGCACATCCGAGGTAAATGAATTCGTCCAATTCCTAGAAATTATAACGATTATCAGCGTTCATCCTTTCATCCAATCGGGTGGACAGAACACAGTCTGCTAAGACTCCAATCGACGGAAATTAATTCGTCTAGCCAGACTTTGCATATGAGTTGATGCATGCACCTTTCCATCTTCTAGCCGCAAGCCGTAAACAGCTGAGCTGGTAGTCCATCAGCGCCAGGGGCTCTGTTGTTCTTAAACCGGCAAATTTCGGCTCTATTTTCGCTTTGGCTAGGTGGGGGCAGTCGACGCCATCGTACTGTACCCTCATCTATATTGAAGTCTCCTGGGACAAGTTAAGCAGAAAAGTAATCTCTCCATATCCGTCCTTATCGCTACAAATGTGGGGCCCTGATCCATTTCCGTTGGTTTGGCTTTGTATTATTCAGGAGAATTTACGGGCCTCATTCTTTCTTCTGTAAAATTAAATTTTCTCATACTCGCGCTTTCTACACAACCTTTTTTCTTCTTAAATAAACGGGTTTCGTTACTCCTCTTCTCCTTCTACCGCTCCGTCGCGGCTCGCTTTGCAACCGACTGAAGCATTGCCATATGTGTAGCGCTATTCCTATCACTTGCCATGCGGCCCTCTTTATAGTACCATGCTTTGTCTTTAAGCGGTTTTCCATAACCAAGAATGGTCAGAGCAGCAATTTTCAAAGAGTGGGAAATGTACTTCCACTGTGCTTCAGGTTCATGAGGCGGGGGTGCGTTCTGTGCCAGTAGCTGAGTGAGCTTCTGCATATGCCGCGACTATTTCTCGTAATACCAGCTTCCCGATGCCCGACGTTCTATATGTCTGGTTTCGTACGACTTTTGCTCTGCTTAATCTTGAGCGAACTTTTGCTGCAACCAGGTAGTGATCCGAATCGATATTAGCTCCTCGACACGTGAATCTCGAGTGGTTCACCTGATTCAAGTCACACCCTCGGTCGCAGCATCCACATTGTCGTCAGTACGCTCCGTGCGACTACGGGGACCGTGAGTGTTGTCTACTCGGTAAACTTAAAACTTATTTCCAATAAACATTAGACCAATATGTAAGATCCACCATCCCTCTCTTTACGTTCTCTCGATGACGACGATGTAGTTGATCATGTCATCGACTTCGATTTGCTGTTGTATGTTCAAAGGCGATCAAGAAGTGGACGAACAGAAGTTGTGTGCAATTTGGCCACCATCGTAAAAGAGAGCGAAAACGACGACATGATTCACTCAAACGCATTTCTCACCAGCGTCATATCTTTTACATGCTTTATGTAATCTTACTTAAACATGGGTGGAATTTGTATAGTTATGTACATGGTTGCAATGGTTACTGTGCGCCCCTCTTGTACATGAGATCCTGGGTACGATCCCTGCTCCTACCACCTTAAATTTATTTTTTGGTGGCGGTCACCTCGCATAGTGACGGCAACACTATCGAGTGTTTAGCCATGAAAAACAGTTCTCAAAACACCGTTCGTAACCTGTGTAAAACTCTAGGTCCCAATCACTGATTACACAAACTAGAAAGCGCACAGCTCACTGGTTGTGAGAAGCTCTCCCCAATTCGTTCAAGGGGTGTAATGGGAAACAATTTATTTTATATGCAATAACATCCTCAAAAAACGGCTCCTGTATTGAAATATTCAATGAAGAGAGTACACTCAGAGCTCTAATTGTTTGAGAAGAGGTTGAGGTTGAATTGAGGTTGTCACAATCGACTTTAGTTCTCACAAGTGAAATTCGTTTGAAGCAACCTCGTTGCAAAATTGATTCAGTTGTGACAAACGAATATTCAATTATATTCGTTCTGTTAACTAAATTTTTTAAAATTTCGGTTGGAACAACCGAATTTGGAATCAATTCTGATACGACAACCGAAATTGGCACCAACTGATGATGTGGCATCAATTCGGTTGGAGTAACAGAAGTCGGCATCAGTTCGGTTGTAGCTATCGAATTTGGTATCAATTCGGTTGCAATAACCGAATTTAGACTTATGTCGGTTGCAACGACCGAATTTGGCGCCAATTCGATTGCTGTAACAGAATTTCTCCTTAGTTCTGTAGGTACAACCGAATTCTATGTATTTCAAATCTGACGTTGAAAATTCTAAAAACAAATCTTATGTTAAAGAACGATAATGAATGTATAATTATTGCTGTCCCGGCGATATCAAGGTATTTTTTTTTATTAAGAAAGGTAAGTAAAAATATTGTAAATACGGGATTTGTATTAAAATGCCTTTCTTATTTTGCAGAAAACATCCAAGCAGATATGAAGAGTTTTGAAGTTTTTTAAGGTCGGTCGGTTGAGATATGCTGTAATCGTCTGTACATATGTACAACGGTTTAGGACCTATATCAAAATGCTGGCTGGGACTTGAGGGTCAGAATGATTTAAATGACTTTATTTCCTCGCTTTGTAATATATGAGTACAGGAAAATAAATCATCACTTAGTAATAGCAAAACAACATTCAAAATTAATTTGTGACACTATGTAAATTCGGTTGTAACAACCTCTAATGAGGTTGCGTCAACCTCTAACGAGGTTATGTCAACCTCTAATGAGGTTATGTCAACCTCTAATGAAGTTGCGTCAATCTCTAATGAAGTTACGTCAATCTCTAATGAGGTTGGGTCAACCTATAAAGAGGTTGCGTCAATGAGGTTATGTCAACCTCTAATGAGGTTGTGTCAACCTCTAATTCGGTTGAGACAACATCTAATTCGGTTGAGAAAACCTCTAAATTCGGTCACGACTAATTCGGCTGTCTCAACCGAACTTTTCTGTGAGTGAAAGAGATCAGAAAGTCGTAAAGCTTCACTCGTTTTGTTTGTTGGTATTCGAGTTGAGAGAAATTTTGACTGCCTTCTTTAGTCAATAGTTTTTGGTATGTTACTCGTTACTCAGTGGTTAAACATAAAACGGACAGAAACTTAACTTAAAACATAAATTATCTGTGATTAGTAGCAATCAAACACTATTTAAACTTAGTTTGCTGCATGGTGTGATTTTGGTTGCTTATCACTCTTTCGTCTATATGCTCTGATTTCTATAAATTTCCTACTTCATAGTCCATCAGCTGTCTCATGGATACCCCTGCATAAACCCACAGTTTGGATTTTAATTTGCAATATATCAGAACGCTATTCAAGCGTGAAGCACCGTATTCAGTTCTTCCTAAATTTTCGTAAGAAATTTTGTCATTTATCTCTAATTTTGTTTCATTTTTTATAATTCATCTTTGCACTCTATTCTGTTTTTAACGCACGTGGTATTACTTTTGTTTACTAAAATAATCGAAACTACTTATAAATCGAAAATTCCGGTCTCAAACAATTATCAAACAATTGTTTTCGTACGAAATAACTTCGGCGTAACAACCCTGTACTTTATTTTTCTTACGAAATTTTCGCGAAGAGCTGAGTACCAAGCAAATGAAAGTGGGTGAAATTTTCGTTATTTTTTATACACGTACTTCTTATAGCAACGAAAATTTCATAACAATTGAATACCGGGCTTAAAACGTCTCCGTTCATTCAGCGGAGAAATGATACTGAGTGACAGTCAGTTTGAAAGGGGGGAAGATGTCAGTTACAAAATAACATGAATCAAAAATATACTTAGACTTGGACCACCCTGTATTAGGTGGCCCGAAAGCACTTACCCGAAGGTATTTTTCTATACGACGGCAGTTTGACATCTCCGTGACTTTTTGACGTTTCTCAACATAGTCTCATTTTAGGTCGATACATTTAGTCTATCATTTTTCCAATTTTTAAAAGAAGGGGCAAATGTCCGAAAACGATTCTGCGACATGACGGAAGGATGGCGTCATTTATTGAGTATCTTCCCACAAGGACACTCTTAGGAGTGAAGTCGGGAGAGTGATGCTTCCGTGATTCCCCGGTCAAATGAAATTACAAAAGTGTATGCCCAGCGTATGCGGCTAACTGGTTAGTATCTCTTCCTCACGTTAGAGGAGGCTATTTATCACAGTAATGGTTCTACTCACAACGAACTCCCCCAATCCGTGGTGTCACGCGTACCCGTGCCTACGGATTGTTTGTAGTCGGGGATATCTGACTGTATTTTAGCGGTACCTCATTGCTACCTCTGTGTCACAGGCCGTCAGTCAAGTTCTGCTTGACGTGAAATCCCCTACACTCGTGGCGCCGAAAATGATTTCTACAAACTACAACGCAATAATCCATAACGACAATTGCATTCTAACGGACAATGATACAACAAGCGAGAATAACATCGAACAGACTAGTACAGTGGAATAAAGCTGTCGCGCTGGCGGTGAAATGGTCGGCGCTTAGCCGCCAGAGTTCTAGAGATGTTGGGCAAGGTCGATCCTCACAGAAAATCAAAAGACATCAATTAATTGGATAAAGAATCAGACTGGCCCACGGTACGCCGATGACTTCACCTCTATGAAATCAGGAAAACGTTTACGATCGAACCATGAACCATCTCCCGGAGTAGATTTATTTATCAGGTTTTACGACTGGGATAACTCGAGTAATTTTCCAAATCTCCGGTATGACCAGTTGGCATACCGAAACGGTGAGCGTATGGGGGAGATACTGAATCCCTATTGATCTGAGTTTCTTTAGAATTACCTCCGAGATGCCATCTGGACCGAGAGCTTTAGAAGGCTTAGATTTGGAGATTATTGCTTCGACTTCCATGGGTGTGAAGGAACAGGGTACTATATCTCATTTGAGATACTTAGTTCTTCGAACTACAGCACTCTTAGTCCTATTCTGCTGTGTTGGGTGTGCAATAAATTGCTGGCAGAATTTGGTAGCGCATTTCTTGGCATCCCTGTAAAACGTACCATCAAACGGGATAGTCATGTGGCCTTTATCATTTCAGAAGACACCGACGAAGAGGCCAACAACACGGGGGTGGAGAGGGGCGTAGCTGCACATGTAGATACTACTACAGATAAACCTCCACCAGCAGCTTTACTGCTCCACATCAAGAACAAAGAACATCCAAGAACGGTGGATAAATCATGGTAGGATTTGCCAAAGGCACGTCGGGAACGTGTTTAATTACCAAGAATTACAGTAGAAACTCGATTCTTGCACTTAATGAAAACCCGACTCGGTGCAAGTTTCGAGGTTGTCACAAGCACCGAGTATTAATTTCCCATACAAAATAAAAGGCACATACATCTGTTTATGACACCGCACCTCTCAATAGTCAGCTTAAAACTGATTCAAATTACAACATTTCATCAGCAGCATTAAACGACGGGGATTTCCCGAAATGTATTCAGTCTAAGAAAACGTAAACAAAGCAGCACGTAAGAGTAATACAAAAATTTTGCAAGTATCGAGTTAAAAATATTCGGATGTCGCAAGTACTGAGTGCGGAATGAAAAATATTTCAGATCCGATACTGGGATCTCGACGTCGCGACGCCGGTTGGTTCCAAGGCCTAGCAAAGTAAGTGGCGTTTGGAGATCAGCGGTCGGTAGATTACTACCCTTACTAGCTACGAAAAAAGTAGGCGAGCTCTAGATGCTTTTTGATTGGTGGCCCCCCATCCAGGCCGAGGGCACATGTCTCAATCCCAGCCAGCGCTCCTGACGTGGAGGGAATTGAGTATTATCTCAAGGATATTAATCCCGAACTTCCAACGTATATTTGGAAAATCGGACGTCTGGAAGAGGGAGAGGTGTCCGTACACATGGACGAATCACGAATCACTGCAACTTCTGAAAAAATCCGGTGGCGTAGTCTTGTTTGCTCTTGGGGAGATAACATTGAAAATCTATAAACGGAATCAGGAATATTATACTGTTGATGGCATATCGACTGTAAACGATGCAGTACCACAAGCTAAGAATTATGACAGCTTTATGTTTTCTTTGGATTTAAGCATTTGTTGACTTTGAGCATTTTGTTAAGAGATCAAAATCAATCAACTCGATCATGATGGCATCGTGTCGTCTACAGTCGACAACGACGAATCAGCACTAATCGCGAAGGTGATAATGATGTTTATGGGCAATGCAGATGGGATGAATGAAGGAGCTATAAAAACGTCACGAATATTGAGGAAGTTATCTTATTTATGGGCCATTCCATGCCAAAATGAACAAAAAAGTACAACCATGGCTCCTATTTTCCTGAAAAGCCGTTTGGTGCAATACCTTGGAGCATTTCCCTAGCAGCAAACTACCTCCGTAAAGACAAGTATCTTCTGGTAATGTAATTTCCAGACTTTTGTCTGATGGCAGCTAAAGTGATTGGATGTCATGCTAGTTCTAGTGTACCTCAGGTTATTAGGTAACAATAGTCACTGAATCTCCTGGGACTATTAGGGTATTTCTTTTGACTTTAGATGGCAAATGATCCAACTTTACTGGTCACTGGGGGAATTAAAACACTACAGTAAAACAAAACTCGGACTTAACAAACTAACGGAGTGCTGTAGTCTAGTCAGCGTCTGATCCGTATAGGGCGGCTGCAATACAAATCCCGGCAGGAGGTGAAACGACTAGCCGCGATGCTGTAGTCCTTCTAACCGCCACTGTTCGAAATGACAATTAAAATACAAGATCGTAAAGAAAGCATACAATCCCTCTATTTGTTGGCGACCCTTGCAAACGTTATAAGGACCACGCTTTACCGATATGCGGTTGGAATGTTAGAATATTATACAGATACTGCGCCATAATCCAACTAGCAGATGTCCTTGCGAATTATAAGGCTGGCATTACTGCAATCCAGATAATGCGATGGACAGGACATGCATGTAAAAGGAGTAGGAACTGTGACAAGTACTACAGATAGCTTCTCAGCATATAAATTTCCGGGCCCAGATGGTATTATACCTAACATGCTGCAATGCGCGGAGGTCTAAATTAGGCCATGGCTCCGTATTACATTCCGATCCTGCCTGACTCTTAACTTCTTACCAAAGAGTTGGAGTCAGATAAGAGTGGTCTTCATTCCCAAATCGGGGAGACGGAGTCATGAGAGCGCAAAGGATTTCAGACCTAGCAGCCTCTCATAGTTTCTTCTGAAAAGCTTGAAAGGCTAATCGACGCACACATCCTCAAGAAGATGGATGGATCGCCCAAAATATCACGCAGCCAACATGCATATCTAAAAGGCCCGTCAACCGATACAGCCCTGCACGAAGTCGGCAGAACTATTGAGACGTCCTTAGAGCAGAAACAATATACCCTCGCCGCGGCCTTCTTGGATATAGAGGGTGCATTCAATAACGTCAGCTCAGCAGCTAAAGAAGAATCACTTGAAGATCTAGGCGTGGAAACATTCCTCCAGTGTTGGATAGTGACAATGCTACAGAGCAGAATTATCAACGCCTCTATGGGCAACAGTGCGCTATCTAAGTGAGTACATATTTCAGAAGACACCGGAACTCCCAGGAGAACTCCCCAGGGTAGAGTCATCTCTCCCCTACTTTGGTTACTCGTAATCAACAAAATACTACTGAAACTGGAGAATATGAGTATCAAAACCGTGGCGTATGGGGCCGACGTGGTAATAATGGTGTCTGGTTTGTTCCCATCCATGTTGAGCGAAATCATGAATGAGGCCTTGAAATCACTTAACGATTGGGCCACTGGGAGTGGTCTTGGAGTGAATCCAGGGAAAATTGAGGTCATGCTTTTTACCACGAAGACCAAGATATCAAAGTTAAATCCTCCTCGGCTAAGTGGAATAGAGATTCGACTGTCAACTCACGCCAAGTACTTGGGCGTGATTCTAGACCCTAAACTTTTCTGGAAGCATAACGTAGAGCACCGCGCATAGAAGGCAACCGTTGCGTACTACGCTTGTCGGAAAATGCTCGGAAGCCGGTGAGGTCTCCGACCGAAAATGGTGCTATGGATGCACAATCAGACCAATACTCTCCTATGGAGCAATGGTATGGTGGCCTGTCGCAGGGCAGACGTCCACCATGATACTGTTGTATAGAGGACAGATATCAGCTTGCATCGGGATAACAGGGGCAATGAGGACGTGTCCAGCTGAAGCCCTTAATCCAATGCTTCATATTATACCAATCGACCTTCACATCACAGCTAATGCGGCCTGGAGGGCCACCCGACTAAACGCTCTTGGACTCTGGAAGAGCAACGCATATGGACATGCGAGTATACTACAGACAATTCCAAGAGAACTCAATATAACCACCGATTACTGCACCCTCTCATTGACGTTCGATAACCTATTCGATGTCAGGTTTCCTAGGAGAATAGAGTGGGATAAAAGGGAACCACTTACAGGTTTTGACACCAAAGTATTTACGGACGGATCCAAAATGGAATGTGGAACGGGCTCGGGTGTTCTCTCCGAAGAGGCATGCCTCAATTTTTCATTCAAACTCCCAGACAAGTGCAGCGTTTTCCAAGCGGTGGTACTGACCATCAAAGAAGCCTGCGCCGCACATATACTACAGCGAAGAACAGAGCACATAGGAATATTTGTAGATAGCCAAGGGGCTCTCCTATCACTTAAATCTTACAATACTGCATCTGCATAGTTAGTGAATGTAGGGAAAAGTTTGTCGAGCTAGGCCGGCTGGCCAACGTGGTTCTCATCTGGATACCAGGCCGGCCACAAGGATTTCCAAGGGAGCGAAAAGGCAGACGAACTAGCCAGGGTAGGATCCTCTTCCACCGAACTCCACATGGCGTCAGTCGTAACGCCTATAGGGTTGGTCAAAACGGTATTTTCCTGCATTATCTTGAACGAGCGAAGACCAGATGGGATAGGACGGAAACGTGCCGCATATCCAGAAACACATAGCCAAAATATAACATTCACGGGACTAACTCTCTGATTAGCCATAATCGGGGAGACATATCTAGGCTAACTGGCGTGTTGACCGGGCACTGGCCAATCCGTAATCACGCAAGACGGTTGAAGCTGCCATATAATGACCACTACCGTGCCTGCGATGATGCAGAAGAGGAGGAGACGGTGGAGCATCTCTTCTGCAGTTGTCCGGCTCTGATGAGTAGACGCCTGAAGACTATTTGCCGTCCCTTCCTGCTTAACCTCACTGAGATACACGAGATAGATCTAGGGGATATAATGAGGTATCTCCGATTAACAGGCTGGATATAGACACGGTACTTAGGACTGCCCGGAATGATGTGGTTAGCAAAATGGTGTCTCAAGACACTAATTGATGCCAAATAGTATATTTAGCAACCACGAAAACCTACAAAGCAACTACATACACCCTGTAAATAGGATGAATTTGATTACGTATTTGTAGTTTTGGGAAAAGCATAATTTGTGTACTGCCTCGATGGCAAATAAAGGATATGAGATCAAGAATATGTTTTATGAGTGCCCTGAAGAAACCAATGACCACTGCCCTGGTCATGGCATTAAGACTGTTCTAGGCGATTTTAATGCCAGTCACCGTGGAAAATATTTTTCAACCAACCGTCAGTAAATTTAGTTCCTGTTCGCACTTCCAACAACGGAATGAGACTGATCTATTTCGACGAACCAAAAAACATGGTTGTCAATGGTACGAACTTGCAACCTAAGACATCAACAAGGATACTTGGGTATCGTCAGACCAGTATACAAAGAACCAGATTGATCATTTGGCAATTGATGGACCTAGTTGTGATTCGAAGCGCTAATATTGATCCGGATTATTGCTTGGTTGCTGCAAAGGTTCGCACAAAGATAGGCAGAACGAAAGTCGCAACAAACCAGAGATATCGACATCGGAAAGCAGCAATTACCAGAGGTAGCCACAGCCTACTCAAATAAAATTACTCAATTACTAGAGCTGAACGTAGTGATTCTGAAGCATAGTGGAAACATATTTCCGACTCTATAAAATTTGCACCAAAAATTGTGAGTAGTTATGAAGAACCGCCTCAAGATAATCCATGCTACGATGAAGAGTGTCGCATGGCAACGGATGAAAAGTACGCTGTAAGTATGACAACGTGCCACAGAGCGGCACAAGGAGAAAAGGATAGAGTTAAGCCGTGCAATTCAACGACAAAACGACAGTAGATAAAGTGTGAGAGGGGAAAAAAAGAAAAAAAGTTACAGACGAATGCCCGAAAATTCTACTGAAAAACAAAAGGCGAAGTAACCGGTTTCTATACCGATAATGATGGAAACTCAGTCGTAAATGTGCAGGCTGTGTCGGGGAGATGGAGAGACCATTTCTCTTCATAACTTGTGTCAAGAGTATCCAATCAGATGAGTAGTTGAGGAAATTGAGGACGATGTTGTCGCTTGCCCCCGCCCCCACCTGATCAAGTCGAGGTCAGATCAGCAACTTACCGGCTTACCAGCAAAGCCGCAGGTGCAGGGTTACCGACTGAGCCGTTCAAGGCTGACGGCGATGAGCTTGCGAGGTGCATGCTTTAGCTCATATCAAACATTTCGTTCCCGATGATTGGAGTCTCAGCGTACTATGGACTGTATTTAAAAGGGACGACCCTAGTATAAGTGCTAACTATTGCTAACTATTATTCATGACAAGCACTGTCCTTTTAAGCTTAATGTGTGTCTCTAGGTTCAATCCTGGGAGTGAACGTATAGACACAATCCGAATAAAAGCGAAATATTTTTATATTTCCCTAATTTGTGTGCATGCCCCGACAGTAGAGAAAGATGATGATGCCAAAGACATATTCTATGAGCTCCTAGAGGAAACGTATGACCGCTGCCTTGGCAATGGCATTAAGATTGTACTAGGAGATTTTAATGCTAAAGTAGGTAGGGAGAATGTGTTTAATCCAGCTATTGGCAATTTCAGTCTACATGCTGACAGTTCCGATAACGGTATGAGACTGATTGACTTTGCCGCGGCAAAAAAACATGGTCATTAGTGGTACAAGATTCCAGTATAAAGATATCTACAAGGCTACTTGGGTATCCCCTGATCAAAGAACGAAGAACCAAATTGATCACGTGGTAATTGATGACAGGCACTCATACAGTGTAATGGACGTACGAGTGATCAGAGGAGCTAACATTGATTCTGGTCACTACCTGGTAGCAGCAAAGGTTCGCACAAGATTAAGTAGAGCGAAAATCGTACGAAACCAGACGCAGAGGAAGCTGGACATCGGAAAGCTGCAATTACCAGAGGTAGCCACAGCCTACTCAAGGAAGCTCTCGCAACTTTTAGCAGGGAACCCACCCCCTCCCGATAACGATCCTGAAGCGCAGTGGAAACCAATTTCAAACTCTATAAAAACTGCCGCAACAACCGTACTTAGTTTTGAAGAACCGCCTCGCAATAAACCATAGTACGATAAAGAGTTCGCAATGCAAATGATGAAAAGAACGCAGCACGCATGGCAATGCTTCAGTCAATTGCAACGCGAGCTGCGACTGAGCGGTGTAGGGAGAAAAGAAAGGAGGTAAACCGTCTCTTTAGGCGTAAGAAACGGCAGTGGAGAAAGCGCGAGAGTGTGAAAATTGAGTCATACAGAACGAAGAACGAAGCCCGAAAATTCTACCAAAAAGTCAAAAACGGAACTAATAGACATGGTTCAGGGCCCCCTTCTAAAAAGACAAGGACGGAAATCTCATCGCAGATGTGCAGAGTATGTTGGGAATATGGAGAGATCATTTCTCTGCGCTATTGGTACCTGAGATATCCAATGACGAGACAATCGATCTAAATTTGGACGACGCCGTCGACTGACCCCCTCCTAACCAAGACGAGGACAGAACAGCTATTGCCCGGCTTAAGAACAATAAAGCCGAAGGAGCCGATGGATTACCGGCGGAGCTGTTTAAGGCTGGCGGCGATGAGCTGATGAGGTGCATGCATCAGCTCATTAGCAAAATTTGGTTAGATGAATGCATGCCCAGCGATTGGAGTCTCAGTGTACTATGCCCCATATTTAAAAAAGGAGACCCGAGACTCTGTGCCAACTACCGTGGAATAAGCCTTTTATCCATAGCATATAAGGTTCTATCAAGAATAATGACTAAACCCGATTATCGCTGACCTGATTGGACCATACCAGTGTGGCTTTAGGCCTGGAAATCCTGGAGAATACCCATGAAAAACAAATCGACACCTATCATCTATTTGTCGATTATAAGGCGGCCTTCGATAGCCCGATACGGGGGAAACTGTACGAAGCAATGTCTGAGCTTGGTATTCCTGCAAAACTCATACGCCTTTGCAGGATGACCCTGACGAACACCAAATCCGCAGTGAAAATTGGTAAGGATCTTACCGAACCTTTTGAAACTAAGCGAGGCCTCAGACATCGTGCGATCTCTTTAACATCTTAATAGAGATTATTCTGAGAAAAGCTGCAGTCAACATGAATAAAACTATCAGCCGCAAAAGTCACATGCTGCTCGCGTATGCTGATGGTATGGATATCACTGGACGCATAGTTAGAGAAGTTACTGCGGTGTTTTCTAGAATTGAGAAGGAGTCAGGAAAAGTGGGTCTGACGGTGAATGAGCACAAGACAAAATTAATGGTTTCAACTAGCAGGGCCTCCACGCGATTAGACCAAAGCGTGAACGTTGATAACCGTTATAATTTCGAGGTGGTAGACGAATTTATATACCTCGGATCTGCCGTGAACAAAAACAACAACGTCAGCCTTGAGAGCAACCGGAGAATTGTGCTTGCGAATAGATGTTATTTTGGGTTATGCAAGCACTTTAGAGATAAAGCCCTCTCTCGAGTAACAAAAGTCCAAATATACCAGACTCTCATACAACCTGTCTTGCTTTATGGCGCAGAATCCTGGGTCTTATTGCAAGCAGACGAAACATCTGTAGGAGTCTTCGAGAGAAAAATACTCCGAAAAATTTATGGCCCTATAGAGCACAACGGCGAGTATAGGCGACGTATGAACCATGAGCTGATTGAGCTATAACCCGACATTGACAGACATTGACATAGTTACGCGGATCAAAATAACAGGATTGCGCTGGCTAGGCCAAGTCAGTAGAATGGAATGGAAGCCGAACCAGCACGAAGGGTTTTCGAAACCGAACTCGAAGGAAGACGAAAAATAGGAAGACCAAAACTCCGCTGGAAGGATCAGGTTGACGAATCCCTGCGTACACTTGGTATTGTCAACTGGAGAGATAAAACAAAAGATCGAACTGGTTGGCGAAATATATTATTTTCGTTTCGTAAGGTACCTGACCCCTCGGGGTTGTTCGTGACCGGATAAGTAAGTTAGTGTGATAAGTTCATTGTTGACTAAATTTTATTGTTGCGTACCTGAATGGACCTTATCTGTTCGGGTTTAGGGCCCGAAATTCAACGACCAACACGATATTCACATTACGACAAACCCTGGAGAAACGCCACGAAAGGCAAATCGACACCTATCATCTCTTTGTCGATTATAAGGCTGAATTCAATAGCCCCATACGGGGAAAACTTAGGTAAGCTATGTCAAGGCTCGGTATACCTGCAAAGTAGATTCGCCTTTGCAGAATGGCACTGACGGACGACAAATGATCAGTGAAGGTTGCTAAATCTTACCGAACATTTTGATGCCTGCTACAGGCATCGTTTGATGAGGTTTCAGGCAAGTCGGTACCCTGTCGTGCGATCTCTACAACATCCAAATGCAGATTATAATGAGAAAAATTGCAGTTAACAGGAATATAACCAGCAGCAACAAAAGTCACATGCTGCTCGCGTACGCTGGACGGACTGTGCGAGACGTTCTGCGGTATTTTTGAGAATCGATTAAGAATCACCAAAACCGGGTTGTGCAGGAAATGTGGGCAAGACAAAATTAATGGATTCATACATTGAGTAATATATAAGACTTTCTATCTCTCTCTTATAGAACTCTTGCTGTCACTGAGGTAGTATTCAATTTCATAAAGTTCGAGTTGCTGTTGTATGTTTCTCTATTGTTGGACATAAATCAAAAATGCGTAGTTTTAATGGATGGAACCAACATCAAACATAATTTTCCTGCCATTAGTATCAATCAAACAAAAAATTGTTTCCTATTACATCCCATTAAGGGATTGGGGAGAGCTTCTCACAACCAGTGAGCTGTGCGGTTTCTAGTTTTAAACTCATTGATTGCCACCTATAGTGTTACTCCGGTTCCGAACGGAATCTTGATAAGCTTTTCCGTGGATAAATACTCGACGATGGTCAGAGCAGGTTTCGATTCCACGATCTTATGTACAAGAGCCGAGCACTGACCAGGTGGGCGAAAGCTGGGTGTTACCAACTGGGAGTAAATATGACACAGCTGATCGAAATGGTGGTTGGAATTTGATAGAAGAACAGAGGAGATGGGAGAATGAACGATAAGCAACTGGAATCAAAATATGAATACTGGAAACAAAAAATAAGTTTAAATAGTGCTTGATTGAGTCCTAATGGTCGTGGGTTGTGCAATGGCAGTGTGCGCGCCTCTTGTACATGAGATCTTGGATTCGATCCCTGTTGTGACCACCTTAAATTGCTTTCGGCGACGGCCACCTCACTTAGTGACGGCGACACTATCGAGTATTTAGCCATGAAAAAATAAATACCGTTCGGAATCGGTGTAAAAACTATAGGTCCCAATCAGTGAGTATAAAACTAGAAAATGCACAGCTCACTGGTTGTGAGGAGCTCTCCTCAATTCCTTTATGGGATGTAATGGGAAACCTTTTTTTTTGATTTATACCAATGGCAGCTTAATTATGATTGATGCAGATTACATCCAACGAAAATACGCATTCTCTTTTATTTTTGTTCGTTTTATGTCCAACCAAAGAGTCTTACAGAACAGCAACTCGAACTCTATGAAATTTCTCTCTGTATCCGCAAGGGAACGCAAAACAGCTGATGGAAACTCTGATTTATTACTCTATGATCGAATTGGTTGGAGGAATATGCACTCAATAAGTAACTGTCTTAGGAAAATAGTCCCAAAAATTTATTTACAGGCATAGAGTCATTTAAAATTCGCCAAAGTTTTAGAAAATCTTCAAGCGCGTGAATATTCAGGACTTTATATTTCAGAGTTGGTCAGACGGATTTTAGTATTTAATACCTTGTGAGAGGCCAATGAATGTACTATGACGGCGTTGAACAAAAAACTAATGTCTGCCACAATTCTCTTGTAATTTTCATTGATTTTAAATTTGTCTACAATTTCAGAGATGACTAATTAATTTTTTTCAAAATCCCCTAAAATTGTTTGGGTGGTGCTGTTAGTGTTTTGTTTATTCTCTGAAAATTTATTGTTTTAATACTCAGTATATGAATCTTCGAAAAATACAGAATTTCGGAACCAGCAGTCTGATTTTCAAAAACCACAAGCGCAAACTGTAGAAGAAGAACAATACTTGCAAAATGTGTAATGATATTTTCTTCAGCCGGTGTTGCATGGAATGACTCATATGTATATTTAAAAATTTTGGTGGCGTTTGATGGTGTGAAGATTTCATGTTGATATCACACTAAAGATCAGTAGACAGCTGGTTAATGGGCTATTTGTTTTGTTGTTATTGAGATCGCCATGATTTGTCGCTAGTTTCTTGTTGTCGGTTGATGGTGCTGGTGCTGGTGCTGCATTTGTGAAGTATTGAAGATGATCATTGGAATCGTGATGATTCAACGAATCAATGAATGATCGATCATGGGGAAATACTCGCAAATGCACCGACTTCTAAGTAAAAATAATTAAAGTCTCTGCACTCCATCGTCAACCAACAAATCGCAACGGAAATAAATCAAAAAAAAAAAACATAAAAAAATTAAACTTGCGAATTAAATGATAAACAAGAAATAAATATTATTAACATCAACATCAATGTAGCAAAAATAATTGTGAGGTCATTAACAAAACCCAACCTCCCTCCCTCCCCTCGTATAGATACGATACATAACTGGGTAAAATACTTGGATGCACAGACGGACACTCCGATATGATACAATGACTCAAGAATCTTACGGACGAAGAATATGATACGAACGGGTACTTAGAGCAGCCTCTCTCACATGTGGCGAGTGAATCCGTAATCTCGGCGAGTGGAAGGTTCTAAGAGTGATGGCAATGATGCTGCTGCTGCTGCTGCTGATTATGATATATATGCCAGGAGGCCATCAAGGTAATAGGAAACATTTCATAAAACGGTCATGAGCATGTGCTTGCGCATGCGCAGAGTCAGCTCCATGAATACATTTCAAGATGAATGACTAGAAACATGTTAAGTTAATTGAACATTATTAACTTAGTACGGAGTACTAATGTTTGAGGTTGTTGTAGCTATTTATATGCATGTATTTGTTACTGTCATTTTGTAAAATTAAACATAAGAACATCAAAACATTTAGAATCCACCATAAATACGTCACAATTGCATAAACTGTTAATACGGCAGGAATGGCTAAACTAAGGCACCAAAGTATCGTAACCCAATGGAATGAATGAATATTTAAATAAGTGGAAAGAATAGAAGATTTATAAATTAAACAAACTGGATGACTATCCAGAGGAATAGTTAGTACATAGCTTTCTGAATTTCATCAGCTAAATACACCGTGTGACAAACATCAGTTTATTTAAACCCGGGAAAAAACAATATGCTTGTGGAACTAGAGAGCCTACGTAGTAAAACTGTGTACTAAATTTTTCACTTCATGACCGATTTTCTTAAAAATTTCAGAAGATACGCAGTATTCAATTTCTTTTTAAAAATTTTAACAGATGAAAGAGGAGAATTTCTGCGTTTTTAAACGATGGTGATGTCGACCAGGAGACTCTCACTGCTAGACAGAGAGATTCTCTGAAATGGGATCGTATTGTTATTGCTAATCAGGACATTTTAGCGACTTCCACAAGCGAAGAAGAGGCTACCCTCACCTCATGAGCACCCATAGCCTAAGAAGGCAAATGTGGCCAGTTGGGACTTTTGCCAAATGTCCTTTAGCGAGGTGGTAAAAGACAACCAGGTACTCGAGTTTATCGGAATCATTCCGAAGGAAAAATGAAAATATTTTGTGGACGCACTGTCCTCAACATACATTTAGGTTTGAAAGGAGATGTAGGTACCTCCTACACGATGTCGCCAACTCAGGCTGGTTCCACGGCAGTATGGTTCGGATTTTGGTCAGCCGGCGTGATTGAGCCTTACTTTTCTGAAGATAAAATTGCAGTGACTGTTAACGGCATTCGTTACAGGAACATGATAATGGAGATCTTGTGGCCTCAACTGGACGGCATGGATCTGGACGACATGTGGTTTCAGCAAGACGGTGCCACCTGCTACACCGCGCATGAACCAATCGATTTATTGCTGCAATGAAATTCTGTTGTCAACTGGCCACCACGATCATGCGATTTCTTTCTTTAGGGCTTTGTGAAATCTCAGGTTTATGCGAATAAACCAGAAACAATTTCCGAGATCCAACGCGTTATCCGTGAGATACATTCACATCTCTGTGAAAAAGTTAAGGAAAATTTCATGAAATGAGGAATGGCCTGACATCAGAGCCATGGGGGCCATCTGACGGATATTTTATTCCATACTTAATCGGAACATATCTTCTTTACAACCCAATTAAAAAAATCACAACTATCTCAAAAAATATGTGTTTCTATTTTAAAATGAAAAAGTGCATTCTTACTGAGACATCCTTGACAGCAGGTGATAGCAGTAGGTGTTGTAGGCAATATTAACAGGCATTTTGTTTCTGTTTTGCAGGGCCGATACTGTCAAATTCAACGTAAAAGAAAGCCAAGAATAACAGTAGACAAAAAATAACAAAACATTTAAATATAAAAGTGGGGAAACAATGACTTGAAAATAATTTAACTAGTTGTTGTAATAACACAACCTGGAAAATTGTCCTTCTTGTATGTAAAATATGGGTTCCCATTTCATCCCATGAAGAGATTGAGGAGTTTTTCACAACTAGTAAGCTGTGCGTGATTACACCAAAATCAATTAAAAAATTAATCAATTAAACAAAGTTTTGAATTGAAATTGATTTTTATTTTTTTCTATGCGTACTAAATATTGGCCATGTTATATCTAGTTACTATTTCCTTTAGGTATAGTTTATAGTACTCAATTCAAAACCAGTACATTTTGAGTTGAGATCGAAGCGTTAAAGAGGGTGTCGCCCAATATCCTTAAAACTACGTGTATGGTCATCTGACTAAGTAGTTCTTTAAAACTTGTATATACGATACCTTATGTTCTCAAAGACAATAATGTTGTCGTCGTGCCACCGTTTGTCTTAAACTGAATGCATGCAATTCTAAGCTTATCACGACATCGGACGGATATTAATCATTGGCGCATGCGCAAGTATCGTTTATTTCAAATGCACATGTTCATGACGATGCGATAACGATGACGCAGATGAAGACGTTTCCTTCATCAGATGTTTGTCTTTAGATTCTTCTGATATGATGTTTTGAAACAAAAAACCAGTCAATGAATTTCATTGAATAGTTTTATGCGCGAATATCACGGCAGCACAAAACAAACAATTTTGCTAAATGTGTTTAAATATTCTAAGAATTTTTTGGTCTGGGTCTTGATTTGAGTGATTAGGTAAACAAATAATTTTAATTGTTTTTATTATGGAATTTAATGAAAATTAAACATTGAAACGGGTGGACGGACTTCATTCTAATGTACCAGAATTTCAATATTATAAATAATCATATGTCTGTCTGTCTATTTGTCTCCTCCTAAAAAAATGTGCGAATAGCTTAATTATTTCCGCAATTGGCCTCTGCTCTTCTCTTTTCGATTATGTGGATTTCTCTCACAGTCATTGTTCAGAAGAGTTTTTTTTGCACTTTGTCTGTCTGGCAAGGTCGTTTTTTTTTCGAGGAGTTCAAGCATTATAATTGGAGTCTTCTGAAAAGAAAACAAATGAAATCAACACAAAATAATGTCTGCTTCCGATATTTAATATTTTCCAATTAATAAAATTCATTAAGTTATTAAAGTTTATTTGTTTTTCCCCAATTCTTGAACCTTGCGTCACACATTTCAGCGCCTTGTTAGGGCATTAGTGTACATTGTATGTTAAATCATATCATCACCCAAAGTTGGGTTAGGTTAGGAATACGCTGAACAAAACAGTCTGTGTAACATATTCTCTCAATTCATATATTTGCAAGATCCAAACTGACTTACATTTAAATGCAAACATTAGCATGTTTACTTGCAAATATGAATTATTTTACGTGGAGCCATATGCGTGTTTCATCCCAAACATCCATACAGTGCCGTCGAAACATTCGCGTGGTTCCTCCCAAACCAACGATTTTTACGGAGGTAAACAATTTTTTATTTTTGCGATTGGACGCAACGTTTCCGAGAAAAAAAAATTTTTGAAAAAAAAATTATTTCATGCGAATTGGAACACTTTGTGAGAAACCCTTAGGAACACGTAAAAAATTGTTATTTTTTCGATTGGACGCTTCGTTTTCCAGATACAGACAGTATTTCTAAATTTTTCATATTTTCGACCAAAAATGGGTATGGGTTACCCTGAGTATCGTATGTATGTTTACGTTAATTTGTGTCATCCACAATAATAGTTCCTCCAGCCAAGTGTCCACAATTGTTTGTGAATGCGTCAATAGTGGCATCATATTCAACGATTGTGTTTAAAAGTCTCACTTCGCCACAATTTATGACAACAATATGTATTCTTCGCTGGCTGATATCTATACACTTTATTGTTTTTTCACAACTTTGTTTATCACTTTCTGTATAAAATACCACTAAGATGCTCGTCTTTGCAGCTCGTACGACCTCGTTTAAGCTCTGTTACCCAATATTTTACAGTCGTAAACGAAGGAGCAGACTCTCCCAGAGTAGAATCTAGCTCGGCTTTAATGTTGCTTGATCTGAGAATATTGAATTAGATAAGGGTGACCAATTTTTTCCCTGTTTACAAATTTACAGAGATCGTTTACTTTCGATGGCTTAAATAAAAAGACTAAAGAACGTGGCAACTTGAAACTTAAAACATATGTTTAATAAGGTTGCCACTTTTCACCAAAATATTCAAAACTACTGCCACCATTTTATATGTCAGGTCGGCTAGTTTTGGGACCTCCCTCGTATTCCTTCGCGTGTATCTGAGCTTTTTGGAATATAAACGATGATTAGCGATGCTTTGTAAGAGCGAAATACTATTAGAAGTCTTCGAAAAATACGTTGTTTAACAAAGTAGAGAGAAAATCGAATTTAAGTGTGATCAAGCATTCAGAAAAATTTGTGACTTACGCGAAAATATGCTCACGCACACGCCAAGATTGGACACACTCTCGTTCGCGCACGAAGATTTTTTCGCTACTCAAGTGAGCGAGCGTGATCACGTGAGCAAAAGTTGGTATTATACACATTGAAGCGTGCAGCACGCGTGATTCACGCCAATTACGTGACCTGAGCCCATCTCTAATGCATATATGCCATAGACCTAAAATCGTGATGAAATATAAAAAAAACATTTCGACCATAGAGTAAATCTTAGTAGAGAAAATATTTGGTTATCTGACGTTTCCTTTCACAATCTTCGTGATGCGGTCGGTGTGAAAGAGAGATGTTTGACACCAGGTGGAATTACAATAACTTCTTGCTTTAATTTTTCATGCTGTTTTGGTGAAAAACTGTGAAATTTAAATGTATTTTACACTTTTTTATTGACTGTTATTGTTAGAATACATTTGTGTTGTATTTAACACAATAATTTTAACGCACAAACCAAAATGCTGTTGTTGTTATTTTGTTCGTTGCTTTGAACCATTGACTCTATCTGGTATTAGTAAAGCAATTCTCTTCAACATCGAACGTAAATATCACACCAGGCCTAATGTCATAAATTTGGTGAGAGAACTATTAGGTCTATTATAAGTATCTGTGACCGTCGGTGGTGCAATGGGTAGGGTGCGCGCCTCTTGTACAGGAGATCCTGGGTTCGATTCCTGCTCCAACCACCTTAAAAAAAAGTTCTTTCGACGACGGTCACCTCGCTTAGTGACGGCGACACTATCGAGTATATAGCCATGAAAAAGCTTCTCAAAATACCGTTCGGAATCGGTGTAAAACTGTAGGTCCCAATCAGTGAGTGAAAACTGGAAAGCGCACAGCTCAGTGGTTGTGAGAAGTTCTCCCCGGTCCCTTCATGGGATGTAATGGGAAACCATTTATTTATTTTTTATAAGTATTAGTCTATGATTTCGACAAACTTATGTGTATTTTATTTATTAAAGATAATCTGCGCTCTTATTGAATCACCCTATATTAACTACATTATTTTTTGATTGCTCTATTTTATTATGTGTTAGATTTATATCGGCTTCAGGCCATTCGTGTGAAAGAAACCAGTGTAGGGTTGTCATTTTATCACAATATTATTATTTACTTCCAATATTTCGACTAACTTAGTTGAACATTTAATTTAGGTATATATTTTTTATTCTATTTTTCTTATTTTTCTCTATTTTTTTATAAATAATTGACACTTAAATCCTGATCGATCAAAGAGAATCATTAATCAAAATAATTTCGAGATGATTAATGGAATCTTTTGACATCTAACATATGTCAAATGCGTTTTCATTAATTTGTTTTCAATTTGTATTTATGCAAATAATTTATGCAAATTTGCAAAAACTTTTAATAACAATATTATAAACTATGATTAGTTTTGAAACTGGTCCATCGCTTTTTGTTTTAGGTTATATGCGTAATTTAATATTAGTTAATTAATTTTGGATGACAAAATTATGCATGACTATATTAAGAACAATATGGAGTTTTCAGCACTAGTCAACAAGCCAGGGGTGGCAATTTTGATGTGACGCCGTGGATTAGTTGTAACCTTCTAAAAGGTTACCCATATTCAAAATCCGGAGTGTCATGCTACCCGTACCAATCAGATAGTTTGCTGTCGGGAGTATAAAACTGAATTTTAGCGTAGCCTCACTGAGAGCCACTGTGAGTAACAGGACTCTCACTCAATTCGTTGTAGTGCTATGGTCCAGTCGACTTAAAATCGCCTGCACTCATGGGAATCACATGAACAACAGGAATTTAAGAAAACGCCGATAACAAACAATGACAAGAACAGATCAGACTCAAAACGCTGATGCACATCTGACAGAGTTTACTAAGCACCCAAGGAACGCTCGTTTTCTCAGGGAATGTGAAAGCAATCGAAGCTTGACCTGATGCCACGACGCCGCACAGTGGGATTTTGGTGTCAAAAACCCTATGTTTCAACCACCCAATTTCAAAAATCGGATTATGCAGTTTTGTAGAGACATTTTTAAATGTGAAATATGCATTTATGGCTTTTTAGAAAAACTGTGTTTTATTTTTGAAATATTGATGTACAGTGCCTGTAAGGGTGCTAAGCACCAAATGACTTATATTTTCATGCAATTCAGTGGTCCATATACATTAGACTGGCCACTAAAAATAGATTTCCGATTGCTGGGCGGAAAAAGTTTCCTTTTGATACCAAATGCTTAGCATTAAAATTTGGTAGCCATCGGAGAACGTTTGAGCCTGCCGCCCAAGACTTAAAGTTTGAAAAATCGAAATATATGGGAAAAATCAATGTTTTCTATCTGTTCTTTATCCGAAATGAATAAACAAATACGCCCTTTAAATTCACCGCAGATTTTCGTTAACTTGTTTCAATATTTAAGTTATCATTAGGTGCGTTTTTTAATCAACTCTATACAGAGCTGTATATAGAGTTCAATTTTAGAAACTTGGCATGACTGGGAAAATAATTTATTTCATTTGGGAACAGTGTGATTAAACAGCATTACAGTTGCACCTTTAATTAATTAAAAATTAATATCTTTTCATATAATAAATATAACTGGAGTGTAATTTCGTTGATAAAACAAAAATTATAGTGAAATAATTAATATAATAATTAAATTGTCTGTACCCAAGATTGCATTTTCGATTTGCAGCTTGATAATATAATGTCGGACGAACCATCAACCTCTGCCGAAATGGAACCAACCACATCAAAAGTGATTACTCGTGCGTCTGATAAAGTATTACGTCAAATATATTTGATTGGCAATGTGACACATCAAATAACTGGAGCTAAATTACCCTCCAATCGACAAGTATTGCAAGTCTATTTTTATAATATTCGATTCGCCAAATTATCGCAGAAAGAAAGTGCAATATTGGCAGTGAACGCTGCATCCCTTTTTTGGCTACAAGCCCGCTTACCGATCCTTGATTTGTACAAATGTGCTGATAAATTGATAAAACTGTACAATGAATGGCGACGTGTTTCTAAAAAGTCGTCGAAAATGAAAGCGAACAAAGATCAGGCAGGATTTCTCGAAAATTTGGACAATCTCTTCGACATTGCTCACAACAACGCGTTGCAGATGATTCGCATTGAAGAGGATCGGGAATTTTTATTGAAACAAAGACAAAAAGGGCGCCTCGGATGCATGACCGGAGTCGATATGCATTTATTCAGCCGTGAAAAGCAATCGCAGGAGCGAAGAGCAAGAGAAGAGTCACGAAAGCGAAAGCACGATGAGTCTCAAAACGTAGATATTGGTAAATATTTTTAATTTGCATTGTATAATACATATCAATTATTGGAATGAATGAATTTCTAACTACTTTTATGATTTCATTCAGCGATTGAAGAAAACAATAGTGCAAGTGAAAGCGATAATATTTCCGACGACAACGATCCAACAATGGACGTGGACGATTATGATACTCAACCAGAGGAAAGAAGAGGCCGTACGCAATTGATAACACCACGTCTTTCAGCCGGTCTGGATGAGGTTTCCGATAGAAAAGCAATACATATAATAATAGCAGTGGCAGAAGCCTTGCGTGTCAACGTTGATGAGCATGCTGTCAATCGAACGTCTCTCCAAAATTTACGAAGAAAGCACCGTGAAAAAGAATTTGAGAAGATTCAGGCCGAGTTCGTCGAAGACGTAATTTACTTTACTTTTGGTTTAATTTTAATTATATATATATTCAATTTCCCGTAGATAAATAGTGCTCAATCATTAGTTGTTCATTGGGATGGCAAATTAATGGAAGCAATAGTTGGTAAAAAAAAAAGTTGAGCGAATCGCAATTCTCGTCAGTTATAAAGGCACCGCAAAATTTCTCAGTGCAGCAATTTTAGAACCCGCCACGGGAGAGAATATTGCGGGCGCTGTTCGTAATGCTTTAATCAGTTGGAATATCATTAATCGCGTTGGTGCGATGAGTTTCGACAATACTTCTTCAAACACTGGTCCTAACAATGGTGCAATCGCATTCATTCAACAATATTTAGACCGGAAATTAATCAAACTTCCATGTCGTCATCATATTTTCGAAATTGTCTTGAAAAGTGTTTTTGGCTTGAAATACTCAGCGACCAGTGCACCCGAAGTTCCTGTTTTCAATCGATTTGCGGAAGCTTGGGACAATCTCAATCACACTTCATTCAAATGCGGTCTCGACGACGAAATTGTCCGTTCAAAAATAAGCGAAGAGGATTGTGATGAAGTCAAACATGTCTGCTATCAAAATTTACAAAAAGATCAAATTCGCGCTGATTATAAAGAATTTCTACAGCTCACAGTTACATTCCTTTGTGGAAACGGTGGCAATTTTCGGACGTGTAGTTCAACGTCCCATGCAAGGTTTATGGGAAAAGCAATTTATTGCCTGAAAATATTTCTTTTTCGCGAACAATTCAAATGCACAGATAGACAATTCAAATGCACAGGCGCGCTGCGAGATGTATGTATTTTTCTAGTTCGACTATATGTCAAAGTCTGGTATGGATGCCCAAATGCCATCACAGCTCCAAATCAAGATCTACAATTTGTAAAGGACTCGATCGCATACGCTGAAACAGATGCAGCAGTGTCCAACATAGTTCTATCAAAAATCAAACACCAAAAAACGTTGCTTTAGCATTTTTTGATCTTCCGTTTCAGATGAAGCAAAGCGCAAAATGATCAAATGTCTCCAATCAAGTGAACCGAACGTAAACCTATTGGAGAACCGTCGAATTGGAAACGTTGAAGTTTTACGTTCCAGTTCATTGAGCGATTTAGTATCATATAAAACTAAATATTTTTTCACTGCATTTGGTTTGTCTGCCTGTTTTTTGGAAAAAGATCCATCGTTATGGGAAGAAGATGATGACTATCAAGACGCTTTGGAATTGTTCGTCGTAAACGATGCTGCCGAAGATTACAATCGAATCTTAACAAATGACGAAAATCAAAAACAATTGGTATTTCAGTTCGTCGAGTCATATCGTCAGAAATTCCCTTCACATAAGAAATCCACACTCACTTAAATTTGCTTGTATTTAGTATTTTTCAGCTATAAAATTGTCTAACTTTGATATTTTTCATTATATTTTGGATTTATATAGCTCGTTGAAATGGTAATTTAATTGGAAATTCGACTAAATATTAAAAATCAACAACTAAAACTAGTTTTGTGTATTAAAATTTAAGTATTTCAATAAAAACATCGATTTTTCCCATATATTTCGATTTTTCAAACTTTAAGTCTTGGGCGGCAGGCTCAAACGTTCTCCGATCGCTACCAAATTTTAATGCTAAGCATTTGGTATCAAAAGGAAACTTTTTCCGCCCAGCAATCGGAAATCGAAGGAATTTTCTATAAATAAGGGCCGGTCTAATATACATATGTATAATTTTCTTGATATATCATTTGACTTTAATATATTAGAAAACTATAGATTTCTCGAAAAATTTAAAACAAAAAGTATGGAGATATCATAAACCGTTAAGAAGATATGCTCAAATCTATAAGCCTCTAAAAAATAACGTATTTTTGATTTTCAATGGGGAGAAAATAATGTAGCCCCACTTCCCCCCAAGCTGTTCCTGTCTTCTTTCGACTAACAGGAAGAAAACTATAAATTTCTGGTAAAAGTCATGGAAATTATCATAAAATTTTTGCAGAAAACCATTGCATACGTTTAGGCCAGATATTTATTGAATATAACAATAATTTATTGTTCTAATCTAATTTATTCACGAAGAAGTGGATAGATATAATTAAAAACAAAACCATATGATTTTTAGGATTAGCAAATGTAATGGTCATGGGACTGTCCACGGCGGTGAAAGATTCTGATAGCCATTTACTTGGGAGTGGCCAGAAATTATTCTTTCATTTGGGCAATCCAAGCAGCTCACTACTTCCACGCAGTATGTCCTGGGCAATGGCTTTATCGGAAATCTCTGTTAACTAGCTAGAGTTAGAAGGCGGAACGAATAAGCAGCGTGATTGGTTATGCGATCACTGATAGGCTAATTAGGTGCCCCTGTCACTGAAGCTCTTCGAATTATTTGACATATTCTCTGTCATTTAAAGGCGGATGAGCCAACACCCCTGGTCAACGGCGGATCAAAATTGAAGAAACCAAAATTCAGTTTCGACACACTGCATTCTGATCCATAATGGGCGGCTGAAACATAATCATCCCGGCAGTAGGTAAAATGCAAACCGCGGTGGGCTGGGTTTGCCTCCCGCCACCGTTATATTGGCAATGAAAATACACAGAAAATATAATGAACAAAGAAACCCCCCAACTGTTGACGACCCTCGCAAACGTTATAAGAACCATGATTTAAGGATATGTAACTGGAATGTTCGAACGTTATACAGGACTGGTGCCACTTTCCAACGGAAAATATAAAGCTGACATCACAGCGATCCAGGAAATGCGATGGACAGGATATGGTTGCACCAGAAAGAAAAACTTCGATATTTACTACAGCTGTCATGAGCGTAAGCACGAATTTGGGTGCGGATTTATAGTAGGCAAGAGACTGCGACACCTAGTTTCAAGGTTCAACCCAGTGAGTGACCGCATAGCCACAATTCGCATCAGAGCGAAATATTTTAACATCTCGTTAATTTGTGTGCACGCACCGACAGAGGATAAAGATGATGAGATCAAAGAAACATTTTATGAGCGCCTGGAGGAAGTATATGAACGCTGCCCTGACCACGACATTAAGATTACACGGTGTGTAATTTTTTAAGTCATGGCAAAATAACCATATACGGACACCACTACGTGATAAAAGACTAAAAAAAAAAGACCCGTGTTTCCCAATTTTTCAAAAAGTCATGCACTTTTTTTATGGGCCACCAAAGATTTGGGGCCTCGGTATCATTTTCGTAAAAATGTGATCATTTTCTCAGGCTCATATCTTGCAAACCGTTCAGAATTTCGATTTACTCTCTGAGGCAAATTTGTAGCTCTTGTCATCAAAATCAAAAAAACTTCACCTTCCAGATCAAAATCGCAAAAAACTTAAAAAAATTCGATTTTTTTTTTGCCTTTTTTCCCGTGTTCAGGTCCATAGGTAGCAAACCGTTCAAAATTCAAGGAAACAATCAACTACAAAAATTTACCTAAGATCTCAATAAACAAATTTCTAGAACACATAAACTTCCTAGAGATGATTCTTAACACTGTTTAGGTAGCACGCAAAAGTGAAAAATTTGCCGAAAATTTTTTAATTTAATTTTTTTTACCTTTTTCTCCTGTTCAGGTCCATAGGTAGCAAAAAATTAAATATGCCTGGCCAGAACCATGTGCATTCTTCAGTCTATGTTGTTGTATTTGTTCATCCACACTTCCTCTTGGCCTCCACGAGTTACATGGGAATTGATTCAGAGGTGAGCGTGAATCCCAATTACAAAGAAAACAAAATAATTTTGGGAAGCCGCTCTTATCGATGATCCCTTGCAAAATGTTGATGACCTTCAAATCACAGAAAATCTTCCATTTATTATCGTAATATTTGATTTTTTCCATTATATCTTTCAATGTTTCATAGCTTTCTTTCATGTTGATACCCATTGCTAGCGGAATGGAAGGTTTTCGGTTCGACACATGCAACAACACTGCTTTCAAGCTTGAAACAGAACCATCAATAAATAATCTCCACTCACTAGCGATGTAGTTCATTCCCATTTTTACCACCAAAGCTTTTATATGGTTGCAGTAAGCGAACGAATTGTCATCATTTAGAGTGTAGAGCATCTGAAATTCAGCTTGTCGTTTGCGGTACGCCGTTGAGTTAACATTAGCATGTGTGAGTTTTCTTTGCTTTAAAAAAGCTGTCAAAAATATTGCAAGTCGCTGCGATAATCCCAATATGGCCACAATGAAATCCATTTCCATTTGTGTTATTAGTTGTGGTCCATCTCTTCCCTGTTGGGGCTCATAATCGGTATCAAATGGATCTTCATAAGTAACACCACTTGCTGTACTCATTGCTGTAAATTCTGTAGTACGATCTGGAGTTGGCGGCCTTGGTGATACAAAATTTTCAGGTGCAAGCACTGGTAGTGTGGCTGTTGCAGTTGCTTTATAAAAATGTCGATTTAGACGACATGTGTAATTTACGCATGCATAGCAACTGGTTGCATCATGATCACCTGGGCGATAAATCCAGTTTACCGGCTTACAATACTTCATAGTACCTCTGCCTCCACTCAACCATGTCATGAGATCTATATAACATTGGCGACACACTGTATTAAGTGTGTAATTTTCACCGGTCAAGTCCACTTCGTCGAAAAACAATGTATGTGCTCTTTTGAATTCACTAGTTAAAAGATTCTTTTCCTTCTGAAATCTTGTAGATGTTTTTTTTCTGGTTTGATGACCACAAACGTAGCAAAATAAATCAATATTTTCACACTGCATATTGAAATTGTCAGTTGCCAATGTTGTGTGCGAATTATACTGTAGCACTTTCACTTTTTTTACTTTCACTTTATAACTTTCACCGCTGAGCTCTCGTTGACGTCGCGCTGTGTAATGCCTCGATGTGAGCGTCGTGTCGCTTTTATATTGTGTACTGCGTCCCTTGTTGCGTGTGCTGAGCTTACTGCATTGCCTGTGCTGCTGCTGTCGGGGCATGATCGCGTGATACCTAAGCGCTACCTAAACGGTGTTAACCCTTGGACAAACACATGGTTCTGGCCAGGCATATTTCATTTTTTGCTACCTATGGACCTGAACAGGAGAAAAAGGTAAAAAAATGAAATTAAAAAATTTTCGGCAAATTTTTCACTTTTGCGTGCTACCTAAACAGTGTTAAGAATCATCTCTAGGAAGTTTATATGTTCTAGAAATTTGTTTATTGAGATCTTAGGTAAATTTTTGTAGTTGATTG
Organism: Phaonia tiefii; assembly: GCA_963931995.1. Lineage (NCBI taxonomy): Eukaryota > Metazoa > Arthropoda > Insecta > Diptera > Muscidae > Phaonia > Phaonia tiefii. The sequence continues at coordinate 163,594,767 of OZ008367.1, forward strand.
TTTCCTTGAATTTTGAACGGTTTGCTACCTATGGACCTGAACACGGGAAAAAAGGTAAAAAAAAATCGAATTTTTTTAAGTTTTTTGCGATTTTGATCTGGAAGGTGAAGTTTTTTTGATTTTATATGTTCGCAATTTTTGTTCTTTAGCTACAACTTTGCCCCAGAGAGTAAATCGAAATTCTGAACGGTTTGCAAGATATGAGCCTGAGAAAATGATCACATTTTACGAAATTGATACCGAGGCCCCAAATCTTTGGCGGCCCATAAAAAAAAACTGCATGACTTTGGGAAAAATTGGGAGACACGGGTCTTTTTTTTTAGTCTTTTATCACGTAGTGGTGTCCGTATATGGTTATTTTTTTTCGTGTTGCACTGTGTTATTCTAGGCGATTTTAATGCCAAATTTTGAAAGGAATGTGTCTTTCGACCAACCATCGGTAATCACAGTCTACATGATACCACCTCCGATAATGGAATAAGACTGATAGACTTCGCCGCTGCAGAGAACATGGTAGTTAGGAGCACACGATTCCAGCATAAGGACATTCATAAGGCGACCTGGATATCTCCTGATCAACGGACGAAGAACCACATTGATCGCTTGGTAATAGATGGCAAGCACTCTTCTAGTGTAGTGGATGTACGTGTGATTCGAGGTGCCAATATCGACTCGGATCATTACCTGGTGGCTGCAAAAGTTCGCACGAGATTAAGTAGGGCGAAAAACGTACGAAGCCGAACACAGGAAAAGCTGGATATTGACAAGCTACAAATACCGGAGATATCAATGTTCTATCGACAGAAACTCTCTCCTGCTAGGGCAGAATATACCCCCCCCCTCCCGAAGACCCAGATGCGCAGTGGAAGCACATCTCCCATTCTTTGGAAATCGCTGCAATGACTGAACTTGGCTATCAAAAACCGCAGAAGGATAAGCCATGGTATGACGAAGAATGTCGCATTGCAACTGATGAAAAAGACGCTGCACGTATGGCAACGAAACAGTCAGTTACAACGCGTGCTGCGAGTGAGCGGTACAAGAGGCTGAGAAGGGAGGAAAACCAACTATTTAGGCTAAAAAAATGGCAGTGGGGGCAGAGAGAGAGTGAAAGAACCGAAATGTGCAGGATGAATGGTGAATCCCGAAAGTTTTTCCTGAGGGTAAGAAGATTGACCAACGGGCCTAATAATGGGCTGCCCTCCTGCAAGGACGAGAATGAGAATCTGGTGACTGAGAAGCAGTGTGTGCTCAAAATGTGGAGAGACCACTTTCCAGCACTACTCCACTCATATTCTTCCACTGAAGATCAGGAGGTAATGAAGGTGGAAGATAGTATAGATTGTTCCCCCCCCCCCCCCTCCCCAACCAAGACGAGATTAGAACGGCGACCTTCCGCCTGAAGAATAATAAAGCCGCTGATGCGGATGGTCTACCCGTTGAACTTTTTAAGGCAGGTGGCGAAGGACTGATAGCCCACATGCATAAACTGATATGCGGTATATGGCTGGGGGAATCTATGCCCGACGATTGGAGTCTCAGTGTATTATGTCCTGTATTCAAAAAGGGTGATCCGTGTGTCTGTTCCAACTATCGCGGTATCAGTCTTTTAACCATCGCGTATAAGGTCTTGTCGAGCGTATCATGTGAAAGACTAAAGCCAATTATTGAAAACCTGATCGGACCTTATCAGTGTGGTTTTAGACCAGGCAAGTCCACAACTGACCAAATATTCACGCTACGACAAATCCTGGAAAAGATCCACGAAAAGCAAATCGATACATACCACCTTTTTGTCGATTACAAAGCTGCTTTCGATAGCCCTATACGGGGAAAACTGTACGAAGCTATGTCTGAACTTGGTATTCCGGTAAAACTGTTCCGCCTCTGTAGAATGACGCTGACCAACACCAAATCAGCAGTGAAAGTGGGGGAAAGACCTCACTGAACCATTCTGTACCACGCAAGGACTAAGACAAGGCGACACACTTTCGTGCAATCTCTTCAATCCGTCCCCTGGCCAACGGCGGATCAAAATTGAAGAAACCAAAATCCAGTTTCGACACACTGCATTCTGGTCAGCGTCTGATCCATAATGGGCGGCTGAAACATAATCATCCTGGCAGTAGGTAAAATGCAATCCACGGTAGGCTGGGTTTGCCTCCCGCCACAGTTATATATAGCCAATGAAAATCTTTCTTTCTTATCTTATCTCTCCGTAACTCATTTTTGTTTCGGCCAAAATGTACGAAGAAGCGAGTCCCTCAGGAATTCGAAACGAATTCGTATGGTACACTGGGAATGCTTTTTCGCGTCGGACTACAAAAATTGTGTAAATATGGTGGAGAGAACAATTAATGTTAAAGGTTTTATTTACATCAACCCTCATGGCTCCGCTGCAGTCAGCTGCAACGCTTGCATTAAATATAGCGGAATATGGAGTAAAGTGGGAAAACTTAATTTTTGAGAAGAAATAGAAAATACATTAAATTAGGAAAGATAGAAACAGATGAAGAAATTACGCCCACAAATTTGAGTAAAAGTTAAAGCGTCAAGTTCAAATCATCTTTCAGATTTCTGTCAATAAATCACATTGCAATCGTCTATTTCTCCGGTAAATTAAAAAAAACCATAGTTATTTGAACCCGTTCAAATTCCAAATGAAATTATAATTGTATTTGATAAATTGTAATTCTAATCGAATTTGACAAATGAATAAATGCTTTCGTACAGGGTACGGCAAAAGTAACTATATGACGAAAACAAATTTGAACTTCTTTGTCTGCGAATATTAAACCGACTTTTGTTTTCTATTTCACATAGGGATGTGGTGTCGTTGTTGGAGTTAGGAGTCGGAGTTCAGGAAATTAGCCCGGAGTTGGAGTTGAAGTTTATTTCTTGCAACACGGCTTCGACTCCATGTTAATACAATTTCAGAAATTCTACAACGGAAGCAGATGAAAGAACATAATACCACCCCGAAAATTGCTTGCTATTTTTAGTGGCAGTACTGTCATAGACATTGGTTTAGGTGTAGACAGACTGTCCGATCAAATCCCACGATTTACGTGGTATCTGTCAAAATCAGTGTATGTGGAAAAGTAAAGTCTTGAAAGATTCAAAAAACAAATCTGATTGTGCCTGCTATGTAAGTTATGGTTAATTAATCAGTTATAGCGATCATTCAACTGGAAACTACTTTTCTAAAAAAAATTCACCGGTTCGGAACAGTATTTTGAGAAGCTTTTGCATGGCTAAGTACTCGATAGTGTTGCCATAACTTTTCAAGGTAACCGTCGTGGAAGGAAATGTAAGGTGGTCAGAGCAGGGATCGAACCCACGTTATCATGCACAATAGCCGCACACACTAGCCATTGCACTTGTCCGATCCAAATCCATTTTCTTCAATGAATATCCAATTTAATTGTACTGTTTCTAGTGCTTTGCTAGAGGTCTTCATTGGAAATTGTATTTGGCCAGTAAATGCGGAGAATTTGCCTCACACAACGCTTGATAAATGTTTGCATCTACACGCTGAAAAATAACGGCCCCAGCAATATATTGCAGGAACCATATACATGTTTGCAAGCATTTTTTCGTGAATTGAAGATCTGGTGCTTTTTGTTCCTTTATTGTATGTCTTGTTTTTGTTTGCAGCGATTTTTCATAAACAAAGTTACATTTGGGTCTCAAAAACATATATTGTAGCCTATTAATCCCAAACATTTATATTTGAAATCCAAAACATTTTATATTGAATAGCAAACACAATATGTTTGGACACAAGTATACTGTAGTTGCGACAAGCTACAAACACGTTGTATTTGCATTCAAACAACAAAACAAGGCAAATTTTTCTGCGTGTACTTTATTGTCAGCTTCGTTAAACTCCAAGTAGTACAACTTTACAGACTTCACATAACGGGTTCTTCAATAAGAACGCTACAAATGTTTTTTTAAATAAAACAAAACGGTTTTAGATACCAATGAAATTCTTTATTCCTGTGAAAGTACTTTCGATGCCATTATGTATGGAACTCGATTTCTTTTGCATAGCCACCACGGGCACGCTTGCAGAAGTCCAGACGCTGAACCCAATTTTCGACGGGTTTTAAGCATAAATCGGCCGATGCTGCGGCAATTTCACGTTCGATATTCGTACGAAGTTCATCAATCGTCGCTGGCTTGTTGGCATAGACCATAGACTTGACGTAGCCCCACAGGAAATAATCTAACGGCGTCAAATCGCACGACCCAGGCGGCCAATCGACTGGGCCATTTCGTGAGCTAACACGTTCACCAAACTTGGTTTCCAATAAATTGATTGCGGCATTCGCTGTGTGCCGCCGTCCTGTTGGAACCACATGTCCTCCAAGTCCATATTATCCAATTGGGGTCAAAAACATTCGGTTATCATTGAACGGTAGCGATTCGCATTCACAGTAATGTGCCGGTCTTGATCATCACGGAAGAAGTACGGCCCAATGACGCCGCCGGCCCATAAACCGCACCAAACCGTAATTTTTTCGGGATGCAATGATGATTACGTGTGGATTGCTGTCTGACCAATAACGCATATTTTGCTTATTGACGAAGCCATTCAGCCAAAAATTAACCTCATCGCTGAAGATGATTTTCCGATGAAAATCCGAATCGTAGCGCTCTTAAAGTTGAGGCCACTGACTCTAAATTTCGGTAGTAAATTTTAATAATTTCGACTCGTTGTTGGCTCGTATATCTTTCCATGATGAAAAGGCAAACCTTACTGAAGAGAAATGTCAAAAAAGCGGGAAAAAATATGGCGTCGTTTGCTGTCCCTATCAATTTACTTTTGTAGCGTCTCTGTTGAAAAACCCGATAGTTGTCGTAATATTCGTAATTTCGCCTTTCGTGACATCGTCTTATTGCCTCAGATTTTGTGTATTATTTATTTGATCATTTATATCCGTTGCGGACCATCATCCGTGGTAATATTGTCTACTAAATTGTAGATTGAATCCACGTCTTCATTCAACGAACTATCAGCTGTTAGTGGAGTTTTCCGTTCTGTTCGAATGCACATTAGCTTTGTCTTGTCTATATTTATTCTCAATCCTACTTTTGTCGCATTTTCGGAGAGTGTGTCTAACTTGGCCTCGATGTCATCAAATTTGTGGGCCATTATATAATTGTATGTCGTCTGCGTAGTTTTGATGTCATATAGATGATCATAAATACTCCACTCAATGCCGAACGGTGCTTCTGCATTAGTTGCACCCATTACCTCGTCCATAAGTAGAAGAAATAGCGTAGGGGACAAGACACATACTTGTCTAACTCCTACAGATATGGTGAAAGGTGGGCTTTCCTTTAAAACGAACTTTATACGTTGCATCTTTGTACAGTTCACGGGTCATGAACATTATCTTGTCCGGTATCTCCTTTTGGCCATTGCGGGCAACAATGAGTTAAGGTTTACACAATCAAACGGTTGTTCGAAGTCGACGAAAGGTAGATAGAGTGTAGAGTGAAAAGAATGTAGTTCAACTCAATGTTCTATGATTATAAGTAGTGTGTTCACCAAGTCGGCATACGAACGGCCAGGACTGAAACCCTCCTGCTCCTTCCGCACAATTTGCTCCACCACCGGCGAGATTCGCTGAAGTACAAGGGTCACCATTACTCTTCCTATAGCATTGAGCAATGTACTACATCACCAGTTCCCGTACAGCGTTAGATCACCCCTTTTCCGGTGTAAAACTGTAGGCGCCAATCAGTGAGCGTAAAACTAGAAAGCGCACAGGTTACTGGGTGTGAGAAGCTCTCCCCAATCGCATCATGGGATATAACGGGAAATCATTCTTTTTTATTTGATTATCCACGCAATTCTGATGGCCGTCATAACAACATCTGCTGACATTGATGCACCATATTCTAACAGCTCCACTGGAAAGCTATAATAGCCAGAAGATTTGGGTATTTTAATTTTTACCAGTGCTGCCTCTATCTCAGTTCGCGACTAGGGTTCCGTTGGAATATCCTTTCTCAAGATACAAACTGAGTATGTTGCCGAAAAAGTACTCTGATATTCATCATTCGGAAGTCTAGACTCCGTTAGCCTCCGTACCAATATTAGCTTTTAGAGATGCAGTTTCTCTGACGTTGTTTCTGCTCAGCTATTTTATTGAAGATTATACAATACGAGGGTTACCCGAATTTGCAGCTTTTGCGGTTTGTTCCGCTATATACATACCGCTATATAAAGTCCGCTATATATATATATCCGCTATATATAATCGGAACGAACGTACTAATTGCCGATAGCCTGCTCTTAATTGCCTTTTCAAGGTTGGTGTCTTCGACGGTCTTGGATACGGATGTTGGGCAGACGTTCATGATTCCGAATTTTGGTCCATGATTCTCTACAAATGCCAGGTTTATTCCCACGACTGTCTTACCAGAGACCTTCTTTGCAGTATCTTTCAGTGTTCGAATAATGCCTGACCACGTATTTTTATTGTTCTGAGCCAAAGTAGCTCCTTTATATTTTGATCATATGTACTTCATTGACATGGATAATTTCTGCAGACACTATTTTACGATTTTGCCTGAAATGCCGCTGAGTACCGCAGGACGGATAGGGAAAGTTTAACCTGCTGGAATCTCGATTTTTCAGGGAGAGACTGCTTCCATTCTCAGTACCAATCATAATCCGTTGTCCAAATCCAAATGTCGTAATCGAGGGGTGATATTTGTGCTTTGGATTTATCGACGTTTCGGTAATGATTGTAATTTAAGATGGCTGACTCCTTCGACCACCGCATCCCATACTCGTGCTGGGGCTACAAATGACGTCTAAGCCAGCATAGAAGTTGAGTTATAGCAACTAAATTAGGTCTTGTTGTCACGTTATTACCTAATACGCCTCGGTGTTAGCATGATATTCAAGTTTTCTCAAGCAATCACCTTACCACTTTAGCTACCATCTGACGCTGGTCTGGCATTGTCAAGCGATACTTAACCTAATGTCGGAAGCTGTTAGCTGCTTGGGAATTTGGCAAAGGAATTACTACAAACAGCTTTGGACACAATGAGTAAGACCCCATCCCACAACAACATTTAAATACGTTTGGTTTACTTATGGAGTAGGATTAGGAGTTGGAGACGGAGTTGAAGTCAGAGTAGGCGTTCATAATTTTAATATTGCAGAGTTGAAGTCGGAGTTTTCAACAATTTTGGAAAGCTTAAAACTCACAGATAAAACTTGGGAGATCATTCGCGCTGAAAATACAGCCTCTGTAACATATTCTCTCACACACATTCTGCAGGAACCATGTAAATGTTTGGACCAAACCCCATATATTCATTTAATCCTAAATGCACATATAGTTATAAAGGGGTTTTCAACAGAGACGCTACAAAAGTAAATCGATAGGGACAGCAAACGACGCCATATTTTTTCCCGCTCTTTTGACATTTCTCTTCAGTAAGGTTTGCCATTTCATCATGGAAAGATATACGAGCCAACAACGAGTCGAAATTATTAAAACTTACTACCGATATTTGGAGTCAGTGGCCTCAACTTTAAGACCGCTACGTCCAATTTATGGTCGTCATAATCGTCCTACCAGATCAACAATTGAGCGTCTAGTGGAAAAATTTGAATCCACAGGCACAGTACAAAATGTTCCCGTGCCAATGAGACAAAGAAGTGCCCGTAGTGTCGAGAATATTGCTGCCGCTGAGGCTTCAGTTCAAGAAAGCCCAAATGTGTCTCTCACACGTCGTTCTCAAGCGTTGGGAATCTCTGTGACGTCGTTGTGGCGAATTTTGCGAAAAGATCTTGGCCTATATCCTTACAAGATAAAATTGACACAATAACTGAAGGCGCTTGACCACCATAATCGTCGTATGTTCGTGAATTGGGCTGAGCAACAACTTGAAAATGATTCGGATTTTCATCGGAAAATCATCTTCAGCGATGAGGCTCATTTCTGGCTGAATGGCTTCGTCAATAAGCAAAATATGCGTTATTGGTCAGACAGCAATCCACACGTAATCATCATAGCATCCCGAAAAAATTACGGTTTGGTGCGGTTTATGGGCCGGCGGCGTCATTGAGCCGTACTTCTTCCGTGATGATCAAGACCGGCACATTACTGTGAATGCGAATCGCTACCGTTCAATGATAACCGAATATTTTTCCCCCAATTGGATAATATGTACTTGGAGGACATGTGGCTCCAACAGGACGGCGCCACACAGCGAATGCCGCAATCAATTTATTGGAAACCAAGTTTGGTGAACGTGTTAGCTCACGAAATAGCCCAGTCGATTGGCCGCCTGGGTCGTGTGATTTGACGCCGTTAGATTATTTTCTGTGGGGCTACGTCAAGTCTATGGTCTATGCCAACAAGCCAGCGACGATTGATGAACTTCGTACGAATATCGAACGTGAAATTGCAGCAGTATCGGCCGATTTATGCTTAAAAACCGTAGAAAATTGGGTTCAGCGTCTGGACTTCTGCAAGCGTGCCCGTGGTGGCCATGCAAAAGAAATCGAGTTCTATACATAATGGCATCGAACGTACTTTCACAGAAATAAAGAATTTCATTGGTATCTAATTTTCACTTCTTATCTAAAACGTTTGTAGCGCTCTTATTGAAACACCCGTTATAAATGCAAACATTAGCATATTTACTTGTAAAGATGCATACTTTTACGTGGAGCTATATGAGTGATTGCACGCAAATATCCATATGGTTACGTCGAAGAATTCGCGTGTAGCCTCCCAAACGAACGATTGGCGACTGAATGCATGAAGCTAAAACGCAACAGATGCGTCATCAGTCATTTTCGAATCACTGACTGAAAGAATAATTCGAAACTACAGTCATAAACTTGCTATAACGTTACCTTAGGCTGAGAGAAATCTTTCTTTGACCTTTTTTTATTATTTTGCTGTCGACATAGAAAATTCGGATCACTGTATCATTTTAGCGTCATTTTTGTATTCAGCTCTTCGTCGCGCTTCAAACACAGTTCCGAAGTGAACAGTGTTTATATACGAAGAGGTACGTTGGGGTGTGCTCAACACTTTTATCAGTATTATAACTCGAGCTTTGTTTTCTGGACAATGACATAGATGCTGCTGCTGAAATGATCGAGAAGATAATTTTGATTGCTATACAAATTGGTGTAACCAGAGAGGCAAGAATGCTGTCACATCCAAAGAGGACGCGTTCAGAGACTGGCGTTCTAACAAAAACGTTAATGCTAAACTGCGAAGCAAACGGGAAAGATCCAAGTGAGCCAAAATACTTCGACGCGAAAAGTTTCTTCACGAACAGCGTGTTTGTGCTAAAGTTCTGTTTTTCTCTAGAGGAAGTACGAGCTTTTGGTAATTTGCAAGAAGAGTAAAGGATAGTTCTTCGTTTGTTAAATATGACGTAACATTCACTGAACCGGTTGATAAAGCTAACCTCCTGACGGAAATGTTTCTTTGCCGAATAGCAATCAACCACTCCCCGTGATCAATTAAGTATCTTGTTCCATGCCCAAGAAATTTTTTCGAACGCGAGGAGTTAAAAAGGTTCATGCGAATCTCGTCGTAAATAAATCCCCGGGCCCGGATGATATATCTGAACTGGTCTTGAGAAGGTGCTCTTCGACGCTGGCACGTCCACTGCGCAACCTTTTCAAACTTGCATACAGTGCGGGACTCTTCCCGGCGCGTTGGAAGGTTGCTAATGTCCAACCAATTTCTAAAAAAGGTGATGCAAGTAACCCTGCAAATTACCGCCAAATTGCAATTTGTTCTGCGCTCTCGAAGGTTATGAAGAGATTGGTTAACCACAATCTTGTGATATATCTGGAGTCCAATGGCCTTCTTAATGATTGGCAGTATGGTTACCGTAGAATGAGATCTACTGGAGACCTGATGGCTTTCCTTTCGGAACAGTAGAGTCGATCCATCCACTGGCTTGGTGAGAGTACGGCATTGGCTCTTGATATTTCCAAGGCCTTTCACAGAGTATGGCACGATGCACCCTTGTCAAAGCTCACTGCTTTTGGTGTCGGTGATAATTTCACTCGATTTATAGTTTTCTCAGAGATCGCACTATACGAGTTGTTGTAGATGGGGTTTCATCCGACGAGCATAAATTGACTGAAGGTGTATCACAGGCCTCTGTTCTTTCTTCTTCACTTTTTCTTATTTTCATTGACGATCTCCTGGGTCAGACTGTGTATCTAATATACTCTTTTGCGGATGAAAGTAATTTCTTAATTTAATTCGACCCTAGGACAAGTTTTCAAGAGATTGGAATCAAGCGCCGGACGATGAATGAAACGCTCAACCGGGATCTGGTGTCCATTGTTGACTGTGGTTCAATGAATAGAGTAGATTTTAATGCGGGTAAGACCCAGTGTTGTTTGTTGTCGCATAAGCGAATTTGTGACCTAGGTGTTGTCAATGTCTATGGACGGTGTCGATGTTGATGAATCAGACGCTCTTGATGTTCTGGGCATGAAAATACAGTGTGATATCCGTTGGGCAAAATATGTACTTGAAGTGTCGAAAGATGCATTCAAGTGTCTAGACCTTTTAAAGCGGTGCAAGGAATACTTCACCCCATCTGATCTCCTCAATATCTACACCACCTACATCAGGCTAAAGATGGAATATAACTCCCATATATGGGCAGGTGCTCCTAAGACATCTTTGGAGCTTCTCGACCGTGTCCAGAAGAGAGCGATGGTGTTGGTAGGGGACAGTAGGGTATCCAACTCTATTGCCTCTCTTGAGCATCGTCGAAATGTGGGTTGCGTGTCGCTGTTCTATCGATACTTCCACGGTATGTGTTCCTCGGACATCCGCCAACTTATGCCGCACGTGAGGATATTTAGCTGAAGTACGCGGCTTTCCAGGAGCTTGCATCCTTTTTGTGTCGAGTGGATGGTTGACCGCACTATACACTATAGGGAAAATTCGTTCTTCAGCCGTACAGTCCGTATGTGGAATACAGATCCGGTAAAGCGACAACAAAATTAAGTAAATGGTGCACCAAACACATCTGTATTTGTATCACAAACAAAGCTTTATTTGGATCACAAACACATACATTGTAAAATATTAATCATTATGTGTCAAACATGTAATATTGAATAGCAAACAAATGTGTTTGGACACAAGTATACTATATTTGCGAGAAGCTCCAAACACACTTTATATTTGCATCCGAACATCAAAAAAAGACAGATTTTTCAGCGTGTAAAGGCTCAGGCGTTTGAAATGGTTTGTTTTTGCGTTACGTTTTGCGTATGCCATTTGTTGTAACGAATACGTCTTCAGCGCAGTTCTGGGTGAAAAAAACTCCTTCAACATCTTTAAATAACGGTCCCCATTGATAGCTACTGTTACACCTTGATGAAAGTGCGCCCCACTCAGTGACTCGTTCTGGATTCAGTTACCTCTCATCGAGTATTTCTGGATGACATTCACTTCATATACGGCAATTTCAAACATTCATATGTTGGCAACTCCCAAACTCACTTATATTTACATGTAAACATTGTCATATTTACTGGCAAACATGTATGCTTTTACGTGGAAACATATGCGTGTTTCCCCCAAACCTGCACATTAGGGTTAGTCACTTTTTTTGCGGCGAATGCTGTCGGAGTATGATGTAGGGAATGAATCAATATGAACGACTGTGTCCTTAAATAAAAAAAAAATTTCCTTTTTAATATTACTTGTGGTGGTTCTTAGTTGATTATTGATTACGAATTGATAACGAATCTATTGTTCAATATCTAATTGGTCATTTAGTTTTCGAGATATGGCGATTTTAAAATTGGTTTGAGCAAAAGTTCCACTTTTTTATGATTTTTAAAATGTAAGAATTCTCACTGACTGAGACAATAATGCTAAAATACAGATTCACACTTACAAGATCGACGCTCTGTTGTCCCTCGAGAGAGAGAGTATAAACTGCAAACACACGATATATTTGCCTACAAACAAGAAAAAAAGGCACATTTTTCAAGATATCTCAAGAAATCTCTACGCTAGTAGATGTGATAACTCGATACAGATAAATAAGAATACACTCGTCTTGATTTGTAATCTCAGCTCATGATCACTCCAGAAAATTAGGGGATGAAGAGGAGGACGAGTGCGTCTCATCTCATCTCATCTACTACTACTCGGTCTTTTGTGGAAGTAGGAGACAATATGTTGGATGCTACTTCATGTTTTGTCTAACAGACATTCAGGGAATTAAGCTGAATAAGACAGCTTACAAATGGGTTGTGCTCCAAACATTTACATGGTCCCTGCAGAATGTGCTTGAGAGGATATGTTACAGAGGCTGTTTTTTCTCAATAATTAATACTCAGCGTTAATACAGTAGATTTGCTCTATCGGGTCCAAATCTTCGTTCGCTGGTGGATAATTTTATTGATTTTGAGTGTGTAGGAGATTCAATATGTATGGCTAAACCTCAAACTTTTAGATGGGTTGAAAGTTTATATTGTGTTAATGTTGTGAGACAGAGGATCGCAGAAAACCTGGAGACAGCAACCTGAAAACCATCTGCCCGCATTCTTCGTCAGATTTTGAAAGAGGATTTGCACCTCTCCCGTAGAAAATTCAACTAGTCTAAAAACTATATCCTGGTGACCTGGCATTGTGCTTGAAATTAAATTATATACATACTTACTTCTGCCGCACCCGGTACGATATTATTTAATACGAAAAAATAGATATAACTTTTTTTTTCCTAATTTCTCTTGCTATTATGACAAATTTTTGTCATAATTATAAATGAAGTGTCTTTTGCCATTAATTCTCTGTATAAAATGTATAATTAACTTTTTTGTTTTTTTTCTGATGGTTCATGATAATTGATAATTACAAACAAATATCTAATATAAATTCTATTTAATATGACTTTATTAAAAATTGTTGTTTGCACGAAATAAAAGATAATTCTGAAAATCCTAATGAAATAATTAATTTCAATCTGATTTACGAAGACGATTCATCAAATTTTATTTAATTTTAATAGAAATGTTTTTTTAGGTTTGACCTTAAAACGATATTTGGGATGTGAATGAACGAGTCTATTAATAGGAACAAGTATTTTATATCATCTAGGGAGTTCCTACCGTATTCACATTTGAAATTTATAATACATTATTTGATATCACTGTGTGTAATTTTTTAAGTCATGGAAATATAATCATATACGGACACCAATACGTGATAAAAGACCACGTTTTGCCCAAAGTCATGCACTTTTTTTTATGGGCCCCCAAAGATTTGGGACCTCGGTGTAATTTTTGCAAAAAATTATCATTTTGTCAGGCACATATCTCGCAATTCGTTCAAAATTTTGATTTACTCTCTGAGGGAAAGTTGTAGCCCTTGTCATAGAGAATAAAAATTGCCAACATATAAAATCAAAAAAACTTCATCTTCAAGGTCAAAATCGCAAAAAAAAATTTTTTAATTCCCCTGTTCAGGTCCGTAGGCAGCAAACCGTTCAAAATGTCTGATTAACATTTCTGCATATTGAGTTTTAATTGTTCGAATTTGAACTTGATTTGATTAATTTTTTGAATTGATTTATTTGCGCTGAAAATTTGAAAAGGAATTTATGACTTCAATTGAAATATCTCAATTCTCAAACGGAATTTTGAAATTCCAATTGATTTTATTCAAAGAAATTCATATAGTTTTTAAATGTAACTGAAAGTTGATGTGAGATTTAGTCAAACAAGTTGACAAAACACAACATTTGACAAGGCCTTTATTGAATCTTTACCTCACTTTACCTATCTTAGGTTAATAATGTTCGAAACACAAATTTTCTGCTTCATTTGATTGCCATCATCAACTATAAAATATGGTAGCTGGCTACGTGGCTCAAACGGGTATCAATGATATGTAAATTATTTGCATACTTTGTAATAATTGTCCCTATTAAGATGTTGAAGAGATCACATGATAGTCTGTGTTATTTATGTCATACATTATCGAGCCATCCGTATATATATTCATATATCATTTAGTACCAGGAACTCATTCGTTCCACGAGCTCGTTTCTGGTATTTCCGATCAAATACAGATTTCTCTTTCGAGTAATCTCCAAAAATTGGGAGTACCTATCAGTACAGCTCCATGACCGACTTTGATCATGACCCATCGTGAGAGTTGCTTTAAACTAATGGCAAACGTAGAAGCCGGAGTGGTGAGCAGAGCACCAGTGGTGAATATCGGTCGCAGTTCTCTGAATCCTAGGTTTCTCAAGCACCTTCCAGTTCTCGATAACCCCGTAGAGCATTATCGGTCTCACCACCGCTTTATAGGTCCTGTGAATAATCCTCGGGAGAAAGTCCCCATATGCAACGTAGAGTATATATTTATATTGTCGCGATATTCACCTTTTTGACTATACTGGGTCTGAAACGACGATTGAAATCCAAACCAACACCCAGGTAGTTGGCCCGCTCTGCTAACTTAATTTCAGACCCATTCAACAGGATAGGCTCTAAGGTAGGTATTTTATAAAAAAATAAAATAAATGGTTTCCCGTTACATCCCATGAAGGAATTGGGGAGAGCTTCTCACAACCAGTCAGATGTGCGCTTTCTAGTTCTATACTCACTGATTGGGACCTACAGTTTCACACCAGTTCCGAACGGTATTTTGAAAAGCATTTTCATGGCTAAGTACTCGATAGTGTCGCCATCACTATGCGAGGTGACCGCCGTCGAAAGAAATTTAAGGTGGTCAGAGCCCACGATACCATGCACAAGAGCCTCGCACACTACCATTGCACCACCGACGGTCACTTCAGGTAAAAAGGAGCAGCTCGGTGTTGGCCTGGTTTGCACCTAGTCCATTTTCATCCGCCCATCTGCCTATAGATCGAAAACTATCCTGGACAATATCCTTTAGGGTTGAGGACTACTAGTCCATTATTGCTATTGTCATGTCGTCCACATAAGTAACAATTTTCCCAAATGCGTTTTCGAGTGTCACCTGTATTCCATTCAGTACAAGGTTCCATAGACGTGTAGACAAAACCTTTCTTTGTGGTGTGCCTCTGTTTACACACCTGGTAGAGGTAAGATTCACCTCCAACTTAAGGCTCGATAGCACAAATCATGATATTGTTTAACACACCCACAATGCCAAGACAGGCTACCGACGTACACTTCTTAGCCTCCAATGATTTCTCTTTGTATCCTATAAGTTCAGTCAGTGCTGTCTCTTTATATCTGTGTTTGCACAACGTATGTTGCTCACCAGATAATAATTTTACATCAACACCCCCCGCAGGTATCCATCTATCATCCGATCCAAAGTTTTCGGTAGAAGAGAGACCTTTTCCGCTGTATAGATAAACACCACTCTTGGATCTCTCCACCCGTTAGGTATGTATCTAAGATCTAAACACGCGACGTATGACATTATCAGTCAAAGAATCAATAGATTTCTGCCACAGCCTGAGGATCCTCTGGTGAAACCGTGCCCGAACCGGGAGATTTAAAGAAGTTGACCATTTAATCCTGGATTTAGTAAGAATTTCTATAGCAACATCTGATCTATGAAATATTTCTATATCAACATCTGATTCTATATCAACATCTGATCTATGCTCACTTACAGGGGTTCCTAATTCAGAGAGTTACCAGCGAAACAAATTTTCGTAAGGAGACTCAGCGAATCTGCACTGCAGGTTGATCACTGCCGAGAAGAATCCTTAAGGTACCCTATAATATTGTAGCCTGACGCATGTTTCCCACATGTTTCCTCTGGGTCGTCAGAGAGCATTACACAGTGCAACACGAAAAAAATATAACCATATACGGAAACCACTACGTGATAAAAGACCAAAAAAAACCCGTGTTTCGCAGTTTTGCCCAAAGTCATGCACTTTTTTTATGCACCCCCATAGATTTGGGGCCTCGGTGTCATTTTTGCAAAAAGTGATCATTGTGTCAGGCTCATATCCTGCAAACCGTTCGGAATTTTGATTTACTATCTGAGGGAAAGTTGTAGCTCTTGTCATAAAGAACAAAAATTGTAAACATATAAAAAACTTCATCTCAATGTCAAAATCGCAAAAAACTTTAAAAAATTAAATTTTTTTTTACCTTTTTTCGCCTGTTCAGGTCCATAGGTAGCAAACCGTTCAAAATTCAAGGAAACAATCAACTATAAAAATGTACCTAAGATCTCAATAAACATCTTTCTAGAACATATGAACTCTCCTTGTCTCTCGAAGACTTGGCTTTATTAAATAGTCCTCGGCATGATTTCCTTATATTAGCATGTTATCCATTTTACCAGATAGACTTCGTCGTCCCCCTTGCCATCGTTCGTAGCTCAGATGTGCATGTCCTCTACAGTATTTATGTCATCTACGTACCTTATCTCCTTAGATGATATTGATCGAAAACAACTTTTGGAAAGCCCTTTCATAAAGGGACCAGTCCACAAGCTGAGTGATGTATCAAACTGGATTCCGAAGAATTTCTTATCAAAGACCGAATTGCCACCAATGATATCATATGCAGCTCCTCCAATGCTAAGGTGACATCTACTAGGTTAGGTTAGCTGGAATTGGCTGTCATTCCTAAAGCACTCAGTCCAATAAGGACCGTTCTGATACCATGGGACGTCATATTCCGTCCCCATTGGTGAACCTGTAAATTGACCATGGTACGGTTAAGAGGCGTTCAAGCCATCTAATAGCTCACACAGATATTTTTGGGTGAGGCTGAAGAAGAGAAGTGCATTAGTTCCTGGCAAGCCAATTAGTACTCTGCAAAAGGTTCTAGGATTATTAATGTTTATTTCCTGAATCTCTGTTAGATCCAAAATCAATCCTAGATATTTTCTCCTACCCTCAGGGGTCGGTTATCGGACCATTGCTCTGCAGCATTATGTACAACGGAGTTCTAACACTAGAAATACCAGACGAGTCTAATATAATCGGGTTTGAAGACGACATAGCAGTGGTCACCATTGCAAGGCACATCATTGAGGTGGAACTGTATGCAAATGACACAATAAACACTATTGGGTCCTGGATGATTCAAGCCGGACTCCAGACTGCACCGCAAAAGGAAGGAAATTTTATTAATTAATAGTCCTAGAAGGAAAGAAATGCTAAAGATGAAAATAGGGTACCAGGGGATATCATCTAACAAATTAATTAAAATATCTAGGAGTAATGATACACTCGAGGCTATCATTTATTAAACATATAGATTATGTCCGAGACAAATCGGCAAATGTTAGTGTAGCCCTAGCGAGAATGATGGATGTCCTAGGCAGAATAAGAGGACTATGATATCCAGAGTGGTTAGTTCCTCACTGCTATATCCATCCTCACTGCTAAGTCTCCTAAGTGCTGCTTCCAGGAGGAAAATCTCATCGGTGCAGAGGTTGAGTGCCTTAAGGGTCTAATGTGCTTACCGCACGACATCCAATGACGCCGCATGTACAATTGCAGGAATGATACCCATTGATATTCTGGCGGACGAGTCAAGGAGATTATAGAAGGCAAAATAAATACGGGAACAGGAAATAACCGTGAGAGTTTGTGGAACCGAAAGAGAGGTCTCAATAAGACAGTAGCAATATAGATGGGATAACTCACAAAATGGTAGATGGATGTACAAACTAATCCGAAAAGGAGTCACCGGGAAATGGACTACCATCTAACTAAGTTTTTAACAGACCATGGAGGATGTAGGAAGTACCTATTTAAGTATGGACACAATACCTCACCGATGTGTCCAAATTGCCCTGATATGGAAGAAAATGCAGAGCATGCTATCTTTAGTTACCCAAGATTTGAAGAAAATCGGAACATCGCAATCATTGAGCTAAGATATAACATTACCCCGGAGAATGGTATAGAACTAATGTTGAGCTCAGAGGAGAAGTGGAAGTTGTGCCACAACTGTATTGCCACCGTTGGGA
The DNA here is from genome assembly GCA_963931995.1 of Phaonia tiefii. NCBI lineage: Eukaryota > Metazoa > Arthropoda > Insecta > Diptera > Muscidae > Phaonia > Phaonia tiefii. Next base: position 163,612,754 of record OZ008367.1, read on the forward strand.
AGAAGTTGTGCATAGAAGACGAAATACGAAAGGTAAGTAGGAGAGCGGAAGCGCAAAATTAAATAGCCTAAATGGCATACCAGCACCGCGAAGTAATACCCTTATTGGCAGTTCCTTGGGGAGAGTGGTGGAGGCTTGGGAAAACGTAAGCGTAGGTGAGTAAGCGGCACAAATGTGATGATTCACATAATGGACTTCTTCATATCCTTTCTCCCCAAGGAGAAAAAATAGATATTGTCTCCTACTCATACAAAAGGCCGAGCCGTAGCATAGGTGATGTTCGACGCTCTCGTCCTCGGCGTCATCACCACATCTTCTGTAGTAATCATGAGCTGAGATTCCAAATCAAGACGTGTATATGCCTATTAAACAGTTTCGAGTTATCACAGTAACTAGCTTAGATATATCTTGTCTAGGACTAGATATGAGGTCATATCTTGCCCATACCTGCCTGGTAATCTTACATTGTGTGCTTCCAGGCCATCAATCATTCGAATGTCTGCGAGCATTCGTTGTCAGAAAGAGCTTGTATGCATAAAGGGATATATCCAGATGCTCCTAATACAGTAGAACATGTAAGATATCATCCGCTCCATATATATATATTTTTTCCCCCATAACATCCCATGAAGAGACTGGGCAGAGCTTCTCGCAACCAGTGAGCTGTGCGCTTTCTAGTTTTTCACTCACTGATTGGGACCTACAGTTTTCCACTGGTTCCGAACGGTATTTTGAGAAGCTATTTCATGGCAAAGTACACGATAGTGTCGCCATCACTAAGCGAGGTGACTGTCGTCGAAAGAAATGTAAGTCGGCCAGAGCGGATCGAACCCACATGCTCATGTACAATAGCCGCGCATAAGAACCAGTGCAGCACCGACGGCCAAAAATCATCCGCTCCATGGTTTCCTGTAATGTTCGTGTGCCCCGGCACCCATATATGGTGGACATCGAACTGCTTGGCTATCTTATTTAGAGATGTGCGACAGTAGTAGAAAGTTCTTGAAGTTAGTAATACAAATTGCCGAGATTTTAGCAGCCTGACTGCCAGAGTAGATGCTGATTCTCCAGACGGTGAGGCAGTTTTGACCCAGCCAAAGGGCAACTCCTCCGATTTCCATGACTTTGTGGAAGGTCTAGACGCTGGCCTTTAGAGTAGACTCCAAACCTAAATTTGTGATCTTATTTCGAGCCTTCAGTGTAAAAGTCTAAATATTTTATACAACATGGTATGCGCCCCTTCAAGTTCTGCTTGCCCGAGATATGAGTGTAGAAGTTTGTATTATGGATTTTTCCTTAAAATTGTCCCATGACCATATGGGCTGGTGCTCCGCCGCGAGGAATGTCTTAGGCAGATTGCCGATGTCGAATAACGATGTGAAGAATAACGCCCAAACCCTCTGTAAAGTTGTGCGAAGGATATCCGTGTTACACGCCAATGCCAATCCAGTACCAGCCAACAAACTGCAATGTCATAGAGCAAAATCGGGTGGGAATTGCCTGTATATTATCCAGTAATATGATAACTAGTACCTCTTGGTCGGCTCATTGCCTTTATTACGTATAGTAAGGCTAGCATCCACACTCTGGAAAATATCGGCCCCAGCAACGTATTGCAGGAAACATGTATAGGGTCCGCCATCTAACTGTTTTTTTTCAACTAGTGCTTATTTCGTGAATGGTAACACTTAGCTCATGTCTGATTAGACAGATAATTAGGTTTATCCTTCTGCTGAACGAATATGGTTGTGTATACGCTTGAACAACGCTGGGAAATATTGCGACACTACTTTGAATATCATGGTACGTGACACACAGCCGAAGCTACACTCGATGTTTTGCGCCCTGTTTTTGAAGATTGCATTATCAGCCGCAGAGCTGATGTCGTTTGGCCACCTCGGAGCTGCGATTTGACACCGTTGGACTATTATTTGTGGGGTGCCCTCAAAGATAAGGGTTACGCCGACAAGCCAGAAACAATTGACGCTTTAAAGGACAATATTCGTGAAGCCATTGGTGAAATAGAGCTGCACACAATCGATAATGTGCTTAAAAATTGGACTGATCGTGTAGGCTACTGCATGGCCCGCCGAGGCAGCCATTTGAATGAAATTATTTTCCATTATTAACCGGAAGGATTGTACTTTCAAATAAAAAAACAAATTTTAGAAAATATTCAGTAGTATAGCATTTTCAAAAAAAAAAAAGTTATTTGGCGTACCCTTACATGTTTGCAAGCATTGTTTTCACGAATTGATGATCTGCTGCATTTTTGTTTCTATGATGTCTGTCTTGTTTTTGTTTATAGCGGTTGTCAACAAGCAAAGCCACATTTGGGTCTCAAAAATGTAGATTATAGGCTATTATTCATTGTGTCCCAAAAATGTTATATTGAATATCAAACACAATGTCTTTGGGCACAAGTATACTATATTTGCGACAAGCTACAAACACATTATATTTGCATCCAAACAACAACAAAAGACCGATGTTTCAGCGTGTAGTAGGCTCTTAATGACTATTTCACTGCTCCTTCCTATTGGCGTCAGTTATACCCCATAATGGCTGCTATTTGTTTGGGTTCGCACGCGTAATCACCGGCGTACCCAACATTTTGCCTCCGTGAAAGGTTTTCATGGTCCCTTTTCTTTATGGGGCACGAACAATTCGACCACCCAAATATAGATCCGTTGTCCTTGTCGCTATATGCCGTTAATAGGAACATACTCAGCTTCTTTGCGAACACAACACAAGCTCTGGGAATGCTTACTCCCGGAGTGACTATTTGTTACCCCTTCGTCCTCAACCCATAAACCCTGCCGTTAGCTACCCAGGGCTCTGGGGTTAAGACTACATTCACCTCGCCTGTTGCTAGACGAAGGCTTAAAGTGACAATACCACTTTACTATGAGGAAGGTTGATAGGAAGAAACCTCAACATTTGTTGGTCTCTCCAACAGCGTCGCATCCAGTTCGTCAACAGACACCAAAAATAGTCTTCACCTGCGTCAATATCAGTAGTTCATTTAGGTATAGACTTAGCCAGATTGGTGTCGGGTAAGAGGCAACCTTCCTCCAGATCTGTTCAAGGGTTTATAGCTCACAGTAGCACGGCAAGAATTTGGTCAAAGGCCTGTTACTGATTCAGGCATCGAGGCATTAGTGTTGCACCGCTAAATTATTGCCAGATATCTGCGACTGCAAACTATCCAAGGGCACGGTACGCATGACACCCCGGATCGGACTAGTTACTTTTGAGTAGAACCACTACTGTGATCTCCAACTGGGAAACAGACACTGACAAGATAGACTTTCACTTTGTGCAGACGCTTTTGGATTTAAATATGGCGTGTGGAGGCGCCAGTCTCCTGATTTAACCCTGAGAGTTTCCCTTCCGGGATGATATTTAATAAGTTACGGCATCATTTATCTATGCCACAGAATCCTTTATTGACATTTGTTCTTATTGTAGTTGTATAATGGGTAGGCCCTCGCACTCTGCCAAGGCATATCTCATTGCAGAAATATCGACTTTTTTAAGTTTATCGCATATTTATATTTGTAGCAAATGTGTAACTACTTTCAAGCGGAGTTTTGTGGAGTCTGTGTACTCTACACACTTTCTTTCTAATTATCATATCCTTTAAGATTTTGAAGAGTAGATCCTTTAAGATTTTGATTTAATATGAACTGCATTAAGTTGCTTCATACGGGGACCAGTTGCTTCTATGGTATGTGTATTAGGGATACAACTTGTTTACAATTTTTGAAAATATCAAAATGGCCCATGTAGTGCATAAAAAAACAATAAGAACTGCATCTTTAGATTTTCGATATCGTTAAAAAATATACAGCAGACAGTTGTCCGAGGCCTTCGGCCACGGACTGTCCTGCAGGCTGTGTCAGAGACACGTCCATTAAGTTTAACGTAGAATACGCCATCAGATAAGACAGAAAACATATATAACAATAAATGATAAATAACATACGCAAATGAATTTATTTAGTTGATAGTTACTTTTGATAATATACATAAGCGTATGGAAGGAAAAATAGGATGAATATGTTTTTAAATTGAAAGAGTAAGGATAAATGATAAATAACAGACGCAAATCAATTTGATTTTTATTTTTTATAATTATATATCCATGTTAAATTCAAATTCACGTTTAACATTTTGTTTCACTTAAATACATAAGTAAATATACGAAATTTCAATATTTCATCAATCAAAACAACAGCCGAAGGTTTGTGTCCACACTGAAACAGCAGCATAGTTTGTGTCCACGCTACAAACTCAAACACTCAACCAAACACCACACATATGTTTGAGTGTATGTGTTTAAACAATTTTCATTTGAGAAATTTAAATATTAGGAAGATATCAACCAATATGAAATGTATATCAAACGAAAGACAACATCTTCATTTACCTACAAAAAAATTTTCCAAAAAAGTTATCTCGCCGTTTCCTCATAATCAATGAAATAAAGATTACAACAATAACAATCTGACATGACTCCCTATACCGTAAGGTAAGGCGTATTCTACGCCAAAAGGTTCCGCGTCAAATGCAATTAAGTTTGGGATCATTAAGTTGTAAAAAACTAAAAATATTTTCTTTATAAATTCATTAAATGATAAATAAATTATAAGTTTTTCTATTAAATATTGAATAATGTTGTCTATAAATTCAATTAGTCGTGATAAAATATTGCGACTGCAAATTTGTGAAATATGTATTATAATTTATTGCTAAAAGTATAAAAATATATAAAATTTTTTTTTAATAACTTTTATTTATTTTTGAGACCTATTTCAAACTTTATTAACCATGGTGCGAAAACTTTTTTAACAATACCAAAAATGTAGTGACGAATAAATTTTGTAAAAAAATTTTATAAATAAAGCAGGCGCTGTACTTTTGATATCAAAATATTGCGTAATACTCCAATTTGTAAGTTTATTGTGCATTAATTTTATAATAATCGAATTTAAACCTTTGTTTTCGTTCATCTTTTTAAAATGTCTTTTAAACATAGCGAAATTGTTGCTCGGAAAAACGCGGATAAGTGGACCCAAAATTTAAAAAATTATGAAAATAAATGTAAAAATATTCCCAGTATCGATATTTCGTTATGTGAACTGAATCAAATACCAAAAAAAAAACAGTCATTGGACGATTTAATGCGTTATATGAAAAAGAAAAATTAAAAACAGAGGGGTATAAAATTATATCACAACAATTATTCGATTTATGGACTAAACTAAATATTCTGAAATTGGCTACCAAATCTATAAGAAGGAAAGTGGAATGTTTGATTCGTGCATAACAGAAAGGTATCAAAACTTAAAAAAACTGCTGAAAAGTTTGATAACAATTTTAATATTTCGTTCGAAAACATTGCACCAAAATCTAAAATAAGTGTCCAAGATTCAGACTCCGACTCTGTCTCAATGCTCAATGATGGAGACTCCGACTTTGTCTCAATGATCGATGATTCATTTCAAGATGAAAACGATTATATGCCATCTTTAAGACTTGGAATAACAAAGGGATTAATAAATCCAGCACTAATGTTATTAAATACTGCCAAAGTAAGTACTAGGAAAGTAGCAAAAATCAAAAATATGCAAGGAACTGGCAGAATCAGGGGCCGATATTGTAACTCCTTCACAGCAAGCAATCTATAAAGCTGTTTATAAATCTGCAGAGAAAAAGCAAGAAATGATGAAATAGTCTTTACAATATGAGAATTGGTGTCTCTATTTCGATGGTAAAAAAATTGGACGACAAGAAGTATAGGTAGTTGTTGTAAAAAATTAATCTGAAGAAATAAAAGTAGCTGCATTAGTTCTGGAAAATGGGAAAGCGATAACTATTTTCAATGGCATCAAAGAATCTCTACAAAAAATTTAATTTGATGAAGTCAATAAAAATGATAATTTGCGACACAACCAGTGTTAATACAGGAAAAACTAAAGGTGTTGTAACACTACTGCAGAACCATTTTAAATCAATTTCTCTGCCACCACCGCAGTACATTGGATGCCAGCCATCATGTGTTGGATTTAATACTACGATATGTAATGGATGCATCATTGGACGGAAAAACCACCTCACCAGATATTGCATATGTGACTTGCTCCACGAAAAGGGACCTCTGCGCCGAAAAGAAGTTATTGAGACAAACGAATAGTTGGTTATGCAACTATTCCTTCAACCTGATCACCTGGCGATGTATTTCGACTCTCTGGTACTTTGTTCGATGTTCACTATGCAGTGTTGCCTCTATGAAAAATATTTCAAAATAAAAAAGAGTAAAATTTTGATATTTTTGTAATTTTGTACCTTTGATATTGAACTTTTTTTAAATTTCAAATATTATATTATCTGTTTATATCACATTTTTCAATTTTTTCATTAATTATGTTCATCTTTACAGGTGATTTGTAAAAAAAACTAAAAGACATAGAAACTTGCGGTTTGCACCATTTGAAAGAGCCTATAAGAATCACTCAAAAAGTAAAAAAAAAAAAATTTTCGGCGCAGAGGTCGCTTTTCGTGGAGCAGGTCACATATGAATTCGTTTCAGAGTTGATAAGCAATTACAATACATTAAAACACGAATATCAGCTAAACGAGAAACGGCTATATGTTGGAAATTTAAAGTGGCGTGATGATATGCAATATTTATATGAACTAGGACAGGATTTTAAATACTATATGGAGCAGAATAAATTTCCATTTATAAACTTTAAAACTATACCACCGATTAGTAATGCTAAATGGAATTCTATATCGTAGCAAATTATATGCAATATGCGAATTTATATGTGGCCCTTGGTACAACATTTGGTTTTCAGACCAATGTTACAATAAAAATGACTTGGAAGCCTTAAACAAATCATTATCGGGTTTTACTAATGCTCAGAAATGCTTTCTAAGACATTGACAGCAACATTTGTGCGGAACGTGCCATCAAAGTCGTACAAGATATTTTCCCCCAATGCAAATCAACACGAACTCTTAATCTTAAGTTAATTTCACTTAACAAAAATTGTGTTTAGATTGTGATTTTGATTATAATCATATAATTACATTAAGAAATGTAAATAGTTAAATAATTATAAAATAAAAAATTTTGAAAAAATAAAAAATTTTGAAAAAATAAAAAAAAAATCTTAAAGGGCTTTCAGAAATCGGCTTCGACGCGGAACGTTTTTGTTCCGAAATGACCTGAGGAAACATTTTTCGGTTTCAGCACAGCATCGGCTAAAGCGTGGTGATAGGGCCTTATTTCGGTTGTACCCCTAATGTGCATACATATATTTTTCACGCATTTATTTCTACTGAAACGATGAAGTGATCACATTCTATTTTTGGTGTAGTTAGGTATTCACTAAAGTGTACTGAAGATTTGAGTTTGATATTGAAAATGTGCATCATCTTAGTTTAGACATTTCAATGTCTGTGAGTTCGCTTTAGATGTAATCACAATGAATTTCTCTAGGTCGATAATAGACTACGTCTAACACTAAACCTTTTGAAAATTATAATCTTCTCATTGCTCTAGACGACCATAGATATTTCTTGTTTGCATGTGTGTCTGCCAGTATTTCATCATCATTAGCTTTGAAGATCATCCTTTCGATGTGATTTTAGTGTCATTCTATTGAGGTATTGACCACAATTATTATTATTATTATTATTGTTAGTTTGATTTTCGATTGAATGGCTATTTGTGCAATGATAGACACATATTGTTGTTTGCATTATGAATAATCGTGATTAATTTGAATTCGTGTTTTATAAGGCCTTCCTGTTATCTCCATACTGCGTTTAGTATTTTTTGTCTGTCGACCCATCCGTGTGTCTAAACGTTTGTCTATTTGTTTAAAACATTAAATCTTTATTGACACACTTAGTGCTTCGAACGGCAATTATACAATATTCTGTTGACGCCAACAAATCAACAAAGAAGTAAATTCGAAATCCATGACGAATTAATGATATTTCGAACGATTTGTGATTAACCATAAAGATGGAATTGGTGGCAAGTTTTTAAGGTTTTGCGGCGAAAATAGTTTTTTCTTGTTGTTTCCGAAATATCAATTTGTTACATTTTCATAAGGGCCTTGTTAGCAGTATTCTTCCTTCAATTTATTGGCTGCTATCTTTATTTTGTTTGGCCGAGTCGAGCAATGTTTATTCTTTTATATTTTAAACATACGCTGAAAAATTTGTCTTTCTTTGTTGTTTGGATGCAAATATAAAGTGTGTTTGGAGCTTGCCGCAAATATAATATCCTTGTGTCCAAACGCATTGTGTTTGCTATACAATATTACATGTTTGAGACACAATGATTAATATGTTATAATATATGTGTTTGCAACCAACATATATTTATGTTTGTGATACAAATACAGCTGTGTTTGATGCACTGTCTATGCTCTCTCGAGTTAGTCTATCTTGTAAGTGTATCTGTATTTTTGCATTATTCTCTCAGTCAGTGAGTCATAAATATTCCTGAATGTGGTTGTAAATTGCAGATGAAGTGTTTCTTATTTTGCCTGATGTATTGCGTTTTAGTTTCATGTATTCAGTCGTTAATGCTTCATCGGACAGAGGATATCAAAAGCGCTTGATCAGTGAAAAAAGAATAGACGAAGGCTCGGACGGTTAAATGGTTTGTGATGTTAATTTAGTTATTGTGTATGTGTTTCATATATATGTATGTGTGTAATAAGTGTAATAAAACTTGAACTAGATTTGTATATAAATAACTTGTTTGTGTACCAACGCAAAGTTATAACCAACGCATAGCTGAAACCTTCTGAAAACAATAACGTGAGAGGCAACAAAGAAAGGAGAACCAAAAGAGAAGCAGATTCTCATTTCATGAAAAAGAAACAAATAATGAATTCAATGCAAATAAATGTAAAAAGGGCCGTTTTAAATCCATTAATTTTTTGTATTAGTTATTTATAAATGCGGATTTATATTAATAAAATTAATTATAATAAATAATACATATATATAGAAATCGAAGAATAATTCGTTTCTAAATATTATTATATTTGGGAGGAAATTCGTATATGTTTCCACGTATGTAAGTATATGTAGATTTGGGGGAAACACGTGAATGTTTCCACGTAAGTATATGGATGTTTGGGATGAAGAACGCATATGGTTCCACTTAAAAGCATGCATGTTTTTCATGATACTGTTTGCATTTAAATTCAAGTAAGTTTGGAACTTGCAAACGTATGAATGTTTGAAGTGTGTTTCAAACATATACATGGTTCCTCCACAATATGTTTGGGAAAATATGTTAGAGAGGTCGTTATTTTTCAGCGTGCAGTGACTTCATTTCTGAATTTCGAATCAAATGAATTCCACTGTGCGACAACCCAATTGGCGGGAGTTCTGGAAAAACTAATTTCCCAGGGTCCCTCTCACGGAAACCAAAAATACCGCTTCCTTTATTGACTATTTTGTAGCCGGCGGAAAGACTAGGGCGAAGAATCCCACCTTTTCCTTCATGTTACCAACTGGCGTGAAAAGGCGAAGGATGGAACCAGTTGGAGAAATATGTTAAAATCGGACATCTGACCTCATGAAGATGTAGAAAGTAAGTAAAGACATCGTGTTTGTTAGAAGAGAGGCAATCGACACAACCGTCTTCTATTTGTTCCACAGCATTAGATTTTCCTGGAACAGATAATGCAGCGAAATAGTATCTGCATATCCCCAACATACTCTGCACATCTACTACGAGGTTTCCGTTATATTTACAGAAGGGGGGCCCAAAGCCATGGCTGTTAGTTCGGCTTTTTACATTTTTGGTAGTAGCTTTTAGCAAAATTTTGGGTAGTACCGAATTTTATTAAGATCGGTTGTAGTTTACGAGTGTTATCGTGTCGATCAACCGGTCATCCGCCCATTTTTTATATGGGAGGTACCAGAGTGGGCGTGGTCAAAACGCCAATTTTCAATCCCAAACTTAATATTGACAAATAAAAAAATGTAATTGCGATCAGTAAAGATTTACGGCAGTTATCGTGTTGACCAGCCAGCCAGACAGGCATACAAAGAAACAGACAGACGGACATGGCTCAATCGTCTTAAAATGTCGTAGAACAAATTTCATCCAAAGATACTAAGCGCCTTAAATGGCTCCTTCGATGCTAGATAGCAGTAATGACAGCCTCATAAATTTCAAGGACATCTACTAGCTAGATAGTGGTACCGGATCTGTATAAATTTCGAATATTCTGAATGCATTTCCGCAAATCATGGTCCTTCTAAAGTCTACCGGGTTCATTAATTTATAAGGGGGTTGTATGCTTTATATTTCGTTCCTGTATATTCATTGCGGTTATAAACGGAGGCAGCTCAGCCTACCGTCGTTTTGGATTTGAGCTACTGTCGGGATGATTTACCACTGCTGACCATTCTGGGCTAGCCGCTGACCAGTCCTAAGTCGGACCAATGAGTCTTTCTAGCCTGGAGATTTTATTATTCCCTTGTCTGCACACATGCGCCGTTGGTCAGTGATATTGGTTCATTCGCCTTCTAAGGACAGAATAGATAACAAGCAGTTATGCAAGTTTATAAAATACAGGTCGAGTTGGTCAATCCGCCTTCTAAAGAAGGAAGATAAATATATTTCAAGTAGACTTTAGGTACATGAAAGTTTACAAGAGACTGGTAGAACCAGTATTGTCACAGATGGGATAACTTTTAGTTCACATAGACACTCTGTGTCACGCTTAAGCTTCCTCATCGCGACAAAATTTTTATGTCAGCCGCGTATTTACAAAGGTATCACCAATTAAATTTACTGCATGAAAATCTAAGTGATAGCAAGAAATGTTGTGACACGTCTTAAGATAACCAGCTACATTCATGGCAACGCTGCAATCATCTGCAACTGCGATGAGAACCGCATTTTTCTTGCCGATCGAAGCTTCTTTTATGTGCTGTAAAATAAACCGATATCAGCCAAATATGACAAAAATGCTCCACAGATAACGTGTGACACAATGAGGACCATTACAAGACCATGTAGCAAAAAAAAATCGCCAGGCGTTAAATCGCGTTATCTTGCTGGCCAGTTGACATCCCAGTTTCTTGAATTTCCGATGTTCTGGAAATCGTTGCTGCATTAAATTGTTTATATCATTCGCTGTGTGGCAGGTGGCGCCGTCTTGCTGAAACTACATTGGCGTTCAGATCCATAACGTTTAATTGAGGCCACAAGAATTACGTTATCACGTTCCTGTAAGAGCAATCACTCTGCCTGACCAAAATCCGCAGCAGACAGTTGCTCGTTGTGGGTGCATTTGTTTCTCATGGATTCCATGAGGATTTGCTGTGCCCCAAATTCGACAATTTTGTGTATTCACGAAGCCATTCAGATGGAAATGCGTTTCATCGGAAAATATGACTTTTTGAAAATTGACATTTTTTGAAAATTGGCACTTTGTTCCATTACCCATTGAACGAATTGCCAGTGCTTTCCATGGTCTGCTGGTTTGAGCTCCAGAGTAAGCTGAATTTTGTACGCATGAAGGTGCACGCTGAAAAATAACGGGCCCCAGCAAGATATTGCAGGAAACATGTACATATTTGCAAGCATTGTTTTCACGAATTGAATATCTGCTGCCTTGATGTTTCTTTGTTGTCTGTATTTTTTTTTTTGGTTTTAGTGGTTTTCAACAAACAAAGCCACATTTGGGTCTCGAAAACATATATTGTAGCCTACTAATCATTGTGTCTCAAACAAGTTATATTGAATAGAAAACACAGTGAGTTTGGGCACAAGTATAGTATATTTGCGACAAGCTACAAACACGTTATATTTGCATCCAAACATAAACAAATATAGATTTTCAGCGTCTATTGTCAAACTTCGCTGCGTAGTGCTTCGTGAAATTTGAAGTTGTTGAGAACGATGCCAAATTGATGTTTTCAGGATTTCGGCGGCACTCTCGTTTACAGCAGCATTGTTTTCAAGAGATCGATCGGTCTATCGATCTGTCGACTGTCCATAACCTACCCAGTTTCTTAAAATTTTTTTGAACCACTCTTCGAATGGTTGACACATTAGTTAAACTTTCTCGACTGAAAATACTTTGAAGTTTGCGAGCGGTTTCAGCATAACTTTCCAAATTTATTCATCCAAAAACCCGCTGATTAAGAACTGTGATCTGAAATATGTAGTTTTGCCAGGAATTATGAGGATGCTTTTGCAAAACATCTTTTTTAAAAAACTATATCTCTATTTATAGAGATATAGATGGTCTTGAGCTGGAATAGTAAAATCAAAATTATATAAAATATAGTAATAAATAGAAAGTTCCATAAGTGAAGCATAAAGTTTTTTTTTTTTTTTTGAGCGAAGACCAACACTCAGGGGATGTCCCCTATAAATGCAGTGCATTGCATTGGACTTAGGAAAATGGGATAGGAGTAGGGGGAAAGAGAGAGAATATTTGACTTAAACTTGCTGATGTTGTAAGAACTGGGGAATACACTTGCCGGAAGCTTATTCCACATACGGACTGTTCGGCTGAAGAACGAGTTGTTTCTGTAATGTGCAGTTCGATCCAACGGCCAGGAAACAGAAAAGGGATGAGTTCCACTTGAAAACCGCGTCGTACGGTTAAATACCCTAACTTCTGGAATGAGGCCATGTAACTCGGCGGAACACTTTCCATGGAAATACCTATAAAAAACCGAGAAACAGCTAACATTTCGTCGATGCTCCAAGGAGGCAACAGTGCTGGATACACTGCTGTCGCCTATCAGCTTCAACGCTCTCTTTTGCACGCGGTCTAGAAGTTCCAAGGTGAACGCTGGAGCCCCAACCCAAATATGAGAGTTGAATTTCATTGTTGGCCGAATATACGTGGTGTAGATATTGAGGAGATCGGGTGGGGTGAAAAATCTTTTACACCGCTTTAAAAAGCCCAGGCGCTTGAATGCTTCTTTCGACACGTCGATAATGTGCTTATTCCAACGAATGCCACATTGTATCTTCATGCCCAGAACATCAAGAGCTTCCGATTCACCAACATCTAAACCACCTATTGAAATCATTGGCAGGGTCGAATCACCAGTGTGCTTGTGGGTTATTCTGCAACATTGTGTTTTGCATGCATTAAATTCGACTCGGTTTTCCCTGCCCCACTCACTAATCAGATGCAAGTCATGATTAAGCATGTCATTCATTGTTCGTCTCTTTCCTTGCACTACGGAAAGATTGGGTCGACGATCGTACGAATATGAGTGACATAAATTACTATCATCAGCGAAGGAATAGATGGGATTGGTACTTCGATCCAGAAGGTCGTTGATGAAAATAAGAAAAAGAGAGGGAGAAAGCACAGAGCCTTGAGGTACTCCCGCATTAATTGTATACTCATCGGAAGAGATACTCAAGCGAAGGAATAGATGGGATTGGTAGTCCGATCCAGAAGGTCGTTGATGAAAATAAGAAAAAGGGAGGGAGAAAGCACAGAGCCTTGAGGTACTCCCGCATTAATTGTATACTCATCGGAAGAGATACCGTCTATTACAACTCGTATGGAACGGTCTCTGAGAAGTTTCTACCTAAACCAAAAGCATTAACCTTTGATATGAGTGCCTGGAGCCAAACTCTATCAAATGCTTAAGAAATATCTAAGGCCACTATTTTGCTCTCACCCAGTCTATGCACGGACCGATTCCACTGTTCCGTGAGGAACGCCATCAGGTCGCCAGTTGAACGGTTTCTGCGAAACCCATACTGACGATCACTGAGTAGACTGTTGACTTCCGGGTAACTCACCAAATGGCAATTTACCATGGTCTCCATCACCTTTGGTCTCCATCATCATATCGCAATTGGCCGGTAGTTATCGGGTTTAGTAGCCACTTCTTTTTTGGGGATCGGCTGGACATTTGCAACCTTCCAGTGAGTAGGGAAAATACCTGTACGGTATGACAGGCTGAAAAGGTTGCGCATTGGACGAGCAAGCGTCGAAGCACATTTGCTCAAAACTAGTGCCGGAATTCCATCCGGACCCGGAGACTTTCCTACGTTGAGCTCCTTAAGAACCTTTTTAACTCCTCGCGTACGAAAAAATATCTCACGCATGGAGCTAGATATATTTGCGATGACGGGGAGTGGTTGAGAGCTAATTGGCAGGGAGGAGTTTTCTGCAAACATTTCAGCAAAAAGTTTAGCTTTATCAAGTTTGGATTTTCTCGAGCAAAACAAGCCATCGTCTCTAAAAATTGACTGACGAATGACTAAGTTATGCAGATACTCTTTTTATCCTAAATTTTTGGTTCATATTCAGAAACTCACTTTATTGTGTTCATTTTCAGACGATTTGTATTCAAACCATTTGGACCATAATTTGAAGGCTTGAATTTTTTGTACTAAGTTTTCACAATTATAACGCGTTGTTCATCCGTAAAGCGCTCCATTTTTAATAATCGGAATGAAAGTACGCGACACCTGCCAAATTTTAGAGTTTCCACTTGAACAAAAAAAAAATGACATTAAACTTAAATAGTGCAATCTTACTGAGTCACCCTTAAAAAACATTTTACATTGGAAAATTAAGGATTAGGATTAATTATTCGATGTTTGAAACAGTCATAGACGATCGCAGGAGTTTGTTCTATGATTGGAAATATTCTTCCCATAATCAAAAGTCTAAAGCTGAAAACGAGATATACTTGAATCATCACCAGCTACTCTGTGGTCATATTCCCACCAGTAGTAGGTACTTGGTAAGTATTCAAACTGTGCTAATATTTATTTTCACTTTTAGTTTTCAATACTTCATTTCAAACTTAAGAATCAAAGGAAAGAATAATTAGAAATGTTATGATACGGACAGTAAACTAATACGGAATCATTGAAACACAATCGATGGGTTACTACTACTCAACATCAGGCACTCAGCGTTGGAGTCACATTGACCTACATAATTCCTCAAGATCTGTGGGTTATAGCATTTTTTTTTTTTGCTTAATTTTTAGATCAAATAAAAACTTGACCACAATAGAAATCAATTTGATTCTTTAGAAAATGACGTATGTACTGCTAATCAATTTTTAATGGTTTTCAAAGAACTGCAAGACGAAGACGAACACGATGGCAGGCGGACAGATGGGAACTTTTGAGAACAGACCGACAGCACAGCCACCACCTCCTTTCATCAAATTTGAATTTTTTGCCGTGGCACATATTTGGCTATCAGGTTCTTTACACATTTCAGCCAGAAAAATATATCAATTGTTTGGTAATTAATGGCGAATAATTGAGATTTATGAATGACTCAAACAAGATTATGAATATTTTTCAACTCATTTCATTTATAAATATAAATTATGCCCAAGTGTATGATGATGATGATGACGATGGTAATGATGCTTTTTGTTTTAAGTGCTTTGGTGATTATTAACTTCGTCACCCACATATTTGTTCTCACATACGAAGAATGGGTAACATGATATGGTATTTCCAAAAAAATATTTCTTGCAAAATTTCATCGCAATTTATGCTTGAGAACAACATATGACAAATTCAAAAGAGTGGCCAGACGGCGATGGCATGGCTAAACAAAACAAAAGACTTAGGACCCAAACTTGGCAAGCAATACAAATGTTCTGCAACAGACGACAAACAAAAGCTTAATCGGAACATGAGTGATAACGGCGTTTTGCTCTTCTCTTGGCATAAATGATTGTGGTCTTTCTTTACGAGATAAACTACTAGTCTTACCAAAGTAAATTGTTTTTAACAGTCTCAGTGTAAGCAGATCTGGCCACCTTTTGTTTCTCATCCGGCCGGTGTAATGAATATTAAAAAAATTCACAACTTTCATTAAATTATTTGCAACTTAATGTTTGTACTTTTTAATTGTACTACTGTCCGATTTTGATCAATTGAAAATTAATTTCAAAATAACCTAAGGTTATTTGTTTAATCTCAATTCTTTAGATGAACGATTACGTCTCGTGGTGGTATTTAAATTTAATTTTCGGCCGTAACCAACAAAACATAAAACCGAGGTCAATGTATCTTAATGGTGGTGAATAAACTGAAATTTCAAAAAAAAATTGACTTCTTTGAATTATCATAAAATTCACGTGTTCATTATGAAAAGAAAAAGATACGGCATGAAGGAGACAAAAAGAATTTGAATTCATCTCTCAATAAAACTTCCCCCATGTGTTCCAGCTTTCGGTTTGATATACAGCCACTACTGCGGTCCTATAATTACATTTACATGCGTTGCTTAATTGTCGGGGCGATGTAAACAATTAGGTATTTACACGATTAACTTGATTTGATCCACTTTCTTTTGATTGGTTAATTTAATATCGTGAAGGGAGAACTTTTTTGTCCCGCAATGATTCTCTAAAGAACATTAAGAGTATAATGTTTTCATTAAAAATACGTGTTCTTGATGTTGGAATCCATTTGCCTGAAATGAGAGGTACAAATCATTCACATATTTGACCTGATTGGGGTAAGGCCTGCAAATGCTGAAGGATTTCCAATTTAATATTGGACTGGCAACAATGAATTGTCAATTTGACGCTGCTGTATATTTGGGGTTTACCAACAATCTCGAAGAGGTACCAATACCGACAATGTTCATTTAGGTTTGGTGTCGGTGGTAATTGATGAATGACTCGCTTAGAGTTATATCACAAGCTAACGAGATTACGCGTTGGTTCCTCCAGAGAACCATTTAGTTTGCTCCAAGAAGCTCAAGATTTTGTCTATGCCTATCTGAGATTTTTCTCTCTGGTCTCTAAATAGGTAGGATCCCATAGTAGACATCATGCTGCCAGCTAGTGCTGGACATTCCCCTTCCTCATCATTACAGCTTCTATAGAAACCATTTGCGCTGACATTTAGTCTCGCCACTTGTCTACAAATCAGACAGTATCCCATCCAAACTGAAGCATTGCGGGTATTGTAATGACTTGTATTGCCGGGGGTATACTCAGCTTTGTTTTCGAGGTTCCATTACAAGAAATGTAGATTATTTCAATTAAAGGATTTTCTTTATTTAATTTGTAGTAAAACAACAGAGCGGCCGTCCGTGGTGCAACGTGTAACTTAGTTTCTCGAGGGTTGATGTAAGTTCAGCCATGTCCAGATTCTTTCGTTAAGAGCCACCTAACCTTTTGAAATAAGAACAGAATAGTTTACCCTTTTCGGGAGGGTTTGAATTCAGGTTCTTTATTGATCTTTAATTCACAATGTAATTTGATTTACAGGAATAACATCAACCGATTCACTCGGAGAGAACACTACTCTTAGCTTGAGAACACTCGTCTTAGTTTGGCAAACACTCTTCTGGTCGTTTCTAAGATGATTGGCCACTCGGTGTCTTGCACACGCGATTATTCGGATTCGCTGCATAGATTGCGGATATAGTGGTTCAGTATGTGCCTTATATGTCCGGCAAGAACGGTTCGGGATCGGTTATCATGGGGTGGGCTGCATGGAGACAGTAAGTGTAGAAACAGTAGGCCGGAGCCTCTGTGGAAGAACAGTGAGCTGAAGTCCCTGTGTAGGCATAGTGAGCCGAAGCCCCTGTGTAGGAACATTGAGCCGAAACCCCTGTGTAGGAACAGTGAGACGAAACCCCTGTGTAGGAAAAGTGATCTGAAGCCCCTGTGTAGGAACAGTGAGCCGAAGTCCCTGTGTAGGAACAGTGAACCGGAGCCCTTGTGTAGGAACAGTGAGCCGAAGCCTCTGTGTAGGAACAGTGAGCCGAAGTACCTGTATATGAACAGTGTGCAGAAACCCCTGTGTAGGAACAGTGAGACGAAACGCCTGTGTAGGAACAGTGAGCTGAAGCCCCTGTGAAGGAACAGTGAGCCGTAGCCCCTGTGTAGAAACAGTGAGCCGAAGCCCCTGTGTAGTAATGTATTTACACCGTCTTTACTAAAGAACGGATCCCAAAATTGCACCTGTCCTTTGCAGAACTAGAGCCCCAGATAAGATGCTATAATCTTACTAGGTTGTGCGCTCTTTGGCGATCCTGAGTCTAGTTCCTGTCTTCTTTGGTCTCTCTTTCTCTATCATTTCCCTAATACCTTTTCGATCAACTGTGCCATAGAATCCCCCTGGTCTAGTCACCCTTAACATTAAGTATCATAGCTGTAGTTACGCAAATGAGAATTGCATCAAAGCACTTATTATTGTGTGGCCATTGAACTAGTTCGCTGCGACTGTTAAATCAACAACAGAACTTGTGTGTTTGTCAGTGAGTGTGATTGTTCGCGGTGTTTGGTGTAAGCGATGGATGGCGTGTACGCTTTGGTGACGGGTAGGCCAGGGAAGTATGGGGGTGTAAATGGCGGTGAGTGTATAAAGTATTATGTATGGACGGATTATGAAGTCACGTTACAAACGGTTAGTGGGCGCTGCTGTTGTGCGATAGAACGTGGGTTCGATACCTGCTCTGACCACCATACACTTCTTTCGCCGACGGCCACCTCGCTTAGTGACAGCGACACTATCGAGTAATAAGCTATGAAATAGCTGCTCAAAAAACCGTTCGGAACTGGTAGGTCCCAATCAATGAATGAAAACTGGACAGCGCACAGCTCAGTGATTGTGAGAAACTCTCTCCCCTATCCCTTCATGGGATGTAATGGGGAAATATTTATTTTTAAATATTCTTCTTCTTCATCTCCTTATCGCTACTGCTCGTTTCTATTTTCACTCCCACCTCCTCTTCTTTCTCGTACGACTCCTCGTCTTCGATCCTCGGTTACACTCGTGGTACGTTGGTACGCTGCTCACGATGTGTGTTCCCCGTACCGTCGAATGTTATGGGGTTAGTTACCTAATCTGTTATTGATTTCTCTAGTTTAGTTTTCTAGTTTTCGATAACCAACGTCGATTGCCAAAATCGATATCTACTCCACTTGGTTTCAACGTCAGTGTTCGATAACCGTCTTCGCCTTTACCGTCGACTGTTTCGTCGTCTCAGACAAAACACTCATAACTACTGGTTGGGTACTTCGGGTGTTCGATAACCACCGTCAATATCGACTACACTTGGTTTCAACGTTGGTGTTCGATAATCACTTTCGGCTTTACCATCTATTGTTTCGTCGTGTAAGACAAAACACTCCAAACTACTGGTTGGGTACTTTGGGTGTTCGATAACCACCGTTTGTAACCAAAACCGATATCTACTCCACTAGGTTTCATCGTCGGTGTGTGATAATCACCTTCGGCTTTTCCGTCGACTGTTGCTTTGTTTAAGATAAAAAAAACACCCTCAACTACTATCTTACCACTTGAGGACACCTATAAGAGGTGAAAATTGTATTGCTAGACCATTTCGTTCAGAGATCTGCGTCCGTCCTGGGCAGATGTTGATTTCAGGATTGCTTATTCCAGCGCGTTGATGACTGCTTGACTGCCAGGGAAGACATTGACATTAATAACTACTGAACTATTATCTCTTACCTAGTCGGTCACTTTCTTAATAGTCAACACGTTTGCTTTATACACGCGAAAATGACTAGGTAGTCTACAAGAAAGCGAGAACCCTACTGATCATTAATTTTTGACTCGTCCATGTGGAAATTTAGGTACTAGTCTGTACCAGGAATGCCTTTATTCTACTTATAGTAATCTCTCTTCTTTATCGGAGTGTAGTACTTTATATACTTATATGTTTCATGACCGACTCCGACCATGCCACATTTTTGGAGTTACCTTAACCAAATAGCAGCCGTATAAGAAATCAGCATATCTATAATATCCACCGGCATGAAATATAAAATTATATTCAGTGCATTAATGCACTGAAAGAAAAGCTTCATCAAAAAGCTTCAATTCCTTTATCAATTTGATGAAACATTTCCTCATTTTTCAACCTACGACACATTTCATTTAATTGATGAAGAATATTTCCTAAATCTTTTATCCAAATTTCATCAATCAACATAAACGATTCATAGACAAAATTACATCAAGTTGATGTACACATTTTTTTCAATTTGAAAGTTTGTCATCAAGTTATGTAAATTTTTCACCATTTTGATGTAAATAGTTCATCAATTTTCTGTACATTTATCGTCAATTAGATGAAAAGCTGCCATCAATTAGATGTAAGTTTGTCACCAATTTAATGTAAATTTGTCATTATTTTGATGTAAATTAGTTGTTAATGGGTAGTCAAACTCTTTGGACTATGAGACCAGATAGAAAATGCTCATAGCGTCGGATATAGTTTTCTGTTTGTTGCACTACTGTTGATTATGTACTTATTTTCTATTTTCTACACGCAAAGAAAAAACTCGTGCCTCCCATCGAAATTTCAGATACTGTAGTTGGAAGAAATTAACTTCTGTTAATCCATACATGTCGTTTCGTTGGGGAGAACCGTAAAACGTTTGCAATAAACGAGTTATGAAAAATGAGAACTAAAAAACCTTTACGATAAACGAAAAACGGTTCAGCCAGCAACCGAGTTGTAGTTGCTCCAAACTAAAAAACGTTTGCGAGCACTGAAAAATGTTTGCAGTAAACGAGTTATGAAAAATTAGAGCTGAAAAACCGTTTGCGAGAAACGAAAAACGGTTCCACCAACTGTTCTTTCTGTTACAGCAACGGAGTAATTAAAACTGTTATTTATGGCTTCCATAAGCTCTTTTTGTTTAAATTTCCAACTTTTATGATTTTGGTTTTACCACTAAAGTTTGTTTTAAAAAAAGGTGGAATCTTTGTCTATTTTTTCACACGTCTGTCTCGCCTTGCATTCGAATAACAACTAAAAGCGCAGCAAACTACAACGCGTCAATTGTCCATCCAAGATATATTGACAAGGAAGAAGCATTAGAGTGTGTGATCTCTACAGAATGAGAGAAATTTACGTTATTCGTAATCTTAGCTCTCATTAGAAAAATTGATAATTTCAATTATCGCAAAAGTTTTGTAATTTGCGGCAAATGCAAATTTTGTATGCGTTTGATGCAAACGAGAACTCGTGTGCAACAACATGATACACATTTGCGATATATAAGTTTAAATTTGGAGAAACGTTGGGCTAAGTGTATTGAGCTAAAAGGAGTTTATATTAAAAAATAAATTTAGTTTTTGCAAAAAAAAATTGCGTTTCATTCAAAAAATAACGGACTTATTGATCCGCCCTCGTATGTAATAAAAAATTGACTACTTGACCATGTGAATTTTTGTACATTCCATATAAATATTGGGCGGGCAATTGGTTGGTAGTCACAAAAATTCTCCAAAACCACTTAGAAGTTGGGTATTAAATATTATTTAGCGCAACGTCAATCTGCTACTGAATACGGTCATATTTTCCACGCCCATTTGTTCAACGTATGGTTTGATATAGGCGTTTTTAAAATAACTCGGACGCAATGGATGGCTTAGGATGAGGGTATATTTATGTCGGTTCACCCTGGTGTAAGTTATGTACTGATATTTTTAAGTTTTGGGGTAGAAATTGCATTAAATGAAGCCTTCGTTACAAGATGACGTCACAAATGAAATTACAAAATGACGTCAGCGACATCTACAGAACAAATATAGCACTCTTCGAGATCTACATGCTGAAAAATAACGGCCCCAGCAACATATTGCAGGAAGCATGTACATGCTTGCAAGCATTATTTCCGTGAATTGAAAATCTGCCGCTTTTTGCTTCGTTATTGTGGGAGACACCAGTCTTTTCGGCAGTTCTCAATAACCTATTATAACCTATTAATTATTGTGTCCCAAACATGTTACATTAAATAGCAAACACAATGTGTTTGGACACAAGTAGGCTATATTTGCTGTAAGCTTCAAACACGTTATATTTGCATCCAAACAATAAAAAAAATTCAAAATTTTCAGCTTGTATACATCGGTGTCTCGTATGCTACGATCGAGCCACAAACAAAACACTCCGATAAGAAAATGATTTTGGCTGTTTTTCACAGACTCGGAAAGGATTTTTTTAAAATTGTCTCGAGGTGATCACCTCTAATATTTAATAGTTACCCTCGACTTTGGGAAATTTATTGCATGACCCGGTCTAATGTACCTCTGAAGGGAACTAAATTTCGGAACAGCTGAATACAACAATCCCACGCATGTAATACGAGTATATTAATATAACATTTTGAAAATATTTGAATATATTTCCATACAATTTCCTCCAAAACGCGTTAATAATGAATTCACTCAAATGCTTTATCCCACGAAAAATGTATTAAAGCTTTATCTGATAAATAATTGATTGATACACAAAAGATATTAAATTGTTAAAATGTGAAAAACAAATAACTCTTTAAATTCTTTAGTTTGAAAATTTAAAAATTTTCCAAGATTTTATCAATAATGGAATGAACATAAGCTTAAATACTCGTACATGAACAAATAATCACAGTGTTTGAACACAATGCAAAAACGCAATTGCAAGTACCAGCACTTATGACCTAAACATGTAAACATTCACTGGAGTAATTTTCCATTTAAACTGATTGACACAGACTTCGTAGTTGAATGATATCGTGGGATTTCAGTATTTTTTGTCTTGGGAATATTTTTCGTTCAAGGATTGTTTCAATTATATTTATAAAAAAACGGATATTTAGTGAAATTTTAAAACACATCGTGTGTAAACGATTATTCGAAACATGAAGTTGTTAATAAACATAGTTGGTTTCAAACAAAACATATAGTAGAATAAGTTTTCAGGTTCATGAGTTGGGTAATTCCAAAATATTTCGAAACAGTCCAGAACCCAACCCCTATTGAATTGTATGAAATTTGGACAGAAGTTTCTCCTCGTTCATACGAATTCTATGACACAAATATCTATGACACCAAAAAATATCTGTTTGCTGGACAAATACACACAGACTTCTCATATTTTCTTAAAGAACGTATATGTATATCGTTTAAAAGGCCTAAGTTTCTTCTTTTTAAATCCGGTGAGAAAGTAAAAATCAATTGATAATCAACTAACTTACAGGCTTATAAGTGGGATTTTGCAAGCTTTAAAATGATATCCAACATTTTGAAGTCCATTAACGCATTCCAAAGATATGCAATTTTTCAGTCAGGTCCTCTTTTCAGAAAGTGCCATACAATACCTACATCAACGAACCATAAAACAAAAACTACTTTGAATTTTGACTCAATTCTGATGTCATAAAATTCGTATGGACGAGGAGAAACTACTACTATACCAATCAAAAGTGGTCGGCTTTGAAAATTCTTGTTTTTGTATCGAATATTTTTGGAATTACCCAGTTATTACTAGGTTTCGGGATTCCATGCAAATGCAAGTTTGTTGTTGTAGCATATATATTAGGGTGGCAATGAAAAATTAACTTCAGATTTTTGGTAAATATCAAGCGGATTCTTATTCCATTTGATCTATAACCAACGTGGTGAATATTTGAGCCCAAGCGGATAACTCTAAGCCGGCCTTGTGGTCAAAGTTTTCGGGTTTTGACATTTTGGGTGTAAGTTTGTATACACTAGAAAAATTTGAAAAAAAGATTGCGCATTTATTTACTTTGACCTGAATATAAAGTAATACTAGTTTCAGTAAAATCCCACGACTGTAGGGGTTCAAACTCTTAATTTGAAAAAATTGTAAATTTTTAGAAAAAATTTAAATTTGGAGTTTTCCCTAAATTTAAGTGAAACCCATTGTTTAGACTTCTGCTTGATCTCCGGAGTGTTGTAATGGATCCATGTTTCATCTATAGTTACAAAACAAACTCCTTCGAATTGCGGTTAAACAACTCCAAACAATCCTTTGAACTTGTCACACGAATACGTTTATGGTCAATTGAGAGCAAACGCGGCACCCATCTTTCAGGCAGCTTTCTGAAACCCAACTTATCATTTAAAATCGAAACCATACTGCCATATGAAATTCCTATGGCATCAACAATCTCACGCACATTTTACTCTTCGATCGACCAACACCATATCGTGGATTTTTTCGACATTTTCGGGTGTATTGACCTCAATTGGCCGTCCAGAACGTTCAGCGTCAAGGTAAGTTTGTCGGCCAATAATTTGATGGCAACAGTTTTTTGGGATGCACGCGGGATAATCCACATCGATTACCGTCGAAAGAGAAAAACAATAAACAACGAATATTATGCCAACTTATTGGACCGATTTAACGAGGATTTAAAAAAGGACCCCATATGGCCAAGAAAAAACCGAAAAACCCACAATTTATTTTCTTCAAAAAATTTAAAATTTTTTCAAATTAAGAGCTTGAACCCCTAGAGTAGTGGAATTTTACTCAAATTTTTACCACTTTATTTTCAGGTCAAACTAATTCAAATTGCAATGTTTTCTTCAAATGAACTGAGATTTGACAATTTTCTAGTGTATACAAATATGACCACAAGTTATTAGATATATCTGATTGGGCTTAAATTTTCACCATGTTAGTTTTAGACCAAATGGCATAAGAATCCGCTCGGTATTTATTAATATTCAAGAAAAATAATTGCCCATACATTTCATTGCCACCCTAACTATTTATGTTTGAATGATTACCTGTAAATCAAGGCAATTACAATAAAATTGTATCGTTTTGTTATTGCATATTTTTAACAGATTTTACAATATTTTAGGCTGCAATATTTCTACAATTTTATACAAATTTTGTTATAATTTCACAAATTTACACTCATTTAAAAATATGCTTGGTGTATGTGGTGATATTTTTCCTTTTCAATATTGCTGTGTTCTAGAGGGCGGATCAATAAGTCCGTGACTTTTTGAATGAAACACAGTTTTTTTTTGCAAAAAAAAAAACATTAATTTTTCAACATAATCTCCTTTTAGCTCAATAACTTAGTCCAACGTTTCTCCAATTTTTGTATCCCTTCCAAAAAATAGGATTTTTCGAGGTCCATAAAATAGGCATTTGTTTGATCACTAATTTCATCGTTGGAGCTAAATCTCTTCCCACCGAGCCATTATTTTAGGTTTGGAAATAGGAAATAGTCTAAATCCGGAGAATATGGTGGATGAGGTATCAACTCGTAGCCCAATTCATGAAATTTTGCCATTGAGACTACACACGTGTGCACCCGTGCACTCGTGGTCAATTGAGAGCAAACGCGGCACCCATCTTGGAGACAGCTTTCTTAAACCCAACTGATCATTTAAAATCGAAACCACACTGCCATATGAAATGCCTATGGCATCAACAATCCCACGCACTTTTACTCTTCGATCAGCCAACACCATATCGTGGATTTTTCGACATTTTCTGGTGTATTGACCTCAACTGGGCGTCCAGAACGTTCAGCGTCATTTGTACTTGTGCGACCACAACGAAAGTCAGTAAACCACTTTTTACCATTGAAATCGATGGTGCAGAGTCCCCATAGTATTTATCAAGCGTTTCCTTGGTTTGATTGACGGTTTCTTTCGCAAAAAATATTTTAATGAGCACTCGAAATTCACTTTTTTCCATTTTTAAAAAAATACACAAGGCATTCCAGTATGTGTCTGAAGAAGAGACGTACATCAGCCCTGGCGAACCAATTAGTACTGTTGCAAAAGGTGCTAAGACTATTCAGCTTAACGTCCTGAATGTCTTAAGATCCAACATGAAGTAAGATCCTAGATATTGTCTCCCTGTCACGTGAAAGGCCGGGCAGTGGCATATGAGATATTCGACTCTGTCGTCCTCCTCTTCATCCCGACAGCTTCTGCAGTAATCAAAATTGGTCATCTTACCCGGTGATCTTACAATTTGTGCCTCCAGACCGCCTATCATTCTCATAGCTGACGGCTTGCCTGCAGAAACGGGCATACCCATATGCTCCATATTAAAACTATCAGCAGCAAAGGCCTAGCGTATAGAAGTCATTGGATGGACTACTCGAGAAGTTCCTACACGCTGAAAAAAACGACACCAGCAACATATTAAAGGAACCATGTACATATTTGCAAGCATTGTTTTCACGAATTGAAGATCTGCTGCAGTTTTGTTTATTTGTTGTCTGTCACGTTTATGTTTTCAGCAGTTTTCAACAAAGAAGGCCACATTTGGGTAGCAAAAACTTGTACTATAAAATATTTATCAATGTATCTCCAACATGTAATGTTGAATAGCAAACACAATGTGTTTGGGCACAAGTATACTATATTTGCGAGAAGCTACACAAACACGTTATATTTGAATTTAAACAACAACAATAAGACAGATTTTTCAGCACGAGCGTTAATTTCGTGAAAATGAGGTCAAGTCAAAGTTTATGATGTCAGCGAGCAGGGCCACAAAACGTTTGGAGTAGAGCGTGAACGATAATAACCATTATAACTTCGAGGAAGGGGATGAATTTGTTTACCTCGGAACTACAGTCAACCATAACGACAACCCTCAAACTGTGCTTACTAATAGATGTTACTTCGAGCTAAGCACGCACTTCCTTGCTTTATACCGCAGAATCCTCGGTCATATCGTACGGGGAAGAAATACCACTGGGAGTTGTGGAAAGACAAATGTTCCGAAAATATATGGCCCTATAAGAGGTGAAGGCGTGCTCGAAGGACATCGAAAAATAGGACGACCAGGACTTCGCTGGAAAGACCAGGTCGAATATTGCCCGCGAGAGCTTGGTGTTACACGCTGAATTCAGGAATAATGATGAATCACTGGCTGAGAGAATGTATGCTAAAATACAGATACACACATACAAAATAGACGCTTTCGTTGTCCCTCATTTATTCTCTTGCTCTCGAGAGAGTATAAACTGCAACAAAAACAGCTGTATTTGTATCACAAACATAAATATATCTGGGTCGCAAACACATGCATTATAACATGTTAATCATTGTGTCTCCAACATGTAATATTGAATAACAAACACAATGTGTTTGTACACAAGTATATTATATTTGCGACATGCTGCAAAAAAAGACAGATTTTTCAGCGTGTAAATATATTGTTTGTGTGCCAACGCATAGTGATAACCAACGCCTTCTGAAAACAAAAACTTGAGAAACAACAAAGAAAGGCGAAGCAAAAGAATAATAAATCATACATATATATTGAAATCCAAGAATAATTCGTGTCTAAATATCGACACGTTCCCGGCAGAATGTATTAAGCGACATATTTGGCGACAATGACTTTTTTCCATATTCTCAAAATTTATGCCAAGTAAAGAGAATGTCCCTTGCTTAACCACGTCATAAGTTATTAAGCAAATGAAATGGTAATAACCGAAAAAATAATACAAATCAGCTACTTGACAGAAAGTTTTTTTTGTTTCCTGAAAAATTTTCATTTTGTCGCTTAATACATTCTGCCGGGAACGTGTCGATATTATTATGTTTGGGGGGAAATACGCATAAATTTCCACTTAAGTATGTGCAGTAGGGTTTGTCACTTTTTTTATCTTTTTTCGAATATCACAATGCTCTTGCAATATGATATAAAATACGAAGAACTGCGTCTTTACTTTTTTGATATTGCAAAAAAACCTGCACCAAATGAAATTACTTTTACTCGAACCATATTTTTTCAGCTTTTTTTTTTTTTTGTGATTTTTAAAATTTGAAAAAAAATTTTAAATCTTTCGAATTGGTCAGTTAGTGTTCGAGATATGATTAAAATCACTATATCTGGAAAACTAAATGACCATTTATTGGGCGAACAACAGATTCGTGATCAGCGTACCAAACCTAACAAAGAACCGCACATTGAAAAAAAATACATTTTAAAAATCACAAAAAGGTGGAACTTTTGCTCAAACCAATTTTAAAATCGCCATATCTCGAAAACTAAATGACCAATTAGAGATCGAACAACAGATTCGTAATCAGTGTACCAATCTTAACTAAGAACCACAAGAAATATTTAAAGGGAAACTTTTTTTTTTCATATTTTAAAATTTACAAAAAAATAAAACGGAAAATATCTAGCTTGAGTGAAAGTAATTGCATTTGGTGCGGATGGTTTTTTTGCAATATCAAAAATGTAAAGACACAGTTGTGCACATTTTTCCGTGCCCTACATCATACTCCGAGAGCATTCGCCGCAAAAAAAAGTAACTAACCCAATGTGCAGGTTTGGGGGAAACACGCATATGTTTCCACGTAAAAGCATAAATGTTTGCCAGTAAACATGGCACTGTTTACATGTAAATATAAGCCAGTTTGGGAGGTTGAAACATATGAATGTTTGAAGAGTGTTCCAAACATATACATGGTTCCTGCAGAATATCTTTGGGAGAATATGTTAGAGAAGCCGATATTTTTAAATTAAGTGTCGTTTTTAATTTAATTTTAGCAAATGAACTAAGCCCTTTTATACATGAATACATTTTATCACCTTTATCTTAAAGAAGTTTGCCTCTTATTTCCATTAGTATTGTTACAGACGGACAATGGGACCAATTGCAAATTAAAGTGATAATAATGTCAGAAATTCTAAATTATTGGTCAGATTGTTTTAGAATGTACTAGGTATTTATAGGGGAGAAGTCAGGCCTTCAGAATATTGTATCTAAATGCACCCTGTTTCAACGCACGGTTTGCTACAGAGTGTGAAACTTGTAACCAGATTTTATGTTTTTGAGATTCTACTAAGCACCACAAACAAAAAACACTCTGTGTCTGACCGTTACAATGATAGTTGAAATCAAAAGTTTAACATGTCAATTTTTGCACTGACATTGTTTAGTCTTTTGACAATAACTTGGTAACTTTGAGTCAAAATGCTGCATTGACTAAATTTCTAACAGTAGTAGGTTGAACAAATTGTTAAAGTCTTTCAAATCGGTCAGTAACGACAATTTCTCAAAGTTAAATTTTTTTTAACCTGAAAAAAAAGGGATGTGTTAGAAAGGGTACCAACACCAAACATGAAATACTAAACCTAAATAAGTTTGTGTTTTATTTGAAAACCGAAGTAAATAAAATAAATAGTATCTACCCGAACAAATTTGTATAGGTGGAACTTCTAAACTTGGAGTCAGAGCCGTGCAAAATTTTATGACACAAATTCTGACTCCAGGCACATATCCCCGACTCCGAGAAACTCCACAGCACTGCATGGAAAAATTACGAAAAAAATTAAAAAAAATATTTTTTTTTTTAATTCTGTGCTAATTTGTATTATAGCCTAGTATATGTTTAATATAATGAAATTAATATTACTTGAGAAATAGGGACAAGTGTGGGATTTTTACTCCCAAAAAAGTCTGTTATGAAAATTCAAGTTTTTTTTTTAAAGTTCAGCTTTGCTGATCAAGATTATGCGTACGATCAAAAATTTTTTCTACCTTGTAGTTAACCTAATTTTAGTCTAGAATTTGGTGTTAAAAAGTATGAAAATCAACAAGCGAGACTTTTCCCAAACTCAAAAATTTTAAATTTTGTTAAAAAGTCATTAATTTTCTGCCAAGGCTGGCTGTAGGGTGAACGCCCAAAAAATTTTAAATTACATTTAACACCTTTGGTAAGGCGTTTGCCTAAAAAAATACAACAAATGATGGTACGTTTCCTAACAAATTTAATTTTTTTTCAGTTTGAAAACATTTTAAACTTGAGAAGTTGTCCTTACCAA
The DNA here is from genome assembly GCA_963931995.1 of Phaonia tiefii. NCBI lineage: Eukaryota > Metazoa > Arthropoda > Insecta > Diptera > Muscidae > Phaonia > Phaonia tiefii. The sequence goes on from OZ008367.1 coordinate 163,642,375, forward strand.
CCGGTTTTAAATAATTTAAAAAGGTCTTTAACTTACGTTCGGTTGCAGTATTGCCAATGTAGCTGGTTTTTAGAACTACATTTTGGCTCAAAATTACGAAGTTATTACAAAAAAACTAAAGAAAGTCAGTGCGGATGTTTACATTTTGAACTTATAATTCCAAATATCTTTGTAACGGTTAGAGAGACGACACACGGCTCTAAATGTGTTTGGTTTGTGCGGCTCAGTAGAATCTCAAAAACAAAGATCATTTAAATCAGACCACAAGTTAGAAACTTACATGCCATGAAAGTTTTGTCGGCCTGTAGCGAAACGTACGTTGAAACAAGGTGCCTCTAAATACCAGATTCTGAAAGCCTACAAATCCTTAGTACATTCTCAAACAATCGGACCTATAGTTTAGAAGTTCTTATTACCACTTTTTTGCAAAGGGTCCCACGGTAAAATTTATAAAAACCCCTTCGCTTGTATCAGAGTCCCTTGAAATACAGAAGATGATTAACGACGCTTTGTTAGAGGGAAATCTTATTAGAAGCCTTCCAAAAATACTTTATGTAATCGAATTTAAATGTTTATCGACCATTCGGAAATATGCGTGACTCACGCGAAAATAGTGCTCACGCATACTCACTCACGCACGAAGATTTTTTCACTACTCACGTTCATGAACGCTCACGTGAGCAAAATTTGGCCCGTTCACGTTCATGCGTGAATCACGCGTGATTCACGTGAATCACGCCAATCACGTAACTCGTGCCCATCTCTAGTTTGAACCACGAGTTGTATGAACTGTATCTCGACTTCGTCGTAGCTAATTCAATCAAAATAACTCGATTACGCTGTCTAGGGTATGACAGTAGAATAGATACGTAGGAACCAGCTCCAAAACGTATTCGAAGGATGTCGCGAAATAGGGCAACCAAGAGTCCGCTGGAAATAGCAGATGGCCGAACCCCTGCGAAAGCTTAGTGTCACTAACTACAGTGAACTGGCAAAAAAAATCCACCCAGTTGCGTAGATATATTGTTTTTCGTTTTGGAAGCCAGTAATTGCAGAGATAGCAATTTCCTGTTTTTTATAGTATCGGGTACATTTTAATATGCACTTCCACGACTGCTGCTTCATTTTAGGTTCGTTTGAATAGTTGGAATGCTGGCAACTATTTACTACTTTGGACAACTGTGTGGGCTAACTTTCGGAAACTACTACAAACTCATTTGTAGAACATTAATTTATGGTTATGACGATTTGGCATGAAACTCAACTATTTTGAAGAATTAATCTTCATTGACAGGCGAAATAATTTCAAAGAAATTATTGTTAATCATGTCATTAAAGTCATCAACACTCGCCGTTGGCGTGTCCATATACATTTTGACCATTTGCGTGTTGTCTGCTATTCTCGGCCAGAACTCTTCAATTGCATTTCTCAATGCAATAATGGAAGCCAATCAAAGTTATTAAGAACATAAATGAATGCAAAAGGAATGGCTATTAGGGTGGCTTTAAGGTTTAAAATAACAAAATTTAATTTCTGTTTATTTTATAGTGGTATATCATCCTTCAAGCACACGGAACACCCTAAAAGTTATGAACACCCAAAAGGCACCCCATGCGCCGATGAAGATGGACCTTCGGTCCTCACACGTAGATAAACCCCAGACATAGCACGGGATCAATGATTTCTTTGCAGTTGTGGAAGTGTGTTCCCTTTCAACTTTCAGAGGAGGAACAACTAGCTAACTAATAAAAATAACCAACAGCACCATATCTTTGATGGCCAAAGACAAAAGCATACAAAAACAAGGGAACTTTGTTTATGACTATGATTGCGCCTGTGACTATTCTCAAGGACACTCGGTTGTCCGCATGCACATATGTATGTATGTTGAGGGGATCGAATGCATGATCAATTCCAGTAAAGTGCTGTTCCAACATCTTATGCAGTGGGTAATGTGTCTGCCCAGCATCTGATCTGATCACTTGCCACCACAAATGGTGGTGCAGACTCTGACCGCCGCATCATGTGTCGTGTCCTTCTATGTTGATTGCTCCCTGATGATGTCGATGTCGGTGTTGTTTTATTTTGTCGTTGCTTTACTTCCTTAAGGTCATTTATAGAAGGTTCCTTCTTTATGCCCTTCCATCTGTAATGGTGTATATTTGTTCTAGGAGGTTCATCTGAAGTTCATTCTCCAAGGGATTTATGTTCTGATTGTGTTTCTGTCTGTCGTCCAAGTTTGGTTTGATTGTTTATGACTCCAATGTTTTTCTTTTGCAAATTTTATGTTTCACTTGAGATGGTAAATTCGAGGGAACTTTAATTTATAATTCGGTACAAAGAAACCTGTTGCTAACTTAGGTTTTTATGACTGATCTGGCCAAAAGATTGCTATGATTTTTTTTGGGGAATTTTGCAACCATTAGTGGTCTCGATTTATTACGGCGGTATGATTAATTAATGTTAATGAACTTTGATCATTCCTAAGTGGAATTTGTAAATCACAAATTGTTTTAGCAGTTTATGGGGAGTTTACCCTAGAAGTTATGCGATTCGAGGAATTTAGATGTTCGCATATACAGGGTGACTCAATTAAAGGAACTTGTTCAATGTAAAAAAAATATATTATTAGGGAATCTTTGTTATCGTACGAAATAATAATTTTTTACATTTATTTTTCAACCACTATGTTCGCTGTTACCAAACCTTTGTTTTGTCTGGATGTAATGGTACTTCTTTGGGTGCCCAAATACGGCAATACAGCGTATTGACGTAGCCAGTAGCCAGAAATCAGTCCTTTCACTGATGCAACATTTTTGCTGAAAATAGTGGTCTACTACTTCAAGATTTTCAAGAGCCCAAAAGACTGAAACGGTAAAGCATCAAAGACTGAAATATCAAAGACTGAAACGGTAAAGTATCAAAGACTGAAATATCAAAGACTGAAACGGTTAAAAAAATCAAAGACTGAAACAGTGAAATGACAACGACTGAAACGGTGAAATGTCAAAGATGGAAACGTTCAAATGTCAAAGACTGAAACTATTAAATGTCAACGACTGAAACGGCGGAAATGTCAAAAACTGAAACGATCAAATGTCAACAACTGAAACGGTCAAATGTCAAGGACTGAAACACGAAAATATCAAAGACTGAAATAGTGAAATGCGCAGACTAAAACCGTGAAATATCAAAGACTGAAACGGTTACATGTCAAAGACTAAAACGATCAAATGTCACCGATTGAAACATGAATGTATCAAAGACTGAAGTAGTGAAATGCTGAAACGGTGAAAATCTGAAATGTTGTTAACGACTGAAACGGTGAAATGTTCAAGACTGACACGGTGAAATATTCCAGACTGTAATGGTGAAATGTCAAAGACTGAAACGGTGACGTGTCAAAGATTGAAACAGTGAAATGTCAAAGCCTGAAACTATCAAATGTCAACGACTGAGACGGCGGAAATGTCAAAATCTGAAAGGATCAAATGTCAACAACTGAAACGGTCAAATGTCAAGGACTGAGAGACGAAAATATCAAAGACTGAAATAGTGAAATGCGCAAACTAACACGATAAACTGTTAGTTTGTCACCGATTGAAATATCAAAGACTGAAATAGTGAAAGGCGGAAACCGTGAAATGTAAAATACTAAAATATTGTTAAAGACTGAAAGGGAGAAATGTCAAAGACTGAAACGGTGAAATATCAAAATCTGAAACAAGACAAGGCCAAATCAATTGAAATAGTGAAATGTGAAAGACTGAAATAGTGAAAGGCTGAAACGGTGAAATGTGAAAGACTGAAATGTTGTTATAGACTAAAATGGTGAAATGTTCAAGACTGACTCGGTGGAATATTCCAGGCTGTAATGGTGAAATGTCAAAGACTGAAACGGTGTAATATCAAAGATTAAAAAAAAAAATAAATGGTTTCCCATTACATCCCATGAAGGAATTGGGGAGGGCTTCTCACAACCAGTGAGCTGTGCGCTTTCTAGTTTTATACTCACTGATTGGGACCTACAGTTTTGCACCGCCTCCGAACGGTATTTTGAGAAGCTTTTTCATGGCTAAATACTCGATAGTGTCGCCTTCACTATACGAGGTGACCGCCGCCGAAAGAAATTTTTAATGTGGTCTGAGCAGGGATCGAACCCAGGATCTTATGTACAAGAGGCGCGCACACTACCCATTGCACCACCGGCGTTATCAAAGATTGAAACGTTGAAATGTCAAAAACTGAAACGTTGAAATGTCAAAGACTGAAATACTTAATTGTTAAAGACTGGAATGGTGAAATGTCAAACACTGAACTGGTCAAATGACAAAGACTGAAACGATGAAATGTCGACGACTGAAATGGTGAAATGTCATCGATTGAAATGATGGAATGTGAAAGACTGAAATGGTGAAATGTGAAATGTCAAAGACTGAAACGTTGAAATGTCAAATAATGAAGTGATTAAATATCAGAAACTCAAACGGTGAAATATCCAAGACTGAAGTGGTGATATATCAAAGACTTAAACGGTGAAATGTCAAAGACTGAAACGGTGAACTGTCAAAGACTGAAACTGTGAAATGTCAAAGACTGAAACGTTGAAGTGGCAAATACTTAAATGGTGAAATATCCAAAACTGAAATTGTTAAAGACTGAAACGGTGAAATGCCAAAGACTAAAATGGTGAAATGTCAAAGACTGAAATCATGGAATGATGTGAAAGACTGAAGCGCTGAAATATAAAAAACAAAAAAAGTGAAATATCCAAAACTAAAACGGTGAAAGACTGAAATGGTGAAATATGAAAAACTGAAACGGTGAAATGCCAAAGACTGAAATGATGTAATGTTAAAGTCCGAAATAGTGAAATAGGAAAGACTGAAATGTTGAAATGTCAAACACTGAAATGGTGCAATACCAAAAACTGAAAATGTAAAATATCAAAGACATAGTAGATGACATTACCAAGAGTGAAACAGTGAAGTTTTTAAGGACTGAAAGGGTTAAATGTCAAAGATTGAAACGGTAATGCCAAAGGCTGAAACAGTCAAATGCCAAAGACTGAAACAGGGAAATGTCAAAGACTGAAATAGTCAAATGTGAAAGACTGAAACGGTTAAGTATCAAAGACTGAAATGGTGAAATATCGAAAACTGAAACGGTGAAATGTCAAAGACTGAAATGGTGAAATATGAAAGACTGAAACGGTGAAATACCAAAGACTTATATGATGAAATGTTAAAGTCCTAAATATTGACATAGGAAAGACTGAAATGTTGAAATGTCAAACACTGGAATGGTGAAATACCAAAAACTGAAAATGTAAAATATCAAAGACATAGTAGGTGATATTACCAAGCCTGAAACAGTGAAGTTTGTAAGGACTGAAAGGGTTAAATGTCAAAGATTGAAACGGTAGTATGCCAAAGAATGAAACAGTCAAATGCCAAAGACTGAAACAGGGAAATTTCAAAGACTGAAATAGTCAAATGTGAAAGACTGAAACGGTTAAGTATTAAAGACTGAAATATCGAAAACTGAAACGATGACGTGTCAAACAATACTGAACAAAAATACCGTGACATCTTGGCAGTTTTATCTGTCATAAAATCCCCACTCGAAAATGTACCCCTAAATATATAAGACGTTCCCAATAGGGTCAGAAAACTGAATAAAACAAGTTTCACATGATATCAAGGAATTTGTCGTTTTATTTGACAGGCCTCTCAATGGCATTACCCATCAAGGTGAAGAAATTTGATCCAATTTTAGTATTATCAGAGCGTTCGATGACCGAAGGATGTTTAAGTTGTCATTTAAAGTTTCCTATTTTTCGAAGCGGAAAACGAATTCTGTATAGTATGGAGCCCAAGAAACTGAAATTTTATTTCTGGTCATAGTGACTTATAGACAACTAAGTGTTTGTATGCCTAGATACGTATTTTCTTCAGCCACTTCTTGGAATATCGGGATGAGGATTCAAATGGTGTGAACGCCACTTAAACATACCGGGTCAATTTATAGTTTCAACGTTGGAGAAGGAATTTGACGTCTCGTAGAATCGCAACGGTGCGCATTGGTCTGATACACGCTGAAAAATAACGGTCACAGCAACATATTGTAGGAAACATAAACATGTTTGCAAGCATGAATTGAAGATCTGCTGACTTTTTGTTTCTTTGTTGTCTGACTCGTTTTTGGTTTTAGCGGTTTTCAACAAACAAAGCCACATTTGGGTCTGAAAAGCATTTATTATAGCCTATTAGTTATTGTGTCTCAAACATATTATATTGAATAGCAAACATAATGTGTTTGGGCACAAGTATAGTATAATTGCGACAATCTACAAAAACGTTATATTTGCACCCAAACAACAAAAAAAGACAGATTTTTCAGCGTGTTGGAAAGCTTCGTCAAACGAGTGCAAGTGTTTGTTACTTCCACGACAAACAGTTTCATCGAAAGACACCAAACGTAAAAATTCATCCCAGCAAAGAAAATGGGTTCATTGCTACAATAAATGTTCTTGCTATTGTACCGGAGGAATAAGGAGACTGTGGATAATATTGGATCTCGTTTCTTTGGGCTTATCTAGCCCGAGATCTGGAAGAATCTCTGGAGTTTGAAATATTTAGCTGCTAATATTTGACAATAAAGTTGAGGTACTCTGGGTACCACTACATCGGATTTATTGTTTCCATTTAGTTACTCTAGGCACCCAATGACTACGTGCTGACAAAAACCGGCCTATGTAATATAATCTCCCAAACATATTCTGCAGGAACCATGTATATGTTTGAAACACACTCCAAAATATCATACATATTTGCAAGTCCTAAACATAAGTATATTTAAATGCCTATGTAATATATTCTCCCAAACATATTCTGCAGGAACCATGTATATGTTTGAAACACACTCCAAAAAATCATACATATTTGAAACACACTCCAAAAAATCATACATATTTGCAAGTCCTAAACATAATTATATTTAAATGCGTGGAGTCATATGCGTGTTTCATCCCAAACATTCATGTACTTACGTCGAAATATTCGTATGTTTCCACATAATAAACACTCAATTCATTTACACACGCATTCAGGAATATTTATGAGTCACTGACTGAATACAAAAAATACCGTTATACACTTGCAATAACATTAACTTGGGCTGAGAACAATCCATTTTTGCACCGTTTTTATTATTTAGCTCTCGACAGATCATAGCAACGAAAAATTATTTAATTAACTTTGCACCAAACACAGCTGTATTTGCGTCACAAACAAGTCTATATTTGGACCACAAACACATATATTATAACACATTAATCGTTGTGTCTCAAACATGTAATATTGAATAGCAAACATAATGTATATTTGCGATAATTCGCAAACAGTAGTTATATTTGCATCCAAAAAAAAAATGGTGTCCCATAACATCCAATGAAGGGATTGGGGAGAGCTTCTCACAATCAGTGAGATGCGCGCTTTCTAGTTTTACACTCACTGATTGGGACCTACAGTTTTACAGCGGTTCCGAACGGTATTTTGAAAAGAATTTTCATGGCTAGTGTCTCGATAGTGTCGTCATCACTAAGCAGGGTGACCGTCGTCGAAAGAAATGTAAGGTGGTCTAGGCAGGGAACGAACCCACGTTCTCATGTACAAGAACCGCGCACACTAACCATTGCACCACCTACGGATTTGCATCCAAACAAGAAAAAATTGCAGATTTTCCAGGGTATATGCGATGTCTGTGACCGGCCAGTGGCAATCTGCCATATCATAACTTAGCAAGTCTGTAAATGAAGTCGATATCATAAATGTGAACAGAGCTTGACATTCCATTTACTAGACGCATAGACACGTATTTGATAAATCTCTAAATTGCGTGTTTAACAACAGACAAAAGTTGAAACTGATTCGCCTAAGGATTGCAACAAAATACTACTTAATAATGCCTAATCATTTGAAACCCAATCATTAACCATTCATCCCAGTAGATGATGACTGACTAGCCGGAACCCGAATTAAAAGATGAAGCAAAATCAGACCAATAACTGGTAGTCATTTATAATAAATCGAAACTCATATAATTAGAACCAAAATGGGGGGAAAATCGATAAAATTATGTAAAATATTACGTAACTCAAGTAGTAACAAAGAACGAGATGTACAACGTACAACCAGCTAGAAGCGTTCAAAAGTCATTGTATGGCCTTCAACGTCCTTGAGAGTAACAATTTAGTTGCGGGCCCCTCGATGTGTTGGAGTCATCATTAGTCAAAGTCTCTGACGATGATTACTTGTATTGAGTTGTATCTCGGTTCGGTTTGGGATATTTCGGCACTCTACCTTCCATAAGTAGATACTAATGCTACTGCTAGATAGTTAATCATATTTAAAGCCAATCGATCGATGATTTGTTAGGAGAGACAGCATCTACGACTTTGTTGGATTCATTAGAATGTATCGTATTATTATATTACAACATCATGTTATTATCACGTTTGTCTGCTAAATAATTTATTGAAATATTGTCGGTGTTTTGTTAACTAGTATGTTGTTTGTTGTTGTTTCCAGATATTATTTTAATATAAAACACTTGATGTTGGGCGGCACTGTGGTTACGACAACGAAAAAAGCTGACGCCTGAGGAGAAAATTAATTTCCACCTTGTGCAGTTTCGAGCTTACTGCACTAAATTGCATCACTATACTCGTATTCTGCTCAGCGTTAGAACGAAACCCGAAAACGTGCACAAAGGTTATTAAAATAAGTATCGCACTGCTCAAGCAGCAAATGCGAAATGCACTCTATGATTGTTCATATGATGGCTTTCCACTAGAAATGCACCGAATCAAGGAACCAGATCGCAAGAACCGCACGCTGAAAAATATGAACTTTTTTGTTGTTTGGATGTAAATATAAAGTGTGTTTGGAGCTTGTCGCAAATATAATATACTTGTGTCCAAACACATTGTGTTTGCTATTCAATGTTACATGTTTGAGACACAATAATTAATATGTTATAATATATGTATTTGCGATACAAATACAGCTGTGTTTGTTACACTGGCTATGCTCTCTCGAGAGGAAGATAATAAGAGAGGGGCAACGAGAGAGTATATCTTGTAAGTGTGCATCTGCATTTTTTCATTATTCTCTCAGTCAGTCAGTCATAAATATTCCTGAATGTGGGTGTACATTGCAGATGAAGTGTTTCTTAGTTTGCCTGATGTATTGCGTTTTAGTTTCATGTATTCAGTCGTCAATGCTTCATCGGGCAGAGGATAGGAAAAGCGCTTGATCAGTGAAAAAAGAATAAACGACGGATCGGACGGTTAAATGGTTTGTGATGTTACGTTATTGTGTATGTGTTTCGTATATATGTATGTGCGCTATCAAAGTGAGAAACGATTTTGGGGAATGAAACTGGAAAGGGCAACAACAAGCCCTTTGTCTGTCCGAGCCTTTATTGACAAAATGTGAAAGGCGGACTATTTGTGTAATAAAATAAAAATAAATAATAAAATAAAAACACAAGTAATTAATCTACGCTTGGCTTGCATAAACTTGATTTGTATATAAATATCTTGTTTGTGTACCAACGCATAGCTGAAACCTTCTGAAAACAAAAACGTGAGAGACAACAAAGGAAGGAGAAGCAAAAGAGCAGCAGGTTCTCATTTTATGAAAAAAAACAAATAATGCATTCAATGCACCTAAATGTAAAAAAGGCCGTTTTGAATCGTTTATTTTTTTGTATTAATTATTTATAAATGTGGATTTATATTGACTAATTATTATTAAATTATTATTAAATTCAAATCAAAGAATAATTCGTTTTTAAATATTATTAACTATGGAGGGATATACGCATATGTTTCCACGTAAAAGTATACATGTTTGCCAGTAAACATGATGCTGTTTACATTTAAACACAAGTGAGTTTGGGACTTGCAAACATATTAATGTTTGAAGTGTGTTCCAAATATATACATGGTTTCTGCTGAATATATTTTAGAGAATATGTTAGAGAGGCCGTTATTTTTCAGCGTGTATATATTACAGTCACCGGAGAGCGCTATTTATTTTGCTAAACTTGGAAGTGTGATAGCAGAGCTGCGTTTTTAGAACAAATGACCCGTTATCATGACGCCCTAATTGGCGCCATTCGCTGTTACGTTCCGGGCTGTCTCATTTTGGAAAAATATGGACTTATAATTCCAGAAGCTCATAAACCACGCCTAACCGTTGTTTTGTCTGAAGATAATATCAGATATTCTTCGGGTTGGTCTTCAGGTCAAATGCGGCTATTTTTCTTATTGGCATAGTCGTTAGGCCATCTATGGTCCTATTAGCTCAACAACCTTTTTGGTTGGAAACAGTGGATTTTCTTCAAGTTTGTTTAAAAATATTATGTTGACCCTATGTCATACTAAACAAAAATACTATGACGTTTTGACATTTCGACCTGTCGTAAAATTCCTACCGAGAAAAGTGCTTCTAAATGACTGTCATCGAGCGCAGATACTACACCATTTCCAATCGAAATTTGAAAAAATTCAATTGAAATTTAAAAATTCTATTTGAAATACATCAATTGAAATTTGAAAAACGTCAATTAAAATTTGAACTACATGATTTGAAATTTGAAACACAGCAATTGAAATTTAAAAGACATAAATTTAAATATAAAACACATCAATTCAAATTTAAAATACACCAATTGAAATTTAAAAATCTAATACATGAAATCGGTTAATAATTTTTAAATTTCAAGTGACGAATTTTAAATTTCAATTGATGTGTTTCAAATTTAAATTGATGTGTTTTAAATTTCAATTGATGTGTTTTAAATTTCAATTGATGTTTTTAAATTTCAATTGATGTATTTCAAATTTAAAAAGAATTTTTAAATTTCAATTAATGTATTTCAAATATAACTTTCAAATTTCAACTGATATTTTTCAAAATAAAATTAGTATTTTTCAAATTTCAATTGGAAATGGTGTAGTCAATCATCATTGCGGATGCCTTGTAGAAGTAATGACGAGATATCCATTGTCCAACAGTCCGCTGGACTAGAATGTTATCGTTTGCTCGCGTTCGGAGTAAAAACCAACATTAGATTTCCTCCATATAATGATGCATAGGTTAGAGCGTCAAAAAAAGAAGCCAATTTTGTAACTCATGTGATGATTTTGTTTTGACTTTTGCATTCCAAGTGCAATACCATCAGTCTTTGAACGAATTGACTGGTAAGAGTGTGTTATGCGGGCAGTCTGTCATTTCGACACTAGATGTCGTCAATGTCCTGGTATATGTTTCTTGATGCGCCAGGTCGGAATGATTTTGTGCATTGAGCAGAATCCTTGAGATCATCCATGGTCTAGATTGCTCTTTGAAATATCCCACTGACTTTGCATCAGCCTAGAAAATATTTCCAAGACTTCCTCTTTCAATATATTAACGCTTTCATGTAAAGCGTGATTTTTTTCAGTGTTAAGTTTTTGCCAGTTCACGCGTGATTCCTGATACTCGTATATTGTTAAAGTCAATAATTTTCAGTTTATCTGAATTGATTTACAATCGAGTTTTATTATCAAACTTCATGCTAATTGGAAAATTGTATTTAGCGGCGAGGCTCATTTTTGGTTTAATGGGTTCGTCAATAAACAGAATTACCGAATTTGGCCCAAAGAGCAAAGATGCTGTTCATGAGCTGCCAATACACCCTGAAAAATTCACTGTTTGGAGCGGTTTAAAGGGCGGCGGTATCCTTGGACTGAATTTCTTCAAAGACGATACTGACCGCAACGTTATGGTCAATAGAGCAACGTACTGATCGATGACCGCAAAATTTTTTTTGCCCAATATTGAAGAATTGGACTTGGTTGACATGTGGTTTCAACAGGACGGAGCCACATGCCACCATGAACCAACTGAGAGCCAAGTTTGGTGAGCAATTAATACCACGTTGAGCGCTGTCAATTGACCGCCTCGTTCGTGCGATTCGACACTGCTACACCATTTCCAATTGAAATTTGAAAAATATCAATTTAATTTTGAATTTGAAATACTTCAATTGAAATTTAAAAATTCTATTTGAAATTTGAAATACGTCAATCGAAATTTAAAAAACATCAATTAAAATTTGAAAGACATCAATTGAAATTTGAAAGACATCAATTGAAATAGAATTGAAATATAATTTTCAAATTTCAATTGATGTATTTCAAATTTCCAAATAAATTCCGATTGATTGTTTTCAAATTTCAAATAGAATTTTTAAATTTGGATTGATGTTTTTCAAATTTCAATTGGAAATGGCGTAGAAAATTTTTTGTGAGGTTCATGAAGTCTATTGTGTATAGGGACAAGCCAACTACGATTGCTGCCTTGGATGACAACATTACACGTGTCAATGTTATGATACCGTCCGAAATGTTGGAAAAAGTGTACCAAACTTGCACTTTCAGAAAGGACCACGTGAAGAGTAGCATTGGGAAGAATTTGAAAGAAATAATCTTTAAAAAGCAAATGGCAGGCATTGATTTATCGATCCAAAGAAATATTTCATTCATATTAATGCGTCTTTGAGGGACTTCTTTTTGTGGTTTGTAAATATTCCAGTCTTTGAGGGACTTTGTTTTTGAAGTTCTTAACTCATTCCTGTATTTGTTAAGGTGTGATTTGAGAAGATTCCAGTTTTGTGCCGTTTCTGAGGGCGTCCTCTTTTAAGATCTGATCTTTTCTATTAGCTATGAGCTGTGATTTGTGAATATTCCAGACTGGGTTTGTCTTTGGCGGACTCACATTTGGAAGCTCGTAATGCATTCGACTTTGTGATCTAGGCTTTATTAAAAAGCTTTTTGCAAGTTTTATTTGTGAGCTTTATGAGCTAAATATTAACTTCAACGTTGTCCTCCTTCATGATTAAGTTAACCCATTTCCGAAAGCACTTGCTTGATGAAAGGATGCTTCGGAAGGGTGCAACCAAAACACCGTTGAAGTGGAAACATTATAAACTTAGCTGAGCTAGCTCGACAAACCACACAGGTTTTTATTTAAGTACAGGGTGTCTGGTAGCAGATTTATATTTTCAAACCTAAATAAAAACATAATAATTGACACAAAGTTTTATTAAGAGCACTGAACGATAGAATGGAAATGCGGATTTTATTTTTTAAAGGGTATGTCATCCAGATGTCTTCACCTTCACCGTTGACATTCGCCGCCTGGCCTCGAGAATTTTCGAAAAAAAAATGGTCCAATTATCTCATACGTGGATAAGGCACACCAAACAGTTACCCTGGAGCAATGCAATGGTTTTCAATCGAGGGTTGCCGGTTCTTGGAGACCAGTAACGGCAGTTTTGCTTGTTGACGTAGCCGTTTAAGTGAAAATGAGCCTTGTCGCTTCAAAAAATGGGATTTACTGTGCGAAAACACTCCAATATCGTTTGACAAAAATTTTTGCGTAACTCAAAGTCACTTTCTCTCAGTTCTTGACCGATTTGAATTTTAAAAGGATGGAACTACAGATCCTTTTTTAAAATTTCGTGAATAATCGCACTTGGAAGTACCAGTGAGGCTGGTCTTTTCCGTATTGAAAGTTGCGGATTTTCACGTAAACTGCTTTCAACCAGTTCAACGTTTTCGGGAGTCCTTGAAGATCGACTGGGCCCTGGTCGTGGGACATTCATAGCAGAAGGAACTGCGCGGAATCTCTGTACCCACGAACGAATTAAATTTACACTCGGTCCATCACTTTGATCAAAATTGCCGACGAGCAATTACGTAAGAATCATTACTCTTAAAAAATGTCTCCACAGCGAACGCACGATGCTCACTCGACCACTGCGACATCGTGACTGACAAATCCGCACAATCGATAATTCCAACGGCCCATCCTCCTTCCGCTCCGTTTATTACTTTTTGAAATAATCGTATTTAAAAATATAAATTTGCCACCTGACACCCTGTTTTATTTCACGATGTGGCGCGACTGGTGGTGAAGTGATTAGTTGTGCGGCTCTTGTGCACTAGAGAACGTGGGTCTGATCCCTGCTTTGGCCGCCTTACTTTTATTTCGCTGACGCCCACCTCGCCTAGTGATGGCGACACTATCGAGTATTTAGCCATGAAAAAGCTGTTTAAAATACCGTTCGGAGCCGCTAAAAAGCTCTCACCTCCTTGGTTGTAAGAAACTCTCCCAAATCCCTTCATGAAATCTAATGGGAAAACATTAGTTTATTTCACAATATTTTGGTAATACAACCACAGTGCGTCCCTAGACTAAAGATAGAGAATGGTTATAGAGAGGGTGGGCTTTTGACTGACTGGTGTTTGGTTATCAGTAAGGTTTTGTTCTACCTGAAATAGCTGTTAAATTTCACGCTTTAATATTGTGCATTACAACACTCTGGCATTTCATCAATTGTCTCTCAATCATTTCGTGGAGTCGCATCTTGCCTTCTGGTCTTATCTTAATCTCAGATGCTGTCGTTCGGTATAAGTGTTTTGTGAGTGTGTGTGTGTAAATTATAGACATCTTCAATTTCAAATAACGATGATTTCACAATAACGTCATCAATATATTTGTATTCCCTCTATAGATTTTGTACTGACGTATTTTATTGTTTCAAAATTCAAATTTGTTCGATCGATCGATTGATTCTGATTCTCATTCTTTTCTGGTATATAATTTGTTAACGTGTTAATGTTTTTCATAGGATTGAATTTGATTGGTATTCGAATTATTATGGGGTGGTATGATGACTAATTGTTTTGGCTGATAGCATTGTTTTTTTTTTGAGCCGTTTAGTTAGTTAGTAGTTTTGTGTTTGATTGTCTATTTTGCTACAGCGCCATTTGTTTATGTTGAAATTTCATTTTAAAAAATCGTATAAATTATAAAGTGTAGACAGTTTATAAATATTAATTAAAAAAATTTTTTCGTGTGCGTTTAATTTTAGAAAAAGGCTGTTCATTCAAATTCTTTGAAACATAAACAACTTAAGAATGAAACTTGTTTGTTTGAGAATTATTAATAAGAAATTCTAGAGCGAAATTTTGATAGAGACTAATGGAATCTCAGTGCCTGGGTTGATTCAATTTGCTTTCGATAGATTTCAAATTTCGTTTTAAACACAAAAATGTCTCAAAGAACAAACATGCATTTTGTCCACAAATGCAATTGCTTTTCCAGCAGTTCCAGCCTTAATTTCCGATATAAAATGTTTAAATAATTGTGCTTTAAATTGTATTTCTCTGGAAATTAGCATTTCTTATACCTTTATGATATTTGAAATTCTAATCGAATCTCAATGGCACCTGCCATTTGTCTGTAATTCTTGATCATTTTTTATCCGTTTTATTAGGAAGGTACGATTCCGAAACATCAATAGACATTTGGGAAAACACTGAAATTAATGCAAAATTTATAGTTTCATTAATCTTCTGTTTTATTAGAATCATCAGACTTTAGCGAAGACAATGACGATGTAATCTTGGTGAAACAAAAAGTGGGTTGTAAAATTCCAAAAGGACAATTTCAAAACAAAAATAACCTTAGCCTAAGTGGTATTTTACTACAGGACATTAATCTTGTAGTTAATGACCACACAGTTGAATGGACATTGAATGGACTAGGAGGATCATGGTGGTGGAGTTTATTAAGACTGGTTAAAATTGCTGGAAAAGTTTCTTATGCAAACTAAAGAATACTCGCAGCATTGGAGTTTGAAACTATATTGTAGTTGACTAATTATATAGTGAATTATTATATTGTGAATTATTATATTCTGAATTACTATATTGTGAATTATTATATTGTGAATTATTATATTGTGAATTATTATAACAAAGAAACATGGACATTTCATCGATTTTGAATTTTTTTCAACTAGTAAAATTATTGTTTGCTTTCATCTAATATTATACTTAGGTTAGGTTAGGCAGAAGTAGCTGATACTATTGAGATAGTTAGTCCTACGTGAGACGTTGTGATGCCTCAGGACGTCATATTCGTCCCCTCCGTTTAACCTGAAAATCCACTGTGTATGGACTTGGTAAGGAGTGTTACTAGATGTAGTCGCGAGTTAGATGCGGCTGAAGAAGATACGTCCATTACTCCCTGGATAACCAATTAGTACTCTGCCAAAAGGTTCTAAGATCATTCAGCTTAAATCCCTGAGTGTCTGTTAGAGGCAACATGAAGTAAGTTCCTAGATATTGTCTCCTTTTCATACAAAAGGCTTGGTAGCAGAATATCAGATGTTTCACGCTCTCGTTCTACTCGTGCTTCTCGTCCTCCTAATTATACGATGGGTTTCGAAATCTAGACCCGTGTCAACCTATTTAACAGGGCCCAGTCGATCTTCAAGGACTCCAGAAAACATTGAACTGGTTGAAAGCAGTTTACGTGAAAATCCACGATTTTCAATACGGAAAAGAGCAGCCTCACTGGGACTTCCAAGAGCTATTATTCATGAAATTTTAAAAAAAGGATCTGAAGTTCCATACTTTTAAAATTCAAATTGGTCAAGAACTGAAAGAAAGTGACTTTGATTTGCGCAAAAATTTTTGTGAAAAAATGTTGGAGCGTTTTCGCACTGTAAATCCCATTTTTTAGAGCGACGAGGCTCATTTTCACTTAAACGGCCACGTCAACAAGCAAAACTGCCGTTACTGGTCTCCGAGAACCCGCAACTCTCGATTGAAACATCAAAAACCATTGCACTGCTCCAGGGTAACTGTTTGGTGGGCCTTATCCATGCATGACATAATTGGACCAATGTTTTTTTTCGAAAATTCTCGAGGCCAAGCGACGAATGTCAACGGTGAAAATTATCGGCGCATGATTACGGAATTCTTTTTGCCAAACCTGCGAGCTCATCCATAGTACTCTTCACACACGTGGTTTCAACAGGTTGGGGCGATTGCACACACAGCCAGAGCTTCGATGAATTAGCTTCGGGAAAATTTCGCCCAAAAACTGATCAGTCGCTTTGGGGACTTCTCATGGCCACCGAGGTCGCCCAATCTAACTCCCATGGATTTTTTTAATGGAGGTTTATAATGACAATCCATAATCTCTTGTGGCTTTAAAGGAAAATATTCGTCGAGAAATCAGCTCAATTGAATCAAGTTTACTGCAGCGTGTGACGCAGAACACAAGGCTCCGTTTTGAACAGTTTGTTCAACTCGACGGAAGACATCTGGATGACATACTCTTTAAAAAATAAAATCCGCATTCCCATTCTATCGTTCAATGCTCTTAATAAAACTTTGTGTCAATTATTATGTTTTTTATTTAAGTTTGAAAATATAAATCTGCTATTATTGCTTTGCTCTCGATAGATTATAGAGACACAACAAATTTTGAAAAGTGTACCAAGCGCAGTTATATTTGTATTACAAATATGGCTGTATTTGGATCACAAACACACATATTATAATATATTAATCATTGTATCTCAAACATGTAATATTGAATAGCAAACACAATGTGTTTGGACCCTAGAATACTATATTCGCGATTAACTACAAACACACATTATTTTTACAAACAATTGACTTTTCGGCGTGTAGTGAAGAGATATCTTGCCTAGGAGTAGATATCAAGTTTAGAGTACGATTCAAGTCATTACATGGCGGTGCTTGTCTGGTGATCCTGAATTGTGTGTCTTCAGACCATCTATCATTCGCATGCCATGGTATTCAGCATGAACTTACATACAGAAAGGGACATACCCACTTGTTCTATAACCAGTGGAGCAGATAGGGCAGTCTCGAATCTCCGCAGCTCTTCTGCTCTGTGGGTCCCTGTAATGTTCTTGTGCTCCTGCTTCTAGGTGGATATCCTAAAAAGCGGATATCGAAACTGCTGGTTATTCTCATTTACAGTTGCACGACAGTTGTGGACAGTTCTTGAAGTCAGAGATGCTATAGAAACCTGACTCTACTTTTCGATGTTGTTACCCCAGGCGGTGATGACGTTTCATCCCAATCAGAGAGCCGCTTCTCCGAATGCCATTACTTCAGCCTGAAAGACATGACAATGGTCTGGTAGCACTTGTGCAAGGTCTACACCCACCTCTTTAGCATAGACTCTAAAACCTTCTTTGCCAACTAGCTTGACTACTTTGGAGCCATCAGTGTAGTTTACATTACCTTATATGCGTCCCTTACATTCCTGCCTGTTCGGGCTATGAGTGGATTAGTGTTTCTCAAAGGTAGAAGTCGGTGTCGTATAAATCAATTATGTTGTGGATTGCAGCAGATCCCTTAAATTCTATATGGACTGCATCGCAAAGAATATCGTAGGCGGGTTGCCGACGTTGCAATAATTTGCTTTCCCAGCAAATTTATTGGCAAGATGTCAAGGAGAGGTGACCATCGGTGGTGCAATGGTTAGTGTGCCCGGCACTTGTACAGGAGAACGTGGGTTCTATTACTGCTCTGACCACCTTTCATTTCTTTCGATGACGTCCACCTCGCTTAGTAACGGCGACACTATCGAATATTTAGCCTTGAAAACAACTTATCGAAATACCGTTCGGAGCCGGTGCAAAACTGTCGGTCCCAATCAGTGAGTGTAAAACTAGAAAGCGCACAACTCACTGGTTGTGAGGAACTCTCCCCAAACCCTTCATGGTATGTAATGGGAAACCATTTTTTTTTGTGTCAAGGAGGACAATGATGTTAATACGTAGGTGATAACAGTGTAGCCAAGTCCGTTATTCCGTTGCACCATTGTCGAGATGTTGGCATTGTAACCAAAGACGATGAAGAATTAGGCAACCAGAAGATGTGCCCAATTTGGCAACCCTGGTAAAAGAGAACTAAAAAGTGCTAGAAACTCACTCAAATGCATTTCTCTCTCGCTTTATATCTTGATTAGTTCCCACTTTTTGCACAGTTTATGTAATTTTACTTCAACATGGTTGGAATTTGTATAGTTACATACAATAACGCTATCACAAAGCTGCTCGTGTATTGAAATATTCAATGAAGAGGGTAAGAGAGAGAGAGAGAGAGACCAGAGAATAGCTAGGGTTTCTCTCGTTTTGTTCGTTGGCATTCGAGTGAAGATAAATTTAGACTGTCTACTTATACATCTTACTCTAAGATATATAACCGCATACCACAGGACAGGGTATTCAACCGTACGACCAGGTTGTCCGGAGATGCACATCCGATTTTTGCCACTTACCCAGTGGGTAGGACAGCAGAGAGAATTCCCTTTTCAGCATAACCACAGGTAAATACATTCCCTAACACTTTTGATTTCTGCAAGTTTAACCCTTTGACGATCACAGGCAAGTATGTTTGCCCTAGGGGTTTTGCACCTATAATTGCACAGGTAGGAGATAGAGCAAATATTTGCAAAAAATTTATAGAAAACGGTACGCGCAACAATAGTGTAGTAGAGGCCAGTTCTCTAGCTGATCCGATGTGACAACTATGAGTCATCAAAGTGGGTCAAAAATTGGTCCTACTGAAAAGGGATTCAAGGGGTGGAGAAAAGGCGCTCGTGGGGAAAACTTCGGTAGATTTTGAGTCCACACCTTAACTTTTTGAAATGTTAGGTCAAATTTTAACGTGGTTACATGTTCCGAAAACATGTTTGGCTAATATGTGTAACTTTTAGCTAAAATATAAACAAATTTAACCAAAAAAAATGTTTGGTCCCATTTTTTGCGGCTTAGCTATTATCACATCATAAATAAAAAATAAATATTTCCCTACACATCACATGAAGGGATAGGGGGGAGCTTCTCACAATCAGTGAGCTGTGCGCTTTTTAGTTTTACACGCACTGATTGGGACCTACAGCTTTACACCAGTTCCGAACGGTATTTTGAGAAGCTTTTTCATGGCTAAATACTCGATAGTGTCGCCTTCACTATACAAGGTGACCGGTGATCAAAACTACGTTCTCATGTACAAGAGTCGCGCACACTAACCATTGCGCCTCCGACGGCCTCTCAGGCCATCAGGGCATATATCAACAAAAATAACACATAAATTTTTGAAGTCGTGGAAATATAACCATATACGGACACCACTACATGATAAAATACCAAAAACAAAAAAGGTCCGTGTCTCCCAGTTTTGCCCAAAGTCATGCACTTTTTTTCTACCTATGGACCTGAACAGGGGAAAAAATGTAAAACAAAAATCGAATTTTTTAAAGATTTTTTTTGCGATTTTGACCTTGAAGATGAAGTTTTTTTTATATGTTCACAATTTTTGTTATCACAAGAGCTACAACTTTCCCTCAGAGAGTAAATCAAAATTCCGAACGGTTTGGAAGATATGAGCCTGACAAAATCATCACTTTTTTGCAAAAATGACACCGAGGACCCAAATCTTTGGGGACCCATAAAACAAAGTGCATGACTTTGGGCAAAACTGGGAGACACGGGCCTTTTTTTTTTTGGTCTTTTATCACGTAGTGGTGTCCGTATATGGTAATATTTCTTCGTGTTGCAGTATGTAATCTATATAAATTAAATCGCTTCCACCGAAAATGTATGGTCGTTCAAGAGTTACGGCAAACTTTATATACTCTCTTTCCTCCTACTCGTCTTATTATTTCCTTAGTAAAGTAATTCCTTAGTAGTAAAATCAAAAAAAAAAAAAAATAAAATGATTCACCAAACGAGTATGCCACAGAGCAATATCGGATGGACAAACCCACCGAAAAAATAATCAAATTAGCCGTAATCGAACTTATAGGTTGTATCAACCCTACTAAATGTCATCACAACCGAATTATCTGTTGTCGCAACAGCATTAGAGGTTGCCACAACCTGTTAGAGGTTGATTCAACTGAATTTCAGTCGTGGGCACTAAATTCAGCCGTGACAACCTGTATTCGGTTGAAGCAATTGCAATTCGTTGGCAACAGTCGAACTTACGGTTGCTGCAACCTTTTTTTCTAACATTTAGTTGTGTGAGTGCAACAGTTGTATATATCCAGTAAACCTTTTTTATGGTTAGGCCAATTGACGACCCTTTAAAATATATATAGTGCCACAGTGCGTCTACTGATCCTATCCTAGTGTTTGGCATAAAACTAAGCTTCCTGCCAGGAATCACTGCTTTATCTTTAGCGTTTATCTCTTCTTGGCTAAGTATGTCTATCACCTAGAGCTACTGGCGGAATATGCGGAATCTTCTGCTCCCCGGTAAAAAGTACAAACTTTGTTTTCTCCGGATTTACACCCAGTTCATTCTCCGTGGGTTCACTTCCTGTGTACCCCCTGAAACACATCACTCCATGGTGAAGAATTGCCAGATCATCAGCATATTCTGCAACCTGATCCATCCAGCTCTTGCAAAAAACTACTCAGTGCTAGACTCCAGAGTAGTAGATATAAGATTCTCCATTGGACAGTTCATCTAATCACCTTTCGTGTTATAGTCGTGTGACCCAGAGTTATGCGACCTCGCGTAAATAGTCCATAGATCAAATTAATGACCCCTGCTATACTCAAGGAGGCGATATCGCCGATTAAAGTTATTCCATCTGGCTATCTCATATCAATTATAAACCTAAAGTGTAACGCAATGGACATTTCTATTCTGATTTTATCTTATGAAGCCAACAACTTTTGTAGATTTTGAAACTGGGTTGAGGTGTCGTTTCGTGTGGCAATCTTATAATTTCAGCAGTGAAGACTTCAGTGATAATCCGATTTCTGTTTCTTCCATTTTAATGTATGTCATTGTAGCTGACAACTATTGTCATTTGGAGAAGATAATTTTCTTTAACGAAATGTTGTTTTGCCACTGTCGTATTACAATGGAAATACATTTTTGTTTCGATACCAACAAATCTTTATTCAAAATTTTCTAATTTTTTCCACTAAATTTTTCCACCACTGTGGTACACGGTATTATAAGACAGTGCTCGGATCCTAATGTTTGTATTATCCAGAAATATTAGAGACGGAAAAAACAAACATCTATGCAATGGCTTTCGATGAAAGCCTGCATAGGAAAGAAATGTTGTGAATATTGATGGTTATGGCAAAGTATTGTTGTGGATGTGTTCGCACAAGTAATGATTTATACAATTCTCGCTTAGTTGAGATTTGTTTAGCCATATAATGTGTGATGATATTATACCTAAATAGTTGTGGAGAGGGGAGATGATGATATGCCTTGGTGAGCATTGAAATAGCGACATATATTCCCAACCATCCACCATAATAATCAATTTCACGTTATTTTTTTTTAATAATATATTCTATGAAAATTAACTTTTTTGTTATAAAAATAGTTTTTCTTAGAAATTGATTTTTAACCGGAAAAAATATTAAAAAATATAACATCTTAAAGATCGAATAACAAAACTAAAATGGAAGACAGAAACAAAAATATAAATGGTTTCCCATTACATCCCATTAATTGAATTTCTAGTTTTACAGTCCCTGATTGGGACCTACGGTTTTACACCGACTCTGAACGGTATTTTGAGAATTTTTGTTATAGATGTATACAATTTTATACCGATCATTTTAGAATCACGTTTTTAAACGATTAAGCTAGGTCGTATAAAACCAGACGTAGAGAAAGCTAGACATCGGAAAGCTGCAATTACCAGAGGTAGCCACAGCCTACACAAGGAAGCTCTCGCAACTTTTGGCACAGAACCCTCCCCCTTCCGATGACGATCCTGAAGCGCAGTGGAAACCCATTTCCGACTCAAGAAAAACTGCCGCAACAGCTGTACTTGGTTTTGAAAAACCGCTTCGCAACAAACCATGGTACGATGAAGAGTGTCGCACTGCAAAAGATGAAAAGAACGCCTGCACGTATGGCAACGCTTCAGTCAATTGCAACGCGAGCTGCGACTGAGCGGTATAGGGAAAACAGAGAGGAGGTAAACCGTCTCTTTAGGCGTAAGAAACGGCATTGGAGAAAGCGCTTGGGTGAGAAACTGGAGACTTACAGAAGGAAGAACGAAACCCGAAAATTCTACCAAAAAGTCAAAAGCAGAACTAATGGACATGGTTCAGGGCCCCCTTCTGTAACGACAATGACGGAAATCTCATCGCAGATATGCAGAGCATTTTGGGAATATGGAGAGATCATTTCTCCGCGCTATTGGTACCTGAGATATCCAATGACGATGAGACAATCGACCACAATTTGGAGGACGACGTCGATTGCCCCCCTCCTAACCAAGACGAGGTCAGAAGGTCAGAACAGCTATTGCCAGGCTTACGAACAACAAAGCTGGTACCTGAGATATCCAATGACGATGAGACAATCGACCACAATTTGGAGGACGACGTCGATTGCCCCCCTCCTAACCAAGACGAGGTCAGAAGGTCAGAACAGCTATTGACAGGCTTACGAACAACAAAGCCGCAGGAGCCGAAGGATTACCGGCGGAGCTGTTTAAGGCTGTCGGCCATGAGCTGATAAGGTGAATTTATCAGCTTATTGGCAAAATTTGGTTAGATGAATGCATGCCTGGAGTCTCAGTGTACTATACCCCATATAGTCTCAGTGTACTATACCCCATATTTGAAAAAGATGATCCGAGTCTCTGTGCCAACTACCGTGGAATAAGCATTTTATCCATAGCATATAAAGTTCTATCACGTATAATGTGCGAAAGACTAAAACCAATTATCGCTGACCTGATTGGACCATACCAGTGTGGCTTTAGGCCTGGAAAATCGACAACTGACCAGATTTTCACGCTACGCCAAATGCCGGAGAAGACTCACGAAAAACAAATCGACACCTATCATCTATTTATCGATTATAAAGCGACCTTCGATAGCCAGATACGGGAGAAACTCTACGAAGCAATGTCTGAGCTTGGTATTCCTGCAAAACTCATACGCCTTTGCAGGACGGAGTTGTCGAACACCAAATCCGCAGTGGAAGTTGGTAAGGATTTTACCGAACCTTTCGAAACAAGCGAGGCCTCAGGCAAGGCAACACCGTATCGTGCGATCTCTTTAACATCTTAATGGAGATCATTATGAGAAAAGCTGCTGCCGACAGGAATAAAACCATCAGCAGCAAAAGTCACATGTTGCTCGCGTATGCTGATGATGTTGATATCATGGGGCGAACAGTAAGAGAAGTTACTGAGGTGTTTTCGAGAACTTAGAAGGAGTCAGCAAAAGTGGGTCTGACAGTAGTTGAGGACACAACAAAATTAATGGCATCAACGACCATGGCCTCCAAGGGATTGTACCAAAGAGTGAACGTTGGCAACCGTCATAATTTGGAGGTGATGGACGAATTTATATACCTCGGATCTGCCGTAATCGAGGACAACAACGTCAGCCTTTAAATCAAGCGGAGAATTATGCTTGCACTTTAGAAATAAAGCCCTCTTTCGAGTGGCGAGAGTCCAACTGTACGGTACATCACTAGGAGTCTTCAGGGGGAAAATACTCCGAAAAATGTATTGCCCGATAGTGCACAACGGCGAGTATCGGCGGCGCATGAACCATGAGCTGTATGAGTTATATTCCGACATTGACATAGTTAAGCGGATCAAGATAACGCGATTCCGCTGGCTAGGCCAGTCAGTAGAATGGATGAAGACGGACCAGCTCGAAGGGTTTTCGAAACCGAACTCGAAGGAAGACGGAAAATGGGAAAACCAATACTCCGCTGTATGGATCAGGTTGACGAATCCCTGCGTACACTTGGCACTACCAACTGGAGAAATAAGGCAAAGGATCGAACAGGTTGGCGACCTATATTATCTTCGTTGTGTAAGATCCCTGACCCCTCGGGGTGTTCGAGGCCGGATAAGTAAGTAAGTAAGTAACAATACAACAATTTCTATCCTGCATAATAATCTATCGTTTTTTTCTATTCCCTTTCCATGTATGAAATGAAATATTTTAGCATGGAACAACTAGGTTTTTGCCTCTACTGAAAATTTGCAAATTTTGACCTATTTTGTAGTTAGGGTGCGATATTTAAAAATTAAACAAAATTAATCATTTTCATTAAGAGATTTATGTAAATTCTCGGATATAAATAAAGTTAAAACAAAAACCACATCAAACAGTTTCAAACAGTTGCTGATAAATTTATCAATTTTCAAATTAAAAAAAACCATGGTTTTTTAAACTGAAGTACAAAAACCAGTGTGCTTCGAATGCACACGAAACTCACAATGTGACCTCTTAACCCACATGACACAAAAATAATATTATTACAGGTATGAGGGAGTGATCCACAATATTCCAGCGGAAAGACCTCTTTTCCTGTTTCCATCGGGTACGTTATCGAAAATCTTTCGCGCTGGTTCATCGTCATCCATTCTGATAACATGGCCTAGCCAACGCAATTGGCCTAATTTGATTCGCCTGGCTATGTCCACGTCAGAATATAGATTATATAGCTGTTGGTGTAAACGACGTCGGTACTCGCCGTTTTCTCTAATAGGACCATAAAATGAGAGTCTGGTATAGCTGGAATATTGTCCGTCGAGAAAGGGCTTTCTTCCTAAACTGCTTCCTGATCCTAAAATAGCATCTATTTGCAAGCACAATTCTCCTATTTATCTCCAGGCGGACGTTGTTGTCCTTGTCCACGGCGGATCCAAGGTAACTACCACTTCAAAATTAAATCGGTTGTAAACGTTCAAGTGCGGACCAAGTCGAGAGGTTACTCCAGTCGTCGACACCACCAATTCACCCACCTTCGCCGATTTTTCATCGATTCTTGAAAATACTTCAGTAACATCTCGCAAGTTTCGCCCAATGATGTCTATGTCGTCAGCATACTCCAGCAATATATGGTTTTTCGTGTTAATGATCTTGTTCGTTTTTACTGCAGCTTTTCTCATCATTATCACCATTAAGATGTTGAAGAGATTGCACGAAAGTGTGTCGCCTTGTCTCAATCGTCGCTTGGTAACAGAATGGTTCAGTGAGGTTTTTCCCCACTTTCACTGCTGATTTAGTGTTGGTTAGCGTCATTGTACAGAGGCGGATCAGTTCGCCGGAATCCCAAGTTCAGTCATAAATAAATAAATGGTTTCCCATTACATCCCATGAAGGGACAGGGGTGAGCTTCTCACAATCACTGAGCTGGGCGCTTTCCAGTTTTCACTCACTGATTGGGACCTACAGTTTTACACCGATTCCGAACGGTACTTTGAGAAGCTTTTTTCATGGCTAAATACTCGACAGTGTCGCCGTCACTATGCGAGGTGACCGCCGCCGAAAGAAATTTTAAGGTGGTCTGAGCAGGGATCGAACCAAGGATCTCATGTACAAGAGGCGCGCACACTACCATTGCACCACAGACGGCCACAGACATAGCCTCGTAGAATTTTCCGCATATGGGGCTATCGCAGGCAGCTTTGTAATCGACAAAAAAGTGGTATGTATTGATTTGCCCCTCGTGGGTCTTATCCAGGATTTGGCGTAGCGTGAATATTTGGTCAGTCGTGAACACGCCTGGTCCAAAACTGATAAGGTCCAATCAGGTTTTCAATAATTGGTTTTAGTCTTCCACATAATACGCTCGACAAGATCTTATACGCGATGGATAACAGACTGATACCGCGACAGTCGGAACAGACACACGTATCAACCTATGCGAATACAGGACATATTTTTTACTGTGTCCAATATAAATAACGGGTTTGTTAATAAGAGCGCTACAAAAGTTTTTTTTAAATAAAACAGAAACAGTTTTAGATACCAATGAAATTCTTTATTCCTGTGAAAGTACGTTCGATGCCATTATGTACGGAGCTCGATTTCTTTTGCATGTCCACCACGGGCACGCTTGCAGAAGTCCAGACGCTGAACCCAATTTTCGACGGTTTTCAAGCATAAATCGGCCGATACTGCTGCAATTTCACGTTCGATATTCGTACGAAGTTCATCAATCGTCGCTGGCTTGTTGGTATAGACCATAGCTTTGACGTAGCCCCACAGCAAATAATCTAACGCCGTCAAATCGCACGACCGAGGCGGCCAATCGACTGGGCCATTTTGTGAGATAACACGTTCACCAAATTTGGTTTCCAATAAATTGATTGAGGAATTCGCTGTGTGGCTTGTGGCGCCGTCCTGTAGGAACCACATGTCCTCCAAGTCCATACTATCTAATTGGGGCCAAAAATATTCGGTTATCATTGAACGGTAGCGATTCGCATTCACCGTAATGTGCCGGTCTTGATCATCACGGAAGAAGTACGGCCCAATGACGCCGCCGGCCCATAAACAGCATCAAACCGTAATTTTTTCGGGATGCAATGATGATTCATGGATTACGTGTGGATGGCTGTCTGACCAATAACACATATTTTGCTTATTGACGAAGCCATTCAGCCAGAAATGAGCCTCATCGCTGAAGATGATTTTCCGATGAAAATCCGAATCATTTTCAAGTTGTTGCTCAGCCCAATTCACGAACATACGACGCTTATGGTGGTGAAGCGGCTTCAGTTCTTGCGTTAATTTGATCTTGTAAGGATGTAGGCCAAGATCTTTTCGCGAAATTCGCCACAACGACGTCACAGAGATGCCCAACGCTTGGGAACTACGTGTGAGAGACACATTTGGGCTTTCTTGAACTGAAGCCTCAGTGGCAGCAATATTCTCCACACTATGGGCACTTCTATGTCTCACTGGCAGGGGAACATTTTGTACTGTGCCTGTGGATTAAAATTTTTCCACTAGACGCTCAATTGTTGATCTGGTAGGATGATTATGACGAACATAAATTGGACGTAGCGCTCTTAAAGTTGAGGCCACTGACTACAAATTTCGGTAGTAAATTTAATTAATTTCGACTCGTTGTTGGCTCGTATATATTTCCATGATGAAATGGCAAACCTTACTGAAGAGAAATGTCAAAAGAGCGGGAAAAAATATGGCGTCGTTTGCTGTCCCTAACGATTTACTTTTGTAGCGTCTCTGTTGAAAAACCCTTTATTATGTACTAGTTAGTTCCAACACTCCTAAGGCGCCTGTTGAAAAATATTGTAATTTAAATGGATCTTTAAGAAAGTACACTTTTGTAAAACTATAAACTTTTTATAAGAAATTTTTTATTTATTGAATGTATTTTTTTAAAAAAAAGTACATGTTTAAGTCCATTTTGTAAGAATATGTATTATATTTTCCCGAAAAGGTCCTTTCTTTAATGAGAGGTACTTCTTTTATTAAACGCTAATGTTTTTTTCTTTAAGAAAAACTACCATTTTTAATAAGAAGTTCTTTCTGTACGAAAAAGCTTAAGAGTATGAATTTCTTATACAAAGAAGTACTGTTTTTAAGAACAGGTACTTTTTAAAGAAGTGGTACTCTTTTTAGGAAAAGGTTATTTTTTTTAAGAAAATTTACTTATTTTCAGAAAAGCTCAAAAATCTCAAGGAAAGAAAAGAAAAGGTATTATTTTATTTCAGAAAAGGTACTTATAAAAAAAGGAATATTTGTAAGAAAAGGTATTTTTTTAAGAGAAGGTATATTTTTTTTGAAGAAAAGCTTGTTTTCACGAAAGAAGATGTACAATTTTAAGAGTACGTACTTATCTCAAGAAAAGTTATTTTGTTTTACAAAAAAGGTATTCTTTAAAGAAAATTTAGTTTTTTAAGAAAAGGCAATATGTTGTAAGATATTGTACTTTTTTAAGAAAAGGTACTTTTTTAAAAAAATTACTTTTTTTTAAGAAAATTTACTTTTTGTAAGAAAATTTACATTTTCAAGCAAAGGTACTTCTTTACGATAAGGTATTTTTTTACGGAAAGGTACATTGTTTAAGAATATCAATAGTTATTTTTTTTTTGAGAAAAGTTACTTTTTTTTCCGAAAACGCACTTACTTAAGAAAATTTTATTTTTTAAACTTCTTTCACTTTGGCTTTTCTAAATTTACTTTTTATTCGGTTCAAAACTAAAATATGTAATAAACAGGCTCCACCTAGAAAATTTCCCATTAAACCAAACCAGACCAAACCAAAAGTACCCCATATTGCTGATAATAATAAAGTAGTTAAAAAAAAGTTGTTTAACATTTTTTCATTTAACACCCATCCCGCAACGGGCTATTTCAATAGATCAACAAATTTTAAGATTGCTATTATTTATAATACTGCAAATACCAACAATATTCACATAAAATGTGTGAAAACCCAGGTCGTTTTGCGTTACAATGTCGAATAAATGTTCCCATCTATAGTAAGTTAGTTGTCTGTTCAAAAACACGTGCCATTTGGTGGTATGTATTGATTGTAATATGTTGGTTCTTTTGTTTATTATTGTCAATATCAACTGATGCCTGTAATTTTTTAAAGAAAATTATAATAGTTTTGCAACGCATTATTTTTTTGAACTTTCCATTTCTAATTTTATTATAGTAAATGCGAATTTCAGGGAGTAAACTGTATAATTTTAAATTTTTTGAAAATAATTTGAGCTCTGTCCGTCGATTGCGTTTCAGCCCAAATTGGCAACTACCTCTGTCAAATATTTATATGTGCAAAATATTTTTTTTCTTTCCTTCTGAAAACTAATTGAATTTGATGTCGACAATATAAAATTTTTTCGATAATATCCCTCTCTCTTTATCATATACTTTTTTCTCTTTTGAACTTTATTTGTAGTCCCGTTATCTATTATTATAGTTTACAATTCAATAGAAAATAATTGTATGTGCAGTCGCGTTCCTGACACTTTAAACTGAACAAATCTATTTTTCTCGGGTGTTTAGTATAAAATATCTTTGTGCACTTGTACGTGAGTAAAGTGATGGTTATGAATATATTCCAAGAAACGTTATATTCACAGTTTTGTTTCTAGTTGAGAATGTCACGTGGAAGTGAACTTACGGATGAGGAGCGCGGAAAAATTGTTGGAATGAGACTAGCAGGTAAAGGAATTGGCGAGATTGCAGCTGCGGTAAATCGGCATCGCAGTACAGTTTCGAATTTCCTCAAAGACTCCGAAAACTATGGCACTATTAATCGCAGTGGACGCATCCCAACTGTATACCAGAGGACTAAGCGGCGCATTCGGCATTTAGCAGCTAATGAGAATGTGAGTTGTAGGGAAATAAAGGTGGAATTGGGTCTAAATGTGATGAGACAGCGTGTCCAGCAACTGCTAAAGGACGATATAGGTCTTTGGTACCAGAAGCAAAATGGCCAAACCACGCTTAACCCAGCGCCATAAACGGACGAATTTGAAACCTTTATATTTAGTGATGAGAAAAAGTTTTATTTGGACGGACCTGATGGTCACCACAAATATTGGAGAGATTTACGACATCCTCGGCAAACGTGCTACAAGCGAAACCACGGATCTCTTATGATATGGGCTGCATTTGGAGCACGAGGGAAGTGAGATATATGCTTTGTCCAAAACCGAAACCGAAAAACCGGGGTAACCGGTTAACCGGTTTCTATTGCTATTAACCGTGTCCCGGTTTTTAAAAAAAACATAATTTTCGAACAAACCGGAAACCGGTTATGTGACGTCGGTTAACCGGTTAAGCGTATTTTACTTAATTAACAATAAATGATATGATTTTCGAATTTTAGTGAAATTTTGGATTTAAGAAACATGATTTCCATTTTGAAACATGATCTAAATGACATATCCAAACAATTTTTTTTTAAATGACTTTATGATTAATTAAAAATTAATTAAGAATTAATTAAGCTTTTCAAACATATTTTTTATTAAATTTCTATATTAAAATGATTTGATAATTTAATAAGATTTTCATACATGAAAATCTTTTTCAAATTTGAATATGATTTTCGATTTTTAATCAGTTTAATTCGAATTTGAATAAAACTATTAAATTTTATTTTAAACAAGCATTCCAAATTTTAATATGATATATATTTGATAGATTGTGGTGATTTATTCGACCTTTCGTATTATAGTAAAATGTTCAAGCGTTAGGTATATTTTAAATTATTTTATTCTTCAATATTTTGGT
Source organism: Phaonia tiefii (assembly GCA_963931995.1). Taxonomy (NCBI): domain Eukaryota; kingdom Metazoa; phylum Arthropoda; class Insecta; order Diptera; family Muscidae; genus Phaonia; species Phaonia tiefii. Next base: position 163,673,354 of record OZ008367.1, read on the forward strand.
AACCATTGGGTAACATGGTCAGGAAAATAAGCACAATTATTAATTAAGAATTTAATTTTAATTTCATTTTATTTTTTCATTTAATTTTTAAATAATAATTGTGTTTATCTTTTTATTTAAAATTAAAACGAAATTATTTAAATAAATTTGTGAAATTTTGAGCTTTCCACACGAATAAGTGTAGAAATGGTCGTTAAACAAATGTATTGTAAGTTCTACATGTGTAATGTAATTTAAAGCAAAAAACCGGTTCCACCGGTTTGTGCGAAAATAAAAAACCGAAAACCGGTTTGTTGAAAAATTGATTTTTCGAACAAACCGAAAACCGGTTTCTAAAAAATTCCGGTTTTTTGGACACTCTAGTCCCAACTAAAATGAATGCGGACAGCAAGATTCCAGGACAGCAATTTAATTGACTTTGCTGTCGAATTATATGGAGGTAACTGGACTTTTCAACAAGACAACGCCCCGATCCACATTGTTCGGCTCACAAGGGATTTTTTAAGTTCCGAAATATTCCATTACTGGAATCTTGGGTCTTCAACCCAATTGAAGACCTCTGGGGGATACTTTCCGCCAAGGTGTTTTCAAAGTCGAAGCAGGTATACGACGCTTAAAGAACTAAAACTGGCAATATTGGCGGAATGGGAGAAAATTGACACGCCCAATTAAGCAACTCAGTGAGTTCTATGCCACGCAGGCTACAACAAGTTCTTATACACAAGGTCAGCTCAATACCATATTAATTACATATTTTAATTGGATAAAAATAAGAATTAAATTTATGTTTCATTTTTGCATATATAAATGTTTTCTATGAAGAAAATATCAAACACTTTTTTTGTTCTAAAAAAAATGAAAAAAATTATTTTTTTTAATTTTAAAGAACACATAAATATAAACTAATATATAAAATAAAAATAAAAACAATGTAGTTTCGAAAACATTTGACAGGGGTACTTATAACCAATGAAATGTAAAATACTTCCATGTGCCCATCCTCGATCTATATTTTTCTTTAAATTTTTAATTTCTTCAACTAACGCGAGGAACTGTTGCGTGTTCAATTTGACAGCTGACGTGATCAAAAAAGTTGCGCTGCGTTTTATAACGTAACTCAACGCAGGTAGTCACCGAACAGCTGTAACGTTTTATAAACTACCAAAACGACAAAAGTAATGCAAAGTGACTGATTCACGACTTAAAGAATACCACCCTAATACTTTTTTATTTTATTATTCACGCCCAAGACCATTCTATATCTCTATTAATAGAGATATAGTTTTTTTTAAAGAAGTTTTGCAAAATCCATTCCGTATAGCTATTCAGATCTAGCCACAGATCTTCATCAGCGGGTGTTGGGAATGCTGATTTTGAAAAATTCATCAAACTAAATGCCAACGAAAACTCATCTCAATTGAGAATTTTCCACTGTTCAAGTGTTCGAAAAATATTGCAAGCAAAACTCACACTTGCATAGTGGAAAATTTCGTTGTCATTTAGTTTGACGAATTCTTCAAAAGCAGCATTCCAAACAACCGCTGATGAAGGTCTGAAATAGCTCTCCGGTTTGCCAGGAATTATTAGGATGCATTTGCAAAACTTATTTATTTAAAAAAAACTATATCTATAGAATGGTCTTCAGCTTGAATAATAAAATAAAAAAGTACCAATAAAAAGTTCGAATAAATAAAAATCATCCCAAAAAAATTAATAAAAATAATAATCTATATATGAATAATAATAAACGTAACTGACACTAGCACGGTCTTCAAAAATGCTACACCACGGAAAAATACAACTCTGTGATATAGATTATAAACTCACCTCAAAGCACAGCAACAATGCGAGAATGCCTGAGGAAATATAAGAACATGCCTATATTTGGAAGTGTTTGGATAAACTTCAAATTTAAAATGGCTGTATCTCATGAACTATCAGAGGTAAGAAGATGAGACTTCGTAGATATGTTGTGGGTACAGTATGAAATACAGCCAGGGTGTAAGTGGGCGGAGCCATACCCCCTTTAAAAAAACGCGCTGACGGCTTTTCTAATGTACCGATTCTTATGAAAATTTCACAATGTGGTACTGATGACCTACTGATAGTCCCTGGTTATACTTGGTATTGATTGCATAAAGAAGCATGGCACCGCCCATATCATTTTAAATTTAAAATGGCTATACCTGATGAACTATCAGTGGTATGAAGATGAGATTTGGTATATATGTTGTTGGTACAGTATGAATTACAGCCAGAGTGGTAGTAGGATGTGTCATGCCCCTTTTTAAAGAAACCGTCATACTAATAGCTACACCGTCTGAAAATTTCACAGTATGTTACAGTTGGCCTACAGATACGAACGGGCTATTTGGAAGCAAGTTGGCAAAAAGGGCCCAGGCCTTGCCCACACACGTCAATATTTGACTATTTATTATATGTACTATATCAAACAATTGTCCGTAAACCAGGCACTTGAGATGTATCTCAAAAAATATATGGTCGATCCGATTTAAATATTTTTTTAAAGTTCAATGCCTCTAACTATAAAAAAAAGAATCAAATCGGCCATATATCTTTTGAGATGCATTGAAATATGTCCCCAACTGCCTGGTGTTCGAACAATTGTTTGATACAGTGAAGGAATGTGAGGTGAGACTGATATGATACAAATTACTTTTTAGGGAAAACCAATAAAAATACTGCTATTAAAAAGGTCAGACTATGAAGCTAAGAAAGTGACCACAGGTACGAATGAATATGAATATCATTGAGGTCAGTTTCGAGAGCATCCTAAATATCGTTTTGCCAATAATGAATTTTTTAAAAAATTGCAGAATAAACTTATACTTACTTACTTATCCGGTCTCGGACAACCCCGGGGGGTCAGGGACCTTACAAAACGAACATAAAATATTTCGCCAACCAGTTCGATCTTTTGCTTTATTTCTCCAGTTGGCAATACCAAGTGTACGCAGGGATTCGTCAACCTGATCCCTCCAGCGGAGTCTTGGTCTTCCTATTTTTCGTCTTCCTTCGAGTTCGGCTTCGAAAACCCTTCGTGCTGGTTCATCTTCATTCATTGTACTGACATGGCCTAGCCAGCGCAATCGCGTTATCTTGATCCGCTTAACGATGTCAATGTCAGGATAAAGCTCATATCTCTAAAGTGCTTGCTTAGCCCAAACTAACATCTATTCGCAAGCACAATTCTCCGCTTGATCTCAAGGCTGACGTTGTTGTTTTTGTTCACGGCAGATCCGAGGTTTATAAATTCGTCCACTACCTCGAAGTTATAACGGTTATCAACGTTCACGCTTTGGTCTAATCGCGTGGAGGCCCTGTTCGTTGAAACCATTAATTTTGTCCTGTCCTCATTTACCGTCAGACCAACTTTTGCTGACTCCTTCTCAATTCTCGAAAAAACCGCAGTAACTTCTCTAATTGTGCGCCCAATGATATCGATATCATCAGCATACGCGAGCAGCATATGACTTTTGCTGCTGATGGTTTTATTCATGTTGACTGCAGCTTTTCTCATAATGATGTCCATTAAGATGTTAAAGAGCTCGCATGATAATGTGTCGCCTTGGCTGAGGCCTCGCTTAGTTTCGAAAGGTTCGGTAAGATCCTTACCAACTTTCACTGCGGATTTGGTGTTCGTCAAGGTCATCCTGCAAAGGCGTATGAGTTTTGCAGGAATACCAAGCTCAGACATTGCTTCATAGAGTTTCTCCCGTATCGGACTATCGATAAATAGATGATAGGTGTCGATTTGTTTTCCGTGTGTCTTCTCCAGGATTTGGCGTAGCGTGAAAATCTGGTCAGTTGTCGATTTTCCAGGCCTAAAGCCACACTGGTATGGTCCAATCAGGTCAGCGATAATCGGTTTCAGTCTTTCGCACATTATACTTGATAGAACCTTATATGCTATGGATAAAAGGCTTATTCCACGGTAGTTGGCACAGATACTCGGGTCACCTTTTTTAAATATGGGACATAGTACACTGAGACTCCAATCGCCGGGCATGCATTCATCTAACCAAATTTTGCTAATGAGCTGATGCATGCACCTTATCAGCTCATCGCCGCCAGCCTTAAACAGCTCCGCTGGTAATCCATCGGCTCCTGCGGCTTTGTTGTTCTTAAGCCGGGCAATAGCTGTTCTGACCTCGTCTTGGTTAGGAGGGGGCAATTGACGTCGTCGTCCATATTGTGATCGATTGTCCCATCGTCATCGGATATCTCAGATACTGGTAGCGCGGAGAAATGCTCTCTCCATATTCCCAACATGCTCTGCACATCTGCGACGAGATTTCCGTCCTTGTCTTTACAGAAGGGCGGCCCTGAACCATGTCCACTAGTTCCGTTTTCAACTTTTCGGTAGAATTTTCGGGCTTCGTTCTTCCTTCTGTATGTCTCAATTTTCTAACTCTCGCGCTTTCTCCAGTGCCGTTTCTTACACCTAAAGAGACGGTTTACCTCCTTTCTCTTCTCCCTATACCGCTCAGTTGCAGCTCGCGTTGCACTTGACTGAAGCATTACCGTACGTGCAGCGTTCCTTTCGTCATTTGCTATGCGACACTCTTCATCGTACCACGGTTATTGCGAAGCGGTTTTTCGGAACCAAGTACGGTTGTTGCGGCAGTTTTTATAGAGTCGGAAATGGGTTTCCACTGCGCATCAGGATCGTCATCGGGAGGGGGTGGGTTCTGTTCCAAAAGTTGCGAGAGCTTCCTTGAGTAGGCTGTGGCTACCTCTGGTAATTGCAGCTTTCCGATGTCCAGCTTCCCCTGCGTCTGGTTTCGTACCATTTTCGCTCTACTTAATCTTATGCGAACCTTTGCTGCTACCAGGTAGTGATCAGAATCGATGTTAGCTCCTCTGATCACTCGTACGTCCATTACACTGGATGAGTGCCTTCCATCAATTACCACGTGATCAATTTGGTTCTTAGTTCTTTGATCAGGGGATACCCAAGTAGCCTTGTGGATGTCTTTATGCTGGAATCTTGTACCACTAATGACCATGTTTTCTGCCGCGGCAAAGTCAATCAGTCTCATACCGTTGTCGGAACTGTCAGCATGTAGACTGAAATTGCCAATAGTTGGATTAAACACATTCTCCCTTCCTACTTTGGCATTAAAATCTCCTAGTACAATCTTAATGTCATGGCCAGGGCAGCGGTCATTTCCTGGATAGCGGTAATGTCAGCCTTATAACTTTCGAGGACATCTGCCAGTTGAATACTTGCACCGAATCTGTATAGAGTTCCCACATTAAAAGTGCATATCCGTAAATCGTGGTCCTTATAACGTTTGCGGGGGTCGTCAACAAATAGGGGTTGTCCATGTTTTCCGTTTCGTTTTCGTATTTTCACTGCCATTATGAACGGTGGCGGGAGGTAAACCCAGTCCACCGGGTTTTTGCATTTTACCTACTGGCAGGATATTCGATTGCAGCCGCCCATTATGGATCAGACGCTGACCTGGATGCGATATGTTGAACCTGGATTTTCTTCCTTCAGTTCCCATCCGCCGTTGGCCCGTATGTTTGGCTCATCCGCCTTCCAAGGACAAAAGAATATGCCCGATTGTGTGATGAGCTTCAGTGACATCAGTCACCTACCAAACCCGATTTGATGCTCATTTGTTTCGCCTTCTCACTCTAGCTACATAACGGAGGTTTCCGAAAAGCCATTGCCCAGGACATACTGCGAGGAAGTAGTGAGCTGCTTGGACTGCCCAATGAAGGAATCATTTCTGGCCACTCCCAAGTGAATGGCAATCAGAAATAATCACTGGAAACTATAAAGGATCCGGCGTCCTGATTCCACGCATTCCCATGATGCTTACAGACAGACATCAATTTCAAAAGATTGCAGTTTCCGATTCGGTTCCCATTTGCGACGACCATTAATAAATCGCAAGGGCAGTCGCTTCAAGTCTGTGGCTTAACTTTGACAAGTCCGTGTTTTCCTTCCGAGTAACTTATACGAGTATTTGCACCAGAGCAATTCAATAAATAGAAAAAAAATAAAACAATTGTGATTCATTAAAATTTCAATTCAGGGGTAGCGAAGGGCAACGGGTACAGCTATTATAGTCTAATAAGAAGCTTTTTAGACAATTCCAAAGAAATTTAAGGTAGTCAGAACAGGGATCGAACCTACGTTCTCATGTACAAGAGACGCGCACACTAACCATTGCACCACCGACGGTCACACTGGTGATGCATCACTAAGACTGTTATAGGCGAATTTCCGACATTGCTGAAAGTAGACACGTTAGTGGTAACGTGTCAAGGACGGGTAACCGTCGGTGGTGCAATGGGTTTGTCCCCTACAGGATACCATGGGCTCGATCCCTGCTCTGATAGCCGTCGCCTTACATTTCTTTCGACGACGCCCACCTTGCTAAGTGACGGCGAAAGTACTTAGCCTTGTAAACATCTTCTCAAAATACCATTCGGAACCGGTGTAAAACTGTAGGTCCCAATCAGTGAGTGGTTCTGAGAAGCTCTCCCCAATACCTTCATGGGATATAATGGGAAACGGTTATTTTAGGTTTAACAATAAATCGCAAAGAGCAAACAGCAACTGCGAAAAAGAGAAGCGAAATCTTTACCTTCTTCTCAGTGCGCAGTAGGTTTCCGCTTACGCAGTCAAACGATGCAATTGCTGTTCACAGAATTGCTTTTGCTGAAAGTAGTCAGATTTTGTTTGTAGTCATGCTTTTGCTTATTTTGTTTACTGCGTGGTTTTTGCAGTCGAATGCAGCATTGTAGTACAGTTAGGAAAAGGTGGCATTGGTTAAAATCAGCAAACACTAACTTTGTTGCTGTCGCTTGCTGTTGTTTGCTGTTGCAGTCATCCAGTTTTGTGAAAATCTTTGAAGGTAATAGTATACAATTTCGGCACCGCATGTAAACCGAAAAAGTATTGACAAATAGTACTGACATTTTTAATTATCAAGATTATAAATGGTGTCCCATAGCATCCCACATAGGGATTGAGGAGAGCTTCTCACAATCAGTCAGATTTACACTCAATGAATGGGACGTACAGTTTTACACCGGTTCCGAAAGGTATTTTGAGAAGCTTTTTCATGGATAAGTACTCGATAGTTTTTGCACTCACTGATCGCTCCCGAACGGTATTTTGAGCAGCTTTGTCATGGCTAAGTACTCGATAGTGTCGCCATCACTAAGCGAGATGACCGTCGTCGAAAGAAAAGTAAGGTGGTCTGAGCAGAGATCGAACCCACGTTCTCATGTACAAGAGCCGCGCACACTAACCATTGCACCACCGACGGCCACATTATCAAGATTATATTATATCTTTATTAATAGAAATATACATAGGTTTGAAAAAGAAGTTTTGCAAAATACACCCTCATAATTCCTGGCAAACCGTGTACATGCTGACAACACGGCCCCTGTAACATTATGCAGGAACTATGTATATATTTGGGACTTTATTTTCATGAATTGAAGATCTTGTACGTATACGTTTCTTTTTTGTCTGTCACTTTTTCAGCAGTTTTCAACAAACGAGGCCACATTTGGGTCACAAAAACATATATTTAAAATATTAATCAATTTGTCTCCAACATATAATGTTGAATAGCAAATACAATGTGTTTGGACACAAGTATAATATATTTGTGTCAAATCACAAACACGTTATATTTGCTACCAAACAACAAAAAAAATTTCAGAGTTTAAAAAACTGATTTTCAACGTGTACTCTGAAAGAAAAAGCTTCATAAAATTTATGAATTTTTTCATCAATTTGATGAAACATTTTCTCATTATCCAACCTACGACACATTTCATTGAATTGATGAAGAACATTTCATCAATCTTTCGTTCATATTTCATAAATAGTTTACGTTCATTAAAAGACAATGTCACATCAAGTTGATGTAAATTTTTTCTCAGTTTAACGTAAGTTTGTCATCAAGTTGAAATCCATTTTTCACCATTTTGACGAAAATTTTTCATTTGTCTGCTGTAAATGTTTCGTCAATTAGATGTATGGTTGTCATTCAGTTGATGTAGGTTTCTCGTCAATTCGATGTAAATTGGTGATCATTTTGATGTAGATTGTTTGTTTAGGAGTAGACAAACTCTTTGGCCTGTTTTCATAGTGAAAACTCCACAAGAACAAGGTATGAGACCACATACAAAATGCTCATAGCGTGTATAATATTTTCTGTCTATTGCAGTATTTTTCATTATTTGTATATTTTATTATGTGTATAGAAGCTCTCCCCGATTCCTTCATGGGATGTATATTTTCAATTTTAACTACTTTTTCTTTTTCCCTTTCTTTTTTCAATACTACGTCCATATTTTGATTCGATCCCACTGACTATTTCCAAATTTCAATGATGAAGACTAATGTAAAAAAGATCATCAATACAATAAGGGTGAAGAAGGTGATGAAACGCACAATCCTCAAATTGAAGAACATTTCATCACTTCAATGAAGAACAATTGATGAACATCTATCATCGATTGGATGTCAAGATCTTCTTTCAGTGTAGCTATTTCAGATCTAGCCACAGCTCTTCATCACCCATTGTTTGGAATGATACTATTGATAAACTCATTATACTAAATGCAAACATAAACTCAATCGAATTGATAATTTCCCACTATGTACGTGTTCGAAAAATATCTCTCTTAATAGAGATGTAGCATGGAAAATTTGAAATTATCATTTTTTCAAATAGAAACCGAATAAATAAATATCACCCTAGTGTCGACATATACAGGGTGATTCAGGAAGTTCCGGACAAATTTCTCCAGCGTATTCCTTGGCTCATTTCATGAAGAAAAGTCCACTAGGACCATGTCCGAAAATGCAAGGGTGCGAAATGGCAGCGGGTTCAAAATTTTCGGATTGGCGGTCGGAGGGTAGTAGGGTAAAGTTGCTAACTTCTGAGCCGGTGGTCGGATTTGTTTGGGCTTGTTGGAAAGGTCTTTAAGAGGCCGTATGCAACTATGCAACTCGTAGCCGCGGCGGACCTGTGCCGGAAGTCATATTAAAAAAATAAATGTCATGAAATGATGTACCAGATTATAATAAAAAATTACATGAAGTATCAGGGGACACCCGGTTGGAACGAAGTTCCTTTCGCTATATATTATGTACTAGTTAGTTCCAACACGCCTAAGGCGCCTGTTGAAAAATACTGAAATTTAAATGGATCTTTAAGAAAAGATACTTTTGTAAAATGATAAATTTTGTCAAGAAATTTTTTATTTATTGAATGTATTTTTTAAAGAAGGTCATATTTTTAGGTCCCTTTTGTAAGAATATGTATTGTATTTGCCCGAAAAAGATCCTTTCTTAAATGAGAGGTACTTCTTTTATTAAAAGCTAATGTTTTTTTAATAAAAGCTTCCATTTTTAATAAGAAGTGCTTTCTGTAAGAAAAAGCCTAGGAGTATGATTTTCTTTTACAAAGAAGTACTTTTTAAGAACAGGTACTTCTTAAAGAAGTGGTACTCTTTTTAGGAAAAGGTTATTTTTTAAGAAAATTTACTTATTTTCAGAAAGGCAACTTATCTCAAGAAAAGAAAAGGTATTATTTTATTTTTAAGGAAAGGTACTTTTAAGAAAAGCAATTTTTGTAAGAAACGGTATTTTTTTTAATAGAAGGTATTTTTTTGAAGAAAAGCTTTTTTTTACGAAAGAATATGTACAATTTTAAGAGTAGGTACTTATCTCAAGAAATGTTATTTTGTTTTACAAAAAAGGTACTCTTTTGGTTAAGGTAGTTGGTTAAGAAAAGGCAATTTGTAGTAAGATATTGTACTTTTTTAAGAAAAGGTACTTATTTAAAAAAATTACTGTTTTTAAGAAAAGGTACTTTTTGTAAGAAAATTTACTTTTTTAAGCAAAGGTACTTCTTTAAGATAAGGTATTTTTTAAGAAAAGGTACTCACTCCGTTTAAGAATATGAATAGGTATTTTTTTTTGAGAAAATTAATTTTTTTAAGAAAACGCACTTACTTAAGAAAATTTTATTTTTAAAACTTCTTTAACTTTGGCTTTTCTAAATTTACATTTTATTCGCTTCAAAACTACAATATGTAATAAACAGGCTCCACCTAGAAAATTTCCCATTAACAAGAAATATCCCCCCATATGTTAGTCTAGACACAAACCAAACCAAAAGTACGAGTGTAAGAGTAAGTGTACTGCCAAATGTAATTCCATGCTCAGGGTTGTAACGGGTTTTTCAATAAGAGCGCTACAAAAGTATTTTTTAAATAAAACAAAACCGGTTTTAGATACCAATGAAATTCTTTATTCCTGTGAAAGTACGTTCGATGCCATTATGTATGGAATGCGATTTCTTTTGCATGGCCACCACGGGCACGCTTGCAGAAGTCTAGACGCTGAACCCAATTTCCGACGGTTTTCAAGCATAAATCGGCCGATACTGCTGTAATTTCACGTTCGATATTCGTACGAAGTTCATCAATCGTCGCTGGCTTGTTGGCATAGACCATAGACTTGACGTAGCCCCACAGGAAATAATCTAACGGCGTCAAATCGCACGACCGAGGCGGCCAATCGGCTCGGCCATTTCGTGAGATAACACGTTCACCAAACTTGGTTTCCAATAAATTGATTGTGGCATTCGCTGTGTGGCTTGTGGCGCCGTGCTGTTGCAACCACATATCCTCCAAGTCCATATTATCCAATTGGGGCCAAAAATACTCGGTTATCATTGAACGGTAGCGATTCGCATTCACAGTAATGTGCCGGTCTTGATCATCACGGAAGAAGTACGGCCCATTGACGCTCCACCTAGAAAATTTCCCTTTAAATCAAACCAAACCAAAACTACCCAATATGGTTGATAATAAAGTAGTTAAAAAAAAGTTGTTTAAATTTTTTTTATTTAGCTCCCATCCCAAAACGTGTGATAAGGAACTTCGTTCCAAAAAATGCATCCCAACAATATCTCTTTCTTGTATTATCATTTTAAGTTCTCATGCAGCAAAAAAAAAACACTCTTTATAAATAACAACTGACTACTTGCCGCAACAGCCATTCAACAGCAACAGCAAAGTTATTGCTTCGCTTGACTGCGTAAGCAAAGACTAACTGAGCAGTTAGATGAAGCAAATGATTTCCTTTGTCTTTCTCGTAGTTGCTCTTTACTTTTGCTTGGTGTACAATAAGTTATACTCGTAATAAGTTAAGAAAGTATCTTAAAACTGATTTTTTTTATTTGGCTGGCAAAAATTTAAAAAACAAATTGTTTCCCATTACATCCTATGAAGAGACTGGGGAGATCTTCGATCAACCCATAAGCTATGAGCTTTCTAGTTGCACACTCACTGATTGAGACCTACAGTTTTACACCGATTCTGAACGATATGGTGAGAAGCTTTTTCATGCCCAAGTACTCGATAGTGTCGTCTTTACTAAACGAGGTGACTATCGTCGAAGAAATGCAAGGTGATCAGAGCAGGGATAGAACCCATGATCACATGTACAATAGGCGCGTACACAAACCATTGTACCACCGGCGGCCACGAGAAAAATTTAAGGAAAACTAAAAATTCTGTGCTGTTGCAATTTGGAAGCCTGTAATAGAAACACTGCTGGCATGTAACACAAAGTTTTTAAACCGATGTAGAAACAGCCCTCCCGTCTTCTCGATATTTCATGAAATTGAATTGAACAACATTTGTTACTTTCGGAACTATGAAATTTTAAAGTTATTATGCGTATTAGTTCTTCCCTTTTCTTAATACATTCAATGGGTGACCCCCATACCAATAAATGTGGCACTAGAAATCCCTTCAACATTTAGATTATTGAGTTACCTGCAATCTCTTAAGTCTAAGCAATTAGAGCCAAAAGATTCCTTGTTACTGTGATAAATAAATAAATTTTTTACAAATTTATTCAAGCTCAAGACCTTTTTAAATAATATAAAGTTATTATCTTTATATTACTTTCAAAAAAGTCGAGCATAAAAATGTTCCAATGATACCAAGGCTGTCTGTATAGCTATTTCGGATCTTGCCAAGATCTTCATCAGCAGACGTTTTTGGTATGTTTTTGGTGAATTCTTCAAAAATATATATCCAGAAACACTCATCATATTAATGAGAATTCCTTTATACACTCGTTTGAAGAATACCAAGCACTACCATTGTAACACCTTCATGCACAACTCTTTTATCATGCCGTAAAACCATTGGTTTTAATCAGACATGATTTGTTTTTGTTATGTCATTACAAAAAACAACAAAACAGAGGGTTGCCATCAACAATATTATTGTTTCAAGCTCGCGGTTCTCTTCGTCAACTTTCATCATATAAAGATAATAAGCTTTATATTATTTAAAAAGGTCTTGAGCTTGAATAAATTTGTAAATATTAGAAAACAGACCGAATAAAAATTCCCGTAAGGGGTATGATGAAAATAAATTTTAATTTAGAAATTGCAATTTTTATACTCACCTCGTATTTGTATCCCCAGTGTTAACGATGATTTCTCTCTCCACTCTTTGGATTTTATTGCGTGTCTTCCCACAGCAAGTAGGTATTCTCATAGTACGTATCCTATGAGGTTGATGATCTCCTGGGGCTGGGCCAGCACATCACAGCACAAGTGTACTTTAACGAGCTGCCATAATAAAATATTTATTTTTGTTCTAATTAAAGTACAATTTGGAGTCGAAGCTGGTGCTGCTGATAGTGCTGGCATGGAATAAAAATTGCACTTTTGTGGTATAAAAACAAATACAAGCAGCGTCAGGGATCTGTTGTGGCTTCAATGAAGTTAAGTCCCTCTGGGTTGTAATTTCAATATAAACTGCAATGAAATAATTTTATCAAGTTAATATCACATAATAAAATACACTAGTTAACAAGTTTTAAAGCGAACAATGAATGGCACATCAAATGACAGGGGGACAGAAAACCAATTTTGAGTTTTTAAAACTAATTCCGAAGAATTTGAATGTTACTAAAAAAACCGTAAAGGGTTAGGGTAAATATAGTTTTTGTTAAATTTTGATGTCAAAATATTTTCAAACTACACATTCTCAGCAACAGCAAAAAGATACAAATAAACTTCAACCAAATATAATGGAGAAACCCCAAATTAATACTGTAAATATATTTAAAGATCTTAACACTGATGTTCCCATCTTGTCTTGTACAAAAAAATTCTATTTGATTTATTTCCAAGATTTGCCTGATTTACATGACTGAGTGTGACTAATTTTATTAAATACGTATGAATGTTTGTATGCCTAAACACTCCGATACATCTTTGCAGCTTAAGTTAATTCCGGGTTTGGAACACTTCTCCCCATAGCAGTCATCATCATAGAAGAGACTTGGCATTTGAGATGAAGAACAAAAAAAATAAATAAAAACCCTAAAATCATTATATAAATTGATTTGCAATACAATTGTTTAAAAAATAACAATAGAACAACACAACACACGGAATACAAATTTAACACGAATTTAATTTTAATAAACATTTAGGCTCGATAATTAATTTGTTTTTTCTAATTAATTTATTTTTAGCACTTGGTATACAGCAGCAAAAAATAACTACCTAACTACCTAATGCAATTATTTAAATATTCACAGAGATGAACAATGGAAAAGTTATTATATTTATGAATAAAGCAAATAGTCATATATAAACAAAAGACTTAAGACACAAACTTTCAGAGGCGAAATTCTGTCTTCTAGGTGGATTTAAAAATGAAACTGCTAAACAAATTAAGATTTTTTTTAGAGCAAAATAAATCTAGTCTGTGATTTAAAACTATCGGCCTTATTCCTAAAATGTTGTGAGGGATTTGAGAGACGTTTTTTGTATGATAAATCGTCTCTCAAACCTCTAATAAATTTTTATAAATTAGGCCTGGTTTTATAAATTTGATCAGGGTATAATATATATAGTTGCCCATTACATTGCATGAAGGGATAGGGGAGAGCTTTTCACAATGAGTAAGCTGTGCGCTTTATAGTTCTATACTCACTGATTGGGACCTACAGTTTTACACCGGTTCCGAACGGTGTTTTGGGAAACTTTTTCATGGCTAAGTACTCGATAGTGTCACAAGTCACTAAGCAAGGTGACCATCGTCGAATGAACTGTATGGTAGTCACAGCAGAAATCGAACCCACGTTATCATATCCAAGAGTCGTGCACACTAACCATTGCACTACCGACGGCCACTTAATCAGGGTATATCGTATTTTATTGCAGTTCCTACTATCCCACGCAATAGGATGAGAGTTGGTATCACAACCTTTAACGATTTTCATATCTATATTTTTCGCCTCTTTGATCAGATGTTGTAGTTCCATAAACGATGCAGGGAGTTCAAAATTCGCACGTTTGTACGTATAAACCCATCATTAATGCGATCTATAGATTATTTACAGGACGGCGAATAATCACGTCTCTCGGTCACCCTGCTTTGACTCGAAATGTGAATAGAGCAACTCCCCAAGGCCGGGTTTTATCACTACTTCTCAGGAATTTAGCACTGGATTTTATTTTGCTAGATGGCAATAGGAGTGCCGGGAAAATACCTTTCCACAAGCAGAGATGTGTTTCAGGATATAACAGGAGACCCCCTAAGCGGTCCACGGATAACTTGCAGAGTGTAAATCTGAATAAAACTGATCTCGTACTCTTAACCAGAAAGGAGAAGGTTTCATATATTCAGATATTGGCTCTGTGTCGTAGACAAATTTGCCTAAGAAAAAATGCAAGATATTTATGTGTGAGTCTAGACAGAAGCTTAGTTTCAAGTTAATCCTATTTCCAGTATCAACAGGGTCACAGAGACCGTATCTATAAAAAAAAAAATTGTTTCCCATAATATCCCATGATGGGATTGAGGAGAGCTTCTCACAAAGAGTGAGTTGTGCGCGTTCTAGTTTTCCACTCACTGATTGGGACCTACAGTTTTACATCTGTTCCGTACGTTATTTTGGGACGATTTTTCATGCTAAATACTCGACAGTGTCACTGTCCTTAAGCGAGGTGACCGCCGCACAGTGGTGCAGAATCAATTTCCATCGGTCAAAAGTCTGTATCATTTGGTCTAGAAAACATTTTTGAGTTGTGTAAAACATTGATTACAGACAAGGAGTGAGAAATTACGATGACAGATCAACATTGCAAATCGCACAGCGGGGTACATTTAAAAAAAAATTCCACAGTTGACTATTTTTCGTTTTTTTCGATTTGCAAGAAAACAAAAAATGAAATTTTTTTGTTGTTATGTTTTTTTTTGAGTTGTTTTGACGCATTTGTGTTAGATTTAATTCTTTGACTTTCTTGAACTGTATCTCGAACAGGTTGAGAGCCATAGCACTCAATTATTTTTGTGTTGGTAATCTTGGTTTCTAAGAATCATAAAAAACGTTCATCAATTGCCAATGTTTTTGCCGATTCTAGTATTGTAAATAGGGTTTTGCCAAAATCCGTGTCATAAAATTGCTAGTATGTTCTGCATTTTCAATCTTAAATTTTGTACATTACCTAACGTATAACAACAATAAAATAATGTCAATGTTTGCTCTTCGTTGAATGTGTGCAATTGTGGTGTATTCTAAGGAGTTTTTTTTTGACATAACACAACCAAATGAAGTCCTATCGGTATAAAATGTACCATCTGGTGAAAGAGAATTTTCTCGTCTTTCCATCTGTGTAGTTAGTTTTTCGAAGTTGTTAAGGAAAAACAGTTATTCACGTTTTAGAGAAAAAAATTTGGAGTTTTTTTCTAAATTGGTCCTATCTTGCTGTGGTGGGGGTTTGCCGCAGGCAAAAGTTAACCTCAGAATATGGGAAACATATTCTCTTTCCAATTATGTATCAAATTTATTGACGTGATCTGACGTACTAAAATTATATTGGTCCAAACTCAATTGTTTTTTCAAAATCGATGTGTTTGAAAATAATTATTACAACTTAACTATATCCAGGAGAAACAAGAGTTAGATGCCGTATTAAAGCCAAGAAACCTAGTTTACCAACACAAAATTGAAGTGCTATAGCTCGCAAACTGGTCGAGATACAGTCCAAAAAATCAAAAAATTAATTCAAACTTTTTGAATTTTCAAAATCTGAAAAAACCTAATATTTGTAAAACGAAAAAAAATTAATTTTTTTGTGCGCACTATGAACAACTCAAAAAACATAACAACAACAAAATTACAATTTTTGTTTTCTTGCAAATTGAAGAATACGAAAAATAGTCAACTGTGGAATTTTTTTAAAATGTACCCCACAGTGCGATTTGCAATGTTGATTTGTCACTTCTTATCTGCAATCAACTTTTTACAGAACTCAAAAATGTTTTCTAGTTCAAAAGATACAGACTTTTGACCGATGGAATTTGATTCTGAACCACTGTGCGCCGTCGAAAGAAATGTAATCCACGTAATAACCCACTTACTCATGTACAAAAGCCGCGCACACTACCATGGCACCACTGACGGCCTTTTATATCGTTATTGGTGAAAATGGCCATCAAAGGACGATGGGGCTTATCCCCAAAAATAGTTTACTGGATATACTTTATACAGCTGTTGTACGCCCGATATTTCTCTACTGTATTGTCGTTTGGACACAATCGGTTATGAAATGGTTAGTGTGCGCAGCTCTGGTACATAAGAACGTGGGTTCAATCCCTGGTCTGACCACCTTACATATCTTTCGACGACGGTTGCCCCGCATGGGGATGGCGATACTATCGTCTAATCAGTCATGTAAAGCTTCTCAGAAACTCGTTCGGAATCAGTGAAAAAGTGTAGGTTCCAATCAGAGAAAATATAAAACGAAGAAAAATGGATTCCCATTACGTCTCATGAAGGGACTGGGGAGAGCTTCTCACAATCAGAGAGCTATGTGATTGCTAGTTTTACACTCCCTGATAGGGACAAACAGTTTAACACAAACTACGAACAGTTTTTGTGATAGCAACGTCGTCACTAAGCGAGGTGGCCGACACCGGAAGAAACGTAAGGGGGTCAAAGAGATATCGAACCCAAGTACTGCGCACACTAACCATTGCACCACCGATTGTCCCGATCGGTGAGTGTAAAACTAAAAAACCCTCAGTTCTCTGACTGTGAGAAGCTCTCGGAAGTTCGTTAATGGGATTTACTGAGAAACTATTTACATTGTTACTTATTTATCTGTTGCGTGGGTGCGCGACCCCTACCAAGGTGGTAGGCTCAACCACTTACCACTAGATTTACCGGAAAGTCAAATACCAGAAAGTGCAATCCAACTAAAACATTCCGCGCGATGAATCAACTGCTTCCATGGTCAAGAAATTATTTTAAGGAATGTCCGGCAATTCACATTTGAAGTAGACAACATGACATATACGTTGACCTTTGAGAAGAAATCACCAATCGTGTTCCACATAAGCAATATAATTACACTTCTGCACTAATGGGACCAAACTAGATGCCAAGATATTTATGAGGCGGTTTTAAGCTATCTGCGGCAATCCACAAAAAATTGGATTACATGGCACTAACTTCTACACTCGCAAAAAAAAACGTATTAGCTCGAACCGCATTTAGAGGTTGCCCATCCGAATTAGTGTTGTCACAAACGCAATAAAGGTTGCCCAACCGAATTTCAGTTGTTGAGACTGAAAAGACTGAAAGACCGCAGACCAGGCTATAGAATGTGTTTAGGCTTCTACACTGATGGCTCCAAACTATATGGCAAAGTAGGGGCTGTTGTCTATTCTAAAGAGCTTAATCTAGACCTTGCACAAAATAATGCTAGGCCATTGTAATGTCGTTCAGGCAGAAGTTATGCCAATTGAAGTAGTTGCCCATTGGCTGGGACGAAACGTCGTCATCGCCTGGGTTATCAACATCTATTTGGACAGTCACCCAGGTATAAAATCTCTGCAATCGGTATTTCTGACTTCAACAATAGCTCACAACTGCAGCACATGTGAACGATAGATGGCCTGGAGGTACAAAATGCGGGTTCAGAAGACAAATATTGCCAACTTATAACCTGAATAGTACGCTAAAATTGTAATATCCAGACCTAGACAAAATATCTGTATGCTGTGATCACTGGACACTGTTTAATGAATAAGTACTCGTCATGGCTTGGAATCTCAGCTCATGATTAGTGCAGAAGCTCTGTGGATGAAGATGAAAACGAGTGATCTTAGTTCATGTTGGATCTAACAGACATACAGGGAGTCATGTTCTATAAATTTAGGACATTTCTGCACTGTACTAAGGTACTAAGAGACGTCTCTTTCTCAGTCACATACTTGAATATAGGTATGGGGTATCATATGGCTTGAACGCCCTTTGAACATGTCAGATAAACTTACAGGTTCAACGATGCACGAAGGGCATATTACATGGATCCTCATTGTAACCGAATTTAGAGGTTGTCACATCCTACATGCAGGTTGTCACAACCGAACTTAGAGGTTGTGGCAACCCAATTCAGAGTTTGTCACAGATGCATTAGAGGTGGTCACAACAGAATTTAGAGGTTGTCACAACCGAATTTAAGAGTTCTCACAACCGTATTTCAACATTATCATAACCAGATTAGATGTCAGTACAACCGAAGTAGAGGTTGTTGCAACTGAATTTAGAGGTTATCGCAACCGAATTTGGTGGTTTTAACAACCTAAAAAAATTTGTTCGGGGTTTGGCTATCGAATTTGATTTTTAAATCAAATTGTCGCAAAAAAATTGTTTCTTTTTTCTATTAACTAATAGTTGACGAGAATTTTGTTATGTTTTATTGATATACCAATTTGCTATATTCTCATAAATAATTGCAAAATGAGGAAACAAATTAACTTGACATGACATTCCCACCCATTTCGAAGTCTCTCTCTGTTTGTACTACCAGAATTCAGAAGAAATTCGGTTGCAGCAGCCTCATATTTCATAAATAATTTTGCTGCAACCGTACCAGCTCCAGATGCAGTTGGTGTAACTAACTTAAATCCAAATTCTGTTATTGCAACCGAATTGGTGCCAGATCCGGTTAGAGCAACAGAATTGATTCTAAATTTAGTTGGCGCAACCAACATGTAACAAAGTTCAATTGTTGCAGCCAACATTATAGAAAATTTCGTTGATAGCACGAATATAATTAGCAGTCCTGCTGTCACAACCGGATCAATTATGAAACGAGTTTGTTTCAACCCAATTTCAGTTGTGAATAATAAATTCGAATGTGACAACACTCATTCGGTTGTTATAACCTTCAATTTGCGGTTGCTAAAACTTGAGGTTGCTAAAACATATTTTCAAACAATTAATTCTGTGATTGTATTTGTTCGTCAGTGCTCCCATTGAAATCTCATTACGATGGATATTGACGATGTACGGAGTTCAATATTCATTCAGAAAGCTCTATTCTGGACAGTTCATCAAATGTGACGCCCACTCCTTGTGCGGCAGAAGTTCTGTCATGCCCGTTGTCGCAGTTATGACGACAGCCGCCATTTTTGTGCTCACCGAATTTTTATCATACTCTTACTCGTCCTGCCGATGAGTGACTGGCTAGTCTTAATGTTTTTGGCTAGGCTGGATATGGAGTCTTGATCAAGGCCAATCATAAAGAAAATAACTTCCTAGCCGTCCTCCCTATGGAATATCTCCCACTTTCTCGTAGACAGTTCTAGGGTTTACTTGTCGATGAGCCTGAGAGTGGCATTCGATTCAAGGATGCTGCCCCAATCCTTTATATAAAACTATGCCTTCATGAGGTGCGGATTTTTTTATTTCCTTCAAATCCTTTAGGTTGCCAATCCAATGCTTTGCGGCCAATTGTAACATCATTATTCCATTAGTTAATTATTTAATTTTTTCAATATTTCATTATTTTATTTGTTTATTATTTCATTATTTTTTTATTTCATTATTTCATTGTGTCATTATTTTTTTGTTTATTATTTCATTATTTCTTTATTTCATTCTTTAATTATTAAGTTGTATTTATAGTTGACCTTTTATAACTGGTCCGCCAAATAACTTTTTTTTTTTGAAAATGTTATAAAAAAAAAACTACTGAATATTTTCTCAAATTTCTTTTTTTATTTGAAAGTACAATCCTTTCGGTTAATAATGGAAAATAAGTTTATTCAAATGGCTGCCTCGGCTGGCCATGTATTCGTTCAACATGGCCCGATAACGATCGCCATTTTCGAAGAAAAATTGCCCAATTATGCCTCTGGACCAAAATCCGCACTAAACAGTGACTCGTTTTAGGTGCATCGGCTTTTCAATATATGCGTGCGGGTTTTCTGTGCCCCAAATGCGACAATTTTGCTTGTTTACATACCCGCCAAGATCAAAATGAGCTTCATCTGAAAAGATGTTTTTTTTTGGCAAAATCGGCATCTGCAACATTACCATGATTTTCAAAGTAATGTCGCTATATTTCCCAGCGTTGCTCGAGCGTATACACAACCATATTCGTTCAGCGGAAGGATAAAACTAATTATCTGTCAAATCAGACATGAGCTAATTGTTACCATTCACGAAATAAGCACTAGTTGAAAAAAAACCTTAGATAGCGGACCCTTTATTATTATGATTTTTAATTTTAGTATCGGCTTGAGGTAATAGGCATGAAAAAAGAAAACGAAGTTGTATAATTTTCCTTTTATCACAATTTATTTAGTTTCCAATATTTCGATTAAAGTCGTTGAACATTTTCAAGGATATTATGAGGTAACAAAATGTATACGACTAGTCTTTGCTCCAAGCTTTTATCAGTTGATGTATTGGAAACTAAATTATACAACTTCGTTTTCTTTTTTCATACATATGACCTCAAGCCGATACAAAAATTAAAAATCATAATTATTTCATTATTTGACTATTTCATTATGCAATTTTTTCATTATTTCAGTACTTTATTATTTCATTATTTTAATTTTTTCGTTATTTCATTATTTCGCGTTTCATTATTTAATTTGCTCATTATTTGTCTATTTCATTATTTCGTTATTTCATCATTTCATTATTTAGTTATTTCATTATTTCATTACTTCAATATTTCACTGTTTCATTATTTCAATATTTCATTATTTAATTTTTTCATTATTTCTGAATTTCATTATTTAATTTTTTCATTACTTCTTTATATCATTATTTCGATATTTCATTGTTTAATTATTTCATTATTTCAGTATTTCTAAATTTCATTGTTTCATTATTTCATTAGTTCAATATTTCACTATTGAATTTCTTCGTTGTTTCACTATATCATTATCTCACTATTTCGTTAGTATTTTTATCCTATGTTTGAATCCTAACGTTAAGAATATTAAATAAGGTTTTAATCCTTTTTGCCTTAAACTATAATACGAATTATAAATAAAAACAAATGATAAAAATGCTATCAAATGTAAATGTATACTAAGTTCCAGTTGCTGAAATATCAAATGATAAAACTCACAATTATGTAACATATCTCTGTAAGATCAAATTGTATTTTTGGATTAATAAATATTTTGCATTGAAATTGAAAACATTTCATTATTTATTTATTATTTCATTATTTAATCATTTCGATATTTCATTATTTAATGTTTTCATTATTTCAGTATTTCATTATTTCAGCATTTCATTATTTCATTATATCATTATTTCATTATATCATTATTCCGGTTTCTTCGTTTGTTCCAATTTCGATTGATGTTATGAATTTCCTCGGTTGTTCATTTCATTCCGTTGTAAAACAAAAGACTTAAGACACAAGACTCATGAAACACTATTCATACAATACTCGCAGTTTTGACCATTTTGTTGCAGAAATTTCCGCTATGGATTTGAGTTCTTATGCAAACATCTTACAAGTCATCGTAAATAGAACAACTCGCACACATGGTCGACCTATTAAAATGCTCCAATGTATGAGAAGATGTGATGAATTCCAATAAGATTCTCACAAATTCTACGCACAACCTATATGTCGTCATTGTATTATACTGGATTCCATTCCTGCGATGAAATCGTGATGTAATTTAAATTTACAGGCAATCAAAGCGCAAAAAAATGTAGAAATTTTAAAAATCAATTAAATTTAAGTTATTGGTATTCCAGCCATATGAATGTAATTAGATCTACATAACAATTCTATTTCTGTAACTGTGCGAAATATTCATGGACAAAAAAACAAACCAAAAACTACAACATGTGCGGGGGTGAATTTAACCAGTTATTTGAAGTTTTAAAACTCTAAAACTTTGACATAATAAGAATTTGCATATTATATGCTTAAGACATCCCACAGACATCGTGACATGGTTGGATTGGTTGTTAGCTGACTTAGAAGTTGACTGTTGTGTAGTGGGCACTTCTGTGTAGCTGGCTACTATCTGGGGGTACTATCATTTCTTTCTTTTCGGCTGTTGCCATTGTTGACTTTTCGAATGCCACAGAAACGCAAACACTACAAATAGAAAAACCACGTCCATTGCTCTCCATTCAAATCTATCGGTTGAGGGTAATTAGAAATGCTTTTCACATCTACGAAAGCTAGACAGACGACATTCAATGTTTTTAATTTTCAAATGACACAATCGCTGGCGATAACATGTTCGTCTGTCACCGTCGTTTCATTAACCGTGACAAGCAACTCCCTCGAGAATTTAGAGCAATCGGTGCCAAAATGTTGTTAGCTCTCCATATGTTAGAATGAACTTTTGAGAATACAATAAAGTCAAAGACTTTGATGTTTCTTTAATTTGTTTAAAAGGTTAAAAACAAATTGAAAAAATAATTCAGTTGACAGATATATATTAGAACAAAAACATAAGAGCAGTTTCGAAATTCGAGTAGAGATTGAAGAATGTCAAAGTTTATAAATTAATTTCTAACTAATATAGAAAGACACTTAACTGTGGGATGTGTTCGTAGTCCAAAGTAGTATTCCTCGTCACCAGCACAATTACCCGTTGAATTTTCAGTATGATATCATTTTGACCCATAGCGGCTTAGAGTTATAGAAATTCGTACACTACCTCGAAGTTATGACTGTCACCGACGTTCAAGTACTGTTGAAATCAGATGGAGTTTTTTATTTCAGTTAAATCCAGAGACTTTAATTACTCTCAAACCGCCATAAGTATTAGAGTCTGGGGTCTAATGTCCGGAGAGATTTAGTGACATGGCAAAAGGATTCCGTCTGTTCCCAAAAGGAACACAGCCAGGAGAGGTGAAAATAGGAGCGCGACGTATCAGTGAGTGCCAAGCCATATTAATTCAAGAGTTATTTGTCACAGTTGGCAGCTGTCTCGTCAGCGTCTGTTCGCCGGCTAGTTACCACGGTAATGGTTCTATTTGAAACAAACAGCCCCAATCCAAGCCTACGGAAAGTTTGCATACGGGTTGATGGATATCTGACTCTATTTTAGCGGTGCATAACTCAGTGAGTGACAGGCCATTGGTCAATTTCTTCTCGTGCTACTAGGCGATGTGTTGTTTCTCAAAAAAACCATGGAACCGGTGAAAAACTGTAGGTCCAATTAGTAGATCACTGAATGTATCATATAGATATCAGTGGACGTATCTTGAAAGTATTTATTTCGTGGCAGTCACATGGATTTAAGGATGGAATGGATGGAAATTTACAAAAACACAACAACAAAATAAAGCACCCAAGGAAGGAGGATATGCCGCTGGACGTAGCTAACAAGGGCAGCGAGTACCTCAAACAAACCAGTTTTGTCTGATAGACATATCGGTGCACCAGTGAAAGGTATAAAACCATATCTGCTATCTTCCATGAAGAAATTTCACGACGAAATGGTGGTGTAGGTACCACGAGACTCTCACTGATAGGAAGAGTGATTCCCTTAAATGGGTTCATATTATTATTCAGAGCCAATATGTAACAGCGGATTTCAATCGGGCCACGCAGAGAAATGGCTTTGATCACCCGATGAGCACCCACAGCCTAAGAGAGATAGGGTCACCAGTTGGAAATGTGGGTAGTAAGGGTATGAATTCAACCCGGTCAAAACGGTTATCGATAAGGTGGAGAAAGATGGAATTATTCAGAAGGAAGTATGTAATAGACTCATTGTCCTTAATTTATGTTCAGATCCACAAGGAGATGCCGAGATGTCATCATACAAGATATCGCGACGTAAGCTGGTTCCAAGGCCAAACTAAATTCGATGGAGGATTACTACCGTACCTTTAGACAGATCAATCGCTAATCTCTCCTTCTGAAGGCATTGTATAGTATGCTGGCCCCGTTTTTGGCCATAAAGGAGGCTCAACACGCTTAAAAGTCTATATTTTCCTATTGTTTATATGTAAATATAAAGTGTGTTTGGAGCTTGTCGCAAATATAATATATTTGTGTCCTAACACATTGAGTTTGCTATTCAATATTATATGTTTGAGACACTATGATTAATATGTTATAATATATGTGGTTACGACCCAAACATATATGCGTTTGTGATACAAATACAGTTGTGTTTGTTGCACTGTTTATGCTCTCACGGGAGCAAGATAATAAAAGGGGAACAACGAGAGAGTCTATCTTGTAAGTGTGAATCTGTATTTTTGCATTATTCTCTCAGTCAGTGAGTCATAAATATTCCTGAGTTTGCCTGTAAGTTGCAGATGAAGTCAGTGTTTCTTATTTTCGCTGATGTATTGCGCATTAGTTTCATGTATTCAGTCATTAATAGTTCATCGGACAGGGGATATAAAAAGCGCTTGATCAGTGAAAAACGAATAAACGAAGGCTTACACGGTTAAATGGTTTGTGATGTTGCTTTGGTTTTTGTGTATGTGTTTCGTATATATGCAAGTGTGCTACCAAAGTGAGAAACGATTTTGAGGAAACAAACTGGAAGGGCAACAACGTGAAGCCCTTTGTCTGACCGAGCCTTTACTGCGAAAATTGGAACGGCGGACAATTTGTGGAATAAGTACAATAAAAAACACAAGTAATTAAACCACTCTTGGCTTGCATAAACAAAACTTGTATATTATTTCTCTACCAACACACACTGATAACCAACGCATATCTGAAACCTTCTGAAAACTAAAACGTGAGAGACAACAAAGAAAGGAGAAGCAAAAGAACACCAGATTCCCATTTCACGAAAAAAAGCAAATAATGCATTCAGTGCAAGTAAACGTAAAATGGGGCATTTTAAATCTTATAATTGTTTGTATTAATTATTTATAAATGTGGATTTATATTGCTAAAAAATGAATTATAGCAAATGATACAAATATATTGAATTCAAACAATAATTCGTTTCTAAATATTATTATGTTTGGGAGGAAATATGCATATGTTTCCAGGCGATAGCTTCCACGTATGTATATAGATGTTTGGGATATGATAAACATAATACTGTTTACATTTAAATACAAGTGAGTTTGGGACTTGCAAACATATGAATGTTTGAAGTGTGTTCCAAACATATACATGGTTTCTGCAGAATATGTTTGGGAGAATATGGTTGAGGCCGTTATTTACGCCGAGTGTGGCACTTCATCCTCGAAGCAAAAACCTGTCGCTATCAACCAAGGGCTCTTGGATTAGGACCACATCTGCCCGTCACGTGCTAGACGATGGCTTAAAGTGGCTGCTGCCGCTTTAATATTATGGAGGTTGATTTGAAGAAAACGCACCACATGATGGTGTATCTACCAATGTCACATCCTGTCCATCATGTGACACCAAAAATGAGTCTTCCCCTCTATCATTATGAGCAATGTGTTGAAGCGCAACTAAAGGCTTAGACAGATGGTGGCTGAATAAGGGCAACCATCTTTCAAATCAGGCAAAGGCTTCGACTCATATCTGCACACGTTCTTCTGAACTATTCACATGCAGGTACGCTTACAAAAAGGCCAAATCTATGGAAACCACTCTTCACGCTCGAGCGCGCTCTAGTGTATTTCAATGAGAAATCCGTTTATCTACAGAAATCTAATATCTACATTTAAATATAGTCTTGTCGCATTTGTCGATATAACGTGGGTTTAACAACGTCTAACCTGCATCGATGAAATCGGCTCTATCGGCACATTGTGTCTACCAGGGGATTATTAATTTGACCTATGTATTACTTACACAATTGAGCACAAACTCGTCCCTGGGTCACACGAATTTTATTCGAAATGTGTATAGAGGACCACTGGATAGTATTTTGTCATAGCTGGTGACACAGTCGTAGCATATACTCCTGACATGGCAATTGCATTTTCCTTCCACATGCAGGGATGTGCTCCAGGAATTGATCAGGAGACTCTCTAAGTGACAAATGTGGAATTGGGTGGGTGTAAATCTGGGGAATTCCTACCTCGTGCTCTTTACCAAGAAGCCATTGTCTCTATGTGGTAGAGAAATTTCCCTAAAAGGATAATGGAACATATCTAGGTATGATTCTCGACAGAATGCTTAGTGTCACGTTAAACACTATGGGTAGGATCAGTAGAGTCACAGAGGCCCTATATTTGTGTAAAAGGGATATACTATACAGCTGATGTCCACTCGATATTGCTATACGGCATTGTCGTTTAGTGGGAGGCACTGGAAAAATCCACTTTCCTAAGTCTTTTGCCAAAAATCTAGAGAATGACCATGGGGTGTTTCACAGGTGCCCTTCGCACAACTCCTATCGAGGGTTTGGGGTAGCATTCGCCTTTTACCTTTAGATTCTATGGGAAGCCGAATAGCTACAACGCCGCCTAAGACATTCCTTGCACTGGATCACCAGCCTATATGGTCATGGAATGATTATAATGGAGTGGATTACATAACGCCGAATTCTACCTGGAAGAAAATATTCTTCACTCATATCCCGGACAAGCAAGATTGAAAGGGCTACCTAACAGATTAGAAAAGATAATTCGGCTTCTAAACTGAAGGCTCCAAACTGGAATGCAAATTAGGTTTTGGAGTTCATTCTAACGAGGTGGGTATAGACCATGAGCGAACGGAAAAGGATCGTTGCAGTGTGTTCAAGTCAGAGGGCATGGTTGCTATAAAATTTCTGCAATCTGTTTTTCTGACTTCCCGAACATCCCACTACTGCGGTGCATCTCTAAATGAGATGGCCAAGCATTTCGACATCCATGGGTGCCGCGGTACTGGCACATTTCAGAAAACCACAGATTGGATGAGCTGGCGAGATTAGGGGCTACTTTATTTGTTCCAGTTAATATTAAACATGTGTGCACTCAGGCATAAGAATGATAGATGGTCTGGAGGCACAAAATACAGTTTCATATGGTAGTACATGTTATACAGAATGATGATGAATCATGAAGAGGACGAGAACATAGAACATCTCATATGCTACTGCTAGGCCTTTTGTGTGGGTAGCAGACCATACGTGTGAATTCATTTCATATTGGTTCGAATCGGGATTCAGGGAATTAATCTGAATCATCTTAGAACCTTTTGGAATATGGGGATGGGGTATCATATGGCTTATACGTCGCTTGTCAATTCCCGTTAAATTTATAGGACCAATGATGGGGATGAAATTTGACGTATCATGGTATCACAACGGTATTCGTTGATCTAAATATGTCAATAGTGACATTGACTTCTACCTACTCTAACCTCATATCAAGCCAGTAAATATAAATTGCCCCATCATGTACAAACTGCACCGGAATTGAGACGAAATTCAGCTGGGCCGTCGGTGGTGTAAATGGTAGCGTGTGCTCGTCTTGTACATCAGATTGTGGGGGCGATCTCTGATCTTACCATCTTAAATTTATTTTCACGACGGATACCTCGCATAGTGACGTCGACACTATCGTGTAATTAAGAAGCTGTTTTAAAAATATAAATCGTTCAGAAGCGGAGTAAAACTATAGGTCCCAATCTTTGAGTCTAAAAATATAAATTGCTCAGGTCACCGATTGGGAAAAGCTCTCCCCTTTTCTTCTACGGGATGTACTGGAGAAAACATAGCAGTTCTAGGCTGACCGCAACGTTGTCCCTGTCCATATACTATACATGCCGTTAACAGTCATATCATTTCTGGCCATAATGCAAGCTCAAGGAATGCTTACGCCAGGTGGGGCTCTTCGTCCTCGATGCACAAACATGCTGTTATTAACCCAGGGCTCTTGGACTAGGACAACACCTACCCTTTGCTAGACGATGGCTTAAAGTGGTAGGTATCACTTTGTTATGATGGAGGTTGATCTAAAGGAACCGCAACACATAATGGTGGCTCTACCAGCGTCACATCCTGCATGTTGTCAGACATTAAGAAAGTTTCTTCACCTGTATTATTATCAGCTGTTTGTTGAAGGGCAACTATACACTGAAACGTTTTCGTTAATGTCTTTACGCAGCTATAGTGAAAAGTATCGTATATCCGACAATTTGGTAGTCGCTGCAACGAAAAATTTCATACTTGACTTCTTTGACAATTTTTCATTTCGTTGCTGCAACAACTTACTTTTCGTTCCTGCAACAATTTTACTTAATTTGAATTTTGTAGAAAAATGGGTTAAAAATTAAAAAAAAAACTAAAGGCATGAGATTTTAACCACTGATATTTGGTTTATATCTTACTTTTTATAGTTTATATTTATTATTTATTAATTTTGGAGGTTTGTGAACATTCTTAGTTGACGAAACAATTTCGTTATAGTAACGAAACAAATTTTTATGAAGGTATACAGAGAGAAGTAGTCGAAAAAATGAGCGAGCGTAAAATAAAGGCCAGCAAGAGAAAATGGTAAGCGTGAGATGTGTAGATCACCTACACATCTTAAATCAGTTCCATTGCAACAAGCGAAAGTGGTAGACATATTTCTCCGCCGGAATAATTTAAATAAATTTGTTAAAACTAAAGACTAATTAGTTATACTTAGTAATAATCTTTTATTGTGAAAACTAAATTGTGTGAATTGATGTGTTTGCTGTGATCGATTGTGTAACTTGAGAATCTGTAAATCAAATAGATAAATAAACAGAATGCAAGGAGCAACACGACAGAAAAGAAAGTGACGCATCGATGCGATAGCAGAAAAACTATCCCGAAATATGTAACTGAATATTTGTGTGTGTGTGTGTGTGTGCGCGTTCGAGTTTTTGTGTTTTAACCCCAGCGGCGGAATTTGCGAGGCCTTCCACGAATAAGGCATGCGGAATCATTCTTTGGTAATGCCTGCGAAATGCATGATTTTATAAGGCTTCCGCCTGTTAAAAGAATGCCAGAAGACGCTGTTGTTCATGAAACCCTGTCTTTCCACATGTTCGCAATTCGTCGTTGCAAAATCATAACATCCGATAGCCCAGTAGATAAAGCGTCCGATTGTAAGTTCTAAGGTCATGTGTTCGATTCCTGTGGCTGCAGAATTAAAAAAAATCATTTATAAGAATTACAATTGGTTAAAGTATAAATCTGAAATATGAAGCTAATTTCCATATATATTTTTTTATTTTTACGTAAGTCCTTCTAAATCTACTCTTTTTGCAGGCCTTCTAGTAGAAAGGGATGGAAGGCCTTGTCTCCCAATCTCACTCAATGTTAAAAAGAAAGGAGGAGGTAAGGTGTAGGGAAGGCCTGTCGTATTTTAAAGAAGGCCTGTTCGGTCATTACTTCAGGCCTTCCAGGTCATGACTTCCGCCGCTGGGACCATAATTCGGTCGCGCCTATTTCGTCGTATTGGTATTCGGATTCAGAAAAAACGAAAGCACACATACATACATTTGTGCGCGCAGTCGAAGTCAATGAAAACGAAGAAGCCAAAGAAACAAATTGTTTCAAGTACGACGAACATAAAAAATAACGATTTAACGTTAACAAATTTGGTTAAAATAAATAAAAGAGCAGTTGAAGAAAGCAGTTGAAGCGATCACTGGCTTAATGACGGGGAGATTTGGCACTACAATTGAATGACAGAACCCTCAACACAACAAAAATTGCATGATTTAAGAAAACAATGATGTGGTTCTATGTTAAAGGAGTAGTCATGGTATGTATGGTAAGTTCAGACATAGATATGTTACATATTTTAATAGGAAATTTAATAATAAATTCCTCATAACTATTCGTTTTTAATTGCAGGACCTGAATACGACGGCCACAATAACACTAAACCCCTCGACTACCACAATATTCTTCAGACGAGTGTTTCAACAAGGAACGAGTACAATCTATTTAGCAAATTTAAACCATTTTCGAAATGCTAATGTGTATTTATGTACAATTCTCAATAAATAATTTCAAACACACTTCAAAACATTCATTGCGGCAATGAAATAAAATCATTGTAGTAATGGAACAAAATCACATGCAACAATGACTAAAATTCGTTGCACCAATGACACAAATTCATAGCAGCAACGAAACAATTTCGTTGCACTAATGAAGCAAATTCATTGCAGAAACAACCACTCTTTCACGACAGTAACGAACAATTTGCAGTTGATGAACACATTTTTATAATGAAATGAAATGAAACTGTACGTTATCTCACTTTCGATGACAAAATTTGTTGGGGTGATGTACATTTTCATCCCTGTGACGATGCTTTTCCGTTCAGTGTAGGCTTAGCCAGATGGTGACTGAATAAGGGCAACTGTCTTCCGTCTTTGTGAAAGGCTTCAACAAATCTTATGCATTGGTAGATTCTGCTCATCATCAACATGTTATACATTGCCTCGAACCCCTAATACTGTTTCAGCCTTTATCTCCATATTATCTACATAGCATACAAGCAGAAGAACATACAAGAATGGCATACTAGAGTGATTTTAAAGAAAAACATACAAGAAGAATTTTATATAAAATATGAAATAAAAAGATACAAGCCCAAAAAAAATCACAATTTCAATTTACTTTGAAATTTTAAGAATAAAATTAAAAAAATTACAACAATTGAAGCACAGCCGCGAATAACGTTGTAAACGAAAATTTTTGTAAAAGTATTTTTTTTTCGTGAATTCCAGTTAAAATTACTCTGCCAGGATATTTGAATGCAAAACTAAGTAAAAATAAGAGTTTCTGACATTTTACATCCGTTTCAAAATGAAAAACCGATGTGGATTAAAACGTGATATCAATTAATTTGCGAGAAATCGAAAAATAGAAAAGAAAAAAAGAATTACATTCAACTGACCATCGAGAAATTATTAAAGCTAGTGAGATCGTGTTTCGTAAAATGGGAAAGCGAGATTCAGCCAGACTTGTGAAAGACCTGTCTGGAGCTTCATCCAGTAAAGGTACTGAAATGAAAAAAATTTGTCAGCGATTTAGCTCTGATCCTGTGCCTTTAGGGAGCCTTTCTCCCGATGAAGCCTTATCTTTAATGGTTGATGCGAATTTGTCGAAACTTCAATACGATGTTATTCGGCTAAAAGTGAAAGCAAAATGCAAAAATCTTCTTCCCTCCTACACTAATGTTCAAAAAGCTAAGAAAAAATGTTATCCAGCTGAAACAGAAATCACTGAGATGCATGCAAAAAGTTCACTTCAGTCTTTAGTGAATCATACTATAGAAAGGCTTTGTTTGGCTCAAAAAGACGTTTTACTCGGTATTGATGAACTGAAAACTGATGGAAATCGTCTTAATATTTTGATAAAATGGGGATGCGATGGGGCTCAGCAAAAGCAGTATAAACAGAAGTTTTCTTCGGAGTAGGGCCATACAGATGAAAGTTTATTTAGTATTTCAATGGTTCCTATTCAAATGAATTTTAGTTCTACACAAAGAAAAATAATTGTATGGCAAAATCCTGCTCCTTCATCTACAAGATACTGCCGTCCAATCAAGTTTGCTTTTGCCAAAGAGTCCACTGAGTTAATTTCTCAAGAAGTTAATTTAGTACAGCGAGAAATTAGAGATTTGTCTCCAACTCTTATCACAAATGGCGAACAAAGTTTTCTTGTTGAGTCTACTTTTATGCTTACTATGATAGACGGTAAAATTTGTACTGCACTATCATCTGTAACTTCTTCTTCTCAAACGTGTTTCATATGTGGAGCGACACCGAGTGAACTAAATAAACCTTCTGTGATTTTAAATAAAATTGTCGACGAACGATCTTTAACCTTTGGAATGTCTCTGCTACATTCATGGATCCGTTTGGAGTGTGTATTACACATAGCATATAAGCTTCCTATAATGACCTGGCAAGCTCGAGGACCGGAAAATAAAGCAAAAGTGGCTGAAGAAAAAAAAAATATTCAAAAGAAATTTCGAAATGAGATGGGGTTGCTTGTAGACATGCCAACACAACAAGGAGGTAATACGAATGACGGTAATACTGCTAGGCGGTTCTTTAGAGCAGCAGAAACGAGTTCAGATATCACTGGTGTCAATAAAGAATTAATTGAACGGTTTCATATTATTTTACCTATTGATGAAGACGCTTTTGAAAGCTTTATTGTTGTCACACGCAATTTATACTTAAACGAATACCCATGGTACATTATGCCAGTTGGTGTCCATAAAATCGGTTTTCATGGTAAAGACATAATAAGGTCTTGCATTCTTCCTATAGGACAGCTGTCAGAAGAAGCTCAAGAAGCAAGAAATAAGGACACGAGGAAATTTAGAGCGTTGTTTACGAGAAAACCATCGAGAAAAGACACAAATACAAATCTTTTCAATCGACTCTTAATTTCTTCAGATCCTTTTATCGCAAGTTTGCGTCACACTCCCTTTCGAGTTCGAGGTTTGATATCAAAAGAAGTTCTTTCATTATTATCTGTTGATGCTTTTGAGGAGGAAGAATCTTTTAACGATGCATATGAAAGTGAATAAATTAATATCTCTATGTGTATTTATATGTTATTATCTGTATTATTAATGTAATAAAGCAAAACCAAGTAAAGGAAACAATTATTATCAAATATTTATTAAAAATATTAAAATTATTTTAATATTAAAAGTGATTATCTCCGACTCCTTACGTAAAAACTCACTTAATAATTTTATTAATCATGAATCTTAGTTATATTCAACCTAAATACTAGTATATATAACTACAAATAATCTTAGAGGATGTATTTAAGAAACCAATTTTTTATAAATACATATTAAAAATGTATTTTTTCTTGAAAATAAGAACTGTTTATTTTTTGCCTCATTTTATTAAAAAAATCTTCTTTTTAAAAAAAAGTTGATTTTTTTTAATCATTTATATATTTGAACTCATTTTTTATATAATTCATAAGTGAGAGGTGAACCCAACGCGATTTATTAATTTTGTCCAGTTAGATTTGCAATCTACCACACTGTGCTGTGCTTCAATTCTTGCTCATTTACAAAAGTGCTTAACGTGTGTTTAAAGTCGTACTTTTTGTGAATGAAATAATAAAAATGGAAGAAGAAGAAGTATAAACTAAATCCAACACAATGATAGTAGATCAGCTGTTTTATTGGGTAACTATCTCATCCCGTGATGGATCCAGAAGACAGCAATTGCAACGTTTTCAGGAAAGGATCCGACTCTTTTCAAAGGGTTCCACTTTTTTCACAAATGAACAGAGAATGTCTTAAAACTGGGCAAAGGGCAAGACAAATGTTGTGTGTTCCTGTCAGAAACGAATTCACCATAGGTGTATGTTGTCTAAAAAAGGTGTAGAAATTGATTTCATTGTCACTTGGAAACCACGACGAGATGAGTTAGGAAATCATATTTTAATGTGGGATATTAAAATCTTTCTTGTACTCGTTGTTTATTACACATTTCTATTTCATAAATTTATTACACATTTCTATTTGATAAATTTAAATATGACCATTGATGAGTAATTGTTTAATCCGTTTAGAAAACATTTGATTATTCACACATCTTTTATTGTTTTTTTTTAATGAACACCTATAAACATTTACCTTGATTAAGTGATGATGATTTTATCTATAAGAATTTCTTAAAATATAGACAGCTACTATTGTTTTGCTAAACTGTGAACACTTGTGATTATTAATCATTTGTACTTAAGTGGTTAATAATGCTGTACACACATATGATTTAAGTAAAAGAAATTAATAACAAAACAATAAATTTCATTGCAATTGATATCTGGATGGAAGCGGAGGGTTAAGATGAAATTTTATTATAATAGTTTATAATGAAAAAATGATACTAATATGCGATTATAACAAAGATCTTATTCACTTTAAATAAACAAAAAAGCATTTATATGCTTTTAGTTATGTGTTTAGTCACTATCAAGAATTATAGTCATATAATTATGAGTTTTTCGAAATAATTGTTGACTAAGGAGGAGTCAAGGAAATAGTTTTTTAAAGGAACGATAGATAATAATTATGGGATCATTATTAACAAATGAGGATTAAGGCGTTTTGTTTAAGATGTTTGGAAAGAAATGATATATTCTTGCATTTGATGCTATACAGATATACTTATATAGTATGTATTCACGAATGTATCAATATATTATTCGTATTTTATGAACCCCAGTGCGCGAAATGATCGCAAGTGACAAAAGTAAATTAACGAGGAGTGGGGTTTTTTGTGTTTACACTCATAGCACACGCTCAAAAAAAGATTACGGGCAGTAAATAAAATCCGTG
Organism: Phaonia tiefii; assembly: GCA_963931995.1. Lineage (NCBI taxonomy): Eukaryota > Metazoa > Arthropoda > Insecta > Diptera > Muscidae > Phaonia > Phaonia tiefii. Next base: position 163,707,948 of record OZ008367.1, read on the forward strand.
ACAGTTTTTTTTTTGTAAAAATAAATTTATTTTTCAACATAATCTCCTTTTAGCTCAATAAACTTAGTGCCACGTTTCTCCAATTTTTGTATATAAAATAGGATTTTTCGAGGTCTATAAAATAGCCATTTGGTTGAGCAATAATCTCATCGTTGGAGCTAAATCTCTTTCCACCGTGCCATTTCTTTAAGTTCGTAAAAAGGAAATAGTCACTTGGGGCTAAATTCGAAGAAAATGGCGGATGAGGTACCAATTCGTAGCCCAATTCCTACACTACCCTATTAGTTTAACAAAAAAAAAAAAAAAAAAAAAAACCATTTCCCATTACATCCCATGAAGGGATTAGGGAGAGCTTCTCACAACCAGTGAGCTGTGCGCTTTCTAATTTTTTACTCACAGATTGGGACCTACAGTTTTTGCACCGATTCCGAACGGTATTTTGAGAAGCTTTTTCATGGCTAAATACTCGATAGTGTCGCCGTCACTATGCGAGGTGACCGCCGCCGAAAGAATTTTTTTTTTTTTTTTTTTTAAGGTGGTCAGAGCAAGGATCGAACCCGGATCTCAAGTACAAGAGGCGCGCACACTACCCATTGCACCACCGACGGCCAGTTTAACAAGTTCACCCTTATTTAATTACTCGGTTGTAGGATTCATAATTTGTTTGCGTGTAAGTCATATACGATAAGGATTCGCTAAAACTTTTATAAAACTAATACTAAATAGGGAAGGAGTTAGCCATCCTTTAAGGGCTGTACTAAGTTCAATATTTCGCACGAAATTTTACAAAGCTCCGTACAAAAACAGTATAGCGTAATGTCGACCCACATTTCCAACTTCCTAAACAACATTCAAATGTTGCTTGATACATGTTGCATATGTTTAGCACAAGCAACTTGGGACTACACTGGCGGAAATATTTCGTCGATATTTCGCTGGAATTTTTTATTTTTTTTTGTATGGAGTTTTGTAATATTTAGACCAACATTTCCAACTTCCTTAACAACATTCAAATGTTGCTTGATACATGTTGCATATGTTTAGCACAAGCAACTTGGGACTACACTGGCGGAAATATTTCGTCGATATTTCGCTGGAATTTTTTATTTTTTTTTATATGGAGTTTTGTAATATTTCGCCCGAATTGGTATACATATTTAGTACTTGCTTATATACATATATAAAGGGGTTTTCAACAGAGACGCTACAAAAGTAAATCGATAGGGACAGCAAACGACGCCATATTTTTCCCAGCTCTTTTGACATTTCTCTTCAGTAAGGTTTGCCATTTCATCATGGAAAGATATACGAGCCAACAACGAGTCGAAATTATTAAAATTTACTACCGAAATTTGGAGTCAGTGGCCTCAACTTTAAGAGGCCTCAACAATCAGCGATGAGGCTCATTTCTGGCTGAATGGCTTCGTCAATAGGCAAAATATGCGTTATTGGTCAGACAGCAATCCACACGTAATCCATGAGTCATCATTGCATCCCGAAAAAATTACGGTTTGGTGCGGTTTATGGGCCGGCGGCGTCATTGGGCCGTACTTCTTCCGTGATGATCAAGACCGGCACATTACCGTGAATGCGAATCGCTACCGTTCATTGATAACCGAATATTTTTGGCCCCAATTGGATATTATGGACTTGGAGGACATGTGGTTCCAACAGGACGGCGCCACAAGCCACACAGCGAATGCCACAATCAATTTATTGGAAACCAAGTTTGGTGAACGAGTTATCTCACGAAATGGCCCAATCGATTGGCCGCCTCGGTCGTCGATTTGACGCCGTTAGATTATTTCCTGTGGGGCTACGTCACGTCTATGGTCTATGCCAATCTGGAGAATATCGCGGATGAAGTTGTCACACGATTACGTTTATGGTCAATTGAGAGCAAACGCGGCACCCATCTTGCAGACAGCTTTCTTACACCCAACTAATCAATTAACATCGAAACCACACTGTCATATGAAATGCCTATGGCAACAACAATCTCACGCACTTATATTCTTCGATCGGCCAACACCATATCGTATTGGCTGTCCAGATCGTTCAGCGTAATCTGTACTTGTGTGACCACAACGAAAGTTAGTAAACCACTTTTTTTACCATTGAAATCGATGGTGCAGAGTCCCCATAGTATTTATCAAGCTTTTCCTTGGTTTGATTGACGTTTTTGTTTTTCGCAAAAACTAATGTTTAATGAGCACTCGAAATTCACTTTTTTCCATTTTGAAAAAAATGCACGAGGTTGTATGTTTTGAACAGCTGTTAAACTCAAAGTAAATGACGGAACTTGCTCAAATTTGACAGTAGTCTATTAACAGGTGGTACTTGATGGGAGCAGTGTTGCATTTCATATAACTACGAGGGAAGTTCGAAAAATCACGGACTTATTGATCCAGCGTCGTATTCTAAAAGTCCCGAAAGTAAACGTAAACGTTAAGGCCAACGCGGACGGCAAAGTCAAAAAAAGGTAGTTTATACATTACTTCGCCCTTGCGTTCGCTTACGAAAGTTGTCACTGACATTTGTGGTTAACCATACAAATTATAGAGCAGAAAATTTATCTTGAGTGAAAAGTACACAATGAAAATGATTAAAGAAGTTAGCTCTATTTAAAGAGATCAACAGATTTTTAGACTTATATTGTTTATAATACTGCAAATACCAACAATATTTAAGGAACTGTACATAAAGTGTGTAAAAAACCTAGGTTATTTTCGGTTTCGATGTCGAATAAATTTTCAAATCTATATTAAATTAGTTGTCTTTCCAACAAAACACGTGTCATTTGGTCGTATATACAATATATTGGTTATTTTGTTTAAGAATGTCTTAATATCGCCTGATGTTCATAATTTTTAAAAAACATGAGTGAAATTGTTACAAATTTGCTACCATTATTTGCATCTGGTATTCTGGCAACACGGTGACAACGAAAAATTCACCTCGTAACAAATAATACAACTCAGAATAACAGGTTGTCAAAAACGATTGTCAAAAAGCAAAAACTTATGGTTTTCTGCACAAAATTAAAGCGGGAAAAATGGAAAAGTAATTATTTAATATATTTATGTTTTATTGAGTTAAAAATAATTGGAATTGGAAGGAATGCTATATTGCCTTCCTCAAGACACATCCAGAGAGCGGAGAGAACACGACTGCGCATCCGAAGCAAATAAAATATGAAATTTACTTTACTGATCTACACCAAAATTTCAACACCGACAAAAGCATCTGCGCTAAGTTCAAAAAGATTTTTTCCTCCGCGATTGGTCCAACTTCTTTATATATTGCTCTTTAAAGCTTGAGTATATAATCGCTCATATCTCTGGTATTTATAATCCCATCTAGTTGAAATGGGTATCATTACAAAGGCATTTATAAATTCTATAAATCAATGCATAAACATATGTGACTTGCTCCACGAAAAGGGACCCCTGCGCCGAAAAGAAGTTATTGAGAAAAACGCGTTTAAAAAAGCGCTTCGTTTTTCCGTGTTTTCCGGATGGTTATGCAACTATTCCTTCATCCTGATCATCTGGCGATGTATTTTGACTCTCTGGTACTTTGTACGATGTTTACTATGCACTGTTGCCTCTATGAAAAATATTTCTAACAGTTAAAAACCTGTTTTTGCTAATTTTGTTTTCAAAATTACTAGAGCTTGAACTTTTTTTAAATTTCAAATATTATATACATATATTCAGCCTTATTCTACATTACAATCCAATCGTAATTTTCTCCGCTATTGCAACTTTGGTATTCTCAATTCCGTTTCGATTCAAATTCTTATCGTGACTGAGTTTTTTACGATCGTGTGTATTCTGCGTTACAATCGTAACCCAGTTTTTCTAAGTTGGTAATCACTTGACGGAGCGTCTTAAAAACAACAACACCGGAGCAATACGCGAAATTGGTGACTTTAATGTCAGGAAAATTAGACATCGCCACTGCGTACTCGAAGCGTCCGAAAGAAGAAGTCCTGGCATTTCGGGAAGAGGTCAGAGTGGAGCTAAATTCATTAGGGCCACCAACAAAAGATGGCATTGCAAGATGGAATAAAGCAGCCACTAACTACTCTGTTAAGCGATGATAAAGACGTTAACGTATTCGCCCGAGCTTCTTGTTCAAAAGTATCTAACACATATTTAAACGCGTCTTTATTTAGGCGAAAGTTTTTTTTGGAATCTGTAAAAGTAAAAAATTATTTAACACATCAACACTTTTAAAACAAATCTCTTAGAATTAATCGCTCATCTCGAACGGATTGCAATTGTCTCTCAATTTTCGCTTTTCAAGTCTTCCCCTCTGTATTCCGGAGCACGTTGTTCTCCTCATCCAACAAAAACGCCGCTGCTGTCGATTCCATTTCTCTTAACTTTACTTTGTGCTACAATGATGTTAAACACATGAAAATAACACCTCCGGCACAACAAAATTCTTCTCCGGCACAACAAAATTCTTCTCCGGCACAATATTCTTGTCCGGCAGAATATCCTTGTCCGGCACAACAACACACTGGTATTCAAATTTAGTTGTTTTTAGATCCTCGTCATATTTCAAGTTGTAATTTCCTTTTTTTAAGGCTAAGAGATCATATTTTCTCCGGTTAGTGAAAAAAATGTAAATGCCGCGGGTGGGATTCGAACTCACATTCGCTGGACGATCGTTTCGATGTTTGTGAAGCATCATCTTCAGCAGCGTCTAGCCCGTTAAGCCACTGCGGTGTGTATTTACATAAGTCACTAACCGAAGACATATATTGATTTGGCCACAAATACCTTTTACTTATGTTCTGACTTTTTTTGTATTTCGGTACTCACTGATGTGTTAAATTTGTTAAAGTATCAACAATATTTAATTGTCATCTGTTTTATCACTGAATCACTGTTTTATTTGCACTAAATTCAACTTTTTATTAAAATGTTTACACAATTGACAATATTTTTTGTCTCTATCTCATACGTTTCACAACAAAGCAGCTCTTTGTGAATACACTCTTGTCTTCCTCTTTTTCTTCCAATTCAGTTTTTAGTTGGAATACCATTTTACGATCGTAACGTAACGGAATGCGGAGACGGAATTGTAATGCAGAATAAGGCTGATTATCTGTTTATATCACATTTTTCAATTTTTTCATTAATTATGTTCATCTTTACAGGTGATTTGTAAAAAAAACTAAAAGACATAGAAACTTGCGGTTTGCGGCATTTGAAAGAGCGTTTTTTCCCTATAAGAATCACTGAAAAAAAAAAAGAATCACGCAGAGGTCCCTTTTCGTGGAGCAGGTCACATATATAGTTTTATTAAACCATTGGGGAGTTAGTTAAAACAACAATTTTTTAACCCACTTTTCTGATAAAAATTATTTTTTTTCAAAAAAATGCCCTATTGTACTTGGTTTTTGGTAGGCTCCGATAGTAGACAAGACCTTAACCTTTTTTTACGGATTTATTTACTTTCAAATTTTTTAAATACATTTGGCGCTCATTAAATCTTTCTGACACAAAGCAAGTCCATTCTTCTTTCTACTCCATTTCCGCAGCACAAAGTAACAAGAGTCCTTCCTCCATTTAATTACGCCCTTTTGTCGTATTGGTACAAAATTACAATAGCTTATATTTACTTGTGCGTCTTAACCTAAACTGAACTTTAGGTGCAAGCGAGTACTGGATTTATCAATTAACAACTTTGAGCTTCTTCTTTTTACCAATAATTGGCAATTATACAAAAATATTTATTTTATAAATAAATAAATTGTTTAAATATTCATTTTATAATATATAAAGTTTTCCACGATCTTCAATTGAAATTATTCTTCTACTTTAAACGAGCTTAAGATCTTTTATTTATTTTGCTTATTTATCTCCAATATTTCGTCTCCACATTTTATAATTATACATTTGTTAATAATTACACAAAGTTGATTGTTTTCAAACGAATTTTCATACAACGCTTTGATAACTTTACCAAAAAAGTAAACAACATTTGCTATTGTTTGTTCTAACATTGCAAGAACAAGAGGAACAAATTTGACAAGAATTTGCTCGTGTGCTGTCACATAATGTTCACACTGTCCAAATATTTGCCCAACATTTTTGTTTACAAACACCTACATACTCATTTGTGCGAACGATTGATAGCAAATATTTTGCCGGTCAGACGCATGACAGAACAATTTGTCATAATAGTCAGCCATGTTGCGCAAAATATTTGACCGTCTCACCTTAGCTTAACAGTTTTTGATACTTTTGTCACCAAAAAATTTGTCAGAATATCGATTTGTGACAATTGTTACATTGCTGTCAAATAGTTACCGTGGTGACTTTTGTAACCCTGCCAGAATAGGGCTGGTAATATCGTCCTTTTCTTCAAAACGATTACATTTAAAAAAAAATTAAAAATTATTGAATTTTTTAATGTAATAAACTTCTAAACTCAACTATACGATTTTGAAAAATTATTACTATTATAAATTATTACTAAAAATACTAGTTCAGAACTAGTACCGCACTAGAACTTCGTACCATATAACTACATAGTTATCCTCCGTCCAAACAACAGTGGAAATTAACATTGCTATGTCCTAGAATTGGAAGAAATTGTCCGCACTCTGTCGCTCTTTTAACTAGTTGTGCACCAGTTCAAGAACCACTGGTTGGATGGAACTTTATATTGTTCTAATTCAAAGCTTTTGAACTAAAGTAGTTCTATAACAGATTCTATCGAAATATTTCGATAGAGTTCAAAACTGGTACTAAACTGCTGCCGTTAAACAAATTCCTGAAATAATAGATTAGTGTAAGTTTTGGTGACACTCGCTGAACTACCACCACCGGTTTTCTCCAAGAAGCTCAAGACCTTCTTCCTCGCCTATCTACGATAATTCTCGCAGGTGGCCGTCGGTGGTGCAATGGTAGTGTGCGCGGCTCTTTGGTCCCAAGCAGTGAGTGTTAAACTAGAAAGCGCACATCTCACTGATTGTGAGAAGCTCTCCTCAATCCCTTCATGGGATATTATGGGACACCATTTTTTTTTATCTGAGATAATTCTCCCAGGTCACACACACTGAAAAAATCTGTATTTTGTTGTTGTTTGGATGCAAATATAAAGTGTGTTTGGAGCTTGTCATTTATTATTCATTATTATTATTTATTATTCATTACAATTATTTTTAAGATGAATGGCCTTCGGCTGACCCGTTAGAATTTTTGTAAAATTTGATTTTTTTTCATTTTTACAATTTTTGTTTGTATTACATTAGACCAACTGGTCTACGTTTTTCAAAATTTAAGAGGGAAGCTTTCTTCTGGCATAGACGCCATCCCGAATATAATACTGAAAAGATTGCCAAAAACTATAATATCGGAATATTGCACTTTGTTCAATAACATGATAAATAATGCATATTTCCCAAACATGTGGAAAACTGCAAAAGTGGTACTATTACCAAAAAAGGACAAAAATGCCAATGATCCGAAAAATATTAGAGCTATAAGTTTGCTTCCCAACATTAGTAAAATATTCGAAATATGTGTAAACAACACAATTCAAAAAATCTGCGAAAAGTCGAATATAAGCAGTGAGAAGCAATTCGGGTTCAAACACAAACACTCTACTGTTCATGCGATACATGTATTGACATCGAATATTAATTGGAACTGGAATAGAAGTTATTGTACAGGGGGGTGCCTAATCGATACAGAAAAAGCATTCGACAGTGTTTGGATACAGGGATTAATTTATAAACTTAAAAATTACAAATTTCCGACATGGTTAATAATCCTGATCTATAACATGATAAGCAATCGCCAATTTATAGTTTCTCATAAAGATAAAACAAGCACAAATAAATATTCAATGGAAAATGGACTTCAGCAGGGTACCGTGATATCTCCAACTCTTTTCAACATTTACTTACTTGAATTGCTCGACAAAACCGAAAATATAATTTCATTCGCAGACGACATAGTTATTTATCATGCGGATGATAAAATAAATAAAATCAATAACGGACTTCAGAATCAATTCGATATAGTCGAAAAATACACCATTGATTGGATGCTACGGATAAACATAAATAAATGCGAATCTATACTATTTAGACCACCTGTGGGAAAATGCAACTATGATGTGAGAAAAAATTGGAAAACATTTGGCATTAAATCAAAACTAAACAATATAATTATACCGAATAGCAAAGTAGTTAAATATTTAGGAGTCTACCTAGACAATTTCTTATACTACAACTTTCACATAAACGAAATTATTAGAAAAGCGACCAATGCTTACTTTATATACAGATCATTATTCCACTCCAAGTATTTATCTCCGCAGGTTAAGATAGTTATGTATCAATGTATGATCCGACCGATTATTACATATGGATGCCCCATTTGGTTCAATATATCTCCTTCAGTTATGGAAAAGATTCGTGTTTTTGAAAGAAAATGTTTGCGAGCGTGTACTTCACTATACAGAACTCCACAAAGTAATTTCACAAAATATTTTTCCAATAGAACTTCATACACAAAAGCTAATGTGATTAGAATAGATAACTTTATGATAAATTTGACTAGACACCATATAATGAGATGCACACTTTGTGAAAATAACAATTTAATAAAAGCTCCGTATTTTGCTTTAGATAATTATTTGCTTAATACAGTTGCCAAGGGATACGTTCCGCCTGAAGCCTTTATACTGCTAGATAGACGAAAATATGTCCAAAACGAGCATGGAATACCAGTCTTTTATCATACTTATAGACGGGCCACTGATAAATCTATTCAATTTATAGAGTATAATGAGTATACGAAACGTTTCGACACAAGTGTATCAAATAGACACTTTTTATTAACATTAAACTGCTCGAAATTCTGGTGGTTATCCTGAAATAGTGCACACTATATTGTTTCCTTTTACTTTAAGACTATTTATTTTATACATCTCATATAATCACGTGATGTTTTTGTATACTTTTCATCACATATTTTGCTGTTATTATATTGTACATTTGAACAAGCCTAATGAGAACCAAAATTCTAAACATATTTATAATATTAACATTCATTGTACTAGAGATCCCTCATAGGGACAGTGTATAATTTTAAATTGATACTATTACTATTGTTTATTGTAGTTATATATTGAATATTAATTTGAAACCAATAAACATTATGAAAAAAAAAAAAAAAATGACTGTGTTTTCTGTTTTGTATTCCATACAACCAACAACAGTACCATTATTGAAAGACCTTGCACCACACTAAATTAACCTATAATTAGGTTTGTAAAATTCCGATAGATGGTGCAGCTATACTACAATGAATATTACCCTATTTTGTTACTTATAGAGGGCGCTGCCACACCGCCAGAAAGATGAGCTATGTGTCTCATTTTTATTTATCAAATTTTTTATTTTCACACCCTGCTTTTGATCATTGCGCCCATTTGGCGATATGTTTAAAAACTACAATATCCAGCACATAAACCAAAACCGAACTGATTTAAAATCGACGTCATTTCAAAAATTGTTGTTGCTTTAAAATGACTCATACATTTACTTATTCAAAATATGTATGTATGTATGCAATTGCATTGTTCGACGTTCAAGTCCAATTTGTGGGTGTTGTTATATTTGTAGCCTCCTCCAACCAAGAACTAAATTAACTTATTCTTAATCAATTGACATATTTAACAGGAAAAATAGGGACAACCATGACAATTGTACATATTTATTCACTTATATCAGTGCAAAGTTGTAAATTGTCCATCAACACCAGGACTGGTTAACTTTAAATAAACCACTCAATGCGCATGCTCAGACGCAGACGCAGACGTAAACACTCTACCGCAATCAATTCCTCAACGCGAAAAGACCAACAACTTTATCATTAAGTGATACACGAGCAACGAACAGCAAAATAATCAACATAATTTCAATTTAGTTAAATTGTAGCGGTATTTTTCTTTTTTGTCGCAAGATCCAAAAAACGTGTCAAATGTGACAGCAAACACACGCGAAGACAATAAAAACGGACAACAATAATAAGTCCGGCAACATAAATTAGCAATTCGCAAAACATACGATATTTTCGCACAAAAAATTGATAAGGAAACCCCTTTAAAAATACATGACTTAAAACGGTGTTTAACTAAAGGTTATCCCCTTTAATATGAAATGTAGAGATGGACGCGTGACTAAATTTTCACTTACGTACATTCACTCATGCGACTGATAATTCTAATCGCGCACTAATGAAACATTTATTATTAAAACCCGTAACTGATGGTGATTTAGAAAATGTTGCCATCACTCCTTCAAAGTTGTACCTTCTTGGGGTGAGAAAATGACATAGAAATTTTTCATTTTCTAACAGCTGTACTTATCCTTGTGCTTATTTAGGATGTTTTATTTGGCAGTTTATATTATTTCATACAAATTGGCTGACATAGTAGTGTCAAACCGATCGTTAGTTTGGTTTGTATTCATTCCCGCTAAACTAATATTTTCCGCAAAAATTCCCAAATCAAATTGTTGTGCACGAGTACGGATGGACACATTTGGGTATGTACGATGACGGATGGTCTCATTCGGGTTTTCCTGGATGCTGCGTACATCAGCAGCAACAGATTCTCCAGTACGCATAGTATGACGTGTCGGAAATTGCGTGTCATCATTTAGAGTAAACGGTGTGAGAAATTGGTTCAGTTTTACAAAATTCATCTGTAAAATTTGTAAACGTTGTTTAGGTGTCAGCATATTCATGATTAAATGGCAAAAAAATCAAAATATAAAAGACGTGGCAGTTATCAAAATGGCTGACACTGACAGCAGTGTTGCCAACAGCACTCATCAAAACTCCGAAACGGCACAATAGCACCATCTGTATAGCGACTGTATAGGCACGTAAGAGAAGGTCGTTTTATATATAGCGATTCTAGATTCGTTGTCAGTTAAAAATAAAAGTCGCCTATTTGGGATGATTTGTTTTATATTTATTCGGCCTTTTTATTGGTACTTTTTTATTTAATAGTTCAAGCTCAAGACCATTTTCTCTATCTCTATAAATAGAGATGTAGTTGTTTTAAAAACAAGATGTTTATATTTTTCGAACACTTGCATATTAGAAAATTCTCAATTCAGATGAGTTTTCGTTTGCATTTAGTTTGATGAATTTTTCAAAAGCAGCATTCCAAAAAACCGCTGATGAAGATCTGTGGCTAGATCTGAATGCATTTGCAAAACATTTTCTTTTTTCTAGAGATATAGAAAATGGTCTTGAGCTTGAACAATTAAATAAAAAAGTACTCGCCTATTTATATATGATTCAATACTTGGTTTTTGTTTACAGCTTCTTTTCCTTCTTCTTTTCTGTTTATAATTATTCTTATTTATAGGGGCTTTTTTTCAAAAACAAGAACATAACAATTAATTTTATCGGATAATCTTTAATATCCTCATACAGCATTTGCACCGACCCAGATAATCGCTAACCCAGAAGATTACTCAAACAGTTTTAGTTTGTAATAACTGAAGTTTAATTTGCAACCTGATTTTTAACTGGTGTACAATTGAATGCAACACTGTTAAGTACCAAACAAAAAATGTAAGCATAATATAAACATACACAAAATATTAACTGATTGACCGACGAAAGCCGATGGAGAATTTGTCATCGCGTCGCCGCCATCGGTTTAAAATATGAACCGATTTGACTGGATACGACCTACTGATCCAATTTTCAAGGTTCAGTTATTTCAAACATCACAAATTTTGTACAAAACTGACAAAACCAATTTAATCTTTCGATAATTTTGTCTCAGCACACAGTTCCTCTAAGAGCTCTATTACACGATGCCATTTCATGCGGCGATATTTTGCACTTCTCTTTTAAAGTTTCTTCGTAACACGTTGAATTATCATAATATCTATGCTTGCATTTTTTTGACATTCTTCTTTGTCATTGTCTTGTATTTGATTGAGTTGTGTATTTTGTGTACTTCGGTGTTATTGATTTGTAAACACTGTGAATTTTTTGGTATATTTTGTTTGTTATAAAAAAAATTATCTCTATTCCACATTTTCCATTATTTTAATTTAATTGAACAAACCTAACAAAACGAATGTAATAACACACAAGTAACTAACAACACACACAACCATGAAATGTCAAAATCAAGAGAAAAACGGAAAATGCACAAAGAGAAATTGAAAAAAAAATCCCTCGATACACAATACCATGGCATATCGTGCGATTTTTTCCTCATTCCTTACTTCTCTACACCTCTTGCCATAGAACGAAAAGTGCCACAACGAATTATAGCATCGTGTAATAGACCTCTAAGTTAGTTTAAGCACGGAGTTGCCACCTGAAATGTCAATTTAATCTCAAATTGTGTGGTCTAAACGCCAAAGATTTGAGAATAAGGATAGCGATAAACTGCGGTCTAAATTTCACATTAGGGTACGTTTCCACGTAGCGTAAATATTTTTTAAAAATTAGCGGCGTTATTCATAAAAGATTATGAGAGATGATTTATCGTACAAAAAACTTCTCCGAAATCTCTCACAACTTTTTATGAATACGTCGCTATTTCTTTCAAATGTTGATCGTAACAACGGCTAAGATGATAACCCATTCTGAGATAAAATTTTTAATCACGCGTTCCAACATTTTGAGTGGTATATGTCGAATGAGGCGAATAATATTGACTACTAAGTAGAGATGGGCGCGTGCCTAATTTTCTAGGCACGACCCGACACAAGCACGAAGTTGATATTAACAAACACGCACATGCATGTACGACTAAATTTTGGCAAAGGCACGACCCGCACGAGCACGAACTTAGTAATTGCAAACATGCACGCGCACGCACGAAAAAGCACGGTCTAACACGGAAATATAAAAAGAGTGTACCTACGAATCCACTTAAAACATCAGGGTTGCCAAAATGCGCACTATATTTTTCTCTACCTGAATTCATTCTCTTTGGCTGCACCTTACAGAGGTACATTCAATTGGTAAAATTGCCAATCACGGGCGTAAAGACAACAATCATTTGCACTGACATAATTTTTTGGTCTAGTTGTGTGTGATTAAGTGATAACGAATAATTTCCCAATATTTAACGGTATTTTGTTTTGAAGATATAAAGGGTTTTTCAACAGAGACGCTACAAAAGTAAATCGATAGGGACAACAAACGACGCCATATTTTTCACGCTCTTTTGATATTTCTCTTCAGTAAGGTTTGCCATTTCATCATGAAAAGATACACGAGCCAACAACGAGTCGAAATTATTAAAATTTACTACCGAAATTTGAAGTCAGTGGCCTCAACTTTAAGAGCGCTACGTCCAATTTATGGTCGTCATAATCGACCTACCAGATCAACAATTGAGCGTCTAGTGGACAAATTTGAATCCACTGGCACAGTACAAAATGTTCCCGTGCCAGTGAGACATAGAAGTGCCCATAGTGTCGAGAATATTGCTGCCGCTGAGGCTTCAGTTCAAGAAAGCCCAAATGTGACTCTCACACGTCGTTCTCAAGCGTTGGGCATCTCTGTGACGTCGTTGTGGCGAATTTTGCGAAAAGATCTTGGCCTACATCCTTACAAGATCAAATTAACGCAAGAACTGAAGCCGCTTGACCACCATAAGCGTCGTATGTTCGTGAATTGGGCTGAGCAACAACTTGAAAATGATTCGGATTTTCATTGGAAAATCATCTTCAGCGATGAGGCTCATTTCTGGCTGAATGGCTTCGTCAATAAGCAAAATATGCGTTATTGGTCAGACAGCCATCCACACGTAATCCATGAGTCATCATTGCATCCCGAAAAAATTACGGTTTGGTGCGGTTTATGGGCCGTCGGCGTCATTGGGCCGTACTTCTTCCGTGATGATCAAGACCGGCACATTACTGTGAATGCGAATCGCTACCGTTCAATGATAACTGAATATTTTTGGCCCCAATTGGATAATATGGATTTGGAGGGCATGTGGTTCCAACAGGACGGCGCCACATGCCACACAGCGAATGCCACAATCAATTTATTGGAAACCAAGTTTGGTGAACGTGTTATCTCACGATATGGCCCAGTGGATTGGCCGCCTCGGTCGTGCGATTTGACGGCGTTAGATTATTTTCTGTGGGGCTACGTCAAGTGTATGGTCTATGCCAACAAGCCAGCGACGATTGATGAACTTCGTACGAATATCGAACGTGAAATTGCAGCAGTATCGGCCGATTTATGCTTGAAAATCGTCGAAAATTGGGTTCAGCGTCTGGACTTCTGCAAGCGTGCCCGTGGTGGTCATGCAAAAAAAATCGAGTTCCATACATAATGGCATCGAACGTACTTTCACAGGAATAAAGAATTTCATTGGTATCTAAAACCGGTTTTGTTTTATTTAAAAAAACTTTTGTAGCGCTCTCTTTTTGAAAAATCCGTTACTTCTGTGATTTTTCGTGCCACAGTACTCTCGACTTGCACGCACTATATTTTTTTACTCTGCACAAACACGAACGGTGCACGCACGAAAGTCCAATTTCCTGCACGGCCACATCGTGCACACGCGCGGCACATCGTGACACAGCAAAAAGCACGGCTCGTGCCCAGCTCTACTTCCAAGTTCTAAATCGTAGCAGGCGTCGACACTTGTGATATAACATGATCTACGCAACTTTCATAGTTTCCCTTACGGGAATTTTTATTCGGTCTGTTTTCTAAAACTTACAAATTTATTCAAGCTCAAGACCTTTTTAAATAATATAAAGCTTATTATCTTTATATTACTTTCAAAAAGTCGAGCATAAAAATGTTCCAATGATACCAAGGCTGTCTGTATAGCTATTTCGGATCTTGTCAAGATCTTCATCAGCAGACATTTTTGGTGAATCAATCAATCAATTCACCGTTCTCCGAATTGTTCTCGCAATAATGCAGTGGTTGCACGGACTTTGGGGTAAGGTTGCGCTGTTGGGTCGTAATCAAACGTTGTCGAGATCACGGACTTTAATTTGAGGCATCACATAGTCCGTTATCATGAGACTATAACGGCGCCATTCATAGTTAAGTTACCGTCGACCTAATTTGTGAAGAATTAAGGGCCGATAATTCCACCTGCCTATAGACCACACCAACCCGTTTATTTGTCTGAATCAATCAGAAGTTCTTGAACCTGTCTGTCGCAGCCATCAGGCCACAAAGGGGCCTCCAAAACCCCCAAAGACTGAAACAGTGAAGCGATAAGATTTTCAAGATGAAACACCAAAAAATATTGAACAAAAATTTGCAATTTTTAGCGTTTGATCTGTCATAAAATCCCGACAGGAAAAAGTATATCTAAATGAATCACCCGATAGTAAAAATTACACTAAAACAAGACATGTACATCAATTGTAAATTACATTAATACTAAAAACAGCATTTAAACAATAGTTCTAATTAAAATCACGAAAACTCAGGCACTAATTGAACACACTCATTATGTTTTAGTTCACACTCATGCCATATCCACGTAAGTAAATGAAACTTCACTCACGTATGATAGACGTGATACACGCCGATTTCCTGTTGTGTGCCCATAAGCATGGTTATCATTATAGCCACGCAAACTCACACACAAATTTGATTTAATTGGATTTTAGTGCACACTTATACTGTGGTCACATTGATGAAAATAAATATCACCCACGCGTGATGCACACAAATCTTCTGTCACGTTCCCATCTCTAATTAAAATATATGACATGAAAACGCGTTTACTTAAAGTTTACCCCCTTTAGTCATTTATTCCAGTGAATGAATGAATGACAATATTTCACTCTCCTGGGCGATAATTGAAATGCAAAAAAATAGTGTGATATTTTGCCTTTATACAGGTTTGCATTTTGTTTCGTGATTTCGTTTCATCGTTGAGTTTTTAATGCCGAAAACTGGGCTACGCGTGTGTTGACAAGATCACGGCCATGGCCAATGTCGATTTGATTTCATTAAGCCAAAGACAGACATGAAATATTTCAATTCCATGGTCTCTTCCCATTTTAAATTTTTATTTATTTTTTACTGTCGTAGCAAATCACAATGAATTGTAAACCCACTAATATAAAAAACGATCAGCAACAATCTATGAAATTTTGTAAACGAAATTAACAGTAACAGCAGATAATGAATGAACGCATAAAATTAAAAGACTTTCTCTGTGTAGTTAAGAAGGGTAGTGCGAAAAGGGATAGTCGGCTTTTTTTCAACTGAACCGTTAAACTTCTTAAATGAGGACTCCGATTGTTACATTTAATCAAAATTATAAGTAATATTTTTTAATAAAAACTTATATATCCTTATATACATAACCTATACGTGTGGGTGACCACGTATCTTCAGTGTAACGTTTACTCGACCGCAAAAGTCAACGTCACATATTGTGTATGGCCGTAGACATCACACTCTATCAGCGGGTAAATTTCTCATTATTTCCGTCGTTAATTCAGGCTTGTAATGCAAGCAATGGATATACTTTCGAACTATTCTGCTGCATTATCCTTTGGCGTTAATCACTCATATTTGCTGACCAGGAATAGCAACTAAAGCCTTGGTGTCAGCATGGCAATTAACCAAATGCAATCTATGTAAGTAAATTGTCAAGAAATGAGAATTTTTCCGCATTAAAATGAGCAATTTGGAATCGAGTGGGTTAACAATCGTCCGCCTATCCTCATCAGTGAAACATTATAACAATTTTCCTTAAAGTTATAAAGAAACGAAGTTAATCTTTCCAAATCGGATGGATTTCGAGAGATTTTAATCTTTCGCGATATTCAGATTTCTGTAAAAGTTTGAATATTTTCAGAAATAAGATTTTCGTTTCCTTCGCGGTGGGAACGATTAGGAAATTAAGGGACTTAACTCTTTGACACGCCAATACCAATCACACAACATACTCGAAAATCCGACGCAAATTCTAGTGTGACGATTATCGATTTACCAATTTTAAAAACGAATTTGATTCCTTCCCAGCGAGAAATACTCTAACCTTCCATTTCCCCAGCGTCATTTGCTCATGCAATAAGTTAACATGTTCGGTCAGATGCCACCTTTCAACTCCCTCTAACATAAATGCGGGACCCTCAAACCAAATTGAATTTCTCAACTCTTCCACGCTATATCCTCTAGAGACAATATCTGCTGCATTCTTCTTTGACTGAACATGGCACCAAGAAATAAAAAAAATAAATGGTTTCCCATTACATCCCATGAAGGGAACGGGGATAACTTCTCACAATCACTGAGCTGTGCGCTTTCCAGTTTTCACTCACTGATTGGGACCTACAGTTTTACACCGACTCCGAACGGTATTTGAGAAGCTTTTTCATGGCTATATACTCGATAGTGTCGCCGTCACTATGCGAGGTGACCGCCGCCGAAAGAATTTTTTTTTTTTTTTTTTTTTATCCTTGTAGAATTCTGGGATACCTGGCACTCGGTTTGCAACAAACGTAGGTAGGTTGCGTGGATTCGAATGCAGTGAAGAGTGATCTCCGAGTACAAACATAAATTCACGCTTTCAAATCCACAAGATTGTTTGCACTTAATTTTGGACCACAATTTGGCCAGTGAATTTGTCGCGCCAAGTTCGCGCCTACATGCTGACAAATATCGGACCCACCAACATATTGCAGGAAACATGTACATGTTTGCAAGCCCTGTTTTTATGAATTGAAGATCTGCTGCTTTTTTGTTTCAAAACCCATCATCTACAAATCATTTAATGAGAGCTGAGGTGATGTTTTACACGAAGCATCGAAGACAACTCGAAGTTTTGTAGAATAACTTCGGGGTCTAAATACACACTGATCTGGTAAGAAATAGTGAGGGGTTTCCTGTACAATGCTGTCCGTAATGGATATGTGACCCAAATTAATGTACTCTTTCATAAAATCATATTAAATCTCTTTCATATTATGACGATCAAGAGGCAAAATCCGTCTATTGGCAGTGTCAAAAGAGAGTCCCAACTTTCCTGGGTCTTCTCTGGCAGTAAGACTCCTGTGCGTCAACGTACCGGTTGGTCCCTTGAAAACATTACTGCTGTAAACGAGAGTGTTGCCGAAAACCCGAAAACATCAATTCGACATCGTTCTCAACAACATCAAATTTGAGGAAGCACTACGGAGCGAGTAATGTCCTGTCATCAGAGCCATGGAGGCCATCTGACAGATTTTTTATTTCATACTTAATCGGAACATATCCTCTTTACAATCCAAGAATTTAATCACAATTATCTCAAAGAATTCGTGTTTATATTTTAAAATGAAAAGGTGCATTCTTACTGAGACACCCTTTATTAAACGAAAATAGTATACAGAAAACAGCAAAGGTACAGTAAACAAAGACTAAACAGTTGTAAAAAGTGACGAAATAAAAGCTTTTATTGCCCTTTGCTTTGTGTTTGTTTGTTTCATTCAAAATGCAACCCTGATCGCATAATTTATTGAGCAAATTTAAAAGGTCAGAGAAATCTAACAGCTCTATAAAAATTGTGTCTGTAAATTGTTCTCCTCAAATTTACACTATTCCATCTTCTCTCACCAAATGAACATTTTGGAATGTCCAACAATTTCTCTAATAGTCTAACACGGCGTTTATAGGGCAACATTTACCTCTTTTGGAATTCCCTCTAATTCCCAAAATCGCTGTATGATTGCATCTAGAGAATCGTATTTATCTGAAAGTATTGCCACGTGACATGAATTTGGCTCCATGGCCTTAGACTGGCTAAATTTAGCCGCAACAATGCAGCCAGGTAAAGTCTTGTTTAGACGTGGAAGACCAGGATCTCTTTTAAGCAACCCATTAAAGCTCGACGAAAATCTCAGCGCCCATCAACACATCAATTTTCTGTGGTTTAAAGCAGTATGGAACAGCTAATATTATTCGGAATATTACAGCCTGTAGTCGTTATGACACGGTCTGGCTGATACCTGGAAATCGATTAGACGGAGATTTGTGGGCGTGCATTGTAGATTTCAGTAGCTTGAAGTGTAAACTTCGCAGAAGAATTTGTTTTTCCAATTCAAATTAGACTAACATTCCTTTGTTTTTGTTTTCAAGTTGCAATCGTTGCGCAAGTTCCTCGGTTATTAAATGTATCTGCGAACTGGAGCTCAATAATGTCCTAGCATAAACATATTGACCAGATATGTTTCTAAATAGTTGTTAAATTACTTCGTTGGAAGACGAATGAATGACAAACGCCTTTGAGCATGAGCACTGATCTGGATTAGAACTTGATGTATTCTCACTAGGTATATTAGATGTCATATATCGTCAGCTAAAATGGAAAAGAACGTAACTACAATTTTCATTTTGTTCAAAGGAGTTGAAAAAAAAACTTATAAAAAATACAGTTTCCCAGTATATTTTCGAATCTTACTGAAGGTAAGACTTTACTTTTGCAAAGATTTGAAAATTTGAATTGAAAAATTAATTCCTCACCCATTTACGAGGATTGGTTCTTCTTACTTACTTTTTACTTTTATTGAATATATTACAACCTCATGAGGTCAGACGTCTTACACATATTAATTAAACAAACAAATTAAACAAATTTCAACATATTCTTCCAACTGGCTCTATCCTTCGCCTTTTCTCGCGAGTTGGTAACACCAAGGATACGGGGGGATTATTCTGCCTGGTCTTTCCAGCGGAGTCTTGGTCGTCCTCTTTTCCTGCTTCTATCGGGTACGTTATCAAAAATCTTTCGCGCTGGCTCATCTTCATCCATTCTGATAACATGGCCTAGCCAACGCAATTGGCACACTTTGATATATATATTATATAGCTCTGCGTTCCAGCGACGTCGGTACTCGCCGTTTTCCCTAACAGGACCATATATTTTACGGAGAATTTTTCTCTCGAAAACTCCCAGGTGTTTTTCATCCGCTTGCGATATGACCCAAGTTTCAGAGCTATATGTCAAGACAGGTAAAATGAGAGTCTGATATAGCTGGAGTTTTGTCCGTCGAGAGAGGGCTTTGTTCCTAAACTGCTTGCTGAGCCCAAAATAACATCTATTTGCAAGCACAATTCTCCTATCTATCTCCAGGCTGACGTTGTTGTCCTTGTTCACGGCGGATCCAAGGTAGACAAATTCATCTACCACTTCAAAATTACACCATCAATTTTGTCTTGCCCTCATTAACAGCAAGACCCAGCTTCGCTGATTCCTTTTCGATTCTTGAAAATACTCCAGTAACCTCTCGAAAATTTCGCCCAATGATGTCTATGTCGTCAGCATACACCAGCAACATATGGCTTTTCGTGTTAATGGTCTTGTTCGTATTTACTGCAGCCTTTCTCATTATTATCTCCATTAATATGTTGAAGAGATTGCACGAAAGTGTGTCGCCTTGTCTAAGTCCTCGCTTGGTACAGAATGGTTCAGTGAGGTCTTTCCCCACTTTCACTGCTGATTTGGTGTTGGTCAGCGTCAATCTACAGAGGCGGATCAGTTTTGCCGGAATACCAAGTTCAGACATAGCTTCGTACAGTTTTCCCCGTATGGGGCTATCGAAAGCAGCTTTGTAATCGACAAAAAGGTGGTATGTATCGATTTGCTTTTCGTGGGTCTTTTCCAGGATTTGGCGTAGCGTGAATATTTGGTCAGTTGTGGACTTGCCTGGTCTAAAACCACACTGATAAGGTCCAATCAGGTTTTCAATAATTGGCTTTAGTCTTTCACATAATACGCTCGACAAGACCTTATACACGATGGATAAAAGACTGATACCGCGATAGTTGGAACAGACACACGGATCACCCTTTTTGAATACAGGAAATAATACACTGAGACTCCAGTCGTCGGGCATAGATTTCCCTAGCCATATACCGCATATCAGTTGATGCATGTGGGCTATCAGTCCTTCGCCACCTGCCTTAAAAAGTTCAGCGGGTAGGCCATCCGCACCAGCGGCTTTATTATTCTTCAGACGGGAGATCGCCGTTCTTATCTCGTCTTGGTTGGGGGGGGGGGGGGGATACAATCTATACTATCTTGCACTATCAGTACCTCCTGATCTTCAGTGGAAGAATCTGATTGGAGTAGTGCTGAAAAGTGGTCTCTCCACATTTTGAGCACACACTGCTTCTCAGTCACCAGATTCCCATTCTCGTCCTTGCAGGAGGGCAGCCCATTATTAGGCCCGTTGGTCGATCTTCTTACCCTCTGGAAAAACTTTCGCGATTCACCATTCATCCTGCACATTTCGGTTCTTTCACTCTCTCTCTGCTCCCACTGCCATTTTTTTCGCCTAAATAATTGGTTTTCCTCCCTTCTCAGCCTCTTGTACCGCTCACTCGCAGCACGCGTTGTAACTGACTGTTTCGTTGCCATACGTGCAGCGTCTTTTTCATCAGTTGCAATGCGACATTCTTCGTCGTACCATGGCTTATCCTTCTGCGGTTTTTGATAGCCAAGTTCAGTCATTGCAGCGATTTCCAAAGAATGGGAGATGTGCTTCCACTGCGCATCTGGGTCTTCGGGAGGGGGGGTATTCTGCTCCAGCAGGAGAGAGAGTTTCTGTCGATAGGACATTGATATCTCCGGTATTTGCAGCTTGTCAATATCCAGCTTTTCCTGTGTTCGGCTCCGTACGTTTTTCGGCCTGCTCAATCTCGTGCGAACTTTCGCAGCCACCAGGTAATGATCCGAGTCGATATTGGCACCTCGAATCACACGTCCATTACACTAGAAGAGTGCCTGCCATCTATTACCAAGTGATCAATCTGGTTCTTCGTCCGTTGATCAGGAGATATCCAGGTCGCCTTATGAACGTCCTTATGCTGGAATCGTGTGCTACTAACTACCATGTTCTTTGCAGCGGCGAAGTCTATCAGTCTTATTCCATTATCGGAGGTGGTATCATGTAGACTGTGATTGCCGATGGTTGGTCGAAAGACACTTTCCTTTCCTAATTTGGCATTAAAATCGCCTAGAATAATCTTAATGTCGTGGTCAGGGCAGCGTTCGTATACTTCTTCCAGACGCTCATAAAATGTTCCGTTGACCTAGTCATCTTTATTGTCAGTCGGTGCGTGCACACAAATTAACGACATGTTGAAATATTTCGCTTTGATGCGAATTGTGGCTATGCGGTCACTCACTGGGTTGAACCTTGAAACTAGGTGTCGCAGTCTCTTGCCTACTATAAATCCGCACCCAAATTCGTGCTTACGCTCATGGCAGCTGTAGTAAATATCGAAGTTTTTCTTTCTGGTGCAACCATATCCTGTCCATCGCATTACCTGGATCGCTGTGATGTCAGCTTTATATTTTCCGGTGGAAAGTGGCACCAGTCCTGTATAACGTTCGAACATTCCAGGTACATATCCTTGAAAATATATATTCTCTTGGAAATATATATTAAAATTTATAGTTACTTAGTTATAGTTAAAATTTATAGTTATAGTTACATATGTGTAACACCGAGCGATGAGAACGATTCCACACTCTACATTAGGTAGTTTTACATTTTGTTACCGTATGGTATTTTCTCAGGCAATTTATTCATGCCGGTACAACGAAATTAAGTGAACGATGGGCAAGCAAAAACATAATGTTGGGTCGACCTGCAAAATATGAATATGTCCTACAGCCCCGGTGTGAAATTCGTCCGACAAATGAATACCTTGGCACTCCTTTTGGAATTATTGTTAAGTTACCTGTTTGCAGTAGCGTTAGTTGTCCTTGACCGTGAACCAGATGCTTTATCAGCTGAAATGTGCTGCTATCTCTTGTTCAACGCTGTTCCACATTCATTACAAAGGCTGCGTGTTCATTGAAAATATTTCGGTTGTGGTAAATTGTGTTGAATATATTTTTGTTTGGTGAAGATATAATTTCGATTTTGTTGTGTGAAATAGAAAATCAAAATTTTGGCTGCTCAAGGGTTATTTGTGTATGTGATATATCAAATGGAGTGTGGAAGACGTGAGGCATGCTCTTATTGTTATATATTATCTATGAATCTATTGACAAAAAATATTCGATTTTATCGCCTTTATTTGCTATTTGTCAGCTTTCCTGTCTGTAAATAATTAATCTAAATTCAATACGTTTTCCAAAAGTATTTCCCTGCATTTGAAAATAACATCATATTAGGTTAAGTTACATGTTTCTTTACATTGTTACATTGTTCTCGCTACTTCCGCGAAGTATGTCCTGGCCAATGGCTTTTCGGAAACCTCCGTTAGCTAGCTAGAGTGAGAAGGCGAAACAAATGAGCAGCCTAATTGGTTATGCGATCACTGATATGCCTTAGGTTTAGTAGGTGACTGATGTCACTAAAGCTCGTCAAGCTATCGAGCATATTGTTTTGTCCTTAGAAAGCTTAAGAGCCAAGCATATGGGCCAAAATCCAAGTTCGACATATTACATCCAGGTCAGCGTCTGATCCATAATGGACGGCTGCAATCAAATATCCTAGCAGTAGGTACAAGTCCAAAACCAGGTGGACTGGGTTTGCCTCCCGCCACTGTTCATAATGGCAGTGAATACACAACAACTAAGAAAAAGGAACCATAAACAACCCCTATTAGTTGACGACCCCCGCAAACGTTATAAAGACCCCGTTTTACGGTTATGGATTTGGAATGTAAGTTCTCTCTAAAGATCCGGTGCAAGTATCCAATTACCAGATGTCCTCGAAAGTTATAAGTCTGACATACCGCTATCCAGGAAATGCGATAGAGAGGACATGGCTGCACAAAAAAAGAAACTGTGACATATACTGCAGTTGTCATGAAAAACAACATGAATTTGGTTGCGGATTTGTAGTTGGCAAAAGACTGCCACATCTAGTCTCTAGGTTCAATCCTGTGAGTGAACGTATAGCCACATTCCGCATAAAAGCGAAATATTTCAATATTTCCCGCTGCCCTGACCATGACATTAAGATTGTACTAGGAGATTTTAATGCTAAAGTGGGCAGGGAGAATGTGTTTCATTCAACTATTGGCAATTTCAGTCTACATGCTGACAGTTCCGACAACGGTATGAGGCCGATTGACTTTGCCGCGGCAAAAAACATGGTCATTACAAGATTCCAACAGAAAGACATCCACAAGGCTACTTGGGTATCCCCTGATCAAGGAACGAAGTACCAAATTCATCACGTGGTAATTGATGGAAGGCACTCATCCAGTGTAATGGACGTACGAGTGATCAGAGGAGCTAACATCGATTCTGATCACTACCTGGTAGCTGCAAAGGTTCGCACAAGATTAAGTAGAGAGAAAATCGTACGAAAACAGACGCAGAGGAATCTGGACATCGGAAAGCTGCAATCAAGGAAGTTCTCGCAACTTTTGGCACAGAACCCTCACTCTCCCGATGACGATCATGAAGCGCAGTGGAAACCCATTTCCGACTCTACAAAAACTGCTGCAACAACCGTAGTTGGTTTTGACAAACCGCTTCGGAACACACCATGGTACGATGAAGAGTGTCGAATAGTAAATCATGAAAACAACGCTGCACGTATGGCAATGCTTCAGTCAATTGCAACTCAAGCTGCTACTGAGCGGTATAGGGAGAAAACAAAGGAGGTAAACCGTCTCTTTAGGTAGTGGAGAAAGCGCAAGAGAAAATTAAGATATACAGAAGGAAGAACGAAGTCCGAAAATTCTACCAAAAAGTCAAAAACGGAACTAATGGACATGAATCAGGGCGTCCTCTTCTATAAAGACAAGGACGGAAATCTCATCGCAGATGTGCAGAGCATGTTGGTAATATGGAGAAATCATTTGTCCGCGCTACTGGTACCTGAGATATCCAATGACAATGAGACAATCGATCAAAATTTGGACGACGGCGTCGATTGTCCCCCTCCAAACCAAGACGAGGTCAGAACAGCTATTGCCAGGCTTACGAACAACAAAGCCGCAGGAGCAGAAGGATTACCGGCGGAGCTGTTTAAGGCTGTCGGCCATGAGCTGATAAGGTGCATGCATCAGCTCATTAGCAAAATTTGGTTAGATGAATGCATGCCCGGCGATTGGAGTCTCAGTGTACTATGCCCCATATTTAAAAAAGGTTACCAGAGTCTCTGTGCCAACTACCGTAGAATAAGTCTTTTATCCTTAGCATATAAGGTTCTATCAAGTATAATGTCCGAAAGACTGAAGCCAATTATCGCTGACCTGATTGGACCATACCAGTGTGGCTTTAGGCCTGAAAAATCTACAACCGACCATATTTTCACGCTACGCCAAATCCTGGAAAAGACCTACTAAAAACAAATCGACACCTATCATCTAATATTCGATTATGAAGCGGTCTTCGATAGCCCGATACGGGAGAAACTCTATGAAGCAATGTCTGAGCTTGGTATTCCTGCAAAACTCATACGCCTTTGCAGGATGACCTTGACGAACACCAAATCCGCAGTGAAAGTTGGTATGGATATTGCCAAGCCTTTCGAAACTAGGCGAGGTTTCAGGCTAGCCGACACCCTGCCATGCGATCTCTTTAACATCTTAATGGTGATCATTATGAGAAAAGCTGCAGTCAACTTGAATGAAACCATCAACAGCAAAAGTCACATACTGCTCGCGTATGCTAATGATATAGATATCATTGGGCGCACAATTGGAGAAGTTACTGCGGTGTTTTCGAGAATTGAGAAGGAGTCAGCAAAAGTTTGAAGTGTACTTGCGAATAGGTGTTATTTTGGGCTAAGCAAGCATTTTAGAGATAAAGCCCTTTCTCGAGTAACAAAGGTCCAATTTTTAAAAATAGTTAATTTGTAAATTTCTTCTTATTGCATTTTTTGTTTAGATATTTCAAGTGTTATTTTAAAACCAGAAGTTAATTTGGATTCAATAGATTTTCATTCGTCGTTTCAATTGGCACTGGGGTTATTTTCCAAATTGATTCATTGTTTTTTGACTATTGGAGGAAAGCAAAAAATTTCAACTAGCACGCTTGAACCATAATGGTTTCGAAAGTGGCTGCTACCTATTTTGGCGAATGGTTGTTTTAGTGTCCAAACGACCACCACAAATATCATCTTGACAAATAAATATTTAACGAATTCACTTTAGTCTAGTTGTAGCATGATCTCTAAATGTAATTGATTTCCTTCTGTAGGATTTTCTTTAATCTTGGGACTATCAGCTGGACTTCTCCAGACAACAAGATTAATATGGACTTTGTTCACATTGTTTCCTAAGATCCCCTAGATTTTCTCGACAGTATGGTGTCTAACGCAACAAGCCAACTCTTTGCATTTCCTCCGCTATTTCGAAAACTAAAAAATTTTGTTTCATACTAGGTTTCAGAAGAGTCAGAGAGAAAGTGAGAGTCAGAGCCAGAGTCAGACTCAGAGTGAGAGTCAGTCAGAGTCAGAGACAGAGACAGAGACAGACTCAAAGTCAGAGTCAGACTCAGAGTCAGAATCAAAGTCAGAGTCAGAGTGAGTGTCAGAGTCAGAATCAAACTCAGAGTGAGAGTGAGAGTCAGAGTCAGAGCAAGAGTCAGAGTAAGATTCAGAGCAGAATCAAAGACACAGTCAGAATAAGAGTCAGAGTGTGAATTAAAGTCAGAGTAAGAGTCAGAGTCAGGGTCAGAATCAAAGTCACAATCAGAATCAGAGTCAGAGTGTGAATCAAAGTCAGAGTAAGAGTCAGTCAGAGTCAGCGTCAGAGTAAGGGTCAGAGTCAGAGCCAGAATCAAAGTCAGAGTCAGAATCAGAATCGGAGTAAGAGTCAGAGTCAAAGTCAGAATCAAAGTCAGAGTCTGAATCAAAGTCAGAGCAAGATTCAGAGTCAGAGTAAGAGTCAGAATCAAAGTCAGAGCCAGAATAAGAGTCAGAGTGTGAATCAAAGTCAGAGTAAGAGTCAGAGTCAGGGCCAGAATCAGAATCAAAGCCATAGTCAGAGTCAGAATCAAAGTCAGAGTGTGAATCAAAGTCAGAGTGAGGGTCAGAGTCATAGTCAAATTCAACGTCAGAATCAAAGTCAGAGTCAGAATCAGAGTAAGAGTCAGAGTCAAAGTCAGAATCAAAGTCAGAGCCAGAGTCAGTCAGAATGAAAGTCAGAGTCAGAATCAAAGTCAGAGTGAGGGTCAGAGTCAACGCCAGAGACAGAGTCACAGTCAGAGTCAGAGTCAAAGTCAGAGACAGAGTCAGAGTTACAGTCAGAGTCAGAGTCAAAGTCAGAATCAAAGCCAGAGTCAGAGTCAAAGTCAGAGTAAGAGTTAAAGTCAGAGTAAGAGTCAAAGTCACAGTCAAAGTCAGAATCAAAGCCAGAGTCAAAGTCAGAGTCAGAATCAAAGTCAGAGTCAGAGGGAGAGCCAGAATCAGAATCGAAGTCAGAGTCAGAGTGAGAGTGAGAGACAGAGTCAGCGTCAGAGTCAGAATCAAAGTCAGAGTCAGAATCAGAGTCAAAGTCAGAGTCAGAATCAAAGCCAGAGTCAGAATCAAAGTCAGAGTAAGAGTCAGCGTCAGAGTCAGAATCAAAGTCAAAGTGAGAGTCAGAGTCAGAATCAAAGTCAGAATCAGAAACAAAGTCATAGTCAGAGTCAGAGTCAAAGCCAGAATCAAAGCCAGAGTCAGAGTCAAAGTCAGAGTAAGAGTCAAAGTCAAATACAGAGTCAGAGTGAGAGTCAGTCAGATTCAGAGTCAGAATCATAGTCAGAGTAAGAGTCAAAGTCAGAGTCAGAATCAAAGTCAGAGTAAGAGGCAGAGTTAGAATTAGAATCAAAGTCAGAGTCAGAGTCAAAGTCAGAATCAAAGTCAGAGTCAGAATCAAAGTCAGAGTCAGAGTGAGAGTCAGAGTCAGAGTTAGAGTCAGAGTCAGAATCAAAGTCAGAGTCAGAACCAGAATCAGAGTCAGAATCAGAGTCAGAATCAAAGTCAGAGTCAGAGTCAGAGTCAGGGCTGATGCTGCGCAGCGATATTGACTGCCATTCTGACTGTCTCTTCCTCCGTCTGACTCAGACTCCTGCTGCGCTGCCGCTGGTATTCCGACCTGCTTTTTAAAATTTAAATTACAATTTTATATTAGTCTACTAACACATGGTAGTCGACAGGAGTAGTTTTTTTTTTGATTAACTATGAAAGAAGTTGAAACAGTCATGGAGCTTTCAAACCGCCCTCGATTTTTCCTTTTACCATCAGCTTTTGGCACCAGCTGTGAGGGCGAAGAATATATACTTTCAAATATATCCAATAAACTATTTTCGACGAGAGGCCCCATCGACCTCCAGTGGCATTTTTGCATGAATAGGTTTGCTGATTTTATCCATAGTGTTAGGATTGCAACTGTGTTTTGTTTGTCCAGTATCACACCTAAGAATTTTGCATTAACTATCAAGCAAATTTCAGTACCACCAATATGTGGAGCCTTCTGGTTCCTGGTAAAGAGTACAAATAAAGATCAACTAGTTTTAGTGTATGTTCAAAAATGGGCCATAACGCTAAGCACCACTTAAATGAAGTCACAACTTTAAGTTTACAAGGTTCCGGTTTAAAATAACAAAGTTTAAAATAACAAGGTTCCGGGGTGGTTATCGTCTAAAGAAAGACTCATTCAAGGCAGGATTCGAATTGGTGCGCAGCTTGCGAACCGCGAGTCTAGTTAAACATGTCGACTCAAGGCTCACGCGCCGGCTCGAAAATTTCAAATTGTCGGATCGCACAACCTACATGCGTGATCTTTATCCTGACCTCATAAACAACTTGTTATAAGAGGGGGATAACAAAAGTTCGCTTAGTTGCTGTCATATTATAAGGTTTTAATAAATCAAAAATTACATACTGTTTGTTATAATCTTACGATATATCACTCTAATTTTCAGAAACATCGGTCAAAATGGAGACAGGAAAACGTAAAATTAGTGAAGCAGTGTCAGTGGATATCCCTGTGCAAACGCAGCATGAAATTCGGGTTGCTATTCTTTTTGGATATCGTCGTAAGCTGAAGCCTGTGGAAATATTTAGTGAATGCCAAACAGCGTTTGGAGTGTATGCGCCATCCCTTGTGACTATTTCAAAGTGGTTCCGGAGATTCCACACCGGTCATTTTTCTGTGGAGGACCAACCTCGAGAAGGCCGTTCAAATTCTCCGACTGACGATGTAAGTGTAGCGCTTGTGAAGTCTAAAATTGACGAAGATCCAAGATTGACCCAGGAAATGATTGCTGAAGAACTGGGCTGAAATGCCATGATTGTATCGCGAATTTTAAAAAATAATCTTGGATACATGAAAAAATCTGCACGATGGGTTCCTAGAATTTTAACTTAAGCTCAAAAAGAGGCACGCTCAATATTTTCAATAGTCTTCCACTTTTCAGAAAATTGTAACAGGTGATGAAGCATGGCTTTACAAGTATGATCCTGAAACCAAACAACAAAGCATGGTATGGAGCCCAGAAGGTGCAAATTTGAAGATTTTGAAGACTGTTTTTAAGGTGGATTTAGCGACTTCAGAAATGTACCGAAATAAATGGCGATTACGTTGAAATAATACAAAGAGATGAAGAATAAAGATATACAATTAAAACATTTTTTGTTTAGTTTTTTCTACTCTATTAAGCGAACCTTTGTTAGCCCCTCGTATATACTTATGAGATACTGGTACATTGAACATAAGAAATATTATATATTCAAAACAAAGATCTTCCATTTCATCCAATTAAAGTAACGGAGCGAGCTTGGCCCAATCACACTCAAAGAACTAATGGTATGAAAAGCGGTTGTAGCAACCGTAAGTTCGGCTGTTGCCACGGAATTGAGGTAGTCGCGACTGCATTTAGTCCCCGCAACAGAAATTCGGTTGAAACAAAGTCATTTCATAATTGATTGATATCTGAATCTGCAGTTATGAATCTGCAATTATATTCCTTATATCAACAAAATTTTCCGTAATTTCTATAATACCAATTTCGGTTGCAGCAACCGACAACTTAGCGAGGTTACTATCGTCTAAAGAACTGAATTGTGGTCAATGTGGAATCTATTGCTTTAGCATAGATCTACTGCTTCTACTTTCAAAAGTACACAATCTTCAGGATTAACATTTAAATACACTACACATTAAAGTTATCGTACATGTCTGCACAAAATTTGATTCTCGATGTTTGCTTAATACACCACCCTCGTTCTATAGCAAAATTTGCTTTCAAAACCAAAAAAAAAAGAATACAAAACGCATGGCTGTGCAATTTGATTAACAAAAATTGATAAACTTTATTTATACTTGACCCGATTTTTGCGCACAAACAGACAACTATAATGTTGGACTCTTTACGATTGCGTACTTTTGCCACAATTATTACCTATAAATAAACATAATTTGGCATTATAAAACTCAAATTAAAGCTAAAAGTAATATGGTAATTGAGGAAAAAAAGAAAGGAAAGAAACGTTAGGGAATGAAAGACTTTAGCGACGACACGCAAAAGACGGGTCATAAAACAGAGGAAATCTTATACTAAAAAAAAGTGGGCGTTAGCGTGAATGCCTGTTACATGTTGGTTGGATAAGTTCGAACTAGCTGTGAATGGATAACAAACCACCATTCAAGTGCAATCAACGTAGCTCAAATGAAATGGGAATGCCATTGAAGCGGGTATTGAACAGCCTCTATAGAAATAGTGCTTATAAACCTCTATCAGATTACCACTCTCTCAATATCTGTACCAAAGTATGGAGGCTCTTCACAGATTCGGACGAGGCTTGCCTCTTATTCGACACCAGTCTGCCTAAGCTACAGATGCGCTTCCATACACTGCTGAAAGTGACACAGATGAAGACTGTTGGGAACACGATGTTCTGCTGGCGGTGAGACCAACAAATGGTGTGCTTTCTTCAGATCAGCTTCCATCATACTAAAGTGGCATCTGCCATTTTAACTCTTCGTCTATCAAAGGCCGAAGCAGATGGGATCCTAATCCAATAACTCTGAGTTACTATCGGCAGGAATTTTTGTTTAAGCGCGAAGCCCTTCAAAACAATAATCTAATCCGCCGTTAGCATTACCAGAGCTTGAATTGTGGCAAGAAAGGATCTGAATATAAAGGGTGTTTCAGTCAGAATGCGCTTTTTGATTTTAAAATAAAAACACGTATTTTTTGAGACAGTTGTGATTTTTTTAATGAATTGCAAAGAAGACATGTTCCGATTAAGTATGGAATAAAATATCTGTCAGATGGCCCGCCCCTACGGCTCTGATGACAGACGATTACTTACATATTTCATGAAATTTTCCATGACTTTTTCACAGAGATGTGGCTGTATCTCACCGATGACGCGTTGGATCTCTGAATTGTTTCTGGTTTATTCGCATAAACCCAAGATTTCACACAAGCCCAAAGAAAGAAATCGCACGGCGTTAAATCGCATGATCTTGATGGTCAGTCAACATTAGAATTTCTTGAAATAATTTGTTCTGGAAATCGTTGCTGCAATAAATCGATTGTTACATGCGCGGTGTGCATGTCGTCCAGGTCCATCCCGTCCAGTTGAGGCTACAAGAATTCCGTTATCACGTTCCTGTAACAAATGCCGTTCATAGTCACTCATCTTCAAAAAAGTAAGGCCTCAGCTTCAGTAACTCCTTGTGTATGCATTTGCTTCTCATGGATTGCATGAGGATTTTCTGAGCGCCAAATGCGACAATTTTGTGTATTCACGAAGCCATTCAGATGAAAATGCGCTTAATCGGAGAATATGATATTTGTTTTAAAAGTTGGCATTGACTTCACTTTGCTCCATTACCCATTGATCGAGTTGCCGGTGCTTTCCATGGTCTGCTGGTTTGAGCTCCTGAGTAAGCTGAATTTTGTACGCATCAAGAGACCGACCGGTACGTTGACGCACAGGTGTCCCACTGTCCATAACCGTGCCAGTTTCTTAAAATTTTTTGAGCAGTATTCGTATTCAGTATTCTCTCCTGAAAATTCGTCGAAGTTTGCGAGCGGTCTCAACGCAACTTTCCAAATTTTTGTAATAAGCTTTCACAATTATAACATGTTGTTCTTTTGTAAAGTGCCCAATTTTTATTAATCAGAATAAACATACGTGACAGCTGCCAAATTTCAGAGTTATCACTTGAACAAAAAATATGACACTAAATTTAAAAAGTGAAATCTTACTGAGGCACCCTTTATCTTTGTTAATGGCGTAAAGCGACAGCCTGGAACTGAGCGGGCCCAATATCTGGTTGGGTGTATCGCACATGTCTCATGAAGAAATCCTACCACGAACATCTGTCCCGGGTCAAGACTTCAGCTACCATCAGCACCATTAAGATGTCGCATTGAGTAGGCAAAAAGTGTAGGCACCACAGTGATTAAGAGCATTTGCCTCCACACCATCCATTATTGGGTAGCACTGACACCAATGAGGGGTTAAACACTGACAGAGTACCTACTAGTTAGTTGCCTTACTATAGGTAATAGTAACGGAGGACCTTCAAGGGATGATCCCGAAGTTAAATGTCCTTGCTAAAAATTCAGTCCCTGATCATACGTATATCGGAGTTCTGTTGGATTGGAACATTCACCAGCCTGAAATAGTTAATCGTAATGTGAGGAGGACAAACTTAGCCCTCTATGAAAAAACTAGCAAGAGTTGTTTGGGATCAGAGCCATCTGTGGACGTAAGCTCTTGCACGCTGAAAAATCTGTAGCTTTTTGTTGTTTGAATGCAAATGTAACATGTGTTTGGAGCTTGTACAAAATATTATCGGCCTTATTCCCGTTGTCGTCGTCGACGTCGTCATCAGATTTTTGTTAACTTTAGAACGTTATAGATGTATTGTCACATCGTTAAGAACAAAGTTTTTGATGTCTATGATCCAAAAAAAACCCTCTTAAAACATTATGCCAATTTTTTTTTTCCAAATGCCTTCAAGTCGCCAATAAAAATGGTGTCGATATTGTATTGACGTCGACGACGACAACGGGAATAAGGGCGATTATACTTGTGCCCAAACGCATTGTATTTGCTATTCAATATTACATGTTTGAGACACAATGATTAATATGTTATAACATTATGTGTTTGTGACCCAAATATATTTGTGTTTGTGATATAAATACAGCCGTGTTTGTTGCACTGTTTACGCTCTCTCGAGAGGAAGAGAATATAAGAGGGGCAACGAGTGTGTATAACTTGTAAATGTGTATCTGTATTTTTGCAACATTCTCTCAGTGAGTGAGTCATAAATATTCCTGAATGTGCGTTTTAATTTCATGTATTCAGTCGTCAAAGGTTCATCGGACATCGGACATTTGGGACTCGCATATATTTATTTGTGCTACCAAAGTGAGAAACGATTTTGAGGAAAGAAAGTGGAAAGGGTAACAACGTGAATCGCTTTTTCTGTCCGAGCCTCTACTGAAAAAATCAGAATGGCGGACCATTTGTGAAATATAATAAAAAAAACACAAGTAATTAATACACGCTTGTCTTGCATGAACTAGAGTTGTATATATGTATATTGTTTGTATAGCAACGCATAGTGATAACCAAGGAAAAGTTGAAACCTTCTGAAAACAAAAACGTGAGAGACAACAAAGAAAGGAGAAGCAAAAGAGCGGCAGATTCTCATGTTTGCACTCCGACTCTACCAGGAATCTTAACAGATGCAGACCTCAAGGAGGGGTCTTGCGTTCACTTTTTTAGAACCTCGCTCTAAATTGAATACTGATCACTCTCTATAACTTGGGTGGGAGACATGGCAATAGCAGTAACCGACAAGTTTCCCAGTACTCTAAGCGATATTCTCCAAGGTTGCTTACGGACTTTGAGCAGATGGACGGGTAAAATGGATATCGAGCTGGGTCTTTTTACTTGAGCGTACAAAATAGTTACGTTGGAACGTATCACTTTGAATGGGTCTGAACTGAAGCTACCAGAGGGTGTGATATTTTGGATAGCAAGCTTAAATTCAGACCACATACAGTAGAAAGGGGGAAATTGCAACTCTAGCCTTATACACTTGTCAGAGGGCTATAGGTTTCAAATGGAGAGTTTCTTCGAGTATTATTCACTGGATCTATAAAGCGGTGGCAGGACCCTTGAAGCACTATAGGGTTACCGCGTAGTAAAAGTTGCTTAAAACACCCATCTATCGTGCCCTACTTACTGGGGTTTAGAGAATGGCGACGATTTGCATCACGGGTGCTTTCCGCACCACTTCCACTGATGCACTGTATGTAATGTTATATTTGCGGCCGGTGGACATTATAGGTAGACAGTTTGCTTCCATGTCTCCCATAAGTCAATGGCAACTCTTACAATGGGGCATGGTTGGAGTTGGGCATGGTCACAGTCGGTCATGGAATAGTGCTGGTAGGTACTCCCAATACTCCTGCATTTGTCCACAACTCGAAAACCGGAAAGTGATTTCTGGATCAAAGGAGTTCCTGGTATAGAGGGATATGTGAATTTCTACAGTGATGGTTAGAAAATTATTGACCATGTAGGCTACGCGGTCTACTCTAGGAACTAGGGTTATTCCTTTCCCGAAGGTTACCTGATCATTGTAGCGTGTATCTGGCTGAAATTTTGGATATTACAGACGTGACCGACCAGCTGAGGGATAATTGCCCAGCAGTCTTTGGGGTCAATGTATTCTCGGACAGTCAGGGGGTTGAATCAGTATTCCTGTATTCAACATCTGCCTAGGACTGCCGCAGATCTCTTAACGATATGGCCCAGCAGTAAGATATTGTTTTCAAGTAAGTGCTAGGGCAAGGGGTATTTGGGGGAACTACAGAGCAGGTAAGCTGGACAGCCTAGAGACCTTGCAGGTTCTACAGGAATTGGAGCGTGTTGGCATGCCCCTAGCGACTTGTAAGGATGTGGTATATGATGTTGCGGGAGAATTTGCTGAGGGGGGGGGGGGGGGGGAGAATTTGTACGCGCAAGACAGGATATCTATCCCAAACCCAATATATCCATGCCAAGCATAAAGTATCAATGCTTGTTTCAATTTTCAGCGACAGGACGAGACACTTCCTGAGTGTTAGATATGCGGTGAGATTAAAAATTTGGGCAAATTAGTTCTGCAGGAGCTGTAGGCATGGGCATGTATCTACTGCGCAACTTTTTGCTCGTGCCCAGCACTAGAATCTACCTATTTTGGACCCTGGTAGAATTGTCTCAATTATGCGTAGATAGGACCTTAAGACTCTTGGATCTGGCCGATAGTGTATATCAGAAGATCCGTGAACTTTTTGTTTCTGGCCAGGCCCAAGGTGTCAATGCTTATTTCAGATTCGATGGGACACTATATGATTGATAGACATGCGACGAGACTAAAAGCAACGGCCAATTAATTCTGCAGGAGCTGTAAGCAAGGAGATGTATCTACTGCACAACTTTTTGCTCGTGTCAAGCACGAGAACCTACCTATTTTGGACCCTGGTAGAATTGTCTCAAATATGCGTAGATAGGATCTTGAGACTCTTGGAACAAACTAAATGGATCTCCGGTGGGGCTAGGACTTAATATTGTTATACCGTTGTATTACACTAAAAAGTCTAAGGAGCCGTAAATCACCTAGCTAACCTATCTCTCCCCGCGATTAGATTGCATGGGGTATATGGATTGTTAGCTCCTGAAATGAAACCTCGTAAGTATAAAAAAGTTTGCTCGATAATCTCTTTCAATACATTACTTGGCTTTGATATCTCAAAATTTCGACGACCACACATACTGTTGCCGTCGGTGGTGCTATGGTTAGTGTGCGCGGCTCTTGTATATGAGACCCTGGATTCGAACCTGCTCTGACCACCTTCAACAAAATTTCTTTCGGCGGCGGTCACCTCGCATTGTGACGGCGACACTATCGAGTATATAGCCATGAAAAAGCTTCTCAAAATACCGTTCGGAATCGGTGTAAAACTGTAGGTCCCAATCAGTGAGTGAAAACTGGAAAGCGCACAGCTCAGTGATTATGAGAACTTCTCCCCGGTCCCTTCATGGGATGTAATGGGAAACGATTTTTTTTATTTTTACACATACTGTTCTAGTCACAGTCCCAACAGTGGCAGAGGAGCGCAAGTTAATTAGGGTGTTTTCTCCTTAAGTATCTTAAGTAAGTATCTGGTGCCAATGGTTGGATCAGACGCGATGTTGCAGCAGATATATTGTTGCTTCTTTGAATTGCAATGGTCCAACATAGTGGGCTTGTAAGTAAGAAGAAAAACGTGTTTGGAATGGAATAAAGCTCTCACACAAGAAAGATGAATGACAGAGAAACACCGACGACAACTGCAATTAGTGACAATGTGAATAAGACGTTCACTGGCCTAGGACGCTAAGGCAGTGATGTGAAGAGTAACAGACTTCACGGAACGATCGTCCGCCAACTTGAGTTCAAACCCTGGTTCCGAATGTTTAAATGTTACACAAAACCCTCAATGCGAATTACACAATATATTGTTGTACAAAATAATTTCAGATCGAACTATATATTATTCAAATAGACCCAATTAGTCGGCCAATTATGTATTATAGATGTCCCAAATTTTTAGTATAGGATAATTCCAAAAATAAAATCGACACAAAATTCAATATTTTCGAACCCGACCATTTTTGAGTGGTATACAATTTGGATTCTATGACACAAGAATTGAGTCAAAATTGAATTGTATGAAATTTGGACAGAAATTTCTCCTCGTTCATACGAATTATATTACACCAGAATTGAGTCAATATTCAATATTATGGTTCGTTGAAGGACTTGACTTAAAAATGGTATAACTTTGAAATGCGTTAATGGATTTCAAAATGTTAGATATCATTTTAAAGCCTGCAAAAACCGCTTTAATAATAGTCGATACAACAGTCATGTCGTTGTGGCTCAATGTTATTGAAACCTCTAAAGTATATTTTATCCTTGAATATCCTGGCATAACGTAGCTTTAATTTTTAATTCCCCCCCCCCAAAATGAAAGCCTATATTTTTCTCTACATCATAGCCAAATTTCGTTATGGGATCTCCATGGGATCAATATATACATAAAGTTTGGTAAAGACTGCTCGAGTTTTGCTGTTTTAGTTTCGATTTTTCAAGTTGTGACTACGTATAACACAGTTGCAAAAAATACTAAAGTAGAAATACCTGGGAAGTGATAGTATTTTCCTTCTAGATATTGTCGAGTGAAACAAGAATCTGCTTGTGAAATTTATCAAACACCCCCAAAATCTTGAAAACCGGTTAAAATCCCTGTTTTGCGTACGTTTGCGCACTTATAAGCCTGTAACTTAGTTGATTATCAACCGATTTTCACTTTCTCACCGGATTTAAACAGAATAAACTTAGGATTATATACCTTATTTAAGAAAATATGAAAAGTCTATATGTATTTGTCGAGCAAACAGATGTATTTTAATTTTTTTCGTCATTTTTCAAATTTGGCGACTATTTCACACATTATTTTATAAAGAAACCATAATACACTTAAGTTTATTCCAAAGGGACGTTTCATAGTGAGTAAATCGCAACTTTGTTTTTAAAAATCCGATGTTAATTGACTGAGTTATTGAAGTTTTATTGCAAGCTTTAAAATGATATCCAAGATTTTGAAACCCGTTAACGCATTCCAAAGTTATACCATTTTTAAGTCACGTCCTTTTTTCAGAAAGTGCCATACAATACCAACTTCAACGAACCATAAAGCAAAAACTACTTAGAATTTTGACTCAATTCCTATGGACGAGGAGAAACTTCTGTTCAAATTTCAGACAATGCAGTAGGGGTTGGGTCCTGAACTGTGTCGGAATATTTTGGAAATACCCTATAATCTATTATAAATACTTATGCCTTTCCATGCCAATGTTTTCAATGTTTGAAAGAAAAGCCAGGTTGCTTTTCACGTTTCAGGTTACCCTAATGCTATCGCTGGATCTCCCCATTTCCGATATTTCTGGGCGTAGCAAATGTCTACAGTGCATTTTGGAATACTCCAAACTACTACAAACCTATAAATTGTGAATATTCGCGTTTATTTCCCTTCCTTAGAGTTGGCATCATTCTTGTATTTTCAACCCACTTCCAATTTATTAGATAGTGGCTGTGTTGTTGCATCTCAATTAACATCTTGTGAGCTGTGTTCACGCTGCGCATGCGAGTTAGACTTGATCTTATGGTTGTTAGTTAGTTTTATTACCTGTCACATACGCCCCCGCTCTCAATTGTGTGCATGGAGCGCAGTCTCGTCGTCGTCATCCCATACATCCATTCATTCATTCATTCATGAGCGTCATGTATTCACACGATATGTTTATTGGGAATGATGACGTTGCCATAGCCAGTAGTTCGGTACACGTAATTGTAAACGAGTATTTTTGCATTTTGTCTAGCGGCTTTCGGGCGTTTGATCGTTTTTGTAGCACGTGAACTGGTATATTCACAACAA
This sequence comes from Phaonia tiefii, assembly GCA_963931995.1. Classification (NCBI taxonomy): domain Eukaryota; kingdom Metazoa; phylum Arthropoda; class Insecta; order Diptera; family Muscidae; genus Phaonia; species Phaonia tiefii. The sequence continues at coordinate 163,746,405 of OZ008367.1, forward strand.
CAACAACAAAAATAGTAACTCATATTCAAATTGTGTACAGTTGTGGACAGTGATATTGCAATGTGAACTGGGGTTGTTGGTCAAGACCCTGACTCAACATTCTAATTAGTCCAGCGATCTGTCAAAAACGCATATGTGCAGAACTAATCGCATAGTTTGGTGCGAGAATGAAATATAACACAAGTCTGGCAGACTCAGATCAGGGTTGTATTACAGTACAATAGATATTGTGAATTTTGTGTGTTCTTGTATGGGATTGACATGTGAGTACGATTATCTGAACACTGTCTAATTTCCACAAAAAGAATCCTACGATTATGTAGGGTGGTGTTCTAATATAGTAGGGGATTCCTGTTTAGGCTTTTACAGCATAATGTCTCGTTGAAGCTGGAGAGACCACATATAGTGGGGATTCCTATTCCTATATACTCTTCTTATATACTCGTAAAAAGCTGGTGACGAGTAGAAATATGTCAGGACTAATTCTGTAATGCCAGTAAAGCTAAGGTCAGACAGGCAAATAAATTTGCACAAAATGTCAGTGGAATCGTTTGACAAAATCGTATGACTTTTGTCAAATTTTATTTGGCGGTCAGACATACGACCAACATTTTGTCATCGGAGTTTGCACAAAACATCACTCTAAATTGTTGTGTCTGCAAATGGATTTGCACAAAACTCAAAATTTAATGGTTGCATTTGTGAGTAATATAATCGACCAAATCAAATTGGTAAGCTATAGTATTAGGCGGGTGGTCCCCGGAATCCCGGTCATTTTTCATTCCCGGTTTCCCCGGAAATTCATCCGGGATTCCCGGGAAATTTTTTAATTTCTCTTTCACATAATGTTTGTACTATTTTTCTTTTTTATTTTGCAATATTTCGACTCTCGCTGAGAGTCATTATCAACGCGCGTCTGTCATCTAACGTTTGATGACGGACGCGCGTGGCGAAGGAAGCTTTTATAAATCTATTGAAATGCTTTTTGTAATGTAGCATATTCGTTGGTTTACTGGCCTGATGATGACTCTTAGCGAGAGTCGAAATATTGCAAAATAAAAAATAAAATTAATACAAAAATTATTTATCTGTTATTTTAACGGCCAAAGCCCACAAAACAAAATTTACGATTTTAGTTAAAGGTCTGAACACAGCTTCTGTTTCGTTATCTACGATTTTAGCGACATCTTCATTTTATAACTTCTACTATCTCTCTCTGTCATTGCAGTTATATTTAACAGCTGATTGTGTTGACATTTGTATTTCGTTTTGTGTTCGACGCATATTCATACATGATTTCGGCTTCTTAAAGTAAATATAGAAAATCAATCGGTTTCAAAATATAAGAAGTTTTCATGCTTTGTTGTCAGACTGAAAATTCCTCCGTGTGGAAGGTTTTTAAAAAAAGCGGCGTGGGAACTGGTATTTGTTCACTTTGTTCCAAAACTCTGAGCTGTAAAGGGCAATCGATAAGTGGTCTGCTGAGACATTAGCAATCCGTGCATAAAACAATATACAGGGTGTATCAAAAGTGATGCTCTTATTTTTGCAAATGGCCGTCAATGTCAAATCTGTTTTGACATTTGTGGACTAGACAGATGTAGAATACAAGTAAACAAGCCATGGAGCGATACACTCCCCAAGAACGCGGAATAATCGTGTCTATTGTTTTTGCGTAACAATTAGTCTGTGGTGTTAGCGCAGCGCGAATACCATCGCCGATTCCCCGGCCGTCCGACACCGACTGCGCAAACACTGCGCCGTTTGGCCACTAACCTTGAAGAGTATGGGACCACACGAGACGTTGCCAGGAGTGGCCGGTCTCGGAGCGTCCGTTCTGCCGAGAACATTGTCGCTGTTGCCGAGGATGTCGAGCTGTCGCCGTGCCTCGCAATTAGCCATCAGCCGGTCGTCCCTATGGCGAATTTTGGTCAAAGATCTGCGCATATACCCATACAAAGTCCAGTCCGTGCATCAGCTGCTGCCTGTCGACCGCCAAACGCGGGTAACCTACGCCCAAGCCATCATCAGCCTCGTGGACGAAGTAGACAATTTTTCCACCAAAATCATAATGAACGATGAGGCTCATTTCCACCTTAGTGGGTACGTGAACAAGCAATACTATCGCTTCTGGGGCACCAAAAATCCACGAGTGATGCATGAGGAGCCATTACACCCGCTCAAAGTGACTGCATGGTGCGCTGTTCACGCTGGATGAGTCATCGCGCCATTTTTTCGAGAACGCCTCTGGTCAAACGACAACAGTGGACGGTGCGCGCTATACGGCCATGTTAACCGAGTTTTGTTTGCCGCAATTCGACGAATTAGGACTGGAGGACATGTGGTTCCAACAGGACGGAGCAACGGCACACACTGCGCGAGCCACAACCGATATTCTGAAGGCGGCGTTCCCGGGTCGCCTCATCTCTCGTTTTGGCGATTTGCACTGGTCCGCAAGATCGCCCGATTTAACCGTTCCAGACTTTTTTATGAGGTTTTTGAAGTGCCATGTTTACGTGAACAAGCCCGAGACCCTGAAAGCCCTCAAGGTCCACATTCAACACGAGTGCGAGCATCTGTCGCCCGAAGTTCTCGCCGAAGTGGTCAAAAATGCCATAAAACGAGCCCGTATGGTAATCAATTGTGACGGCGCCCATTTAACCGATATCATCCTCTCAACTTAACTAATAAAATTCTAAAGGTTCAAATAAACATAATCAAAAAACAGAATCGAATAAAAATGAGAGTCAAACAACATCGGATGACTTCTTTTGAAACACCTTGTATGACAAGGAGTCGCCCACTACTTCAGAACAGCCTCCAATCATTAACATACGAAAAATGCAGGCCACAATGGATAAGTTTTATGAAGCAAGTGGAAACACAACGGAAAACGTCAACAATTTATTTAATGCTCTTCTGACAGTAATACCAACATCAGTGGAAAGCGAAAGAATATTCTCTGCTGCTGGGCAATTTGCAAATAAAATTAGAAACAGACTGTCTGATGAAACTATTAATGCTCTTTCAGTTCTTAAAACATATTTTCAAAATGATTTTAATTAACTTTTGATATTTATGTAACTATATTATATACTTTGAAACGAATATGTTTTTTTGTTATGTTTGTTTTATGATTTTGTTTCAGCTGCAGTTTGTACTATACGAGTATTTGATCTCATGATTTAAAAAAAAATTACAGCAGACAGTTGTCCGTGGCCGAAGGCCTCGGACAACTGTCTGCTGTAATTTTTATATTTACCAACGGCAGTTAATTCAAGTCCGTTTAAAAAAAAAAATATTATGTTCAATTTTTTTAAACTTAATTTAATTTATGTATTTTAATTAATATGTTTATTGAAATAAGTTCTGCGAATGTTGAGAGGGCCGCCCTAATATTAAAAAAGGTTTACCTTATCTAGTCTTCGCATTAGCATTCGAGCGTTGTGTGAAAGCTTTACGCTTTACAATTCAAAATTAATGTTACAACAGCTTTATTGAAGCTTTCGCAAAAAAGCTTTATTACGTTAGCTTACTGTTTGTTTCACTTTTTACTAGATACATGTTGCCAGGCAACATTAGCTTGCTGTTCGTTTCACTTTTTACTAGATACATGTTCCTAAGCAATGTTGAGCAACCAAAACACTCAACCAAACACCACACATATGTTTGAGTGTATGTGTTTAAACAATTTTCATTTGAGAAATTAAAATACTAGAAATATATCAAGCAATATGAAATGTATATCAAACGAAAGATAACATCTTCATTTACCTACAAAAAAAATTTTAAAAAAATTCATCTAGCCGTTTCCTCAAATTCAATGAAATAAAGATTACAACAATAAAAACCTGACATGACTCCTCATACCGTAAGGTAAGACGTATTCTACGTCAAAAAATAAATTAATATATACATACTTCAAAATTAACATAGTTTGTTTTATTTTTCTTAGAGCGGCAATTCCCGGGAATCCCGGGATATGCTAAAATTTTTCCCGGAAATGAAAAAATCCGGGAAAAGGGAAACTCTATATAGTATTCACTTCAACATAAATTTCACTCACTTTTTCATTTATCTCGAACCAAGTGGCTATCAGTATCGGGAGCATATACATATGTATTTTTTGACGGCGATTGATATATAATATAAATGGGTTTTCATAATTTTTTAATAGATTTTGACCTAATTTCTAAAAAATATTTTTTTAAATTCAACATCGAATTATCCAAGTGTTTGTTTTAGTTTTTCGAATATTATTTGGTTTCCTATCAGTAAAACTAAGTTTTATGGAAATATGTCCAAAAGATTTTTACCTATTTTGTATTTTTTCAACTTCGATAACTCAACTTTCGATATCTTGATAACTATACGAGTTGTGCAACATTTTAATCGAATGTTCTCTATTTATGTTAACATATTTTACACAAGAAGTTTCCTCTCTCGCATATACAAATTTTAAAGATCCACAGCTCCATAAATATGGGCTGCCGAAATTTATTTTTTTGGATATTTTTACTCAAAGTAAAAACTTCCTTTACTCCAAAACAAGAAATTTGTATTTTGAGCATTGAACCCGATCTATAGTTGTGCGTCTTAGCCTAAACTGAATTTAAGTCGCAAGCGAGTACTGGATTCAACAATTAACAACTTTGAGTTTCTTTTTCTTTCTACCAACAATTGGCAATTATACAAAAATATTTATTTTATACATAAATTGTTTAACTATTCATTTTATAATTATACATTTGTTAATAATTACACAAAGTTGATTGTTTTCAAACGAATTTTCATACAACGCTTTGATAACTTCACCAAAAAGGTAAATACTATTTGCTTATGTTTGTTCTTACATTTGTTTTACAAGAACAAACGTCACAAATTTGCCAACCGTTTGCACGTGTGCTGTCACATAATGTTCACACTGTTGAAATATTTGCCTAAAACTTTTGTTTACAAACACCTACAAACTCATTTGTACGAAAGTTTGTTAGGAAATATTTTGCCGGTCAGACGCATGACAAACCAATTTGCCATAATTGTCAGCCATTTTACGCAAAATATTTGACCGTCTGACCTTACCTTAAGCAATTGTCGGTTATAAGCTGCCAAATTAATGTATCTGCCAATTAAATATTAATAAATTTTTGGTTTGAAAATTGTCAACGTCTTCTGTAAAACTTCATCATCGTCATGAGTGACAATTCGTAAAAAAAAAAATAGACTTGGCAGCACTTTAAATTGACAAGTGGAATTATCGATTGTACAATAGTTACAATAGTTAAGGTTAATAGTTAAACCGATAGATCTTAGTTTAATGGTCTTCAAAGCCAAGATAACATATTTCTTCAACCGGCTCGAGCTGTTGCATTTTATCTGCAGTTAGTAACACTTTCGCAGGAATTTGTATACCAGCGGAGTTTTGGTCATCATATTTTGCATATTTCTTCAAAATACATCTTCGATAATCTTTGTACTTATATGACCTGGCCGGGGTAATCGACTTATTTTGACTTACTTTAGGTTAGGTAGAAGTGGCTGGCTGGACCATTGTGATACCACAGGATGCGATTTTCCGTTCTGAAGAACCGGTTCCACGATTCTCTGCATCACTAGTTCGTACTACCTCGATACTCCCCGTTGTTTATAATGGGTCCATATATTTTCCGCATCTTTCTTCTCTCGTAGACATTCAGAGGCGTGTCGTTGGCTAGCAATACGACCCAGAATTCTGCCCTTGAAAGCAAAATAGTTTGTATTAGAGTCTGAAGAAGTAATACAGTTCTTACAGCTCGTGGTTCGTACTAGTGATCTGCGGTTCCGTGTTTTGAAGAACCGGTTCTATCGAGTCCGGTTCCGAGAAGAACCGGTTATTTGTACCGGTTCCGGTTCTCCGCAAATTGTCCGCATTTAAGTCCCAAAAAGGCGTAAGTTATTATAAGAATATAAAATTTGATAAAAAATACACACGTTTTCATACCCTCATCCAAAGTTAAACACGTTCGGGTTCCTTTGGAAACGAGTCCTGTAATTCTGGAACCGTTGTACGGTTCTTTTGAAACCGTTATTCAGTTTTTTTGACAATCGTTTTTCTGTATATTTGCAACCGTTTTCGGTTCTTTTTTACGCGTTTTCAGTTCTTTCAGAACCGTTTTCAGTTCTTTAAGAACTGTTTTCGGTTCATTTGGACTCGTCTTTCGGTTCGTTTGAAAACATTTTCGGTTGTTTTGGAACCGTAATTCGATTCTTCCAAGCATCGGTCCGGTCGGGTCTTGTAAAGTTCGTACTACCTCGATACTCCCCGTTGTTTATAATGGGTAGATATATTTTCCGTATATTCTCGCGAAGACATCCAGTGGCTTGTCGACCCAATACAACCCAGAATTCTCCGCCATAAAGCAAAACACTTTGTATTAGTGTCTGACGAAATTGGATCTTTGTTTTTCCGAGAGAGAACTTTGTCTCTGAAGTGTTCGCTTAGCCGGAAATAACCTCTGTTAGCAAGCAAAATTCTCCATTTAATTTTGAGGCGGACGTTATAAAGGGGTTTCAGGGCTGATCCGAGGTAAATAAATTGTGTCGCCCGCATGTCATGCACGCTTAGACTTTGTACTCCATTGTAATGCCAAAGCGACAAAAGAAAAGAGGTGACATTTTCCTAATTCTTCCCGGTGAACCAGTTGGATTGCTTCAACAAGTTCAAAAATTGGCGGGTGCTAACATCCAGATGTGCTAACTCTTCAAAGAAAGTTGAGCCTAGTGTACCCTGCCGCTTTCTGGAAAGAGCGGGCACGGACAAAAAAGGTGGTCTATTGACTCCACCTCCTCCTTTTCACCATAGCTTCTACAAAAGTTATTTCTCAAGGCCTTCAGTCTCTCTGCGTGCCGTCCAATGAGACAGTGATCTAATATGGCATTGACAGACACCATAAGTGAGACGTCCGGTCTTGACAACAATAGCAGGGCTTTACTGCGTTTCAAGTTTAGGCGGGGTCACATCAGCCTCGACTGTCCGCAGTTGGTGACCACCTACCATTATAAATAAATAAATGGTTTCCCATTACATCCCATGAAGGAAATTGGGAGAGCTTCCCACAACCAGTGTTCCGTGCGCTTTATAGTTTTATACTCACTGATTGGGACCTACAGTTTTACACCGGTTCCGAACGGTATTTTGAGAAGCTTTTTCATGGCTAAGTACCCGATAGTGTCGCCGTCACTAAGCGAGGTAACCGTCGTCGAAAGGAATTTTAAGGTGGTCGGAGCAGGGATCGAACCCAGGATCTCCTGTACAAGAGGCGCGCACAATAACCATTGCACCACCGACGGTCACGACCACCTACTATTAGTTGTCGTAAATACACAATTTCTCAAGAAGAGCTTGCTAGTTGGTAGAGGCATTCCCACATGCTCTAATTCCTCTATAGTATGTAAAGTAGTCCCCAGTCTAGCAAGTTCATCTGGTTTGCAGTTTCCTCGCATGTCCTGTGGCTCGGCACCAAAACAACGTGAATATTAAACTATTCAGCCATCTCATTAATAGATCGGCGACAGTTGACTGTAGATCGATTCCGAGAACTTAATGCCGACTTGACTATCACAGAATATATTGATTCCAACTTTAGTTAGAACAGTTCTTCTTAGCCAGTGCTCTACCTTTCTAATAGGTAAGATTTCTGCTTGGTGATCAGACAATCTTTTCGCAATGTATAACCCTAGGTCATTAGAGAATACACCAAAGCCTACTTTATCGTCAAGTTTGGAACCATCTGTATAAAGGTACACGAATCTCCTATGACCAGGGATGCAACCATTCTATTCCGATCTATCAAATATAAGAGTGTGAAACTTCTTGTCAAAGAGTGGTTCAGCCGAAGTGTAATCAACTATAGGTGAAAAGTCAGGCACTGTATCGAGAATGACACTGTGATGACAAACCATTTAAATGCAAAGCCAGTTTCTGACCAGGGTGACAGTTCGCTAAGTCTAATAGCACTAGACGTGGCATACTACCTAGCAACAATGCACTATGATAATAAATGTAGTATGACTTTTAGTGAGTCAGTCGGTGTCATTCTCAACGCACAAGTTATACACATACCAGCCAGTCGCTGAACTTCCATCCACCAGCTGACAAGAACCAGTTCCGCCTTGGCTGGGTTAACCCCAAGACCATCCGGAGCCGATATTGCGGTGTTATGAAGGGCCCGTTGCAGGATGTCCCTAAGAGTACTTGCAGATATCTCCCTAACTGATATAGCCACATCATCTGCGTAGGCAATAGCCTTAACACCCATCATCTTCAGACAAGGCAGAACGCCGGTCGTGGAGACATTCCATTGTAGAGGCGACAAAATGCTATCCTCTGCTGACTGGATTTCCATTGTATAGTACTCCCTCTATGTCTATGAAAGCTACCATGGTATATTCTTTACCAGCAAGAGGGCCTTCTATAAATCTGACCAGATTATCCAGAGCGGTTTCGGTAGACCTAACCTTGCCGTAGACGTGCTGTCGAGTTTACTGTAGCCTGTGAACAACGTTGATCCTATGACAGCTATCGAGTAAGCTCTTCCAGGAATTCAAGACAAATGACTATAGACTTCTCTGTCAGAAAACATTAGGTCCCGTGTGGGATGGTTTCCCCGCTTTAGGAATGATCACAACTTGGCCTTCATTTCAACTGTATGTCGGCTTGCTTGATACATACGGTGTAGAGATCTTTGTGCCACGGTACTAGTCTATAAGCCACTGACTGTAGTTCCGCTGGCGAGGCATAGTGGGGTCCTGGCGACTTGAACTGTTAGAAACTTTTAGAAACGCAAACTATTATAGATTCGGATATAATATCAGTGGCAACATCCAATGTCTTTACTTCAATTTCCAACTGAAATATCTAGTTCACCCTCATAATTGCCATGGCAATGTGTGACCAGGAACGTACCCAGTGATTCCTCACTAGACGTCGTCCAAGAACCATCACTTTTCCTAATATACCCAATAGTACAAGGTGTTGCGGTCAACATATTCCTAAGCCTGGTGCAAAATTACAATTATGTGTACTTTGAAGCAGCTTAAACCAGGACACCCTAAGACTACTAACCATATTATCAGTCACCCATGGTTCCTGGATTGGGACCCGATCTTTTCGTCATTGCATCAGGAGGACTTACAGGGCGCCGGAAGCATTCTCAGAGTGGTGGAGGTTGATGTGCAGAATCAGTCCCATGGGCAGGTGCCGGTTACCGGCAAGTTACCGCTGCATCGTCATCAGCGTAACCAAGAAGGTCTTCTTCAAGTGACTCATCCGGTCCCGTGATGAAGATGCAGATGCGTCTCAGACACCTGTAGTAGGGCAGGATCCTCTACGGATACTACACTAGGGTTATCTGGTGGAGAATTTTGTGGGTAGACGCCCTTATAGCTCTTGTACAACTTAAGTTGGATCCCACTGAATCCGTATGAGGTCCGGCCACCTAACTTAGGGAGGTGACGCAGAGACTCGGCATTCAATATAAAAACTTCTTGCCTGTCATCCCCATCTACATTATCCAATTACCCGAACTTACAATTGTTGGTTGGAAGATTTGATTGAATCCTCATCAGAAAGTGTTGCCGGAATCTATGCGTGGGCCCGGGGCTAAGATAGGACACCATCCTATTTGACAACACTCAGTGCCGCACCCGGCCAGATTTCACCTATTTTCCTCAGATCGCCGCGATAGCACTCAACAGAGCGCTCACGTATTAATGTTATGTGACCGAAACTACTTTGCGTCGTCACAGGCGGGAGATGCAACAGGCAACTCCCTGAGAACATCAGAGTATACCGGGACAATCAGTTTTTCATGACACTCCTGTCCTTACGGATGTTGTCATCTTCATTTCCTCTGTAGCAAGCTGTCCTTAGCAACGTCCGCAAAGTGCCTTGGACCAGCGTTTCCTCTGATCACTTTGGTCCTTTTCGAAACTAGCGATTCATCAGGCGAGCGCTGTCTCTTATCAGACTGCTGTATTTTGGAAATGGTAGCAGACGGAGTATACAGTTTTTCAGAATACTCCGTACCTACTTTAAAGATTTACTCTGCTTATAGTTCTTAGTCGAAAGGTCAGCCTTGTCATAACTCTCAAGGATCCAGAGAGAAAGACGCCGATCGTTGTACTTCTGCTGCGATGGACAGGAGTGCTTACCATCAGGAATCGTAGTACCAGGTAGTACAACCGCCTTGGAGGAAGTTGGATTCATTCACTTTCTCAGAATTCACGCTTTGCTCCACACGAGGCTCAGTAAGGTTTCTATCAACCTTACCGGAGGATTAGGTGGCCGTTAGTATCAATTTGCTGAGGCGTATCAGCTTAACAGGCAGAACAAACTTCCGAACAGGTTTCCGCGCTTACGCTTGAGAGGACCTTATATGCTAAAAATTCGTGCCACGGTAGTTGGACACAGTAATTTGAGGGTCCAATCACCGGCCATTAGTCCTACCAAAAATAATCGGTGCACAACAGGACCATCACAAAGAATGGCGTATGATGATTTCTCTTTATGCCGATCAATTTTTGTGTGTTCGCGGATAGAACCACACGATAACAAAACCATTTTTCGTTGAAGCTGATATTAAATGTATCGGCACTGTACGAGAAAGCTACACCAGGAACAAAAAGCAAAACGAATGCATATTGACTTGGTTATACCAAACAATGAATGTACTCGTATTCGTTCGCTTAAGATCAAACAGTACATGTTCATGGTTTGTGGTTTTGTTATTTTTTGCAAATAGTGTTCGTGACCATAAAACTACAAAATGTTTTGAAAGGAAGTAGCTTGATGCTACTCTCTAATAGAAACCCAAAATTTAACATAATTGCACTTATAATAATTGTGTTACTACGTCCATGTACTTACTTAGATGGGCTCAACCAACCCAGAGGCGTCAAGGGGGTTACAAAATGAGGATAACATGTTTTTCGAACCGGCTCGATCTTCAGCTTTTCTCCTTCAACTGGTAACACCAAGCTCACGCAAGCAATATTCCAGCTGGTCTTTCCATCGAAGTCGTAGCCGTCCTATTTTTCAATGTCTATTGGGTACATCTTCGAATACCTTTCGCCCTGGCTCATTCTGATCCATTCTATACTCATAATAACGGCGATGGCCGGATACAGATTACGCAGCTCGTGGTTCAACCGTCGTCAATACTCGCATTTTTCTATTATAGGACCATATATTTTGCGGAGCATTTCTCTCTCGAAGACAACTAGTGATATTTCATCAGCATGCTATTTGACCCAGGATTCAGCACCATAACGCAAGACAGGTTGTATGAAAGTCTAATAAATGGAGCTCTCTTTCTTGAAAGAGAGTCTTATATCTGAAGTGCTTGCTTAGCCCGAAGTTACACCTGTTTGCAAGCACAATTCTCCGTTTGATTTCTAGGCTGAAATTATTGATTCTGTTCAAGGCAGATCCGAGGTAAATAAATTCGTCCACTACCTCGTTATTATAAAGGAAGCCGACGTTCACCTTTTCATTCATTCTGGTGGATGCTCTGCTTGTTTACACCACTAATTTTGTTTTGTCCTCGTTTTCTGCCGGACCCACCGTTGCTTTTTCTTTCTCAATTCAGCAACTTCTCGCAGATTTCGCCCAATGATGTCTATATTATCAGCATGCACGTGCAACATTTGACTTTTGCTGGGGAAAGTTTCATTCTTGTTGATTGCAGCTTTTCTCACGATGATCTCAGTTAATATGTTGAAGAGATCGCATGATAGGGTGTCGTCCTACCAGAGACCTCATCTCACACTAAATGGTTCCGTGAGATCTTTGCCAATCTATGCTGAGGATTTCGTGTCAGGCAGTCTCAATCTACAAAGGCGTGTCAGCTTAGCAGGAATACCAAGGTCCGACATAGCTTTTTTACAGTTTTCCCCGTATGAGGCTGTCGTCTCATAATCTACAAAGAGGTGGTAGGTGTCGACTTGTTTTCGTGGGGTTTCTCCGGGATTCGACGAAATGTGTGAATATTTCGGTGGTAGTTGACTTTCTTAGTGGTCGTCGGTGGTGCAAAATACCGTTCGGAACCGGTGTAAGACTGTAGGTCCCAATCAGTGAGTATTAAACTAGAAAGCGCACACCTCACTGATTGTGAGAAGCTCTCCCCAATCCCTTCATGGGATGTTATGGGACACCATTTATTTTTTTTTAGTTGACTTTCCAGGCCTAAAGCCACACTGATAAGGTCTAATAAGGTTTGCAATAAACGGCTTTAGACTTTCACGCATTATGCTCGAGAGGACCTTGTATGCTCGGGTTCCTTTTTTTGAAACCAGGACACAGTATGCTGAGACTCCTCCAGTCGTCCGCCTAGCCAGATTTTGCATATGACTCCTCCAGTCGTTCGCCTAGCCAGATTTTGCATATGAGCTGATGCATGCACCTTTCCATCTCATAGACGCCAACATTAAACATCTCAGTCAGCAGTCCATAAGCACCAGCGGCTTCGTTGTTCTTATTCCGGGAAATTGCAGTTCTAACTTCACTTTGACTAGGACCAGCACCAGCAGCTTCGTTGTTCTTATGCCGGGAAATTGCAGTTCTAACTTCACGAGGGGGACAGTCGACGCCATCGTCCTGTATGTGCTCATGGCCCTCATCTATTTTGAAATATTGTGGAACAAGTAAAGCAGAGAAGAAATCTCTTCAAATTCCCAACATAACATGCACAAGATTCTCGTTCTTATCTCTACAAAATGGGGCCTGATCCATTTCCGTTGGTTTGGCTCTGTACGATACCTTTCGGTAGAATTCTCATTCTTCCTTCTGTGTGATTAGATCTTCTCAGGACTACGTCGATGTCCTTTCATATTTTTTTGAATTAGTTGGGGCGCTAAACAAAAAGCTTCCATTTGTCCCATAGTGTAATCGTTTGGCAAAACAAAATTCGGATTCATATTGTGGTCGAGTATGACTTCTTCATAATAAAATCTTGTCAGTTAACCGTAACTGCGACTCTTTCAACCACGGAGGAATCAGCTGTGAAAATTCAAAGAGAAAGCTTTGTTCTTTGGGAGGAAAAAAGAGATTAAATTTTTTCTGATTTTCAGAAGAAATCCACAATCTCTCCAAGAAGTGTAGTGGCAAAATAAAAAAAAAAATATCAGATTGTAACCCGACTAAGCCGACTCTACGCATTTTCGCATCCATTCAGACATCTAAGAATAATTTTGTATCAGAATGGCGATAGGCCGCTTTATTGGACCTCAAAATACCCGAAATAACGAACTGTTTATGTTAAAATTACATGAGGTGTCAGGGGACACCCGGTTGGAATGAAGTTCCATTCGCTATACTTTTTTAAAGAGAGGTAATTCTTTTATTAAAAGCTAATGTTTTTTTTACAGAAAAGGTACTACTTTGAAGAAGAAGTACTTTCTAAAAGAAATAGCCGTAAGAGTATGAATTTTTCTACAAAGAAGTACGTTTTTATAAGAACAGGTAGTTTTTAAAGAAGTGGTACTCTTTTTAGGAAAAGGTTATTTTTTAAGAAAATTTACTTCTTTTCAGAAAGGCTACTTATCTCAAGAAAAGAAAAGGTATTATTTTATTTTTAAGAAAATGTTCTTTTAAGAAAAGGAAGTTTTGTAAGAAAATTTATTTTTTTAAGAGAAGGTATTTTTCTGAAGAAAAGGTTTTTTTTTAAGAAATGGTAATATTTTTTTGAATTGATTCTGTTTTCAAGAATAGGTAAATTTTTAGGATACTTATTAAGTTATTTTGTTTCACAAAAAATTTACTCTTTAAAGAAAAGGTAGTTTTTTAAGAAAACGCAATTTTTTGTAAGAAAAGGTAATTTGCTAAGAAAAGGTTGTTATTTAAAAAAAAAAATTAGTTTTATTTTAAGAAAAGGTACTTTGTTGAAGGTATTTTTTTGAGAAATTTTTCTTTTTTTAACAAAAGACACTTAGTTAAGAAAATTTTCTTTTTTTAAACTTCTTTCACTTTGGCTTTTCTAAGTTTACTTTTTATTGGGTTCAAAACTAAAATTTTTTCTAAATATTGGTTACCGGCTCCACCTAGAAAACTTGCCATTAAACAAGAAATTTCCCAACATTTGTTAGTCTAGACACAAACCATAGCAAAAGTTCCCAATATAGTTGATAATACTGGGTTGTAGCATAGTAGTGTTAAAAAAAAATTGTTTAATTTTTGTTCATTTAGCTCCCATCCCGCAACGTGCGATAAGGAACTTCGTTCCAAAAAAAGAAAATTGTTGTGGACGATCACCATGAAATCAGTGTTAAACTATAGGTGCCAGCCAGTGGATCCAATACTAGATACACTGCTCACTGCTGGGGAGACGCTCCTCCTTTATTCACGTCTGTAGATGTAGCGGGAAATCATATACTTATTACTATATTCATTACATTATGCTACTTAATTCAACACTACTGTACATATGCAAATTCAACAACTGTTGACAATTACAAATGTAAAAAATTTAACGTGTAAATATAAATGTCACATTGTTTAAAGACAACAACAAAAAAGTGATAAATTTAACTTTTGTAAATGACAAAAGTGTTGACTCTGTAAATGAAAACAATTCAAATATTTAACAGTGGCGCTTCAATGTCTAACACATTTGATTGTTATCAATAAATATCATATTGTTGGAGTAGAACGTGTAGGTGGTATGGGCGTCAGGGGTGGGTGGTGTCATTGTCAACGTTGTCATAAACGACGTGTGCCACATGTCATACATTGTTATTGTTGTTATTAGTTATTACCCTGGTGTTAATAAAGTTATTGTGTTTGTTTTTTTTACAATTATCACAGATCGTTGAATTTAGATTTCGATTTACAAAGCTAGAACCGGCTACCTGCCTGCTCCTCAACCTCGGTACCACTTACATGATTTATGTATAATTCTAGGCACTCAGTGTGTGGGCGTCCGTTGACTGTTTCACCGGTTATTGCCATATTTTATGGGTTCTAAGATATGGCACGAACTTCTCTATAAGCGCCACAAGAGTATTATCGTATTAATTGCCATTGTTCGATGTCGTAAACAAAGATAAATTATGTTATTATGAAATATATATTTATCAATTTGTTATTGTGTGTGGATGTGTGTGCTGTTTCTTAAGTGATATTGTTGTTGTTTTGCAGCATTTGATTGATTTTATTTGATGTGTATTGTGTGCCCCTGGTGCGCTGTGGGAATATCAAATCGATATGGATATCGTGTTTGTGTCTTAAGTCTTTTGTTTTTTTTTTTGCCATATTGATAGAAGTTTTAGTTTAGTGTTTTGGTTGTGCAGAAAGTTCTAATTTATGTATAAACTCAGAAGCAATTTTAGATCGCGACTGATTGGATTCGTATGGTGGGTGCTTTAAATAGAATCATTAACATTCGAAGAAAGTTAGTAACAGTGTCTGGTGAAACCTTCGCGAAATTAGTCTTTAGGAACTTTAATTTTATGCTGGGATAATGATCTTGTCGCGATGTGCGGGCTTTAGCTTGGGTCAAGGATAGCAACGGGAAGAAAAGGATATCTCAACTTTGCCAATGCTGTACTTACGGTTATCTTGTAATATATGCAAGTACCCAAGTCATATTTGTCCAATATTTGTTTATTTCCTTTTATAGAAGGCGGATGAATGATACAACTGGTCAACGACGATTGAGTGCAGGGAAGAGGAGCACAACCAGGTTAAACGGACTCAGTGAAAGTATCGACGTCGACAGCGTGTGACCTTAGGTGGGCGGCTGTAAGAAAACCGTCCTGGCAGTAGGAAAAATGTAAAACTACAATTGGCTGAACTTGCGTACCGGCACCGATTAAATTAAATCACCCACCCTCGTCGAATGAAACTTAACATTGAACACAGAGTTAATAAGGCAGAAGGTGCCTTCTACAGTAGCAAGAGAACATGTGGGAGAGCATGGGGCTTAAACGCGAAGATGATATTATTGAGGTTCACGGTAGTGGTTACACCCGTTCTGACTTACGGAGTATCGGCTTGGTGGCCGGCTGTGGAGAAAGATAGAAAACTGTCAACAGTGGTGGAGAACAACTTGCGTTGGCGTGTTAAGGGCATTATGGACGAGCCCTTCTGATTCTCTTAATAATATGGTGAATTGTTACAGTTAGCTAAGAGCGTAGCGGCAAAAAGTGCGATGTGGCTTAGAGAGTTGAAATATTGGAAACAAAGACGCTATAGCCATAGAAGTATTCTGTGCATTTTACATATTGAGATTATATCTGAAAGAACGGACTACGGTAGTCCAAAGTCGAACTTCCGGAAAAGCTTCAGAACAATCTTACCGCATCGGAAAGAGTGAAGGAACCACTATATTAAATACATTAACAGTACTAATTGTGTATAAGTGTGTAACATCAATTTATACACATTTTTACAGATGGATCTATACGGATAGTGGAGTGGAAGCTGGGGTGTACTCTACGTCACTGGGCATAACACTATCAATCGGTCTCCCTGTTTTTGTTAGTATCTTCCAAGTGGAAGTAGTGACAATATTGGAGGCGAATTGTCAGTTGCGAAATCACGTTATGCTAGGGAAGAGTGTGAAAATCTTCTCGGATAGCCAAGCGGCTCTACCCTCAGTGGAGAATACGCCGATTCTAGTTCGTGAATGCAGGAGTCTACCAGACGAGACCTGTGCCACGACCAGACGTTTCCTAGTCTGGGTTCCGGGTCATACGAATATAGCCGGAAGCGAAGGTTCAAGTGGAAATGCGGATGGGCGAAACGTGATTGAAAGCCCTCTAAGAGTGGTGGGCAAGAAAAGGTACTTGTTTAAAAAAAAGTTTTTAAAAAAAAGGTACTTTGTATAATAATACGAATAGGTGTTTTTTTTTGAGAAAATTTACTTTTTTTTACCAAAAGGCACTTATTTATTTTTTCTTCTTTTTTAAACTTCTTTCACTTTAGCTTTTCTAAATTTACTTTTTATTGGGTTCAAAACTACAATATATACAAAATATTTGTTACAGGCTCCACCTAGAAAACTTCCCATTAAATAAGAAATTTCCCAACATATGTTAGTCTAGACACAAACTAAAGCATAAGTATTGGATAATACTGGGTTGTAGCATAATAGTGTTAAATAGTTGTTTAATTTTGTTTCATTTAGCCCCCATCCCGCATAGCCCTCTAAGAGCGGTGGGTAACGTAATCGATCGTCACTTGCACCAGGGGGTAGACAGCTATTGAAAAGAACTCACTAATTGTCGCAACTCACGGGGTATATATATGCTTGATATGACGGTAAGATACTCAAGTTCCTTATGCCTCTGAACAGGAATACAATATCCAGAAGGGCAGCTATCAGAACCGGTCACTGCGCGATTGGTACACATGCTGCTAACATGGAAATACAACACAGGCATTACTGTCGTTGTTGCGACGACGAACTTATGGCGGAAAGCCCTGAACACTATTTCTTACAGTACCCGCCTTTGGCAAATATAAGGAGGACGACTCTTTTTTAACGGAATACAGGAACTGGCGAGTTTTGAACTCAGTTTACTTCTAAAATACATTAACGGTACTAATTGTGTATAAGTGGGTAACCTTAATTTATTACTGGCACTTTGTTATATTTTCTTTTCATGGTAACGATTCTATTCAAAACGCCATTACTGCTACTTAGGTGAGCTTCGTATAGAGGGCGTCACAGTCACTCTAACCTAACCTCACATTGAAAAGAGGTTGTAGCAACTGTACATTCAGATCTTGACACCCAATTGCAGTTGCCGCAACCAAATTTAGGTTGTCACGATTAATTTAGTCGAAACACTTGAATTTCGGCTGAAGCAAGTTCTAGTAGGTTGCGACAACCTATAAGGCGTTTGTGGCAACGTCTAAAGCGGTTGTGACAACCTCTAATGCGATTGTGACAACCTTTAATGTGGTTGTGATAATCTCTAATGCGGTTGTAACAACCTCGAAGGTGGTTGCGACAACCTCTACTTCTGTTGTGACGGGCTCTAATTCGGATGTGACCTTTGTGTCAACTTCAAAATTTTTTTATTGGAATGAAGTTCCTTATCGCACGTTGCGAGATGGGGGTTTAATGAAAAGAAAAAACTTTTTTTAAACACTATTGTGCTACAACCCAGTATTATCAACTATATTGGGTACTTTTGATTTGATTTGTTTCTACACTAACATATGTTGGGAAATTTCTTGTCTAAGGGGAAGTTTTCTAGGTGGAGTCTGTAACCAATATTTAGCTTAAATTGTTATTTTGAACCCAATAAAAAGTAAATCTAGAAAACCCAAAGTGAAATAAGTTTGAAAAAAGAAAATTTTCTTAAGCAAGTGTCATTTCTTAAACAAAAATAAATTTTCTGAAAAAAAATACCTATTCATATTAATAAACAAAGTACTTTTTCTTAAAAAAAATGTATTCTAGCGCAAACAGTTTGGAGTCTGAAGTTGGCTCTTCCAAGATTGACAGCGAGCTCATACCAAATTTTATCAAAATCGGAAAATTCAAAAAAAGATTCGTCTCCCAGTACATCCCATGAAGGCAATGGGAGTTGTTTAGAATAGACTTATCGATTATTAAATTGATTTTCTTCAAATTGACTTTTAAGGGGTTAAATAGCACTGTGTGTAATTTTTTAAGTCATGGAAATATAACCATATACGGACATCACTACGTTATAAAAGACCAAAAAAAAGACCCGTGCCTCCCAGTTTTACCCAAAGTCATGCAGTTTTTTTATGGGCCCCAAAAGATTTGGGGCCTCGGTGTCATTTTTGCAAAAAAGTGATGACTTTGTCAGGCTCATATCAGGCAAACCGTTCGGAATTTTGATTTACTTTCTTAGGGAAAGTTGTAGCTCTTGTCATAAAGAACAAAAATTGTGAACATATAAAATCAAAAAACTTCATATTCAAGGTCAAGGTTAATTGTTCCCCCTGTTCAGGTCCATAGGCAGCAAACCATTCAAAGATCAAGGAAACAATCAAACACAAAAATGTACCTCGGTTATATATCTATGACTTAAATAATTACACACAGTGAAATTAAAAAATTTTCGGAAAATTTTTTACTTTTGCGGCTACGTAAACGGTGTTAAAAATCATTCCTAGGAAGTTCATATGTTCTAGAAAGTTGTTTATAGAGATCTGAGGTATATTCCTATGGATCTGAACAGGGAAAAAAGGTAAAAAAAATGTTGACTTTGAATATGAAGTTTTTTGATTTTATATGTTCACAATTTTCGTTGTTTATGACAAGAGCTAAAACTTGCCCTCAGAGAGTAAATCAAAATTACGAACGGTTTGCAAGATATGAGCCTGACAAAATGATCACTTTTTTAGAAAAATTATTCATCTGTTCTATTTGAAGAGAAAACAAATTTTCTAATATGATAGTATGAAAACTAACTTCATTGTCAAGCATTTACTAACCCAAATATAAATGTTTTCAGTCATTCCAATGTTTTCCACTCATACCAACTAATAACTTCGTTTTACCATTAAAATAATAAGTTGTCTTCTGCATATAGTGTAAGTATTTCCAATTCGTGTCTTAAATCTTTTGTTTTGTATCAGTTTTACTTTTTTCAAAATGTATTTATATTTAATATCCTCACACAATTTCACAACTTTTTCAATTCTACGAAATAATTTCGTTTTCAACCTTTATCCAATTTTTAAAATTCTTTTTCTTTGAGGATAACATTGTCTGGGCTTTATCTGCTTTGGTGCCTTAACTATCATAGGCAAACAGGCTATAACTGTCAAATAGTTCGAAGGATATTGTTAATTATACATAAATCTTGCAAGCCAATAATAACATAATAGCCAAACATATTAATCATAATAGACAACTTTAAGTTGCCACAACTGCGGCGGCAACAACATAAAAAAATCAACAAAAAAGAAGAAACATCGCGGCACGCAAAATATTATCCACAACAACATTGCAGCAAAGGCGTCTTCTAGCAATGCGATGCTAAAAACAACAACAAAACTCGCATTTATGCGAATATCTCAAAGATGAATCGCTGGACCGAAGATCAACAACAATTGGTTTTGCACAGTGGTTATTATGTGCACTTAAGCAGACAACTTGTGCGTATGTGTGTTTTCTACTGTTAGTTCAAAAATCGTCAAGACACCACAATTTTTTAAAGAAGTATGATCTCTCTTGAAGTTGCTCCAGTTTATTGTATAATTGCCAGTTTCATGCGTCATTATTGATTTAGTAATTATGACATGACTAAGCGTCAGTGTTTTTGTAGCTCTATTAAATTTCTGTTCTTTAACGAAATTCTTTCTATGATTTCCCAGAGGAATTTGTCGATTAAATGCCCATAAATTCGATATAAAGGGAAACCAAAATTGAGGTATCATTTTCATTTTGCTATAATTATTTTCCTAACTTCAATTTTATTCTAAATTTTTATTTTCAGATTCTAAATACATTCCGGTTAGTTAATATGGAACATTACACGAAGGAACAATATGTTTTGGAAATAGTCAATGTCTATTAAGGCAATGGTTACAAATGATTATAGTAGGTGATTTAGTTTTTTTTAGAAATCAACTATCTATTTGTGTAACGACGTAACTAAGGACTTACATCGGTGTAGATATTTAGAATTTATCAATCGTTACTTAAAATTGAATTTCAAAAATGAAATCAAAAATTTAATTAGAACTTTTAACTACTTATACATTAATTCATATTCAAACGCCAATTTCAATGTAGTGAATATCAACTAAAGTTAAATCTTCCTAACTGCTTCTCGTATTTTTCGAATGAAATTCAACGACTTGTTGTTTTCGAATTCGAAATGTTGCATATGCCCACCTAACCACTGTGCCGCAGTACTGCGAACATTTTATAATCGTTCAATGTTGTGTTTTTTGCTTCTTCTTCTGTTGGCATCATATCAACAACATAGTCGTTGAACAACAAAATCAGAACATTGTTGCATTGTTGCAAGTCCCAACAGCAGCAACAACAACAATCCCAATATACTTAACTTTACGATTCACACACAATAAGTCGCATGACGTTCTTACATATTGACTTACTGACTGACTCTGCGGATTGACTAAGAAAGCGGCCGGCATTGTCACACACACACACATGTAGTCGAAGTGATCGCATCACATGCACAATAATACAATCGGATGCATTGCAATGTTGCTGCTTCTAAAGACGATGCTGCACTGCAGCAACGTTTGTTGTGGCATCTTCAGAAAGATTGATTACTGATGCTCGAAGCATTTAACGCTGTTTTGTAACGTTTTTAAAATGCAATTTTAAAATCGCATAAAACTGTGACTTCATCTTCATCTCCAGCATCTTCAGTGGATGAGTGGTTGTTTGCGGTGGTCCAGTGGGCCAGGCGGCCGCTGAGGGACAGACATTTTAGCGGACAAATAGGCCGAATCATGGTCTATTTTGATGCTGTTGTTGATTGTTGCAGCTGATGCTGACATTGATGTTGATGCTGTGTGTTTTTGTAATGGTTTCTCCTCCTCTGGCCCAGAACAATCTTAATATGGTTAACCAAAACGTGAACAATATTAACTTATAGGCCCTTTGGATATTTACCTATGCGTACATGGTACATATGGGATTATTCTTGGCTTGGCAGAGGTATGCATGTATAAGTATGTAGGTATGTTGTTTTATAAACGGTAATTATAATTAGATATGCGGGGTCTAAACATACCCACTTGCAAGTGTTTGAGAGTACAAGTATTCACAAACATCTCCATAAACGTTACGTGTAACCAGTTATTAACAAATTTTACAAATAATGAGCCTGGAACGGAGCCAATGGCAAGAATGTGAGAAATAAACGCCGATCCAACTAGATGCTCCTAAAATAATTTCCGAATTCATTAACTGGCAACCGCCAGGGTAATGGATAATGCGTGGGAAGGAATTCACAGATTGACCTTTGGCATACTGCCACATTTTCTGTAGGACATATACAATTCTTATAAGATGTAGATTAAATCAAAATAGTAGATGTTTTATAAAACTCTTGTTTCCGCTTATCATGAAGATCAAAGAAAATTTTTTTCGTGATTTGATTACGAAATACCAGCAGCAAATAGAGGGGTTTTGCTTGGATTCTAGCAGGCCTGCAAAGGCAGTCAGAAGGCTTACCTTACAGATTAGAAGGCCTCAAATCAGACCTTCTGGTAGACCTACATTCTCCTAAGATGAAAATAAAGAACAGCCTGTTAGAAGACAGGCTTATTTAAAGGGACTTAACCTTACTTACGTACTTATCCGGTCTCGAACAACCCGGGGGCTCCAGGAACCTTACAAAACGAAAATACCTGCTGAAAAATAACGGCCCCAGCAACATATTGCAGTAACAATGTACATGTTTGCAAGCATTGTTTTCGTTAATTGAAGATGTGGTGCTTTTTGTTTCATTATTGCAACAGAGAGCAGTGTTCTCAGAAGTTTTCAACAAACAAATTCACAGTTGGGTCACAAACACATATATTATAACCTAATAATCATTGATTCCCAAACATGTTATATTGAATAGCAAACACAATATGTTTGGACATAAGTATACTATATTTGCGACAAGCTACAAACATGTTATATTTGCATCCAAACAACAAAAAATTAAAAATTTTTCAGAGTGTAACATATTTCGCCAACCAGTTCGATTTTTTGCCTTATCTCTCCAGTTGGCAAACCCAAGTGTACGCAGGGATTCGTCAACCTGATTCCTTCACCGGAGTCTTGGTCTTTCTATTGTTCGTCTTCCTTCGAGTTCGGCTTCGAAAATCCTTCGTGCTGGTTCGCCTTCATCCATTCTACTGACATGGCCTAACCAGTGCAATCGCGGTACTTGGATCAGCTTAACTATGTCAATGTCGGGATAAAGATCATACAGCTCATGGTTCATGCGTCGCCGATACTAGCCGTTATGAACTATCTATAGGGCCATACATTTTTCGAAGTATTTTCCTCTCAAAGACTCCTACAGATGGTTCGTCTGCTTGCGATAAGACTCAGGATTCTGCGACATAAAGCAATATGTGCAGTTGGGTAGTGCTTGACACATCCTTTCATATGCCAACCACATATTTCAGAAGACCTTCAGAATCAAACATTTTTCAATTTTAATTTCATATACGAAAACAGTTTTTCGAACACTGTGCCCAAACGAGGAATTCTTCATGAACCAAAAATATGCCAGTCGATAGTCCTTAAGGAGTGTCTTCGAAATATAAAATCTAGAGTTTCCCAAGGACCTTCAGAAATTTTCTGTATGAGGTCCCTGTGGAAGATTTTGGCCCACTGTGGTCAAGCGAAGAATTCTCCAAGAACCAAATATGTGCAGCAGGGTAGTGCTTGACACATCCTTTCAGAATATGCCAACCACATATTTCGCGAAAAACTGTTTTCGTATATGAAACTCAAAATTCAAAATTTTTGGGAAAATTTCAAATTCTGAATTTCTGCAGGTCTTTGGGAAATTCTAGATTCTATATTTCGAATACACTCCTTAACGACTATCGAATGGCAAATGTTTGGTTCGTGGAGAATTCTTCATATGACCATATTTTGCCTTAATAGTCCCACTATATATGGCATATTTAAATAACAATATTTAGGATTTGGTTTCATATATATTATTTTGTGCAGCAAATATATTTAGCTTGGAGTGTGTTTTTATTAATTACTGTATTTAAATTTCTGCATCGATTATTTAATTGAAAAAAATCAATAAATTGCCGATTTATCTTTAAAATAAAGTGCGTAACAGAGCTATGTTAGTTCTATAACAGAGCTCTGGTAAGTAAATTGGTTTGTGTCTTTGCTATTTTAAATACGATTACTCACTTAGGTGGCCACAAACAACCCAGAAGTGAAAACAGCCTTACAAAATTAGGACAACATGTTTCTCCAATCGGCTCGAACTTCAGCTTTTCTCCTCCAGTTGATAAGACCGAGCTCTCGCAGGCAATAGTCCAACTGGTCTTTCCAGCGAAGTATTTATTGGTCGTCCTATTCTGCGATGTCATTCGGCTACATTTTGGAATAACTTTCACACTGGTTCATTCTGATCCATTCTAGTCACATGTTCCACCTGGCCTAAGCGGTCTATTTTGATACGCGTAACTACGTCGATGTCGGAATACAGATTATTCAGCTCGTGGTTCATCCGTCGTCGACACTCGCCGTTTTCTATTATAGGACCATATATTTTTCGCAGCATTTTTCTCCCGAATACTCCCAGGATGCTTCATGATCGTCTAATATAGTTGGTTCTCCGTTTCTCGAGAGAGGCCCTTATCTCTGAAGTGCTTAAAATAAATATATAAATGGTTTCCCGTAACATCCCATGCAGGGACTAGTGTCGCCGTCGCTAAGCGAGGTGACCGCCGTCGAATGGAAATTAAGGATCTCATGAACAAGAGCCGTGCACACTACCATTGCACCACCGACGGCCACTTAAGAGGTGAAATGCTTGCTTAGCCCGAAATAACACATGTTTGCAAGCACATTTCTCCATTTGATTTCCAGCCTAACGTTAATGCTTCTGTTCACAGCAGATCCGAGGAAAATAAATTCGTCCCATACCTCGAAATTATAACGGTTATCAACGTTCAGCCTTTCATTCAGTCGCGAAGATGTCCTGCTTGTCGAAACCATTAAATTTGCCTTGTCCTCGATTATTAACAAAACCAAGTTTGCTGATTCCTTCAAAGTTCTCGAAAATACTGCAGTAAATTGTCGTAGATTCCGCCCAATGTTGTTTTAATCATCAGCATACACATGCAAAATGTGACTTTTGCTGGGGAAAGTTTCATTCTTGTTGACTGCAGCTTTTCTCACGATAATCTCAATTAATATGTGGAAGAGATCGCATGATAGGGTGTCGCCCTGACTGAGGCCTCGCATTCCTTTGAGATCTTTACCAATAGTTACTGAGGATTTCCTGTCGATCAGTGTCATTCACACAAACACGTGCCAGCTTAGCAGGAATACCAAGCTGCAACATAGCTTGGTACAGTTTTCCCGTAACGGGCTATCGAAGGCTGCCTTATAAGCTACCAAGAGGTGGTAGTTGATGAGTTGTTTGCCGTGGGCTTTTCTCAGTATTTGACGTAATGTGAATATCTGGCCAACAGTTGGCTTTCCAGGCCTTAGGCCACAGTAAGGATGCCAAACTGGAAATACAGATTTTAATATTATTATTATTTACTGTTTCGCATATTATACTCGAGAAGACCTTGCATTTGAGGTAATCCAGCTTATTCGACTAGAGTTTGTACATATACTCGGGTCGTCTTTTTTTTGAAACTAGAACACAATATGCTAAGGCCCCAATCGTCGAGCATTCATTCGTTTAGCCAGATTTTACATATGGCCTGATGCATGCACCTTTTCAACTCATAGCCGCGAGCCTTGAACAGCTCAACCGGTAGTCCATCAGAACCAGGGGCTTTGTTGTTCCTCAACCGGCAAATATCACTTCTAACTTCGCTTTGGGTAGAACGCCATCGTCTTGTCTGTGGTCAATACCCTCTTTTGTATTGAACTCTCCTGGGAAATGTAAAGCAGATTAGGGATCTCGCCATATTCCCAACATATTCTGCACATCTGTGACAAGAATCCCGCCTTGTCTACACAAAAGCGGTCACCTGATCCATTTCCGTTGGTTTGGCTTTATACTATTCCGAAGAATATACGTACCTTATTCTTCCTTCGGTAAGATTCAATTTTCTCTCTCTCGCGCTTTCTCCACAAAAGTTTTTTCTTTCTAAATAAACGAGTTTCCTCTCTGCTCTTCTCCTTACACCACTGTGTCCTGGCTGGCGTTGCAACTGACAGAAGCATTGTCATACATGCAGCGTTCTTGAAATTACTTGCCATGCGAAAATCTTCATCGTACCATGGTTTGTCTTTTAGCAGCTTTTCATAACCAAGTACACGCTGAAATTTCTTTTTGTTATTTTTGTTGTTGTTTGGATGCAAATATATCGTGTTTGTGGTTTGTTTCAATTATATTATACTTGTGTCCAAACACATTGTGTTTGCTATTCAATATTACATGTTTGGGACACAATGATTAGTAGGTTATAACACATGTATTGTACGAGACCCAAATGTGGCTTTGTTTGTTGAAAACTGCTCAAAACCAAACCGAGATAGACAACAAAGAAAAAAAGCAGCAGATCTCAAATTCACGAAAACAATGCTTTGCAGACATGTACATTGTTCCTGCAATATGTTGCTGGGGCGGATATTTTTCAGCGTGAACGGTCTGCAGCAGTTTTCATCAAATGTAAATGTACTTCCATTGCGCTGCAGCATCATAAAGTGGGGGTGCGTTTCCCGCCAGTAGCTGAGTGATTTTCTCGGTATAGGTCGTGCCAATCTCAGGTAAGTGCATGCTGAAAAATAAGGGGAACATATCGCAGGAACCATGTACATGTTTTGCAGGAATTGTGTTCGTGAATTGAAGATCTGCTGCTTTTCGTTTCTTTATTGTGACAAACATCGTCATTTTCAGCAGTTTCAACAAACAAAGCGACATACATTTGGGTCACAAATACATATATAATAACCTATTAAACATTGTGTCACAAACATGTTATATTGAATAGTAAACACAATGTGTTTGGACACAAGTATACTATATTTGCGACAAGCTACAAACATGTTATATTTGCATCCAAACAACAACAAAAATACTACATTTTGTGCAGCTTTCCGATGTCCAGCTTTCTATATGTTTGGTTTCGTGCGACATTGGCTCTGCCAGGTGATCCATCTGGTTCTGCGCCTGTTGATCAGGAGATATTCAACCTTATGGCTGTCATTATGTTGGAATCTTTTGATGGCATGTGATGGCATGTAAACTGAATTTACCGATGGTTGGTTCAAAGGCATTGTCTCTGGCGACTTCAGCATTAATATAATCTTAATTTCATGGCCAGGCCAGCGGTCGTGTGTTTCGTCTATGCTTTCATAGAACATGTCCTTGGTGTCATCGTTATGTCCTTCTGTCGGGGAATGTACACAAATTAGCGACATGTTAAAGTATTTCGCTTTTATGCGGATGGTGGGGTTAACCTTGAGACCAGATGGCGCAATCTTTTGCCAACTACAAATCCGTAACCAAATGCATGATTCTATCATGGCAGCTGTCGTATACGTCACAGTTCTTCTTCCTTGTACAGGCATGTCCTGTCTATTGCATCTCCTGGATAATTATTCTCCTTATGATTCTCCTGGCCGTCGGTGGTGCGATGGGTAGTGTGCGCGCCACTTGCACTTGAGATCCTGGGTTCAATCCCTGCTTTGACCACCTTAACTATCGAGTATTTAGCCATGAAAATGCTTCTCAAAAATACCGTTCGGAACCGGTGTAAAACTGTAGGTCCCAATCAATGAGTATAAAACTAGAAAGCGCACAGCTCAGTGGTTGCGAGAAGCTCCCCACGCTTCCTTCAGGGATGTAATGGGAAACCATTTATTTTATTTTATTATAATTCTCGGTGGCAGTTGAATGGTGGCACCGGATCTGTATTATGTTCTTGCATTTCAAGTTCATATCCGCAAATCAAGGTCCTTATAAAGTTTGTGGTGGTCGTGAACAAATAGCGGGGTTTTATGTTTCTTATTCTCATTTCGTAATTTCAATGTCAATATAACGGTGGCGGAAGGCAACAACATAATACAGTTTTTGCATTTTCCCTACTGCCAGGATGATTATATCTCATATTTAACCTGAGACGCATCAGTGACCGCATAACCAATCAGGTTGCTCATTCATTTCGGAGGGTTCCGAGAAACCCGTTTCTCGGGACATATTACGAGGAAGTAATCGGTTGCTTGGACTGTCCTACGAAGGAATCATTGCTGACTACTCCCAAATGAGTGGTCATCAGAATCGATCCACCTCCACGGTCCCAATGTTTTGAACTTTGTAATCACACAAAAGTGGGAAGGAATTAAAACTATGCTGTGACATCACATGTTTTGAGCTACGTATTTCTTGAAAACAAATGAAGAAGAGTCTGGAACAAATGACCGCTTTATGTAAAGGGTTTCTCAGTAAGAATGCACTTTTCCAATTTAAAATAAAAACACGTATTTTTTGACATAGTTGTGATTTTTTTTATTTGATTGTAAATGAGACATGTTCCGATTAAATATGGAATAACATATCCGTCAAATGGCCCCCACGGATCGGATAACAGGCCATTACTCTTTTCATGAAATTGTCCATGACTTTTTCACAGAGATGTGGCTGTATCTCACCGATGATGCGTTGGGTCTCGGATTTGAGCTCGGGAATTGATTCTGATTTATCGCATAAACACGACATTTCACAAAACCCCGAAGAAAGAAATCGCACGGCATTAAGTCGCATCATCTTGGTGGTCAGTTAACATTAGAATTTCTTGAGATAATTTGTTCTGGAAATCGTTGCTGCAATAAATCGATTGTTTCGCGCATGGCAGGTGGCACCGTTTTGCTGAAACCACATGTCGTCCACATCCATGCCGTCCAGCTGAGGCCACAAGAACTCCGTTATCATGTTCCTGTAACGAATGCCGTTCACAGTCACTGCACTTTCGGCCTCATCTTCAAAACGACTCATCTTCAAATCACGCCGCCTGACCAAAATCCGCACCAGACAGTTGCTCGTTGTGGCTGCATTTATGACAGTTTTGTGTATTCACGAAGCCATTCAGATGGATATGAGCTTCGTCGGAGAAGATTACTTTTCTTTTGGAAAATTGGTATTGACTTCACTTTGCTCCATTACCCATTGAACGAATTGCCGTTGCTTTCCATGGTCTGCTGGTTTGAGCTCCTAGACAGGGTTCGTATTTCGTGGGTAATGAGTTACCCTGGGTTTCTCCATACCCTGCGTCAAAAAAAATTCTTCCATACGAATTGGACAAGTTTATGAAAACCCCTTAGAAACCAGCAAAAATTGTTTATTTTTTCGATTGGACGCAACCCATTACCCATCGTCGTGGGTAGCTACCCATTATTTTCCCCATTTCCCTGAGGGTAATGGGAAATCGTGATGGGTAATTCCCCATTTCCTGGGTAGCTACCCATTATTTTCCCCATTGCCCTGAGGATAATGTGTAATCATGATGGGTAATTCGTCATTTTCGTGGGGAGCTACCAATTATTTTCCCCATACCCTGCGGGTAATGGGTAAATGTTCATTACACATTCCCCACGACGATGTGTATAGGTTACTCATGGGGGTTACTCTGCTCCTAAATACTCTGAATTTTGTACGCATGAAGGTGGAGGTCTTTTGTCAAAATTCACTGCGTAGTGCTTCGTGAGATGTGAAGCTCTTCATTTTTAATAATCGGAATAAACATATGTGATAGCTGCCAAATTTTAGAGTTGCCACTTGCACAAAAAAAATACATGAGGTGTTAGGGGACACCCGGTTGGAACGAAGATCCTTTCACTATATATTATGTACTAGTTAGTTCCAACACTCCTAAGCCGCCTGTTTACAAATACTTTTTGTAAGATAGTAAAAATTTTTTTAAGAACTTTTTTCTTTATTGGATGTAGTTTTTAAAAAAAAGTATATTTTGATGTCCTTTTTGTAAGAATATGTATTATATTTTCCCGAAAAGGTCCTTTCTTTAATGAGCGGTACTTCTCTTATTAAAAGCTAATATTTTTTTTAGAAAAGGTACCATTTTTAATAAGATGTACTTTCTGTAAGAACAAGCCTAAGCGTATGATTTGTTTTACTAACAAGTACCTTTTTTTAAGAACAGGTACTTTTTGAAGAAGTGGTACTCTTTTTAGGAAAAGGTTATTTTTTAAGAAAATCTACTTATTTTCAGAAAGGCTACTTGTTAAGAAAAGGAATTTTTTTAAGAAAATGTATTAAGAGAGGATATTTTTTGAAGAACAGGTTTTTTAAAGAAATGGGAATTTTTTAGAATTGTACCTTTTTTCAAGAACAGCTACAATTTTAATAGTTGGTACTTTTCTTAAGAAATGTTATTTTGTTTTACATAAAAGGTAATCTTTAAAGAAAAAGAAGTTTTTTAAGATAAGGCAATTTGTTGTAAGAAAATGTACTTTGTTAGGAAAATGTACTTGTTTAAAAAATTACCTTTTTGAAGAAAAGGTACTTATTTAAAAAAATATTTTTTGAATAAGTGATGATTTATCCGACCTTTCGTATTGTATTAAAATATTAAATTGTTCGAGCGTTTGGTCGTATTTTCAATTTCTGTTTTTCTTCGATATTTCGCTACCCTTTGGATAGCATCGTCAGGAAGATAAACACAATTATTAATAAGAAATGAAAATAATTAATAATTGTGCTTATCTTCCTGACGATGCTATCCAAAAGGTAGAGAAATATCGAAGAAAAAAAATAAATTGAAAATACGACCAAACGCTCGAACAATTTAATATTTAAATAAAAATATTTTGTTTAAGAAAATGTACTTTTTGTAAGAAAATGTACTTTTGTAAGCAAAGGTACTTCTCTTTAAGATAAGGATTTTTTTTTAAAGAAAAGGTGCTCTGTTTAAGAATGTGAATAGGTATTTTTTTTTGAGAAAATTTACGTTTTTCAAGAAAACGCACTTATTTAAGAAAATATTATTGATGTGTTAACATCTATACGCGCGCCTCTAGGGCAGTAAACTATAAATTTAATACATACGCAAGTGTTAGGTTTGTAAGAGTAAATCATCGTTTGTTTGTTCGTTGCTTGGCAGTCAGTATTGAAAGTGATTATTGGGCGATTTTCATATAATTTTCCCTTGCGATTTTCTCCGGAAATTCATAGCCGATTTTATTAATTTTTGGATTAAAAAGCTAGTGCGGGTTTCGACGAAGAGTTTAGGCCAAAAATTAAGGCGATCCGATATCGGCGAGCCGAGATTTAAGTGTTTTAATTTGGAGTATTAATTTGGAGTAATATTAAAAAAGTAATTTATGTTGATCTTCGGTTATATCGTACGAATATAACAATGTATGTATGTATGTACAAGTGTCTGTTGCTTTGCATTCTTTGACTTTTATGGGAATAAAACAAAAAGTATGGAGCAAGAAAATAATGACACATGTGCTTGCACTGGGTCTTTAAATAATTTTAAGTATTAATATTATTTAACTGTAACGTCATCATATGATTGAACGCTGTTTTTTATTTTCCAATGTAACATTTACGAATGTGTTCATAGAAATCGAACAGGTACCGTGTAGCAAAAAGGTGTTAACACATCGCCCGTGAGTTCGAACACTCATTGGATTTTGTTTTAAACTTCGCTCACTTTGGCTTTTCTAAATTTACTCTTTATTCGGTTCAAAACTACAATATGTAATAAACAGGCTCCACCTAGAGAACTTCCCATTAAACAACAAAAAAAGGTCTCCCCCCTATGTTAGTCTAGACTCAAACCAAACCAAAAGTAAGAGTGTAAGAGTAAGTGTGCTGCCACATGTAATTCCACAAAAAGGATGTACAGGTAGAGAAGAAAAAACCCCGGAATTTGGAAACCCTAGTAGAAGAGAACCAAAAAAGTCGACGTGATTCACTCAAACGCATTTCTCCCCGCGTCATAACTTGACTATTTCGTACGTTTTACATACTTTATGTAATTTTATTTAAATATGGTTGGAATTTCTATAGTTAGATACAATAACATCATCAGAAAACTGCTCGTGTATTGAAATATTCTACGAAGAGAGTTAGAGACAGAGCAGATAAACGACGCACTTCACTCGTTTTCTTTGTTCGCATTCCACTTCATGAGTAAATTTGCTTCTCTATACCATAGTTGCTTTCTAAATTCCACGCTCAGGGTTGTATTTCATGTACTGCCAGTCGTGCACTTTGGCTTTTCTAAATTTCCTTTTTATTGGGTTCAAAACTGCAATATATAATAAACAGACTCCACCTAGAAAACTTCCCAGTAAACCAAATCAAACCAAAAGTACCCAATATAGTTGATAATAATGGGTTGTAATAAAGTAGTTAAACAAAAGTTGTTTAAAATTTTTTCATTTAGCCCCCCATTCCGCAACGTACGATAAGGAACTTCGTTCCAATATGACACTAAATTTTAAAAAGTGCAATCTTACTGAGACACCTTTTACAAAACAGTTAAAATATATGGCATGCGGTATTACTGCCCTAATGTTAAACTGAAAATCAAATTGACCAACAAATGACTCAATCGTACAATTTTGACGGAATAATTCAATTGCATTTGTTTATCCATTAAATTTACATGTTCAATTTCTCTATAATTACGTATTTAAAATATTCATCAAATATATGAAACGGTTAATAATCAAAATTTTCTTATACAAATCATTTAATGAAGCTATCTATCATATGTATTATGAATATGACCCTACGGTTACGAGATTTGAATATAATGAACACAACGTTTCAAGTATAAAAATTATAATTATCAGACTAATAAATTCCAAAAACGAACCACTCTACTACACAAGACAGATATTAGCTCAATTTCTTTCTAGAAATATAATTCAATATTTCACCACGAAGTTTAATGCGAATTCAATAAAAGTTCAAAAGAATTATGTGACCAATAATTCAATTTGGCTGGAACCAACAATATACGCACATACTACATGAGAATATTCACTCACCGGTGGTTTAATGAAATATATTTATCAAGTTTTTTGCTGATAAAACTTTAATAAGTTTTCATTTGGTTGTAAGTCTTAGAGACGAGGGGAGGTGTTTGTGTCCGGGGGTTAGGTTACGTTGGGTAGACTTTAATGTTTATCGCTGCTTAAGCAAATAAAACCTTGAAAGCGGAAATGAAGCGAAATCCGCACAGCATGTATTGCATGTAGCAGACATCAGTCAAGACATCTCATTGTCGCGTCACTAGCTGATCTTGTCCGATCAATGTTAATTGCACTTCTGGAATTTTTGTTAGGTTAGGAAATAAATGTTAGGTCATAAACGAATTGAGAATACGGTATAGCGTCATAATGTACAAAGACTGAAGAAGAATGAATGAGGAATGAATGAAGAATGCTACAAAGAAACACATTTAGGGGCCCATTTTTCTTCTTAAGTGTTATTGTCTTCAAATTCATATTGGTTTTTGTTCAGTAACCTATTTGAGAATACTTTCATCCTAATCTCAAAGAAAATCAACTTTAAGGTCTGAACCAAAATACGAGCTCAGTCCCAAAACTAGCCGGCCTAACAAAGGAGTTATCAAAAAGTTGGGAAGAATTTTCTTTATTTTTTAACATAATCCCCTTTTAGCTCGATACACTTTTTCCAGCGATATTTCATAGCATCGATACCCTATTTATAGTAAGAACTGTCAAATTCCTTTAAACAACCATTAACCGCAGACTCCACCTCTTCATTGTTGGCCTATCTTTTACCACCGAACCATTTTTTCAAGTTTAGAAATAGAAAATAGATCGAGTGAGCTAAATCTGGCGAATAAGGTGCGTGATGAAGCAATTCGAACTTTAATTCATTAATTTTGGTCATCGCAATAGAGGATGTGTGAACTGGAGCATTGCCTTGATTGAATAGCAGTTTCTTTTTCGTTAAATGCGGCATTTTTTCCACAATTTCATCACTTAAATACTGAAATAATTAGCATAATATTCACCGCTGATGGGGTTTCCTGTCTGAAGATAACACAGTGCAACAAAAAAAATAATACCCTATTCGGACACCACTACGTGATAAAAGACCAAACAAAAAAAAGACCCGTGTCTCCCTGTTTTGCCTAAATTCGTGAACTGTTTTTTTTATGGGCCTCCAAAAATTTTCATTTTGGCCAAAAAAATTATCATTTTGTCAGGCTCATATCTTGCAAACTGTTCGGAATTTTGATTTACTCTCTGAGGGAAAGTTGTAGCTCCTGTCATAAAGAACATATAAAATCAAAAAAAACTTCATAGTCAAGGTCAAAATCGCAAAAAAAAAAACTTTAAAAAAAATCGGTTTTTTGTTATCTTTTTTCCTCTGTTCCGGTCCATAGGTAGCAAACCGTTCAAAATTCTAGGAAACAATCAACTACAAAAATGTACCTAATATCTCAATAAACAACTTTCTGGAACATATGAACTTGTTTCCTTGATTGTTTCTTTGAAAAAAGGTAAAATCGAATTTTTCGATTTTGACCTTGAAGATGAAGTTTTTGTTGATTTTATATGTTCTTTGTGACAAGAGATACAAGTTTCCCTCAGAGAGTAAATCAAAATTCCGAACGGTTTGCAAGATATGAGCCTGACAAAAGGATCACTATTTTGCAAGAAAATTCCGAACAGTTTGCAAGTTATGAGCCTGACAAAATTATCACTTTTCTGCAAAAATGTCGCCGAGGCCCTAAATCTTTGGGGGCCCATAAAAAAAGTGCATGACTTTGGGCAAAACTGGGACACACGGGTCTATTTTTTTTTTGTCTTTTATTACGTAGTGGTGTCCGTATATGGTTATATTTCCATGACTTAAAAAATTACACATATTGTAATCAATACAAATTATCATCTGCCTGATGAAACCGTATTCGCGTTCTTTGGACATGAGTCTCCCATTCCAGTCCAATGATTTGACTGCTCCTTTGTGTCAGGTGTGAAGTGGTGGACCCATATCTCATCCATGGTTATAAAACGAGATAAAAATTCAGATTTATTGCGGTGAAACCATGCCAAACACTCTACTGAAACGACTATCTTCACGACGCTGTTTGTGTTCTATTGAAAGCAAACGCGGCACCCATCTTGCGCTCAGCTTCCTAATCTTTAAATCTACGGTCAATATACGATGTATAGCACTTTTTGAAATACGCACCTTCAGCCTGATGATCATCCAATGCCATTTTGTGGATTTTCGTAACCGTGTCTGGTGTGGACACCTCAATTGATCGACCACTATGGTGTTCGTCTTGGCAGCCCGTACAGCCTCGTCTAAGGTCTGCTACCCAATATTTTAAATCCGTTAAGGACGGATCAGACTCCCCCAGCGTAGAATCTAGCTTGGCTTTAATGTTGCTTGAACTGAGATCTTTCAAATGGAAATATTTACAAATTCACAGAGATCAGTTACTTTTGATGGCTCAAATAAAAATTCTAAACTACTTGGCGCCTTGGAATTTAAAACATATGTTTCATAAGGTTGCCACTTTTCACCAAAATATTTTTTTCAAACTACTGGCACCATCTATACGTCAAGTTGCCACCCTCGTACGCACTTGCCTACGATACGAAATATTTTGGTTCCATGTGTTTTAGATAAACTTCTTTAAATTCGAAGTTATGAAAATATGAACTCATGCATTTCGTCCACAAAAAGACAAGTTGTTGATAAAACCTATAGACTTAGGTAAAATAGTCTAACTCGAGGACGAATTACAAATTGAAAAGACTTTCCGGCTGTTTTGAGCAGTAGCATCACTTCAACACTACATCAGTTCAACTATCATCTGGGAAATTACTATTGATGTGGAAAAAGTAGATCTCACTTTAAACCCTCGATCGGCCAACCCTATATGTTGGATTTTTTCAATTATTTCGGGCGAAGCTAGCTCAACATGGGGGCGTTCAAAACGTTTCACGATATGGTACCTGTAGTACTACCGGGACCACTTATTTATCATATGAATTGAGTTTCCGCAATCTTTATTAAACTTTTCCTCAAGCTTTTTATCTTCTTACATCTTAAATACTACTTGATTATCGAAATAAATGGTTTTCAATTAGATCCCATGAAGGAGTTGGGGAGAGCTCCTCACAACCAGTGATCTGTGCGCTTTCTAATTTTATACCTACAGTTTTTACACCGATTCCGATCGCTATTTTGAGAAGTCACTATGCGAGGTGACGGCAGCCGACCGAAACTTAAGGTGGTCAGAGTAGAGATCGAACCCAGGATCTCATGTACAAGAGGCGCGCACACTAACCATTGCACCATCGTCGGTCATCCAAACCAAGCAAAATATTGTAACTACGAGTTTACTGAACTTTGCTCTGGTCACACATGTTGTAGGGATAGTAGTTTACGACTAGAGCGTCCAAAAAACCATAATTTTTGAAAACCCGGTTTTCAGTTTGTTCAATAAATTTTTAAGGAAACCGGGTTTCGGTTCGTAATTTTGGCATTACCCGGTGGAACTGCTTTTCGGTTATTTATTTTCAATTAAATTACACATTTATTTATTCATGTTTAAACATCAAAATTTCACAGCTTATTTAAATTTGGCAATCATGTGCCATGGATGGGTTACCCTGGATAGCCCACTACCCATCGCCGTGGGTAATGGATAAAGGTCACTTACCCATTCCCCATGTGTAATGGGTAATCTTTATGGGTAATTCCTCATTGTCGCCGTTCCCCAAAATCACTCCTTTTCAGAAATTGAACGACAGTGGACAACATTGATAATATCTTCCCTACAATTTGATTGACCATTGCAAATGTTGATAATATATTGCGTGAACAACTTGATGCTACATGCGTGGAAATATTTCGTAGATTTTTTTTTTTGAAATATGTGACTTACTCCACGAAAAGGGACCTCTGCGCCGAAAAGAAGTTATAGAGAAAAACGCGTTTAAAAATAGCGCCTCGCGTTTTAAAAAAGCGCCAAAAAAGCGTGTTAGGAGTAAAAGAGAGTAAAATTTTGATATTTTTGTAATTTTGTACCTTTGATTTTGAACTTTTTTTAAATTTCAAATATTATAATATATTTATATTTACAATTATTTATATCACATTTTTCAATTTTTTCATTAATTATGTTCATCTTTACAGGTGATTTGTAAAAAAACTAAAAGACATAGAAACTTGCGGTTTGCGGGATTTGAAAGAGCGATTCCTATAAGAATCACTCAAAAAGTAAAAAAAAATTTTTCGGCGCAGAGGTCCCTTTTCGTGGAGCAGGTCACATATAAGATTTTGGAACAACATAACTTTAAAAAAAACTGCTCAACAGGGACTAAAAATCCGGTTCCAACGGTTGATCGAAATTGCAAAACCGGCGGCCGGTGGATGCCCAAAAAAAAATCAGTAGAATGGTTTTCGGTTTCGGGATTTGAATATTTTATCTCAACCGCCGATCCTTGTATCCTCAACGCCGATTAACACACTACTGATTCACTGGCACTGAATCAGTCACCCGAATACGTTCACCAGCGATTACATCCATCGACTTTAGGGCAAACAAAATGCTGACGTTCACGTATATTCCAATGCGTTATCTTCAATCATTGTACCTGTAACCCCAGATTGATCTCCGGTATGGTCCAATTCCCGTTCGCTCTAGGTCAGCCAACAACTGATGTTCGAGGAAATACTGATACTGGGGTCGAATTTCCTCATCCGTTTCGTATCGTAATCCAAACTTTAGAAGCTTGCTTCCAAATAATCAATAATCAAACGAATCGATACTATGTTTATTTCCGAAATACCATCGAATATACCCTTTGAAAACACTGTTGTAAACCAGAACCATTATATGTTTTTAATATTGTTTTCATGAATTGACGATCTGCTGCGTTTTTGTCTGTCACGTTTTTGTTTTCAGCAGTTTTCAACAAACAAATCCATATTTGGGTCACAAAGACATATATTATAATCTATTAATCATTGTTTCACAAAGATGTAATATTCAATAACAAAAACAATGTGTTTGGACGCAAGTATACTATATTTGCGACAATCTACAAACACGTTATATTGGCACCCAAACAACAAAAAATACCGATTTTTTCATCGTTTATTGCCGGTAAACTCACTTAGTGACAGCGACACTATCGAGTATTTACACCCTGAAAAGTAACGGCCCCAGCAACATATTGCAAGAACCATGTACATATTTGCAGCCCTTGCTTTC
This sequence comes from Phaonia tiefii, assembly GCA_963931995.1. Taxonomy (NCBI): domain Eukaryota; kingdom Metazoa; phylum Arthropoda; class Insecta; order Diptera; family Muscidae; genus Phaonia; species Phaonia tiefii. Next base: position 163,784,311 of record OZ008367.1, read on the forward strand.
ATGAATTGAGGATCCGCTGGTTTTTGTTTCTTTATTGTTTGTCACGTTTTTGTTGTCAGTAGTTTTCAACAAAAAACCAAATTTGGATCACAAATATATATATTATAACCCATTAATCGGTGTGTCTCCAACATGTAACATTCGATAGCAAACACAATGTGTTTGGACACAAGTACACTATAGTTGCGACAAGCTACAATCACTTTATATTTGCATCCAAACAACAAATATACAGATCTGTAAGCGTGCATCCGTTGAAGGTTTCTTTAATCGTTTTCGGCCAAAATGACCATTGCTAACCATTGAAATTGGTTAATTAAACCAAAATAAAGGAGCAACCTTATTATTACCCTAGTCGGGAAAATTAGTTTCGTAGGATTTTGTGGCACCTGGAGAAAAATTCAGTCGAACACGAAACCACGTTATAACTTGTAGCATTTAGATTAATCCTAAGGAATAAAAATAAGCTTATTAAATGCCAATATAAATAATCACTGCCGCTAATAGGGTCTCACTCATTCAATGTGCTTCCCTCAGTGTCACAAATGCCACATCGTTTCACAACTGCCTCCTCCATTATACCGCCCTGACTGACTAACATTCTATGTGATTTAGCTAATTTTAACACAATTTTATTAAAACTTTAATAAATAAAATTCAATATTCAAAACGACATGAACATCAAATCAATTTGTTTCACATAAAACGTTTTCATGTTTTACATTTATCTATGAAATTTAATCAATATTTACTTGAATAATCAAATAAAATTTAATAAATTTTCTGCATCATTCATTATCTATAGTACATCTCTCTATCTCTGTCTTTGTCGCTCGCTATCTGCTGGTCTGATGTTTCCCGTTGAACCTTAACCGAAGCCGCTAATATGTGATGACGCTTGCGTCTGCATCAGCCGCATCAAAATGATGGCCATCATCACCTTCACCATTTCTCATTACCTTTATCAACGTCAACGTCAACGTCATCGTCATATCAATCTCCATCTTTAGCTTCATCTTGATCACCAGCATCTTTATCATCATCAGCAAAATCACAGTTTTAACAAATTTACTATATTTACCCGGCAGACTGGCTGACAGCTGGACGGACATATCCGCAACTTGTTGTATAGTTCCCCATCCTCCCAAAAAAATTTGGTTAAATATTTGCTAAATTCTTTTGTTAATAACCGCATATTTGATCAGTTTTGTCAAAACATAAGTCAATCGCATCAAAACAAATTTGCATGATAATGATGATGATGCCTTGTTAAATTTCAAATTAAAATTCACGCGATTTGAATTCGATGATTTCATTCAAAGACGTATCAATGAATGATTGATCCCATCCAATCCAATCTATTAGTAAGAAATTGCTTCCTATATTGTATATTTTTGTTGTTATAATCATTTAATAATTTGTTAACTCATTACGAAGTTACAATTTGTAATGCAGACAATATGAAGCAGGAAATTGAACATTGGGATAATTTTTTAAATTGCATCCCCTAATCGGGTAATAACGGGTTTTTCAACAGAGACGCTACAAAAGTAAATCGATAGGGACAGCAAACGACGCCACAGTTTTTCCCGCTCTTTTGACATTTCTCTTCAGTAAGGGTTGCCATTTCATCATGGAAAGATATACGAGCAAACAACGAGTCGAAATTATTAAAATTTACTACCGAAATTTGGAGTCAGTGGCCTCAACTTTAAATTTATGGTCGACATAATCGTCCCACCAGATCAACAATTGAGCGTCTAGTGGAAAAATTTGAATCCACAGGCACAGTACAAAATGTTCCCGTGCCAGTGAGACAAAGAAGTGCCCGTAGTATCGAGAATATTGCTGCCACTGAGGCTTCAGTTCAATAAAGCCCAAATGTGTCTCTCACACGTCGTTGTCAAGCGTTGGGCATCTCTGTGACGTCGTTGTGGGGAATTTTGCGAAAAGATCTTGGCCTACATCCGTACGAGATCAAATTGACGCAAGAACTGAAGCCGCTTGACCACCATAAGCGTGGTATGTTCGTGACGAAATGCTTCGGATTTTCATCGGAAAATCATCTTCAGCGATGAGGCTCATTTCTGGCTGAATGGCTTCGTCAATAAGCAAAATATGCGTTATAGGTCAGACAGCAATCCACACGTAATCCCTGAGTCATCATTGCATCCCGAAAAAATTATGGTTTGGTGCGGCTTATGGGCCGGCGGCGTCATTGGGCCGTACTTCTTCCGTGATGATTAAGACCGGCACATTACTGTGAATGCGAATCGCTACCGTTCAATGATAACCGAATATTTTTGGCCCCAATTGGATAATATGAACTTGGAGGACATGTGGTTCCAACAGGACGGCGCCACAAGCCACACAGCGAATGCACAATCAATTTATTGGAAACCAAGTTTGGTGAACGTGATATCTCACGAAATGGCCCAGTCGATTGGCCGCCTCGGTCGTGCGATTTGACGCCGTTAGATTATTGCCTGTGGGGCTACGTCAAGTCTATGGTCTATGCCAACAAGCCAGCGACGATTGATGAACTTCGTACGAATATCGAACGTGAAATTACAGCAGTATCGGCCGATTTATGCTTTAAAACCGTCGAAAATTGGGTTCAGCGTCTGGACTTCTGCAAGCGTGCCCGTGGTGGCCATGCAAAAGAAATCGAGTTCCATACATAATGGCATCGAACGTACTTTCACAGGAATAAAGAATTTCATTGGTATTCAAAACCGGGTTTGTTTTATTTAAAAAAACTTTTGTAGCACTCTTATTGAAAAACCCGTTATGTTGCCCTCCAAAGAAAGTTTTGAAAAAGTATTTCTATACAAACATTTAATTTTTCGAAATCATAGATTAAAAATAAATATATGGTTTTCACATTACATCCCATGAAGGAATTGGGGAAAGCTTCTCACAAACCAGTGAGCTGTGCGCTTTCCAGTTTTACACTCACTGATTGGGACCAACAGTTTTACACCAGTTCCGAACGGTATTTGGAGAAGCTTTTTTTATGGCTAAATACTCGGTAGTGTCGCCGTCACTATGCGAGGTGTCCGCCGACGAATGAAATTTTGAGGTGGTCCGAGCAGGGATCGAACCCAGGTGCAAGCACATTAACCATTGGATCACCGACCACCGACGGAATCACAGTTGGTATCTTTCTAAAGCAAACCATTGATACAATTTTTCTATCTAAGAGGTGGCATGATTGGTCTCGTTGTGAGAACCTCTCCAGTAGGCCCTCATTGGCTGTTTTGGGAAATTACACGCTGAACAAAAACAAAAACGGGCCCTGTAACATTATGCAGGAACCATGCATATGTTTGGAATATTGTTTTCATGAATTGCAGATCTGCTGCTTCTTTTTTTCTTTGTTGTCTGTCATGTTTTTTTTGTCAGCAGTTTTCAACAAACAAAACCATATTTGGTTTAAAAAACATATATTATAGCATATAAATCGTTGTGTCTCCAAAATGTAATATTGAAACAAACACTATGTGTTTGGACACAATTATACTATATTTGCGGCAAGCTTCAAACACGTTATATTTGCAGCCGAACAGATTTTCAGCGTGTCTGAATGTTCTCGGACTTCATTGATCTGTAAGAATTCGTTTCAATATATTACGCCCACAGCCTGCATATCTATCTCGAACGAAAAGATAAGCGACCGAAATTCAGTCACTCAAATTCGACCAAATTGGGCTTATCTAAGTCGAAATTTTCGTTCGTCTGACTCCATGTTTGTTCCTAACTGGCAGCACATTTGAAATAGAGAAACCAAAATTTGTACTGAATAGTTTTGAAAAATGTTATGTTTGCATTCGACTTGAAACGACAAGATTGTGAAACCGGAATCAACTTTCTTTCATCTAGAACACGAACGAAAGCTTTCGTTCGAGATGGAGAAACAGGCTGTAAGTTTGCTACGAAAAATATCGGCCCCAGTAACATACTGCAAGAAACATGTACATATTAGCAAGCACTGTTTTCATGTGTTGAAGATCTGTTGCTTTTTTTTCTTTGTTGTCTGTCTCGTATTTGTTTTTATCGGATTTCAACAAAAAAGCCACATTTAGTTTTCAAAAACATATATTATAACCTATTAATTATTGTGTCTCAAACATGTTATATTGAATAGCAAACACAATGTGTTTGGGCACAAGTATAGTATATTTGCGACCAACTACCAATACGTTATCTTTGCATACAAAAATAAAAAAAAAACTGTTTTTTAAGGGTGTACAAACGGGTGATTTTTTTTGCTGTTTTGTTTTTCAGTATTAAGTTGTTGACACGTGATTCGTGACATGTGTGAAAGTCAAAAATATTCATTTTTCACCACAAATTGACCTACAAACGAACAACGCTTGCAAATCATTGAGTTTTATTATCAAAATTCGCGCTCTATTTTATGGATTACGTCCATTTTATGGTCGTCACTGTCAATTGGCCGCCTCGTTCGTACGATTTGAACCCACTAGACAACGAGGGCGGTACCAAAACTAGCCGACCTAACAAAGAAGATACAAAAAAGTTGGGGAAAATTTTCTTTATTTTTCAACATAATCTCCTTTTAGCTCGATACACTCGATACACTTTTTCCAGCGATATTCAATAGCTCCGATACCCTATTTATAGTGAGAACTGTCAAATTCCTTTGAACAACCATCAACCGCAGACTCCACCTCTTCACTGTTGGTAAAGCTTTTACCACCGAGCCATTTTTTCAAGTTTGGAAATAGAAAATAGTCCAAAAGGGAGCTAAATCTGGCGAATAAGGTGCATGATGAAGCAATTTGAACTTTAATTCATTAATTTTGGTCACCGCAATAGAGGATGTGTGAACTGGAGTATTGCCTTGATTGAATAGCACTTTCTTTTTCGCCAAATGCGGCATTTTTTCCACAATTTCATCACTTAAATACTGAATAAATTAGCATAATATTCGCCGCTGATGGGGTTTCCTGTCTGAAGATAACACAGTGCAACACGAAAAAATATAACCATATACGGACACCACTACGTGATAAAAGGTCAAATAGAAAAAAGACCAATGTCTCCCAGTTTTGCCTAAAGCCATGAACTTTTTTGTTATGGGCCCCCAAAGGTTTGGGGCCTCGGTGTAATTTATGCAAAAAAGTGATCATTTTGTCTCATATCTTGCAAACTGTTCGGAATTTTGATTTACTCACTGAAGTAAAGTTGTATAGAGTAAGTCAAAATTCCGAAAGGTTTACCAGACAAAATTACCACTTTTCTGCAAAAATGACACAGAGGCCCCAAATCTTTGGGAGCCCATAAAAAAAGCCACATGACATTGGGCAAAATTGGGAGACGTGGGTCTTTTTTTTTTGTCTTTTATCACGTAGTGGTGTCCGTATATGGTTACATAGTTCCATAAACATCCCAAAAAACAGACGCCATAATTGCCTGTCGATGGTACCGTCTTCACCCTTCTTTGGAGACGATTCTCTTATTCCAATCCACAGCTTTGACTGTTCCTGTGTCTCAGGTGTGAAGTGGTGGACCCACGTCTAATCCATGGTTAGTAATCGACGCAAAAATTCGGCTTTTTTGTATTGAAACCATGCCAAATACTCTACTGAAACGACTATCTTCACGACGCTGTTTGTGTTCTATTGAAAGCAAACGCGGCACCCATTTTGCGCACAGCTTTCTCATCTTTAAATCTTCGGTTAATATACAATGTATAACACTTTTTGAAATGCCTATCATTTCAGCTAGCTCACGCACCTGCAGGCTGACGATCATCCACTGCCATTTTGTGGATTTTCTGAACCGTGTCTGGAGTGGACACCTCAATTGGTCGACCACTACGATGTTCGTCTTGGCAACTCGTACGGCCTCGTTTAAGCTCTCCTACCCAATATTTCAGTCGTAAACGAAGGAGCAGACTCTCCCAGAGTAAAGTCCAGTTTGGCTTTAATATAGCTTGAACTGAGACCTTCCAAATGGAAATATGATGGCTCAAATAAAAATACTAAACCACGTGGCGCCTTGAAACTTAAAACCAATGTTTTACAAGGTTTCCACTTATCACCAAAATATTTTTTTTCAAGCTATTGGCACCATTCATACTTCAGGACGGCTAGCTTTGGAACCGCCCTTATATACTAGAGCTACCAAAAGAAAATGCATGAATTTGGTTGCGGATTTGTAGTTGGCGAAAGACTGCGACATCTGGTCTCAAGGTTCAACCCCGTAAGTGGACATATGCCACCATCTGCATATAAGCAAAATACTTTAACATATCGCTAATTTGTGTGCATGTCTCGACAGAAGGAAAGAACGCTGACACCGAGGACATGTTCTATGAGCACCTTCTAGGTGATTTTATTGCTAAAGTCAGCAGAGAAAATGATTTTGAACCAACCATCGGAATATTCGGTCTACAAGCCATGACTTCCGTTAATGGAAGGTGACTGTTATATTATGCCGCGGTGAAAAACATGCCTGTCAGTAGTACAAGATTCCAACATGAACTATCCCCTTGTCAACAGACGAAGAACCAGATTAATCACCTGGTAATTGTCCTGGTAATCATGATCCTGAAGCGAAGAGGAAACACATTACCCACTGTATGAAAACTGCTGCAGAGATAGTACTTGGTTTTGAAAAACCGCTTAAAGATAAACCATGGTACGATGGACTGTATCGTATGGCAAGTGATGAAAAGAACGCTGCACGTATGGCACGGTTTCAGTCAGTTGCAACACGAGCCGTGACAGAGCGGTATGAGGAGAAGAGGAAATCCATATATTTAGGAAGAAAACAAGGTTGTATAGAAAGCGTGAGAGTGAGCAAATTGTGTCTTCTTGAAGGAAGAATGGGACTCGTAAATTCTACCGTAACGTACAAAGCCAAACCAACGGCAATGGTCCAGGGCCCCACTTTTCTATAGATAAGGACGGGAATCTTGTCACAGATTTGCAGAGTATGTTGACAATATGGAGAGATCACTACTCTGCTATAAGTGTCACAGGAGACTTCAATATAGGTGAGGGTGTGCATCACATACAGGACGATGATGTCGACTGCCCCAGCCTATGGATGGTGTCGACTGCCCCATCAGCTCATATGCAAAATCTGGAGAGACAAATGCATGCCCGACGATTGGAGTCTTAGCATACTGAGCCCTGTTTTCAAAAAAAGCAATCCGAGTATATGTACCAACTATCGTGGATACCAAGTCATGTCGAGCGTAATGTCCTCAAGACTAAAGACGTTTGTTGCAGACTTGTTGCAGAAAAAAAAATTTTCAAAAAAGCCAATTTACTTCTGAACATTCGCGAAAAATTTCAGAAGTCTAGCTTTTACCGTTTCCGAGTTATTTGAAAATAAAAAATGCGTTACTAGATTTGAACAATACAGACCGACAGACAACAAAGCAAGTTAAATAAAACACTAAAAAACGACCCTGATTCCTTTGAAAGCTTATAAAACCCACAAACAAATTCAAAAAAGGTTTCAATTTCGGGGTTGAGCTTTTATTGGCATAGGCTTACTTTCCACCACATTTTATCACAACATGTCACTTGGAAAATGTTTTTTTTACCTTGGACTAACCCGTATATTGAAATCGAAGAATAATTCGTTTCTAAATATTATTATATTTGGGAGGAAATTCGCAACAGTTTCCACGTAAGTATATGTATGTTTGTGGGAAACACGCGAGTGCTTCCACATAAGTATATGGATGTTTGGGATTAAGAACGCATATGTTTCCACGTAAACGCATACATGTTTGTCTGTAAACATGATACTGTTTGTATTTAAATACAAGTAAGTTTGGGACTTGCAAACATATGAATATTTGAAGTGTGTTCCAAACATATACATGGTTGGTAGAAAAGGCTGCACGACAGCACGCTGTCTAGCACACTTAGGCTAAATAAGTCCATTGTGATACCTGTAGTTTCCTTTATAACAACTACTGACTAGTCGTCTAGCCAATTTGCCCTTTCAATGAATTTGTCTAAAAGACCTACAGGAATATCCTGAAGGACTAAGGTGATAACTAAATGTGTTCCGAATATCCTACTTCTCAGCCCTGTCAGAGCAGGGCAGTCTAAGAGAAGGTGTTTCGTCGTTTCCTCGTCCTCTTCCCTGCTGCATCTACAGAGAGTGGAGTATCTATGCCCCAATCTTAGGGCGTGTTTTCCTACAAGACAATGTTCCGTAAGTGTTCCTATTAATGTGGATAACCTGCCTCTCGGCCAGTTAAGTAGTTGCCTAGTCCTCTTCCTGCCCATCTGTGGCCAAGGTACCCTGGTTTGTTTGCAAGTTGAAGTAAGTCTCCACTTGTCCTTGAACATATTATCGGCCCACTGCCTGTTCTGCAAACGGCAGGTAGAGATTGGCATATTAACACCTTATTTTGCCGGAAGAACCTGTGTCGTAGTATGTTTGGGAGAATATGTTAGAGAGGCCGTTCCATACACGTTGGATTTAACTGATTTTTTATCTTATTTTACAACAAATGTTTTTTTCCAATATTAATATTGCTTTTCATTTAACGGCAATATTTTCAAATTATATATTTTATATATTTCCCCAAATGTCTCGAGACTTATAAAATCAAATAATATAAGCCTGCCAGTATGTTTGTTGTAGATTTTTATTAGCGCTACAAGTATTTAAAGAAGATTTTCTATAAAAACAAAATTCAAATTTGTAGAAGGCTTCAAAGTGGTTGATGGGCGAGGTAGTAAACTTTAGGACTCCCACTGTGCGGCTCCAATGGGGTATGGGGTATATGTATAACAATCCAATATATTAACGTGTCTAGCATACGACCTTGCCTAGGCGCATGTAAAATTTTGTCTAGATCGGTCCAGTCGTTTAGAAACGACGGAATTATTACCATTTTTTTTTGTCGAAAAATCCCCCACTGTAGGCTGAGGTATTTTTACGCTCAAAATAATGCTTCATAAGCACATGACCCATTCGAACTACTTGAATCGCCATTCATTCGAACACAATAAAATCTCAAAATGTTCATGTTACTTCAACACCGTATTCAGCAATCAATCCACCACCACACTACATACTTGCGTACAATTGATTCCCACGAAATAATTATTTCATTCATTAGATGGAGGCGGAGAGGGCGTTGATTTGGTTAACATAGAAATCTCATATAATTATGCGATATCTTTGTGTCTTATTAAATAAAGAACCCATAATTAAGTATTAGCGCCTAAACAACAATCGAAAGGTAAATTTACAATTTATTTTGTTATTCCATGAAGAAAAAATCAATACTCATCGCTCCTTTGATCTGAGAAAAGAACAAAAACCCACAATATTTAATTTAATAAAACATCATCTTTTCAATCTACTGGAAACCTGAAAACCCCGATATTGTTACCTTTTCCTTTTCCCAATGGAGTTCAGTAACCCCTGGGAAGAAATACAACAAATTATAAAATTAAACTAAAAATAAGTTGCGATGTCAAAACAAAAAAGCTTAAATATCACAAATCCCCTTGTTCTGTTTTCGTTTCGTGATCTGTTGCTATTTAATTACGCTTAAATATATATGTATTTTTGGTTCGAATTGCCGTAAGGCTTTTGAGAAATGTAGAATGTTGTTAATAATTTATGTTTTATACGCTATTTATTAGGGGATTACGACTGTATCGAAATTTGGCAAAAAGAATAAACTTGTAATTATTTAAATCTTTCGAAATCTGTCTGTCAATTTGTCTTCGTGCTAGATTATTTTCTTTAATTAACGATGAAAAAATTATTTGATGAATGACATATGTGGAACATATGTTCGTGTTCCAATCAAGGGATTTAAGGGAGATATACAAACGAGGTTTCACTAGTATTGGGGCTTAATTAACATTTAAGAACATTTAGCAAAATACTCACATCATTTCTGTAACAATATAAGGAATGTACCTGGTTAACTTGACTGTAGTTATAAAAGAAATTTGAAATCTTGATGGGCGATCTTTTCTGTGATAGAAATGAAACGTAGTGTTACCGGAATTGAGTCGTGGTTTGAGAAAAATATTTATATTATTAGTCTAATCAAAAACAAATTTCAGGGGACACCCAGCTGGAACGAGGTTCCTTTCGCTATATATTATGTACTAGTTAGTTCCAACACGCCTTAGGCGCCCGGTGAAAAATATGATAATTTAAATGCATCTTTAAGAAAAGATACTTTTTGTAAAATGATAAAGTTTTTTAAGATTTTTTTTATATAATGTATTTTTTGATGTGTATGGCAATATATCAAAGTGAACACATGCAAACAACACACAGCGTTAGCATCACATACGTGGTTGTTGTACAACAATAGTTTCTGCCTGAAAATAAGTATGATGGTATTGATGTAGAAGCAGCGAATTAACAACCCAGTTAAACAAAAATAAAATTAAAATAATTTATTTTATCACAAAATCATTATCCACTTCTACATATTTATTTATATGTAAGTATGTATCTAGAAACCTCAATTTACTTAGCATTCGTACAACCAGCCTACTTAGTCTTATTTCAAACTGGACCGCTAACAACGGACTATCACTTAACCCACTTAAAACCAAGCTTATCTTGTTCTCTCAGAAATATAAAATACCCGCATTTGAACTGCCGTCAGTTAATGGGGTGCAATTACAGTTGACGGAAAAGGTCAAGTATCTGGGTATAATTCTCGACAGAAAACTGTCTTGGAAACCGAATGTGGAGGAGAGGGTGCAAAAGGCGTCTGTTGCTCTTTACTGCTGTAAAGGGGAAATATGAAAGCGCTGAGGACTGTCTCCTAAGATCACCATGTGGATTTATACGGCAATAGTCATACCAATACTTCTCTATGGCATCGTAGTATGATGGACGTCCCTCCAAAAGAAATATATTCTGAATTCCTTGATGAAAATTCAAAGATCAGCACTGATTAGCGTTAGTCGGGCAATGGGCACGACGTCAGGTATTGCTCTTAGTGCTATCCTGAAAATCTGTACTCCTGATATCTTGGCCGAATCGGCAGCCAATACATCCCTGGTGAGATTCAGAGATTGTGACGATTTGATATCGGGGCATTCCGGACACGCTGAACTACTACACACCGGATCAACTCTATTTCCCCAAAAACGGACTACTGTATCCCCTACCTTCTACCAGCGGCAAATCTAAGGACTTCTATTCCGAACAGGAATACCTGGGAAAAGTCCCTGGAAGGGGACACCAGTAGTATCAGATTTTTCACGGATGGATCAAAGTGGTGGTCCATTCACCGGACCTAAATGTAAATATCTCATTCAAGCTGCCTGATCACTGTAGTTTATTTCAGGCGGAAATTACCGCCATACTGGAGGTTGCTGAACTACTGAAAAGTAGTGTCACAACCCTCCGGAGAACATGTATCTACACAGACAGCCAGGCTGCCATAAAATCCCTGGAAATCATGTTTGGTACGTCCCTGACGGTGAAGGAATGCCACTCATGTCTTAGGGTGATGACAGAGTATTTTGACATCAGCCTCATCTGGGTACCGGGACACAGCGACATTCCAGGCAATTGCGTAGCGGATGCGTTAGCTAGACAGGGCACTACGACACAGGTTCTTGCGGCAAAAGAAGGTGTTAGTATACCAATCTTAACCTGCCATTTGCAGATCAGGCAGTGGGCCGATAATGTGTTCAAGGACAAGTGTAGACTTACTTCAACTTGCAAACAAGCCAGGGTCCTCTGGCCACAGGTGGACAGGAAGAGGACTATGCAACTACTTAACTTGCCGAGAGGCAGGTTATCCACAATGATAGGAACACTTACGGAACATTTTCTTGTAGGAAAACACGCCCTAAGATTTGGACATAGAAACTCCATGGAAGATGACGAGGAAACGACGAAACACCTTCTCTTGGATTGCTCTGGCAGAACTGAGAAGTAGGATATTCGGAACACATTTAGTTACACTAGCCATTGCACCACCGTGGTTATATGTGATGAAAAAAATTCATGCATTCCGCAGGCCTTATTTGAGGAAGGCATTACAAAAGAACCATTCCGCATGCCTTATTTGGGGAAGGCCTTGCGACTTCAATTTGAGTTGGGAAGTAGGTCGTCATCGGCAAAGAGTGTTGAATAGTATAGAGAACTCATAGAACGAATTGTATGACTGAAAAGCATTGGCGACATCTGTCGAATGATTCAAAACGTGTTACTCTTTTTTTTGTCCATTCATAATTTTAATCTGAAACATTTATGCCTTTTGAAACATTTATGCAGTTTGTATTGTTTTATGTAATAACATTGTCGAAATGGTGCATTTATATTGAAATATTCTATAAAGAGTATAAGACTGGTTTATGCTCTTTTACTCAGACTCTGTACATGAGGAAAACGAGTGCAATAAGCTCTTTATACTATTCAATACTTTTCTCGTCGCTCTGTTTATGACAAAACAAAAAAAAATATTTCCGTGAGCTAAATATTGCTTTATTTATTTTAACAATATAACATCTAATGTTAAAGCAGATGTAAGAAATAAAAAAAGTGCAATAGCAAAAGAGCCTTCAGCACAAAAACTATTCTTTTTTGTATTTTCCAGTGTAACATTTACTAATGTGTTCATAGAAATCGAACAGGTACCGTGTAACAAAAAGGTGTTAACATATCGCCCGTGAGTTCGAACACTCATTGATTTAAAAAAAGGGTATTTTTAGGTCCTTTTTGTAAGAATATGTATTTTTAAAGAGATGTACTTTTTTTATTAAAAGCTAATGTTTTTTTTTAAGAAAAGGTATTATTTTTAAGAAGAAGTACTTTCTGTAAGAAAAAGCCATAAGAGTATGATTTTTTTTTTTACAAATCAGTACTTGTTTTTAATCCTGCACAACCAATCATACTTATATTTTTTTGCGTTATAACCACTGTTATAGCTCATTCGCACTGAAAATATTTTCCTGCTTTCGTATCAAATGTCTTAACAAAATCTGAAGTCTTCGCAATTGACTAGGTATTGTTACTACGACAACAAAAACACCAAGCCTACAACAATAGGCATTTTACTGTGGCGGGTAATTTTCCACCATCAAATTCAGATCAAATGTGTTCCAAAAATAAAAGTAAACATTAAAGTATGAAAAATATGTGTTTGAGAAACAAAAAAATATCTAAGAAATGAGAAAAATAAATAAGTCGGCTATTTTAGTGGCACCACCACATCAATGCGCCGTGATTGAAATGGTTGTAAACAAATGTACTATTTGTTCGTAGTGTGTGATAAAACAGCGTTGCATAAAGCCAATCAAGCATTTTTTCCCGATTCCTAGACAAATAAGAAAAAATACCCGATTTGTCGTCTGTCAAAACGTATGAAATCAACAAAAGTGGAAAAATCAAGAAAACTGATGCCAGCGCGAATGCTGTATTAGTCAATTCAACTAAGATGTTCTAAAAACTCATTGTAAGAAACTATTGGAGCATCAAATATTTAAAAGTTATTAAGAAACGAAAGAGCTACACTTTTGGCTTTGATTTATTTTGGTATGAAATCACTTGTTGCAGTCTGCTAGGGACTACCAAAGATTGGTAGTCGAAAGGACTAATATTGGTTATTCAGGGTTAAGAACATGTACTTTTTAAAGAAGTGGTACTCTTTCTTTTTCCAAGAATATGTGAACTTTTAAGAGTGGTTATTTTGTTTCACAAAAAGGTATTCTTTAAAGAAAAGGTAGTTTTTAAGAAAATTCGATTTGGTGTAAGAAGCTGTACTTTGCTAAGAAAATGTACTTATTTAAAAAAAATAATTTTTTTTAAGAAAAGGTACTTTTTTTTAAAGATAATTTACTTTTTTTAAACAGAAGTGATTCTTTAAAATAATTTTTTTTTTAAGACAATGTACTTTGTTTAAGAGAAGGCACTTATTTAAGAAAATTATCTTTTTTTAAACTTCTTTCACTTTGGCTTTTCGAAATTGTCTTGTAACTAAATATTGGTTACAGGCTCCACCTAGAAAACTTGCCATTAAATAAATAAATGGTTTTCCGTTACATCCCATTAACGCATTAGGGAGAGCTTCTCACAAACCAGTGAGCTATGCGCGTTCTAGTTTTACACTCCCTGGTTTAATCCGGTTCCGAACGATATTGTGAGAAGCTTTTTCATGGCTAAATAGTCGATAGTGTCGCCGTCACTAAGCGAGGTGACCGTCACCGAAAGAAACTTAAAGGGGTCAGAGCGGGGATCGAACCCACGTTCTCATGCACAAGAGCCGCGCACACTACCATTGCACCACCTACGGCCACTAGAAACCCCCCATTACACAAGAAAATTCCCACCATATGTTAGTCTAGACACAAACCAAAGCAAAAATACCCAATATAATTGATAATACTGGGTTATAGCATAATAGTGTTAAAAACAAGTTGTTTAATTTTTTTTACTTAACCCCCACCCTCGTTCCAAAAATCTGTAATTTGTAACGGAAATTGGCTTTATTGCTTACCAAAATATTTTCCCTTTTTATCTACACACTTTTCCATGCGTTCGATCTTTTTGCTGTAGCATTTTTTTCCGTTCCGCTGGAGACACCCCAAGCACATGGTTTTTGGACGTATCAACGGCGTTTTATTCAGACGACAATTGTTGTCCACGCAGTTTGTCTTTGATATACGGGAACAAGAAGAAGGAATTGAGTGCCAAACTAAGAACTGTACGGCGAATGTCCCATTATTTCGATCGTAGTATTGTGGCATTGTCGTGGTAGAGTTTCACACTATGCAAAATGTTTGAAGTCATTGAGTGCAAACTCTTTCTAGTGTGGAATTTCTCGAAATACTTATCGATGTTAACAAAACCCTATTAGGTTAGGTTTTGCTAGTTTAGCAGCTGTTCAAATTTTATGGCCTCTTGTATATTTTGACTAAAACTTAATTTTTCCCAAGAACATGCAATTTTTCTCACGGCTATATCTCGGTAACCAATTGGAGTTTTATTCTTCTGACTTCGGCACAATTTTAGCTATAGACCAAGAGAAACAAAAATGCAAAACAAACTAATCCCAAAAAACTGCATCAAGTGCCTGAAAATGGCAAAAATTCGAACAATTTTAATTTTTTGAATCCTTTTTCACCATTTTTGGTCCATATCTGTCAAACTGTGGACTTCCATCAGTTTTTTACACGAAAGCTAAAATTTTTAACTCATATCTCGTGAACCATAAGATCTCTTTCTGTGTAACTTTACCTTCATCAAAATAAAAAAAAATATTAATTTTCCAACCGTATTTTACATCGTAAACTCGAGAAATGTAGCACAAGGCAAACAAATATAAATTAATCAATATTCATTGAAGTTGATGCTCTCTGTGAAGCTTGTGATGGTTCAGGTCCATGATATGAAACATCAGCATCATTTGAGCTTGATAGCACATCCAATGGCATATCTCCTTCGGTGTGTCCTTCAAACCTATCGTCCTTCGCGATTTCGGTGCCTGCATCTTCATATTGGTATACCTTTTTTGATTTGTATCGTTTTTACATTGGCATAGTGACCTGATGGAATCGCTCTCCTTGTTCGTCCGATTCGGTGAGAAATTGGTGTAAGAACTCATCAAAGTATTGATGCAGAAAATGTAATTTTAATGTCATGGATGCACTGATGTTATGAAAGTAATTGAGTATTGTTTTCGTGAAATGGATTTCTGAATGGGTGCCATTGTCAAGTGTGGTATATCTACATGCTTCAGTTTCCTGATACATTGCGAGAATATGGTTTTCACCCTTTTTTCATGAGAATTCAATCATAAATACTCTACTGTATCATAAATACTCTAATTTTTACTGAAGTACCTAGAAAAAAGTGTATGCAACATTTTTGTGAAAGGGATTTCTGAATCATGAGGATCGCCGCGGTGATACTTAAGATAGGATCATATGATGTAGGAGATGTGATTACCTTTGTGGATAGCACATAGGTACTCAATGCAATCAAACTCGTGCACATCGAAGCTGGAAGGATGGAATTTAAACGAGTTCTCAATATGATATCACATTATAAGCTGAGATTTTCAGGTTTGCTGGTCACAGAAATATAGTAGGGAACGGCGCAGTTATATCTCTCCTCAGAATAGGTTGTGCCAATGTTAGGCAGGCTGCGTATGCCTACGTTAGACCAACCATTTGTTACCTGTATGGTATGATTGACATGTGGGCTGCACGTAAAATCAATTCCGCCTGATGGATGAGGGTAGACTACGAGATTCTTCATGCAATTGATACTTCGTGCTGGCCTAAAGCGACTGAGAGGCTGAGCGGTCGGTCCATTGACTGAGCGGAGTTGACAACTGGGTCTGGAAGTTTCCCTTAGTATATTGCTTATTTTGAATATGTAACGGGGCTTTCAATAAGAGCGCTACAAAAGTTTTTTTAAATACAACAAAACCGGTTTTAGATACCAATGAAATTCTTTATTCCTGTGACAGTACGTTCGATGCCATTATGTATGGAACTCGATATCTTTTGCATGGCCACCACGGGCACGCTTGCAGAAGTCCAGACGCTGAACCCAATTTTCGACAGGTTTCAAGCATAAATCGGCCGATACTGCTGGAATTTCACGTTCGATATTCGTACGAAGTTCATCAATCGTCGCTGGCTTGTTGGCATAGACCATAGACTTGACGTAGCCCCCACAGGAAATAATCTAACGGCGTCAAATCGCACGACCGAGGCGGCCAATCGACTGGGCCATTTCGTGAGATGACACGTTCACCAAACTTGGTTCCCAATAAATTGATTGTGGCACTCGCTGTGTGGCTTGTGGCGCCGTCCTGTTGGAACCACATGTCCTCCAAGTCCATATTATCCAATTGGGGCCAAAAATATTCGGTTATCATTGAACGGTAGCGCTTCGCATTCACAGTAATGTGCCGGTCTTGATCATCACGGAAGAAGTACGGCCCAATGACCCCGCCGGCCCATAAACCGCACCAAACCGTAATTTTTTCGGGATTCAATGATAACTCGTGGATTACGTGTGGATTGTTGTCTGACCAATAACGCATATTTTGCTTATTGACGAAGCCATTCACCCAGAATTGAGCCTCATCGCTGAAGATGATTTTCCTATGTAAATCCGCCCAATTCAATTCACGAACATACGACGCTTATGGTGGTCAAGCGGCTTCAGTTCTTGCGTCAATTTGATCTTGTAAGGATGTAGGCCTTTTCGTAAAATTCGCCACAACGACGTCACAGAGATGCCCAACGCTTGAGAACGACGTGTGAGAGACACATTTGGGCTTTCTTCAACTGAAGCCTCAGCGGCAGCAATATTCTCGACACTACGGGCACTTCTTTGTCTCACTGGCACGGGAACATTTTGTACTGTGCCTGTGGATTCAAATTTTTCCACTAGACGCTCAATTGTTGATCTGGTAGGACGATTATGACGACCATAAATTTGACGTAGCGCTCTTAAAGTTGAGGCCACTGACTCCAAATTTCGGTAGTAAATTTTAATAATTTCAACTCGTTGTTGGCTCGTATATCTTTCCATGATGAAATGGCAAACCTTACTGAAGAGAAATGTCAAAAGTGCGGGAAAAAATATGGCGTCGTTTGCTGTCCCTATCGATTTACTTTTGTAGCGTCTCTGTTGAAAAACCCCTTATATTGATTCAGTGTTATTTATTGATTACCACAAATATTATGGTGATTACTTCTGTATGGCTGTATTTTTCTTATTGTGTAGTTTACTCTACTTCATATATATGTACGATTTCCAACTGCATTTTCTTCTTCTTCTCATGGTAGTCACAATGTTTACACAGAACACCGAGAGTACACGCTGAAAAATGTATCTTTTTTTGTTGTTTGCGTTTAAATATGCCTTGTTTGTAGTTGGTCGCAAGTACATAATACTTGTGCCCAAACACATTGTGTTTGCTATTCAATGTAGCATATTTGGGACACAATGATTAATAGGTTATAATATTTGTATTTGTGACCCAACTGTGGTTTTGTTTGATGAAAACTGTTGAAAACAAAAACGTGACAGACGTGACAAAAACGTGACAAGCAAAAAAAAATGCAGCAGGTCTTCAATTCACAAAAACAATGCTTGCAAACATATACATGGTTCCTGCAATATGTTATAGGGGCCGTTTTTTCAGCGTGTAGAATCAACTGAGAGATCATAGACCACCTTATATGATACACGCTGAAAAGTCAGTCTTTTTTGCTGTTTGGATGCAAATTTGTTGTGCTTGTTTGCAGCTTGTCGCAAATATAGTATACTTGTGTCCAAACACATTGTTGGAGACACAATGATTAATATCTTATAATATATGTTTTTGTGGTCCAAATATGGATTTCTTTGTTCACAACTGCTGAAGACAAAATATGACACACAACAAAGAAACAGATAAGCAGCAGATCTTCAATTCCTGCACGTAAGAACATGGATGTTCCAAACATATATATAGTTACTGCATAAAGTTACAGGGGCCGTTTTTTTCATTACATTAAGTTAATGACAGCTTTGCAATTTTAAATGTTAATAAATATCATGTAAATAGTATATAATAAACTAAACGTCATATTAAGCGGGAATCCACTGTATTTCAAATTTTACTGTTTTCAAGTGGCTAAGAAAATAAAATGGTACAAATATTTGATGGACGAAATAATTTTGGCGCCGAAGTATTTCACGGAAGTCGACTGAAATACAAATTAAAAAATTATAGGTTTCCTACTTAGGTTAAAGACGTAATCGCTGGCAGTTACGAATGTTACGAAGATACAGAATTAGAACAATAGTAGTTGAATATTAGCCAGTATGTTGAATAATTTCCAAACTATAATTGCTGTGGCTATTTACACCAAGTGTGGGGTATTTACTTTCAAAATAAAAAGGGGAAGTTCTTTCAAGTGGTGTATAACTATGTATCTAACAAATGCAAGAACACTGTAACATCACGTACAATTACGGCAAAGAGTTATAACTACAGGCGGATACATTGAAATATACAAAAGTAATTTTCATCTAAACAATTGTGTTTGCGTAATTTTGTTTTCGCCTATTGTGGAGATTTGTTTTGTTTCATACATTCATTTTGGCTGCTACCAAGAAATTGTGTCTTTAAGAATTTCTTTATTCTGACACTGCAGAGACGCAAAATTCCAAAAATTACAGAATTTGAGGAGAAAACTCTGCTCAGAATATACAAATAAATATCCAGCGGCTGTTGACTTTGAACCAGAGTCAGAGGGCTGAAATATGTAAACCGAACATAAATATCACCGACAAAAAATAACAAAATTTGGCACAGTAGTAGAGGGTGAGATCAGCCGGAATAAGTGGTTACTTAGTTTCACCCGAATAAATCTCCCCCACTTTGATGCCATGTTTTCAAACACCGAACAATGTATGCAAGAACTCTACACCCTCAACTCTGAAGAACCGACCAAAAATCAATTTAAAATTAATTGTATGAATAATAATCCCTTCTGATGATACAGACCCGAAGCTACAATTTATTGCTTCATCCAACACCCATTGGTGGTAAAATAATGTACGACTCTTAGCGTGTTATATTCAATTGAATTGATTTAGACTGAAGTGAACTGAATTGGATTGAACTGAATGGAATTGAGCTAAATTAAATTATATCGAATTGCATTGATTTAAATTAAGTTGAATTCAATTAAATTGAATAGAATTGAATTGAGTTGAATTGAATAGAATTGAATCGAACAGAATTGAATTGAGTTGCTCGAATTGAATTTAGTTGAATTGAATCGAGTTGAATTGGGTCGAATTGAATAGGTTTAAATTTAATTAAATTGAATTGAATCGAATTGAATTGAATTGAATTGAATTAAATTGACATGACTTGACTTGAATTGAATTGAACTGAAACGAATTGAACTGAATTGAGTTGAACTAAACTGAGTTGAGTCGAATTAAATTTAATTGAGTTGAACTGAACTGAATTGAGTTGAATCGAATTGAATTGATTTAAATTGAATTGAATTGGATTGAATTAGTTGAATTGAATTTATTTGAATTGAATTCAATTGAATTTATTTGCATTGAATTGAATTGAACTGAATTGAATTGAATTAAATTGAATTAACCCGAAGAGTATTGCATTGAATGGAATAGAAATTAATTTATTGGAAAGGAATTGAATTGAATTGAACTAAATTTCATTTAATTGAATTGAATTGCACTGGACTGAACTGAATTACACTGAACTGAATTAAATTGAAGTAAATTAAATAGAATTGAATTAAATTAAATTGAATAGAATTGAATTGAACTGAATTTAATTGAATATAACTGAAATCAATTGAATTTAATTCAATTGAATTGAATTAAAATTAGATGAATTTAATTGAATTGAGTTGACTGGAATTAAATTGAATTGAACTTAATTGAATTGAATTGCATTTCATTGAATTGAATTGCATTCAATGGAATTAAATTGAAATGAATTGAATTGATTTGAATTGAATTGAATTTAATTGAATTAAATTGTAGTGAATTGAATCGACTTGAATTGAATTGATTTTAATTGAATAAAATTGACTTGAATTGAATAAAATTGAATTGAAATGTATTAAATTG
This sequence comes from Phaonia tiefii, assembly GCA_963931995.1. NCBI lineage: Eukaryota > Metazoa > Arthropoda > Insecta > Diptera > Muscidae > Phaonia > Phaonia tiefii. The sequence goes on from OZ008367.1 coordinate 163,804,933, forward strand.
AATTTAACTGAACTCAATTGAATTGAATTGAAGTGAATTGAATTAAGTTGACTTGAATTGAATTAAATTGACTTGAGTTGAACTGAACTGAATTGAATCGATTTGAATTGAATTGAATTCAATTCAATTGAATTGAATTGAATCCAATTGAATTGAATTGAATTCAATAGGATTGAATTGAATTAAAGTGAGTTGAATTGAATTGAAATTAATTGAATGGAATTGAACTGGGCTCAATTGAATTGAATTGAAATTAATTTAATTGATCTGAATTGAATTTAATTGTATTAAATTGTTGTGAATTGAATCGACTTCAATTGAATTGATTTTAAATTAATTGAGTGGAATTGAATTGAACTGACCTTAATTAAATTGAACTAAATTAAATTGAAGTGAACTGAACTGAATTGAATTAAATTGACTTGAGTTGAATTAAATTGACTTGAGTTGAATTGAATTGAACTGAATTGAATCGATTTGAATTGAACTGAATTGAATTGAATATTGAATAGGATTGAATTGAATTGAATTGAAATGAATTGAATCGAATTGAATGGAATTGAATTGAATTGGATATAATTAATTGAATTGAATTGAACTGAATTAAATGGAATTGAATTGAATTGGATTAGAATATAAATTATTTGACTCGCACAGAATGGAGAAAAGAACACATGGAAACTCGTCACAAAAGTGTTAAAGTAAATGAATGACTTAATTAAAAAATTGTGTGGAAGAAGAAGTATAAAAAAATGTGTTCTCATTTACTGCAGCTACACATGTGTGGCGATGCTGCAGCCAGTTGCAGCTGGATTGTGGTGGATAAATACTAGGGCACACGTGATTAGAAATACTAGGGCACACGTGATTAGAGAGAATTGTAGTGAATGAAGAAGTATTGTTTTAAAATCTACAAAAATATCAAAACATAAAAAGTAAATAACATGCACATTAGGGTGGACCTTGTGTCGATATTTTGGTAGATGAGGGCTCTATTCCGTGCCTTTTAAAAAAAAAAATAGACACTGCCGAAAAAAAAAATTAAAAAAAAAAAACATTAGGGGTTGCGCACGAGCCGAGAAAAAGGTCCACTTTGCCAAAATTAGGGGGGAAATTGCCATAGGTCATCAGGGGTCACCCGTAGGGGGGAAGAATGTATGGCCGACCCCCATTAACTTTTTACCGCCAACATTTTCCCCCAAGACACCCACCCCCTATCTCCTCCCCTTAGGGGGGTCACCATACAAACATGGAGGTTGCTCAGAATTTTCAAAAAACACCATAGGTCATCAGGGGTCACCACTAGGGGGGCAAAATATATGACCGACCCCCATTAACTTTTCATCCCCAACATCTTTTCCGAACAAACTTACCGTCTATCTCCACTCCTTGAGGGACTCCCCATACAAAAATACTGAAAATCTATGTATTTACAGTTGCTCAATATCGAGATTTTTTTGATTTTTTTTGATTTTTTTACAGAAATTCCACCAATATTCAAGAGTGGTCATTGTTTGGAAAGTCTTGAAAAATTTGAAACGCACACGTGCTGAATCAGGTACATAGGCACCCTTAGCAGATGCCCCCATTCATCAGTACCTGGCAGTAAAATATTGCAAAATACGTAGTAGTTATAAATAGCAGTTCATTCATCGATTGTTGTCATTCAACAAGTGCCGACGACCGCGAAAAGTAAATTGATTTTTCTCCCGTTTTTTAAAAGTTAAGATGACAACACGACTTAGATCGCGCGACGATATTTTTTTGATTGGTTATCCAAGCATGAATATTACGGGGAACAAATTACCGTCGAAGAAGCAAGTGCTAAGAATGCATTTCTTCAACATTCGCAAACGAAACATGTCGAAGAAAAATAGTGCGGTTATAGTCGCGGACGCAGTGATGATTTTTTGGCGCCAAGCAGCTATTCCGACGAAAGCCAGAGGAGATGTTACAAGAAAAATTACTGCGCTGCACGATGAGTGGGATGCTTTAAGAAAGTCATCTCACAGAAAGACTGAGTCCACTAGAGAAAAAGAGAATACGTTTTCTGATAGCTTGGATAATCTTTTCGACATCGCACACGCCAACGCCCTTGAGAAAATGATAAATACCGAAGACATTGAGTTTCTGCTAAAGCAAAGAGAAGATGGCCGGCCAGGAACTATGGGAGGTGTGGACGCTACTGATACTCGAACGAGGAAAAGAAAAGCTGAGCGCGAAGAACAAGAAGAGTTGCGACGCAAACGTGCAACGGAATCTAGTAGAGATCGGTTCGCTAAAGGCGGTAAGCTATTTCGCGCTTTGTGTGTTCGTCCAATGTTTATATTCAAATGAAATTCGTTCAATTGCAGTGGTTAAATTTTCAAGCAGTGATTCAAGCGATGATAATGAGAGACAGGACGAAAACTTCCCGGCAGAAGCTGGCCCGTCAAATGTTGGTGACAGAAGAGGTTACAAACAATGTTATACTGAACGAGTCCTATCAGCTTTGGACAAGTGCAAAGTGACTGACCGAGACGCGGTCGGCATTATGATAGCGGCGGCAGAAGCATTTGGACGCGATCCTCAACAATACACAATAAACCGTACGTCGCTTCGGAGATGTCGGCGTTCAAATCGAGAGAACATGCTGAGTTATGTGAAAGACAATCCACAAGTAAGATCGCATAGATTTATTTGCTCTCATTCAGAATTCTTATTCTTCAACGCGTTTCATTCAGCTCCAGCTTGTCGCAGCTAAATCCTTCGTAGTCCATTGGGATGGCAAAATGCTTTTGGATTTTGTGGGTACAAAGAAGGTGGACCGTCTACCGGTAATTGTCTCGTACGGAGAAAAGGAACAACTTCTTGGAGTTCCCAAAGTAGAAGATGGGAAAGGAAAAGGCCGGAGAATAGCACATGCCGTTTATCAACTGTTGGCATCTTGGCATATGACACATCGAATACAAGGACTTTCTTTCGACACGACATCAACGAACAGTGGCCCATTCTCCGGAGCCGCAGTTGCTCTTGAGCGGCTGTTGGAGAGAGAAATCTTATATTTACCTTGCAGACACCACGTATACGAACTGGTGCTAAGGGAAGTTTTTGAGACAAAAATGGGAAAGACCAGTGCACCAGGCGTTCCTTGCTTTAACCGTTTCAAACGATCAAGTCGTCAGAAAAATTCCTGTGGCAATGCAAGTCGGCATAAAGAAGTTTTGCTTAGATCAATTGAAGGAGAAACACCCTCGCGATGACTACAAAGAAATGCTACAATTAATTGTTTTGTTTCTGGGTGAAAAACTTGAGAATTACCATTTCCGATCTCCAGGACCCGTTTCCCATGCTCGATGGATGGCAAAAGCCATTTACAGCCTCAAGATGTTTTTGTTTCGGAGAACTTTTCACTTATCTGTATGTGAATTGAATGGTATTCGACACGTTTGTATTTTTGTGGTGCGACTTTACGTCAAGGCATGGTTTGGTTCTTCTCGAGCAGCTGAGGCGCCGAATCAAGATTGGAAGTTTTTGAAGGACATCGTCGAGTACAAGTCCGTTGACCAGGATTTATCTCGGGTAATGATAAAGAAATTTATCGGTCACCTATGGTATCTCGCCGATGAGCACATAGCCCTTGCCTTTTTCGATGACAAGGTTTCAAATGAGTTGAAGGCCAAAATGGCCCAAGCATTGCTAGAAAATGAGAATGACGAAGGTGAAGAAGATGAAGAAGACGAAAAAGGTGAAGAAGATGAAGAAGACGAAGAAGGTGAAGAAGATGAAGAAGACGAAGAAGGTGAAGAAGATGAAGAAGACGACCCGGTTCCCCCAGCTCCTCGCGTCGTAATCAAAAGCACCAGCGTTAAAAAAATCGAGGTGAAATTCAAAGATGTGAATGAGGAATTCTTGGCTAAAGACTTGAGCAACTTCGTCTCTCATAATACCAAAAATTTATTTGTACGATTTGGAATATCGCAAGATTTCATTCTTGCAAATCCAGCAACCTGGAAATCTCGCGCAGACTATCAAGAAGGTCGTAGAATTGTAAATAACTTGCGCGTTGTGAACGACACTGCCGAAAGAGGAGTAAAAATGATACAAGATTATAATAGAATACTGTGTCAAGGCGAAGAAGAAAAACAATATTTACTACATGTTATCGATTCTTACCGCAAGAAATACCCATCAGCGAACAAAAATATGTTAATTTGACTATATTATATTAAGAGTGCTTAGTAGTACTACTCAATTACAGCTTCTTTTATTTTTGTATGGGGAGTCCCTCAAGGAGTGGAGATAGAGGGTAAGTTTGTTCGGAAAAGATGTTGGGGATGAAAAGTTAATGGGGGTCGGTCATATATTTTGCCCCCCTAGGGGTGACCCCTGATGACCTATGGTGTTTTTCGAAAATACTGAGCAACCTCCATTTTTGTATGGTGACCCCCCTAAGGGGAGGAGATAGGGGGTGGGTGTCTTGGGGGAAAATGTTGGCGGTAAAAAGTTAATGGGGGTCGGCCATACATTCTTCCCCCCTACGGGTGACCCCTGATGACCTATGGCAATTTCCCCCCTAATTTTGGCAAAGTGGACCTTTTTCTCGGCTCGTGCGCAACCCCTAATGTTTTTTTTTTTTAATTTTTTTTTTCGGCATTGTCATTTTTTTTCAAAAAGGCACGGAATAGAGCCCTCATCTACCAAAATATCGCAAAAATGTCATTTCAAGGTCCACCTTAATGCACATACACCATGGTAACATTTCATCCAGTTGCAACCACGCTGTAACGGGGCAGCATAAAGGCATGCAAAAAAGATAAAAAGAGAGATGATAAGGGACATATGTAAGTAAAGAGATAAATATAATGAAGGAGTATCGATTGTGAAATTCTCCCTATGCCGAAATACTTGTATAAAGTATATTTGGTATTACAAATCATTTATATAATAAAATTATGAACAAATTAAACAGTTTAACATTATAAAATATACTTACATGTATCTACTTGATATCCATTTGATATTTCCTCATCTGTTGCTTAAATTCCCGCATGTGTCATAAAAACTTGCCATACAGTGTTACCTGTAACGAAAAATTCATAGTAAATTTAAGAACAGGAATGTATTTGGAATCAAAGTTTATTTGGAGCTTAAAAAGTTTTCAATCGTTTTGTAGAAAATTTTTTGTTAATAGAACGCTGGATACACATACATCAGAAATACTTAAAAAACACTAAATTTCATTTATTTTTTTATGGTTCATTTATATAAATTTGCATTTAAATATATAAAAAAAAATTAATCAAAGAATCATGAGGCTTAAACACGATTTATTATAGCCGAGACCAAGAAACCTCCAACGACAACGACATTAGCCATCAATTTGATGGCGAACAAAACACAAAGAGCAAAAAATTATATCTCAAATAGAAATTCTCAGAAGAAATGTATTTACACTCGAAATATTAGATGTCAGTAAAACAGTTACATCTAGGTAAAGAATAAACTTAAATTTAACCTGACTTAAGTTAGGATGTTCGATTGGGCTTTCTGAGGCCAATGTTGACTTTGAGATTATAATGAAGAAATGATTTTCGCGCCTTGGACGTGACAAAGGACTGAATTACTCAAACAAATTGGTTTCAAAGTTTGTTTTATTGCCAAAGAATGGTTAGTTCTCCGGCTGGGCTTCGGAAGGACCATTCGTTCGCCGCCATTTATCTAACCTATCACCACCCAAGTGAGTCTTGCACTGTAACGGAAACAAGTTGGCAGCAACACAATGGATCAAATAATAAAAAATAAATGGTTTCCCATTACATCCCATGAAGGGACCGGGGAGAGCTTCTCACAATCACTGAGCTGTGCGCTTTCGGTTTTCACTCACTGATTGGGACCTACAGTTTTACACCGATTCCGAACGGTATTTTGAGAAGCTTTTTCATGACTATATACTCGATAGTGTCGCCGTCACTATGCGAGGTGACCGCCGCCGAAAGAATTTTTTTTTTTTTTTTAAGGTTGTCAGAGCAGGGTTCGAACCCAGGATCTCATGTACAAGAGCCGCGCACACTAACCATTGCACCACCGACGGCCAATGATCAAATAATGTTGGTCGTTTTTCCCGCAAATGCAGATGGTGCAAAGCTCAATTGACTTAGTCTTTCAATGCAATGTTTCCTTGGTATCTCATTTGAAGACATCAATGACAAAATTCATAGGTGTTCTAAGTATTTATGTCACTAACAGATCACCACACCTACGACCACTACGACCACTACATAAGTAGCAGCTTCAAGGACATCAGTAGCTGCCTACGTGGCACTGACACCAATTGAAATTACGGTTCCATATCAATTTGTTTCGCCTGTAAGGTGTGGAAGAGATCGCTGTCTAAGTTTTCGGCTTGTGTTAGCTGGTGTGGGGTTAAATGCTTCACTAAGTTCATTCTTAGCTGCCCACATAGCAGAACGCTTACAGCACGGGTAAATGTACGGAACCCGATCAGAACGCTTTAGTGAGCTTCACAGAGAAATATATTTATCACAAAGTATACACGCATGTCCACTTGTCGAGGGTGCCTTGAACAACGTCTTACCCGGACTTTGTGTTGACCAGGCGATTATTAGTTTAATCTCTGGACTACTTACGCGAAGGTGCATAACATCGTCCCTGGTTCACACGTTTTTAAATTGAAACGTGAATAAAGAAACCCACAAGGTCAGCGGATTAGCACTAGATATTATTTTGTTTGAGCTGGAGGGACCAGATTGCAGACTCGACAATTACAATTGCAGTACTGGGAAATACTCTTCCATATGCAGAAATGTGCTTCAAGCTTTATTCAGGAGACTTTTCAAGCAGGGTTTGTATTTCGAGGGTAATGGGTTATTCTGCGTAAGCCATTATCTTTGTCGTCGGGAATGGGTAGCGATCCTTTATCAATTACCCACAGCGTATGGGATTAATAATGGGTAGATACCCACGACAAAGGGGAAGTACCCATCACGATTACCCATTACCTACAGGATATTGGGGAAAATAATGGGTAGTTACCCATGACGATGGAGAACTACCCATAATGATTACCCATTATACCCAGCGGTATAGGTAGAAAAGAAAGGAGGTAAACCGTCTCTTTAGGCGTAAGAAACGGCAGTGGAGAAGGCGCGAGAGAGAGAAAATTGAGACATACAGAAGGAAGAACGAAGCCTGAAAATTCTACCAAAAAGTCAAAAACGGAACTAATGGACATGGTCCAGGGCCCCCTTCTGTAACGACAAGGACGGATGTGCAGAGCATGTTGGGCATATGGAGAGATCATTTCTTATCCAATGACGATGGGACAATCGATCACAACATGGATGACGACGTCGATTGCCCACCTCCTAACCAAGACGAGTTCAGAACAGCTATTGCCCGGCTTAAGAACAACAAAGCCGCAGAATCCCATGGATGACCGGCGCAGCTGTTTAAGGCTGGCGGCGATGAGCTGATAAGGTGCATGCATCAGCTCATTATAGGTAGATGAATGCATGCCCGGCGATTGGAGTCTCAGTGTACTTTGTCCCATATTTAAAAAACGTGACCCGAGTCTCTGTGCCAACTACCGTGGAATATGACTTTTATACATAGCATATAAGGTTCTATCAAGTGAATGATTGTGAATGACTAAAACCAATTATCTCTGACCTGATTGGACCATACTAGTGTGGCTTTAGGTCTGGAAAATCGAGAACTAAGCAGATTTTCACGCTACGCCAAATCCTGGAGAAGACCCATGACAAACAAATCGACACCTATCATCTATTTGTCGATTATAAGGCGGCCTTCGATAGCCCGATACGGGGGAAACTCTACGAAGCAATGTCTGAGCTTGGTATTCCTGCAAAACTCATACGCCTTTGCAGGATGACCCTGACGAACACCAAATCCGCAGTGAAAGTTGGTAAGGATCTTACCAACCTTTCGAAACCCAGCGAGGCTTCAGGCAAGGCGACACCCTATTGTGCGATCTCTTTAACATCTTAATGAATGCCATTATGAGAAAAGCTGCTGTCAACATGAATAAAACCATCAGCAGCAAGAGTCACATGCTGCTCGCGTATGCTGATGGTATCGATATCATTGGGCGCACAATTAGAGAAGTTACTGCGGTGTTTTCGAGAATTGAGAAGGAATCAGGCAAAGTGGGTCTGACGGTAAATGAGGACAAGACAAAACTAATGATTTCAACGAGCAAGGCCTTCCGCCGATTAGATTAACGCGTGAACGTTGATAGCCGATATAATTTCGAGATGGTGGACGAGTTTATATACCTCGGATCTGCCAGAAACAAAAATAACAACGTCAGCCTTGAAATCAAGCGGAGAATTGTGCTTGCGAATATATGTTTTTTTGGGCTAAGCAAGCACTTTAGAGATAAAGCCCTCTCTCGAATGACGAAATCCAGATATACAGGACTCTCATACAACCTGTCTTGGTTTATGGCGCAGAATCCTGGGTCTTATCGCAAACAGATGAATCATCGGTGGGAGTCTTCGAGAGCAAAATGCTCCGGAAGATTTATGGCCCTATAGTGCACAACGGCGAGTATCGGCGACGCATGTACCACGAGCTGTATGAGCTTTATCCCGACATCGACATAGGTACGCGGATTACGCAGGCTAGGCCATGTCAGTAGAATGGATGAAGACGAACCAGAACGAAGGGTTTTCGAAACCACACTTGAAGGAAGGCGAAAAATAGGAAGACCAAGACTCCGCTGGAGGGATAAAGTTGACGAATCCTTGGGTACACTTGGTATAACCAACTGGAGAGATAAAGCAAAAGATCGTACCAGTTGGCGAAATATGTTATCTTCGTTTTGTAAGGTTCCTGACGCCCGGGGTTGTTCGAGACCGGATAAGTAAGTAAGTAAGATTACGCATTACACATGGGGAATGGGTAGGCGGCGGCTTTTACACATTAACCACGGCGATGGGTAATGAGTTACCCATCCGAATTTTTTATAGAAAATATAAAAAAATTCAAAAAAATAACTAATTTTTCCGGGTTTCAAGTGTTTTTCATAAAGTGGTCTAATCCGTGTAGAAGAATTTTTTTTCCAAAAAATCGCATAAATAAGAAAATTGCTAAAATAAAAAATGTCTAAAACTCGGGGAAAAAAATTTGTAATATTAAACATAATAAATTTTTGTACGTCCTCTGTAGGCTTGGCCATTGGTTAGGCTGTCTTTACTACGGCATCACTTTTTTCTAAAATCGATAAAAGTAAAAATTTTTCAAATATAAAATCGCCCATGTTTTAGCGATCCCCATGTTTAGGGATTTATTTTTAAAATGATGCCGTATTGAGGACATCCTGTGGTTTGTGGTTATTTTTGGGACTGGACGCACTGTGTCAAAGTTATAGCCATTTGTTTATTTTAGCGATTTTCTTATTTAGACGATTTTTTGAATAAAAAAAACTTCGATGCGAATTGCACCACTTTAGAATTGCAACTTGACAAACCAGTAAGAAGTAGATATTCTTTCGATTGAACTCTCCGATTTCGATATATATGTAAACATATTTGCGGTTTAGCGATTTTTTATTTGAAGAAGTTTTAGGTTTAGCGTTTTTTTTTCAAAAACAAAGGGATACCGTATTAAAGACATCCCTTGCTTAAAGCTTCCTAGGGAGGTGACAAATTTCTTATTTTTGCGATTGAACACACCGTTTCCGAGTTATAGACATTTTTAATTTTAGGGATTTCTTCTTTGTTTTAACGTTTTTTTGAAAAAACAATTCGTCCATATGAGAAGGACCACTTAATGAAAAACCCTTAGAAACTCTCAAAAATTAGTTATTTTTCGATTGGACGCTCCGTTTCTGAGATATAGTATACATGTATTCTAATGTTTTCATGTTTTCAATCCATAATGGAGATGGGTACCCTAGGTAACCCAATACCCATCGCCGTGGGTATTGTGTAAAGGCCGCCTACTCCTTCGCCATGTGTAATGTAACTACCCATCATTTTCCCCAATAGCCTGTGTGTAATGGATAATCGTGATGGGTAATTGTCCATTAAACGTGTATTACCCATTAACCACGGCGATGTGTATGGGTTACACACAGGTGGGAGTAAATACGAACTTTTTCTCTAAGTGAGCCACAAATGACTTAGGTGTAAATGCAAAGAATCAATCGAGTTGGTACTCTTTACCAGGAAGCAGTAGCGTCCGGGTATATATGTAGCAACTGCCATTATGTGTTAGATAATTTTGCCTAAGGGGAAATTCAAGATATCTAAGTGGTATTTTCAACAGGAAGTTGAGTTTCGTGCCAAACACAATGGATGGGATCAGTGACCCTACGATAGAGTGTATTACCGAAAATACTTTTCGGGAGATATTCCACGCCACTGCTGTTTTGTGACTGGTTATGGAAAAATCCATTTATCTAAGTCAGTTGACAAAAGTTCGCATAATAGCAATGGTGCGTTGTGGAAGCCTTTTGCCTAATACCTACCGAAGTTTGGGTAGTTATCCTTCACCTGTTACCACTAGATTCGCTGGGAAGGCAAATGGCTGCAACGTGGGCATTCTGCGCACGATTTTAAGATTTCTAAGGCGATCCACAATATAAGTGGTTTACATAGCACCCACTTCTAGCTTTGAAAGAAACTACTCCACTTATAAAGAGGTGGCCTAGACCTTACCTAAAGGTGACCATACCAAGGTACCTTCTGTCAGGCAGAAGCCATGGTAATCCGTCCCGGTGACCAGAGAGTTTCCCTTTGGCTGGGACGAAACATCATCACCGTGTGGGGTATCAACATCTACTATGGCAGTCAGGCTGCTATAAAATATTTGCAACCGTTCTACCTGTCTTCAAGAACTTCCCATAACCGCCGCTCATATCTAGATGAGACAGCTAAGTAATTTGATACCCAGCCTATATGGGTGCCGGGGCACAGGTATTTCACAGCATGGAAGCTCTTGCTTAAAACTGAAGCTTTTAGTCATAGGAATGATTGATGATCTGTATACAGAAAACGCTGGATCATCAGGCAAGTACGTCCTGGTGGCTTGAATTCAGTCCAATGCCAGATCACACTACTTATACGTTTCTATCTGTGATCACTGGACACTGTTTATTAGGCACAGACGGAATAATCCACAAGAAAAATTCGGTTCAGACAAGCGAATTAGCCGTCATCGAATTTATACGTTGCCACAACCAAATTTAGGGGCATCACGGTAGAGTGTATTACCACCGTATTAGAGGATGTCATAAACGAATTTGAGGTTGTCTCGAATGACATTAGTGGTTGTAACAAACCCGTTACGGGTTGACGCAATCAAATTAATTTTTGTTGTGGTAACGGACTTGAAACCAAATTGGGCTTGTCCGAATTCAGTCTCCACAACAAAAATATGTTTGAGACAACCTTGTTTCATAACTGATTTTGTTGTGGCAACTGATTTACAAATTATATTTATATATTATACCAAATAAGTTGTCTATAAATTCGATTGCAACAAACAAACTTGAGACCAGTTCGATTACTGCAACCTAATTTGGTGATAATTCAGCATTTATGGAAACTGGGGTTGCTATAACCGCATTTCTCTTGAATTCTATTACAGCAACCTCATTTTCCATAAATGCAGTTGTCGCAACCGAATGAACGCCAAGTTAGGTTGCAAAAGCTGGGGGAAAGACGGGAGCGTCGAACATCTTATATGATACTTCCCGGTAGTTTTGTGTGGGTAGCAGACAAGATCTAAGATATTACTTCATGTTGGTAACAGACATTGAGGCAGTAAAGCTGAATGATCTTAGAAACTTTTGCAGGGTTATTCTTGGTTCGCCAAGGATTAATGCACGGGTGAAGACCGCACCCTGGCATATTGGGGTATGGTATCTTACGTCCCTTATCCATATAAGGTTTATTAATAGATTCAATGAGGAGGACGCAATGGCCCGTTCCGTGTTACTACAACGCTCATGTTTTGGACAAAGAGTGTCTATAGTGACAGTCATCTTTAACTAACGTCCTAACCAACGGACTTTACTAAAAACTACTAAAAAAAATCAATCGAACTCACGGGCGATGTGTTAACTCCTTTTTGTTACACGGTACCTGTTCGATTTCTATGAACACATTAGTAAATGTTACATTAGAAATTAAAAAAAAGGATAAGTTTTGTGCTGAAGGCTCTTTTGCTATTGCACTTTCTTTTTTCTTACATCTGCTTTAACATTAGACCTAATATTGTTAAAATAAATAAAGCAATATTTAGCTCTCTGAAATAATTGTTATTGTTTTGTCATAAACAGAGCGACGAGAAAAAGTATTAAATAATTTAGAGAACTTATTGCACTCTTTCTCAGCTCTCATGTAGAGAGTCTGAGTAAAAGAACATAAACGAGTCTTCTTCTCTTTATAGAATGTTTCAATATAAATGCACCATTTCGACAATGTTATGACATAAAACAATACAAAAATCATAAACGTTTCAAAAGGCATCAATGTTTCACTTCAAAATTATGAATGGACCAACTTATGACGACAAGAGAGTAATACGTTTTTGAATCATTCGGCACATGTCGCCAGTGTTCTGAGTCATACAATATGTTCCATGAGTTCTCTATACTATTCAATACTCTTTGGCGACGACGACCTGCTTGTTTGCTCGCTGCCGCTACATCAATACCTTAAACTTATTACTCCATGCTTTTTTTCTGGCAGAATGTATTGTTGTACAACAACCACGCTTGTGATGCTAACGCTGTGTGTTGTTTGCATGTGTTCACTTTGATAGATTGCCCTACCCGTGTCTATAGGTGTTACCACATAAAAACCAATGAGTGGTCAAACTCACGGGCGATGTGTTAACACCTTTTTGTTACACGGTACCTGTTCGATTTCTATGAACACATTAGTAAATGTTACTTTGGAAAATAAAAAACAGTGTTCAATCATATGATGCTTTACTTACTTGTCCGGTCTCGAACTACCCCGAGGGGTCAGGGACCTTACAAGACGAAGATAACATATTTCGCCAACCAGTTCGATCTTTTGCCTTATCTCCCCAGTTGGCAATACCAAGTGTACGCAGGGATTCGTCAGCGTGATGCCTCCAGCGGAGTCTTGGTCTTCCTATTTTTCGTCTTCCTTCGAGTTCGGCTGACATTGTTGTTTTTGTTTACGGCAGATCCGAGATATATAAATTCGTCCACCACCTCGAAATTATAACGGTTATCAACGTTCACGCTTTGGTCTAATCGCGTGGAGGCCCTGCTCGTTGCAACCATTAATTTTGTCTTGTCCTCATTGACCGTCAGACCCACTTTTCCTGACAACTTCTCAATTCTCGAAAACACTGCAGTAACTTCTCTAACTTTGCGTCCTATATTATCAGCATACGCGAGCAGCATGTGACTTTTGCTGCTGATGGTTTTATTCATGTTGACAGCAGCTTTTCTCAGAATAATCTCTTTAAGATGTTAAAGAGATCGCACGATAGGGTGTCACCTCATCAATCATATAATGACGTTTCATTTAAATAATATTAATACTTAAAATTATTTAAAGACAAGTGCAAGCACATGTGTCAGTATTTTCTTTCTTAATACTTTTTGTTTTATTCCTACAAAAAAACAAAGAGAAGGCAAAGCAACAACCACATGCACTCGTACATAGATTGTGTTATGTTCGTAAGCTTACGAGTAGGAAGACTTCGTCTTTTAGGACAACTATTCGCTTGCACTAAAAAAATACCATCATATTTATTTTCAGGCAGACTATTGTTGTACAACAAACACATATTATTTTCAATGCTGACGTTGCATAGCTGCGGCGTAGATAACGCTGTGTGTTGTTTGCATGTGTTGACTTTGTTAGATTATACCCTACCCGTGCCTATAGATGCTAACACATCACAAATTGCTGAGTTCAAACGTGGTGGGATGCTACCGCCTTTCATTTGTTCATGTTTTGAAAAGATGTTGAGGAGATCGCACGCTAGGCTGCGACATAATTTGGTTAACTGATTAGCTAAGGTTTCTAGTAATCTTTATTTTTTTTCTCATTTTCTCCATTTTTAAAGGGTTATTTTTTAACTGCTTCGTTTTTAAAACTGCAGAAACTTACAAAAGTCTAAGAAAATTGTATTTGGGTCAATAAATAAATGTTTTCCATTAACATTTTAAAGACAATTTCATGTAAATGTCGACCTTGGTTACGTTGTAAGCGTTCCATCCGAGAAGCCCAATTTTGAACCACTGGTATCTTGGTAATAACACATGCCACCTATGTTGTTTGCCGAGGCAGTAATTGATGCTGGTTTATCGGCATAGACGAGTGACTGCACGAATACCAACAACGAATATTCTAGTGGCATCAAATCGAACGACCTATGTGGCCAACTCACTGATTCTTAACGTAAGATAAATTGCTTACCGAACTTATATCTAAATATGTCCATAGTTTCTCCTCTGTGGCATGTGGCACCGTCTTGTTGAAATCACATATTGACAAAAAATACTATAAAATATCGAACATCAGAGCCTAAAAAATTACGTTGTGATCATGATTGTATTTAAAAAAATATGGTTCGATTATTCAGCCGGCCCATAAACCCCACTAAATATGACATTTTACTTGACGCATTGCCAACTCTTGTGTCGCTTTTGGTTGCCCATCAGACTAAATGCGTGAACTTTTTTGGTTCACATACCCACTCAATCAGAAACGAGATTCATAGCAGGACGACCATAAAATGGTCGAAGTGGGCGACCCACATTTTCCACAGAGCACGAATTTTGATAATAAAATTAAATTATTTATGATCGTTTAGGTTTGGGTTTATGTCTTTTCATGAAGAAACGACAATGAAAATTCAGCATGTTTGCCGTTGACACATGCCTCGAATCACAAGCGAACTGCCAACAATTCTGCACTTAAAGACCAAATAACAATAAAATCACCCATTATGCTGCAGAGATTGCACGCTCAGTTTTTACCTTGCCTAAGACATCGACTATTATGGTTAACTTCTGTCAATGAACTGCTTCTTGAATTGGACAGGGCAGAATGCCAGGTCTTTGCCTATGCCGATGATATTGCTATCATCTGTACGGGTGGAAACCTCAATTTACTTAGCATTCGTACAACCAGCCTACTTAGTCTGATTTCGAACTGGACCGCTAACAACGGACTATCACTTAACCCACTTAAAACCAAACTTATCTTGTTCTCTCAGAAATATAAAATACCCGCATTTGAACTGCCGTCATGTAATGGGGTGCAATTACAGTTGACGGAAAAGGTCAAGTATCTGGGTACAATTCTCGACAGAAAACTGTCTTGGAAACCGAATGTGGAAGAGAGGGTGAAAAAGGCGTCTGTTGCTCTTTACTGCTGTAAAGGGGCAATAGGAAAGCGCTGGGGACTGTCTCCTAAGATCACCTTGTGGATTTATACGGCAATAGTCAGACCAATACTTCTGTATGGCATCGTAGTTTGGTGGAGGTTCCTCCAAAAGAAATATATTCTGAATTCCTTGATGAAAATTCAAAGATCAGCACTGATCAGCGTTAGTGGGGCAATGGGCACGACGTCAGGCACTGCGCTTAGTGCTTTTCTGAACATCTGTACTCCTGATATCATGGCCGAACCGGCTGCCGCTACATCCCTGGTGAGAATCAGAGATTGTGGCGTTTCGATATCGGGGCATTCCGGACACGCGGACTTGCTACACCGGATCAACTATATTTCCGCAAAAACGGACTACTGTATCCCCTACCTTCTACCAGCGACAAATCTAAGGACTTCTATTCCGAACAGGAATACCTGGGAAAAGTCATTGGAAGGGGACACCAGTAGTATCAGATTTTTCACGGATGGATCAAAGTTGGACGAGGAAGTAGGCTATGGGGTCCATTCACCGGACCTACATGTAAATATCTCATTCAAGCTGCCTGATCACTGTAGTGTGTTTCAGGCGGAAATTACCGCCATACTGGAGGTTGCTGAACTACTGAAAAGTAGTGTCACAACCCTCCGGAGAACATGTATCTACACAGACAGCCAGGCTGCCATAAAACCCCTGGAAATCATGTTTGCTACGTCCCTGACGGTGAAGGAATGCCACTCATGTCTTAGGGTGAAGACAGAGTATTTTGACATCAGCCTCATCTGGGTACCGGGACACAGCGACATTCCAGGCAATTGCGTAGAGGATGTGTTAGCTAGACAGGGTACTACGGCATAGGTTCTTCCGGCAAAAGAAGGTGTTAGTATGTCAATCTCTAACTGCCGTTTGCAGATCCGATGGGCCGATAATATGTTCAAGGACAGGTGGAGACTTACCTCAACTTGCAAACAAGCCAGGGTCCTCTGGCCACAGGTGGACAGGAAGAGGACTAGGCAACTACTTAACTTGCCGAGAGGCAGGTTATCCACAAAGATAGGACCACTTACGGGACATTGTCTTGTAGGAAAACACGCCCTAAGATTGGGACATAGAAACTCCACTCTCTGTAGATGCTGGATGGAAGAGGACGAGGAAACGACGAAACATTAGAGGAAACTGCAGTTATCACAATGGGCTTCTTTAGCCTGTGTGCTAGACAGCGTGCTGGCTGTCTTGCAACCTTTTCAACCAACCAACCAGCCAACCAAGACATCGATTGGTTACTTAATGAAATGTGAAGATATTACGTTGCTGTAAAAATCCTGAACTCTATTAGACTTGTAATCGTTCTTCTTGTTTGAGCATGTGTTTAGTACAACACGGAGCCGTCAGATCAAAGGAGCTATAATAATGTATCCTCTAAGATGTTGCAGAGATTGCACACAAGGCTATCGTTTTATGTGAGACATCATTGGATTAAATGTTCAGTTGGTGATTATTCTCTTGGCATTATATTCACTGGGAAGTTATCTGCTACCTTTAAGCCATCACTTCATGATCCCCTTCGAGGAGATGTTGAAGTGATCGCACGCTTTGTGTCGGCTTGGTTTTAACGATTCAATTAATGTTCAAAATATTTTTTTTGCAGTGTTATTACTGCTGTAGCCATTATTTATTTTTATTGACTATTTTACAATCTCATGAGGTCAGATGTCTTACACATATTAATTAAACAAACAACTAAGCAAATTTTAAGATATTTCTCCAATTGATTCTATTCTTCGCCTTTTCTCGCCAGTTGGTAACACCAAGGATACGGATGGATTCTTCTACCTGGTCTTTACAGCGGAGTCTTGGTCGTCCTTTTTTCCTGCTTCCTTTTACGCCAGCTCATCTTCATCCATTCTAATAACATGGCCTAGCCAACGCAATTGGCCTACTTTGATTCGTCTAGCTATGTCCACGTCAGAATAGAGATTATATAGCTCTGCGTTCCAGCGACGTCGGTGCTCGCCGTTTTCCCTAACAGGGCCATATATTTTACGGAGAATTTTTCTCTCTAAAACTCCCCGGTGTTTTTCATCCGCTTGCGATATGACCCAAGTTTCGGAGCCATATGTCAAGACAGATAAAATGAGAGTCTGATATAGCTGGACTTTTGTCCGTCGAGAGAGGGCTTTGTTCCTAAACTGCTTGCTGAGCCCAAAATAGCATCTATTTGCAAGCACAATTCTCCTATCTATCTCCAGGCTGACGTTGTTGTCCTTGTTCACGGCGGATCCAAGGTAGACAAATTCATCTACCACTTCGAAATTAAATCGGTTGTCAACGTTCAAGTGCGGACCCAGTCGAGAGGTTTCTCAAGTCGTTGACACCATCAATTTTCTCTTGCCCTCATTAACAGCGAGACCCACCTTCGCTGATTCCTTTTCGATTCTTGAAAATAATGCAGTAACCTCTCGCAAATTTCTCCCAGTGCTATTTATGTCGTCAGCAGGCGCCAGCAACATAGGGTTCGTCGTGTTGATGATCTTGTTCGCATTTACTGCAGCTTTTCTCATTATTATCTCCATTGAGATGTTGAAGAGATTACACGAAAGTGTGTCGCCTTGTCTCAGTACTCGCTTGGTACATAATGATTCGGTGAGGTCTTTGCCCATCTTCACTGCTGATTTGATGTTGGCCAGCGTCATTCTACAGAGGCGGATCAGTTTTGCCGGAATACCAAGTTCAGACATAGCTTCGTACAGTTTTCCCCGTATGGGGCTATCGAAAGCAGCTTTGTAATCGACAAAAAGGTGTTATGTATCGGTTGGAGGTTTGTGTGCCTTTTCCAGGATTTGGCGTAGCGTGAATATTTGGTCAGTCGTGGACTTGCCTAGTCTACAGCCACACTGATAAGGTCCAATCAGGTTTTCAATAATTGGCTTTAGTCTTTCACATAATACGCTCGACAAGACCTTATACACGATGGACAAAAGACTGATACCACGACAGTTGGAACACACACACGGATCACCCTTTTTGAATACAGTACATAATACACTGGGAGTTCAATTGTCAGGCGTAGATACCCCCACCCATATACCGCATAGAAGTTGATGCATGTGGGCTAGCAGTCCTTCGCCACCGGCTTTAAAAAGTTCAGCGGGTAGGACATCCATACCAGCGGCTTTATTATCCTTACGCCGTGAGATTGCCGTTCTAATCTCGCCTTGGCTGTGGTGGTACAATCTATACTGCCTTACACAATTATTACGTCCTGATCTTTATTGGAGGAATCTGAGTGGAGTAGTTTAAGCACACACTGCATATTTTAAGCACACACTGCTTATCAGTCACCAGATTCCCATTCTCGTGCTTGCAGGAGGGCAGCCCATTCATTACTCGGCCCGTTACTCGATCTTCTTACTCTCTGGAACAATTTTCGGGATTCATTATTCATCCTGCACATTTCGGTCTTTTCACTCTCTCTCTCCGCTGCCACTGCCATTTTTTTCCGCCTAAACAGTTGGTCTTCCTCCCTTCGCAGGCTCTTGTACCACTCATTCGCAGCACGCGTTGTAACTTACTGTTTCGTTGCCATACGCGCAGCGTCTTTCATCAGTTGCAATGCGGCATTGTCCGTCGTACCATGGCTTAGCCACCTGCGGTTTTTGATAGCCAAGTTCAGACCTTTCAGCGGTTTCCAAAGAATGGGAGATGTGTTCTCACTGCGCTTCTGGGTCTTCGGGAGGGGGAGTGTTCTGCCCTACCAGGAGAGAGAGCTTTTCTTGGTAGGCCTTTGATATCTCCGGTATTTGCAGATTGTTACGATACATATCTAGCTTTTCCCGTCTTCGGCTCCGTACGTTTTTCGCCCTGCTTAGTCTTGTGCGAACTATCGAAGCCACCAGGTAATGATCCGAGTCGATATTGGCACCTCGAATCACAAGTACATCCATTACACTAGAAGACTGCCTGCCATCTTTTACCAAGTGATCAATCTGGTTCTTCGTTCTCTGATCAGGAGATAAACAGGTCGCCTTATTTAAGTCTTTATGCTGGAATCGTGTGCTATTAACTACCATGTTATTTGCAGCGGCGAAGTCTATCAGTCTAATTCCATTATCGGAGGTGGTATTATGTAGACTGTTAATACCGATGGTTGGTCGAAAGACATTTTCCTTTCCCAATTTGGCATTAAAATCGCCTAGAATAATCTGAATATCGTGGTCAGGGCTGCGTCTATATTTTTCCTCCAGACGTCCATAAAATTATTCTTTGACCTCATCGTCTTTATCCTCTACCGGTGCGTGCACACAAGGTGGCTCCACGAAATACCCTCCAAGGAAATAACGCCCAGGAAATAGCACTTAATGAAACAAACACAAAAAAAATACTTGAGGTGTCAGGGGACATCCGGTTGGACCGAAGTTCCGATCGCTATTTATTATGTACGAGTACTAGTTAGTTCCAAAACGCCTAAGGCGCCTGTTGAAAAATACTATAGTTTAAATGGAGCTTTAAGAAAAGATACTTTTTGTAAAATGATAAACTTTTTTTAAGAAATTTTTTTTATTAAATGTATTTTTTTAAAAAAATATATATTTTGAGGTCCTTTTTGAAAGGATATGTATTATATTTTCCCGAAAAGGCCCTTTCTTTAATGAGAGATACTTCTTTTATTATAAGCTAATGTTTTTAACAAAATGTACAATTTTTAATACGAAGTACTTTCTGTAAGAAAAAGCCTATGAGTATGACTTTTTTTACAAAGAAGTACTCCTTTTAAGAACAGCTATTTTTTGAAGAAGTGGTACAGTTTTTGGAAAAAGGTTATATTTTTAAGAACATTTACTTCTTTTCAGAAAGGCTACTTATCTGAAGAAAAGAAAAGTTTTTATTTTATGTTTAAGGAAAGCAATTTTTGTAAGAAAATTAATTTTTTTTAAGAGAAGGTATTTTTTTTTTGAAGAAAACGGGTTTTTTAAGAAATGAGGTTTTTTTAGAATTGGTTATTTTATCAAGAACAGGTACAATTCTAAGAGTAGGTACTTATTTCACAAAATTTTTTTGTTTTAAATAAAAGCTACTCTTTAAAGAAAATGTAGTTTTTTGATTTTAATTTGAATTTTATTGACCGATTTTTGTTAGTTTTTGGTTAATAAATGAGAAATTCATACTACAAGCTTACAAGTCATGAACATTTTTCTAATTGAAACATGGTTAGTTTTTGTTGGAAGTCATAGACAATTCAGTTCAACACACACTTTTTTGAGAAAAGACAATTTGTGGTTCAGATAATGTACTTTTTTAAGAAAAGATACTTATTTAAACAAAGTACTTTTTTTAAGAAAATGTACTTTTTGTAAGAAAATTTACATTTTTAAGCAAATGTACTTCTTTAAGATAAGGTATTATTTTAAAGTTTGAAACTAAATTTTATCTCATTTTATTTGCTCTTGATGGGACCCTTTGTCTTATGTGGACAAATGAGTGTTCCGATTTAAAAACAGGTACTCTATTTAAGAATATGAATAGTTTATTTTTTTTGAGAAAATTTACTTTTTTTTGGGAAAATTTACTTATAAATATTATTTTTTTAAACTTCGCTCACTTTGGCTTTTCTGAATTTACTTTTTTTAGGTTCAAAGCCACAATATGTAATAAACAGGCTCCACCTAGAGAACTTCCCATTAAACAAGAAATTTCTCCTCACATGTTAGTCTAGACACAAACCAAAACCAAACAGTAAGAGTGTAGGAATAAGTGTGCTGCCAAATGTAACTCCATGCTAAGGGTTGTATACCATGGATTTGCCAGTATTGCACTATGGCTTTTCTAAATTTACTTAATATTCGGTTCAAAGCTACAATATCTAATAAACAGGATCCACCTAGAAAGGTTCCATTTAAACCAAACCAAACCAAAAGTACCCAATATAGCGGTTAATAAAAACCGGTTTTTTTTTAGTTTTTTTTCAAAATGATGGGGTTCTGTCAACGGATTCTGGGAGAAAGGTCTAAACAAAGTATACGTGTATCGGCGTTTTGCCAGATCTGATCAGAATTTTTTGTTAGGGCGGGTCAAAGTTTCCGCCCATCAGAACTTTCCTGCAACATATCGGCATGCAAAATTGTGTGTTCAGAAGTTTTATAGAAAAGATTTAGATAAACATTTTTGTGGAACAAATTAACCCTCTAACTGTCACGTATAACCATAATTTTTACTTTTTTTTTGAAAACTCGCAAAAAACTGCTCGAAAGTGACGGGGGGCGTGGTCAAAATGTTCTACAAAAATGATCGCCATAAAATTTCACTATATGTGTCCGAACATTCCAAAACCCAAATCTTAGCCCAAGTGGTAGATAATAAGCAAAAACTAACTGCTTTCTAAGGGTTAATAATGAATTTTGTCATTTTGCTGTTTTCATTGAAAATAGCCCACATAATATAATGAATTTTGTCATATTTTATCTTTTATCTAGCTAAGATTTGTGTGTTGGAGTGTTCGGACACATATAGTGAAATTTTGTGTACCTCAGAAGTATGGAAAACACAATTTTGCATGCCGATATGTTGCAGGAAAGTTCCGAAGAGCGGAAACTTTGACCCGCCGTAAAAAACAATTCTGATCAGATCTGGCAAAACGCCGATACACGTACATATATTTTTTTTAGACCAATCTACCAGAATCCGTTGACAGAACCCCATCATTTTTTTTGGTGTCGCACAGTGTAATGGGCTGTAATAAAGTAGATAAAAAAAAGTTAATTAAAATGTTTTCATTTAGCCCCAATCCCGCAACGTGCAATAAGAAACTTCGTTCCAAAAAAGCCAAAAAAAAAAATTAAAATGCAAAATGGAAACAAAGGTGAAAAAATTTCTCATTTTCATACAATTACATTGGAGACTATTTCATAATTTGGAAACCCCGATTGGAAAATGAAATAACTTAAAAAATATATAAATTAAATAATTCCCAAAAAAATTTTTTTTTTCGTACGAAATAACACCCAAAAATGTGTGAAAAAACATTGGAGATTATTTCATTTCTCGTTTGCTGGTTATTTCCTTGCGGGGTATTTCGTGGAACCCACAAATTAACGAGATATTGAAATATTTCCCTTTGATGGGAATTGTGGCTATGCGGTCACTCACTGGGTTGAACCTTGAAACTAGGTGTCGCAGTCTCTTGCCTACAATAAATCCGCACCTGAATTCGTGCTTTCGCTCATGGCAGCTGTAGTAAATATCGCAATTTTTCTTTCTGGAGGAACCATATCCTGTCCATCGCATTGCCTGGATAGCTGTAATGTCAGCATTATATTTTCCGAGGACATCCTCCAGTTGGAATTATGTTGTCATTATATTTACATATGTAATGTCGAAGAGATCGCCCGCTTGGCCGTTGCCTTGTTTGAGACAACGTGTAATTAAATGTTTAGGCCTTTATAAATTGTCATTGAGTATTTGGCATTTGTGACTTCTGCAACACATGATAGCTTCAATTGAATAACTTTATATATAAATCTCACATCGTTTTATTGGCACCAATTTTTCGAGTGTACCATTATCTGTATTTTCTCATTCAATTCTAGAAGATATCAAAATATGATACTCGTATTCAAATTTCGAGTTGTTCTATTTATAAACTATCGTCGTGGCTCTTCTTAAGATGCGTTTACAAAACGCCTACAGTCATTCTTATCAATCATAATATTTTTGTTTCATTTCATTTCGTTTAGATTTCATATATGGAATTCGTCTCGATTTGATTTGATTCGTTTCGATTCGATTTGTTTTCATTTCACTCTGAAGTAGTTAATACAAATTGGTCAAGAGTTTCTGATTTTCTCCCCCATGGGGTTTTTATTCGTTCTATTACCACCTGAGGTGAGTTGGACTATGATACCAATGATTACGATATTATGACTATGATCATCATAATCATCGTCATCTCCATAATCGTGCCAATACTATTTTGACATCGTTTTAAAGTATTTAAGGGGTCGGCGGGGGGGGGGGGATAGGTTTAAAGAAGGGAAATCTATATATAGAATGTAAACTTAGATGATTGCGAATCTTGGGGAATGATAGTGATTCGATTATATTAATCAAGTGTAAAGATTTCGTTTTCACTTTTCGATTGTAGAGTGGCAAGAAAAATCGACTGTTGTGTTGTGTTTAGTGTGTCAGACTATTGTACATGTGAGCATGTTTAGAACCACTGACAATCATATATAATTTCCTGTATTGGAAATCAGCTCCTGCAGTTTTAGAACTTCTGCTATCTATTAACTAGTACACTGTGCAACAGTGGGTTTCGGGCCTCAATCAAACCAAAAATTGTGAAAGTACTTCGAACCCAGCTCGGTTTTGTCCCGATACGTAACAATTTCTTTTACAGGCCGAAGAAAATTTGGGATTTCAATTTGTAATTTGTTTAATATTGAATACATATAGGTGAATATTTAAAGAATATAGGTGAATATTTAAACGCAGCATTTCTACACCAATTATGGAGCTCTAAATATAAATTTTTTGATTGGTGAATTTAGAAAAGTTATAAAGAAATTTATAAGCTACAATTCTCGTGAACACAGCTTCCGCAATTTATATACCGTTGGGCAAGAAATGTCAACAAATAAAATATGTGAAATTTTGTATGACGTTTCGTGAAATAATCGATTAACAGTGTACTTTTCCTTAGAAATTTATTCGAGGGAATTGTGAAATGAGAACATAGCTACAATATTGCCAAAGGTTGTAATGCAATATTTTAAGCTGTTTACGATTTATTGAAGTAAAATCTGAAATAGGGCCCACCTCCAAAATTTGTTTCGGTCTGTAAAAAAAAAAATTTACGTTTAGGGGCAAAACAGAGCTGGATTTTGTGATACTGCGTCCAAGTACTTTCACAATGTTTTTGGTTTGGTTCCGGCCCGAAACAAATTCCTTTCATTTTTGTCACAGTGTTATCAGTGGGGGATAGAGTTTTCATTATTCTGCTCACAGATGTTTGTAGCAATTCCTTTGAGAAATTTCCCAGCAACTCACTATTTCCGGCATTAAGTCAAATAAACCCTGGTAATGACGTTAGACCCCCTGCGTCATGGTAGCTAAAGTGAGAAGGTATTTGGTTGAGCAATCTGAATATCATGCCAACACCGGTCCGTATTATAACTCAACTCCAGAGTTCGTATTAGAAAATTGGGTTGTGCTGGCGTGCCATGTCCCGACAATGAATCTGGCGGCTTTTGTGTCGAACGGCTACTCGAAAATTGCAACATGTCAGCTCATGGATCGCGAGACAGGTTAGGCTTTATCATTAAGCTTCCAGCGCGAGCGAAATAATACGAATTCTGCTTAACTTTTATGCCTGCCTGTTGGGAACTCAAGCACCAGGATCGGATGTGGATCATCATCTTAAACTAGCTGGACTCGGCAAACTATGTTTTGCCTTCAAAGTTATTTTTAATGGCAAAGGGTGAACAAAATTTTGTTGTTCCATTACGTTTCAATCTATAGTTATGGCTGTTATATTGGTTTCTTTCAAAGGGGGCGTGGCACCGCCCTCTTCCACCCTGGCTGTAAATCATAATGTTCCAACAACGTATATACCAAGTCTCATCTTCATATCTCTGACAGTTCATGAGATATAGCCATTTTAAATTTCAAGTTGTATGGACGGTACCACGCCCCTTTAACCGATCACAACCACGTATATCCAAGGAGTATCAGCAGGTCGTCAGTACCACATTGTGAAATTTTCATAACAATCGGTCAATTGGTCAATTAGAAAAAGGCGTCAGAGCGATTTTTGAAAAGGCGAGCAAGTTAAACCGATTATGGAAACATAATGTCGATATCTTTGATCTGAGCAAAACACTTGGTTTACTACACTCACAAAACTGTTTGAAAGGAGGTTGAATCATTCAGAAACTCAGCTGTTGCCACCAAACTGCATTTGCCACAACCACTGGTTTTCACTACTAATTTTTGATCCCCCCAATATAAATTGGGTTGGAGAAGTCACGCTGCATAACACTGTGCGACACCCAAAAAAATTATGGGGTTCTGTCAACGGATTCTGGTAGAATGGTCTAAAAAATATACGTGTATCGACGTTTTGCCAGATCTGAACAGATTTTTTTTTAGAACGCGTCAAAGTTTCCGCCCTCGGAACATTCCTGCAACATGTCGGCATGCAAAATTGTGTGTTCCTTACTTCTGATGTACAAATTGTGTTCAGAAGTTTTATAGGAAAGATCCAGATATACATTTTTGTGGAACAAATTAGCCCCGTAACTGTCACGTATAACCATAATTTTTACTTTTTTTTTGAAAACTCGCAAAAAACAGCACCAAAAAGACGGGGGGCGTGGTCAAAATGTTCTACAATAATTATATGTCAACGGATTCTGGTAGAAAGGTCTAAAAAAATATACGTGTATCGGCGTTCTGCCAGATCTGAACAGAATTTTTTTTTAGAACGCGTCAAAGTTTCCGCCCTCGGAACATTCCTGCAACATATCGGCATGCAAAATTGTGTGTTCCTTACTTCTGATGTACAAACTATGTTCAGAAGTTTTATAGAAAAGATTCAGATAAACATTTTTGTGGAACAAATTAACCGTCTAACTGTCACGCATGACCATAATTTTTACATTTTTTTTGAAAACTCGCAAAAAACAGCTCCAAAAAGACGGGGGGCGTGGTCAAAATGTTCTACAAAAATCATCACCATAAAATTTCACTATATGTGTCTGAACACTCCAAAATACAAATCTTATCCCAAGTGCTAGATAATAAGCAAAAACTAACTGCCTTCTAAGGGTTAATAATGATACATAATTGGGAGTCTTCGAGAGAAAAATGTGCTCGAAAATATATGGTGCAGTGGCTAGTGTGCGCGGCTTTTGTGAGTGACAACGAGGCCTCGATACCTGCTCTGACAACCTTACATTTCCTTCGACGACGTCCACCTCGCTTAGTGATGGCGCCACTATCGAGTACTTAGCCATGAAAAAGCTTCTGAAAAATCCTGTTCGGAACCGGTGTAGAAACAAACAGTGAGTGAAAAACAATGAGTGAAAGATCAAGATACCAAACTTTAATCTTCCTCGACTAAGTGGCATAGAGATTCCGCTATCAACTCACCCCAATTACTTGGGCGTGATTCTAGACCTTTAACTATCCTGGAAGCGTAACATAGGGCACAGCGCACAGAAAGCAATCGTTGCGTACTACGCTTGTCGGAAAATGTTCGGAAGCCGATGGGGTCTCCGACCGAAAATGGTGCTATGGATGTATACTAGCATAATCAGACCTATACTCTCCTACGAAGCAATGGTATGGTAGACTGTTGCGGGAAGATGTCCACCATGAAACTGTTGTATAGTGTAGAGAGATCAGCTTGCATCGGCATAACAGGTGCAATGAGGACATGTCCAGCTGATGCCCTTAATGCAATGCTTCATATTATACCAATTAGCCTTCACATAACAGCTATTGCGGCCTGGGGCGCCATTCGACTACATGCTCTTGGAATCTGTCTGGAAGAGCAACGCATATGAACATGCGAGAATACTACAGACAATTCCAAGAGAACTCAATATATACAAAGATTTCATCACTCCCTCATTGACTATACGATGTCAGGTTTTCCAGAACAATAGAGTGGGATAGTTGGGAACCACCGACAGGTTTTGACACACAAGTATTTATGGACGGAACCAAAATGGCATGTGTTACCGGCTCGGTTGTCTTATTCGCAGAGGCAAACCCAAATTTATCATTCAAACTCCCAGACAAGTGCAGCGTTTTCCAAGCGTAGATACTGGCCATCAAGGAAGCCTGCGCCGAACTTATATTACAACGGAGAATATAACGCATTGGAATATTTGTAGATAGCCAGGCGGCTCTCCTATCATTTATATCTAAAAATACTGCATCTAAACTCGTTAGTGAATGTAGGGAAAAACTTGTCGAGCTAGGTCGACTGGCCAATGTGGTTCTTACTTGGATACCAGGCCACAAGGGTCTCCTTGGGAACAAAAGGGCAGACGCACTAGCCAGGGCACAATCCTCTTCCACCGAACTCCATATGGTGTCAGTCGCAACGCCTATAGGGTCGGTCAAAAGATATATTTCTCACACAACCTCACTGAGGTACACGAGATAGAGCTAGGGATCTAATGAGGTATCTCCGATTAACAGGTTATATATAGACCCTGTACGTTATACTATCCGGAGTGATGAACGGTGTCTCAAGAAACTAATTGATGCTGAATTGTGTCTTCAGCAACCACGCGAACCAACCAAACATATCTAAACTTGTGGCGTTAGGCCTGGAAAGTAAACTATCGACCAAATATTTACATGACGACTCATCCTGTAGAGAACCCACGAAAAACGTATCGACACAGACCACCTCCTTGTGGATTATAAGGCTGCCTTCGAATGCCCGATAAGGGACAATTTTACCAAGCTATGTTAGAGGTTATTATTTTTAAATTCATTAAGCATAATTGTGCCTAGGTAACAGTGTGGTCTCAGCAGAAGTGATATGATACAGGGGGATTTCCACAGCCCTTATAGTAAAAGGTGTTCCAAAAGAAGTCATCCGATGTTGTTTGGAACGCATTTTTTTTATAAATGAAAAACTTCGATTCTGTTTTTTGATTATGTTTATTTGAACCGTTAGAATATTATTGCTTAAGTTGAGAAGATGATATCGGAGAAGATGATATCGATTCTCGCACTCGTATCGAATGTTGACCTTGAGGGCTTCCAGGGTCCCGGGCTTGTTCACGTAAACACGGCACTTCAAAAAACCCCATTAAAAAAGTCTGGAACGGTTAAATCGGGCGATCTTGCGGGCCAGTGCGATCTTGCGGGCCAGTGCAAATCGCCAGATGAGGCGACCCGGGAACGCCGCCTTCAGAATATCTGTTGTGGCTCGCGCAGTGTGTGCCGTTGCTCCGTCCTGTTGGAACCACATGTCCTCCAGTCCTAATTTCGTTTGACCAGCGGTATTCTCGAGAAAAAATGGCCCGATGACTCCTCCAGCGTGAACAGCGCACCATGCAGTCACTTTGAGCGGGTGTAATAGCTCCTCGTGCTTCACTCGTGGATTTCGGTGCCCCAGAAGTGGTAATTTTGCTTGTTCACGTACCCGCTCCGGTGGAAATGAACCTCATCGCTCATTACGATTACACAGCAGCTGATGCACGGACTGGACTTTGTATGGGAACATTCGCAGGTCTTTGACCAAAATTCGCCATAGGGACGACCGGCTGATGACTAATTGCGAGGCACGGCGTCTGGTCGATGTTTCCGGCGACAGCTTGACATCCTCGGCAACAGCGGCGATATTTTCGGCAGAACGTGCGCTCCGGGGCCGGCTACTCCTGGCAACGTCCCGTGTGGTCCCATACTCTTCAAGGTTAATGGCCTAACGGCGCAGTGTTTGTGCAGTCGGTGTCGGACAGCCGGGGAATCGGCGACGCTATTCGCGCTGTGCCAACACCACAGACGAATTGTTGCGCAAAAAAATAGACACGATTATTCCGCGTTCTTGGGGAGTGTATCGCTGCATGGTTTGTTTACTTGTATTCTACATCTGTCTAGTCCACAAATGTCAAAACAGATTTGACATTGGCGGCCATTTGCAAAAATAAGAGCATCTTCCAATAGGGTGGTCACTTTTGAAACACCCTGTACATAGCGTTAAGTGCAGCGAAAGTATCGAACCATCTCTTCCGAAATATGGATTCATCCACATGCCCTCTGGGCAGCCAGTCACAAACCAACTATCCATAGCGGATGATGGATCCGTCCACATGTCATCTGACGATGAGGGCGATATTTAGGCTGTACCAATGCCTACGGTCTACAGTTTCCGGTTACATTTTGTCGTTTGGACTTTGGCGGATCACGGGTTGATAGTAAGCGTATTCCAGACTTCGTCGAGGCGAGAAAAATATCCGTGTTAAGATAAATTACCTTTCTTACGAAAATTTGTCAAGGGCTTAATACGGGGCTTCGGCCAAAATTCTATGAAATCTCTTTAAAATCCAAATTAAGCACGGTATCAGTCACGGTGCAATGCTTTCATTATATGCAGGTAAATGTCACATATTAGCAAATACATAAAGCGGACACAAATTGTTCCAAGGTGTCAATTTTTGTTCCTCCCTTCCGTTAGACTGTAATGTTGAAAGTAATAGATCAAAGTCGACATCAGCTGCAGTGGTATAAAATCCTTGAAATCAGATCATAATTGTAACAAATGACTGCATTCTTGCAATTGTTTCTTCGATATGCCCCACAGTGCAACTCTGTAGTTCTGAATATCTGCGACGTCAAATTGCCAGTAAATTCTTGATGACCCAAATTATCATATTAATAAATTGTGCTGTTTATTTGTCGTTGGTGTTTAAATTTGGCAAACAAATTGTACCTGGAATCATTTATTCCCACTTGCTGTGGTTTTTGTTTTTTTTTTGATCAAATCCCACAATACGCTGGGAACATACCGATGGAGTCAATGAATTGTGGCCACTTGTTTACCTAACATTTTAACGCTTTTCTTCGCAAAAGTGTAAACAAACTGCCGCACGGTAATGCCCTAAGAGAATGCAGTCAGAACTGTGGTGGTTTGATTCCTAGAAACCTAGAATGATGAATGTTTTTTAATTTTGTTTTGGTTTTGGTCACTTTGGCGTCGTCAAAGTATTTCAGACATGACGACAAGTAACACCTTTGGCAAGGCGGGCAAAGAAAATTTTAGAAAAAGGGCTGAGCCAATGCACGTCATGTCTATGTAGATCAGAGACGACTGTGGCGAATGCTATTTATATAAATACTTTCCCATTACATTCCTTGAAGTGATAGGGAAGAGCTTCTCACCGTTGTACACTGACTGATTGATGCTATTTGAGTTTGAGATTTTATTGAAGCGATAGCGCGACAGAATCTGCATAAATGACAGCGCATGACTCAGTTGCCATGCGAGAGGCGAAGTGGTGATTTAAGGAAACAGTTATTATCTATTATGTGTTAATTTTTTTGGTAGTCAACCAGAAAATTTTCCAGGATATAAAATTCCAGAAAATATAGTTCCCGGATTTCCATAAACGGCAACGCTGTATTCCGTTGCAGTGGCGTCAACTGGATAGCAAAAAATACGGATAACAAATGTGTCTCTTTTTGGCAGAATACTCTTTCACGCTGAGAAATATCGGCCCCAGCTACATATTGCAGGAACCATGTACATGTTTGCAAACATTACTTTCGTGAATTCAAGATCTGCTGCTTTTACTTTATTTATGGTGACAGACAGCAGTGGTTTGAGAAGATTTCAACAAACAAAACCACATTTGGGTCACAAATATACATATTATAACCTATAAATCATTGTGCCCCAAACATGTTATATTGAATAGCGAGCACAATGTGTTTGGATACAAGTATACTATATTTGCGACAAGCTACAAACACGTTTATATTTCCATCCAAACAACAAAAAAAGACAAATTTTTCAGCGTGTTGGTATGCCCGTCTACTTTAAGTCGTTGCTGCAGGGAAATCAACAACATCTGCAGATACGGCGACACATGAGAGAAAGGTAGTGGTTTAAAGTAATGACATGGATTTGGGACACAGTAAAAAAGAGATAACATTTAAATAAGAAATCATCCCCGAAAATTGAAATGTTTATGTTAAATGATTAAAAAAAAATCGCAATAACCTATTAAACCGTTTTTAAAAATTGGTTAATTTGATCACTTGAAACCCATCTAAATTGTTTACCCATTTTCAATGCGGTCGCATGATTCTGATCTTGAAGCTTGTGGTCAATGTGTGTAGGGTACCAACAATATGCAAACCAACCAAGTCAATAATACACATTGCACCGCTAACCAATATGGCCAACAGCTTGGCTATTTCCTGTAATTCGGAAAGAGAACGGCAGTGGCGGTGCGTTTTACTGGTTACAGGGTCATCAGTTTACTCTCCCCAAAATGGAAAGGCTCACAAACTCTTTGGCAGATACCCGCTCACTCTTTCGAACGTCTTGTATGTAAACACAACACAACACATTTCATATTTAAGATTTAAGACTTTTCTGTTTTTGTTTTCCCTCTTTTTATGTTCCTCGCAATGAGAACAAAATTTACATAATACAAAGTAGGTCCATCAAACAACAACGCCCAATGGACCGACCGACCGCCCGCACATAAGAAACGTTGCCACATCTCGATCCCTGGCAGTCTCTCAATCTCATTTGACTCGCATCCACTGCCTTTAGCATTTATGCGTTGTTAACATGAACTTTAGGATGACCATAAAAAAGTGTGGGTTTTCACAAATTCCATGTACTCCACCACCTTCCCCCCGGAATTGGATTCTTATCCCCATTTTGAAGTTATCGATTGAAAAGTAAAGAAACAGTACGAGGAGACTGGTAATTGTAGTGAATATGCATATGCATTTTTTCAAATGCACTTTAATAAGGAAGGTGGTATGATGTGTCAGGTAAGTTCAGAGTAGACACAAATTAATCCGTGAGCATGACCTAAAATGTCCACTCACGCTACAAGTCAATTGGGAACGATGACAATATAGCACTAAGAATAGGGGCGGGTCAATAAGTCCGTGATTATCGAACTTCCCTTGTAGTTATATGAAATGCAACACTGCTACCATCAAGTACCGCCTGTTAATAGACTACTGTCAAATTTTGAGCAAGTTCCGTCATTTACTTTGGGTTTAACAGCTGTTTAAAACATACAACCTCGTGCGTTTTTTTAAAAATGGAAAAAAGTGAAAAAAAAACCTTGAATCACACCAAGGAAAAGCTTGATAAATACTATGGGGACTCTGCACCATCGATTTCAATGGTAAAAAAGTGGTTTACTGACTTTCGTTGAGGTCGCACAAGTACAAATGACGCTGAACGTTCTGGACGGCCAATTGAGGTCAATACACCCGAAAATGTCGAAAAAATCCACGACATGGTGTTGGCCGATGGAAGACTAAAAGTGCCTGAGATTGTTGATGCCATAGACATGTCATATGGCAGTGTGGTTTCGATTTTAAATGATCAGTTGGGTTTAAGAAAGCTGTCTGCAAGATGGGTGCCGCGTTTGCTCTCAATTGACCATAAAAGCACGGGTGCACACGTGTGTAGTCTCAATAGCAAAATTCTATGAATTGGGCTACGAATTGGTACCTCATCCACCATATTCTCCGGATTTAGCCCCCCGTGACTATTTCCTATTTCCAAATCTGAAGAAATGCCTCGGTGTAAAGAGATTTAGCTCCAACGATGAAATTATTGATCAGACAAATGCCTGTTTTATGGACCTCAAAAAAATTCTATTTTTTGGAAGGGATACAAAAATTGGAGAAACGTTGGACTAAGTGTATTGACCTAAAAGGAGATTACGTTGAAAACTATTTTTTTTTTTGTAAAAAAAAACTGTGTTTCTTTCGAAAAGTCACAGACTTATTGATCCGCCCATATTTGGCTAATTCTGTAGGAATAATAGAGCCGACCTTGCTTACTTACTTAGGTGGCCTCAAACAAACCAGAGGGTAAAAAAATGGTTTCCCGTTGCATACCATGAAGGGATTAGGTAGAGAAGCTTTTTCATGGCTAAATACTCAATAGTGTCGCCATCACTAAGCGAGGTGACAGCCGTCGAAAGAAATTTAAGGTGGTCACAGTATGGATCGAACCCACGCCCTCATGCATAAGAGCCGCGCACACTACCATTGCACTACCAACGCCCAGGGATCAAGGGCATTATAAAACGTGGATAACATGTTTCTCTATCCAGCTCGATCTTCGGCTTTTCTCCTCCAGTTGGTAACAGCAAGGAGTCGGAGGCGATATTCCACTTGGTCTTTCCAGCGAAGTCTTGATCGTCCTATTTTTCGAAGTCCTTCGAGAACGTCTTCGAATACCTTTCGCACTGCTACATTCTGATCCATACTACTGATATGACTTAGCCAGCGTAAACGCGCTATGTTGATACGCATAACTACATCGATGTCCGGATACAGATGATACTGCTCACGATTCATCCGTCGTCGATACTCTCCGTTTTCCATTATACTGAGGATCATATATTTTTCGGAACATTTTCCTCTCGAAGAACACCCAGTGATGTTACATCAGGATGTGATACGACCCTGGGTTCTGTGCCATAAACCAAGGCAGGTTGTATGAGATTCTGATCTAGTTGGATCGTCGTTTCTCGAGAGAGGGCCTTCTTATCTCTGAAGTACTGGCACGTCGAAAAAAAACGTCCCCAGCAACATATTGCTGGAACCATGTGTATGTTGGCAAGTATTGTTGCCGTGAATTGAGGAT
This sequence comes from Phaonia tiefii, assembly GCA_963931995.1. Taxonomy (NCBI): domain Eukaryota; kingdom Metazoa; phylum Arthropoda; class Insecta; order Diptera; family Muscidae; genus Phaonia; species Phaonia tiefii. The sequence goes on from OZ008367.1 coordinate 163,838,693, forward strand.
CTGCTGCTTTTTGTTCCTTTGTCGTCTTTCACATTTTTGTTTTCAGCAAATTTCAACAAACAAAGCCACATTTGTTTCACAAATACATATATCGGGTTCTTCAATAAGAGCGCTACAAAAATTTTTTTAAATTAAACAAAACCGGTTTTAGATACCAATGAAATTCTTTATTCCTGTGAAAGTACGTTCGAGGCCATTATGTATGGAACTCGATTTATTTTGCATGGCCACCACGGGCACGCTTGCAGAAGTCCAGACGCTGAACCCAATTTTCGACGGTTTTCAAGCATAAATCGGCCGATACTGCTGCAATTTCACGTTCGATATTCGTACGAAGTTCATCAATCGTCGCTGGCTTGTTGGCATAGACCATAGACTTGACGTAGCCCCACAGGAAATAATCTAACGGCGTCAAATCGCACGACCGAGGCGGCCAATCGACTGGGCCATTTCGTGAGATGACACGTTCACCAAACTTGGTTCCCAATAAATTGATTGTGGCACTCGCTGTGTGGCTTGTGGCGTCGTCCTGTTGGAACCACATGGCCTCCAAGTCCATATTATTCAATTGGGGCCAAAAATATTCGCTTATCATTGAACGGCAGCGATTCGCATTCACAGTAATGTGCCGGTCTTGATCATCACGGAAGAAGTACGGCCCAATGACGCCGCCGGCCTATAAACCGCAACAAACCGTAATTTTTTCGGGATGCAATGATGACTCATGGATTACGTGTGGATGGCTGTCTGACCAATAACGCATATTTTGCTTATTGACGAAGCCATTCAGCCAGAAATGAGCCTCATGGCTGATTGTTGAGGCCTCTAAAAGTTGAGGCCACTGACTCCAAATTTCGGTAGGAAATTTTAATAATTTCGACTCGTTGTTGGCTCCTATCTTTCCATGATGAAATGGCAAACCTTCCTGAAGAGAAATGTGAAAAGAGCGGGAAAAAATATGGCGTCGTTTGCTGTCCCTATCGATTTAATTTTGTAGCGTCTCTGTTGAAAAACCCGTTATTATAACGTATTAATCGTTGTATCCCAAACATCTTATATAGAATAGCAAATACAATGTGTTTGAACACAAGTATACTATGTTTTCAATAAGCTGCAAATACGTTATATTTGCACCCAAACATCAAAAGAAGACAAATTTTTCAGCGTGTGCTTATACCGAAATAAGACCTATTTTCAAGCAAAATTGTCCGTTTGATATTTAGACTGACGTTTTTGAATCTATTCACGGCAGATCCGAGGTAAATGAATGCGTCCCATACCTCGAAATTATAGCGTTTATCAAAGTTCACATTTTCATCCAATCGGATGGGTGTTGTGCTAGTCGAAAAGTTTAAATTTGTATTGTGCTTCTTTACTGCCAAACTCTCTCTTGCAGATTCCTTCTCAATTCTCGAAAATAGTGTAGTAACTTCTCGCAGCTTTCACGCCATGATGTCTAAATCATCACCATTCGCGTGCAGCATGTGGCTTTCGCTGCTGATAATTTTATTCGTGTTGACTCCAGCTTTTCTCACGATGATAACAATAAATATGTTGAGGGGATCGCATGATACCGTGTCGCTCTACCTGAGGCCTCGCCTCGTACTAAATGGTTCGATGAGATCTTTACCAATCTTTACTGAGGATTTCGTGTCGGTCAGTGTCATTCTACAAATGCGTGGTAGGTTAGCAGGAATACCAAGGTCCAACCTAGCTTGGTACAGTTTTCCTGTTAGGGTCTATCGAAGGCTGCCTTATAATATACTAAGAGGTGGTAGTTTTTGATTAGTTTTCCGTGGGTTTTCCCCAGGATTTTCCGTTATGTGAATATCTGGTAGTTAGTTGACTTTCGAGGCCTAAAGCTACACTCCTAAGGTCCGATCAGGTCTGCCACAAACGGCTTTAGTGTTTCACACGTTACCCACTAGTGGACCTTGTATGCGATGGATAAAATATCTATTCCACGATAGTTGGTACTTCCGCTCGGATCAATTTTTTTGCAAACAGAATTTCAATTGATGTGTTTTAAATTTCAATTCATGTCTTTTAAATTTCAATTGATGAGTTTCAAATTTCAATCGATGTATTTCAAATTTCAATTGATGTATTTTAATTTTCAATTGATGTTTTTCAAATTTCAATTGATGTATTTCAAATTTCAAATAGAATTTTCAAATTTCAATTGATGTATTTCAAATTTCAAATAGAATTTTTAAATTTCGATTGATTTTTTTCAAATTTCAATTGGAAATGGTGTAGAGCCAAACAAATACTCTGAATATCAAACACATTGTGTTTGGACACAAGTATACTATATTTGTTATATTTCCACCCAAACAACAAAAAAGGCAAATTTTTTAGTGCGTAGGAACTCGTTTGGGAGCTTATAAGAACACGGCTGCTGGTCAAAATTCTGGTTGCATTTCATCAAGTTGAAACTTGTAGTATTTCTACATTCTTTTCTAATCGCAGCATACGCAACATTTTCCACACGCTGAAAAAACAACCTCTGTAACATATTCTAGTTCTTCAAGAACCATGTATATGTTTGGAACACACTCCAAATATTCATGTAATTGCTAGTCCCAAACTCACTTATATTTAAATGCAAATATTAGCCTGTTTACTTGAAACAATGCATGCTTTTCCGTGGAACCATATCCGTGTTTCATCCCAAACATCTATATAGTTACGTGGAAGCATTCCTATGTTTCCTCCAACACATCCATATTCTTACGTGAAAGTAGGTACGTATATCCCCCCAAATACGTGGTTATGTATTTATGTGGAAATACATGCGTGTTACTTTCCAAATATAATAATATTTGGAAACAAATTATCTTTTGATTTCAAAGAAATCGATGAAATCTTTTGATTTCATTAGGGGTGGGATAGTGATAGTGAGATTTCGATTTCGATACGAGACCATGGGGCAGTTATGGGTCTTGTTGTGTATTTTTCCCCTTCGCCACCATTTTTGACCCCGATGCTCAGCCATTTGCCCTACCTCACCTCGCCCTCTTTTTGGCTCATTATTTTTTTGTTTAACCCTCAATAAAATTGGGCGGTGACTTGTATTGAAATCTTGTTACTTGATCTTGATTTTCATCCAACACTATCCCACCCCTAATATACATACATATATACATTTATCAATATTAATCTATATTTTTAATCAATTACTTAGAAACTATAAAGATGTAAATCGGCCCTTTTTATATTTATTAGCATTAAATGCATTTTGTTCCATCATATAGGAATATGTTGTTTTCTTGCCTCTCTTTGTTTCACTTTTATTCTCTTGCTCTCAATAGAGAGTAAATCGTGCAACAACAACAGCTGTATTTGTATACCAAACACAGGTATATTTAAGTCACAAATATATATACATATAATATTGAATATTAAACACAGAGTGTTTGGACACAAGTAAACTATACTTGCGGCAAGCTCCAAACACATATTATATTTGATCCAAAAACAAAAAGCGATAGATTCTTCAAATATGTATAAAAAAATCTAATATTTTTCAAATATATAATATTTATGATAAAAAAAAGTTTAAGACTAAATATCTACCCCCATGATCATACCACCCTCCGCACTGTTAATGTACACTTACTACTGCGACGTGTAAATGTCGCAATGTGCGCAGACGTAATAGAAAATTTTTATGTTTATGCATTTTGAATTTTGTTTAACAACAATTTCAATGTTTTGTGGTTTCGTTGCTCTTTTAGGTTGTGTTTTAAGAAATCTTTCTTATGTTTACATTAGCAATCCATTCATGGTCTAAACAATATCGCCGGCAAAGGAGTTAGTTGGTGTGGTGGTCATCAGGTTGATGAAGAGTAAATGCCCTTTTTGTCTAACACGTATATTCTGACATACAGGTAAGTTGGCTTCTTCTACCGGTCATGATTTGTTGTGATTTCACCACCACCTTTTTGTTGCTGTTGTTTCTCACATGTAACAAATATTTAAATACATATTGCTTTTTTATTATTTACCAATTGCATTATTCTATACTATCAACCCAATGCGAAAGATTTGTAGTGAGGTATTTTTGTGGGCTTGTAAGGTTGGGGAAATTTGAATATTTCCATCCTCTTGTTTGATTTGAGATCTCACATTGCGTAAAGGTGTCATATTTAGCACCCGCTTGCCTTTCAATGTAATTGAAGATGTGTCGTTCTTAACTCTTTTTTACATCAAGCTTTTTTTTCGGTTGTGGAATGGATTCATGTGACAACGTCTTAATGGAGCCACATGCCACATTGGTAAATTGAGGAGTCTACGGAAGTAGTTTTTATATACTTGTCACTCAAGCAAAAAGCTCCGTTTGTTTAGGTGACCAATAGATTTTTCTAATTGGAAATTGATTTGTTGTGTAAACACAAAAGACTTAAGGCACGAACTTTTTAGTGCTTAACAAGGCAGCTGCATTGAAAAGTTTGTGTTTTAAATCTTTTGTAAGGTGGTTACAATTAACAAGTACCTTTCCAAACACTAGGTTAGCTTATAATAATAATCACAGCTTAATGTTAAATAAATACTATCGGTTAAACTGGAAGACTAAATCATATTTCCGTTAGATGCAATAAAATTAAATGAAAATCTACAAAGTAAACTGTGACTCCAGACTAAATCATCTCTCCGTTAGACGCAATAAACCGAAATGAAAACCAATAAAATTGATACTAACAATATGAATCAATATGCAGTAAACTGGATAAACAATATTACCAAAAAGTTTAATATCTAGGAGCCACGCGCACGTGGGGGTAAAGACAAGAGATTATCAAAATATTAATGAAATTCTGAAGTAGCCCTCAATAATACTAGTGGCAGTAACACCTTGAAGAGACCACCCCACCTTATACATTCCCCTACTCCGTATCAATAATAAATGTTCATAAGAAACCAATAGATTTTTTATTGTTTAAAGTTATAGTTGCAAGAGGCTTAACTTTTAAAAGAAGAAGACCCATTATCTACTACTCTCCAGACTAAAGTAAAACAAACGATTTATTTGTATTGTTTGTTTTGATAATATTATTTATCATTTATGTCGTTTCTTATACTTATCCCATTCTATTGGCAAACAGTCAAAAAGTAATATCAAATCAAACAACAGTAAACGTACGAGATTTTTCATCGAAAGTTATGCTGGATAAATATGAATGTACCAATGACCTTCAGTTCTGGGTGAGAGTTATTTCCATTTCCTCTTTTATTTTACCAGAAGCAATTCAATATCGGTGTATACACGCTGAATAATATTTAGAATAATATTTAGAAACGAATTATTCTTTGATTTCAATATATTTGTATTATTTATTATTATTAATTTTATCAATATAAATAAATATTTGTAAATAATTAATACAACAAATTAAAGGATTAAAACGACAATGTTTACATTTACTTTCATTGAATGCATTATTTGTTTTTTGTTTTTGTCATGAAATGAGAATCTGCTGTTCTTTTGCTTCTCCTTTCTTTGTTGTCTCTCACTTTTTTATTTTCAGAAGGTTTCAGCTATGCGTTGGTTATTACTATGCGTTGGTACACAAACATTATATTTATATACAAATCTAGCTCATGCAAGCCAAGCGTGGAGTAATTACTTGTGTTTGTTTTGATTATGATTTGAATGGCTATTTATTTTATTTTTGATGTGTTAACATCCATAGGGACGGGTAAGGCAATCTATCAAAGTGAACATACGTGGTTGTTGTACAACAATAGTCTCTGCCTGAAAATAAGTATGATGGTATTGATGTAGCGGCAGCGAACAAACAAGCAGGTCTGCGTCCCCAAAGAGTCTTGAATAGTATAGAGAACTTATGGAACGAATGGCATGACTCAAAAGCACTGGCGACATCTGGCCAATTATCCTCAAGTATTTATGTCGTAACTGGGTCCATTCATAATTTGGACGTGATTTGGTCCATATTGGTAAATTCATAATTTGATGCCTTTTGAAACATTTATGCCGTTTGTATTGTTTTATGTAATAACATTGTCGAAATGGTGCATTTTATTGAAATATTTTATAAAGAGAATAAGACTCGTTTATGCTCTTTTACTCAGAATCTCTACTTGAGAGCTGAAAAAGAGTGCAAAAACTTCTCTATACTATTCAATACTTTTTGTCGTTGCTTTGTTTATGACAAAACAAAAACAATTATTTCAGTGAGTTAAATATTGTTTTATTTATTTTAACAATAATACATCTAATGTTAAAGCAGATGTAAGAAACAAGAAAGTGAAAGTGAAAACTATTTTTTTTTTATTTTCCAATGTAACATTTACTAATGTGTTCATAGAAATCGAACAGGTACCGTGTAACAAAAAGGTGTTAACACATTGACCATGATTTCGACTACTCATCGCTTTATTTAAAGTGAAATTAAATTCCAAATTTTACAAGGCTCTCCCTTTAGTTGGAGTTGGACGGATTTTTTTGGCAAACAGTCATTCAACAATAAATTCGTAAGTCTAGTACTTAACTTTATAACCACTGATTGATTCAACTGGTAGATTTCTTTTTACAGTTTCTTCTGCTACACCCTGTCTCTTCTATTGGACAACAAGTTAAAATAAATCTTTTCGCTTTGAGATAATTAAGATTCTAATAAATTACTTTAATCATTTAGAGTTCTGTCATCATATGTTACTGTGTATAGGGGATATATCAACCAATGTTTATATATAGATTATTTAGGCGACAAAGTATTTTGGTGAATCGTCGTTGGCTTTGTCATCATTTTAATGAAGGCACACTGCCAATTGTTTAGCATAAATTAACTTGGCTAACAAACCAAACAGAAGAAATGAGAAAAAAAAAACGAAAATTGCTTAACAGTTATATTGGTATACGGTTCAATAACCTAAGACATCATCACTTCGTTGGACAGTTTGTGAAGCAGTTCCCCTCCAGGCGCGGATGTAAACCAGTTTATGACACTTTTTTGAATTCTATTATGGTTTTGGTTTTTTTTAGATTTTTATTACTGATTTCTGAGTTCGATTTTATTTAAATATATTTATTGTTAATTTTTGTTTTTAACTTTAGTTATTGTTGTTTGTTTTACCTCGATAACATCAACTATTTATGAATAGAAGGTGACACATTTCTGAATTTGTCTCAATTTTTAATGTGTTTCTGATGGTTAGGTTGTTGTATTTTAAATTGACGAATATTTTGGGTTTTTATTTCATTTTTATTGGTGATTGTAGATGATTTGCATATAGTTGACTATTTTGGTAATTTTTTTTACTTTGGGTTTTGTTAAATTTTACATTTTGCTGGTCACAAATAAAACGAAAGAGTTAGGAAACGAACTTGCTTAACATTGGACACACTTACACATTTGAACTGAGTAATAAATTTGTGTAAAGTAAAATAATTTAGAATACAAAATTCGAGCTATTTCGGAAATGGCTTTATGGTGGTTCAATGATTGATCCACTCATTATTCTGATGAACATGGTACAGGTAAAAACTGGTACAACTAGTTCATCTTATGCCTATATTTTCTATAGTTACCACAGTCCTTGTCAACAACATAAATTCAAAAGCATAATTTACTTTCCCGTCAAATTGCTTTTTATATTATGTGTATTTATTTCACCATGTATTTATTAACACTTGCCTACATGTTTCATTCATAATTTTGTTTTCTATAATTTTTTTTTTGATTTAATTGAATTCACTGTAAATTAGTTGTAATACCGTATTGACTTTTGTAATTACGAACTAATGATGTGGCGTCTGTGGTTGTTTACAATAATTAACATCAATACATTTTTTTATATTAACATCAAGTTAGAAGTCGTGCTGGGCACACAAGCCAATTCAGTAAAATTAACTAATAAATTTATTTTTAAAATCACATTCCGGATCTATTTTGAAAATATCAATAAATCGAATGGCACAAAAACTCGTCATTTCTTATCACATCAAAACTCAAGTCATCTTTGTTAGTGTTCATCGTCGTTCATTCATTGGTGAATATTTTGTGTTTAAGTTAGAGAAAAACATATTTGATAGAACACAGTTTACAGTGATTTGAAATATGGTTTCAAAATATTCAACTTACAATGTTAATTTCGAATATCAAACAGATGATACGGCTCTCAGATTTGCGAATGGTAGATGGTTTAGTGGGGACATGGGACTGGCCGTGGAGGTGGAAAGTTTCTGATAGCCATTCACTTGGGAGTGGCCAGAAATGATTCCTTCATTGGGCAGTCCAAGCAGCTCACTACTGCCACGAAGTATGTCGTGGGCAATGGCTCATCGGAAACCTCGGATAGCTAGCTAAAGTGAGAAGGCGAAACAAATGAACAACAAATCAGGTTTAGTAGGTGACTATTGTCACTGAAACTTAGAAGGCGGATGAGCCAAACATACGGGCTAACAGCGGATAAAAAACCAAAAGAAGAAAATCCAGGTTCGACATATTGCATCCTGGTCAGCGTCTGATCCATAATGAGCGGCTGCAATCAAATATCCTGGCAGTAGGTAAAATGCAAAAACCCGGTGGACTGGGTTTGCCTCCCGCCGCCGTTCATAATGGCAGTGAAAATACGTAAACGAACAAGAAAAGATAAACAACCCCTATTTGTTGACGACCCCCGCAAACGTTATAAGGACCACGATTTACGGATATGCATTTGGAATGTAAGAACTCTATATAGAGCCGGTGCAAGTATCCAACTGGCAGATGTTCTCGAAAGTTATAAGGCTGACATTGCCGCTTTCCAGGAAATGCGACGGACAGGACATGGCTGCACAAGAAAGAGAAACTGCGACATATCCTACAGATGCCATGAGAAAACACATGAATTTGGATGCGGATTTGTAGTTGGCAAAAGACTGCGACATCTAGTCTCTAGGTTCAACCCCGTGAGATAACATAAAGCCACCATCCGTATAAAAGAAACATATTTTTATAATTCCCTAATTTGTGTGCATGCCCCGACAGGGGAGGGAGATAATGATGCCAAAGATATATTCTATTACCGCCTAGAGGAAACGTATGACCTTGTTCCTGGCCATGACGTTACGGAGATTCTAATGCTAAAGTAGGCAGGGAGAATGTGTTTCATCCAACTATTGGCGATGTCAGTCTACATGCTGACAGTTCCGACAACGGTATGAGACTGATTGACTTTGCCGCGGCAAAAAACATGGTTATTAGTGGTACAAGATTCCAGCATAAAGACAGCCACATGGCTACTTGGGTATCCCCTGATCAAAGAACTAAGAACCAAATTGATCACGTGGTAATTGATGGAAGGCACTCATCCAGTGTAATGAACGTACGAGTGATCAGAGGAGCTAACATCGATTCTGATCACTACCTGGTAGCAGCAAAGGTTCGCACAAGATTAAGTAGAGCGAAAATCATACGAAACCAGACGCGGTGGAAGCTGGACATCGGAAAACTGCAATTACCAGAGGTAGCCACAGCCTACTCAAGGAAGCTCTCGCAACTTTTGGCACAGAACCCACCCCCTTCCGATAACGATCCTGATGCGCAGTGGAAACCCATTTCCGACTCTATAAAAACTGCCGCAACAACCGTACTTGGTTTCGAAAAACCGTTTCGCAATAAACCATGGTACGATGAAGAGTGTCGCATTGTAAATGATGAAAAGAACGCTGCACGTATGGAAATGCTTCAGTCAATTGCAACACGAGCTGCGACTGAGCGGTATAGGGAGAAAAGAAAGGAGGTAAACCGTCTTTTTAAGTGTAAGAAACGACAGTGGAGAAAGCGCGAGAGTGAGAAAATTGAAACATACAAAAGGAAGAACTAAGCCCGAAAATTCTACCAAAAAGTCAAAAACGGAACTAATAGACATGGTTCAGGGCCACCTTCTGTAAAGACAAGGACGGAAATCTCATCGCAGATGTGCACAGCATATTGCGAATATGGAGAGATCATTTCTCGGCTCGGATGAATGCATGCCTGGCGATTGGAGTCTCAGTGTACTCTGTCCCATATTTAAAAAAGGTGACCCGAGTATCTGTGCCAACTACCTGGGAATACACCTTTTATCCATAGCATATAAGGTTCTATCAAGTATAGTGTGCGAAAGACTAAAACCAATTATCGCTGACCTGATTGAACCATACCAGTGCGGCTTTAGGCCTGGAATATCGACAACTGAACAGATTTTCACGCTACGCCAAATCCTGGAGAAGACCCACGAAAAACAAATCGACACCTATCATCTATTTATCGATTATAAGGTGGCCTTCGATAGTCCGATACGGGAGAAACTGTATGAAGCAATGTCTGAGCTTGGTATTCCTGCAAAACTCATACGCCTTTGCAGGATGACCTTGACGAACACCAAATCCGCAGTGAAAGTTGGTAAGGATCTTACCGAACCTTTCGAAACTAAGCGAGGCCTCAGGCAAGGCGACATCCTATAATGCCATCTCTTTAACATCTTAATGGACATCATTATGAGAAAAGCTGCAGTCAACATGAATAAAACCATCAGCAGCAAAAGTCATATGCTGCTCGCGTATGCTGATGATATCAATATCATTGGGCGCACAATTAGATAAGTTACTGCGGTTTTTTCGAGAATTGAGAAGGAGTCAGCAAAAGTTGGTCTGACGGTAAATGAGGACAGGACAAAATTAATGGTTTCAACGAACAGGGCCTCCACGCGATTAGACCAAAGCGTGAACGTTGATAACCGTTATAAGTTCAAGGTGGTGGACGAATTTCTATATAACTCGGATCTGCCGTAAACAAAAAAAAAACAACGTCAGCCTTGAGATCAAGCGAGAATTGTGCTTGCGAATAGTTGTTATTTTGAGCTAAGCAAGCACTTTAGAGATAATGCCCTCGCTCGAATGACTAAAATCCAGGTATACCAGACTCTCATACAGCAAGAATCCGCACAGGTCCTATCGCTAGCATCTGTAGGAGTCTACGAGAGAAAAATACTCCAAAAAATGTATGGCCCTATAGTTTAAAACGGCGAGTATCGGTGACGCATGAACCATGAGCTGTATGGGATTTATCCTGACATTGAGATAGTTAAGCGGATCAATATAACGCGATTGCACTGGTTGAGCCATGTCAGTAGAATGGATGAAGACGAACCAGCACGAAGGCTTTTCGAAACCGAACTCGAAGGAAGACAAAAATAGGAAGACCAAGCTCCGCTGGAGGGATCAGGTTGATGAATCCCTTCATACACTTGGTATTGCCAACTGGAGAAATAAAGCAAAAGATCGAAGTGGTTGGCGAAAAATTTAATTTTCGTTTTGTAAGGTACCTGACCCCCCAGGGTTGTCCGAAACCGGATAAGTAAGTAAGTATATGAACTAAGCTTTTGTAGCTTTGATTATTTGTGCAAACATTTCAGTGAAATACTGGGTCGCATTCGAGGAATTGAGCTCCCGAGGATCTACAATTTTTCTAGCAAATACGAGGGATGACAAATCGAGCCGCGCGAATCAACTTGCGATGCAGGGGCGTCGAGCCAACCCAATGAAACATGTATTAAGGTGGAGAATATATTTTTTCTCATGCGACTACTGCTAGCAAAAACACTGTGCATTTACAAAATTATTTTTTTTATATTCATTCTTATTTTTTAATACTACAAAGTATGAAAGTTTTTTTCATCTTCTAATTTATTAATGAAGCAACTGACATTCATACATATGTAAGTAAGTAACTACGTTACAATTGAATGTACAAACAAACTTCAGGGTACCTTGTGGTACCGTCCGTCTTTTTTATGAATGAATTCCATGAATCATTTAATTATTTATACAAAAAACGTAAAACATTATATATATTTAATTTGGTTTTTCACTAACAAATAGTTGTTAACATTTCTGACTCTTGGCAAAATCCACAAATAGAAATGACGTATTTGTTTATATTTAAATAAATGTGTAGGGCAACAAAAAATGTAAAGTTATATTAGCAGAAATCAACATTTTTTTCAATTGAATATTTTGTTTTTGATTTTTTTTTTAAGATTTCATTAACCAAATATTCTGCAATGATAACATGAAATTTGGTCATACGGAATCCGTTCGCGTAGATCTTCTCATGGAGGGCAAAAGATAGGGCGGTTTAAAAATGCAAATTTAAGATAAAGAATGACGACGATTGAGTCATTCGAAATATTACACTAATATAATTAAAACCAGAGTTACTTCAATCATTTTGTATCCTTAAATATCCAGGTGCTTATACCAAATGATCGATAATATAGCTAACAACAGGTGACTAGTGCCATCGAATTGCGGTTGCCACAACCGAATTGAGTTTGTGACGACCAAATTTTAGTTTTCAAAACTGAAACGGGGCTGAAGTCTTCAATTATATTTGTTTTAATCTTCAATTATATTTGTTCGGTCAACAAAATCTCCTACAATTTCGGCTGCGACAACCGAATCTGATATTAATTCGGATACCACGTCCGAAATCGGTACCAAATTCGGTTGCAACACCCGAATCTGGAATCAAATCAGGTACAGCAACCGAATTTGTTATCAATTCGGTTGCATCTATCGAATTTGGTATGAATTCGGGTGCAATAAGCGAATTTTGCCTTAAGGCAATTGCAACGTTCGAATTTAGCTTAAATCGGTTGCTGCAACCGAATTTCTTATGATTTCTGTTGCTACAACCGAAAACATTTTCAATTCGGTTTCTACAACATAATTGTAGATATACAGGGTGATTCAGGAAGTTCCGGGCAAATTTCTCCAGCGTATTCCTTGGCTCATTTCATGAAGAAAAGTCCACTAGGACCATGTCCGAAAATGCAAGGGTGCGAAATGGCAGCGGGTTCAAAATTTTCGAATTGGCGGTCGGAGGGAAGTAGGGTAAAGTTGAAAGGGCTTGTTGGAAAGGTCTTTAAGAGGCCTTTCAGAATCAAAAAAAAATGTAGAAAAAAGTCAAATCGCCGAGACACAGAGCTTTCGGAAAAAAATGGAAAAAAATTTCACAGAACCTCAATTTGCTCAGCCAGACGGCAGGAAACTTATGTTTTCTGTTGAAAGATTGCCATACCTCTTACCTTTCCAAAATTACCTAAACGAAGCCCAAAGGTTATACCGTTCCAAAGTTATGACCATTTTACTGAAATGCACAAATTTTTGTTTTTGTTTCTGGAAGCGAAATAACAGCACACATTTATTTGTTTTTGTAAATTAACACGTTTAAGATTTTATCTTATTGAAATTTTTGGCTGAAGAATCAACCACGTAAGGAAAAAAAAAAACATTTAATGTTAAAGGAAGTTTTCAATGTAGTTCCCATTTTCTACCAAACACAATTGCAGCCGCTTGCGAGCCACATCCGCCACGTTTAGTTCATTCATCTTATCACGAACTTTCACCGCAGCTTCCTCAATGCGTGCAAGTAACTTTTCACGATTGTGGATTTGCACAGAATACATAAAATCTTTCTGAAAGGCCTCTTAAAGACCTTTCCAACAAGCCCAAAAAATCCGACCACTGGCTCAGAAGTTAGCAACTTTACCCTACTACCCTCCGACCAGCAATCCGAAAATTTAGAACACGCTGCCATTTCGCACCCTTGCATTTTCGGACATGGTCCTAGTGGACTTTTCTTCATGAAATGAGCCAAGCAATACGCTGGAGAAATTTGTCCGGAACTTCCTGAATCACCCTGTATAAAACCTGACGTTTAAAATCCAAAAAACAAATATTACACGCTGAAGAATTTGTATGTTTTTGGTGTTTGGATGGAAATATAACTCGTTTGTATCTTGTTTCAATATATTCAATATAACATTTTTGGGACACAATTATTAATAGATTATAAAAGCAGCAGATCTTCAATTCACGAAAACAGTTCTTGCAAACATATTCATTGTTCCTGTACTATGTTGCTGAGCCGTTATTTTTCGGCGTGTATATTGAAAAAATTGAATTTTTTCAAAACACACTGAAAAATCTGCATTTTGTTGTTGTTTGGATGAAAATGTAACGCGTTGTAGCTTGTAGCCAATATAGTGTACTTCTGTCCAAACACATTGTTGTTGCTCTTCAATATTACATGGTGGAGACACAAAGATTAATATGATATTATATATGTTTTTGTTACCCAAAAGTGTTTTTGTTTGTTGAAAACTGCTGAAAACAACAACGTGACATACAACAAAGAAGTTTACCTTCAATTCATGAAAACAATGCTTGCAAACATGAACATGGTTCCTGCAATATGTTGCTGGGCCGTGTTTTCAACGTGAATGAGAGGTAAAAATTGATAAATTATGATTTTTTTCGATAAAACCTCTCATTTTGCAGAAAATGCCCACAATCATTAGTGTACAGTACAATCAGATGACAACAGAGTCGAAGGTTTTTAAGGTCAGTGGTTTCAGATGTGGTTCGGACGTCTGTATAGGCAACGGTTTAGGACCGAAATCGGCAGACACACCACGTCAGAATTGGTGCGGTGACCAATCATGGCCGAAACTTTCTACGGTCGGAAGATTAACAGATTAACACATATAACTTGATTTGTAATTATGCATGAGAATACAGGGCAATAATTCATCATTAAAATAATAGAAAAAAAAGTTGCAAAATGCAGTTGTGACAGCCTCTAAATTCGGTTGTGACAACCTCTTATTTGGCTGCGACAACCTCCTATTCGGATGTGACACCCTCTAAATCGGTTGCCGCAACCATTAAACAGCTGGAGACAAACTCTGAGTTGGATGTGTTGACCTCTAGTGTGGTTATGAAAACCTCTAAATTCGATCATGACTAATTCGGCTGCCTCAAACGAATTTTTCATTTGGAGTGTTTCGAGTTTTGAGTTTTCTGCATTAAAACAATTGAAATTTTAGAACTGAATCTTCCGCCTTAATAACCTGCTTCAAATGCCTGATTTGAAACAAATTCGTATAGTAAAGTTTCAGTATTCCACTTTTTTAACTGAAGAAACATAAAAACACAAGAAATCCTAACATTTTCAAAAATTTTCCTTTTGGGAAATATGTAAAATATTTGTTTGTAGTATAAGCAAAATCTGTATGATATTACAATTCAATCCAACATTTTTACTAAACAATAATTATTGTATTAAAAGCTTTACTTTTTAAGTCATTTAAGGCGTCTGAAAGACAATGAATGATTTCCTTCACTTTTTGCAAATATCTCTTAAGGGATATTTTTCTTTTTGACTTCACGACAATTTTTAAGCTTCCATAATGCTTTAAAACAAAGAGCTAATGATTTTAAGCCATTTTTAGAAAATTTCCCTTTTGGGATATTTTTGGGGAAATTTTTATTTTCGCTAAATATGAAGGCCCGTAACAGTTTTTTAGTAAAATTTGTATGTAAACATAAGTTTAGTACAAAATCGTTACTAAATTATTGGATTTAAAAGCTTTAATTGTTAGGTCATTTGATGCAGGTTGGCATTTCCACAGAAAATGCCACCCTATGCCACATCACGTCACCCTCATTAATTGATTATATTTTAGGACCATGATGATCGATTGTTTTCTATTCTTTTACTAAATACAGAATGTAAGAAGCTATATATTTAATAACAGATGAGAAAACAATCAGAGAAACTGGTACTAAAATATAACAAATTAAGGAGGGTGACGTGATATGACAAAAGGTGTACCTTTCTGTGGAAATGCCCATATTCCAAATTGTAGATAATTATATTGGCTGTCATTTTTTTCCTTCATAAATTAATTTATATTAAGGGGGGTCTTTCGTACACGCACAGAACTAATTGTTTGAAAAGAGGTTGTAGCAAACGTTATTTTGTCTGTTGCCACCGAATTGCAGTTGCTGCAACCGAATTGGGGTTGGCATGCCTAAATTTTGTCCACACAACAAAAGTACGGTTGATGCAACCTATAATAGGTTGTGACAACTTCTAATGCATTTGTGACAACCTTTAGTTCGGATGTGACGACATCTAATATGGTTGTGACAATCTCGAAGTTCGGTTATGGCTAATTTAGTTCTATTTGCTATGAGTGTAACCGCTAAACCGGAAACATGATAAAAACCACGAAAATTAGTACTCAATTGTATAAAATAAATAGTTCCCATAACAAAACTTGAAGGGACTGAGTGGAGCCTCTCACAATTAGTGACCAGGTAGTTTTTCATACACTGATTGGTACCTACAATTTTATACCGGTTCCGAACCGTATTTTGAGTACTCGATACTGTCGCCGTCACTAAGCAAAGTGACCGAACTTTCAAAACTGAAGTCTAAATGTCCTAACGTTTGACATGGTCACCGTTTTTATTACTGCTGACCGGAAGCTAGCAGCAGTCTTAAATAAATCTTCAAATACGAACAGGATTTGATAAATGAAATGAGTTAATGAGCCATTTTTTTCAAAATATTTTGATTTGTGCTCTCAGATGAAAATTACAATACAATACAATAATTACTACAGTTTGCCGAGAAATGTTTAATTACTTTTACTGAAATTGTGGGAATGGAAAAAATAGTATTTTAAAATTATTTAAGGTCAAAATTTAAAAGATCATAATCTTCTGTATTTTTACAAGAAATATTATTTTTTATGCCATGATAATAATTTGGGTTTTATTTGCGTAAATGGGATAACTTTACACACAAATATCATAAAAATATAATTTTATGATTTTAATTTAGTTGGGGTTCTAGTCCAAAAATATTGATTGTCACGAAAACATTGAATGTGTGTAAATTCACTAAGAAGCTTCGCGATTTTGAAATCATCAACTGCTTAGAACTGGAAGAGGTTTACATTTATTTTTATCAATCTCTTGCTTTTTTGACAAAAGGAAATGGAAAACCTGGAAGTTGCAAGTTTTAACGTCAAGAGAAGAATTCTGTTGCTGTGTTTTGATGAACACAGACGAAACTGTTACTGGGAATGTGCAAAATATGTATGTAAAGAAATGTTCATTGTGAATACACAAGAATTTTGTTCGATATTTGCTCAATTTGTTATAATCCAACAACAAACCAGCTGACGGACCTTCGATTCCTCTCGGAAGAAGCACAAGGTGAAACGTCAGTTGACCGAGTTCGGTCATCTTGTATATGTTAATCGATGAATGCAAAAACGCAAATGTATAATGGGTTTTCACTCAAACTCTGTCTCAAAAACGATTGACATTTATAAAAACACAAGTATGAGAGTGGTTTATAAGTTTCACTGAGAACCCACATGGTCGTTTTACACGATGCTGAGAAGCTGTCATTAATTATTTGTAATTGAATGGAATTGAATTGAGTTGAACTGAATTGAAGATAATTGATCTGAATTTAATTACATTAAATTGAATTGAATTGAATTGAAATGAATTGACTCGAATTGATTTGAATTGAATTGAGTTGTATTGGATTGAACTCAATTGAATTGAATTGCATTGAAATCAATTGAACTGAATTGAATTGGATTGGATTGAACACAATTGAATTGAATTTAACTGAATAGAATTGAATTGGGTTTGATTGGATTGAACTCAATTGAATTGAATTGAATTGAATTGAATTTAATTGAATTCAAGTGAATTGAACTGAATTGTATTGAACTGGATTGAATTAAACTGAACTGAATTGAATTGGATTGAATGGAATTGAACTAAATGAAATCGGATTGAATTGAATTTAGCTGAAGTGAATTTAGTTTAGTTTAACTGAATTGAATTTCATTGAATTGAGCTGAATTTAATTGAGTTGAAATGAATTGAACTGAAACAAATTTAGGTGAATTGGATTGAACTGAATTGAATTGAAATGAATGTAATTGAATTGAATCGAATGGAGTTGAATTGAACTGAATTGAATTAAATGGAACTGAATTAAATTGAATTTAACTGAATTGATTTGAACTGAACTAAACTGAATTGAATTGAATTGGCTTGAATAGAGTTGAATTGACTTAAATTGTATTAGCTGAATTGAGCTGAGTTGAGTTGAATGGAATTGAATTGAATAGAATACAATTGAATTGAATTGAATTCAATTTAATTGAAATTGATTGAATTGACCTGAACCGAATTTAATTGCATTGAATTAAATTAAATTAAATTAAATTGAATTAAATTAAATTGAATTGAATTGAACTGAATTGAATTCAATTGGATTAAAGTTGAATTAAATTGAATCAGATTGAATTGAATTGAATTTAATTGAATTAAATTTAGTTTAATTGAATTGAGCGGGTATTGAACTGAATTGAATTGCATTGATATGAGCTGAATTGAATTGAGTTGAAATGAATTGAATTGAAATACATTGAGTTGAATTGGATTGTACTGAATTGAATTGTATTGAATTAAATTGCATTGAATTGAATTAAGTTGAATTGAAATGAACTGAAGTGTAATGAATTGAATTGAATTGAACTGAATTGAATTGAATTTAATTTAACTGAATTTTATTGAATTGAATTGAGCTGAATTGAACTGAATTGAATTGGAATAAATTGAGTTAAATTGGATTGAACTGAATTGAATTGAGTTGAATTGAATTGGATTGAATTGAACTGAGCTGACTGAATTGAACTGAACGGAATTAAATTGGATTGAATTCAACTGAATCGAATTGAATTTAAATGAATTTAATTTAGTTTAATTGAATTGACCGGGAATTGAACTGTATTGAATTGAGCTGCATTGAATTAAGTTGAAATGATTTGAATTGCAATAAATTGAGTTGAATTGGATTGAATTGAATTGTATTGAATTAAATTGCACTGAATTGAATTAAGTTAAATTGAAATGAACTGAAATGTAGTGAATTGAATTGAACTGAACTGAACTGAATTGAATGAAATTGAATTGAACTGAATTGAACTGTATTGAATTGAACAGAATTGAATTGAACTGAAGTAGATTGCATTGAA
This sequence comes from Phaonia tiefii, assembly GCA_963931995.1. Lineage (NCBI taxonomy): Eukaryota > Metazoa > Arthropoda > Insecta > Diptera > Muscidae > Phaonia > Phaonia tiefii. The sequence continues at coordinate 163,857,605 of OZ008367.1, forward strand.
TTGGGTTCAATTGAATTGCATTGAATTGAATTGGATTGAATTGAATTGGGTTCAATTGAATTGCATTAAATTCAATTGAAGTAAACTGCATCGAATTGCGTTGAATTGAAGAGTCACAAACTTCGAAACGACCACGTGAGTTCAAATCCCGGTGCCGACTGTTTACATAGTTTCTAATTGCAAAAAAACCCCTGATCTGTGCAGCTCATAAGAAATAGAAAAATATTCTTCTAAGAAATAACTTCAGATCGAATTATATACAATAAAAGTTATGTGGTAGAAAAAAAATGTGTTCCCATTACATCCCATGACGGAATTGGGGAGAGCTTCTCACAACCAGTGAGCTGCGCGCCTTCTAGTATTATACACACGGATTGGGACCTACAGTTTTTTCACCGATTCCGAAAGGTATTTATAGAAGCTTTTTCATGGTTAACTGCCGTCGAAAGAAATTTAAGGTGGTCAGAGCAGGGATCGAACCCAGGATCACATGTACAAGAGGCGCGCCTACTAAACCGTTGCACCACCGTAGAACCCGTATGAACAGTAAGAATCATGTGCGTCAACGCACCGCCCGGTCTCGTGAAAACATTGCTGCTGTAAACGAGAGTGTCGCCGAAAACCCGCAAATATCAATTCGGCATCGTTCTCCACACCTTCAAATTTCACGAAGCACTACGCAGCGAATATTAACAACATTCCTCCACCTTCATGCGTCGAAAATTCAGTTTACACAGGAGCTCAAGCCAGCAGCCCATGGAAAGCGCCAGCAGTTCGTCGTTCAATGGGTAATGGAGCACAGTGAAGTCAATGGCAATTTTTCAAAAATAATCATCTTCTCAGACGAAGCTCATTTCCATCTTAATGGTTTCGTGAATATACAAAATTGTCGAATTTGGGGCTCAGAAAATCCACATGCAATCCATGAGAAACAAATGCACCCACAACGAGCAACTGTCTGGTGCAGATTTTTGTCAGGCGGCGTGATTGGGCCTTACTTTGTTGAAGATGGGGGCCCGAAATTGCAGTGGCTGTGAACGACATTCGTTACAGGAACATGATAACGGAGTACTTGTGGCCCCAACTGTACGGCATGGATCTGGACGACATGTGGTTTCCACAAGACCGCTCCACCTGCTACACCGCGCATGAAACAATCGAGTTATTGCAGCAACGATTTCCAGTACAAATTATTTCAAGAAATTCTGATGTCAACTGGCCTCCAATATCGTGCGATTTAATGCCCTGCGATTTCTGTCTTTGGGGTTTTGTGAAATCTCAGGCTTATGCGAATAAACCAGAAACAATTCCTGAGCTCAAACGTGAGATTTAACGCATCATCCGTGAGATACAGCCACATCCCTGTATAAAAGTCATGGAAAATTTTATGAAGAGAGTAATGGCCTGTCATCCGAGCCGTGGGGGCCAGGTGACTTATATTTTATTCCATACACAATCGGAACATGTCTTCTTTATAATCCAATAAAAAAATGCTAACTATCTCAAAATTACGTATTTTAAATTTCAAAGTGAAAAAGTTCATTCTTACTGAGGCACGCAGCCCTTACAACAGATGACAGCTGCAGGTGTTGTAGAGAACATCAACAGAGATTTGCCACACCGCGCATGAAACAATCGATTTATTGCAGCAACGATTTTCAGAACAAATTATCTCAAGAAATTCTGACGTCAACTTGCCACCAAGATGATGCGATTTAACGCCGTGCGATTTATTTCTTTGGGAGTTTGTGGAATCTCGTAATTATGCGAATAAACTGGTAACAATTCCTGAGATCAAACACGATATCCAACGCGTCATCGGTGAGATACAGTAACATCTCTGTGTAAAAGTCATGAAAATTGTTATGAAGAGAGTAATGGCCAGTCATCACAGTCGTACTTAATCGGAACATGTCTTCTTTATAATCCAGCAAAAAAATCCTAACTATCTCAAAAATACGCATTTAAAATTTTAAAATGAAAAAGTGCATTCTTACAGAGTCACCCTTTATAAAATATCTGTAAGCTGGTAATTTGGATGGCTGGGCTATGTTTGCGAAACACACACGGATCTGGAGTTAGAATCTCAGACTATGAGTACTGCATACGAAGGGGATTCTGAATACGAAGAGGAGGGTGAGATCGCGAGCAATTCATATTCTACTGCCCTGCGTTTTGTGTTGGGAAGAGATAATATCAGGGTTGTTATTTCTCATTGAATATTGAAGCAGACATTTAGGGAGTTATGCTGAAGGATTTTAGTACTTATTGCAGATTTGGTTCGACAGAAACTAATATATCTCTTCTTTAGCTACATCCTGGAATATTATAAGGTTTGAATTAGCCTGCACCGTACCAGGTCAATTTGCAACAGCGACCCTAATTGGACTCTGTGTGGCAGTCCTACCTAGCGTAGATTCGAGTTGTGTGAGGCCAATTTATTAACAGTGAATTATAAAATTAAAAGGAAATCATTCTGCCTTTTAATACCGAAAGGCATTATATTGCGAATATTCAAATTGGTTTTAAGATCTATTAGACAAACAAACAAACAACAAATTTTTGTTAAAATAAATCAATGATATTTACCAGATAATTATTATGTTTTGCATAATGAATGAAGCCTTATGTTCTCTATGACAATTAAAATTATGATTAATTTTTATTCAATAAATTGTGTTCTTCTTTATAGCGTCAAATTGCATTGTGAAGTTAAAGACCCGAACTCGTAATACATCATCCTGCACATGCGAGTATCATTCATTTGCATCATAAATCTTTCTCCAAAATTGCCATATCATTATTTCAGAAATTCTTCCTGTGTACACAAGTCCACATATTCACATCAAATTAATCTCTAAATATTGGTAATTAAATGTCAGATACTCGCGTATAACAATAATTGAAATTAACACATTATAAATAAATTGCTTTATTACTTATATTTATGTGAAATTATTTTTTCAATAAATCAATAATATCGAGATGATAATGATGCAGTCAATGGTGTATAAAGATTTTGGGGGTTTGTAGCTGGGAAAGTGATAACAATGACTTTTTGACTGCCGTGGATAGATACAAATAAATACATAAAAATAAGCATTCCAAAGTGAATGATAGAAAGAAGAAGACAGCTGTTGGAAAATGCAATGCTTTTTAGTTGGGTCACGTGTTTGCTAAAGATACTATTTAGCATCAATTAGTGTCTTGGGACACCGTTTTGCATACCACATCACTCCGGACAGTCTAATGTAGAGTGTCTATATCCAACCTGTTAATCGGAGAGACCTCATTAGATCCTCTAGATCTATCTCGTGTATCTCAGTGAGGTTGTATAGGAAGGGTCGAACTATAGTCTTTAGGCTTCTATTCATTTGAGCCGGACAACTGCAGAGGAGATGCTCCACTGTCTCCTCCTCTTCTGCGTCTTCGCAGGCACGGCAGTGGTCATTATGTGGAAGATTCAACCGACTTGCGTGATTACCGATTGGCCAGTGCCCGGTCAGCACGCCAGTTAGCCTAGATATTTCTTCCCGATTATGGGTAATCAGAGTGTTAGTCCGGTGAATGATATATTCTGGCCATGTGTTTCTGGATATTCGGACGTTTCCGTCCTATCCCATGTGGTCTTTGCTCGTACAAGGTAATGCTGAAAAATAGCTCTTTTGACTAACCCTATAGGCGTTGCGACTAACACCATATGGAGTTCGCTGGAAGAGGATCCTGCCCTGGCTAGTTCGTCTGCCCTTTCGTTCCCAAGGAGACCCATGTGGCCTGGTAACCAAGTAAGAACCACATTGGCTAGTCGCCCTATCTCGACAAGTTTTTCCCTACATTCACTCACGAGTTTAGATGCAGTGTTTTCAGATTTAAGTGCTAGGATAGCCGCCTAGCTATCAACAATTATTCTAATGCGCTGTGTTCTCCGTTGTAGTATAAGTTCGGCGCAGGCTTCCTTAATGGCCAGTACCTCTGCTTGGGAAACGCTGCACTTGTCTGGAAGTATGAATGATAAATTGAAGCTTGCCTCTTCGGAGAAGAACCCAAGCCGGTTCTACATTTCATTTTGGGTCAGTCCGTAAATACTTTGGTGTCAAAACCTGTCAGTGGTTCCCATTTATCCCACTCTATTCTTCTGGGAAACCTGATATCGCATAGGTTATCGAATGTCAATGAGGGGGTACAGTAATCGATAGTTATATTGAGTTTCCACCGATTCAAGAACATTGCCAACTAAAATGTATTTTGCCGAAAAGAATGATGACCTAGAGAACAGCATATGCTTACATTTCGCAAAATTAAGCTCCATCAAATTGGTTTCGCACCACGTCTGGAATGTAGACAAATCCCTCTGAAGTAAAGTATATTGACAATGAGCCTTGTAAGGAAAATAGATCTTCACGTCATCAGGGTACATAAACAATTAATGAATAACAAGAATAGAACCGGGCCAAGATGACTGCCCTGAGGCACCCCAGATGACACAAAAATAGATCCTGAGAATGATCGGCCAAATGATACCATCTGTTCTCGGTTCATTAAGTAAGAACTAATCCAATTCAGCATGTTACAATTAAAACCCATTGACCAGAGTTTATATAATAACAAATTGTGGTTAACTTTATCAAAAGCCTTACTAAAATCGGTAAAAATCACATCAGTTCGATCTCCATTAATAAAGCCGTCAATAATGGAAGAGGAAAACTGAAGCAAATTAGTCACGGTGGAACGACCCTTCCGAAAGCCATGTTGACATGGGTCTAAAATAGAGGAAACATGATGAGAAATTACCTCTGTGACTAACTTCTCAAAAAGTTTAGGAATGGCACTCAATTTTGCAATTCCCCTATAATTTGCAATATTTACTAAACTACCAGATTTGTGGAGAGGGATTATATAAGAGCTCTTCCACTGTGCAGGAAAATGACCGAACTTCAACGAAGCGTTAAATAAGAGAGTCAACGGTAAGCTGAGAGAATTCGAGCAGTATTTCAACATAGAGTCCGGGATACCATCAGGACCAGCTTTATTCGAGGCTTTCAAGCTGATTAAGTTATCTAGCAACCACGAAGAATTTACGACAGGTGCATCAAACGGAATGGTAGAGCGGACAGTGTACGGGTATGATTTGGAAACATCACAGGTTTGGGTGGAATAAGTAGATGCGAAAAAATCGGCGAAACAATTAGCAATAGACTCCTCATCTGAATAATCAATACCGAGGAATTACGCTTTCAAGTTAACAAATCTAAAGAATGATTTGGGGTTCCGTTTAAAATTAGCCTTCAACTTATTCAAATATAATCTGTAACTCTCACGTGATTTAGAGTTGTATCTACTCCTAGCAACAATATACCTAGCATAGTCTGCTAGCAGTCCAGATTTTTTATACTTTTTCGAACATCTATTCCTTACATTCTTAAGACTGTTTAGAGCCCTTGAGGACCATGGGGGACCAGTATTACCCATTATAGCCTTCTTGGGTACAGACTTAGAAATATAGCCAGCATTATCACACTGACATATACCATGCCAGTCGGTATCAAATATAAGATTATTCAAAAGAATAAAGTTCGCACGCGAAAAGCATAGGCCAACATAGGACGAAGAGCGATTGCAACCAACCTGCATGGTATCATATGTATAATTAATTCTCAGCGTTGGATGGTAACTATCCTCAGGAGAAATTAACGGATCAATTCGAGAAACATCAAAGTTGTTAGAAAAGATCAAGGACTCGAGTCATAGAATTGGAAATGTCGTTCAATTGAATCAAGCCAAGTTCGGAAATATGCGTAACAAAATCAGATGACCAATCACATGGTGTCAATGGAGTCAGAGAATTGGTGTCGGGTAAAGACACCCATGTCACAGACGGCAAGTTAAAGTCACCAAATACTAAAACACGGTCCTTTCTTCTGGCTAACGCAATAACTTTTGCAATAGCGTCAATGTGCTCTTGATATACCTCAATGCATGAAGATGGCGGAATATAAGAACACGTGACAAACAATTTCAAATTGCCTAAATTAATGGACACCACAATAAACTCAAGATCGCCATTGTCATCAACTGTAACCAACTCAGAAGATAAAGAATTTTCAATTGAGATTAAAACACCACCACCAATTTTACCAACACGATCTTTTCTATAAACTACGTACTTATTGCAGAACAACTCAGAATTAAAAACATTAGGTTTAAGCCATGTCTCAGAAAATGCAATGACATCAAACTCAAAACCAAAGCTATCAACAAATAATCTAGACAATTTAGTATTCAAACCGCGAACATTCTGATACGCCATATTCAAACTCCCAATTAGTTTTTTGGAGCTGCCTTATCTCCAGACGGTAATCTAGCAAAATTATCACGCCTACCATTATCCCGATATGTGAAGATCAATTGGTATAATATGAAGCCTTGCATTAAGGGCTTCAGCTGGACACGTCATCATTGCCCTTGTTATGCCGATGCAAGCTGATCTCTGTACTCTAGTCAATAGTTTCATGGTCTTCCCCGCGACTGGCCACCATTCCATTGCTCCGTTGAAGAGGATAGATCTGATTATACTAGTATACATTAAGGTGGACCTTGAAATGACATTTTTGCGATATTTTGGTAGATGAGGGCTCTATTCCGTGCCTTTTTGAAAAAAAATTACAATGCCGAAAAAAAAAATTAAAAAAAAAAAACATTAGGGGTTGCGCACGAGCCGAGAAAAAGGTCCACTTTGCCAAAATTAGGGGGGAAATTGCCATAGGTCATCAGGGGTCACCCGTAGGGGGGAAGAATGTATGGCCGACCCCCATTAACTTTTTACCGCCAACATTTTCCCCCAAGACACCCTCCCCCTATCTCCTCCCCTTAGGGGGGTCACCATACAAAAATGGAGGTTGCTCAGTATTTTCGAAAAACACCATAGGTCATCAGGGGTCACCCCTAGGGGGGCAAAATATATGACCGACCCCCATTAACTTTTCATCCCCAACATCTTTTCCGAACAAACTTACCCTCTATCTCCACTCCTTGAGGGACTCCCCATACAAAAATACTGAAAATCTATGTATTTACAGTTGCACAATATCGAGATTTTTTTGATTTTTTTGGATTTTTTTACAGAAATTCCACCAATATTCAAGAGTGGTCATTGTTTGGAAAGTCTTGAAAAATTTGAAACGCACACGTGCTGAATCAGGTACATAGGCACCCTTAGCAGATGCCCCCATTCATCAGTACCTGGCAGTAAAATATTGCAAAATACGTAGTAGTTATAAATAGCAGTTCATTCATCGATTGTTGTCATTCAACAAGTGCCGACGACCGCGAAAAGTAAATTGATTTTTCTCCCGTTTTTTAAAAGTTAAGATGACAACATGACTTAGATCGCGCGACGATATTTTTTTGATTGGTTATCCAAGCATGAATATTACGGGGAACAAATTACCGTCGAAGAAGCAAGTGCTAAGAATGCATTTCTTCAACATTCGCAAACGAAACATGTCGAAGAAAAATAGTGCGGTTATAGTCGCGGATGCAGTGATGATTTTTTGGCGCCAAGCAGCTATTCCGACGAAAGCCAGAGGAGATGTTACAAGAAAAATAGCTGCGCTGCACGATGAGTGGGATGCTTTAAGAAAGTCATCTCACAGAAAGACTGAGTCCACTAGAGAAAAAGAGAATACGTTTTCTGATAGCTTGGATAATCTTTTCGACATCGCACACGCCAACGCCCTTGAGAAAATGACAAATACCGAAGACATTGAGTTTCTGCTAAAGCAAAGAGAAGATGGCCGGCCAGGAACTATGGGAGGTGTGGACGCTACTGATACTCGAACGAGGAAAAGAAAAGCTGAGCGCGAAGAACAAGAAGAGTTGCGACGCAAACGTGCAACGGAATCTAGTAGAGATCGGTTCGCTAAAGGCGGTAAGCTATTTCGCGCTTTGTGTGTTCGTCCAATGTTTATATTCAAATGAAATTCGTTCAATTGCAGTGGTTAAATTTTCAAGCAGTGATTCAAGCGATGATAATGGGAGACAGGACGAAAGCTTCCCGGCAGAAGCTGGCCCGTCTAATGTTGGTGACAGAAGAGGTTACAAACAATGTTTTACTGAACGAGTCCTATCAGCTTTGGACAAGTGCAAAGTGACTGACCGAGACGCGGTCGGCATTATGATAGCGGCGGCAGAAGCATTTGGACGCGATCCTCAACAATACACAATAAACCGTACGTCGCTTCGGAGATGTCGGCGTTCAAATCGAGAGAACATGCTGAGTTATGTGAAAGACAATCCAGAAGTAAGATCGCATAGATTTATTTGCTCTCATTCAGAATTCTTATTCTTCAACGCGTTTCATTCTTCTCCAGCTTGTCGCAGCTAAATCCTTCGTAGTCCATTGGGATGGCAAAATGCTTTTGGATTTTGTGGGTACAAAGAAGGTGGACCGTCTACCGGTAATTGTCTCGTACGGAGAAAAAGAACAACTTCTTGGAGTTCCCAAAGTAGAAGATTGGAAAGGAAAAGGCCGGAGAATAGCACATGCCGTTTCCGACCATTTCCGACCTCCAGGACCCGTTTCCCATGCTCGATGGATGGCAAAAGCCATTTACAGCCTCAAGATGTTTTTGTTTCGGAGAACTTTTCACTTATCTGTGTGTGAATTGAATGGTATTCGACACGTTTGTATTTTTGTGGTGCGACTTTACGTCAAGGCATGGTTTGGTTCTTCTCGAGCAGCTGAGGCGCCGAATCAAGATTGGAAGTTTTTGAAGGACATCGTCGAGTACAAGTCCGTTGACCAGGATTTATCTCGGGTAATGATAAAGAAATTTATCGGTCACCTATGGTATCTCGCCGATGAGCACATAGCCCTTGCCTTTTTCGATGACAAGGTTTCAAATGAGTTGAAGGCCAAAATGGCCCAAGCATTGCTAGAAAATGAGAATGACGAAGGTGAAGAAGATGAAGAAGACGAAAAAGGTGAAGAAGATGAAGAAGACGAAGAAGGTGAAGAAGACGAAGAAGGTGAAGAAGATGAAGAAGACGACCCGGTTCCCCCAGCTCCTCGCGTCGTAATCAAAAGCACCAGCGTTAAAAAAATCGAGGTGAAATTCAAAGATGTGAATGAGGAATTCTTGGCTAAAGACTTGAGCAACTTCGTCTCTCATAATACCAAAAATTTATTTGTACGATTTGGAATATCGCAAGATTTCATTCTTGCAAATCCAGCAACCTGGAAATCTCGCGCAGACTATCAAGAAGGTCGTAGAATTGTAAATAACTTGCGCGTTGTGAACGACACTGCCGAAAGAGGAGTAAAAATGATACAAGATTATAATAGAATACTGTGTCAAGGCGAAGAAGAAAAACAATATTTACTACATGTTATCGATTCTTACCGCAAGAAATACCCATCAGCGAACAAAAATATGTTAATTTGACTATATTATATTAAGAGTGCTTAGTAGTACTACTCAATTACAGCTTCTTTTATTTTTGTATGGGGAGTCCCTCAAGGAGTGGAGATAGAGGGTAAGTTTGTTCGGAAAAGATGTTGGGGATGAAAAGTTAATGGGGGTCGGTCATATATTTTGCCCCCCTAGGGGTGACCCCTGATGACCTATGGTGTTTTTCGAAAATACTGAGCAACCTCCATTTTTGTATGGTGACCCCCCTAAGGGGAGGAGATAGGGGGTGGGTATCTTGGGGGAAAATGTTGGCGGTAAAAAGTTAATGGGGGTCGGCCATACATTCTTCCCCCCTACGGGTGACCCCTGATGACCTATGGCAATTTCCCCCCTAATTTTAGCAAAGTGGACCTTTTTCTCGGCTCGTGCGCAACCCCTAATGTTTTTTTTTTTTAATTTTTTTTTTCGGCATTGTCATTTTTTTTCAAAAAGGCACGGAATAGAGCCCTCATCTACCAAAATATCGACACAAGGTCCACCCTAGTATACATCCATAGCACCATTTTCGGTCGGAGACCCCATCGGCTTCCCAAAAATTTTCGACAAGCGTAGTACACACCGGTTGATTTCTAGGCGCGGTTCCCTATATTACGCTTCCAGGATAGTTTAGGGTTTAGAAGCACGCCCAAGTACTTGGCGTGAGTTGATAGTGGACTCTCTATTCCACTTAGCCGAGGAGCCCAGACCACTCGCAGTGGCCAAGTCGTTAAGTGATTTCAAAGGTCCTATTCATGATTTCGGTCAACACGGATTATGACCACGTCATCCGCATATGCCACGGTTTTGATCCTCATATTGTCCAGTTTGTGGCCGTTGGTGGTGCAATGGTTACTGTGCGCGCCTCTTGTACATGAGATCCTGGGTTTGATCCATGCTCTGACCACTGTAACAAAAAAAATTTCTTTCGCGACGTTCACCTCGCATAGTGACGGCGACACTATCGAGTATTTAGCCATGAATATGCTTCTCAAAATACTATTCGGAATCGGTATAAAACTGTAGGTCCGAATCAGTGAGTGAAAACTGGAAAGCGCACAGCTCAGTGATTGTGAGAAGCTCTCCCCTGTCCCTTCATGGGATATAATGGGAAACCTTTTTTTTATTGCCCAGTTTTAGTAGCATTTTGTTGATCACGAGTAACCAAAGTAGGGGAGAGATGACTCCACCCTAAGGAGTTAACCTATTCACTCGCTTTGATTGCTCACTGTTACCCATAGAGGCATTGATAATTCTGCTCTGTGGCATTGTCACTATCCAACTCTTGAGGAATGTTTCCACTCCTAGATCTTCAAGTGATTCCTCTATAGCAGCTGAGCTCACATTATTGAATGCATCCTCTATATCCAAAAAGGCCGCGACGAGGGTATATTGTTTGTGTTCCAAGGACCTATCAACAGTTCCCCTATTTACTCGCTTTGATGACTCACTGTTGGCCAGAGGCGTTGATAATTCTGCTCTGTAGCATTGACACTATCCAACACTGGAGGAATGTTTCCACGCCTAGATCTTCAAGTGATTCTTCTTTAGCTGCTGAGCTGAAGTTATTGAATGCACCCTCTATATCCAAGAAGGCCGCGGCGAGGGTATATTGTTTCTGCTCTAAGGACGTCTCAATAGTTCTGCCGACTTCGTGCAGGGCTGTATCGGTTGACGGGCCTTTTAGATATGCATGTTGGCTGAAGGATATTTTCGGCGATCCATCCATTTTCGTGCGGATGTATGTGCAATTAGCCTTTCAAGCGGTTTCAGAAGAAACGATGAGAGGCTGATCGGTCTGAAATCCTTTGCGTTCTCATGACTCCATCTTCCCGCCTTGGGAATGAAAACCACTTTTACCTGGACCCAACTATTTGGTAAGAAGTTAAGAGTCATGCAGAATCGGAATATAATACAGAGCCACGGCCTAATTAAGACCTCCGCGCATTGCAGCATCTTTGGTATAATACCATCTGGGCCCGGAGATTTATATGGTGAGAAGCCCAGGATATTCTGTCCGGACTGACTATATCCTCTATACCAGTGGTCCCCAACCGGTACCGCTCCGCGGACCAAATGTTACCGGGCCGCGCAAAATATAATAATTAGAGTTAAAAATAATTATTCTGCTTTTACGCTAAGTAGCCGCCGACACAATACCTTTGAAGTAAATAAAAAAAAAACACCGCACGACCATATGCATGAAATTATTAAAATTATCAAACGTTGACCGGTCCGCGGCGACAATAAGGTTGGGGACCACTGCTCTATACCATAAGTATCCGAGTATTGGGTTGAAAATGTTCGCACCTGCCTGGATGTGTCCTCGCAGCCTGGGAAGTGTGTTTTCAAGAGTATCTCTAGCTATTCAGCTGAGCTATTTGACCATGCGCCGTCATCCCTCCTCACATAGGTGGGATTTGAGTGCCCCTTGGCCATTATGTTGTGACCAGTCTAGCTGTATCTTTTGTGTTCTCTATCGATCCACAGAACTCTGACCAGGCTCGTGTTTTTGCAGTGGCTATTGCTTTCTTATACTCTTTAAGTATATCCCTATACGGCTGCCAGGATCCATTTATATTGAAACCATTGCGAGATTCTTTTCTTAGCGTTGTGAGCACATCTGTCCAACAAGGCGAATATTTCCGTGGTCACAAGGCATAACAGCACATGTCTATTTTTGCAACGTTTGAGGAGAGCGTTTTAAGGGTTCAAATTTCATTTGTATCGAGATTTGCTAATACATCTTATCCAATATCGTGGGAACTAAAAATTGGTTTATTCATATTTGGATTATATAGTGTGGCAGTACGATATATACAGCTCAATTCTCGAAAAATGTAATTTTAGCATAACTCGAGTTGTGCTATTATGACTTGTCACCACAGATTTGTTATAAGCTTTTTGATGCCCTATGACCTTCGTGAAGCTTTTAATTTAACTTTGTACTGTAATATTTCTTTATTTCGTTTAAATAAATAAATATATAAATAAGTTTTTTCAACAGAGATGAGAAAATATATTTTGTTTTTTGTTGTCCTCCGCATATCAAGTAGCTAAAACAAAAGACTTAGGAAACAAACACAAATACCTGGTGTCTAAGGTGGATGTGTTAGGCTCTCCTGTGTTAGTGTTCGTTTTGCTTAAAGTCTTGCCGCTCTTATGTTGCCTAAACAGGCCGGAAGGTAATTGAATAAATTTTATAATTTAAGATAAGATCAGTTATGAAAATCGATTTATTTTCGTTGTCAGAATCTTGTGTTCAATTCCCTTTTACCCTGAAACATGATACAGCAAATTTGAAACAACATTTTTCGATTTTTTTTGCAAGAATTTAAAAATGTTCAAATTTTTACTTTCACTAAAACAAAACACTAGATCATTAAATGAACATAATTTATTCAGTTTTGTCTTCAGCTGTTTATTATTTGTTTAAACTCGTATATAGTATTATAGCCATTGTTACAGTTGCCGGTTGTTAACCATGATTATGGGTTTTTCAAATTCTAATTCTTAATAAGGCGAAAGTCTTGGTGGCTTTTCTTACTTGTGTTCCTCTTAGGTCTGTTGTTTTTTGGTTTTTGGTTTCTTATTTATTTATTTTTTTCTTTTTGTTTAGAATTCTTATTATGTTGTAATCATAAAGATGAAAGAGAGAAGAGGTCGCCGGGGTAGTGAAACATTTAAGTTAAAACTCATTTTAAAGTCAAAGCCATTCATTCATTGACTTAAGACACATGTCGAACAATCAATGTTGGAAATCTTTTCAAAGGTGTCCGGATCAAAAGAATACAAATGTTGTGCTGTTGATTCTTGTTCGTCTTTGTCGAGGGGGAATTGTGTAGATTGACACCGAAACAAAACGAAAAAGCCAAAATGTTTTTAGGGTGAGAAAGTTTTACAGATGGCGTTAGATAAAAGATGGTTGATTAGTCCAGGAAATGTTTAAGGTTATTCAAATTGTTATATTAATAATAAAACAAAAATTTGAAAATTAACAAGTTTGAAATTTTTAACGCTTTACGTTTAAAGTTTGAAAGATTTTAACAAATGCAATTGTTTAAACAATTTTAAATGATTTTCAGTAAGAACGATTTTTGTTATGTTCCCGGGAAAAATTAGCAAAGACATTGATTTTAGAAATATCATGAAATTATTGGGGACTGGTGTGGATTAAAGACTGACATACAATTTCAGAAAGAAAACTTAAGTTTGAACTGGAATTCGAAGAGGTACTGTACAATGTCAGAAGGACACTATAATAAATTAAAATTGGCTCAAAAATCAATTGACTCAAATTAAAATGAAAATAAGTAAATTCAAATTTATAAGGTTTTGTTTACAGTCATACCAAAGCTAACTTACAAAAACCAGTACAGGAATTTCAGTCGGTTGAACCGACTTAAACATACCCTCATCCGAAGTCATCCATCCATAATGTGCCAATATTCAATAGCAGAGTGTCATTGCGCTAAATTTTATTTACTACCCAACTTAATTGCCATCCTAAATGATTATGGGATGGGGAGTTATCGTGACTACCAGCCAATTGTCCGACCAATTTTTATATGGAGGTACTTGTTGTTGTCTTTTAGTTGTTATGTTTATCATATTTAGAAAAGGTGACCCGACTGTAAATGACAATTTCCATGGAATAAGAGTTTTAAGCATCTGGAATGAAATGTGCGAAAGGCTAATGCCATTTGTGGTAGACCAAATCGGACCTTATCAGTATGAGCATCCCACAACCGAGTATATGCAAAATCTTGGAGAAACTCTACGAAAAACAGATTGCCTCGAACTTGACTATAAGACTGCTGTCGACTGAGGCAACGAACCCTGGCAGAAAGTGTATCATCCTATCTTTTACCAATAGCAACAAGCTGTTTAACCATTGCATACATTGTCTCTGTCCACGACCGAGTATATGACAATTCCTGGAGAAACCCTACGAAAAACAGATCGTCTCCAACTTGACTATAAGGCTGCCCTCGACACACCGCGACGGAGACAACGAAACGTGGCCCAAAAAGCATCACCCTGTCGGAAGATGTTGTGGTTTTTGTCTACGGCAGCAACTGTCAGTTTCGCTTTGATATTTGTTAAGTAACCAGATACAGAATATACATCGTCAAGCCATGGAACGCTATACTCCACAATATCGCGGAATACTTGTCACTAGTATTTTAGGGAATAATTCGGTAGCGGTTTTGGCGCAACACGAATTTCATTGTAGATTTGCAGAGACCATCCTACACCACAGACTCAAACAAACAAAAGGTGTTAGAAGAGGCGCAGGCAGGCCTAATAGCGCTCGTTCTAAATGCAAACTGCGCAAATACTAAGGTCATTATCCGCATGTCTCCTTGAAGCTGAACCAACGCGTGGCGGACGAGTCGTCGGAAGTCGTTTTAGAGCTCGTTGTAAACGGCAATTGGTCACAGACTAAGGTCTTTATCCGCTCGCCTCGTAGAGACTGAAACAGCGCGTGACTGAAGAGGGATTGGAACGCCTCGTACTGCTCATTACAAAGAGAATATCAACTCTGTGGCTAAAGATGAGTCGACAACATTCAGCACAACTAGTCTTTACACGTTTGACTCTACACCTCATTTTGTGTAAAGACTTCACCCTTCCCCTGTTAGCTTGCAAAGGGCATGCAGTATAACAGCTACTGAATACAGACCAACTATCGTGTCTTAACCACCCTCAAGCTCTCCTGAACCTCAATGACGCAGTAGACGATTTACGGTTGGAATTTGTCATAAGCGACGAGGCTCATTTCCATGTGAAAGGATATGTAAAGAAACAAAATTTCTGGACTGGCGTTTGATGAAACCTATAACCTAATTTGATTAAGATCGGAAGTGTTTCACGCGATGTATCGCATTGACAACTCCGACGACCACCAAGCTTTTGTATGGGGGGTACCAGAATGAGCGTGGCAAAATATCTCATTTTCCATAGAAGAGTGACATTTGACTAAATTTTGTCTAGTACTAAATTTCATAAAGATTGGTTCGGTTTTGCGGGAGTTATCTGGCCGAACAGCCAGCCGGCCGAAGAAATTTTTTTTATGGGAGGTACCAAAATGGGCGTGGCAAAACAACCTTTGTCTTAATCGGTGACTGACGTTTATTGACATGAAGCCGAATACCCAATTTCATTAAGGTCGAAAGTGTTATCGCATTGACAACACGGACGACTACCAAGCTTTTGTATGGTAGGTACGAGAATGGGCGTGGTAACTTTGCCCATTTTCTCCACTTAACCAGATATTTACAGATTATTAACCAATGTTTGAGTTGAGGCTAATCACATGTACCAGAAAAAGTTTTAGAAGAAACATGATTTTGTACTAATTGTGTCGATTTGTGTGGGAGGCACCAGAAGGGGCGTGGCCAAAACGCCCATTTTCAATTCCAAACTAACTTTGGACAAATAACAATCACTGACGAAATTTCGCTGTGATCGATATAGATTTACGGCGGTTATCGCCAGCCAGACAGACGGACATGGATCAATCGTCTTAAAAAGTCCCAAAAGTCAAATTAATGAAAAAGAAAAGAATAAGAGGCAAGAGCGGAAACCTTGAGAAAGCTAAAGTATCGACTTACGATTTGCATTCTTTATCTCCATTATTGCGTATAATTTTTTAACAAAATATTGCAAATTTTTTAAAATCACCACTAAAGTAAAAATCTTGGCCAGAATTTCATGTTTTGAAATTATGTGAAATTAAACTTGGTCCTATAATAAGTTCTGGTGAAAAGGATTCACCAATAATCTGTTATCTCTGTTTCAATTCCAAAATGGAAATTCGTGGTAATATTTTCCATTTAACATTATTCAATCATATTTGTTGTGACCTAACGGGTGTTTTTTTAGATGCATTACAACTATCGATAACTACACGCTGTAAAATCTGTATTTTTTGTTGTTTGGATGCATATACAAAGTGTGTTCGGAGCTTGGCGCAAATATAATATACTTGTGTCCAAACACATTATGTTTGCTATTGAATATTACATGTTTGAGACACAATAATTATTATGTTATAATATATGTGTTTGCGACCCACATATATTTATGTTTGTGATACAAATACAGCTGTGTTTGTTGCACTGTCTATGCTCTTTCGAGAGAAAGAGAATAAAAGAAGGGCAACGAGTGTGTATAACTTGTAAGTGTGCTTTTATGTATTTCCATTATTCTCTCAGTGAGTGATTCATAAATATTCCTGAATGTGCGTGCAAATTGCAGATGAAGTCAGTGTTTCTTATTCTGGTTGATGTGTTGCGTTTTAGTTTCAAGTATTCAGTCGGCAATGGCTCATCGGACAGAGGATATCAAAAGCGCTTTGAGGAAAGAAACTGGAAAGGGCAACAACGTGAAAGAAACTGGAAAGGGCAAAACGTCCGAGCCTTTACTGAACAAATCGGAACGGCGGACTATTTGTGAAATAAGTGTAATAAAAAAAAAACACATGTAATTAATTCACACTTAGCTTGCATGAACTTGATTTATGTATAAATATCTTGTTTGTGTACCAACGCATACTGATAACCAACGCATAGCTGAAACCTTCTGAAAACAAAAACATGAGAGACAACAAAGAAAGGAGAAGCAAAAGAGCAGCATATTCTCATTTCATGAAAAAAAAACAAATAATGCATTCAATGCAAATAAATGTAAAAAGGGCTGTTTTAAATCTACTAATTTTTTGTATTAATTATTTATATAGGTGGATCTATATTGTAAAAATTAATTATAATAAATAATACATATATATTCAAATCAAAGAATAATTCGTTTCTAAATATTAATATCTTTGGAAGTAATTGGTATATGTTTCCACGTAAGTATATGTAGGTTTGGGGGAATCACGCGAATGCTTCCACGTAAGTATATGAATGTTTGGGATGAAGAACGCATATGTTTCCACGTAAAAGCATACATATTTGTCAGTAAACATGCTAGTGTTTGCATTCACATACACCTGAGTTTGGGACTTGCATATATATAAATGTTTAAAGTGTGTTCCAAACATATACATGGTGCCTGCAGAATATCCTTGGGAAAATATGTTAGAGAGGCCGTTATTTTTCAGCGTGCTTGGTCTGACAGCTCAAAATGTCGAACTGTGGTGACATTTCTGTTCAATAAGGTTTGGCAAGTCATCATAAACCATTTAACGCTGCAACAACGCTTCCAAATTTTGGAAATCTACTTTTTACATTGAAAAAAAATAAATCTGTTCGCAAAGTTCATAGAGCACTTCGTGTTTAGGGTTAGTGCTTACTGATGAAGCTTATTTGTGGTTAAGTGGCCACGTCAGTAACCAACATTGCCGTATTTGGAGCGAAGACAATCCTCAAGCCGTTGACAAATCACCATATTACATTCTTTAAAATTGACTGTTTGGTGCGATTTACATCATCATCGGTCCTTATTTCTTTCGAAATGAGCAAGGAGCTGATGGTACGATGAATGGCGAGCTCTATCGAGCCATAAATAAATAAATGGTTTCCCATTACATCCCATGAAGGGACCGGGGAGAACTTCTCACAATCACTGAGCTGTGCGCTTTCTAGTTTTCACTCACTGATTGGGACCTACAGTTTTACACCGATTCCGAACGGTATTTTGAGAAGCTTTTTCATGGCTATATACTCGATAGTGTCGCCGTCACTAAGCGAGGTGACCGTCGTCGAAAGAAATTTTAAGGTGGTTGGAGCAGGGATCGAACCCAGGATCTCCTGTACAAGAGGCGCGCACACTACCCATTGCACCACCGACGGTCACATCTATCGAGCCATGCTGCCTGAATTTTTGTTTCCAAAAATTAATCAGCTAAACATCAAGGACAACAAGACGGTGCAACTTTCCATACAGCGCGGTTAAGAATCGATTTATTGCAAAGTTAATTTGGTGACAACTTTATTTCCAGAAGTGGTCCTGTTCATTAATCGCAACGGTTCATGTAGATTTCCCAAATAAACTCATGTATAGCAAACGTGTATCATGTTGTTGCAAACGAGTTCTCGTTTGCATCAAACGCGTACAAATTTACATTTGCCGCAAATTTAAAAAACGTTTGCGATAACTGACATTTTTCTAATGAGAGCACAGATTACGAAGAACATAAATTTCTCTCATTCTGGCGACTGTATACAGTCTTATCCACTCGTTTGGCATACACACTCACGCATTCACATAAAAGTGTTCACACACTCCAATGCTTCTACCTTGTCAATATATCTTGGATGGGCAATTGACGCGTTGAAGTTTGCTGCACTTTTAGTTGTTATTTGAATGCAAGGCGAGGCACACGTGTAAATAGACAGTGAAAAAATAGACAAAAATTACAACTTTTTGTAAAACAAAAATTTTGGAAATTTAAACAACGAGGAGCTTATGGAAGCCATAAATAACTTTTAATTACAACTCGGTTGCCGTAACTGAAAGAACAGTTTTTCGTTTCGTTTCTCGCAAACGTTTTTCAGCTCTAATTTTTCATAACTTGTTTACCCGAAAATGTTTTTCAGTTCTCCCAAACGTTTTTTTGGTTAGGATCAGCTACAACTTGGTTGGTGTAACTGAGGGCACAATTGGCGGAACCGTTTTTCGTTTCTCGCAAACGTTATTTCCAGCTTATATTTTTCATATCTCGTTTGCTGCAAACATTTTTCGGCTATCCCAAACGAAATGACATGTATGGCTTAGCAAAAGTTCGTTTCTCCCAACTACAGCCCCAAACGAACTTCGGTTGAGATTTTGTTTGGGAGGAACGAGTTTTTTCTTTGCATGTAGGCAGCTAATTAATATTCAAGCCACCATTCGGCCATATTTATGGGAAAAATTAGTAAAACATTGGACTGATCGAATGGACCATGTAACTCGTAGTTAACACACTCGTAGCATATTATGATGAGCTGGAAATGGCAGAATAGGGAAAATACCTTTCCACATGTAGAGATGAGCTCCATAAATAGTAACGAAACTCTCTAAGTGGACCATAGAGAATGAGCTGCAAATCTACACAAAACTGAGCTAGTACTCATTCCCAGGAAAAAGAAAGTAAGGAAGCATACTAAGGGAACTCTCTAAGTGGGCCAGGGAAATGGGCATAAATCCGAAGAAACTCATAAATCTTTTTACCAGGAAGCAAAAGGTGACGTATAGCGAGCAACTTCCCTACATGCTGAAAACGGCCCCTGTAACAAACATTATGCAGGAACCATGTATATGTTTACAACATCCATATGCTTAAACGCACACTTTGTTTTTTTGTTGCCACGTTTTTGGTTTCTGCAGATTTCAACAAACATAGCCATATTTGGGCCGAAATATCCAATAGAATAACATATAAATCATTGTAATATTGAATAGCAAACACAATATGTTTGTACACAAGTGTACTATTTTAAGCTACGAACACGTAATATTTGTACTCAAACAAAAAAAAAAACGAGACACATTGTTCAGTGTGTAGGTGGTCTGAAAATGTACCTGATGGATAAACCAAAATAACTAAACGTGATTCTGGGCAGAAAACCCATCTTCAAACCTAACAGTATGGACAGCATTACTAACGCCACAGTGGCGCTATATTCGTGAAAAATTGGCGAGGGGGTGGCCTTCGTAGAGAAAACTTGACTAAATTAAAATCCAGTAAAAATTAAAATTATCAGGCATGATTGATGGATACCATTTAAATTTTTACTATCCAGAGGTAATAACATATATCGTGTACTTCCAAACTGGTCACCTTTCACCCACTGTGCAATGTTTGTATGTACCATTAAATTATGTTATTAACAGATCGCAAATATGTTGCTGTACAACAATCTAATTTGTTTCTATTAATACATATTTTAATTAATTCACAAATAATTGTTTATTTTTTTATATTTTTTGAACTCAAACTAAAGTATCAGCCGCATTGAAGACAAAAGAAGACTAAATACAAAAAATACACACTAAAGCAAAAAATCACATTACCCACTCATGTGGTGTTTTGCGTTAAATTAGTTAATACAGATCCCATCCGATCCGATCCGTTGTGATCCGACATAAATTAAAGGAAATAATTTTCTTAATAACTTTATTGCTGTCAGCTGAGCGAAAGAGCAAGAAACGCAACTGCCACACAAGGGTCAGGGCTGAAGATTTTGTACGTTAAAGATGTCTGTTTTGACGTTTGCAAAGGTGTTGAGTTATTGTGTTGTTGATGGTTTATTTTGTGTTTATACCTGACATCTGAAGAACCTATCAGCTATTGATACCTGCTCGTATTAATTAGATTGCTGGTGCTTAGTTGTTATAATGATGTTAAAGTTGGCTGCGTGTTTTGTATTACATGCGTTTTGATTGGAGTTTCTTGACCTCTTAACCAATAAGGTCTAGGCAAACTTTGATGTTTTCAGCTAAACGTAATGGCGTTCTCCGGTCTCAATTGCATTGCATTAGGAATGTGTGAATTTATGAGAAGACTTGACCCAAGACATCAAAGTGGAATTATAATGAATTGCGAATTGTAACTCAGTTCTTAAGGCAAAATTCCACACAAAAAAAAATATGTAATTTAGAGCTGAACTTGTTTTTGAGAAGTCTCACTATTGAGGGTTAATTATATTCAGACTATGTGACAACTAATGTGCACTGTTCAAATAGAACCTAAATGTTAACTGCACGCTGGAAAATAACTGCCTCTCTAATATATTTTCCCAAACATATTCTGCAGGCATAATGTATACGTTTGGAACACACTTCAAATATTCATATGTTTGCAAGTCCCAAACTTACTTGTATTTAAATGCAAACAGTATCATGTTTACAGACAAACATGTATGCTTTTACGTGGAAACATATGCGTTCTTAATCCCAAACATCCATATACTTATGTGGAAGCACTCGCGTGTTTCCCCCAAACATACATATACTTACGTGGAAACATATGCGAATTTCCTCCCAAATATAATAATATTTGGAAACGAATTATTCTTCGATTTCAATATATATGTATTATATATTATAATTAATTTTATCAATAGAAATCCACATTTATAAATAATGAATACAACAAATTAATAGATTTAAAACAGCCCTTTTTACATTTATTTGCATTGAAAGCATTATTTGCTCTTTTTTCATGAAATGAGAATCTGCTGCTCTTTTCTTTTCCTTTCTTCGTTGTCTCTCACGTTTTTGTTTTCAGAAGGTTTCAGCTCTGCGTTGGTTGTCACTATGCGTTGGTACACAAACAAGATATTTATATACAAAGCAAGTTCATGCAAGCTAAGCGTGGATTAATTACTTGTGTTTTTTTTATTACACTTATTTCACAAATAGTCCGCCGTTCCGATTTTCTCAGTAAAGGCTCGGACAGACAAAGGGCTTAACGTTGTTGCCCCTTCCAGTTTCTTTCCTCAAAATCGTTTCTCACTTTGGTAGCACACATACATCTATATACGAAACACATATACAAAAACCAAAGTAACATCGCAAACCATTTCAGCGTCCAAGCCTTCGTTTATTATTTTTTCACTGATCAAGCGCTTTTGATATCCTCTGTCCGATTAACTATTGACGACCGAAAACGTGAAACTAAAACGCAATACATCTGGCAAAATAAGAAACACTTTATCTGCAATTTACATGCACATTCAGGACTATTTATGAATCACTGACTGAGAGAATAAAGCAAAAATACAGATACACACTTGCAAGATAGACTCTCTCATTGTCCTTCTTTTATTCTCTTGCTATTGAGAGAGCATAAACATTGAAACAAACACAGCTATATTTGTATCACAAACACGGATATATTTGGGTCGCAAACACATATGTTATAAGATATTAATCATTGCATCTCAAACATGTAATATTGAATAGCAAACATAATGCCTTTGGACACAAATATATTATATTTGCGACAAGCTGCAAACACATGTTATATTTGCATCCAAAACAACAACGACAGATTTTTCAGCGTGTATTTAACCTGAGACGCATCAGTGATTACGGAACCAATCAGGCTGCTCATTCGTTTCGCCTTGTCACTCTAGCTAGCTAACCGAGGGTTCCGATAAAGCCATTGCCCGGGGCATACCTCTAGGAAGTAGTTAGCAGCTTGGGCGGCCCTATGAAGGAGGCATTTCTGGACACTCTCAAATGAATGGCTATCATATACCTTCGATCTAACCACATAACCCATATTCCTCAAACACCACAAAAAATCTTTATATCACCTCGACAGTAACAATTGCCCATTCGTTCACTTTTTTAATATAATATTTGTTTTTAGAAATTTAAACATCAGGTTTCAAATATATAAAAGTATGTCACATATATACGAGGGCGGATCAATAAGTTTGTGACTTTTTGAATGAAACATAGTTTTTCTTTTGCAAAAAACAATATTTATTTTTTAACATAATCTCCTTCTGGCTCAATACACTTAGTGCAACGTTTCTCCAATTTTTCTATCCCTTCCGAAAAATAGGATTTCTCGAAGTCCATAAAATAGGCATTTGTTTGATCAATAATTTCATCGATGGAGCTAAATCTGTTTCCACCGAGCCATTTCTTGAGAATTGGAAACAGGAAATAGTCACTGGGAGCTAAATCCGGAGAATATGGCGGATGAGGTACCAATTCGTAGCCCAATTAAACAACTCCAAACAATCCTTTGAAGTTGTCACACGATTACGTTTATGGTCACTTGAGAGCAAACGCGGCACCCATCTTGCAGACAGCTTTCTTAAACCCAACTGATCATTTAAAATCGAAACGACACTGTCATATGAAATGTCTATGGCATCAACAATCTCACGCAATTTTACTCTTCGATCGGCCAACACCATATCGTGGATTTTTCGATATTTTTGGACGTATTGACCTCATTTGGTCGTCCCGAAGGTTCAGCGCCATTTGTACTTGTGCGACCACAACGAAAGTCAGTAAACCAGTTTTTTACCATTGAAATCGATGGTGCAGAGTCCTCATAGTATTTATCAACCTTTTACTTGGTTTGATTGACGCGTTTTTTTTTGCAAATAATGTTTAATGAGCACTCGAAATTCACTTTTTTCCATTTTTAAAAAAATGCACGAGGTTGTATGTTTTGAACAGCTGTTTTGAACGCAAAGTAAATGACGGAACTTGGTCAAAATTTGACAGTAGTCTATTAACAGGTGGTACTTGATAGGAGCTGATAGTGTTGAATTTCATAAAACTACGAGGGTAGTTCGAAAAGTTACGGACTTATTGATCCGCCCTCGTAGCAGTATTGTGCGCCAAGCGAATTTATTTTACAGCAACCGAATTGATACCCCGTTCGGTCGTTGCAACGATCAAAGTCAGTTGGTGCGGCCGAATTGATACCAAATTTGTTAGTAGCAACCGAATTGATGTTAACTGCGTTTGTTGCACCTGAATTAAAGCCACATTTGGTTGCTGCAACTGAATTTGGTACCAATTTCGATTGCTGTATT
This sequence comes from Phaonia tiefii, assembly GCA_963931995.1. Taxonomy (NCBI): domain Eukaryota; kingdom Metazoa; phylum Arthropoda; class Insecta; order Diptera; family Muscidae; genus Phaonia; species Phaonia tiefii. Next base: position 163,881,549 of record OZ008367.1, read on the forward strand.
ATATCTAATTCCAAATTCGGTTGTTGCAACAGCAATTATAGGAAATTTAGGTAAAATAAAAAAAAAAAATGGTGTCCCTTAACATCCCATGAAGGGATTGGGGAGAGCTTCTCACAATCAGTTAAAATAGCAAATATAATTTAAGATTCAGTTGCCACGTCAGAGACAATTATTTGAAACTATAAGTAGATTGCTTGAACTGAATTTCAGGTGTGGGGACTAAACTCAGTCGTGACAATTTCAATTCAATTATGGCAACCTCAGTTCGGTGGCACCAACCGAATTTACGTTTGCTACAATCTCTTGTCAAACAATTAGTTCTGTGAATGTAGGAATATATTTAATATCCTAAATTGTTTATTCTTCTTATACTTATATTTCCGAAAAGAAGGATGCAAGATGTTTTCTTGACTTCGCAATCTCTAGGTCGTATTTTGGTTACAAGCAAACGTTTAGTTGCAAAGAAAAGGGCTTCACAGCAAAGTCATATTATTGAAAAATATGACAAAGGATTAAATATGATAAAAGGTGTCGAAAAAAAATTTTTTTTATAAACTTAGCGAAGCGTTTGATGTCGCTAAGTGCTTCTAGCAAAACAAGCTACTATATAAGCAAGCGGTGTTACCAAAGCACGCTTATTACACCGTAAATAGGTGAAAATGACACACCAAAACGCCAAGACACGTCAACCTAATTTTGGAGCGTAGAATCCAGTGGTGTAACCCGTTTTGAAAAGTTAGCTCGAAATCACGCGATATTTCAATTTTAAATTTGTAGTAGATTTAAGGCGATTTTTGATTTTATTTGAATGAAAAAACTTTAAAAACTTGTTAAAAATCAATTTGTTTATTATTTGTCAAAATTTATATCTAGAAGTAATGGACGTCCATTTTCAAGTGGACATGGAACTATATTTGCTCTTATTTTGATGATTTTATAAATTTTTTTGGATTTATTCAATTTTTACTCTTTGTTTGCAATCGGCCAGCAGAAATTCTATTGAGTCTATTCTTTTTCCAGCGAAACGGTCTTCGAATGCCATTATAGTTTGATGAAATCTTTCGCCAGTTTCGTCTGTTTCTATGGACAATTGTCGTTCGTAAAAATCGAAATGTGCAAGTAACATGTGGATTTTTAACGACATATTAACGCCAAGTTTGTCGAAAGACTTCATCATGTGGTCAATATAATCACGGTTCTCTTGTGAGCGATTTTTGCAAAGAACGTTTTCAATTACCGCACGAATTGAGTTCCATGCGTTTAGTTCAGTTTCATCTAACATCTGTTAAAAAAAATTGATATAAAATATATTGTAGTCACACTGTTAGTTACACAAAATTACCCTCTTTTAATTTTTCAATTGATAATTTTGGAAAAGCGTTGTTTTTCAAGAATTAATTTCATAGTGTCATACGACTCATGCATTCCCAGAGCATTCAACAATGGCACTGGTTTAACGCTGCTGATTTCAAATAGTAAGACTACTTTTAAGCTTCTGGTTGAAGAGACTATGAAAAGACGCCATAAAGTTGGATTATAGTTGCAGATTCCCATTTAATTCATTAAACCGGGAATATCTTGACAATATGCATAAGCTGCGTCCTCGGAAAGCATGAAATAAGGCATATATGGTTCTTGCCGGTATTTGTAAGATGTAACTTTTACACCTGGCGCCAGCACGTTGACGCTTCTTAGTTCCGAAGCCAAAGTCATTGCATTATTTTGAGATAGCCTCAGATTTCGAACGATTCTATCTAAATGGTCCTGCGAAATTAATGATGGATATTGTATAACTGGCTGAAGGTAATCAGAATCAGCATGATGTAATGATGTTGCTGAAGTTTGTGATTGTACTTCAAAGGACACAGTATCATATCGGCATGACGATGGATGTACTGGGACAGGCAATTCATCATTGTGTGGGAGACTGGTACGTGAGCACTTGGCACACCTTTGTATATATAACCGGATCGTTCTATAAGAATAAATTATTGTGTATTCCATATCTAGGTCAACTTACTGTTTCGATTGAGACCATTTACATCGTTCTTGCACGCGTAGCAATTTTCTGTATCATGTTCCCCTGGATCGGTCCATATCATTGGAAGTCCAAATGGCACCGAATATCGCCGTAATTTCCACCATTTGTTTAATGCACTAAAACATGTGATGCACGTAAATTCAAGTGCATGATCAACATTTCGCATGTCTTCAGCAGGGGTAACCAAAAAATACTGATTGTAAGCTTCAACCAAATGTCAACCAAATGTCGTCGATGATTTTTCGGTGTAAATTTTCCACACACAAAACAAAACATATTTGATTTTTCGCAATGTGATCTGCACTTTTCGCCACTCATTTTTCTATTTTTTCAAAATGGTCAATAAAATGCTTATATTTTTGATGTGTTAACATCTATAGCGGCGGGTAGGGACTAATCTATCAAAGTGAACACTTTGATATATATGTTGTAGCATCTGTTTGTAATAGGGATGCCGATCCGAAAATCCCGAATCCCAAAATTATTATAATTGCAGGTTTTTCCCTCAAATAAAATCAAAAGTCACCTTAACAGGCCTATTCTGGCAGGGTTACAAAAGTCACCACAGTTGCTATTTGACAGCTAAGTGATAATTGTCACAAATCGGTATTCTGACACATTTTTTTGGTGACAAAAGTAACAAAAACTGTTACCTGCCAAAGAGGAGGTAACAGCGCGTAACAGCTGTTTTATTTGCCGGAAAGTTGATACAAAACATTTTATAAATTCTGAAAGAAAAAAATAAAACTGTATACGGGAAAAATTAATAATATATTTTGTACCAAAACGACAAGAGAGCATAATTAAATGGAGGAAGGACTTTTGTTACTTTGTGCTATGGAAATGCAGCAGAAAGAAGAAAGAATTTGCTTTTGTGTTACAAAGATTGAAAAAGCGCGAAATGTATTACAACATTTTAACGTAAATATCTCCGGTCTTTGAAGGGATATTGGTGAGTAATATATGTATGTACCTTTAAAAGAGCCTAAGGTCTTGTCGTTTATGGGACCTGCCAAAAAATAAGTATAATGGGTAATTTTGTTGAAAAAAATAATAATTTTTAGCAGAAAAGTGAGGTTAAAAAACTTTTTTTAATTAGCTCCGCAATGGGTTAATAAAAATAAATATGTTTATGCACTGATTTATAGAGCTTAGAAAGACCTTTGTAATAATTCCCATTTCAACCAGATCGGATTATAAATACCGGAGATACGAACGATTATATACTCAAGCTTTAAAGACCTATATCTCAAGAAGTTGGACCGACCCCGGGGGGGAAACCAACTTTTTGAACTCAGTGCAGAAGCTTTCGTCGGTGGTGAAATTTTGATGTAGATCAGAGAGTTGGCGCTAAAGTAAATTTCTTCTTTTATTTGGCGCGGATGCGCAGGTGTAATCTTTCCGCTTAGCATCTCTGGATGTTCCTTGAGGAAGACAATATAGCATTCCAGCTGTGCCTTTGCGGTGCGCTCAAATTCCTCTAATAATAATGTATTAATTTTAATTCAATAAATCATAAATACATTAAATACTTAATTTTCCTTTTTTTACCGCATTCATTTTGTGCAGAAAACCATATGTTGTTGTTTTGTAGTCCCTGAGGTGAATTATTTGTCACGAGGTGAATTTTTCGTTGTCACCGTGTTGCCGGAATACCAGATACAAACAATGGTGACAGCTTTGGAACAATTTTGTGGTTACAATTTGATTGTTACCACATACACAGAATAGGGGTGTAAATCTACTACAAATTTAAAATCGAAATATCTCGTTATTTTAAGCTAGCTTTTTGAAACGGAGTATACCACTGGATTCTATGACCCAAAAATTAGTTGGGGTGTCTCGGTGTTTTTGTGTGTCATTTCAAAACGTCAAATTGTACTTACAGTGTTGTCAGATTTTCAGGGAATAGGTAATTCAATGGATCTGAATCTTGGAATGGAAAACTAAAATTTTTGACAAACATATAATATAATATATTCTGAATCCACCCTCCCCAAACCTTCATATGTATGTAACCCATACCCATCGCTGTGGGGAATAGGTAATGAGATGGTTATCCATTACCTAACGGGTATGGGGTAAACAATGGGTAGCTACCCACGACGAGGGGGAATTAAACATCACAATTACCCATTACACATCGGGAATTTATAGGCGGATATTGGGTTACCCAGAGTAACCCATCCCTATTTTCGATCGAAAATATGAACAAATTGCAAAAAAAATTATATATCTCGGAAACGGAGCGTCGAACAAAAAAAATAATTTTTAGCGACATCTAAAGGCTTTTCCATTAATTAAATGGTCCAATTTGTTTGGAAGAATTTTTTTCCCAAAAAATCGCCAAAATAAGAAAATCGCTAAAATAAAACAATGCCTATAACTCGGTAACGGTGCGTCCAATCGCAAACAAAAGTAATTTAAATATGAGGCTTTATCCAATGGATGTATTTAATACTGTATCACTTTTTTTAAATCGCTAGCTAAAAATTTTCGAATAAAAAATCGCTAAATCGCTCTTATGTTTATATTTCGGAAACAGAGCGTCAAATCGAAAATGTAACTAATGTATGTTGATTTAAAATGGGGTTTCCTAAACTAGTCCAATTGGTATAGAGAAATTTCTTTTTCAAAAAATCGCCAAAATAAGAAAACCGCTAAAATAAAAAAAATTAATATAAATCAGAAACGGTGCGTCCAATCGCAAAAATATTACTATTTTACCTCCTGAGAAGGCTGTAACCACAGGGTGTCTTTAATATGGCATCATTTAAAAAAAAAACCGTAAAACTAAAATTTTTTCAAATAAAAAATCGCTAAAACGGCCATTTGTGTTAGCGACTTTTTTTTTATTTTTTCAAATAAAAAAATCGATTTTTTTTAATTGCTAGTCCTCTTCCTCTCCACCTGACCCTGGCTTGTTTGCAAATTGAAGTAAGTCTCCACTTGTCCTTGAACATCTTATCGGCCCACTGCGTGATCAGCAAACGGCAGGTAGAGATTGGCGTACTAACACCTTCTTTTGCCGGAAGAACCAGTGCCGTAGTGCCCTGTCTAGCTGACGCATTGCTACGCAATGGCCTAGTATGTCGCTGTGTCCCGGTACCCAGATGAGCCTGATGTCAAAATACTCTGCCATCACCCTAAGTGATGAGTGACATTCTTTCACCGTCAGGGACGTAGCAAACATGGCCTCCAGGGTAGATACATGTTCTCCGGAGGGTTGTGACACTACTTTTCAGTAGTTCAGCAACCTCCAGTATGGCGGTAATTTCCGCCTGAAATAAACTACAGTGATCAGGCAGCTTGAATGAGATATTTACATTTAGGTCCGGTGAATGGACCCCATAGCCTACTGGCTCGTCCAACTTTGATCCATTCGTGAAAAATCTGATACTACTGGTGTGCCCTTCCAGTGACTTTTCCCAGGTATACCTGTTCGGAATAGAAGTCCTTAGATTTGTCGCTGGTAGAAGGTACCGATATCATGACGCCACAATCTGTGATTCACACAAGGGATGTAGGGGCTGCCGATTCGTTCATGATATCAGGAGTACAGATGTTCAGGATAGCACTAAGTGCAGTGCCCCTTTAAAACCTCCAAAATTGTGTTAGCTTTTCGATACGACGCTCTGTTTCAGAGTTATAGACATTTTTTCTAATTATTTGATATAAATAAATAAAAACAATTAAATGGTTTCCCATTACATCCCGTGAAGGGACCGGGGAGAATTTCTTACAATCACTGAGCTGTGCGCTTTCAAGTTTTCACTCTCTGATTGGGACCTACAGTTTTACACCGATTCCGAACGGTATTTTGAGAAGCTTTTTCATGGCTATATACTCGATAGTGTCGCCGTCACTATGCGAGGTGACCGCCGCCGAGAGGAATTTGAAGGTGGTTAGAGCTGGGTTCGAACCCAGGATCTCATGTACAAGAGCCGCGCACACTAACCAGTGCACCACCGACGGCCATATTTTCATATTTTCGATCAAAATCGCGATGGGCTACCCTGGGTAATCCACGATCCACCACCGTGTGGGTGATGGATAAAAGCCACCCACACATTCGCCATGTATAATGGGTAATTCCGCATGGCTGTGGGTGGTTACTTATTATTTGCCCTATAAAAAAAACAGTTTCCCATTACATTCCATGTGGAGATATTGGGGGGAGCTTCTCACAACCAGTGAGTTGTGCGCTTTCTAATTTTACAAAATTTTTCTAATTTTTTACTATTTTCGATCAAAAGTCGGGGATCCCGTCGCCGTGGGTAACTACTCATTATTTTCCCCACTACCCTGAGGGCAACGGGTAATTCCCCATCGTCGTGGATACCTACCCATTATTTTGCATTACCCTGTGGGTAATGGGTAATCGTGATGGGTAATTTCCCATTGTCGTGGGTAGCTACCCATTATACTCCGCATTAACCTAAGGGTAATGGGTAATCGTGATGGATAATTCCCCATCGCTGAGGGTAGCTACCCATTATTTTCCCCATACACTGTGGGTAATAGGAACATGATCGCTACCCATTCACCACGTCAATAATAATGGGTTATCAAGGATAACCCGTTTACGCAGGGTAATTCGGGTAACCCCTTACGCACGAAATACAAATCCTGATCTGAAGTGTAGTTTTATTAGAAATTCTGACCTCGAGAAATACAACCAACACAAAATCACAATTTTTGAAAATTGGAATAAAAATTGAAACCAAAACTTAAAAAAATGGAACAAAATCCGTCATTCAAAATGTGTACATTGATTCTCCTGTTTGGCCAATCGTGCATCGGCCAACTATGGTAGCAGTTTTGGATGATGAGTCATATGGCCTAGTGTAATGGGCCAAGGCTGCAAATAGAAAATTAAATACCACAACAACCAAGCATTAAACAAAACTGTTTATAGCATTTAAGGATAATACCTTCTATGGAAAGTCACTTCAAAACTCTCTTAGACCTCAAGGACAATTGAAAATTATTTTTCATTAACAAAGTCAAGCAAGGTACTGCGAATATCGAGAGGCTGGTTACTAGATGGAACAAATTATAGACTGGTGGACAGCCTTAACTCTATACCACGTGCATATGTCTATGAACATGGACAGGTAGTGTGCCACTGTTATGACATACTTTCTCTGGAAACTGCTCGTGTATTTCAGCTTCAAACGACATCGACGTTGCGGCTGTTATTCCCACATACATGATGACCAACGATAAATAACGTGGCTGTTATTAGAATTTTTAATTATTTTACTTCAACACTTTTGCCTCCAAATACATTAATTCATTTACTTTCTCTGCTGTTTGTTTTACTTTTGATTTTATTTTCATATCACAAGTTTTTCCTGTTTCCTTCATGTTCCACTCCTATTCGTCGCTTTTAAGCGTGTAATAAACTTTATTTGCTTTCTTTCAAATTTGCTTGTTTTGCAAACTTTTCATTTCGTTTTGATGAAGCGTAAAATAACAAAATTATGTTTCTAGTTCTTTGCTCACAATAATTTTGATGGGTTCTGATGAAGCCGCTTGAAGAAACAAAAAACTTGCAAATTGAGACCGAAGTCAATAAAAATGTTGAAGGTATGATGATGTCCCAGTGCCCAAGCTCCGGCGGTGTTAATGGACTTTCGGGTTTGTCGTCGCATTAGTTTAAAGACCACCTCAACCAACACCTTGTGGCCGTAAGAACAAGTGCTTTTGGTTGGACAAAGTGTAACAAATTAATGTTGCTAGTGTTTCCAATTTTATATTCAATGTGAAATTAGTTTTGAACATTTAAGGTGCCGAAACATTGTAGTTTTCGCCCAATATGTTGGTCATCCGACTCTCTACCGTAGAAAAGTTTATTGATTTGGCTTTTGCTTTCAATGCAGGTGTTGTGCTGTTCCAGTGCTCTGTTTCTGGCCTGACATATAACTAATTTCACTTTTATTGTGACCCGTGTAGGAACATTTTACATACGTTTATCTTGCTACTATATGGAGAAAAGTTAGACTTGGTTATAATTGGCAGTATGCATGTCAGGTTCAAACAGTCTATGGAGTCCATTGTGACACCACAGGAACAAAAGGAAAAATATAAGCTTTTCCTAGCCCCTCCCGTTGATCAAGTTTGATTGCTTTCAAAAGCCCTAGAGTGGGCGGATGCTAACATCAGTCAGATTTGCTGAGTCCCCAAAGAAATGCGAGCCTAGTGTAGCCAGACGCCTTCCGGAAAGAGCGGAGCACAGACACAGAATACGTTCTTTTGACTCCACCTAATCTTCGTCACTACAGCTGCTGCAAAATAGATTTTTCAAGACTTTCAGCCTCTCTGCGTGCCGTCCAATGAGACTGCGAACTGTCATGACAGACAGACATGATAAGTCCGGCAGCGTCCGTTATCGATAACGACAGCAGGGCGTTAGTGCATTTCAAGTCTAGGAGCTAATGTCCACCCACCTACCGTTGGTTGCCGTCAGGACGCAATTTCTCAAGCAGAGCTTGCAAGTTTCTAGAGATGTGCCCACATGTTTCAGTTCCTCTGGAGCGTGTAAGGTAATCCCCAGTGTAGCAAAGTTCATCTGTTTTGCAGTTCAATGGTGTGTCCCTGTGGTCCACCACCCAAATAACATGAATATAAAACTGCTCAGTCACCTCATTAACAGATTTACGATAGTGGAGGGCAGTACTCGAATTCATGAAGACAGTTTCCAGGGACTTGATGGCACCTTGACTATCAGAGAAATATTGATTCGGACTTTAGTCAGAACATTACTTTGCAGACATTCCGCTACGTCTTTAATAGCTTAGATTTCTACCTGGTAGATACTACAGTGATCAGGCAATCTTTTCGCAATAGATAGCCTCCCTACGTCCTAAGAAAATCCACCCCAGCCTACTTTATCGTCCAGGTTCGAACCATCTCTACAGAAGACCGCTGCACGTATAGCACTGATTCAGTCAATTGCAATGCGAGCTGCGACTAAGCGGTATAGGTAAAAAAAGGAAGGAGGTAAACCGTCTCTTTAGGCATAAGAAACGGCAGTGGACAAAGCGTGAGAGTGAGAAAATTGAGACATACTCGGGGATCACACACAGCAATTTTACTTGCGCAAGTCTGAAGTTTATAGGAGAGAGAGGAGAATATCTTCCGTTCCCTTCCCTTCTCTCTCCAAAAACTCAAGACTTGCGCAAGTAAAATTGCCGCGTGTGATCCCCGAGATACAGAAGAAAAACGAACCCCGAAATTTCTACCAAAAAGTCATCGGAACTAATGGACATGGTTCAGGGCCCTCCTTCTGTAAAGACAAGGATGGAAATTTCATAGCAGATGTGCACAGGATGTTGAAAATATGGAGAGAACATTTCTCCGCGCTACTGGTACCTGAGATATTCAATGACGATGAGACGATTGACCACAATGTGGACGATGACGTCGATTGGCCCCTTCTTACCAAGACGACGATTTTGCCGTCGGTGGTGCTATGACTAGTGTGCGAACCTCTTGCATATGAGATCCTGGGTACGATCTCTGCTCTGACCACCTTAAATTTCTTTCGGCGGCGGTCACCTCGCATAGTGGCGGCGACACTATCGAGTATTTAGCCAGGAAAACGCTTCTCAATATACCGTTTGGAAAAGGTGTAAAACTGTAGGTCCGAATTAGTGAGTACAAAACTAGAAAGCGCACAGTTCAGTGATTGTGAGAAGCTCTACCAAATTCCTTCATGGTATGTAATGGGAAACCATTTATTTATTTATTTAAGAACAACAAAGCCGCAGGAGCCGATGGACTACCGGCAAAGCTATTTAAGGCTGGCAGCGTTGAGCTGATTTTCAGCTCATTAGCAAAATTTGGTTAGATGAATGCATGCCTGGTGATTGGAGTCTCAGTGTACTATTGCCCATATTTAAAAATGGTGACCCGAGTCTCTGTGGCAACTACCGTCGAGTAAACCCTTTATCTATAGCATATAAGGTTCTATCAAGGATAATGTGCGAAACCAATTAACCTAACACCAATTATCGATCACCTGATTGGACCATACCAGTGTGGCCTTAGGCCTGGCAAATCGACAACTGACCCGATTTTCAAGCTACGTCAAATCCTGGAGAAGACCCAAGAAAAACAAATCGACGCCTATCATATATTTATGGATTATAACGCGGCCTTCGATAACCCTATACGTGAGAAACTCTATGAAGCAATGTCTGAGCTTGGTGCTCCTGCAAAACTTATACGCCTTTGCAGGATGACTTTCACGAACACCAAATCCGCAGTGAAAGCTGAAGGCGCAGTTGATGAAGGATCTTACCGAACCATTCGAAACCAACATCTATCTTTAACATCTTAAGGGAGTTCATTATGACAAAAGCTGCAGTCAACACGAATAAAACCATCAGCAGCAAAAGTCACATGCTGCTTGCATATGCTGATGATATAGATATCATTAGGGGCACAATTAGAGAAGTTACTGCGGTTTTTTCGAGAATTGAGAAGGAGTCCGCAAGAGTGGGTCTGACGGTAAATGAGGACAAGACAAAATTAATGGTTGCAACGAGCCGGGCCTCCACGCGATTAGACCAAAGCGTGATCGTTGATAACCGTTATAATTTCGAGGTGGTGGAAGAATTGCTATACCTCGGATTTGAAGTAAATAAAAACAACAACGTCAGCCTTGAGATCAAGCGAAGAATTGTGCTTGCGAATAGATGTTATTTTAGGCTACACAAACACTTTAGAGATAAAGCTCTCTTTCTAGTAACAAAAGTCCAACTGTACCAGACTCTCATTCAACTTGTCTTGCTTTATGGCGCAGAATCCTGGGTCTTATCGCTAGCAGACGAAACATCTGTAGGAGTCTTCGAGAGATAAATACTCCGAAAAATTTAGAGCCAAATAGTGCACAACGGCGAGTATCGGTGACGCATGAATCATGAACTGTATTAGCTATATCCCGATATTGACATAGTTAAGCGGATCAAAATAACGCGATTGCGCTGGCTGGGCCATGTCAGTAGAATGGAAGAAGACGAACCAGCATAAAGGGTTTTCGAAACCGAACCCGAAGTAAGACGAAAAATAGAAAGACCAAGACTCCGGTGGAGGGATCACGTTGACAAATCACTGCGTACACTTGGTATTGCAAACTGGAGAGATAAGGCAAAAGTTCGAACTGGTTGACGAAATATGTTGTCTTCGTTTTGTAAGGTCCCTGAATCCCCAGGGTTGTTCGACACCGAATAAGTGAATATGTGAATATGTTTCGCGTGTTTTGTGGTCCAGACCTTGAAAACGGGGTTAAAAATGATTTCTATGGAGAAATTCTGTTTTAATCTTTAGTTTTAAATTGCAGTTTGGGGAACAAAAATCCATAAAAATTCGAAAAAATTATTTTATTTAATTTTGGAATAGCTAGCTTCCCACCAAAGAATATGAATGTTCGGTGGATTCGGTAAGGTATGGACTCAAAACTTAACTTGCGCTTCCCCTACGTGCACTCATTTTTTCAACCCGTAGTTTCCTTTTGTAGTAAGACCACTGTTGACCCATTCCTTACTACACTATTGTTGCCCCTATTATCTTCTATTGATCACCAATGGATATACTTAACTTTGCTCCTTATCCTACCTGAACAATTATAGGTGCCCAAAACTAGACGCAGTGCTGATATTTATAGAGACGACCAACTCCTACTGGGCACCTTCCGTCTCCGTCCAGCGGCTGTCAACGGTATTAGAGGCAAGATCGTAAACTACAATACAGAGCGCCTGCCAGACCCATACATACTCGTATCAATGGTGTATCCATACGCTCCAATATCGCACAGGACAGTCACGCATTGTTCGAACGCTGAAGGAAACATTGGTGAAGGTCCTTGTGTAGTTGTGTGAATAAATCTTGGATTAGTGTAGAACCCTAAACTGAAACTTGGAATCGTGAATGCCTGCATAATATTCGTATACGATCGAAGACACCAACGTTGAAGAGACAGATCGGCAGTCAGCACGTAGACTGGGTTACATGGTCCGTTCAGATTATGACAATTACCTGAACAATAATGCGGATGAAACCGAAAAAGCGGCAAATACAGGTCACATCCGTATTGTGGACTTTACAATAAAAAACAGCTGAGTGGCAACAACATTAGGAGTACTGCATCGTTAAAAGCTAGTGATGGCACGGAGATATCATCTCACCAGACCAGCAAGTGGAGCGATGGCGTGAATTCTCTTCGACCAAATCTAGACTTCCGAACGATGAAGATCAGTGGCATCATACTCATGTTGCAACCCAAGAAGGGGCAGTTTAACGGAACCCCCGTTGCAAGCAGAGATTGTGGCGGCACTATTTTGAAACTGATAATATTCCAGCGGAACTGTTGATATATGGTGCATCAGCGTTATCAGATGTCAGAAGTACATAGAAGGTCAACAAAATCCCTACGGAGTGAAAAGAGAGAGTGGTATTGTGCCTCTAAGTTAATATAACCCGTGTCATCATTAAAATTCAGTTTGATCTATGCGCCATGCTCTCGCATGCGCAGCAGCCAGCAACGCCGCGGCGGCCCTTTTATCGGTGTGAAGACTAAAATCCCTGCACTCATTTTCGCCCGCAACAAAAGTACACCTTCTGTATCTTATTTTTATTAAAAAGAGATTAATTTTTGAGTTTAGAAAGAAAGTTACTTAGTTTATTTTACCCCTCAACGGCAACGGAGGTTGTTTACAAACTTTGTGTAAACAAGTTCCCGTTACCTAGGCTGGTGATGTTTGGTACATCGGCGCTGTAATTTTCGAAGTGCTGACTCAAGCCTTCCACCGCGTCATCGCTCGCCGCTCTCCGTTACTTTAACTTGAAGTGCTGACTCAAGCCTTCCAACGAGTCATCGCTCGCCTCTCTCCGTTACTTTAACTTGAACTGCTGACGCAAGCTTTCTGACGCGTCATCGCTCGCCGCTCTCCGTTGCTTTAACTTAGAAGTGCTGACGCAGCCCTTCTGACGCGTCGCCGCTCTCCGTTGCTCTAACTCCGAAGTGCTGACGCAAGACTTCAAACGCAACACCGGGCGTCGCAGACGCATATTGGACCTTCGAAGTGCTGACCCAAGCCTTCAAGCATATCGTCGCTAATCCCGTAGCCGCTCTTCGATGTCATCGCATACCGACGCTACGCGCATCTTTTGTTACCACGAGCGCAGCTTACATAAGGTGTACTGATCCAGGTCACCTTACAGGCCGCAGCCTCACCAGAGCGTCTAGGGCCATCGCCCCGTTGTACTAACTAATTTTGTATTTGAATTTAGTTATAATCCTGTTATTCCCTGAATCTATACTAATAAAAATCTGAATTACATCGAAAATACAGTCGTTCTCTCTCTGCCACTACACAAAAAAATCCTTCCCCGCGATCTGCACCCCCGCAATAATTACAACTTGTATTAAAGTTTAGATGTTCTGAGTTCCTTTTTGAGGGGTCTAATACCAACCCCAACCAACCTAAATTCGCCTCTGCTTATTGGCCTGTACAAGCTTCGTTTTAAGTTCTTGCGAAATTTTCGTAAGAAACTTTGTCATTTATCTCCGAATCGAATTTTTGCTGCAGAGAGGTACCACGAGGGTTCGTATTTCATGGGCAATGTGTTGTCATGGGAATCCCATTAACCATTGACGTGAGGAATGGGAAACGATCGTTTTCCATTACCCGCAGGGTAGCGGGGAAATAATGGGCAGTTACACAGATTGTTGGGGAATTACCCACTACCCACAGGGTATGGGGAAATTAATTAGTAGTTACCTACGACAATGCGGAATTACCCATCGCGATTACCCATAACCCAAAGGGTGTAGGCATGTGGCCATTAAACATTATCCAGGGCGATGGGTAATGGGTTATACATGGATTTTTTAAACCTTTGTTACTTCTCGACCACGGATAGCTTATTTTAGCTGCTTAAGCTTTAACCCATTTCAAGCGTGCTGTACAAAATGAAATTCAAAGCAAACTGATCGAAATTGATCATTCGAACTTTTGACCCTGACCGTAAATCAGCGGAACTAAGATTGCTGGTGAACAAGGAGAAGATGATTCCTAACATGGAGATTTTAATTACACACACACCCAAAAATATGATACGGTGGCGAAAGATAACAACAGCTAAGGGGCAACTTAATGCCCTTGGCATTTTCGGACCTAATACAGTTAGAGACATTTTTAGCCTATTTAGCAACGCCCACGAATTTGTCTGAAGCTCCACTTACAACTTTCAATACTTTCGATAAATTTAATGCAAAACTAATGTTTTTTACTAGACTTGATAGTTTGCTTATCTGCTACACATTTAGTTAACGATTAAATCTTGGATTTAACTTAAATGACTGAGCTTCATCTGTGATGTTTTGAGCGCGTGTTCGCGAGTACGTACTAACGTGAGGGATAATTAAAAAAATATCTCAAAAAGGTCTAAATGCCATCGTTTAACCAAATTCCAATTTAGAAAGTAAAAACAAGTAAAAGTAAATCTTAAAGTCACAAGACGTTTGGATGTTGCACAAATAATCATCATCATCTTATATCGTACACGTTTAAATAATTTCATATCTCTCTGCTCAACCAGAGACAACATTCGAATAATTCTGGCAAGAAAGTGATGATTTTTGAAAATGGCTTAAACAGTTGCAGAAACCGGATCAGAATTTACATTAGGGATGTGACTTTTTTGTAACGCTATGTTGACCGTATGTTATAAAAGAAATGAAGCAACAAAAAATTTAATACTATTCCTCGTTAATTTGCAGACCAAACACCTTCCCCACGAAATCGGTCAATGGATTTTGGAATGCACGCTAAAAAACAGACCCTGCAACATTAGGCAGGAACCATGTATATGTTCGGAACATCCATATACATACGTGCAAACATTGTATTTATGAATTGAAGATCTGTTGTTTATTTTGCTCTCTTTGTTATCTACCTAGTTTTTCTTTTTAGTAGTTTTCAACAAACAAAACTTTTTTTTTTATCACAAAAATCATATTACTTACTCATATTTGGACACAAGTATACTATATTTGCCACAAGCTACAAACACGTTATATTTATCGGGTTTTTAAATAAGAGCGCTACAAAAGTTTTTTTAAATAAAACAAAACCGGTTTTAGATACCAATGAAATTGTTTATTCCTGTGAAAGTACGTTCGATGCCATTATGTATGGAATGCGATTTCTTTTGCATGGCCACCACGGGCACGCTTGCAGAAGTCGAGACGCTGAACCCAATTTTCGACAGTTTTAAAGCATAAATCGGCCGATACTGCTGCAATTTCACGTTCGATTTTCGTACGAAGTTCATCAATCGTCCCTGGCTTTTTGGCATAGACCATAGCTTTGACTTAGCCCCACAGGAAATAATTCAACGGCGTCAAATCGCACGACCGAGTCGGCCAATCGACTGGGCTATTTCGTGAGATAACACATTCACCAAACTTGGTTTCCAATAAATTGATTGTGGCATTCGCTGTGTGGCTTGCGGCGCCGTCCTGTCCACATGTCCTCCAAGTCCATATTATCCAATTGGGGCCAAAAATATTCGGTTATCATTGAACGGTAGCGATTCGCATTCACAGTAATGTGCCGGTCTTGATCATCACGGAAGAAGTACGGCCCAATGACGCCGCCGTCCCATAAACCGCACCAAACCGTAATTTTTTCGGGATGCAATGATGACTCATGGATTACGTGTGGATTGCTGTCTGACCAATAACGCATATTTTGCTTGTTGACGAAGCCATTCAGCCAGAAATGAAATTCAGAATTCAGAAATTGGACGTAGCGCTCTTAAAGTTGAGGCCACTGACTCCAAATTTCGGTGGTATATTTTAATAATTTGGACTCGTTGTTGGCTCGTATATCTTTCCATGATGAAATGGCAAACCTTACTAAAGAGAAATGTCAAAAGAGCGGGAAAAAATATCTCGTCGTTTGCTGTCCCTATCTATTTACTTTTGTAGCGTCTCTGTTGAAAAACCCTTTACATCTAAACAAGAACACAATACAGATTTTTCAGCTTGTGATTTTGGAATTTTAGCACTTTTTTTTACCACCAGTGTTCTAGAAAATGTTCAATGATTCTTGAATTTCTAAATTTCCACCAACGGTAAGGATCTCAAATTGGAGTTTGAAACAAAGGATCAGTTTTTGAAAAAACTGAAAAGTTTTTACAGTTTTTGCAAAAACTGCATTTAGATTAATTGGAAGACCATTCCAACTGCAACTGCAGTTTAGCTGAAGTCTGTGCGCTTTCAACGAGGTATAATATTCAAGAATATCATGGTGATATGATGGATTAAATTAGAGCATCTCGACGAAAAAGGGTAAATTGAACCTAATATGACAGCTAGATCATTACTAAGTCAAAATATGACTGAGAAAGAAACTCTTATCCTCCAACCGGTTCAGACAAAAAACGGGATTGACGAGTAAATATAATAGCAGGCTTCAACACCCGGATTTAAAACGTGGTTTCATCGCCAGGCTTATAAACCGGTTCCAAATACCGCTGAAGATTGAATAAGCGGTATCGGGTTCAAACCTGTTTGGGCTCATTTTCACAGATTCGCAATCGGTTTCTAATCCGTGTAATGAAAACAGTATTTAAAACCGGATCTTCACACTATATTCAAAAAACTATTATTTCATCTAGTCAAATCCGACTTTTCTAAATGAATACATGAGTTTTGATTCTCACTCATATTTTGACTTACGAATCATCTAGTTTAGCCGTGAAAAACCTTCTCGAAATTAATTTCGGAACCGGAGTAAAACTGTAGGTCCCAATCAGCGAGTATAAATTTAAAAAACGCACAGCTCACCGGTTGTGAGAAGCTCTCCCCAATTCCTTCATGAGATGTAATGGGAAACCATTTATTTATTTTTATTTACTAGTGGTCAAATTCGACACCATTTAACCGGGTTTCTTGCAACTAAACTTGTGCCCTTAATTTCAAAATGATTTTAGAATTTGAATAATAATTAAATAATATAATTGGAATAAAAATTAGTATGAATCCAACTTATACGAATACATTTTCCACATTCCACACACATTCCAAATAGGAGTATGATTCACATTTTAGTTTAAACATTAAACGTGATTGTCAAATTTAAATCCAACTGAGGAATTTTGACATTGAAATAGAATATTCAATTCAATTCACATCAATTGAATTCAATGCAACTCAATTCAGTTCAGTTCATTACAGTTCAGTTCAGTTCAGTTCAATTCACAATTCAATTCAACTCAATTCAGTTCAATTCAGTTTAGTCCAGTTCAATTCAATTCAATGCAATTAAGTTCAGTTTAATTCAATTCAATTCAGTGCAACCTATTTAATTTAATTTAATTTAATTTAATTTAATTTAATTTAATTTAATTTAATTTAATTTAATTTAATTTAATTTAATTTAATTTAATTTAATTTAATTTAATTTAATTTAATTTAATTTAATTTAATTTAATTTAATTTAATTTAATTTAATTTAATTTAATTTAATTTAATTTAATTTAATTTAATTTAATTTAATTTAATTTAATTTAATTTAATTTAATTTAATTTAATTTAATTTAATTTAATTTAATTTAATTTAATTTAATTTAATTTAATTTAATTTAATTTAATTTAATTTAATTTAATTTAATTTAATTTAATTTAATTTAATTTAATTTAATTTAATTTAATTTAATTTAATTTAATTTAATTTAATTTAATTTAATTTAATTTAATTTAATTTAATTTAATTTAATTTAATTTAATTTAATTTAATTTAATTTAATTTAATTTAATTTAATTTAATTTAATTTAATTTAATTTAATTTAATTTAATTTAATTTAATTTAATTTAATTTAAATTAATTTAATTTAATTTATTTAATTTAATTTAATTTACTTTAATTTAATTTAATTTAATTTAATTTTAATTAATATCATTTAATTTAATTTAATTATTTAATTTAATTTAATTTAATTTAATTTTTTCATTACATTACATTTCAGTCATTTAATTTAATTTACTTTAATTTCATTTCATTTCATTTCATTTCATTTCATTTCATTTCATTTCTATTCATTTCATTTCATTTCATTTCATTTCATTTCATTTCATTTCATTTCATTTCATTTCATTTCATTTCATTATTCATTTAATTTAATTTCATTTAATTTAATTCAATTCAATTCAATTCAATTCAATTCAATTCAATTCAATTCAATTCAATTTAATTTAATTTAATTTAATTTAATTTAATTTAATTTAATTCAATTCAATTTAATTTAATTTAATTTAATTTAATTTAATTTAATTCAATTCAATTCAATTCAATTCAATTCAATTCAATTCAATTCAATTCAATTCAATTCAATTTAATTTAATTTAATTTAATTTAATTTAATTTAATTTAATTTAATTTAATTTAATTTAATTTAATTTAATTTAATTTAATTTAATTTAATTTAATTTAATTTAATTTAATTTAATTTAATTTAATTTAATTTAATTTAATTTAATTTAATTTAATTTAATTTAATTTAATTTAATTTAATTTAATTTAATTTAATTTAATTTAATTTAATTTAATTTAATTTAATTTAATTTAATTTAATTTAATTTAATTTAATTTAATTTAATTTAATTTAATTTAATTTAATTTAATTTAATTTAATTTAATTTAATTTAATTTAATTTAATTTAATTTAATTTAATTTAATTTAATTTAATTTAATTTAATTTAATTTAATTTAATTTAATTTAATTTAATTTAATTTAATTTAATTTAATTTAATTTAATTTAATTTAATTTAATTTAATTTAATTTAATTTAATTTAATTTAATTTAATTTAATTTAATTTAATTTAATTTAATTTAATTTAATTTAATTTAATTTAATTTAATTTAATTTAATTTAATTTAATTTAATTTAATTTAATTTAATTTAATTTAATTTAATTTAATTTAATTTAATTTAATTTAATTTAATTTAATTTAATTTAATTTAATTTAATTTAATTTAATTTAATTTAATTTAATTTAATTTAATTTAATTTAATTTAATTTAATTTAATTTAATTTAATTTAATTTAATTTAATTTAATTTAATTTAATTTAATTTAATTTAATTTAATTTAATTTAATTTAATTTAATTTAATTTAATTTAATTTAATTTAATTTAATTTAATTTAATTTAATTTAATTTAATTTAATTTAATTTAATTTAATTTAATTTAATTTAATTTAATTTAATTTAATTTAATTTAATTTAATTTAATTTAATTTAATTTAATTTAATTTAATTTAATTTAATTTAATTTAATTTAATTTAATTTAATTTAATTTAATTTAATTTAATTTAATTTAATTTAATTTAATTTAATTTAATTTAATTTAATTTAATTTAATTTAATTTAATTTAATTTAATTTAATTTAATTTAATTTAATTTAATTTAATTTAATTTAATTTAATTTAATTTAATTTAGTTTAATTTAATTTAATTTAATTTAATTTAATTTAATTTAATTTAATTTAATTTAATTTAATTTAATTTAATTTAATTTAATTTAATTTAATTTAATTTAATTTAATTTAATTTATTTAATTTAATTTAATTTAATTTAATTTAATTTAATTTAATTTAATTTAATTTAATTTAATTTAATTTAATTTAATTTAATTTAATTTAATTTAATTTAATTTAATTTAATTTAATTTAATTTAATTTAATTTAATTTAATTTAATTTAATTTAATTTAATTTAATTTAATTTAATTTAATTTAATTTAATTTAATTTAATTTAATTTAATTTAATTTAATTTAATTTAATTTAATTTAATTTATTTAATTTAATTTAATTTAATTTAATTTAATTTAATTTAATTTAATTTAATTTAATTTAATTTAATTTAATTTAATTTAATTTAATTTAATTTAATTTAATTTAATTTAATTTAATTTAATTTAATTTAATTTAATTTAATTTAATTTAATTTAATTTAATTTAATTTAATTTAATTTAATTTAATTTAATTTAATTTAATTTAATTTAATTTAATTTAATTTAATTTAATTTAATTTAATTTAATTTAATTTAATTTAATTAATTTAATTTAATTTAATTTAATTTAATTTAATTTAATTTAATTTAATTTAATTTAATTTAATTTAATTTAATTTAATTTAATTTAATTTAATTTAATTTAATTTAATTTAATTTAATTTAATTTAATTTAATTTAATTTAATTTAATTTAATTTAATTTAATTTAATTTAATTTAATTTAATTTAATTTAATTTAATTTAATTTAATTTAATTTAATTTAATTTAATTTAATTTAATTTAATTTAATTTAATTTAATTTAATTTAATTTAATTTAATTTAATTTAATTTAATTTAATTTAATTTAATTTAATTTAATTTAATTTAATTTAATTTAATTTAATTTAATTTAATTTAATTTAATTTAATTTAATTTAATTTAATTTAATTTAATTTAATTTAATTTAATTTAATTTAATTTAATTTAATTTAATTTAATTTAATTTAATTTAATTTAATTTAATTTAATTTAATTTAATTTAATTTAATTTAATTTAATTTAATTTAATTTAATTTAATTTAATTTAATTTAATTTAATTTAATTTAATTTAATTTAATTTAATTTAATTTAATTTAATTTAATTTAATTTAATTTAATTTAATTTAATTTAATTTAATTTAATTTAATTTAATTTAATTTAATTTAATTTAATTTAATTTAATTTAATTTAATTTAATTTAATTTAATTTAATTTAATTTAATTTAATTTAATTTAATTTAATTTAATTTAATTTAATTTAATTTAATTTAATTTAATTTAATTTAATTTAATTTAATTTAATTTAATTTAATTTAATTTAATTTAATTTAATTTAATTTAATTTAATTTAATTTAATTTAATTTAATTTAATTTAATTTAATTTAATTTAATTTAATTTAATTTAATTTAATTTAATTTAATTTAATTTAATTTAATTTAATTTAATTTAATTTAATTTAATTTAATTTAATTTAATTTAATTTAATTTAATTTAATTTAATTTAATTTAATTTAATTTAATTTAATTTAATTTAATTTAATTTAATTTAATTTAATTTAATTTAATTTAATTTAATTTAATTTAATTTAATTTAATTTAATTTAATTTAATTTAATTTAATTTAATTTAATTTAATTTAATTTAATTTAATTTAATTTAATTTAATTTAATTTAATTTAATTTAATTTAATTTAATTTAATTTAATTTAATTTAATTTAATTTAATTTAATTTAATTTAATTTAATTTAATTTAATTTAATTTAATTTAATTTAATTTAATTTAATTTAATTTAATTTAATTTAATTTAATTTAATTTAATTTAATTTAATTTAATTTAATTTAATTTAATTTAATTTAATTTAATTTAATTTAATTTAATTTAATTTAATTTAATTTAATTTAATTTAATTTAATTTAATTTAATTTAATTTAATTTAATTTAATTTAATTTAATTTAATTTAATTTAATTTAATTTAATTTAATTACTTTAATTTAATTTAATTTAATTTAATTTAATTTAATTTAATTTAATTTAATTTAATTTAATTTAATTTAATTTAATTTAATTTAATTTAATTTAATTTAATTTCAGTTCAGTTCAACCAAATTCAATTAAATTTAATTCAACTCTATTCAATTCATTTTAATTAAATTCAATTGAATTCAACTCAGCTCAATCCAAATGAACTCAATTCAGCACAATTTAATTCAATTCAATTCAATTCAATTCAATTCAATTCAATTTAATTCAATTCAATTGAAGTCAATTCAATTCACTTAAATTCAATTCAATTCAATTCAACTCAATTCAGTTCAATTCATTTCAGTTCAATTCAACTCAATTCCGTACAATACAATTCAGTTCCATTCAATTCTATTCTATTCAATTCAGTTCAATTTAATTCAATTCAATTTAATTCAATTCAATTTAATTCAACTCATTTCAATTCCATGATCGAAAAAACCAAAAATAACCGTTAATAAACCCAAAAATTAAGCGGTTTCAACGGGTATGTCTCTTCGGTGAAACCGGAAACCGGGTATTCGAAATATGGAAAATTTCGAAAACTCTACCTTGATGATTTCTTCTTCAGGTGCTACCTTCTCACCAGGAAATCGTTAAGAGTGTGTGTCATGATATACCTTGTTGAAATTTTACAGACTTAGGCTTAATGATCGTTGTAGTCAGAATGGTTGGCAGTTTATTTTTAAACTTTTAAACTCAGATTTGGAGTTGGTGGTAATTTTTAAAACTTTCACTAATAAATGTTATAATTGAGATTAATCAATTGCAAGAAAATGTTCTGGAGTTAAATATATTTTGAAAATGTTCTACAACATTGAAAAAAAGTGCTAAAATTCAAAAATTCATAACCTTTGACAGATTTCAAGGGGAAGTTTTTTGCCACCAACTTCACCCGAGATACTTTTTGATTTAATTACCATAATGTACGGCCAATTATTTTTAGTTCCTCGAAAAAAATACAAAAAGTCACATCCCTAATGGAAGATAAAAAGCGCAACGCAACACTTTCCCATGTAACTGACCAATGAACCAAGAAGTACAAATACATAAACTTATTAATCACAAAAATGCCCTAAACTAAAGTATCAAATGTAAGCGTGAAGCTTAAGCAGATCATTTGTTTTAACTCGAAATTCCGTCAGTCGTTAATAATAGAGAAAAACCTTAGCAAAAATTAAAAAAAAAACAGCAACAGAAACAAAAAAACGCTTACCGTTTGCGTTTTTGTTCTCAGTTATGCAAACATGCGTAGCTCTGGTATGGACGGTTTGACGCTCGACTGACCAGCCGCATGGGCAAGCAACATAAGAAGCCGCAGAAAAAAAGTGATGGTCAGAAAAAAATGATGGACATGATTATGCTTATTAATGGCGTTTTAAAGGTATTTAACATGACATGACTGAGTTAAGATGAATTTTGTGAACTTTTGTGCTCGTGTGTGTGTGTGTGTGTGTTTAAGAGTTTCAACCAAAAGTTCAATGGACGCAAGCGAAGGTAGAGGCACAGATCGTTTCTTTTATGCTTTTGTCTTTAGTACTTTTGGCCAAATGGCAAAAAAAAGGAAAAGAAAAATGCCAGCCCAGTGACGACAACAGCGGAGCAACATCCACCACCACATACAAAAATGTGTAACAACATTTTGATTCAGATATTTGCAGATTTTAGGAAGAATTTTATTCATGAGCGCGCTAAATGTCGTACGAATTTTGTTAACATTTTAACTAACCCGACTTTTTAGGTCTTCTTTCCAATGACGGAAGACAAAAAACACAAGTGTTCTTATGTTCAGCAAAGGATAATGCTTCGTAGAATAATCAGTGGGCCGGCAAAAATTACTGTTGAATTCCTATATCAGCTGTTCACCTGTAAGTCAAGTTAACTGGCTTATTAGACTGGTTGTATGTAGTCTTGAAGGATATAGGTGCTGATCTTACGAAAAACGTTAGAATAGATGAAAAATTACATGTAATTTTTTTTATAATTTTCAATACTCCGTAGTATTACATCAAATTCTACATTATTTAAAGTAATCAAAAGCTAAGATACTAATCAAAAGATTTAAACCGTCAGGATATACATCAGGATCAGCAGAATATTCATCAGGATATTCATCAAAAGTTTTCCTAATCGCATTGAAAGTGGTTCGATGGCAATACAATCTTTAACCACAGATATTTGGCCACACAATCGGCCTGATTTGGTGCATTTTAATGTGCATTTGTAGTAGGTTAGGGCAGGTAAAATTGGCCGTCTCTATTTACACTTTTAGTCCAATAAAGATCGTTGTGATATATGTCCTTTAGTTATTTAAACAGAATATAGCACCATAAAACAATATTACAATACAACGTTTAAATAAAAGGTTCTTGAAGAACATAGGCAGTCAACGAATTCTCTCCATCAATTTCTGTCTCTGCAAGTGATTTAGTTTGGTTCCATGATAGTGGAGTTTGTTTGCATTCCATCTCTAGGCACCGGTTTCATGTATTCGGTGGTGTTTCTGGCATTCGAAACCCATACGGGTTCTATAGAAGTGTCGCTTTAGCACTATCTGTTTTTGGACGCCTAAATATATGACGGAACAAAGTATAATTCTTCTGCTACGTACAACCAATTCAATAGGACTGTTTCATGTACGTTGCCAGTGTACTTCATTAGAAATTGGCTTGGGCCAGTAGCTACAGAGTATTTGTCTCAGACAACAATTGACACACATTTGGACCTTCTTCAGTGTCAGCTGCGTCAAGCTCCAAGTAGTGCGCAACCGTACAACAGTACAGGCTTCAGACTGCAATTTAATATTCTCAATTTCGTCTTTGCCTCCTTATCCCTCCAGATTTCATGCACGTTTAGATATTTTGCAACACGGGCTTTATTTATAAGTATTCGATCACCTAAATACGCCGTGATTACCTAAATACGCCGCGGAGCCTCCACCCTTGGTAATCTTGCATCCTTAATACACGCTGAAAACCCTGTCTTTTTTATTAGTGTTTGGATGCAAATATAACGTGTTTGTAGCTTGTCACAAATATACTATTCTTGTGCCCAAACACATTGTGTTTGCTCTTCAATATAACATGTTTGAGACATGTTTGTTAGCTTGTCACAAATATAATATACTTGTGTCCAAAACACATTGTGTTTGCTCTTCAATATAACATGTTTGAGACAGAATGATTAATAGGCTATAATACATGTTTTTGAGACCCAAATAGAATCACATTTCTGAAAACCGACAAATCTAAATGCGAAACAGACAACAAAGAAACAAAAAGGCAATAGATCTTAAATTAATGAAAACAATGCTTGCAAATATGTACATGTCTCCTGCAATATGTTGCTGGTGCAGATATTTTTCAGCATCTAGTTGATTGAATCCACGTCTTCAATTAACGAACCACCAACTGTTAGTATGGTATTTCGTTCTGTTCAACTTAACTTTATCTTCTTTATATTTATTTTCAATCCTTGGTTGGTTAGTTGGTTGAAAAGGCTGCAAGACAGCACGCTATCTAGCACACTTAGGCTAAAGAAACCCATTGTGATACCTGCAGTTTCCTCCATAGCAACTATTGACTAGTCGTCTAGCCAATTTCCCTTTCAATAAATTTGACTATGAGACCTAC
Source organism: Phaonia tiefii (assembly GCA_963931995.1). Taxonomy (NCBI): domain Eukaryota; kingdom Metazoa; phylum Arthropoda; class Insecta; order Diptera; family Muscidae; genus Phaonia; species Phaonia tiefii. Next base: position 163,906,875 of record OZ008367.1, read on the forward strand.
GGGAATATCCTGTAGGGCTACGGTGCTAACTAAATGTGTACCGAATATCCTACTTCTCAGTCCTGCCAGAGCAGGGCAATCCAAGAGAAGGTGTTTCGTCGTTTCCTCGTCCTCTTCCATACAACATCTACAGAGAGTAGAGTTTATATGTCCCAATCTTAGGGCGTGTTTTCCTACAAGACAATGTCCCGTAAGTGTTCCTATCATTGTGGATAACCTGTCTCTCGGCAAGCTAATTAGTTGCCTAGTCCTCTTCCTGTCGACCTGTGGCCAGACGACCCTGGCTTGTTTGCAAGTTGAAGTAAGTCTCCACTTGTCCTTCAACATATTATCGGCCCACTGCCTGATCTGCAAACGGCAGGTAGAGATTGGCGTACTAACACCTTCTTCTGCCGGAAGAACCTGTGCCGTAGTGCCCTGTCTAGCTAACGCATCCGCTACGCAATTGCCTGGAATGTCGCTGTGTCCCGGTACCCAGATGAGCCTGATGTCAAAATACTCTACCATCACCCCAAGTGATGATTGGCATTCTTTCACCGTCAGCGACGTAGCAATCATGGCTTCCAGGGATTTTATAGCAAACATGGCTTCCAGGGTAGATACATATTCTCGGGAGGGTTGTGACACTACTTTTCAGTAGTTCAGCAACCTCCAGTATGGCGGTAATTTCCGCCTGAAATACACTACAGTGATCAGGCAGCTTGAAGGAGATATTTACATTTAGGTCCAGTGAATGGACCCCATAGCCTACTTGCTCGTCCAACTTTGATCCATCCGTGAAAAATCTGATACTACTGGTATCCCGTTCCAGTGACTTTTCCCAGATATACCTGTTCAGAATAGAAGTCCTTAGATTTGTCGCTGGTAGAAGGTAGGGGATACAGTAGTTCGTTTTTACGGGAATAGAGTTGATCCGGTGTAGTAATTCAGCGTGTCCGGAATGCCCCGATATCGAAACACCACAATCTCTGATTCTCACCAGGGATGTAGCGGCTGCCGATTCGGCCATGATATCAGGAGTACAATCCTACTTTTTTCGCTTTTTCGTAGAGTCTGTTTAACTTGGACTCAATGCCATCAATTTTGTGGGCCACAAGATATATGTCCTCGGCGTAGTCGATATCATTTAGATGTTCATAAAAACACTACTGAATGCCGAACGGTACTTCTGGATTACTTGCCTCCATTACCAAGTCCATAAGTGAAGAAAATAATGTGGAGGACAAGACACGTCCTTGTCTAACGTCTGCGGATGTGGTGAGAGGCCGACTTTCCTTTCCATTAAAACGAACTTTATACTCTGCATCTCTGTACAGTTTACGGATTATGGACACAATCTTGTCGGGTATACCCTTTTCGGGAAATATGGACCACATTGAGATTCGATGTTGACAATTAAACGCTTGTTCCAAGTCTACGAAATAAGTGGATACAGAAGCGAGTGTAGTTCAACTGATTGTTCTATGATTTTTTGAAGTGTGGTAACGAGGTCGGCACTCTAATAACCAGGTCCGAAACGCGCCAACTCCTTCTGCACAATATGTTCCACGAGATCCGGCGAGACCCGCTGAACTAAAGGGTGTCTCAGTAAGAATGCACTTTTTCAATTTGTAAATAAAAACACGTATTTTTTGAGGTAGTTTTGATTTTTGTATTTGACTGTAAAGAAGACATGTTCCGATTAAATATGGAATAAAATATCCATCAAATGGCCCCCACGATTCTAATGACAGGCCATTAATTTTTCCATGAAATTTTCCATGACTTTTTCACAGAGATGTGGCTGTATCTTACCGATGATGCATTGGATCTCGGCTTTGAGCTCAGGAATTTTTTCTGGTTTATTCACAGACACCCGAGATTTCACAAAACCCCAAAGAAAGAAATCGCACGGCGTTAAAGAGCCCGATTTTGATGGCCAGTTGACATCAGAATTTCTTGAGATAATTATTTCTGGAAATCGTGGGCAATGTAGCAGGTGGCACATTCTTGCTGAAATCACATGTCGTCCAGATCCATGCCCAGTCCAGTTGAGGCCACAAGAAATCCGTTATCATGTTCCTGTAACGCATGCCGTTCACAGTCACTGCAATTTCGGGCTCATCTTGAAAAAAGTAAGGCCCAATCATGCCGCCTGACCAAAATTCGCACCCGACAGTTGCTCGTTGTGGGCGCATTTGTTTCTCATGGATTGCATGAGGATTTTCTGTAGCCGATATTCAATAATTTTGTGTACACGAAGCCATTCAGATGGATTAGCTTCATCGGAGAAGATGACTTTTTTTGACAAATTTGCATTGACTTCACTTTGGTCCATTAAACATTGAAAGAATTTTTGTAATACGTTTTCACAATTACGACGCCTTGTTCTTAAAGCGCTCCAATTTTATTAATCGGAATAAACGTATGTGACAGCTGCCAAATTTCAGAGTTGCCAGTTGCACAGAAAAATTACACTAAAAGTGCAATCTTACTGAGACACCCTTTATAAGGTCGCCATTACTTTGCCTATTGCTTTCAGCAATGTAATACCACTTCGGTTCTTGCATGTTTTTTGGGGATAAGGCTAACCACCCCCTCTTTCCATTCCGTAGGGATTTGTGACATCTGCTAAAACTGAAGCACCATATATTAATAGTTCCGCTGGAATATTATCAGGACCAGAAGATTTGTTACTTAATTGTACCCAGTGCCGCCTCGATATCTGCTTGCTACGGGGGTTCCGCTGAAATATCCCTTCTCGGGTTGCGACATGAGTATGGTACCGAGGGGGTACAATGATCGTCATTATCCGGAAGTATAGATTGGGTCGTAAAGAATTCACGCCATCGCTCCGCGTGCTGATCTGGTGTTGATATGTCTGTGCCATTATTAGCTTTTAACAATCCAGTACCCCTGATGTTGTTGCCGCTCAGTTTCTTTTATTGCACAGTCCACAATACCGAAGGGTTCCGGTTTCCTCCGCTATATTGTTCAGATAATTGTCGTAATCTGAAATCATTTTTATGAACTGGATTTTAAACTCGGGCTCAGGTTCCGAGTTTCTAAACGGATTCCGAAAGTTGAAAAAATGTTTAACTAAAAATATCTAAAACCAATGATTGTTTTTTTATTAAATTCGGTTGCGTTGATTGTCGTTATTTGGAACGGTTTCGTAAAATGTTGCTTTAAAAACGCGTCTTGAAACCGGTTTCTAAAGTCCATTATTGTTTATATCAGCAAACCCGACTTTTTAACCGTCTGGAGCACATACTTATATTTTGAATTATCAATGGTATGGTACCCGCATTCACATCTTCCCTACACACATTTGGATGATTACCAACTTGGCGATATTACGGCAATATCATATTTGTATCGCTTTAAATGTAGCATTTTGTATTTATCTTCTATTGATCGTCCAGGCAATATTTCCGAGATATAAAGAAACAATATTTAAAATATTTTATGTTTTTTCATTGAAAAATATTTTTTAATTGCCGATGTATCGCCGTCTTATCTTCTTCTATGTGTGTTTGAACATTTTTGTTGTTCCTTTCAATATGAATGCAAATTTTAACATATTCCAACCTCAGATGAGAAAATTCCTAAGTGCCGAGGATGGTCGACCCCGCAGACATTCTCAATAAACAAGAACTTATGCCGAAGCCATGAAGACGCCATTGGGTCTATGCACACAAGAAAATTCTCAAGAATGGGAGAATGCCGATCATTCAAAACCAAAATCCGTTCCCACGAATTCGGTGTTGGACGTAATCAGAAGAGAAAACCATTAGGACGACCTGTTGAAAGCTTAAATTAATTAATCCTATTTTTTATTGTATTTGCGCTAATATAACTGTTTCATAATAAAAGAATAAAAGAAAGAATGTTTCTTAAAGTTTTTAGAGTTTATTTATCAATATCTTCCACTTTACTTCATAGAAATAATTCGAAGATATCTTCTTTTTATCTCTATAACGATTGTTTTGCAATATTGCGAGATTATGTTATACAAGTATTGTGTTCGTAATGCATGGAAGTATCACTTTCGGATAACGATACATCCGCAATACAAAATGATTTATGCCGCAATAATTTGTATCTTCCAGACGATATAATAAAGATATTTCCGCAATACAAAATGATTTATGCCGCAATAATTTGTATCTTCCAGACGATATAATGAAGATGTTTCCGCAATACAAAATGAATTATGCCGCAATAATTTGTATGTTCTAGATGATAAAATGACGATATTTTCGAAATATAAAATGATTTATGCTGCAATAATTTGTATCTTTCAGACGATATAATGACGATATTTCCGCAATACAAAATGATTAATGCCGCAATAATTTATATCTTCCACATGATACAATGACGATATTTCTGCAATATTGATTTGTTTTCTGGTTTCTGTTTGAGTAACCGTACTTTGAGCCAGTTTGTGTGAAGGTCTGGCACTTGTGTCATGTTCTTTTTGGCATCGCCTTGATACAGAATCTGCTTAAAGATTAGAGTAGATCAACAATTTGAAATAATTCGAAGATATCTTATTTTTATCTCCGTAACGATTGTTTTACAATATTGCGAGATTATATTATACAAGTATTTTGTTCGTATCACTTTCGGATAACGATACATCCGCAATACAAAATGATTTATGCCGCAATAATTTGTATCTTCCAGACGACATAATGACGATATTTCCGCAACTCAAAATGATTTATGCCGCAATAATTTGTACCTTCCAGACGATATAATGAAGATGTTTCCGCAATACAAAATGAATTATGCCGCAATAATTTGTGTCTTCTAGATGATACAATGACGATATTTCTGCAATATTGATTTGTTTGCTGGTGTTTGTTTGAGTTACCCTACCTTGAGCCACCCACCATCACATCATTAAGTTTGTCTGAAAGTCTGGCACTTGTGTCATGTTCTTTTTGGCATCGCCTAGATACAGAATATGCTTAAAGAGTAGAATAGAGCAACAATTTGAAATAATTCTAAAATATCTTCTTTTTATCTCCGTAACGATTGTTTTACAATATTGCGAGATTATATTATACAAGTATTTTGTTCGTATCACTTTCGGATAACGAGACATCCACAATACAAAATGATTTATGCCGCAATAATTTGTATCTTCCAGACGATATAATGAAGATAATTCCGCAATACAAAATGATTTATGCCGCAATAATTTTTATCTTCTAGATGATACAATGACGATATTTTTGCAATACAAAATGATTTATGCCGCAATAATTTGTATCTTCCAGACGATACAATGACGATATTTCCGCAATATTGATTTGTTTGAGTTACCCTACTTTGAGCCAAACACCATCACATCATTAAGTTTGTGTGTAAGTCACTGGCACTTATGTCATGTTCTTTTGCACCACCGACGGCAATGGTTAGTGTGCGCGGCTCTTGTACATGAGAACGTGGGTTCGATACCTGCTCATACCACATTACATTTCTTTCGACGGCGGTCACCTCGCTTGGCGACACTATCGAGTACTTAGCCATGAAAATGCTTCTCAAAATACCGTTCGGAAACGGCGTAAAACTGTAGGTCCCAATCCAGTGAGTGTAAAACTAACGGGTTTTTCAACAGAGACGCTACAAAAGTAAATGGATAGGGACAGCAAACGACGCCATATTTTTTCCCGCTCTTTTGGCTTTCTCTTCAGTAAGGTTTGCCATTTCATCATGGAAAGATATACGAGCCAGCAACGAGTCGAAATTATTAAAATTTATTACCGAAATTTGTAGTCAGTGGCCTCAACTTTAAGAGGCCATCTTTAAGAGGCCTCAACAATCAGCGATTAGGCTCATTTCTGGCTGAATGGCTTCGTCAATAAGCAAAATATGCGTTATTGGTCAGACAGCAATCCACACGTAATCCATGCATTGCATCCCGAAAAAATTACGGTTTGGTGCGGTTTATGGGCCAGCGGCGTCTTCCGTGATGATCAAGACCGGCACATTACTGTGAATGCGAATCGCTACCGGTCAATGATAACCGAATATTTTTGGCCCCAATTGGATAATATGGACTTGGAGGACATGTGGTTCCAACAGGACGGCGCCACAAGCCACACAGCGAATGCCACAATCAATTTATTGGAAACCAAGTTTGGTGAACGTGTTATCTCACGAAATGGCCCAGTCGATTGGCCGCCTCGGTCGTGCGATTTGACACCGTTAGAGTATTTCCTGTGGGGCTACGTCAAGTCTACGGTCTATGCCAACAAGCCAGCGACGATTGATGAACTTCGTACGAATATCGAACGTGAAATTGCAGCAGTATCGGCCGATTTATGCTTGAAAACCATCGAAAATTGGGTTCAGCGTCTGGACTTCTGCAAGCGTGCCCGAGTTCCATACATAACGGCATCGAACGAACTTTCACAGGAATATAGAATTTCATTGGTATCTAAAACCGGTTTTGTTTTATTTAAAACAACTTTTGTAGCGCTCTTATTGAAAAACCCGTTAGAAAGCTCACATCTGACTGATTGTGAGAAGCTCTCCCCATTCCTTAAAGATTAGAGTAGATCAACAATTTTAATAAAATCGTCTGTCTCATTGGCACCACGGATACACTTTCAAGTTTGGGGCATTCTATATTATATAATAACCGGCTTAAATATGAAGTTATAAATATGGATCCTTTAAGTGTTGCTTAAGTCCTTCTAAAAACTCCCTGTTGCAGTCTTAATAGCAGACCTTCCACGTTGCCGAGCATGCCGCCGGTTTTTTTTGAGTTTTTTGAAGCGCCGCCGCCTGATTACGTAGAAATCGGTGCGGCGGCGGCGTATAACTTTTTGAATAATCTTTCATATAATCGTTCAATTAATGGCATTGTCGTAATTTACAACAACGTTGCAACCACAAAAAGCGAGAAACTACAAGCTATAAAATATTACACAACCACAATCAGAATATTTCCTAATAACATTCAGCTTAATTTCCCAAGAATTTACTTATGCCAGTCCTGTTCCCTAACAGGTTACAGCACACATTACAAATATAGCAGGTCAAATTTCCTAAGAATTGAAATCTGCTTAGCTGCAGCCGGGACCATTTCCGGCCGCCTTTATCCGCCGCCAGGTTAGGTAACCAAACCGCCGCCACTGGCTTTCCCAGGTCTCTACGCCGCCAGGTTAGTCGACCAACCTGCCACCGCTGGTTTTCCCAGGTGGCTACTTCGCCGTTAGCCGCCGCCAGGTTAGTCGACCAAGCTGCCGCCGCTGGTTTTCCCAGGTCTCTATGCCGCCGCCGAAGCTGAAACAATTGGCGTAAACCTCTATTGCAGTTCTCTTACTATACCTTCCGTTAGCTTGAAAGAGAATTTCTTATTATACCTTCCTTGAAAATACATACCTGCGGGCCTAAAAGAGAGTGTGGCTTTAGAAGGCCTTCTGTTTGGAGACTAGTTAGAAGAGGAAATGTACTGTTTTGCCCTTCCAGCACCGCCGTGTGTTAATTTGAAATGAGAATTGTATTTGTACTTGACACCTGCCCACTTCCATAAAATACAGATTTGTTTTCAAGTTTATCTCATTCTAAATTCCTCTTTCCGATACCAGCATGATGATACGAGCACCAGTAACTCCTATAACATTTTGCCTACATTTCCTTACGGTTGCAACATTTTGTTTCCCCCTTATTGAACGAGCGCGCGTATTACGTGATTTCATTAAGGCTTTGTTGTTGTTGTGGCATCCACGTTTTGGCCCTAAAGTCCTTCATAAATATTGTGTGGTAAGTCACACTGTCGAACTGTGTAATGGACAAACAAGTGCTGTTGCAACAGTCGATACGATTTGTCCATTGACTTTGGCCAATGAATTTTCGCTTTTAAAATTCTTTTCGATCCTAATGAGCAAAAAATGAAGCTACTGCATCCATGTTGCCGTCACGAGGAGAATGAGGGCTATGTGGACTAGGTGAGATGATGGTGAGATGATGGCGATGATGATGACGCTGCTGATGGAACCTTGAAATGTGGTTTTATGATATGAGCCAAGAGTTTTTATTTCATTTCATTGTGATTCTAAATATAAACCATGGGCTAAAAATAGAAATTCTATCTCGATCAGGTTTATGCATTCTGCTGTTGGTCAAATACTGCATGCAGTAGTTACTTCTTGCATTCTCGCTGCCTCTTTGGCCTTCCTCCGCGCATCGTTCTGTGCCAGTAGATACGATTTCGTTAGGTGTTTAAGAATCTTAAGGATTCTTCTTTCCGATTGGCTTGAAATGATATGATGGCATTAAAGTGTTATGTATGTTTCTTTCAGCTCTGGAATCGTTCCATAAAGTGTTAAGTGGTTGTAGATTTGGGTGCCCAAGTGTTTGCGTTGACATGGCTGAAGTGTTGTTATTTGTTGAAGATGCTAACCACGATGATGATGATGCTTACGATGATGATGCTCGAGAACTTGATCATGATCAAATCAAAGTTAATTGCCTTCCAATTGCCATTAAATTGCATTCAAATATTGGAGTTAGAGCCTCGTTTCCATCACAGTCCCAGTATTAAAGACTTAAATAATTAAATGTTTTACGCATTACGGCCAATGAACAATAAAATGTGAGATTTTTATCGTCATCTACCATATTTTTTCAGTTAATTAGAAATTTTTATGATGTTTGTTAAAAGCCCCCAAACAAAAAGCCCAAATGCATTTGCTGGTTAATATGACAATTGCTGATAACAGCCAAACAAATGTAACCCTGCAAACATTTTCGAAATCGTTAACCAAAAAGCAAATGACCACTAAATGATGATCGGATGTTCAATTAACATCCCATTTGTGAGGAAACCCAAATTGATGGATACGGTTGTAACAAAAGGTGGCAGAGTTTAGTTTGTGCCTTAGCACAATTGAACTGTACTACACCATTTCCAATAGAAATTTGAAAAATATCAATTTAATTTTCAAAAATATCAATTGAAATTTGAAAATAATATTTGAAATTTTAAATATATAAATTGACATTTAAAAATTATATTTAAAATTTTAAATACATCAATTGAAATTTAAAAAACATCAATTAAAATTTAAAAAAAATCAATTGAAATTTGAAAGACATCAATTGAAAGTAAAAACAATCAATTGAAATTTAAAACACACGAATTGAAATTTGAAAAACATCAATTGAAATTCAAAAGACATCAATGGAAATTTAGAACACGGAAATTGAAATTTAAAATGCATCACCTGAAATTTAGAAATTACACAGTGCAACCCGAAAAAATATAACCCTATACGGACACAACTACGTGATAAAAGACCAATAAAAAAGACCCGTGTCTCCCAGTTTTGCCCAAAATCATGGACATTTTTTATGGCCCCCAAAGATATTGGGTCTCGGTGTCATTCTTGCAAAAAAGTGATGATTTTGTCAGGCTCATATCTTGCAAATTGTTCGGAATTTTGATTTACACTCTGAATGAAAGTTGTAGCTCTTGTCGTAACGAACAAACAGTGTGAAATCAAAAAACTTCATCTTGAAGGTCAAAATATTTAAAAACTTTGATTTTTTTTTACCTTTTTCCCCCTGTTCAGGGCCATAGGTAGCAAACCGTTCAAGATTCAAGGAAACAATCAACTACAAAAATGTACCTAAGATCTCAATAAACAACTTTCTAGAATATATGAACTTCCCGAACGGTTTGCAAGATATGAGCCTGACAAAATGATAACTTTTTTGCAAAAATGACACCGAGGCCCCAAATCTTTGGGGTTCCATAAAAAGTCCGTGTCTTTGGGCAAAACTGGGATACAGGTGTCTTTTTTTTTGTCTTTTATCACGTAGTGGTGTCCGTGTTTGGTTATATTTCCATGCCTTAAAAAATTACGATGATATTAACCGATTTTATGTATACGATTTTGAAATTTCGGTTGGTGTCTTTTAAATTTGAATTGATGTATTTCAAATTGCAATTGATGTGTTTTAAATTTCAATTCATGTCTTTTAAATTTCAATTGATGTCTTTTACATTTCAATTGATGTTTTTAAACTTCTATTGATGTATTTGAAATTTCAAATAATGTATTTTAAATTCCAATTGATGTTTTTTAAATTTCAACTGATGTATTTCAAAATTCAAATTGAATTCTTAAATTTCAATTGATGTATTTCAAATTTCAAATAGAATTTTTAAATATCAATTGATTTTTTTTTTCAAATTTCAATTAGAAATGGTGCAGAATTATTGAAGACCCAATTTGTATTGAAACTATTAAACTTTTAAGCGGTTATAGTTTCTGATGCCTATGAAGTTTTCCCAATTACAATATAAACTATAAAAGCAATTGGAAACCCTAAAGATGTTAATTTGTACGGAAGATCATACGAAGTTGCAATTTATATTTCGGGTTCAGCAATAAAAAAAACAATAATTTATCATTGCAAATGGTGTTATTGCTTTTCAAAATATTCTCCAAGAAGATCAATACAATTTTGCATGCGCTCAAAACCAATTTTCGAAGCACTTTCTCCACTCCGATTGAGACACGTCCAAAACTTGTATTTTGAACGCTTCAACAGCTGCTTCGGGCGTCGAAAAACATGTTGAGTGCTCAAATAGCCCATTGTTTCAGCTGATGTATGAGAGCTCGCATTGCACTGATACAAAATGATCCGTCTTCTCTTGTTGGTTTTCCTTATTTCTTCCAACACTGCTGGTCAACAGAAGGTGGTATACTACCCTGAACTGATCAAAAACGATGTACACGTAGACAGTGAAAATTTCTCTTCACTCAAATGCCAACAGACACAACGAGTGAAACCCTAGTCATTCTCTGTTCTCTCTCTTACTCTCTTCATTGAATATTTCAATACACGAGCAGCTTTTTGATAGTGTCATTGTATATATCTATACAAATTCCAACCATGTTGAAGTAGAATTACATAAACTATGGAAAAAGTATGAAATAATCAAGGTATAACGCGTGAGACAAATGCCTTTGAGTGAATTTCTGGCACTTTTTGGTTCTCTTTTACTAGGGTTGCCAAATTGCGCACATCTTCTGGTCGTCTAATTCTAGATCGTCTTTGAATTGACCGTCCTACGTTCCACTGAACGGACTGTGGTCACATGACCCGTTATACCGAAAACAACGCGATCATTTGCTTCGAAGTATTTCTTCCACGAGATACTTTTGTTGGATTTAGGTCGTGTTGCAAGACCCATATGGTCAATTGCAGTTTTGTTGCGGGCTCCTACACTGGAAGCAAATCTGTACATCAAATCGATGATAAAGGTTCATCAATTGTTTTTGAGGAATTCTTCAATTTGAAGTTTGTACATTTCATTAACTTTTACAGCTTCATTGAATTGATGACATTTTTTACATCAATCTTCATCATTGGTATTTGGAAACCATTAGTGGGATCGATTAAAATTATGGACGTATTATTGGAATCAATTCAGTGAATTGGTGACAAATTTCATCAATTCAATGAAATAGTTCTTCAATTTGAAGATTGTACATTTCATTAACTTTGACAGTTTCATTGAATTGATGACCTTTTCTACATAAATCTTCATCATTGGAGTTTGGAAATAATTAGAGGGATTGATTCAAATTATGGACGTAGTATAAGAAAAAGGAAAAGTAGTAGAAAATGGAAAATAAATACATAATAGAAAACAATGCAATGAATAGAAAACATTATCCACGCTATGAGAATATTTTATGTGATCTTTTATACCCTATTCTTGTCGATGTTCTGCGATGAAAAAATTGGGAGTATTCTACGCCGAAATGATGTTAACGTGGCTAACCAAGCTCTTCAATAGAATCCCTTTCATCAGATCGGCGGGCTGACAGACCACGTATAACGAATAACCGAATAACCTCGGCGTATCGTAAAACGAACTAAGATCAACTGGAAAAATAGGGACACATGTCGGACGGCTGTCATTGACGCCATATGCTCCAATGGGAGTTAGATTAACATTTATATATGTAATATATAAAGAGTTTTTCAATAAGAGCGCTACAAAAGTTTTTTTTAAATAAAACAAAACCGGTTTTAGATACCAATGTAATATTTTTTTTCCTGTGAAAGTACGTTCGATGCCATATGTATGGAACTCGATTTCTTTTGCATGGCTACCACGGGCACGCTTGCAGAAGTCCAGACGCTGAACCCAATTTTCGACGGTTTTCAAGCATAAATCGGCCGATACTGCTGCAATTTCACGTTCGATATTCGTACGAAGTTCATCAATCGTCGCTGGCTTGTTGGCATAGACCGTAGACTTGACGTAGCCCCACAAGAAATAATCTAACGGCGTCAAATCGCACGACCGAGGCGGCCAATCGACTGGGCCATTTCGTGAGATAATACGTTCACCAAACTTATTTTCCAATAAATTGATTGTGGCATTAGCTTGTGGCGCCGTCCTGTTGGAACCACATGTCCTCCAAGGCCATATTATCCAATTGGGGCCAAAAATATTCGGTCATCATTGAACGGTAGCGATTCGCATTCACAGTAATGTGCCGGTCTTGATCATCACGGAAGAAGTACGGCCCAATGACGCCGCCGGCCCATAAACTGCACCAAACCGTAATTTTTTCGGGATGCAATGATGACTCATGGATTACGTGTGGATTGCTGTCTGACCAATAACGCATATTTTGCTTATTGACGAAGCCATTCAGCCAGAAATGAGCCTCATCGCTGAAGATGATGAAATTGGACGTAGCGCTCTTAAAGTTGAGACCTCTGAGTCCAAATTTCGGTAGTAAATTTTAATAATTTCGACTCGTTGTTGGCCTGTATATCTTTCCATGATGAAATGGCAAACCTTACTGATGAGAAATGTCAAAAGAGCGGGGAAAAATATGGCGTCGTTTGCTGTGCTTTTGTAGCGTCTCTGTTGAAAAACCCGTTATATATCTCTGCATTGTGTATTTCAACGACACGGGATAAAGCCACGTTCAATTGACAATGGGCAAATAAACTTGTAGTTGACTCGAATATTATGAAGAAGAATGTAAAATATCTATTTGTTAGAAGTATTTGTTTAGATTTCGATCGTGTGCTGATTTGTCTAAAAAGCTTCTCATTATACTACAATAGCTGCACCCGATGCGCTTCGCTACCCCTGAATTGTAATTTTAATGAGACGCATTTTTGTTCTTTTTTTCTATTTATTCAAGTTCTCTAGGATATAAAATATTTCTTGATTTGCTATCTGGTGCAAATATATAAATAAGCCTGAAGGCTTACCCACACGTGAACATGCAACATATATTGTCCGTGGGAAAAACACGGATTTATCAAATTTAAGCCACAGACTTGTAGCGACTGCCCTTGCGCTTTATTAATGGTCATCGCAAATGCCAACCGAATGGGAAACCGCAATCTTTTGAAATCGTGGAATAAAAACATCGGTTCCTTTATAATATCCAGTGATTATAGTAGCCTCAATAAGATTATTCAGATTTTTTTAAAAAAAGCATTATATTTAGATATTTAGAATTCTCTCGACACTGACCTCAATAATATTCATATTCATTCGTATCTGTGGTCACTTTCTTAGCTTCATAGTCTGACCTTTTTAATAGCCGTATTTTCATTGGTTTTCACTGTATCAAACAATTGTCCGTAGACCAGGCAGTTGTGAACATATGTATTTCAATGTATCTCAAAAGATATGTGGCCGATTTGATTCAAATATATTTTTCATGTTAGAAGCACTGAACTTTAAAAAAAGATTTAAAACGAATCGGCCATATATTTTTTGACATACAATGAAATGTATGTGCCAGTTACAAAATGCGTGTGTTTTATTTGATATTTGGAAAGTGTTTAAGAATGCAAATTAAAACGATTCTATGTTATTTTTACGGAGAAAACATTTTGAAAACCAGCAATTGTAGGCGAACGGTGGTTGTATACGAACAAAAGTAAACTAACTTTGACATAAGAGAAAAACTCCCTCCCGAAAATGTTCAGATCAGTTGGGCTAGTGCTTCTACCATTTGTTTGCACCATGATGCTATTCAATACTTTTTGTTGTCTCTCTGTTTATGACAAAACAAAAACAATTATTTCGGGGAGCTAAATATTGAGTATGTTAAAGCAGATGTAACACAAAAGAAAGTGCAATAGCAAAATAGCCTTCAGCACAAAAACTATTATTTTTTTAATTTCCAATGTAACATTTACTAATTTGTTCCTATAAATCGAACAGGTAACGTGTAATCAAAAGGTGCTAACACATCGCCCGTGAGTTCGAACATTTATTGTATGTAACTGACACTAGCCCGGTCATCAAAAATGCTACACCACGGAAAAATACAACTCTGTGATATAGATTAAAACTCACCTCTAAGCAATGCATCAATGCGAGAACGCATGAGGAAAAGAAGAACATGGTGAAAAAATTCTATCTGTTCCTGTTGTTGGAATTATAGGCCTTTCAGTGTTGTTGATACTTAGGGTTCTTCGATCGATACTAATTCGCACATGCAAATTGCAGAGTTTGTATATATATATACGATTGATGATCAACCGATGGTATCACTTCAGGCACAGTAGTTAGGCATATGTTGATGAACTTGTCACGGAGTTCGGAACTAGTCATGACAGTGAGTGTGTGCTTAACTGAATTGTCTATTATTTCCAACAAAAACTAACCATTTTTCCATTAGGAAAATTTTCATGACTTGTAAGCTTGTAGTATGAATTTCTCATACATTAACCAAAAACTAACAAAAATCGGTCATAAACATTAAAATTCAAAAAAAAAAATTTTTCTTACAAAAATTCCTTTTCTTAAATGTACATTTTCTTAAAAATAAAATAGTACGTTTTCTTTTCTTTTCTTGAGATAAGTAGCCTTTCTGAAAATAAGTACATTTTCTTAAAAAAAAGTAACATTTACCTAAAAGGAGTACGTACCACTTCTTTAAAAAGTACCTGTTCTTAAAAAAAGTACTTCGTTGTAAAAAAAATCATATTCTTATGGTCTTTTCTTACAGAAAGTACTTCTTCTTATAAATAGTACGTTAGCGTTTAATAATAGAAGTGCCTCTCTTTAAAAAACGAACTTTTCGGGAAAATATAATACATATTCTGACAAAAAGGACCTAACAATAAACTTTCTTTAAAATAAATACTTTCTATAAAAAAAAGTCTTAAAAAAGTTTAGAATTTTACAGAACGTATCTTTTCTTAAATATCCACTTAAGTTATCGAATTTTTCAACCGGCTAGCACATAATACAGGGTGGAGCGCTGTAATTTGCTTTTTTGCACTGCAGGCATGGTTGAAAGACAAGGTTGTATCGTTAGAACAGCTGATTTGTTTTTTTTTCATTTGACGCACTTGGGAAATGCCAAATTTGTTTACATTTGTTGGTTATAAGTTGTTTACAGACGCGGAATTAAATAACAGATGCGAATACGAGTTAGAGTTTCACACCGGGAAAAACCAATTCAACTGCAGCATCAAACAATTTCAATTATTAATTTCAATCTTCATTAATTTGGCAAATATTTCTTTCCAATTATATCACAACTGATTCAAAAATGCACATTTTGTTTACATTTTTATCAGCTGAGTTTGACAGAAGCCAAGTGGAATTTTGCACATGATTACACACATACTTACTGCTACTACCGTGATTAGTGTGCCCTGACTGCAGGCTGTGTCGGCACTGGTGGTCGAAGAGAGTGGAGAGTGTGCGTGACTTATAGTGTCTGACGGGAGATTTGTATTCGTCTGCCTTTCAGTTGCCATCATGCATTGGACACGTGAGAAGAGGTCATTTTGTGTTGAAGAGTATTTTTCAAATGCGCACTCGATCATTGCAGTGCAGCGTTTCCTTTCGTTTACGATACGCTGTTCCCCCACGCGGAAGTGTTCCTGGACGGCAGTCAATTGTAAATTGGCTAACTTCATTGAGAACAGCAGGGAATGTGTCATGTGTACGCACTGTGTGGTGCGCCATGTCACGCGTAGGTATTATTTGTATACATATTTCAATTTTTGTTTTTTAAATTTTAATTGATGTTTTTTTTAATTTCAATTGATGTCTTTTACAATTCAATTGATGGGTTTCACATTTCAATTGATGTCTTTTAAATTTCAGTTGATGTTTTTTTTTAAATTTCAGATGATGATTTTTATATATCAATTGATGTTTTGTATATTTCAATTTATGTTTTTTAAATTTTAATTGATGTTTTTTAATTTCAATTGATGTCGTTTACAATTCAATTGATGGGTTTTGGAATTTCAATTGATGTTTTTCAAATTTCAGATGATGATTTTTAAATATCAATTGATGTTTCTTAAATTTAATTGACGAACTTTAAATTTCAAAAACGATTGGATATATTTCAAATTTCAAACATAATTTTCAAATTGCAATTAATATCTTTCAGAATTAAATTGGCATTTTTTGAATTTCAATTGAACATGCGTAGAATTGAAGCCAAAAGGAGACATAATTGATCGGAACTGGTTTGAAACTACGTCTACAATATAAAGGGTCCGCCATCTAACGTTTTTTTTCAACTAGTGCTTATTTCGTGAATGGTAACACTTAGCTCATGTCTGATTTGACAGCTAATTAGTTTTATCCTTCCGCTGAACGAATATGGTTGTGTATACGCTTGAACAACGCTGGGAAATATGGGAACAATGGGACTGCGATCGACTTACAGAAGATGCCGATTTTGCCAAAAAAATCATCTTTTCAGATGAAGCTCATTTTGATCTTGGCGGGTATGTAAACAAGCAAAATTGTCGCATTTGGGGCACAGATAACCCGCACGCATACATTGAAAAGCCGATGCACCCAAAACGAGTCACTGTTTGGTGCGAATTTTGGTCCAGAGGCATAATTGGGTAATTTTTCTTCGAAAATGAGCATGGAGTGGCCGTTACAGTCAATGGCGATCGTTATCGGGCCATGTTGAACGAATTTTTGTGCACAAAAATTGAAGAGGAGGATATTGGCAACATTTGGTTTCAACAGGACGACGCTACGTGCCACACAGCCGAAGCTACACTCGATGTTTTGCGCCCTGTTTTTGAAGATCGCATTATCAGCCGCAGAGCTGATGTCGTTTGGCCACCTCGGAGCTGCGATCTGACACCGTTGGACTATTGTTTGTGGGGTGCCCTCAAAGATAAATGTTACGCCGACAAGCCAGAGACAATTAACGCTTTAAAGGACAATATCCGTGAAGCCATTGGTAAAATACAGCTGCACACAGTGGAGAATGTGCTTAAAAATTGGACCGATCGTGTAGGCTACTGCATGGCCAGCCGAGGCAGCCATTTGAATGAAATTATTTTCCATTATTAACCGGAAGGATTGTACTTTCAAATAAAAAAAGAAATTTGAGAAAATATTCAGTAGTTTTTTTTTATAGCATTTGCAAAAAAAAAGTTATTTGGCGGACCCTTTAGTTGCAAATCTTCTCCATACAAACAACTGTAGAAAATAACAATGTGAGTTCATTGCTTTATTGGAAATTATCCTATGGTTCCTCTTTGCAACTACACAATTTCTAACTGAAATTCAAAAAATATCAACTAAATTTTGAAAACTATCAATTGAAATTATAAATTATATTTGAAAGTTAAAACACATTAAACGAAAATTTTAAATTTATATTTGAAATTTGAAATACATCAATCGAAATTTAAGAAACCTCTATTGAAATTTAACAGACATCAATTGAAATTTAATAGACATCAATTGGAATTTACAAATTATTTTTAAATTTCTATTGATGTGTTGTAAAATTCAATTGATGTCTTTTGAATATCAATTGCTGTATTTTAAATTTCAATTGATGTTTTCCAAATTTCAATTGATGTATTTCAAACTTCAAATAGAATTTTTAAATTTCAATTGATGTCTTTTAAACTTCAAGTGATGTATTCCATGTTTCAATTGATGTGTTTTAAATTTCAATTGGTGTATTTTAAAATTCAATTAATGTCTTTTGAAATACCCGCGGTATTTAAATTTTTTTCACTAACCGGAGAAAACATGATCTCTTAGCCTTAAAGGAAATTACAACTTGAAAAATAAATTGATATCATTATATTTTTTGAATTTCAATTACGATTCAGGCGCCTCCCTTATACAGGGTGGTACGCGGTAATTTGCTTTTTTGCACTGCAGGCTGTGGCGGCACAGTTGAACGAAGAGAGTGGAGATTGTGCGTGGCTTATAATGGCTGACGGAAGGTTTGTATTCGTCTGCCTTTCAGTTGGCATCATGCATTGGGCACGTGAGGAGAGGTCATTTTGTGTTGAAGCGTGCTTTTCGTTTACGAGTCGCTGATCCCCCACGCGGAAGTGTTCCTGGACGGCAATCAATTGTAAATTGGGTAACTTCATTGAGAACAGCATGGAATGTGTCATGTTGGCAACAGGGAATGTGTCAATTGGCAGAATATCAGTCGACATGCTTGTTAGAGTATGCATCAGTGTGTGGATAGCGAAGGTCTATTTAAAACCATGAAATTTAAAAATTCCCTTACTGTTCAATATAATTAAAATATAAAATAAATTTTTCTAAGGTTTATAATTTTTTTGTTTCATTCTCAAATAAGCAAATTACCGCGCTCCACCCTGTATATAGCAAAAGGAGCTGATCTTTTTTATTTTCAGTTAGATTTTTCTTACATTTCCCGATTTATATAAATAAGTGATGATTTATCCGACGTTTCGTATTATATTCAAAAATTGAATAGTTCGAGCGTTTGGTCATATTTTTAATTAATTTTATTCTTCGATATTTCGCTACCCTTTGGGTAGCATCGTCAGGAGGATAAACACAAAGGGTAGCGAAATATCGAAGAATAAAATTAATTAAAAATATGGCCAAATATTTTGTGTTAATATTTCCCGATTTATTTTAAAACTTATTGAAATGAGAACGCATTTAGACAGTCAGTGGCATAGCCCAGATCAATAGTGAAGACCTCTGCCAGTTTTTCTCCAGGAATCAGTGAGTCTTGATTTCCGATTTCAAAGCTTTAATCACTTAAACTCTTTGTGCCTTATACCCCTTCATAACCAACAATATCATTCTGAATTTTGATATAAATAAATGGCAACAACCTCGTAATCACTGATAAATCAACAAGTTTTTTAAACTTGTAACTATTTTCATAAGAATTCTATCTGTTGCACTTTTAAAAGTCATTAACTTCTTGGGATTGCAACAAACAAAAAAACCAACAAAAACCAAACGAAATCCCTACGAAACACAACAAAAATTAAAACACAAAGAACAAGCAACACATTCATATAGTATGACCACAATAAAAAGGGTTTACGTGCATGGTAAAGCTGAAACGCTGTTGCATGGAATAGAGTCACTAGTGAATTAAACAAACCTCAAGAATTCCAAGTGTCATGTGTATGTTGCACATGCCACACATTGCCGAGATATATAGCAAACATGAGCCGGGACTTTCCACACGCAGAGTCAAAGTCAGAGCCAGAGCCACAATGATGATGAAGATCATGGGCCAAAGCAGAAAGCTGAATGGAATGAAATGAAATGAAAGTTTCCCCCTCACAGAAGTTTTTGCATAAAAAATTAAAATACTCACATTGATATGTTGCTGCCGTAGGTGATGATGATGATGATGATGATGACGACGACGATGGTGCTGGCGATAATGATAATGATGGCGTTGTCATTTGAGAACATCGACAGGAAGAAATCATTAGAACAAATAAACTTGTTAGTTAGAACAACCGACCGACAGATCGTACCTCGATTCTAAAGATAAATGCAGTAAGAAGATATCATGATACACCGCAACAAGTACGATGAATCGTTAGTGAACACGTAAAGTTGTCATGTTGCTGGTAACAAACCATCAGCCGCAATAACAACAGCAACAATCAAATGCAAGTAAATCTATTAAAAGTAACAAACAACCACAACAACAACGTCCGCTGACGCCAACAACTCCGACAAGTGCAATTGCAACCAACAGGGCCTTAAAACTGGAGGGTTAACGAGATACGATATTTTGTCTCTGCTTCGTTGCTTCGCCCCACTGAAATGAAGATCCACTTTGGCAACCCAATAGATTCACGCATTAACAACAGCAACGCAAACGACATAAAGGCAGGGAGGAAACAGCATTAGACGGAAAAAATCAACAAAAAGCGATTCAAAAGGTTTTATATTTTGTTTACATTAAAACCTGTCGGAAGGCGTTAAGTGGTAGGCGAAGCTCCAGTACAAAAAGGAATGAGGAGTCGTTCCTACTAATGGTGTTAATCGCAACTATCAAGGCTTTTGGGCCACTTAATATTTTTCCTTTATGTTTAGTCATAATTAGGTTAGATAACGATATTTTCACTTGGTCCTACGAGAGGAGTCTTGGTTCCCTTCAGCGCCGTCGTTTGTTTGTTCAATTGCCATAAAAAAAAATTACAGCAGACAGTTGTCCGAGGCCTTCGGCCACGGACTGTCCCTGCAGGCTGTGTCAGAGACACGGCCATTAAGTTTAACGTAGAATACGCCATCCGATAAGACAGAAACCATATATAACAATAAATTCATTTGCTTATATTATTTATCATTTATTGTTATATATGTTTTCTGTCTTATCGGATGGCGTATTCTACGTTAAACTTAATGGCCGTGTCTCTGACACAGCCTGCAGGGACAGTCCGTGGCCGAAGGCCTCGGACAACTGTCTGCTGTAATTTTTATAATTACCAACGGCATTTGATTCAAGTCCGTTTAAAAAAAAAATATTATGTTCAATTTTTTTAAACTTAATTTAATTTATGTATTTTAATTAATATTTTTATTGAAATAAGTTCTGCGAATGTTGAGAGGGCCGCCCTAATATTAAAAAAGGTTTACCTTATCGAGTCTTCGCATTAGCATTCGAGCGTTGTGTGAAAGCTTTACGCTTTACAATTCAAAATTAATGTTACAACAGCCTTATTGAAGCTTTCGCAAAAAAGCTTTATTACGTTAGCTTACTGTTTGTTTCACTTTTTACTAGATACATGTTGCCAAGCAACATTAGCTTGCTGTTCGTTTCACTTTTTACTAGATACATGTTCCTAAGCAATGTTGAGCAACCAAAAACACTCAACCAAACACCACACATATGTTTGAGTGTATGTATTTAAACAATTTTCATTTGCAAAATTAAAATACTAGAAATATATCAACCAATATGAAATGTATATCAATCGAAAGATAACATCTTCATTTACCTACAAAAAAAATTTTAAAAAAATGCATCTAGCCGTTTCCTCAAATTCAATGAAATAAAGATTACAACAATAAAAACCCGACATGACTCCTCATACCGTAAGGTAAGACGTATTCTACGTCAAAAGTCCGCTTAACGAATTTTCACTTGTTTTAAATACATGACCGTGGCACCGCACTATCTTGATAGGAACCACTCGTAAAGCTGATGGTAGTGAACACCGATATCGAAAATTCTTTTACTGGTCTGGTTTTTGATATGTTAACATCTATAGGCACGGGTGGGGCAATCTATATAAGTGAACACATCCTAACAACACACAGCGTTAGCATCACATACGTGGTTGTTGTACAACAATAGTATCTGCCTGAAAATAAGTAATATGATGGTATTGATGTAGCGGCAGCGAACAAACAAGCAGGTTGTCGTCGCCAAAGAGAATTGAATAGTATAGAGAATTCATGGAACGAATTGTATGACTCAAAAGCACTGGCGACATCTGGCGGATAAGGTGAATATGTGAATCATAATTTTGATGTAAAACATTGATGCGTTTTGGAACATTTGTGCTTTTTGTATTGTTTTATGTAATAACATTGTCGAAAGAGTGACCTTATATTGAAATATTCTATAAAGAGAATAAGACTCGTTTATGCTCTTTTACTCAGACTCTCTACATGAGAGCGGAAAAAGAGTGCAATATGTTCTCTATAAAAAAAAATAAATGGTTTCCCATTACATCCCATGAAGGGACCGGGGAGAACTTCTCACAATCACTGAGCTGTGCGCTTTCCGGTTTTCACTCACTGATTGAGACCTACAGTTTTACACCGATTCCGAACGGCACTTTGAGAAACTTTTTCATGGCTATATACTCGATAGTGTCGCCGTCACTAAGCGAGGTGACCTTCGTCGAAAGAAATTTTAAGGTGGTTGGAGCAGGGATCGAACCCAGGATCTCCTGTACAAGAGGCGCGCACACTACCCATTGCACCACCGACGGTCAATATGTTCTCTATATCATCCAATAATTTTTGTCGTCGCTCTGTTTATGACAAAACAAAATCAATTATTTTAGTGAGCTAAATATTTTAAAAATTTTACATCAGGACAAAAACTATTCTTATGTTTCCAATGTGACAATTACTAATGTGTTCATAGAAATCGAACAGGTACCTTGTAACAAAAAGGTGTTAACATATCGCCCGTGAGTTCGAACACTGATTGTTTTTTAATGGTGCTACAGGTAGTAAGTCAGCACTTTTCGAGTTTCTCCCGTTCGAGCTGTCGGAATTGCAATGCAACATTCCCTATCAAACAATGATTTGTTTTATAGCAACTCCTCGTAACCAGGCATTGAATTCCCCAAATTTGTTTATGGATTTTCTGAAGATTCCTATGGAAATTCTATGAGGGCTGTGAACACTGGACAAACGAACAACTGATGTCGGAGACTTTAAGTTCAAGATTATAAAGTCATCCATTTAAAAACTAAATAGGAATCGGGAATCCGTAACATAGCCCTGCAATCAAAATTTATATTTTTATTTTTAGCGACGAAAACCTCGCTTAGTGGCGTCTACATTCAAAATATTTTCAAAGCTTTACCGGTTGGGGCCGGCGTACAACAACATTCCCGAATCTTTACTCTTTACTTTCTGTGGCTATTTTAAAACCTAATGAGGTCAGATGCCTTACACATATTAATTAAAAAAACAAATAAATTATTTAATCTAACTTTAACATATTTCTCGAACTGGTTCTATCATTCGCCTTTTCTCGCCAGTTGGTAACATCAGGGATACGGAGAGATTCTTCGATCTCGTCTTTTCAGCGGAGTCTTGGTCGTCCTCTTTTCGTGCTTCCATCGAGTACGTCATCGAAGTCCTTTCGCTGTGGTTAATTTTCATCCATTCTGATAACATGCCCTAGCCAACATAAATGCCTTAATATGATTCGCTTACTATGTCTATGTCGGAAATAGACTTTCGTCGAACTCGTACACTAGTTCTCGAACTCATTCATTTAAGGCGCCCGGTCATAACAATCACGAAGATACCCGCCGTATCAAACATCCCAGTAGAACTAGTATACAATACGTGTTCGCATTCGTATAGTATACAAACTAGGCAAGGGTACAGTGATATTCACTATACCTTCCTAATATAAGTTTGTTAAGGAAGTGCCGCTTGTGTGGGTACAAGCAATATAGCATACAAAGTATATGGAAATGTTTACATATAATCTAAGTGCTATACATATAAATCTGATACACAACCTTTACCTACATTGTTTATAGTAATGTTTACAATTTCAATACAATTCTGATGAAAATGTATGACAGAATGGTGTACAATCAGTACCTATAATCGAATTAAATTGTATATAGAAACGTTTGTAGCGTAGTCCTCAATGCTGAAGAGGAAATATAAAGAACTGTGTACAACCCCCATACCACTGTTATACTATGTATACCGGCGAGTATAGAACCACTCAAATTAATTCAAAAAAAAAAACCTTTTGGAGTTCTTATTAACAATTTTTAATAATTTTGTACATTAAAATTTATATTTTATTTACATATTTTTATAAAACACATGCGCACACTCTCGCGTAACAAACACTACTAACGGCTTATTAAGAATAAACACATGAAATTACGTTTTCAAAAATGAATGTATGCGAACAAGTATAATATCCCATGAAATCTCATGAAAGGAATCAAAAAAGTTAAGCTTCGTCAATGTACACTTTTTCAGTAAACAATGTATGTATGTGAAGATGTATGAAGTTGAATTAGTGACGAACACAAGTTTGTCATATTTGTAACTGCATATTCTATATACAAAGTATGCGAAGATGTGAGGAGTTGTCTTTTTTGTCTCATACACAACCTCTGTATACATTCCGAAGTATTCGAGAAAAATTCTATTGAGATGTGCATTAAGTTCGTGAGGGTGTTGTCACAATGAACTACGGAATATAAACTATTGAGCTCTTGGTTACAACGACCTCGGTACTCGCTGTTTCCTTTATAGGAGTTATTAAGGTGTTAAATATTCCGCCTGCGATATGACCCTAGTTTTGGAGCCATATGGCAGGACTGGTAAAATGAGATGCTGTTATGGGTGGATATTTGTTTGTCGACGAGAGAGCGCTTTGTTCTTAAACTGATTGCTGAACCCAAAATAGCATCCAGTTGCAAGCACAAGTCTTCTATTAATCTCCAGGCTGATGTTTTTGTTCTTATTCACAGCAGATCCAAGGTAGATAAAGTCATCTACCACGTCAAAATTAAATCGGTTGTCGACGTTCAAGCTTCGACCCGGTTTTGTCTAGTCCATACCATTCTTTTCCGTCATTAACAACAACACACACCTTCGTCGATTCCTTTTCGATTCTTAAAAATACTCTGCAGAAACCTCTGGCAGATTTCGCCCAATGATGTCAATGTCTTCAGCATACGCCAGCAACATATGGCTTTTCATGTCGATGGTCTTGCTCATATTTACTTGAGCTTTTCTCTTTATCATCTCCATTAAGATGTTGAAGAGATTGCTTGAAATTGCACTATCTTCCACTATCATTACCTCTTGATCTTCAGTGGAAGGATCTGAGTGGTGTAGTGATGAGAAGTGTTCTCTCCACATTTTGAGCACACACTGCTTATCAGTCACCAGAATCCCATTCTCGTTCTTGCAGGAGAGCAGCTCATTATTCGGCTCGTTATTTGATCTTCTTACCCTCTGGACAATTTTCGGGATTTATTATTCATCCTGCAAATTTCGGTCGTTTTCTCTCTCTCTCTCTCTGATCCACCAGTTGGTTTTCCTCCCTTCTCAGCCTCTTGTACCGCTCATTCGCAGCACACCTTGTAATTGACTGTTTTGTTGCATTTTCGCTGCATTTTCATCGGTTGCAATGCGACATTCTTCGTTGGACCATGTCCTATCCATCTGCTGTTTTTGAAAGCCAAGTTCAGTCCTTGCAGTGGTTTCCAGAGAATGGGAGTTGTGCTTTCACTGCACCTCGGGATCCTCTACAGGGGGAGTATTATGCTCCAGCAGGAGAGTGAGCTTCTGTTGATAGGCCTCTGATATCTGCGGTATTTGTGGCTTGTCAATATCCAGAATCTCCCGTATTCGGCTTCGTACGTTTTTCGCCCTGCTCGGTCTTGTGCGAACTTTGGCAGCCCCAGGTAATGAATCGAGTCGATATTGGCATCTCGAATCTCACGTACATACATTATCTATTAGGATAACATGGTTTCCCATACCGATTCATCATAAGAATATCCTTTTGCAATTCAGATGTAAACTTTCAAATAGCCGAAATACGTATATTATTTTTTACCCCCTGTACCAGAAGCCGTTGTCAGGACCTTGTTCTGTCTTTTTGTGTCCACACTGTTATGAGGGAAAGTCTTCGCAATCGCTTCAAGGGCTGTAATGACAAACCATCTTGAATTCTAGGCAATATTGGTTAGATATTCTCAAGTGCCAGACACAAAACGACTTGATTTCCTGATCTCGATTGAAAGCGACTTACTTGTATTCGAGTGAAAATGATTTCCTCTAAGTCAAAAGTTTTGCCCGGCTGACTTAATCTTTCATCGTCGCTGGGAGCAGATTCGAAATAAAGACATTCTATGTTTCCTTTCGTTTGAAGTTTTAAGATTATGGAGCTCTGATCAAAGAAGCTCTCTAAGATTTCGTGAATAAACGCTATTAATTTCGATTCGAATTTGTTTTGTGGGTGTAGACATGTCCTTCAGACTGCGCCATATGAGCAGGTATTTGGAAGTGTATAAGCTAAAGGAAGCGCCAGTGTCCTTAAATGGTGACTACCTTGTGGAGTTAACAAGCTAAGTTTAGACTGAAATATACCAGTTCTAGTCACACAAATTCATATCTTCTATTTTCCATTAAGCGATTTAATCAAATACATTACAACGTAAGTTATAATTGGTAACTGGTAACTGTCACCTGTTTGCCAGTCACTTTCAGTACTCCAAGGAAAGAGAAAACTCTTCCCAAAAGACAATGAGTAAATCATGTTGTGTTAGAGGAAAAGTGGTTTTCCAATCCTGGCAGTTCGATTAGTTTTATTCATAAATCACAAACCTAGACGAGATTCTAATCGTGTACCTGCTGTGATTGGTCACAAACTCAATTAATATTTGTGTCTCACTCAACGGAGGCAAATGAAGTCACAAGTCCTCTGCCCACCAATCAACTCCTTCTCTCTCATTACATATTCTACAGGTAAGTAATTTCAATTCATTTACTTAATACTCCCAAAGATACTCGTACTGATAGATATCTATCCATCTACTACGATCCGCTCGCTGGTATGGACGACCCTACTACGGGAGGGGTATCACATCTCATCATCGTTATTAGAACCATAAGTGGCGCCATTAATATGTGGAATATCTGAAATACATTTTGTGCATTGCAAACGAGTTGTGGTATTTTTCACATCATAAACGGCCAAGTTTACATGCATTTCTTTCAGCCATTAACCCATCGGGAGTTGCTAATGTTGCTGCTGTTATGAAGTGAGTGAATTGAATGACTAACTGGCTAGCTGGTTGACTGACTGACTTGGCTTGGCTTGGTTGGATGTCTTAGCCTGGCCGGTTACAGGGGCTTCGTTGTATTTCTGCCACAAATGCAATTGATATGATATTTGTTGTTGAATTATTAAGATTGTTATGTTTTGATTGCAATTGCTGTGTTGCTGCAACTGTTGCTGCCGTTGTTGTTGTTGTTGTGCACCATGTTGCCGGCTGAGCAATGGCTGTAGTGTGTTCACATTGAAGTCCATGTAAGTGCCTATAAAAGGGTCTAAATACTTGTAGTTACCTACCCTAGATCATCAAAACTTTATTAACAATGGCCAGGAATGAAAACAATCTCGAAGTTTATTAAAAGAAACACGTACACGACATGATGTGATGGGCATTTTTACTTGCTGTTTTTTGTTTTGTTACTTCATCTCTACTCTTGTGTTTTTTTTTTGTTCTCGTTGGCTTTTTGCATCTACTACTATTTGTTTGCAGTCAGAAGGATTTTTCTAGCTTTGCTATTTCTACTGCGTGTGCACAGTGGTCGGAAAGAGTTAGTTACTTACTTAGCCGGTCTCGGACAACCCCGGGGAGTAAGGGGCCTTACAAAAAGAAGATAACATATTTCGCCAACAAGTTCGATCTTTTGCCCTACCTCTCCAGTTGGTAATGCCAAGTGTACGCAGGGATTCGTCAACCTGATCCCTCCAGCGGAGTCTTGGCCTTCCTATTTTTCGTCTTCCTTCGAGTTCGGTTTCGAAAACCCTTCGTGCTGGTTCGTCTTCATCCATTCTACTGACATGACCTAGCCAGCGCAATCTCGTTATATTGATCCGCCTGACTATGCCAATGGCGGTATAAATCTCATACAGCTCATGGTTCATGCGCCGCCGATACTCGGCGTTGTGCACTATAGGGCCATAAATCTTCCGGAATATTTTTCTGCATCAGATGTTTCGTGTGCTTGCGATAAGACCCAGGATTCTGCGCCATAAAGCAAGACAGGTTGTACAAGAGTCTGGTACAGCTGGACTCTTGTTACTCGAGAGAGGGCTTTATCTCTAAATTGCTTACTAAGCCCAAAATAACATCTCTTCGCAAGCACAATTCTCCGATTGATCCCAAGGCTCATATTGTGGTTTTTGTTTACGGCAGATCCGAGGTATATAAATTCGTCAACCACCTCGAAATTACAACGGTTAGAAACGTCCACGCTTTGGTGTAAGAGCGCGGAGGTCCTGTTCGCTGCAACCATTAATTTTGTCTTGTCCTCATTTACCGTCAGACCCACTTTTGCTGACACTTTCTCAATTCTGGAAAACACCGCAGTAACTTCTCTAATTGTGCGCCCACTGCATCGGTTCCCATAACGATCTCCATTAAGATGCTCAGGAGATCGCACGATAGGGTGTCGCCTTACCTGAGGCCTCGCTTGGCTTCGAAAGGTTCGGTAATATCCTTGCCAACTTTCACTGCGGATTTGGTGTTCGTCAGGGTCAGCCTGCAAAGGCGTATGAGTTTTGCAGGAATAACAAGCTCAGATATTGCTTCATAGAGTTTCTCCCGTTTCGGGCTATCGAAGGCCGCTTTATAATCGACAAATAGGTGATAGGTGTCGATTTGTTTATCGTGGGTCTTCCCCAGGATTTGGCGTAGCGTGAAAATCTGGCTAGTTCTCGATAACCCAGACCTAAAGCCACACTAGTATGGTCCAATCAGGTCAGCGATAATTGGTTTTAGTCATTCACAATCATTCACTTGATAGAACCTTATATGCTATGTATAAAAGTCATATTCCACGGTAGTTGGCACAGAGACACGGATCACGTTTTTTAAATATGGGACAAAGTACACTGAGACTCCAATCGCCGGGCATGCATTCATCTGCCTATAATGAGCTGATGCATGCACCTTATCAGCTCATCGCCGCCAGCCTTAAACAGCTCCGCCGGCAATCCATCGGCTCCTGTGGTATTGTTGTTCTTAAGTCAGGCAATAGATGTTCTGACCTCGTCTCCAAATTGTGATCGATTGCCTCCTCGTCATTGGATAACTCAGGTACCAGTAGCGCGGACAAATGATCTCTCCATATTCCCAACTTGCGTCTGCGATGAGATTTCCGTCCCTGTCTTTACAGAAGAGGAGGCCCTGAACTATGTCCGTTAGTCCCGTTATTGACTTTTTGGTAGAATTTTCGGGCTTCGTTCTTCCTTCTGTATGTCTCAATTTTGTCACCCTCGCGCTTTCTCCACTGCCGTTTCTTACGCCTAACGTGACGGTTCACCTCCTTTCTTTCACTCTATATCGCTCAATCGTAGTTCGCGTTAGTTGCAGAGCGACACTCTTCATCGTACCATGGTTTGTTGTGAAGTGGTTTTTCAAAACCAAGTGCGGTTGTTGCGGCAGTTTTTATAGAGTTGGAAATGGGTTTGCATTGCGCTTCAGGATCGCCATCGGGATGGGGTAGGTTCTGTGCCAAAAGTTGCGAGAGCTGCCTTGAGTAGGCTGTGGCTACCTCTGGTAATTGCAGCTTTCCGATGTCCGGCTTTCTCTGCATCCGGTTTCGTACGATTTTCGCTCTACTTCATCTTGTGTGAACCTTTGCTGCTACCAGGTAGTGATCAGAATCGGTGTTAGCTCCTCTGACCCCTCGTACGTCCATTACACTGGAGGAGTGCCTTCCATCAATTACCACGTGATCAATTTGGTTCTTCGTTCTTTGATCAGGGGATACCCATGTAGCGTTGTGGATGTTTTTATGCTGGAATCTTGTACCACTAATGGCCATGTTTTTTTGCCGCGGCAAAGTAAAATCAGTTTCATACCGTTGTCGGAACTGTCAGCATGTAGACAGAAATTGCCAATAGTTGGATGAAACACATTTTCCCTAACTACTTTAGCATTCAAAGCTCCTAATACAATCTTAATGCCATGGCCAGGGATAAGGTCATACGTTTCCGAACGTTGGCATCCTCATCTTTTCCTTCTGTCGGGGCATGCACACAATTAAGGAAATATAAAAATGTTTCGCTTTTATGCGGATTGTGGTATTACGTTCACTCACTATGGCAAGGGCTACAACTTTCCCTCAGAGAGTAAATCAAAATTCCGAACGGTTTGCAAGATATGAGCCTGACAAAATGATCACGTTTTTGCAAGAATGACACCGAGGCCCCAAATCTTTGGGGGCCCATTAAAAATAGTGCATGACTTTGGGCAAAACTGGGAGATACGGGTCTTTTATCACGTAGTGGTGTCCGTCTATGGTTATATTTGTTCGTGTTGTATTGTGTAATCTAACACAGTCTAAAGGACTTAGCTGTTTCTGTGATTGGTTACAATCTAAGAATATCACTAACTATTATTCAGTATTGACACTTTGCTAATTTCGCTTTCAAGTGTATTCGTGTTCCATTCCCATGCTAATAACAACCACTGTGCTTCTCCTCTACAGTCGCTTGCAAGAAGTGATAAAGGAGCTGACTGCCTTCAATAAATACACTTTTCAACATACCCCTCTGCCCCACCATCCTTCTCCCTGGATCACACATTTCATTGTTGAAGTCTTTGTTGAAGACACGCTTCATTGTTTGATAACACAAGCAACATGGGCTGGTACATAGCTACAACCGTCCGTCCTTCATTCCACACACATTCACATTCCTACTTGCAACAAATGAGCTATGAGTTTCATGTTGTGTACTTCATTTTATTAGTGTTGCTGCTTTCGCTGCCGTTGCTGTTGCTGCTGCTGTTCGCAGTACAAAGTCTATGTGAAATTTATAACAGCCAAAGCCCAATGTATAATCACTTTTTGCCTCTTTGCCAGGTTGCAGCATAAACTTTTGCTCACGCATCATTTTAACTTCTACAACTTCTTGCGTTTCTATGTTCGTCGTATTTTTATGCCACAAACTATTTATAGACATTTAAACCGAAATGTTTTAAATGCGAATGTTTGTTTGCGCCAATTTTGTTGTTCAACAGCTTCTTCTTCAGGACAAGTTTAGCCGATGCAGTGGTTGGTTCTACAAGCTAACTGGACAACATTTTCCATTATTCATTAACTGGAATCGATTACGCTCAAAGGGAGAGAAGGATTGTTTACAAAGGTAGACTTCCGTTTCCTTATTCGAAGGCATTTGTCAAACATTTGGGATCTTTTATCATTAAAACTCGCATGTTTTGGAAAGCAGAGGAAGACCAATAATAATAGACCGGTGTTGAAAAGAATACGAATGTGTATTTATTGAAAACTGACCATTTCCAAAACTGTCGGTTATCCTTTATCAGATTTTAGGTTCAATCCCCTAAAACAAATTTTGTGTCGAAAAACAATTTTGTCCTAGACAGTAGTATGACAGTTAAAAGATCCAAAAATTAACATTAGTATATAATAGAGAACATAAGAGAAGGATAGTTTTCAAAAAAAAAAGGCGGATGATTTTTCTATAGAAAATAAAAATCCACTTTCGTGTAGCCCATTTACTCAGTCTGTTGTATTAGAACTGATAAACTTGTTTATTCTAAAGGGTTTTTCAACAGAGACGCTACAAAAGTAAATCGATAGGGACAGCAAACGGCGCCATATTTTTTCCCGCTCTTTTGACATTTCTCTTCAGTAAGGTTTGCCAGTTCATCATGGAAAGATATACGAGCCAACAACGAGTCGATATTATTAAAATTTACTACCGAAATTTGGAGTCAGTGGCCTCAACTTTAAGAGGCCAACTTTAAGAGGCCTCCACAATCAGCCATGAGGCTCATTTCTGGCTGAATGGCTTCGTCAATAAGCAAAATATGCGTTATTGGTCAGACAGCAATCCACACGTAATCCATGAGTCATCATTGGTTTGGTGCGGTTTATGGGCCGGCGGCGTCATTGGGCCGTATTTCTTCCGTGATGATCAAGACCGGCACATTACTGTGAATGCGAATCCCTACCGTTCAATGATAACCGAATATTTTTGGCTCCAATTGGATAATATGGACTTGGAGGACATGTGGTTCCAACAGGACGGCGCCACAAGCCACACAGCGAATGCCACAATCAATTTATAGGAAACCAAGTTTGGTGAAAGTGTTATCTCACGAAATGGACCAGTCGATTGGCCGCCTCGGTCGTGCGATTTGACGCCGTTATTTTATTTCCTGTGGGGCTACGTTAAGTCTATGGTCTATGCCAACAAGCCAGCGACGATTGATGAACTTCGTACGAATATCGAACGTGAAATTACAGCAGTATCGGCCGATTTATGCTTGAAAACCGTCGATAATTGGGTTCAGCGTCTGGACTTCTGCAAGCGTTCCCGTGGTGGCCATGCAAAAGAAATAGAGTTCCATACATAATGGCATCGAACGTACTTTCACAGGAATAAAGAATTTCATTGGTATCTAAAACCGGTTTTGTTTTATTTAAAAAAAAACTAAAAAAAAACCCGTTATTTCTCCATTAAATAAAGATACAGTATTCAAAAAGTTTTTTAAAAATTCTAGTCCATGACTACTGGCAACCGTATGGATATTTCGGGCCTAGTCACAGAACTTCATCAGCGGTGGTTTACAATGATGCCATCGCATTGGAAAATTTGTCAATCTAAATGCCAACATAAACTCAAGAGTATTGAGAATTATTTTCTATGCAATTGTTCGAAAAATATCGCAAGCATTCAACTCTAGACACACTCGTAAAAGCTTATTTTCATGTCAGGACAACCAAAATACTGCTTACTCAGAAGCAGGTTTGTAAGGAAGAGTTGAGCCCGCAATCGCTCACCAACCTGGTGCAATATGCCAAGATATTTGTATGAAAATGCTGAGAAGTTTAAAAGTTTGTCAAAGGACAAGTTTGAGATTTGTGCAAAAGATGGCTTCATCCAGATAAAGATTTTATTTTGGGAAATTTCTATCTAGACTGAAATACAAAAACAAAAATTGTAGTCATTCTGAAGGAATAATATTGGGACTGCTTGTTAATGAAGTTCTTTGAGTGCTAATATTCCTTTACATGTTCAAACGAAGCGATTTCAAACAACATTAACGGAAGTTTAGAGACATGGTACTCTCCGTAGGTGAAAAATTTCGCATAGCCATTCATTTGGGAGTGGCCAGATATGATTCCTTCAGTGGGCAGTCCAAGCAGCTCACTACTTCCACGCAGTATGTCAATGGCTTTAACGGAAACCTCCGTTAGCTATCTAAAGATTGAGAAGACGAAACAAATGAGCAGCCTGATTGGTTATGCGATCAATGATGTGTCTCACAGTTACTATGTGACTGTTGTCACTGAAGCTCATCAAACTATCGGGCATATTATTTTGTCCTTAGACAACATATCGCATCCTGGTCCGCGTCTGATCCATAATGGGCGGCTGCAATCAAATATCCTGGCAGTAGGTAAAATGCAAAAACCCGGTGGACTGGGTTTATCTCCCGCCACCGTTCATAAAGGCAGTGAAAATACAAAAACGAAATGAAAAACATAAACAACCCCTATTTGTTGACGACCCCCGGAAATGTTATCAGGACCACGATTTAAGGATATGCACTTGGAATGTAAGAACTCTATATAGATCCGGTGCAAGTATCCAATAGACAGATCTCCTCGAAAGATATAAGGCTGACATTACCACTATCCAGGAAATGTATTGGACAGAACGTGGTTGCACAAAGAAAAAACCTGCGACATATATTACAGTTGCCATGTGAAAAACATGAATTTGGTTGTGGATTTGTATTTGGCAAAAGACTGCGACATCAAGTCTCTAGGTTTAACCTGTATAGCCACATTCCGTATTAAAGCGAAATATTTCTATATTTCCCGTTGCCCTGGCCATGGCATTGAGTTTGTACTAGGAGATTTTAATACTAAAGTAGGCAGGGAGAATGTGTTTCATCCTACTATTGACAATTTCTGTCTACATGCTGACAGTTCCGACAACGGTATGAGACTGATTTTACTTTACCACGGCAAAAAACATGGTCATTACCAGAGGTAGCCACAGCCTACTCAAGGAAGCTCTCACAACTTTTGGCACAGAACCCACCCTCTCCCGCTGACGATCCTGAAGCGCAGTGGAAACCCATTACCAACACTATACAAAATGCCGCAACCACCGTACTTGGTTTTGAAAAACCGCTTCGCAATAAACCATAGTACGATAAAGAGTGTCGCATTGCAAATGACGAAAAGAACGCTGCACCAACGGCAATGCTTCAGGCAATTGCAACGCGAGTTGCAACTGAGCGGTATAGGGAGAAAACAAAGGAGGTAAACCGTCTCTTTAGGTAGTGGAGAAAGCGCAAGAGAAAATTAAGATATACAGAAGGAAGAATGAATCAGGGCGTCCTCTTCTATAAAGACAAGGACGGAAATCTCATCGCAGATGTGCAGAGCATGTTGGTAATATGGAGAAATCATTTGTCCGCGCTACTGGTACCTGAGTTATCCAATGACGACACAATCGACCCCAAATTTGGACGACGACGTCGATTGCCCCCCTCCTAACCAAGACGAGGTCAGAACAGCTATTGCCCGGCTTAAGAACAACAAAGCCGCAGTTGCCGAAGGATTGCCGGCGGAGCTGTTTAAGGCTGGCGGCGATGAGATGAAAAGGTGCGTGCTTCAGCTCATTAGCAAAATTTGGTTAGATGAATGCCCCAAATTTAAAAGTGCTGACCCGAGTCTCTGTGCTAAATACCGTGGAATAAGCCTTTTATCCAAATCATATAGGGTTCTATCAAGTATAATGTGCGAAAGACTAAACCCAATTATCGCTGACCTGATTGGACCATACCAGTGTGGTTTTAGACCTGAAAAATCGACAACCGACCAGATTTTCACGCTACGCCAAATCCTGAAGAAGACCCACGGAAAACAAATCGACACCTATCATCTATTTATCGATTATAAGGCGGCCTTCGATAGTCCGATATGGGACTGCAAAACTCATACGCCTTTGCAGGATGACCTTGACGAATAACAAATACGCAGTGAAAGTTGGTAAGGATCTTATCGAACCTTTCGAAACTAAGCGAGGCCTCAGGCAAAGCGACACCCTATCGTGCGATCTCTTTAACATCTTAATGGAGATCATTATGAGAAAAGCTGCAGTCAACATGAGTAAGACCATCAGCAACAAAAGCCACATGCTGTTCGCGTATGCTGATGATATAGATATCATTGGGTGCAATGTTAGAGAAGTTAGTGCGATGCTTTCGAGAATTGAGAAGGAGTCAACAAAAGTGGGTCTGGCGGTCAATGAGGGCAAGACAAAATTAATGGTTTCAACGCGCCAGGCCTCCACGCGATTAGACCAAAGCGTGAACGTTGATAACCGTTATAATGTCGAGGTAGTGCACGAATTTATATACCTCGGATCTGCCGTAGACAGGGAAAACAACGTCAGCCCTGAGATGAAGCGCAGAATTGGGCTTGCGAGTAGATGTTATTTTGGGCTAAGCAAGCACTTGGGAGATAACACCCTCTCTCGAATAACAAAAGTCCAGCTATACCAGACCCTCATTCAACCTGTCTTGCTTTATGGCGCAAAATCCTGGTCCTAACGTAAACAGACGAAACATCTGTAGGAGAAAAATACTCCGCAAGATTTTTGGCCCTATAGTGCACAACGGCGAGTATCGGCGACCCATTAACCATGAGCTGTATGACCTTTATCCCGACATTGACATAGTTAAGCGGATCAAAATAGCGCGATTGCGCTGGCTAGGCCATGTTAGTAGAATGGATGAAGATGAATCTGCACGAAGGGAAGGAAGTGGAAAAATAGGAAGACAAAAACTCCGTTGGAGGGATCAGGTTGAGGAATCCCTGCTTACTCTTAACTGCCAACTGTAGAGATTAGGCAAAAGATCGAAATGGTTGGCGAAATATATTATCTTGGTTTTGTATGGTCCCTGACCCCACGGGGTTGTTCGATACCGGATAAGTAAGTAATTACGAGGGCGGATCAATAAGTCCGTTTTTTCAACATAATCTCCATCAACTTTTCTTTCATACATAATCTTTTCAACATAATCTCCTTTTAGCTCAATACACTTAATCCATCGTTTCTCCAATTTTTGTATCCCTTCCAAAAAATAGGATTTTTCGAGGACCATAAAATAGGCATTTGTTTGATCAATAATTTCATCGTTGGAGCTAAATCTCTTTCCACCGAGCTATTTCTTTAGGCTTGGAACTAGGTAATAGTCACTGGGGGCTAAATACGGAGAATATGGTGGATGAGGTACCAATTCGTAGCCCAATTCATGGAATTTTGCCATTGAGACTACACACGTGTGCACTCGAGCATTACCTTGATGAAAAATAACTTTTTCCTTGGCCATATGGGGTCGGGCTTTTAAAATCCTCGTTAAATCGGTCCAATAAGTTGGCATAAGGTAATCGATGTGGATTATCCCGCGTGCATCCCAAGAAACTGTTGCCATCACCTTATTGGCCTGCAAACTTACCTTGGCCTTCTTCGGAGCCGCTTCACCCGAATAAACCCATTGTTTAGACTGCTACTTGGTCTCCGGAGTTACAAAACGCCGCAAAAACTCCTTCGAATTGCGATTAAACAACTCCAAACAATCCTTTGAAGTTGTCACACGAATACGTTTATGGTCAATTGAGAGCAAACGCGGCACCCATCTTGAAGACAGCTTTCTTAAACCCAACTGATCATTTAAAATCCATATGAAATGCCTATGAAATTATCAACTTGAAATTTAGGTTGAAAAATAGCTCTATATTCCAAAAACAACCACTGGCGGAAAGGATTTCGGGGAGCCGGTAGTCGGGGGTACCTGCCTGTTGTGGGAAATGGATGCACATGTAATCATATGTTCTAAGTTCAAATAATACATTATGACTTTTTGCGCAGCATTTTGAAACAATGCAAGATTCATTATCTTTGGCTAAAAGATTTCATATGATGTGAATTCATTAAATAAATCTTATGGCCACCAACATCTGCGTTTCTAGGTTGTTGAACCCACAACCAAATTTGATTAAGTTTCTTAGATTAATTGTGAGAAATTATGAATGCAATTTTATGCTTAATTTGAGGGTAAATCGAGAGGAAAAAAATATTAATTAAGACAATTCTTGGAATGATTAATATGAGTGTTAAGAAAACATATGTTGCAAGTCTTGCATATGGACGAAATGCGACAAGAAAGGGCAATATCATTTGCCAAAAATTAAAAACCACATCACCAAATATCACTTTGAATTATGGCCTTGAAGGGTTGCTGGAATTTCAAAGATAAACTGCATCAAAGTATTTCGTTCTTTCTTTCATTCTCAGCGATTGGGAAAAGTTCCCAAGAACTCTGCCTGCTTATCATGTGGTAGAATCGTTCTTTTGAATTTTATTATGTGAAATGCCGAATCTAAGAACTGAACAATTGCTCTGGTACAAAGTGAATTTTATGGAATTACGAATCGCCTCAGTGGTTGTGAAGTTTTGGGCCTGCTCTGCTCATTAAATGTTTTAATATTGTTTATGGAGCCTATCGGTCAAGTACCTCTTTGTTGTATTCTCGTTGAATTTTATGGTTAATTCAACTGTTTCCCATTTACTCTTGGAAGAAAAATCACATTATTAACTGTTTTGAGTTAGATATGTAAATGAGGGAAGCATTTAACGGTCAATGCGAGAAAAAGCGTTTGGTGGTAGCAAACGACTTATAAATCATCTTCAGTGAATATGAAGGGTTATAAACGGAATACGACTGTTATGAATATAAGCGAAAAATAACGACCTTTTTCTTGGAGAGTTACATTTGAAACTATTTGAATGATTATAAAGATTTACGAAACCTGGTAATATCTGTATTATTTCAAAACTATGAAATCTTAGATGTACCTTGTGTAGAGTACCGGCGTTGTTCTTTCCCCTATTTAGCTGTTGATGCTCATGAATGCTTAAGTATTTTGCTATAATTTCGCTTAGAAACTAAATATTATGTTATTATGCTAATTTGGAATCCTCAGTTTCGCACCAAAAACCAAGAAATTACATCATTCATGATCAAGAATATCAAACCCACCTTCCCAAACTTGGATGGATTCTGATGTAATACATGCACAAATTTTGAATGAAAAATAGAGTTGAAACGGATTACGTTAGAAAATGTTGTAAATATTTAAAAACGAAAAACAATTCCAAAATTGTTCTTTCAAGTCTTTTAATATTTTAGGAGAATATTTAAAAAGCATAATCCACAGACCGTATCATAAGAACGAGTCGTGTATATTGGCCAACCTGTAATGTCATAGAGAGTAATAGCCATAGAGGACTGACGTATAGAGTAGTCAACTCTCTCAGTAAATTAATGACATTTGGTGTGTTGCAGATGGGCGGTTGGATGTTGGAAAGTATTTGATTTAATAATACCAAGGCAATGGCTCAAACCAACCAACAATAAATCAGCAACGGCATTTCGTTATGTGCGTTAAAACTTTTGTGTTATTACACCAAAAATATAAGCTAAAAATAAAATATATCATAAAGGTCCAAAATGCGTTTAAATTTCACAGTTTTCTACAAAGATGACATGAAAAATTCACGTCAACAATTTTTGTAATTCCACCTGGTGTAAGCCAATTAACGTCAAATAACTCTCAATCACATCGACCGCACCACGAATAGTGTGAAAGGAAATGTCAGATGAGAAGAATGACAACTCTATGTGACTTTACTCTATGGTAATAGCTCATCCGCAACTGGAAAATATTTTCCTGATTTCGTATCAAACAATATCTGAATTGTTCGCATCCAAACAATATCTGAAGTGTTCGCATTGGGTTTTTGGAACGAAGTTCCTTACAGCACGTTGCAGGATGGGTGATAATTCAAAAATAAAATTAAGTTCCCTTTTTAACACTATTATGCTACCACCCAGTATTATCAACTACATTGGGTACTTCTGCTTTGGTTTGTGTCTAGACTAACCTATGTTGGGAAATTTCTTGTTTAAAGGGAAGTTTTCCAGGTGGAGCCTGTAACCAATATTTAGTATATACTAGGGATGCCAAACGGCAAATCTCGAATCCCGGAATTTTTCGGGAATGAAAAATTTTAATAAGTAAATCCCGGGATTTTTCGGGATTATTATTAATTTTGAAAAACAAAACTAAAAACAATGGCAAAAGTTAAGTGTGGTGTTATTTTTTGGAAGAGTCGAAAGATGGTTTAATAACACAAAAGGTTTAATAACACATCTTAACGTAAGTTAATTTTGGCATATGTATGTATGTCTATTATACGGCTTAATCTCCAAAAATTACAAAATTTATTGCGTCGGGTAGAACATTTTATTTTAAGCAAAGAATGTAAAATAACAAAAATCGGGGCAAACGCATAGTTTCAGAGTTGTGGACTCCGACATTTCGGATACCTTTTCCACTAACGTACCGTGTAAAGCCATTGACATAATTTTTTTGTATAAAACAAGTCATAACAAACTCAAAAAATAATGTAGCATTTCGATAAATCGCTTAGTTATCGAGTTATCGGATGTTTACGTTTCTCAAACAAAAATTTAAAACGTTTTTTAAAATAATTTTCGTTTTTGTTTCAAAAAAAATATTCGAGCGATGTTTTTAAAATAATTTTTGTTTTTGTTTAAGAAAAGTAAACAAAATCGATAATTTTTCTAAATGTCAAGATCCGATAACTCGATAACTAAGCGACTATCAAAAAGTGCTACATTATTTTATGAGTTTGTTTTGAAGTACAAAAAACTGGTATCAATGGCTTCACACGCTACGTTATCCGAAATTTCGGAGCCCATAACTCCGAAACTATGCATTTGCCCCGATTTTGCTATTTTATTTTCTGGCTTAGAATAACATATTCTACCCCAGTTGTGGTTGTTTTTTGGTGTGTAAGCCGTAAAATAGACTTGATCCCAAAAAAATTTAAAAATAGAATCCTGAAAAATCCCGGGATTTTTTAAAATCAATCCCGTTTAGCATCACTTGTTTTGAACAGAATAAAAAGTAAATTTAGAAACGCCAAAGTGAAAAAAGTTTAAAAAATAAAACTTTCTTAAACAAGTGCCTCTTTTTTAAAAAAAGTAAATTTTCCCAAAACAAAATACCTATTTATATTCTTACACAAAGTACATTTTCTTAAACAAATACCCAATCTTAAAGAATTATCTTTGCTTAAAAAAACTTGATTTTCTTAAAAATAGTACCTTTTATTAAAAAAAGGTAATTTTTGCTAAATAAG
This sequence comes from Phaonia tiefii, assembly GCA_963931995.1. NCBI lineage: Eukaryota > Metazoa > Arthropoda > Insecta > Diptera > Muscidae > Phaonia > Phaonia tiefii. The sequence continues at coordinate 163,946,948 of OZ008367.1, forward strand.
AACATTTTCGTAAAAAAGTAAAGTTTCTTACAACAAATTGCCTTTTCTTAAAAAAACTAAATTTTCTTTAAAGAGTACGTTTTTTTTGGAACAAAATAACTTTTTTTGCGATAAGTACCCGCTCTTAAAAATTTACCTATTCTTGAAAAAAGGACCAATTCTTAAAAAATTCCCATTTAAAAAAAAACTTTTCTTCAAAAAAAAAATACCTTCTCCGAAAATAAATAAATTCTTTTTACAAAAATTCGTTTTTTTGAAAGTCCATTTTCTAAATAATAAAACATTACCTTGCCTTTCTGAACATAAGTACATTTTCTTAAATAAATAACCTGTTCCTGAAAAGAGTACATTTTCTTTAAAAAGTATCTGTTCTTTAAAAAGTACTCTTTGTTAAAAAATATTCATACTCTTATGGCCTTTTCTTAAAAATAGTACATTTGTAAGCTTTTAATAAAAGAAGTACCTCTTTTTAAAAAAGGACCTTTTCGGGAAAATATAACACATATTCTTACCAAAAGGGTCTAAAAACTTCCTTTAAAAAAAAACAATACATTCTATAAAAAACAAAATTTAATAAAAGTTTATCATTTTGCTTTGTCTGGTATTTGGTATTGTATACAATCAAATTCAGCACACATGTATTCCAAGAATAAGAGTAACAAACAAGTATAAAAATTATATTTTTGAGATATAAGAAAAATCTAGGGAGCGAGAAAGAGAAAGACATTCGCTATTCGAGCCAGAGGGTTTCGATGCCACAGATCGTCGACTATGAAGTTAGGAAATCATGCAAAAGAATGTGGATCAAGCAATGGGCGTTAGACAAACTAACTATGTTTAAATTATGTTCGATTGATACTAATTGCTTTTATATTATGTTTGATTGATGATAATGAACTTTAAATTATGTTTGACGCTGGTTTTGTTATCTGCAACTCCAACTCGATGAAATTCCAACTTGAGGCATGACTTCGGGTCAATGCTTAATCAGCTGCTGCACACTCTTAGTATATTTCTCAATGGTACCACCACATCAATAACATGGTTGTAAACAAACGTACTATTGCTCAACAAAAGTGGAAAAATCAAGAAAATCGATGCCAGTGCGGATGCTGTATAAGACGTCGTAGAACGAGGAAGAAGGGTCTTTGCTGGCAAAACCACACAAGGCGAGACAGACGTGTAAGTAGACAGTGAAAAAATAGACAAAAATTCCAGTTTCTTTAAAATAAACTTTATGGGTAAAACCAAAATCATAAAAGTTGGAAATTTAAACAAAACAGAGCTTATGGAAGCCATAAATAAAAGTTTTAATTACAACTCGGTTGGTGTAACCGAAAGAACAGTTGGTGGAAGCGTTTTTCGTTTCTCGCAAACGTTTTTTCAGCTTTAATTGTTCATAACTCATTTACTGCAAACGTTTTCCAGTTCTCGCAAACGTTTTTTTTTGTCAGGATCAACTACAACTCGGTTACTGCAACCGAGGGAACAGTTGGTGGAACGGTTTTTCGTTTCTCCCAAACGTTTTTTCAGCTTATGTTTTTCATAACTCGTTTGCTGCAAACATTTTTCGGTTCTCCCAAACGAAATGACATGTATGGCTTAACAGAAGTTCGTTTCTCCCAACTATAGTCCCCAAACGAACTTCAGTTATCTGAGATTTCGTTTGGGAGGAACGAGTTTTTTCTTTGTTTGTAGTGACATTCCAGGATCCAAAACTGACTCGACCACGTAACACTGAAACCCACTGTATCTTAACGTATAATGATGCTGATTTATGTCTGTTCATCGTTAAACTTTATAACACTTCCCCTTTGATTTCGTGGAAATTGCTGTATGTGAATTCTAACAAATACACAATCAAAATCACCATCACTTACTGATGCTTTAGTTCAAATACCGTCCCCCTCGAATGACTAGACTCTGACTAACAATGAAAAGTTGGGTAGCAGACTCTCTATGGAAATTACATGGGTAACAGCTATCACAATTACTTGGAATCGCGAGTAACCAAATACATTTTCTTACACAAATATTAGTTACCAGAAGCTTCTGCTTCTGTTGTTGGCCTAAACAAGCGTACCAGGTCGAAAGGCGCAAAAACGGAGAATACAAACAAAAGCAAGAGTAAAAGTCATTGCACTGGTAACACGTGTATTAAGACTGTTCTCCAGTCGTAGCTGAACATTTTGAAGCGTCTTTTGTAGTTTGATGTGCCTTCCTATTTACTTAAGTTGACCGAAAACTGCGTCACACAAGTTCAAGTGCGAGGCGGAAGGTGGTCGGTCACTTTGCTACATTATATAATATGTCATGTCCATAATTAAATAAAAAATGTTTAGGTTGGGGATTTTTTTTTGAAAATGATTGTATAATGGAAGTCAAGAAGAGGTGTGGGACTGAAGGAAGAAACAATTTTCATAAGAAAATGTAAATAGAAAACAATAAAAGTTGGGTGAAAATCAAGAGAATATACATATAAGAAACAAAAAACAATAGAGGAATTGCGTAAAATTCTATTCCATTGCGACGAGCAGAAACCGTATTGATAACCAAAATATTTGTATTATTCACTCAAACTTTTTATGTGCGTGAAGATAAATTCGTATTTAAAATAGCAAAGACTCAAACTACTTTACTTAGCAGAGGTCTGTTATAGAACTAATAGAGCTCTGTTAAGCACTTTATTTTAAAGATAATTCGGTATTTTTTTTTTTTTTTCAACTAAATAATCGATGCAGAAATTTAAAATACAGTAATTAATAAAAACACAATCCAAGCTAAATATATTTGCTGCACAAAATAATATATATTTATGAAACCAAATCCTAAATATTGTTATTTAAATATGCCACATATAGTGGGACTATTAAGGCAAAATATGGGCATATGAAGAATTCTCTAAGAACCAAACATATGCCAGTCCATAGTCCTTAAGGAATGTCTTCAAAATATAAAATCTAGAATTTCCAAAGGACCTTCAGAAATTCAGAATTTGCAACTTTCTGTGTGAGATTTTGGCCCACTGTGGAAACGAAGAATTATCTAAGAACCAAATATGTGCAGTTGGGTAGCGCGTGACACATCCTTTCAGAATATGTCAACCACATATTTCAGAAGACCTTCAGAACCGAAAATTTTGTATTTTGAATTTCATATAAGAAAACAGTTTTTCGCCTACTGTGCCCAAACGAAGAATTCTATGTTTGGTTCGTGGAGAATTCTTCATATGACCATATCTTGCCTTAATAGTTCCACTATATGTGACATATTTGAATACCAATATTTGGGATTTGGTTGCATATATTTAGTTTGTGCAGCAAATATATTTAGCTTGTAGTGTGTTTTTATTAATTACTGTATTTTAAATTTCTGCATCGATAATTTATTTGGAAACAATCAATAAATTGCCGATTTATCTTTAAAATAAAGTACGTAACAGAGCTCTGTTAGTTGTATAACGAGCTCTGCTAAGTAAATTGGTTTGTGTCTTTGCTATTTCAAATACGAAATTATCTTCACGCACATAAACTTTTTATAGTTTCCTAATACGAACGAACTGTAATATCACCCACAACAATTGGTGCTCTGAAATATTGTACAATGATCTGGAACAATAAAGTTAAACAAAAAATGTCAATCCAGTTATGTTAATTGGTCATTGTGTTCTACGGAAAACTAAATACCCAGAAAAGTATACACTCACAGCAGAATTCTGTCGAGAGACACCAATTGGACGTAATTAAATCGTTGTCACAATCGATAGGATTCGGTTAAAACAACTGCAAATTTAGTTGCTTCAACCAAATTAAAAAGGAATGACAAAATCGGTTGTGACAACTAACATTTTTAGTTATCATTACCGAATTATTTGTAAACGAGGTTGTGGTACCCGGCAAATATTGTTACCAATGGCAGTACGCGCGACGCTTGTACAAGGGAAAGTAGATTTGAGACCAGGACTTACAATCTTCTCTTGACAACGGTCATCAAACTTTAAACTGAAAAATCAGTCTTTTTCTCTTGTTTGGATGCAAATATACAGTGTGTTTGTAGCTTGTCGCAAATATAATATACTTGTGTCCAAACATATTGTGGTTGGTATTCAATATTACATGTTTGAGACACAATGATTAATATGTTAGAATATATGTGTTTGCGACCCACGTATATTTTTGTTAGTGATACAAATACAGCTGTGTTTGTTGCACTGTCTATGCTCTCGAGAGCAAGAGAATAAAAGAGGAGCAACGAGAGTCTATCTTGTAAGTGTGTATCTGTATTTTTGCATTATTCTATCATACAGTAAGTCATAAATATTCCTGAATTCGCGTGTAAATTGCAGATGAACTGTTTTTACATTGCCTGATGTATTGCGTTTTAGTTTCTTGTATTCAGCCGTCAATGCTTCATCGGACATATGGTATCAAAGGTTTGTGATGTTACTTTGATTTTTGTGTATTTGTTTCGTATATATATGTATGTGTGATACCAAAGTGAGAAACGATTTTGAGGAAAGAAACTGGAAAGGGCAACCACGTGAAGCCCTTTGTCTGTCCGAGCCTTTACTGAGAAAATCGGAACGGCGGACCTTTTGTGAAATAAACGCTTGACTTCCATAAACTCGGTTTGTATATAAATATATTATTTGTGTACAAACGCATAGTGATAACCAACCCATAGCCGAAACCCTCCGCTAACAAAGACATGAGAGACAACAAAGAAAGGAGAAGCAAAGGAGCAACAGATTCTCATTTCATAAAAAAACATAAGGCATTCAATGCACCTAAATGTAAAAAAGGCCGTATTAAATCTTTTAATTTTTTGTATTAATTATTTATAAATGTGGATTTATATTGATACAATTAATTACAATAAACAATACATACATATATATTGAAATAAAAGAAAAATTCGTTTTTAAATATTATTATGTTTTGAGAGGAAATACGCATATGTTTCCACGTAAAAGCATACATGTTTGCCAGTAAGCATGATGCTGTTTACATTTAAACACACGTGAGTTTGCGACTTGCAAACATATTACTGTTTGAAGCGTGTTCCAAACATATACATGGTTCCTGCAGAATATGTTGGACAGAATATATTAGAGAGGCCGTTATTTTTCAGCGTCTATTGGCCAAAATTCAATATCTTTGCATCTAGTAAACATTTTTATGTTCTGTAGAAAACCGATTGTAGCATTGCGATATATCAACATTGAAAATCGATGGGTGGGGTAAATTTCAGGAAAACCTCCAAATTTGACAAATTTTTTTCAATTTCCAAGGAATCTCAAATTTTGGTATTTTTCTTTTTATGTTTTTTTAACATAAGTTTATAATGGCCGTGGGTGGTGCAGTGGTAGTGTGGTTATTGTGCATGAGAACGTGGATTCGATCCCTGCTCTGACCACCTACAAATTTGTTTCGTCGGCGGTCAGCTCGCTTAGTGACGGCGACACTATCGAGTATTTAGCCATGAAAAAAGCTTCTCGAAATACTGTTCGGAACCGGTGTAAAACTGTAGGTCCCAATCAGTGAGTGTAAAACTAGAACGCGCACAGCTCACTCGCATCCCTTCATGGGATGTTATGGGAAACCATTTATATATTTTGTATCTATTCCTCCAGGGATGGGCCTTCGTTCTTGGACAAGAGAATAATTGGCTTATATCGCGAAGAATTGGCTCGATTAAACAGTCGTCGGCATGACCTCCTTTTATCTGCAAGTTATGTGGCCGACGGTGGTGCAATGGTAGTGTGCGCGGCTCTTGCGCATGAGAACGTGGGTCCGATTCCTGTTCTGACCACATTACATTTCTTTCGACGGCGGTCAGCACTATCGAGTACTTAACCATGGAAATGCTTCTGAAAATACCGTTCGAAACCGGTGTTAAATTGTAGGTCCCAATCAGTGAGTGTAAAACTAGAACGCGCACAGCACATTGGTTTATGAGAAACTGTCCCTAATTCCTCCATGGGATGTAGCGGGAAACCATTTCGGTTTCCTCGCTTAGTGACGGCGACACTATCGAGTACTTAGACATGAAAAAGTTTCCCCAAATACCGTTCGGAACCGGCGTAAATCAGTGAGTGGAAAACTAGAAAGCACACAGCTCACGGATTGTGAGAAGCTCTCCACTTCCCCTTAGAGGGATGTACTGATTTATTTATTTATTTTATATTTAAAAGTATAATTTTTCTGCATTTAGTACCGAAAATTTCACAGTGGTGAAGTTGTTACCCACCGCACAAGGAGCAAATTAATTCATAAAGCTTTAACCAGCATTGACAATTGTACTTATTTTCAAACCATTTCCTTCATATTATGAATGTGAAAGTACTACGAGGCAACACCAATCGAAACCACAAACCTGTGCACATTAAATACTTTAAAAATAGAATTGCCAGCAGTCCAACAAATTCAAAATAATTAAAAGCATATTCCATTACAATTGGCATCCGATTCCACAACCTGCATTTGCATTGCGTGAACAAATTTAAATTCAAAACTCTGTCATTGCATACAATGGCAATTCTTTTGCATTTGCATTCGACATTGTAATGCAAATTATAATCCAATGCAAATTAAAAAATCCCAACACTGTTGCACACAAATATCCCAATGAAATTTTTCGGAAAGTTTTATAGAGAAAATCTTTCAAAAGTGTTATACACTGGATTATAAGCTTAAAGAGATAATATCCATTTCCTTTACTTTGCATTGAACATCTCCTTCACTACCTTCAATTTCCAATATAAGTAGATTGTCCAGAAACTTGGTATACAACTTTCTTAAAATTTATGATCAAATTACGAATTTAATTTAAAAATAACAACAACGATTTTCATTTATTGAAAACGCCCCTTTCTCAGAAGTTTTTCTCCTGGAGAAATGTACCTTTACTAATGATGATTCATTAGCACATTATGGCTGCATCAGAATTTAGCGTTATCATGGACACATATCGTATTAACAACAAAAACTTTAAAATCGAAAAAACGACGAACATTAACTCCTTGTGGAAAATCATTAAAATCACAGGTACCGGGATTCCTATGTTGGCAGCATAATGCGAGACTACAACGACAAATAACCATGAAATTTGTTTAAATCATAAGTTAATTTAATAATGATACAGCTGCATAGCTGGTGACCATATCGTTTGGACCTTATATCGGCATGCACCAGTTCAAAACGACATGATAAATTGGAATTTTTGTACGAGAACGGTGTGAAAAGTCGTGTTGAAATTTAACCCATTGTGGGAGGTATGGACTGCATTAAAATTCTGTATACTCTTGTTGTGAAATGAAATATATTAAAATAAAAGTGTTGGGAAGGAATCATTGCAAAGATAGGCTTTTATTTCGTCAAATTAGACGAAAAATTCAGCAAAATCTGGTACCTAGCTGAAATGGGTTAAAGGATTGACTGCCTGTTTTCATACAACAAAATTGAATGAGCAGAGGAATCGGCTAAAATTAATATTTAAATAAGTAGGGTATCATAGATCAAATGAGGAAATTCGTTAAAGGATCATGAGGAGATTGAATATCCTAAGCAAAAAATGCATTATACCTATATTATTCGCATTGTTTAGGTTAGTAGTATTTTGGCCGATTCATTGGTTCATTCGAATTTTTTTTTATGAAAACAGTACTTTAATATTCGAAATTTGATTGCGTTTTTAAAGAGGGAAATACATGAGACAATTATCGTACCGATTATTGTACCAACTTAGGTCGTATGCGATGATTGTATCATGTGTGTGCACTAGACATCTACACAAGACGTCTTGAATGGGCATTCAAGACATTTGCTTTTGTTCAAGACATGTACTGTATCGAAGTTGCGACAACCAAGTACTTCGGGTATTGTCGACAAAGCGTTCATTTGTGGTGTGATGACACATACACGAAGGCATTTTTTTCAGAACCGCAACTTCACTACAGTATATGTCTTGCACAAAATCAAATATTTTGAACGACTATTCAAGACGGCTTGTGCAGATGTCTAGTGCGATTGTGCGATTGTACCGGTATTGCAAGATCGAACGCTCCGGACTGAAAATTAAAGTTGTATGCGACTGATTGTGTGTGAGTTTTACCGTTTGGTTACTCTCACACAATTATCGAAGCGATTTCATGTATTTTCTGTTTTTAAACAGCAAAATTGGATTTTTGGATTTTTCCCAATCAAACATTTTTGATAGCGAAAAATATCGTATGCAAATCGTTCTGTGCGTGTGCTTTCTATAATTAATTGTACCGGCATCAGTACAATTCAAATCGGCACGATAATTGTATCGAGTATTTCCCACTTAAGAGTATATTATTTTCTTATTTGGGAATGAAATAAAAAAATTATCGTCACCTGAAATGCACAAAGGCGTAACCCTCAAAAAATAAAAACTGTTTTTTTGATTGAATATAATACTCCGCGCTAAAATATATATGTGCAAAAATAGTAGACTTCCAAGTTCCTAAGGTAAGCTGTGGAATGAACGCGTTTAAAACTAAAATACTTTGGATTTTATAATGTTTTTTGCTTCTCCTGTTTGAAAATGAGGCTTACGTCTTTGGGCATTTTAGGTGACGTTATGTACCTTAGAAAATTTATTTTATATTTTAATTATATTGAATAAGGGAATTTGTAAATTACATCGTTTTAAATAGTGTATCTGGCAAATGTCGACCTTCGCTTTGCACACACTCCTGCACACATTTTCTGAAGTTTTCATGAATTCTAACAAGCATGTCGACTTGTATTCTGCCAATTTACACATTCGCTGTTGCCAACATGACACATTCCCTGCTGTTCTCAATGAAGTTACTTAGTTTACAACTGATTGCCGTCCAGGAACAATTCCGCGTGGGGGAACAGCGAATCGTATGAAAAGATATTCAAAAGACATCAATTGAACTTTAAAACACATCAATTGAAATTTAAAACAGATCAATTGAAATTTAAAAATGTAATACATAAAATCGGTAAATAATTTTTAAATTCCAATTGATATCTTTTAAATTTCAATTGATGTCTGTTAAATTTCAATAGAGGTTTCTTAAATTTCGATTGATGTATTTCAAATTTCAAATATAAATTTAAAATTTTCGTTTAATGTATTTTAACTTTCAAATATAATTTATAATTTCAAGTGATAGTTTTCAAAATTAAATTGAGGTTTTTTTAAATTTCAATTGGAAATGTTGTAGATCCAACGTTGAAGCAAAGATAATTTTGATTAAATTGACGTTCTTTTAAATTTCAATTGGAAATGTTGTAGATCCACCGTTGAAGCAAAGGATAATTTCCAGTAAAGCAATGAACTCGCATTGTTCGTTTCTAAAGTTGTTTGTATGGAGAAGATTTACAACTATATTGTAGACGTAGTTTCAAATCAGTTCCGATTAATTATATCTCCTTCTGGCTTCAATTCTACGCATTTTCAATTGAAATTCAAAAAATACCAATTTAATTCTGAAAGATATCAAATGCAATTTGAAAATTATGTTTGAAATTTAAAATATATCCAAACATTTTTGAAATTTAAAGTTCGTCAATTAAATTTAAGAAACATCAATTGATATTTAAAAATTATCATCTGAAATTCAAAAAACATCAATTGAAATGTAAAAGGTATCAATTGAAATTTGAAACCCATCAATTGAAATGTGAAAGACATCGATTGAAATTAAAAAAACATTAATTAACATTTAAAAAACATAAATTGAAATATACAAAATATAAATTGTAATTTAAGTAACATCAATTGATATTTAAAAATCATCATCTGAAATTTAAAAAACATCAATTGAAATTTAAAAGACATCAATTGAAATTTAAAAGACATTAATTGAAATTAAAAAAACATCAACTAAAATTTAGAAGACATCAATTGAATTGTAAAAGACATCAATTTAAATTAAAAAACATCAATAAAAATTTAAAAAACATAAATTGCAATTTAAGAAACTTCAATTGATATTTAAAAATCATCATCTGAAATTTAAAAAAACATAAATTGAAATGTAAAAAGCATCAATTGAAATTTAAAAAACATAAATTGAAATTAAAAGAAAAAACAACAATTAAAATTTAAAAATACATAAATTGATATGAACAAAATATATAAATTGCAATTTAGGAAACATCAATTGAAATTTAAAAAACATCAATTGAAATGTAAAACCCATCAATTGAAATTTAAAAGACACCAATTGAAATTTAAAATTCGTCAATTGGAATTTAAAAATAATATTGTGCTAGTTCAAAAACGTAACAAGCAGGGCACCAGTGGGTAAACTTAATCAGAGTACTCTGAATCCCTGGCGCCAACCGTTTTTCTACGTTAGCTCTTATTTGCGAGATATTTGAAGTCAAAAATTATTGTTCCAAGTAAAGGGTCCGCCAAATAACTTTTTTTTTTTTGAAAATGCTATAAAAAACTACTGAATATTTTATCAAATTTTTTATTTGAAAGTACAATTCTTCCGGTTAATAATGGAAAATAATTTCATTCAAATGGCTGCCTCGGCTGGCCATGCAGTAGCCTACACGATCGGTCCAATTTTTAAGCACATTATCGATTGTGTGCAGCTGTATTTCACCCATGGCTTCACGAATATTGTCTTTTAAAGCGTCAATTGTCTCTGGCTTGTCGGCGTAACACTTATCTTTGAGGGCACCCCACAAATAATAGTCCAACGGTGTCAAATCGCAGTTCCGAGGTGGCCAAACGACATCAGCTCTGCGCCTGATAATGCGATCTTCAAAAACAGGGTGCAAAACATCGAGCTTCGGCTGTGCGGCACGTAGCGCCGTCCTGTTGAAACCAAATGTTGCCAATATCCTCCCCTTCAATTTTTGTGAACAAAAACTCGTTCAACATGGCCCGATAACGATCGCCATTGACTGTAACGGCCACTCCTTGCTCATTTTCGAAGAAAAATGGTCCAATTATGCCTCTGGACAAAAATCCGCACCAAACAGTGACTCGTTTTGGGTGCATCGGCTTTTCAATGTATGCGTGCGGGTTTTCTGTGCCCCAAATGCGACAATTTTGCTTGTATACATACCCGCCAAGATCAAAATGAGCTTCATCTGAGAAGACGATTTTTTTTGGCAAAATCGGCATCTTCTGTAAGTCGATCGCAGGCCCACTTAGCGAAGTAATGTCGCAATATTTCCCAGCGTTGTTCAAGCGTATACACAACCATATTCGTTCAGCGGAAGGATAAAACTAATTATCTGTCAAATCAGACATGAGCTAAGTGTTACCATTCACGAAATAAGCAGTAGTTGAAAAAAAAAACGTTAGATGGCGGACCCTTTACCTAAAAAACGCAATACTGAAAATAAATCGATATGTACATCGGTCGAAAACCCATATTATCGATAAATATCCATGAAAAAAAAATCGAAATATTGAGAATATTTAATAAATCTTGAAAAAAACAGCCAAACGAGTTCAACACACAAAAAATGTAAAAAAATATAAACCTAGAAAACCGGTTACCGCCACTTGGTTCATTCAGCGTATTCGAATAAGGTTTACCAACTTGGTGCCCCGCTTGTTACAAACAAAAAAATCCGATTCGAGCACAGTTAGAGTGTCCAAAAAAACGGCATATTTTAAAAACCGGTTTCCGGTATATTCGAAAAATCAGCTTTTCAAAACACCGGTTTTAAGTTTTCAATTTTGTCAAAATCCGGCGGAACCGGTTTATATCGCTTTTTTTTTGTTTGTTTTAAATTAAATTACACATGTTTAGGGACCATTTCATCTGTTTAGGGACCATTTCATCTACTTATTCGTATTTAAAACTCAAAACTTGACAACACTATTTAAATTTGACAATTAAATTTTAGTTTTAAATTAAAATTTAAATCGTATTCTTACTTAGAATGCGTATTTAATATAAAATGTAAAAGTTTTATTCAAAAGTTGTATTATGCTGATTTAAATTCCATAACCAAATTCCTAATTTTATAGAAATTTTCATGTATGAAAATCTTATTAAGCTCAAAAAATTTATTGTAAAATAATTGACGTCATAAAATTTGAAAAAAAAATTTAAATTCTTATTCAAATTATAAAATTAAATAAAATATAACTCAAAATAAAAATTAAAATTTCAATAAAAAAATTGTTTGGAAATGTCATTTAGAACTTATTGAAGCATAAAATCATATTTGAAAATGGAAATCATGTTTCTTAATTAAAAATTTAATTAAAATTCGAAAATCTCATCATTTATTATTAGTTTTTGTTAAGGATAAAAAAAATGGTTTCCCATTACATCCCATGAAGGGACAGGGGAGAGCTTCTCACAATCATTGAGCTGTGCGCTTTCCACTTTTCACTCACTGATTGGAACCTACAGTTTTACACCGATTCCGAACGGTATTTTGAGAAGCTTTTTCATGGCTATGTACTCGAATCAGTGAGTGAAAACTGGAAAGCGCACAGCTCAATGATTGTGAGAAGTTCTCCCCAGTCCCTTCATGGGATCTAATGGGAAAACATTTATTTTTTTATTATGTACTCGATAGTGTCGCCGTCACTATGCGAGGTGACCGCCGCCGAAAGAAATGTTTAAGGTGGTCTGAGCGGGGATCGAACCCAGGCTCTCATGTACAAGAGGCGCGCACACTACCATTGCACTACCGACGGTCAAGGATATGAATACTTTTGTTAAGGATATGAATACAAATTTTTTAAAAAACCGGCACACGGTTGATGGCAAACTCCTGGTTAACCTTCGGTTTCGAACACTCTAAGCACAGTGTTATTAACCGATTTTATGTATTAAATTTATGAATTTCAATTTCTGTGTTTTTAAATTTGAATTGATGTTTGTTTAAATTTCGATTGATGTTTTTCAAATTTCAAATAGAATTTTTAAATTTCAATTAGAAATGGTGTCAAACCACGCATAAAATCGTAATATACCGGGCTTTTTAACTGAATTGAATTTAATATCTTTCAAATTCATAACTTTTTACCAAACTTTCCACATTGCCCTCCCTTTATCGAGCTAATCACGCATTGCGTGTATCTGAGACAACTACAATCCCTCAATTTCAATGCGGACAATCTCCAACCGGGGGCACTGAAAGATACGGCAAACAAAATAAGAAGACTGCGACAAACAAAAAAACGAAGAAAAGAACGGACGGCACTGAACTCACTGCTAAACAACGCCTGTGGCAATAATAAAGATAAATGTCATGTCAGATCAGGATTTAAGACCGAATCCAAGCACAAGCAGAAACTGAATAATTTCCATAAGAATTCACGCAGGCGCATGTGAAGACAGACAGACAGACACATTGCAAGTGGCACTGGCAGCCACATTTGAAGATTCATCCAAGCCAAGCGATATCATCAACCTGCCTTAGTTCACAACAGACTAAGGGACGGACATGCTTATCCTACCACCATTGGGGACTTCCAACCTCCATGGAAGCGTCCGTAGCCACCATGCCTCTATGACTAATATGAATATGATAAAAATTTTTATGAAAACGCAAAAATCCCTTTTTGTTTGAATTGCAATGATTTCATACGCCGTCGTATTGTAGGGATTTTGTTGTGACATTTGTATTACTGCGTGACTTTTACACAGTGAAACAAGTTCGTTGCGAAGCAGCATTAATATGAATGTCCAAAAACGGCTTTGAAATATTAAAATGCAAATGGAATTCAGAATATAAATGTCTCAGAAGCTCAAGGGCCAGAGGCCGAACTTCTGCCTAAGCGATTGATTAAGTAGTCAGTCACAATGCGAAACTTCATACAGCTGACAATATGAAATGTATAATGAAGTTATCACTATTTAGGATGACTGACGTTTAGAATTGTCTTACAAATCGTCGTAGATTTGCTGGAGCAATTTGTGTTTGATATGAAGGTGAAAACGGAACGAGAGTTGAAAGTTTATCGCCTCTTCTGTAAGAAGGGTATGCCATGATGTTACAGGTAGAAGTTTAAAATTTGCGCGATAGGACCCAGGAACGGTAACTGACTGGGGGAGACATTGCCGAGAAAGCTTTTGTCATGGATTAGTCTTCGGATTGTGGTAGTCCAGAGGAATTACGTCTAAATGAAATCATTACAATTTGTGCCAACAAATAGAAAAGGCGATAGGATTTTGAACTAAAGATAAAGGGTGGTAAATTAAACAAAAAGTTTTCAGAGAATTATCTTAATATTTTTTATTATGATAGAAGGATCTATGACAATTATGTGTGGAACAAAATATCGGGCAAATGCTCGCCACGGCTTCGGTGGCCTACCTTTAACCGATGGTTTATATTTTCAATGACTCTGAGACATAATTGAGGATGAATGTTGTTAATGTGACGAATTGTCTCATCCTTTAGCTCTTGAATTTTTCTTAGCTTATTGACGTACACTTTTTCTTTTAAATATCCCCAAAGAAAGAAGTCCAACGGTGTCAAATCACATGATCGTGGCGGCCAATTAACATCGCCACGACGTGAGATAACACTGCCATTGAATTTCTCGCGCAAAAGAGGCATTGTTTCGTTGGCTGTGGGGCAAGTGGCAAGTGGCACCATCCTGTTTGAACCACATATCGTCCAGGTCCATATCCTCAATTTCTGGCTACAAGAAGTCCGTTATAATGCTTACCAAAAAAATCACGAAGTGCACGAAATGCATTTTGATTTGAACGCCCATTTTCGTAAAAGTCTTCAACAATCTTAACGCGCTGCTCGTCAATTGTGTACCTCTCCATGGTTGATTTTCTCAAACATTGAAATAAAGAAATGTCAAATTAAGTTGACGTTAAGGTGTTACTCACAATTAACATCGTTCATTATGATTGGACCACCCTTTATTTGTTGCAAAAATAATCCAATTTTATTCAAAATTTTCCCTTGATGAGATGGAGAGAGCTTCTTACTATCAGTAAACCCAATGCTTTCTACTTTGTAGACATACTGATCAGGACCCAAAATGTGGCACCAAATTCGAACGTTTATACAGTGAGAAGGATATTCACGGCTAACTACTTGCAAGTTTCGACGTCACAAAGCGAGGTGACCGTCAACGAAAGAAATAAAAGGTTATCAGAGCGGAAATTGAATACACCTCCTAATGTACTAGAGTCACGCACGCAGTATCCAAGACTACACCAGTATAATCTTTTTAACCTAACAATTCAGTAACACAGAAAAAGTCAAAATCGATATCAATTAACAAATTCGCGTTCTCAATTAAATGCTTGTTTATTTTTGCACCGATACAGCAATTGATAGAAACAATTAAACAAATTGTAAGATATTAACTGAATAAAATTCAATAAGCAAAGTAAAATTTGGAATTTGAACCCCAACCCCCCCGTTATTTCGAAGCAGATGACCAGTTTGATCTTTGTAAAGTGACAGATTATTAGGTAAAAGTTCGAAATTTACGAAATGGGTCGCTTTACGCTTGAAGGAAATTGGGAAATATTAGAAACTTTTGGAGCGAAGTTCCTTATCGCACGTTGCGGGAAGGGGGTAAATGAAAAAAAAATTGAACTACTTTTTATTAACAATTTTATTACATCCCAGTATTATCAACTATATTCGGTAGTTTTGCTTTGGTTTGTGTCTAGACTAACATATGGTGGGAAATTTCACGTTTAATGGGAAGTTTTCTGGGTGGAGCGCCTGTAACCAATATCTATCTTTGACTTAACTTCTTCTATCTATCTTCTCTAATATATCTATAAAAAGTAAACGATCCATGTTCCATGATTTGACTGATTTTTTTTAATTCAATTCAAATTTTTAGGAGATGGTTTGAAAAGACAAAATAATTTAATTAGACAAAAGGGCGTGATACCTCCCATACAAATCATAATATGTATATCAAAATGAGTTTATGTTTGTTCGTTTGCATTTTTTAGTACCGTATAGACCCTGTCCCTTCATGGGATATAATGGGAAACCATTTATTTTTTTTTAGACTCGAAAAAGGTTGAACCGATATTTTTGAAATTTCCACAGAATGTAGCTGTGTGGTCGGTGGTATATATCAAGTGGGCGTGATCCCCCCCCCCCCCCCCCCATTGGACCCTACTTTTGAAAACGCAATATCTGGAGGACTATTTCACCAATCGTCGTGAAAATTTGTCTAGATGCATTTGGAACCAAAATTCATGATCCAACAAAAATGGGTAGGATCGCATTAGTGGGCGTGGCCTACATCTTGAAACTTTTTACGGCTGTATCCCATTTATCTCAGAGGTATGAATATGATATTTGGTGTATAAGTTGTTCGTAGAGTTCTAATTACAGCCATGGTGTTAGTGGGCGGTGCTACACCCCCTTTTCAAAAATCATTCTGACGGCTTTTCTAATACACCAATTGTAATGACAATTTCACAATGTGATACTGATGACCTGCTGATAGGCCTTGGCTATACTTGGAAGTGCTTGTATACAGGGGCGTGGCACCGGCCATGCAACTTGAATTTTAAAATGGCCATATCTCATAACTTTCAGACGTCTGAAGATGAGATTTGGTATATAAGTTGTTCGTATAGTTCGAATTACAGCCAGGTTAGAAGTGGGCGGTGCCACGCCCCTTTTAAAAAATCGCTCTCGCGGCTTTTCTAACAGACCGATTATTATGAAAATTTCACAAGCTGGTTCTGAAGACTTGCTGATAGTCCGTGGCTATACTTGGTAATGATTGGATAAAGGGGCGTGGCACCGCCCATACAAGTTTAAATTTAAAATGGCTATATCTACTCAACTATCAGAGGTATGAAGATAACATTTGGTATATATGTTATTGGTACAGTATGAATTACAGCCACGGTGGAAGTGGGATGTGATGTGTGTTAAAAGAAACCGTTTTAACAGTCAAAATAATAGTTTGATCGTCCTGAAATTTTCATAGTATATTACAGTGGGCCTACAGATACGAACAGGCTGTTTGGAAGCAAGTTACCAAAATGTCCGAGGCGCCGCTCACACACGTCAATATTTGACTATTACCTGTACTATGTCAAACAATTGTCCGTACACCAGGCACTGGAGAATATATTTCAATGTATCTCAAAAAATATATGGCTGATTCGTTTTAAAACATTTTTTTAAAGTTCAATGCTTGTAACTTCAAAAAAAAATATTTGAATCAACTCGAACATATATCTTTTGATATACATTAAAATATGTTCACAACTGCCTGGTGTACGGACAATTGTTTGATACAGCGTAGGAATGCGAGGTTCCGTACATATACTACTGATATGATGCAAATTTCTTTTTGGGGAAAACCAATGAAAATATGGCTATTAAAAATGTCAGACTATGAAGCTAAAAAGGTGACCACAGGTACGAATGTATATGAATATCATTGAGGTCAGTGTCGAGAGCATCCTAAATGAATATCATTGTATGAATATCATTGAATGTATATGAATATCATTGAGGTCAGTTTCGAGAGCATCCTAAATATCTTTATCCCAATTATGCCGTTTTTAAAAAAAATTCACAATAATCTTATAGAGGCTACTATAATCACTGGAAATTATAATGGCACCGATGCCCTGATTCCACGCATTCCCATGATACCTACAGGCATGTCCATCAATTTCAAAAGATTTCAGTTTCCGATTCGGTTGCCATTTGCGATGACCATTAATAAAGTGCAGGGGCAGTCGCTGCAAGTCGTTGGCTTAAATTTGAGAAATCCGTGGTTTTCCCACGGACAATATATGTTGCATGTTCACGGGTGCGTAAATCTACAGAGTTATATGTATATATATTTGCACCAGATGACAAAACTAGTAATATTGTTTATCACAGACAACTTGAATAAATAGAAAAAAAAAAAAAAATAGTGTTTCATTAAAATTAAAATACAGGGTTAGCGAAGCGCAACGGGTACAGCTATTATAGTACAATGAGAAGCTTTTGAGACAAATCACCACACTATCGAAATCTAAACAAATAGTTATTTAACATTCTTCTGCATAATATTCCAGTCAACTACAGTTTTATTTGCGCCAATTGTAAGTTAAACGTGGCATTATCGCGTGTCGGCACCCCAGCAGATCTATTTGTTTACTGTAAATATAATGGAACAACATGCATAATTTTGTTCACCCTTTGCCATTATAAAAACTTTGAAGGCAAAACGAAGTTAGCCGGGTCCAGCTGGTTTAGTATATATTGTAGTTTTGAACCCAATACAACGTAAATTTACAAAAGCCAAAGTGAAAGAAGTTTTTAAAAAAGAATATTTTCTTAAATAAGTGATTTTCTTAAAAAAAGTAAATTTTCTCAAAAAAAATACAAAGTACCTTTTCTAAAACAAAATATCTTATCTTAAAGAAGTATCTTTGCTTAAAAAAAGTAAATTTTCTTACAAAAAGTACCTTTTCTTAAAACAAGTATATTTTTTAAATAAGTAACTTTTCTTAAAAAAGTACATTTCTTTCAACAAATTGGCTTTTCTTAAAAAACTAAATTTTCTTTAAAGAGCAAATTTTTTTGTGAAACAAAATAAATAAAATGTACCTAGGAACAAGTCCAGTTGGGCCCCAAAATTCCGATTTTTTTGGAGTCGTAAAACACGTTATGTTAAAAAAAAAGTTTGTCGGAAACATATATTTTCGGAGTTATGGGCCTCCAAAGTTCGGATATATGGGGGGTATTACGTTTAGAAAATTGCCTTTAGTGATTGGTTTGGTCGCTGTTTTGTATAACGCAGGTCAAAATAATTGAAAAATATTAAATGCAAATTTTCGATAACTTGCTTATCGAGATATCGGATAAAAAAATCTTTTCTTTTAAACCAAAAATTAAAGAAAAAGTAAAGAATGTGAGAAAATGGGAACTATGTTGCTCGTACCATGTGGTAGACCTTTCTGAAAATCGTTAAATTTATATTCCACATAGTCAAGCAGTGGGTTCAAATTCCCTCTGTAACTTAAGTCGATGTGGTAAAATCAGAAAAGAAAAAAAATTCAGCGCTTTCACTCTTAATTTCTCGGGGTTTTAGCGGGCTACAAAGACAAATAAAGAATCATATTTAAGCTGCAGGGCCGACCAATCTGACGGCATTGTCAAATTAGCTCCTTCACATTAGCAATATTCTGAGATAATAGCCTTTTTTCAGAAAATTTGTAAAAGGGTATAAAAGTCGAATATAATGAATCGTGGAAGTAAATACGCAGTTTTAAAGACATATTTATAAGCTTTCCAATGATATCCATATTTTACCGATCCGTCCGAAAATGTAGAAGATGTTGAAGGTTATATGCTCAAACTTTGGGGGCACGTAGTCCGGGAAATATGGGCCGCCGTCAAAAAAATTTTACAACTTTTCTTGGGATAAAAATTTGTATCCATTGTAGTAATTTGGTGCTCTTACGATAGTTTAGGCTGTGCTGGACATAAGCCAAACCTTCTCCTAAAAATACATTTTCTTACAAAAATTCCTTTTCTTAAAAGTACTTTTTCTTAAAAATAAAATACCTTTTCTTTTATTGAGAAAATATTCCTTAAAATAAAAAAAAACCTTTTCTTCAAAATAAAAATACCTTCTCTTAAAGAAAAACTCATTCTCTTACAAACATTCCTTTCCTTAAAAGTACATTTTCTTAAGAATAAAAACATAATACCTTTTCTTTTCTCTTATTGAGATAAGTAGCCTTTCTGAAAATAAGTAAATTTTCTTAAAAAATAACCTTTTCTAAAAAGAGTCCACTTCTATAAAAAGTACCTCTTTGTAAAAAAAAACCATACTCTTATAGCTTTTTCTTGCAGAAAGTACTTCTTCTTAAAACTAGTACCTTTTATTAAAAGAATAATATAATACATATCAAAAAGGACCTAAAATTATACATTCCTTTGTTTTGAAAAAATACATAATTTTCTTTAAAAAAGTTTATCAATTTACAAAAAGTATCTTTTCTTAAAGATCCATTTAAATTACCGTATTTTTCAACGGCGTGTTGGAACTAATTAGTGCATAATATATAGCGAAAGGAACTTCGTTCTAACCGGGTAGTCCCCTGACACCCCATGTGATTTTTTTTATTAAAATATACAATTTCCATTTCACCATAACAACGCTAACTTTGCAGCAGTGTTGCCAGAAGCTTTCAAAAAAGGGCTAAATGTTAAAAAAACCACAAAAGGGCTAAATAACAAAATACACAATTAAATATACTTCAACCAAAAACTGTAAATGTGAGCTTTATTAATTCTCTGAAAGCTTAAATGAAACTGTCGCCAAGTAACTAATACCCAAACCAATAATATAATAAAATATTTTCAATGAGAAACAAAAAATGGAACATATCCAGTTTAGTGCGGAACGTCCAATTTTTTTTTTTTTTTGAGGGGGTAAAACACGGAATTTTAAGATAAAAATGTAAAATAAAAAGATCGGTGCTAACCCCTATTTTCAGAGTTATGGGCCTCCAAAGTTCGGACATAGGGGGTTGTATTGCGAGTGTGGTGCCGTCTTATGGGAGCGATCTGACCACTTGTTTATGTAAACAAGTTGGAAATAAGAAAAAAAAATTAAACAAATTTTTTCGATAACTGCCTTAGTTATCGAGATATCGGATGAATAATTTTGAAAAAATAATAGATTTTTTTGTAAATATGCAGAAAAAAGATGGGTTTTAATATAGAAAAAGAAAAGAAAACGAAAAAATTAAACACAATTTTTCGATAACTGCCTTAGTTATCGAGATATCGGATGGTTACTTTTAAACAAATATCGTTTTTTTTTCAAATTTTTGCAAGTTGTTTTGCAGTCAATATGGCAACATTTATAGTATATGGGGCCTACCAAACGAATTTAGTTATTGGAGGACCCGGAATAATCGTAGAAATAGACGAATCGAAGTAGGGCAAGATAAAGTATAACAGAGGCCATAGAGTTTTTGTGCGAAAAAAATTATTTTAAAACAATTGCACGATTTTTTGAAAATAACTTTTTATTTTTTGTGCGAAAAAAATTATTTTAAAAAAATCGCGCGATTTTTTAAAAATAATTTTTTATTTTTCGTGCGAAAAAAATTATTTTAAAAAAATCGCGTGATTTTTAAAAATTATTTTTTATTTTTTGTGCGAAAAAAATTATTTTAAAAAAATCGCGCGATTTTTTAAAAATAATTTTTTATTTTTCGTAGTTAGTTAGCACCACAATAATATGTGCGAAATTTGTTGCTGGTTATTTCATTTTATTTGTATTTATTATTACATTTGTACATACACAAATTTAACTCACCTTTGTTACAGTGTCTATGGTTACAGTTATCACACACATAGCACTACCCAAGTTTCTCTACAACACATCGTTAACATAATAATGCCCATCGTCGTTCCCAAACTCCCCCTTAACGAAGATCGATTTAAAAAGATGCATACACTCACGCACGCGCACTTCTTCACCACTTTCATTTGTTTTTGTTCTACTTCGCACACACTTGATCTTTTGTTTACATTTTGTGTCACATTAATTCTCTTTAAAGTCCGAATGACTCGACAAACTTCCAAAAAAATTTAAACACTTGTTTTTCGATAATTTACTAACATTTTCACAAATATATTTTGACTTTTTCTATTTATTAACTATTAATATTTTTACTAGATTTGATCTATCGAGTGACCATCACGAATTACGTCCGAAACGAAAGAAAAAACCACGCTAACTAAAGAATTACAACTCAAGTAATGGTGGATTTAGGTGGGAATGGTGTGTTAGTGATGTGGTGGGGTGGGCTTGCAGTTTTTGTTTTGCACAATTGGAGCATCATTACACTATGGATTTCACGCGCGTGTTTGACGCGTGCCTAACGTCTTATATAGATGAGACGTGTGGTTTTGATGGCGGGTTAGACTTTCACGCACGATACGAAAATTTGTGGCGAGTTTTGACGCGTCTCTCTCTTCACTTTCGTATTTCTTGGAAATTTGTTTCATATTAATTCTCATGTCGAAGTGAAAAGTTGTAACCGATGGGTACAAATATTTAATTTGTAATAAATTAACTGAGAATACACCACTTTTAAAACGAATGCAACACAGAGAATATCCTTTTTTGTTACATTTAATTAGAATAGACCACTTTTACATATTTTTACGAATGAACGATTGATGGAGGTTAGCCGATTAAACGTCAAACACTAAAGGGGTGGTTGCGAGCCAAAACGCAGAATGTAATGTAATCGTGATTTACGTAGGCTTTTAAAAGAGAATCGTGTGATAACACGCGCGTGAATGCCATAGTGTAATGCACTTACTTTAACAGTGAGAGGCGAACCTGAATAGTATTTGGTAACAGTGTTGCCAGAAGCTTTCAGAAAAGGGCTAAATGTTGAAAACAAAGCGCAACCCCCAACAAAAGAGCTAAATAATAATAACAAAAGAGCTAAAAAAAAATAAATCAATTGCAAACAAAAATTTAAAAAAGTACTAGCTGACCCGACAGGCGTTGTCCTGCAAATTTTGTTCAAATACCGTCAGCAGGAGCAGAAATAATGGATTTTTAATTTGTGGTTTGAATGGGAGGTACAACGCCCCTTTGTCCAATTGGACCGAATAGTAAATCCCAGGGCGCCACCCACGCATACTAAAAAAATTATTCAAATCGGTCCAGAAGTTTAGGAGGAGTTCAGTCACAAACACACGTGCAGTAGAATTATAAAGCGATGGCTTAATATAAAAAGGCCCTAACTCGATTTTTTGTTACTTGACAGGAGAAGGAAAAAACTTAATAAAATCCGTAAAATTTTAAATAAAAAAAAAGTTTTAATGTAATTTTAAATAAAAAGAGGCAACACATTTTTGGAAATTGCATTACAACTTTTTGTTGTATCTAAAATTTTACGGATTTTATTAAGCTTTTTCCTTCTCCTGTCAAGTAACATAAAATCGAGTTAGGGCAAACTCATAAATGCGTCGTATACCTCGCAAATCTTGAGTTTTACAAACATATTTCATTCAAATTTGAAATTTGAATTTATGAGGAGTACGAGGTGTACAAAGTATTTCAGAATTTGAATTAAAACACATATTGTCATATTTCGCATATTTTTTTGTAGTATTTGAAAAGATAAAGATAATTCTGAATAAGCCCGTCACGGCTTATTTTAAGGGTAGATGAGTGGGTTGTAGAAATAAGTAACTTTTAGGGGTTTATACGGTTTCTACACGGAGAAATCGTATATGACGATGCGCGAAAAAGAGGGCAAAAAGAAAAAAGAAAGGAGGGCAAAAAAGAAGGATTAGCAAGGATATTTACCAACAGAGCACCAATGGAATAGACGTTACCTGCGATCGGGCAGAACTGACACTGATCTCACTGGGCTGATTAAAAACGACAGTTTCCCAAAACGTTATAAACGTAAAGAGGGTTTCAACAGAGACGCTACAAAAGTAAATCGATAGGGACAGCAAACGACGCCATTTTTCCCCGCTCTTTTGACATTTCTCTTCAGTAAGGTTTGCCCTTTCATCATGGAAATTTATACGAGCCAACAACGAGTCGAAATTATTAAAATTTACTACCGAAATTTGGAGTCAGTGGCCTCAACTTTAAGAGGCCAACTTTAAGAGGCCTCAACAATCAGCCATGAGGCTCATTTCTGGCTGAATGGCTTCGTCAATAAGCAAAATATGCGTTATTGGTCAGACAGCAATCCACACGTAATCCATGAGTCATCATTGCATCCCGAAAAAATTACGGTTTGGTGCGGTTTATAGGCCGGCGGCGTCATTGGGCCGTACTTCTTCCATGATGATCAAGACCGGCACATTACTGTGAATGCGAATCGCTACCGTTCAATGATAACCGAATATTTTTCGCCCCAATTGGATAATATGGACTTGGAGGACATGTGGTTCCAACAGGACGGCGCCACAAGCCACACAGCGAATGCCACAATCAATTTATTGGAAACCAAGTTTGGTGAAAGTGTTATCTCACGAAATGGACCAGTCGATTGGCCGCCTCGGTCGTGCGATTTGACGCCGTTATTTTATTTCCTGTGGGGCTACGTCAAGTCTATGGTCTATGCCAACAAGCCAGCGACGATTGATGAACTTCGTACGAATATCGAACGTGAAATTGCAGCAGTATCGGCCGATTTATGCTTGAAAACCGTCGAAAATTGGGTTCAGCGTCAAAAGAAATCAAGTTCCATACATAATGGCATCGAACGTCATTTCACAAGAATAGAGAATTTCATTGGTATCTAAAACCGGTTTTGTTTCATTTAAAAACAACTTTTGTAGCGCTCTTATTGAAAAACCCGATATATGGAGGTATATTTCGTAGATTTCAATTTACAGTAGTGATACTTTAAGGTTGAGATTAAGTTATGTAGATTTAAATTTCTTAAGATTTAGGATAAGTTTAGTAGGGTATTGCCTTAGAGATGTAGACTAATTTAAGCTTATTATTATTATGCAACCTTTAATATAAATGTAAGTTAGATTTAGTTTTCAGGAATTTTGGTTGCATTATTTGAACTGTTGATGCGTACGACGGGTGAGCGACTGCGCGGTACCTTGTGCTTCGTTCACTTAGCGAGACGTTTCTTATACGTGTTCATTTTGCATTCAATTTATTATCTCAGACAGATAATTTACGATAACTGTGTAGCAGTCACAGTGGCTTAAGTGTCATACGTTACTCTAGCTTATGTGATGTTACCATCTACTTTTTAATAAAGAGGCAAAACGCTTGGCGTTTAGACAAATTCAATTTCACACATTTATCAAATAAATAGCAAAAGTTTGCAATGATTTCAAATAAAAATGTGGAGAAGGTGCAGAAACAGAAATAGGGTTTCAATTTGAATTGTACGCCGTCGCCGGTTTTTAGTTTTTTGCCGCGTAGAAACCGACGCAGCGGCCTCTTGGTTCGGCGGCGTCTAACTTTTTGTTTAGTATTTCATATAATCGATTAATCTAGTGTATTGGACGTACGAGTGATCAGAGGAGCTAACAGCGATTCTGATCACTACCTGGTAGCAGAAAAGGTTCGCACAACATTAAGTAGCGCGAAAATCGTACTAAACCGGACGCAGAGAAAGCTAGACATCGGAAAGCTGCAATTACCAGATGTAGCCATAGCCTACACCAGGAAACTCTCGCAACTTTTGGCACAGAACCCACCCCACCCGATGACGATCCTGAAGCGCAGTGGAAACCCCTTTACGCCTCTATAAAAACTGCCACAACAACCGTACTTGGTTTTGAAAAACAGTTTCGCAACAAACCTTTATACGATGAAGACTGTGGCATAGCGAATGATGAAAAAGACTCTGCACGTATGGCAATGTTTCAATCAATTGTAACGCGAGCTGCGACTGAGCGGTATAGGGAGAAGAGAAAGGAGGTAAACCGTCTCTTTAGGCGTAAGAAACGGCAGTGCAGAAAGCGTGAGAGTGAGAAAATTGAGACACACAGAAGAACAAAGCCGGAAAATTCTACCAAAAAGTCAAAGCCCCTTTCTGTTAAGACAATTACGGAAATTTCGTTGCAGATGTGCATTTTGGGAATATGGAGAGATCATTTGGGAATATGGAGAGATCAATTCCCCGCGCTACTGGTACCTGAGATATCCAATTACGATGAGACAATCGATCACAATTTGGACAACGACGCACAGTGCTTTGTCCCAATACATAGATGGGACAAAAATTGAAGGAGACGTTCTAGGGTAATAAAATTTAGCACGAGTCCCTAATATAATATAATTAAGAAAATTTCAAAGTATCGATAAAATTGACCACGCCCATCGCACACCGCCCATACAAACCGAAACTATTTTTGGCTGCAAAAATTGAACTATTACGTCAAATTTACTGAAAATCGATTGAAGAGCATATTTGTGTACCACCTTTGAAAAAAAAATGTTTCATCAACATTGACCACGCCCATCGCACACCGCCCAGACAAACCGAAACTATGTTTGGCTGTAAAAATTGAACTATTACGTCAAATTTACGCAAAAATGTTAACATTAATTAAATTTTAGTAATTATTTTATAGCACGTATTACGTGATTGTAAAATATTTACTCAAAATTAATAAATAGCAATCGGGCATTCTTAAAGTAAAAAATAGTTTGTCACGTTCTCATCTCTAATTCGAATTATAAATGATAATGTAATACAGGAATAGCAAAACATATGTTATGATCACTACCATGATCATACACCTGACTTTTACAACGCAAGAATATTAGACATAAGAATAAGAAAAATAAAATCTAGCAATAACAACAAAGAGAACATTATGCTGTCTGTTGTTAAGTTCTATAAATAAATGTTATGTTAACCCACAGACGATCATCGGGTGAAATTTCAGCCATTTGAAGCTTTAAAACTGATTTTTTTTAAGGTATTTTAAGGTATTTAAGGTTTAAATAATTTTTAAGGTATTTATTTTTTATTGTTTTCTTATTAATCATTATAATATTATTATTAATACGAATAAAAATGTTAGGAGCAGCGCCGCTTATTGAAAAATTTAAGAATATTTTTTATTGTAGAAAAATTGCAAAAAGTAAAATAAGCCAAATTTTTCCTATTTCAAAGTTTGACTTAAAATTAAAATCGAAACCAAAGCTGCAAATATTGGTCGAGAATATTGGTGAGAGTTTGTTGAAATCAGCGCCAAAGTAGCGATAATACAAAATTTTGTTGTAGTGGCGCGACCCTTAAATTTTTTTTCCTTATTTTTCCAGCGATTACAAATAATTCCAGTTAACATATTCAACACATGATTTTTCCGAGTTCTGCTCACACTAAATAATACAAAAAAGTTTCAAGCTCTTTCTTAAAAAAATTACTTTTTGGTAATTATTTTCTTGAAGCAATATAAATTAATGATTGAAAATGTGAATTTAGTATCTTTTTAAAACTATTTTTTTGTTAAGTTGCGCTAAAAAGCGGGCATAAATTATTTCTTATACCTTTAAAAAACATTATTAACTAACTAAAAACACAATAAAAAAAATTTAATGGTTTTTTTTTTTAAATTCCATCAAACTTTTGTAATTTTTGAAAATTTTTAGAACAATACATTTTTTTCCAGCGATTACAAATAATTCCAGTTAACATATTCAACACATGATTTATTTTTTCCGAGTTCTGCTCACACTAGATAACATAAAAATCCAAATTATAAGCTCCTTCTTAAAAAAATAAATTTTTGGGAATTATTTTCATAAAGCAATACAATTTAATTTTTAATTCACTGATTTTTGATTAAATTTCACTGACTTTAGCGCCCTCTGGTGAAGTGTAGGAGAGTCAAACGAAACTATTTCCTTCAATTTTATTTCTTTTGCATTGTTATCTCTCGATTATTGTAACTTTCATTATAGTTTGGGACAATTTTTTTTTATATTTTTGTCTATGGGACAAAGCACTGTGCGACGCCGATTGCCCCCTCCAAACCAAGACGCAGACGTTGCAGCCAAAATCATTTATTGTGTGTGAGGTTTCATGTCAGTCGGCGCGGATCATTGTCGCAGTCACAGTCAGTAAATCAGTTTAGCAATGAAAATCACACAGGAATTTTAAACCCTGATCAGAACACCCATTTCCAATCCCAAACAAAGTTTGGTTAAATAATAGGCAATGACAAAATTTCATTGTGGGTATTAAAGGCCTACGCCAGCCAGCCAGTTACACATACAGACGGGCACGGCTCAAAATTCCCAAAACTTCTTCTATGCGTTACATTTTCCCTATGGGTGAGGGTGTTCGAATATGTATGGTTTAGGAAATTGTGTTTTTTTTTTGAATATAGACCGTAAAGTGCCGCAGTACTACAATTTTTAATTGTTTCAGTTTTAGCACTTTTTTTTGGCCAAATTGCACTTTTTGGCATTTTTTTTTTGAGAGTAAGTAAGCGACAGGTTTTGTACGCTTAGATTTTGTTGGAGAGTGTGTAAATTGGCGCCGATTTTGTACTAACCTGTAGACGTTTTCGGTCGCTTCTTAGGTGGCTCCAAATCAGCTATTTGTCGCATAGATAGAAAGCGGTCGTTAATGTTCGACATCGTGGCTTTGGCTGTTGGTTAAGTTAGTTCGCATGGAATTACAAATTATTTGAGTCAATTAAAACCTTTATCAAATATTATTTTGACAAATAATTTATTTGAAGCAATTATAAAATTCATTGAATTTTTTAACACGCACAAAACTTTTTATATAACAAAAATTGAAAACTATATATGTATCAGTGCTTGATTCAAAATAGTATTCATATAAAGATTTCTTCTGTGAAAGTTAAAAGTGATGCAAATCACAAGCGCCGAATCCTGTACTTCGAACTCATTGAATATAAAAACGTTATTTGTTTAAGGACATTATGTATGAATTTCAATTCAAACTCGAAAATTCGTCATGCATACATATATCTCTTAAAACTTGAATATTTTCGAAATGACCTATTTTTTTCATATAAATTTGAAGTTGAATGATAGCCCACATTATGTTTCTCCATTTGTGTATTTCGGACTCTTTTGTAGTACTACTGTAGTCTTCTGTACATAGTACTCTCTTTGTAGTACTTCATCAACATTCAGAATATTTAACTTAGTGTAAGGGTGATTTTTTTGCTATTTGGTTTTCCAGTAATAAGGTTTCCCCAGTTCCCGTGTAATTCGTGACATGTGTCAAATACAACGAAGTTTTCCTTGTCATTTCATCATGAATAGACTTATAAACAATGCAAATCTTTGAGTTTCATTATTAAAATTCGTGTTCTGTGAAAAATGTGTTTCGAAATTTACGTTAATTTATGGTCTTGGACTACAGAGATGTAATTCAAGATCGCACTTATCAAGTTTGTATACAGCCAGCGTGCCCGTGGGTGAGGCCATATTTTCCACCCAATAGCTTTAGAGTAAGATAAATAAAGTTTCGTCCATTCTTCGTCTTTGTTTTAAATTTGTATGCTGTTGATTACTATTTATTGAGTGTCACTGAGTTCAAATGAACTCCTGTGTATAAATGACAATGTCCTCTAATGACAATCGATAACTCCTAAATAAAAAAAAAAACTGACAAAACAATCTGACAAAGACATCAATGACTGGAACTACAGCCAAGTTATCCTATAAGTGCAACAATTTGCTCTAATAAGTTTCTAAATTAAGACGCAATTACTCGAAAACATCACAGTCGATTTTCCTCCACGAAAGCCATTACACCTTCCCCTTTCGGGTGACGTGTTCTTTGCCCAAAGTGAAAGGATGATGATGCTTCCCAAATGTTACGAAATGAAGGTATTGTGGAAAAACTTCAGACAACCTTTAGACGGAGCACACAGGCGAGAGATAAACAGTTTTGTTTTGCTGGAAGACGAGACAACGACTGCGAATTTTCGATGAAATGTAAGGAAGAAATCCACAACGAGCACTTCATCATTGAACACTTGTTTTGTTGTGTGAAAGGAGAAGGTGGGTGTCGTCCTACTCAAACTTATTGGTCTTGGTGTTACTGAGACTGTGACTGAGACTGTTATAGTGCCACAGAGCTGAGTGAGCCGTGAAAATTGATGCTGATGATAATGGCGATGATGTTGCTGATGATGATGATGATGACAGCAACGATGGTGTTAAATTTTCCATCATTAAAAAGCAATTTTCAACAATTTGCTCAAAGATCCAAAATGAATGAGCGACTAAACGAAAATACTATAATAGACGAAAAATTGGTAAAGCACGATTTATGCTACTGCTAATACACACGGTTGATACCTCCCGCCGTTGGTGTTGCTGCTGTAGTTGTTTCCACCACCGACTGACAGCCTTGTTGCACATACTCCTACATAAAACGATATAGAATAACCAGGGAGTATTTACCAAGATATAATTACAGCGGTCTGAAGTCTTGAAGAACCATGAACTAAACCACCCAAGTCGCTGACAAATACACCCAAGGAGCTGAAATAATCACGATGGCAAAGCCGAAGAACATAGCATGAAATGAAGAAGCACAGTGTCAGTGACAGTGGCAACTGCATGAGCAAATACTAAATCCTTTCAGTTTTGGACAGAATAATTTCATTTGTGCCAAGGAAATGCAAGGAACTTTGTAAGCGGCCAAGTCGATCTAGGTGCATCATTCAGATGGGGTTATATTAATGGCAAAAAGGTTCCAATCATGTGTCCTATTTTGAGACCACAAATGTTATTATCAAGAACCACGTGTAACTTTAGGGAAATTTGACTTGGTCTTTCAAATTTCTACCGACTTATGTGAAAAAGACGTGGCCGTCGCTGGTGCAATGGTTAGTGTGCTCGGCTGTTGTACATGAGAACGTGGGTTCGATCCCTAGTCTGACAACCTTACATTTCTTTTGACGACGCACACTGGGGCAGCTCCATAGAGACCAGTGCGCAAAAGGCCACTTTGGAATGTTGGGTAAACAAGAAAAAACTGTCACTTTTCACAAAGTGTACGAAATTTTGGATAAGAAAAATTATTTTTTTTGTTTTCCACTAAGTAAGCCAAGCGATCAAAGTTGACAACTTCATTGTGAAAATTTTCAATTAGGAAAGTGTAGAAAAAGTAGCTCCAACTAATTTGTCAATATCTTTGTTATTTTTATTTGAATTTTTGTCCGGGGAAGGTAAATATGTGTACATTTTATTTGTTTATTTCTAAAATGAAAAAAATATATTCTTATGGGGGGCTAAAAAAAGTTCGCTTAGTTGCTGTCATATTATAAGTTTTTAATAAATCAAAAATTACATACTGTTTGTTATAATCTTACGATATATCACTCTAATTTTCAGACAGATCGGTCAAAATGGAGACAAGAAAACGTAAAATAAGTGAAGCAGTGCCAGTGGATATCCCTGTGCAAACGCAGCATGAAATTCGGTTTGCTATTCTTTTTGGATTTCGGCGTAAGCTGAAGCCTGTGGAAATATTTAGTGAATGCCAAACAGCGTTTGGAGTGTATGCGCCATCCCTTGTGACTATTTCAAAGTGGTTCGGAGATTCTACACCGGTCATTTTTCTGTGGAGGACAAACCTCGAGAAGGCCGTCCAAAGTCTGCGACTGACGATGTAAGTGTAGCGCTGGTGAACTCTAAAATTGGCGAAGATCCAAGATTGACCCAGGAAATAATTACTGAAGAACTGGGCTTGAATACCATGGCTGTATCGCGAATTTTAAAGAATAATCATGGATACACGCAAAAATTTGCACGATGGGTTCCTAGAATTTTAACTGAAACTCAGAAAAAGGCACGTGTGCGTTTTGCTCAATATTTTCTTGACAAATTCAAAAACGGAAAGTCTTCCACTTTTCAGAAAATTGTAACAGGTCATGAAGCATGGTTTTACAAGTACGATCTTGAGACCAAATAACAAAGCATGGTATGGAGCCCAGAAGGTGCAAATTTGAAGATTTTGAAGACTGTTTTTCAAGGTGGATTTATCGACTTCAAAAATGTATTGAAACAAATGGCGATTACGTCGAAAAAATACAAAGAGATGAAGAATAAAGATATAAAATTAAAACATTGTTTGTTTAGTTTTTTCTACTCTATTAAGCGAACTTTTTTTTAAGCCCCCTCGTATAATTAATAAGGTGGTTGGAGGAGCTAGTAGTTGTTTTTTTTGACCTGTCTTCTGTTCCGGCAAAAGTTAAGCAGATATATTAACTGTCCATAATTAACACATATTTACTTAATATAAATGTGAGAAATATTATATTTTATATTTTATTTTAGAAAAATAGCGTTGGTGACTTTTCAAGAGTGTCGATTGCTGTTTTGCTTATTGTATTAAGCTCAGAATCAATAACTGTTCGAACTTTTTTATATATTGTATGGTTCTGAAGCACAAAATTATGAGTGTTTAAGAAAACAACTAGTTGAAGTATTTTTCGCCAAATCCGTCAATATCAGATTCCCTCGAAAGATGGATCAACCACGTGTCTCATCCCAGCTTGGTAACCCGCAGTACCGTTAGGTTCACTTAACTTCAGCAAGATACAATTTGATGACCAATTCGAACAACCCTATTATCACCGCCGCAAAGGGAGTTTGCGACATCGGTGTGTAAGTATGAAAACCCAACACCGCCCTCTTCAATGTCCTTTTGTTCTAACATTAATTAAGGAACACCCTACAATTTTTAATTGGAGATTATTATGATGAATCTCGGCTTTAATTTTCGCTATAACTGCACCCACGTTGTCACTATGTACATATATGTAAGAAATTGTTTTGTTCCTAACCTTACGGCTAACTCCGCTCTTCTTCACAGTGCTCATCTTTCGGTTATTGTAGGCGCCAGCCGTCTTCTTGGCACCCAGCTGCACATCGTTGAAGTTTGTATTCTTCGCCATGATCTCAGCGATCTTCCGCGCCGACTTTGCACGGAACCCAACTTCAAATTCATCCCGCTTGTTGGCTTCTTACTGAAACAGGAGACACCGAAAGTCCTCTTGACCCTCATCTATGGACACGGCTTCGTCGATACCTTGGCCTACAAGCCTGTTCTCCAGCTCTCTTATTCTATCATTTCTTCCATCAATGGCCTTACACGCACGATCAACTTCACGGATCAAACGTACGATTTCATCTGTGAGTTGGCGGTCTCTTCTAAGATGTCCGCCTCCAATTGTCATCTCTTTATCTTAGCCGCTTCGCTTGTGATACCCCCGGCAAGTCCCTGAATGCCTGCCATCAGGGAGTTAGTTATTTCGTCTACAGAACGTGCAGGGCTAGCTTCTGTGAATTCTTTTGCATCAGGCAATACTGCCGTTTCAATATTATCATGGCCACCTATTTGGATGTCGACTTTATACGAGTTTATACAGCGAAACTCATTTAATTTTAATGCCAAATAGGAACGTCATTTCTTTGTAAAAAATTTCTTCATCTTCTGGACGTCCATCGCAATTTTTTTAAACATGCAGTGAATCAACAAAACGCAAACGAACTGCGGACTTAATAAATACGGTTCCACAAATGAGCATCTTTATGCTGCCCAGATGAGTTTACTCAAAAATATTTAAAGACAAGTGTCATTATTTTCTTGCTTAATACTTTTTGTTTTCTTCCCACAAAAAAACAAAGAGAATGCAAAGCAGCAGACACATGTCCAAACATACATTGTTATGTTCGTACATACGCAACACAAGTTCACACAATTTCCGCTGCTCTCTTGCTATCTCATTTGTATATACGTATAGCCACGTCATTATTCTCTCTGCTCTGAGAGTGCTCCGCGCCCACACAACACAACTATTCGCAGCCGCTACAAAGACGATCTAGAATTAGACGACCAGAAGATGTGCACAATTTGGCAACCCTGGTAAAAGAGAACCAAAAAGTGCTAGAAATTCACTCACAGGCATTTCTCTCACGCGTCATATCTTGATTATTTCATACTTTTTCAACAGTTTATGAACTTTTACATCAATATGGTTGGAATTTGTATATTTATATGAAATAACACTATGAAAAAGCTGCTCGTGTATTGAAATATTCAATGAAGAGAGTAAGAGAGAGAATAGAGAATGGCTAGGGATTCACTCGTTGTGTTTAATGGCATTTGAATAAAGAGAAAATTTGACTGTCTACTTGTACATCGTTTTTGACCGCTACGCCAATGTGTGTTTTTTTTCGCAGTTTGACAATCTGTGTCTCGCAGTCAGACAAATCTGTGTGATCGCAGTCTGACAATCTGTGTGATCGCAGTCGGACAAAATGTGTTTGAATGTTTTCACTTTGTGAATTTAGTCCCCACCCGCGCCTATAGATGTTAACACATCAAAAAGTTTTGATAAACCAAGAAAGATGTCCTCATTAGAAGCCTTGTCTATGATGATTGAAACAAAATTGTCAAGGCAACAGTACAACATTACAAGAACATTTGCTAAAATGTGCTCCCTTCTTATAAAGATGTTCAAAAAGAAAAGCAAAATTGTTACCCTCCTGAAATTAAATTAACAGAAACTAGTGCTGATGTACATGATCACACTAGCGAAAATATACTGATCAATCAAATAAACGTTTTGGAATTTTTTCAATCAGATACAGGAAACGAATTAAAGTTAGTATCAAAGTGGAGTTTCGATGGCAGTTCAAGTCATAGGCAATATCATCAAAAATATTTAGAGAGCAAAGAGAGTGATGATAAGTTTATTTCTATAAAGTGTCTGGTCCCACTACAACTTTCATTTAACCAAAAAGTTCGGTGGAAAACTCCCTGTCCTTCATCTCCGCGTTATTGCCGTCCATTAAAAATTGAATTTCAAAAAGAGGGTGACGAACTTGTAAGGCTCGAAGAGGATATAACAGAAACACAAATCCAAAATCCTCACGGGTCAAATGTAACTATCAATAGCAAAAACTTTACTGTGAAACATGAATTGGTACTATCAGTGATTGATGACAAGCTGTGCAACAGTTTATCCGCCACAAAATCTTCCATGAGATGTTATTTATGCAATGGTACATGCTAAGAGTTCAACAACGTAGACAAAATGATTCAATGGCCGGTATCGGAGCAATATTTATCATTTGGCTATTCTCTTGTACATGCATGAATTCGACTTTTCGAATGTCTTCTGCACGTTCCAATCCAGGAGTAGAGAACTAGCAAAACAATAGTAGTTGCTGTTAATGAAAATAAAAAACTAATTCAAAGAGAATTTAAAGAAAAACCAACACAGGTAATGTCGCGAGGAGATTTTTTGAAAAAATGTAATTCATCCGCCGCCACCATCACTGAAATTGATGAACTTTTAATTCAAAAGTTTTATATAAGTTTGCAATGCCTTTCAAGTCGTTTCAAGCTCAACAACGAAAAATTCAAAATCTATTGTGAAGATACCACCCGATATTTCAGTACACTGTATCCTTGGTACTATATGAGTACAACAGTGCACAAAATGTTAATTCATGGACATTTAATTGCTTCTACTTGCCTCGTGCCGATTGGTGAGATAGTGAAGTGAAGAAGATTTCAAATCACGAAACAAAGATTTTAAAATTTTCAGCGAACAATTCAGCCGAAACACGTCACGAAAAGACAATTTCGTCGGTTGACAGGAAAAACTCACTAAGTACATATTTTAACTAAAATTACTTTTTAATGCTAAGTACTATAATTTTCAATTATGTATCGCAGGAAAAACTCAGTAAGTCCCTAAGTGCTTCCGAAATACCAGTTTCAAATTTCATTAACTGCGGTCTTTCAGATTTTTACGGCAGGAAAAAATCATGAACGTACTTAATGAATATTTCTTGCGAACACTCTATGCTATATACGTACTTAATGAACTTTGCAGAATTTTTGTTTTATTTGAAATTGTATTTTTCATACATAAAAGAAATAAACAAAAACACATAAGATAACTGCTGTTCCTCCAACACGATAGTAACTGAGCAAATTATCCTCAAACCAACTTTTACCATCGCGTTGCTACACTCAATACGGGGAAGTCCCTATTTCAGTAGAACGTATTCTTAAAACAGGGATTTCCATTTCATACCACAATTGTGGAAGACCGCCTCTCACAAAATTCTTATGCTCTTTCATTCAGTCGTCTGTGTGACTTTGGTAAGACAAGAGGTAAATACTTGGCCGAATTGGCAATGAATAAACAAAGGCATAAAGAAACTCTCGATAATCTTGTAAGTACTTTCTTTATGTTAGATTCAACTTGAGGATAATAATATTAATTTATGGAATCCTTATAGAATCATAAATCCATACTTGGTGCTCAAAGAGATTTGTTTGATGATAAATCTGTTAGTGTATTTGAGGTACCACAATCTGGTGTCACAAGTTTTAATGATGTAAACCAAAACCATGTAAGTAATATTTTTTGTATTATCTATTACCTACTATTTTGAAACGATAAGATTAACATCGGGCTTAATTCTATATTGAAAACTGATTTTGCATCCTTTATACATTAAGATTGATACTGGAGTTTTACAAGGCATACATGCAGCTGATAGTGTTCAGAACGATGTGAATGAAGAGGCCAATGGAATTGAAGTTAATGTAGGTTACAACTCACAACTATATTTATAGTTTTTGCTTGTCAAAATTTCAATCATAATCATAAGCTCTCTTTGACTTTGGGCAGATGCAAAACGACACATATCGACTTGTGAACTATGATTGCAATAGTGTTGATACAGGCTTTAGTGGAGATTCCAATGATGACCCAACTTTCCAGCCTGTACGAGAGGATTCTGACAATTCCGATTATTCGGATGAAATTGACAAAAAAGTTCTAACAAGACGCAGAACAAATCACCCAGAAACCTGGAAAGTCAATGTAGTGAAATCTCGTCGAGAAAACTGTATGCCTTATACTACCAAAAACAAAAGCCATCCTGCAAAAGCTCCAAAACTTGCTGATTGTTCCAAATGTAAGCTTGTACAATATTACAGAAGAGGACAGACAACAAATTTGTAAATTGTATTGCGGATTTTGTGACTTTGCTAGAAAGAAAGATTTTGTATTAAAATTTGTCCAAGCAGAGCCACCGAAACGAAGAAAAGTAGATCCCAGCAGTGATAAAGCACGCCATGTTTCTAAAAAATATTTCTTAGAAAATAGCTCTGGAACACGTCATAGAGTATGTTCAAATTTTTTTGAAAAGACGTTGTGTATTTCGAATGGGCCTATTAATACAGCCATCAGCGGTTCCCATTTTGGATCATTTACTGATAACGATAAAAGAGGCCGAAAGGCGCCTTGTAACAAAACCAGCAAATTAGTGGTCGCTTTAGTAAAAACACATATAGAAAGCTTCCCAGTTATGGAATCCCGCTATGTTCGAAAGTCCTCAAAGAAACTGTACCTAAATAGTGATCTGTCTATTTGGAAGATGTATAATCTTTACCGTAATGATTTCTGCAAAGAACGCAATAATACTGAAATTGTCAGCGAAAAAACTTATAGAAGGATATTCTGCGATAATTATAACTATTCGTTTTTTAAACCAAAAAAAGACCTCTGTGCAAGGTGCGCTAAATATGATCAAGCCATAAATAAAAACGAGCTGGAAGCAGAGCATTCAATGCATTTAATGAGAAAAAACCAGGGTAATGAAGCCAAGGAAAATGATAAACTGAGATGCAAAAATGATCCTGCGTTCATTACTTGTACTTTCGATTTGCAAAGTGTCCTCCAGTTGCCGTATTCGAGTGTCTCATTGTTTTGTTATTTCAGAAAGATATGCGTATATAATTTGACTATCTACGTAGGAAGCGGAGAAAATGCTCATTGTTACACTTGGAATGAATTGAATGGTAAGCGAGGGAGCAATGAGATAGGCTCAATTTTGTTTCGTTTCCTAAAAACATTGCCCTTGACCATGACAGATGTTTCACTCTTCTGTAACACTTTTGGTGGTCAGAACAAAAACCAGTAAGTAGCAGCCGTGTTAATGTATGCTGTAAAACATGTAAGCCATCTCAACAGATTGGAGCTAACATTTTTAGAGGCATGTCATTCGCACATGGAATGTGACTCCATGCATTCCGCAATAGAGTCGGCAAAAAAAAATAAAAGCGCTTACACAATGTCTGACTGGATACGGATTTTTCAATCTGCTAGATCTTCCAAAAAAGATAAAAAGAAGGGTGAATATCAAGTTCATCTCTTAAATTTCGCGGATTTCTATAACCTACAGGAACTAGCAGCTACCACTATCAAAAACCGGAACAAAGACGAGTATGGTGAAAAAGTGTCATGGCTTAAAATAAAGTGTTTAAAATTCGAAAAAGAATTCCCAGAAATTTTATATTATAGATACGATCATACATCTGACTACAAAAAAATAAATGTATCCGGAAGAGGACGCCGAAGGACAATAGTTGAACTACCTATTTCACAAGCAAAAAAAACTGACCTTGTAAAACTTTGCGATGCTGGTCTAATTCCAGAAGAAGTTATCCCGTGGTTCAAAAGTTTGCCCACTATTAATTTTGTACATCCGGAACGCTTACCAGAGCCATCTAATGATGAAAGCGATATAGAGGACGACGAAAGTGTTTTTTTTTTCTTTAAATAAATAGATGATTAATCTTACTAAAAGTAGAATTTGTTTTTCATTATGTGCCTCTATGTTTGTGATCCCGGCAGGTGTAATTCATTAACACGAAGATACAAGCTCAACAATATAAAAGAAATATAGTTTTATTATAATCTACGATTTTAAGTCGATAACTACTAAAATAGAATTTTGGTACAAAATAATTGATTCAAACCCCATTATCTCCATTGTGCTCTAAACGCACTTAGTGAGTTTTTCCTGTCAACCGACGATTTCACGAAACAAAGATTTTAAAATTTTCAGAGAACAATTCAGCCGAAACACGTCAAGAAAATACAATTTAACAGATATTTTCAATAGAATGATGAATTCGTCAGCTCCTGTGTTATCAAGTCTCAGAAGTCAGAACCTTTTTATGCGCTGTTTGATGTGAAGAATATTTCTTTTGAAAATTAATAAACATAATTTTATTATTATGTAGTATGAAGTGTAAATTATGAGAACAATTACAAAACATTGTTAATATAAACTTTTGGTTCCAAAATTAAATATTCTAGGTACTAAGTTTTCATATTTATTTGGGAATGTACTTTCCTTCATGGATTGTTATGGGAAAATATTTCTGTGGACATATGACAAAACAACCTAACTCGAGATCGGACAATTTTCCACTTTTTCAACCATATGCATAAATTTTGAAAGCGCATCTTTCTGTCTTATCAGCGTTTATCTAGATAGTGTGGATCGGAAGATATAGAAGTGCCCAAATCAACCTATCTCGCGATTTTTACAATCTGCTTTTGACAAAAGAACCCATATCGAAATATGCTGCAGGGCACAAAGAAAAATATAATAACGTAATTTTGACATAATAACCTATTTGAATATGGGTTTCCAATAGTTGTCTAAAATTATTTTGACAAAACAACCTATTTGCACTCATGTTCTTTTATCGAATGGATAAACTTAAATAACACATTCCCTTCTAAAGTTAAGTTGTTTTAATAGCCATTTTATCATTTGCATTCAATGTGACAAAACAACCTATATTAACATGAGTGCTTTAGTGTAGTGGGAATTAACGAAATAAGAGGAACCTAAATCAAATCAAGTGCTTTTGTCTGGTGCATGTGCAACAAATTAAGACGTTTTTAACGAAAATAAGTTGTTTTCTAATATAGAAAAACATAAAAAAATCCATCATATGGCCCAAAAAGTACATACATTAACAGAAAAGAGATATTTAAGTGTTGAAAGTAAAGATGAAAATAAAACAAAGGTTCCAAAGCATTTGGGTGACGACGGAAGTGTTGTAGAACTATTTGCAAATGAAACCATAACATCTGATATTGGCGCAAGCAATGAAATGTTGTCCCAAATTCATTCCAATAATATAAACACAAGTGCCTAAAGTGAGATTGATATTGATGAAGATCCTTTCCATGAAACTGATTTTGATGACTCCGATTTTGTCCCGGATACGGATTCCGATCTTAACACCACTACAGATAGCACGCGGAAAATAGCTGGAGCTATTGAGGCCAATGTAAGTACTTGGGATTTCACCGAAATTGATGAAACCCAACTATTCGAACTTCCCACCACTTCAGCAGTTAAAAGTAACAACAGACGTAACAAAAACTTTGGAAAAGAATATGTTACCAATAAAAACTAAATCGTCCCTGCTAAAAAAATTAAACCACTTTCAAAATGTAGAAGGTTGTGTAATACTCACGTAAATTTCGAGGAGCAAAATATGATTTTTAAACTGCACTGGAACTTGGGTGACTACAACAAACGACGGCAATATCTGTCAGGCTTAATTGATATTGAATTTAAGAAGACGCATACAATTAATAACGTTGGAAATCGACAATATAACTATTTGTATAATTGTGAAATTAACGATCAAAGGAGAAGAGTATGTAAGCAATGTTTTATGAAAATAACAGGTGGCGCAAAAGTAAACTTCCGATGTTTTTTGGCTGTAATTTAAAAAAAAAATGAAAAACTTTGATTCTTTTTGTGGATTATTTTTATTTGGCCTTTTAATTTTTTTTACATCAAGTCGAGAATATGATGTCATGTAAATGGCCGCCGCCACAATTGATTGTCATTTGAGCCCTTTTTATGGCATTTTCCATAACTTTGGCCAAAACTTCCGGCGATAGGTCCTCACATTCTTGACGGATATTGTCTTTAAGAGCTGCAAGAGTCTGAGGCTTGTTGACATAAACCCGCGACTTCAAAAAGCCCCACAAAAAGAAGTCTGGAACGGTCAAATCAGGCGATCTTGATGGCCAGTGCAAATCGCCAAAACGGGAGATTAGGCGCCCGGGAAATGCATCCTTCAGCATATCGGTTGTGGCACGTGCAGTGTGTGC
Organism: Phaonia tiefii; assembly: GCA_963931995.1. NCBI lineage: Eukaryota > Metazoa > Arthropoda > Insecta > Diptera > Muscidae > Phaonia > Phaonia tiefii. The sequence continues at coordinate 163,987,393 of OZ008367.1, forward strand.
CGTTGCACCATCCTGTTGGAACCACATGTTTTCCTATCCCAATTCATCAAGTTGCGGCAAAAAGAACTCGTTGATCATTGCTCTGTAGCGTGGCACGTCGTCTGGTCGATGTCGACGGCGCTTCCATGACATCCTCGGCTACAGCAGCAATATTCTCTGCAGAACGGCTACTCCGGGGTCTGCCACGCCTGGCAGCATCTCGTGTTGTGTCAGTCTCTTCGAGGCGAGCGGCTAAACGTCGCAGTGTTTCACCAGTAGGCGTTGGAAGGCCAGGAAATCTGCGACGAAATTCACGTTGTGCCAAAGTCACTGACCGATTATTGGTCAAATAAATAGTCAGCAATATTCCGCGTTCTGGAGCAGTGTAGCGTAACATTGTTTATTAACGTGTATTTCGCATGTGTTTACTACACAAATGTCAAAACAGAACTGACATTAGGGGCCAATCGCAAAATTTATAGCATTTTCTGATAGGAGGATTACTTTTGCGCCACCTTGTATATGCCGAAACTGCCCAAAGTATTAAAACTGTTACTAATTGTAAAGTTAAAGAAAGCTCCGTTGAAATTGTTCAGTGCGATAAAAGAGGAAAACATTTTCCACAACACAAATTGTCAACGGAAAAGTACCAGGAAGATTTAGATCACATTAATAGTTTTCCGAAATATGTGAGCCATTACAGTCGTCGTCATACAAAACAACTATACCTTCAGTGCAGTCTAAGCCTGGCAGAATTATACAGATTATACACAAACAAATTTTCTCAACCTGTCTCGTCGTCAACGTAAAAAAAAAAAACCGTTTCCCATTACATCCCATGAAGGGATTGGGGAGAGCTTCTCATAACCAGTGAGCTGTGCGCTTTCTAATTTTTCACTCACTGATTGGGACCTACAGTTTTTACACCGATTCCGAACGGTATTTTGAGAAGCTTTTTCATGGCTAAATACTCGATAGTGTCTATGCGAGGTGACCGCTGCCGAACCCAGGATCTCATGTACAAGAGGCGCGCACACTACCCATTGCACCACCGACGGCCGTCACGTATCGAGAAGTCGTCAACGTATCGAGAAATATATTTCAGAAGCTGGACATTAAGTTTAAAAAGTCGCATATTGATGTATGCAACAAGTGTGAGACTTTAAGAATATATATAAAAAATGCATTAACTGAGGATGAAATAGCAATGCGTAAATTAAAACAAAAAAAGCACCACGACGAGGCAGACATGGCATATGAATGTAAAAAACATGATAAAGAACTGTCTTCGAAGGACAAATCTATCAAAATGTATACTTTTGATCTGCAGCAATGTTTGCCTCCACCACACTTAGTTTCATGATTTTTACAATAACTTGCACGTTGAAGGTGAAGAACAATTAGAAGTTGATTGGGATATTGACGAATATGATTAGCTGTAGAGTGATATGTTCTTTATTTTTTCTAAATTATTAAAATTAAAACAATTTAATAATATATGTGAACTACAATATAATATATATGTGAACTATTTATATTTAATTCAATTTATTCCAAGTTTTCTTTTCATACCAAAAATACATGTACTTGGTCTAATAGAAAAGGTAACTTTTTATAATATTTGTTTAAAATAAACTGAATTCTATTTAAGAGAGTAACATATTTCACTGAATTTTTCTTATTTCCTTTTAACAAACGAACTAGTCCCGACAAAAGTTGCGAAATATTTGTTACTTATCAGTATGAAAAAAGACTTTATCTTGTGAAGGGTTGATTTTTCGATCAAAAATATTTTTGACAAAACAACACATCTCGGTTTTTGGACATTTTCCCGGCAACAGTTATATCTGGAAGAATAATACAAATTGAAAAATAAAGGCATTTAAATTCTCCACCATAAAAACAGCTTACATTTGCTTAGATATGTTCTGGGACGATTCTGTAACACTATAGAAGTGTTTTTTGGTCCTCCTGTAAAATTAAGTTTTTTGACATTGGTTGTTTTGTCAAAATTCCACAGATTTATTTTTTGATGTGTTAACATCTATAGGAGCGGGTAGGGACTAAATTCACAAAGTGAATACATCCAAACACAGTTTGTCCGACTGCGATCACACAGATTGTCCGACTGCGATCACAGATTGTTTGGTATTAAACTCCTCCGAAACGGATGCACCGATTTGTGTGCATATCGGGTAGGTCTCAGAATCGGCCAACATCTATTTTTCATACCCCTAAATGATAAGGGTGATCCACCCCTTATAGAACACAGATTTGTCCGACTGCGAAACACAGATTGTCAAACTGCGAAAAAAAAACACACTGATGTAGCGGCAGCGCATAGTTAGTTGTCTTGTGTGGGTGCGGACAAAGAGAATAATGACGTGGTTATACGTATATAAAAATGAGATAGCAAGAGAGCAACGAAAATTGTGTGAACTTGAGTAGCGTATGCACGAATATAACAATGTATGTATGCAAATGTATCTGTTGCTTTGCATTCTCTTTGTTTTTTGTGGGAATAATACAAAAAGTATTAAGCAAGAAAATAATGACATATGTGCTTGCACTGGTGTTTAAATAATTTTAAGTATTAATATTATTTATATGTAACGTCATCATATGATTGAACGCTGTTTATTATTTTCCAATGTAATATTTACTAATGTGTTCATAGAAATCGAACAGGTACCGTGTAACAAAAAGGTGTTAACACATCGCCCGTGAGTTCGAACACTCATTGGATTTTTTTATGCGAAAAAGATCAGTATTTAGTATTGTTATAATCTTTAATTCTTATACCTTGGAACTGTTACTCAGACCGGCAATTGCCAAGTGAAAACTAACTTGGTAATTCCAATTTTCTACAGAATAATGCGGTAGCCATAGGCCACAAAACAGAATGAAGTAAAAATAGCAAAAAGTTATGATTTAAATAAATTCAATTTCATTACAGTTTCTACAACTCATCTGAGTTTTTAGTTTTAATTTTAAAGCTAAATACCTGTAACACAATACCCTTTACTAGGATAACTACCGCGAATTTCTTCAGCATACTTAGGTTCCATTTACACTCTTTTATACACTCAATAGAAAAGCTCCGTCATTCGATTCAATTTGTTCGTCACGTCAACGAATATTTTCATTGAATGTGAGCTGCCGTACAGACTCGCTGTTTTATCACTGTGCCACATATATTGCGTTTTATCGATAAATATGATTCATTGCTGCAATGAATATGTTACAATGATGTATTAAAAAACTTGTTTGGGAATAGAAACATCTATATACATATTATGTACCTAAACTCACAGAAAATTATTGGGGTAGGCAGCCGAATTAGTCGTAACCGAATTTAGAGGTTGTCATAACCACACTCGAGGTCATTACAGCCGAATCAGAAGTTGTCTCAACCAAGTTAGAGGTTGTCATAATCCAATTAGAGGTTGTCACATCCGAGTTAGAGGTTGTCTCAACCAAATTAGAGGTTGTGACAACCAAATTAGAGGTTGTCACAGCCAAGTTAAAGGTTGTCTCAACCAAATTAGAGGTGGTCACAACCAGACTCAGAATATCGGATATTGTCTCGGCCGAATTAGAGGTTGTTGTCGACGAATTAGGGGTTGTTTCGTGATCGTGTCACAATTGAATTTCGAAAGTTTTGTCTAATAGTTTGATAAAGATTTATTTTCATTTGTTCTCATCCTACATGGGTTTTTATAATTTGCATTGGATTTTCATTTGCATTTAAATTGCATGCAAATGCAAAAGAATTACCATAGTTCGCTATGGCAATTAAAAAACTTTGAATTTGCATTTGTTCAGGGAAGGAAAATGCAGTTTGCGGAATCGGATGGAAAATGTACTGAAATATGGAAATGCTTTTAATTGTTTTGAATTTATTTAACAGCTGGCAATTCTGTTTGTAAAGTAATTTGTATGTAGAGGTTTGTGACTTCGATAGGTATTGCCTCATAATACTTTCAAATTCATAAACCTGTACTGTGTAAAATATTCGAACCCCCACAACTGCCAGATATGAAGGACATGCATTCAAAATACGTACAATTGTCAATGGAATTGAATTGACACTGAATTCGATCGTTGCAACCGATTTAAGGCCCAATTTGGTTATTGCAACCGAACTGAAACCAAATTCGATAGTTGAAATCGAATTGATGCCAAATTCGGCTGGTGCACCCCAATTGGGTGATTTTTTAGCAACTTTCTTTTCGGCAACACATTGTTTTTGGCAGCTCAGCTGATTTCGTGTAACATCTTACTGTCAAACATGTTCAGTTTGGTCTGTCATTTAACCATGAATCAACTTACAAACGAACAACGCTTGCAAAGTATTGAATTTTCTTATCAAAATTCATGCTCGGTTAAGAAAGTGCATCCTGCAGTTTTTCCATTTTATGGTCAGTTTGGGCGACCTTCTGAGACGGCTATTCGGAATCTTGTGCGATCGTGGGATTTAACGCCTTTAGATTATTTTGTATGGGGCTATGTTAAGGTTCATGTCGATAAGGATGGCTGACGCACTGGAAGCGAATATTGAACAATTTATTCGTGAGATACCGGTCTATATGTTGGAGAGGGTATGCCAAAATTACGTATACAACTAGAAAGCGCACAGCTCAATGGTTGTGAGAATCTCTCCCCGATTCCTTCATGGGATGTAATGGGGAACCATTTATTATGTATGACCCATTTGGGGCGCAGCCGCGGTCAACATTCACATGAAATCAACTTTAAACATTGTATTATATAGACCCGCTCTATCGATTCAAATAAAGATTTCATACATTTCTCTAAATTTTATGTGTTTTTTAAATCAAATCCGAAAACTCTTAAAAAATCATTGTTGCATCTGAATGGATCCCAAATTCGGTTGTTGAAACCGAAATTATTGAAAATATGGTTGACGTGACGGATATAGTTGTCACAACTGAATCAATTATGAAACGAGGTTGCCTCAACCGAATTTCAGTTGTGGGGCATAAATTCAGCAGTGACAACCCCAATACGGTTGTGCCAACCGCAATTCGGTTTACGGTTGTTACAACCTTTTTACATACAATTAGTTCTCTGAGTGTTGGTCCAACCGTAAAGTAGTAGATACAAGTCTACATCAGGTGTTTCACGTTGTCTTGCGGTCACTGAAGTAGTTGGAGGTTTGGTGAGGTTTGAGTTGTTGCTAGAAGTTGGGCATTAAACGAGGGGAAATAAAAGAGACAGCGTATTTTTGTTCGACGAAACTAGCTTCAAACATAATTTGGATGTCATTAAAATCATTCATTGACACTTAGTTTCCTTCTGATTGGCAATCGCTCATTTTTCCATCCACTCTGTCCTCAGAAACAAATCGCAACTACAAATTCGATCAGTTGTGGCCCCCTTGATTGTACCCATTGTTTGGTCTCTAGTTACAAGCCAAATATTTCAACATTTCAGTAATTTGTGTACATGACATACATGACGTCTGGAATGACCGTTTAATACATTTGATTTTTTTTTCAAGCCATGTACTGTAGCGTAGCTGCAACAATCAAGTAAAAAATAAATAAATGGTTTCCCATTACATCCCATGAAGGGACCGGGGAGAACTTCTCACAATCACTGAGCTGTGCGCTTTCCAGTTTTCACTCACTGATTGGGACCTACAGTTTTACACCGATTCCGAACGGTAATTTGAGAAGCTTTTTCATGGCTAGATACTCGATAGTGTCGCCGTCACTATGCGAGGTGACCGCCACCGAAAGAAATTTTAAGGTGGTCAGAGCAGGGTTCGAACCCAGGATATCATGTACAAGAGCCGCGCACACTAACCATTGCACCACCGACGGCCACAACAATCAAGTACTGTCAAGTACTGTCGAGAAAGCATTCGTGTATGTGTGTATTTTGGCGCAACACCTTGCACTATTGGGTACAAAAAAATATGGTCGTGGATACACATTTCTCTGGCAATTCTGAGGGTGAACTAGATACTTTAGCTGAAGATTCCATTGAAGTACAGTCATCGGATGTTGGCGGTAAAATAGTAACCGAATCTAGAATTCTTCAGGATATAAATAAAAGGTTTCAAACCTTTCTAGTCACCAGGAGCGGATAAAATCACCCTGGTGCCCTGGCTCAAACCGGATGTAACAAGCAGCCTTACGTACCAATGAAATGGAGGGGAACTAAGATTGTCTTTATTCATAAAGCAGGGAAACGACCACATTCAGGACCTAAGCATTTGCGACCGGTTAGACTATCGTCATTTCTCCTGAAACCCATGGAGAGATTACTCGATAGCTACCCAGTTGGAAATTTTGTCTTGAATTCTTTTTTAAATAGAATGTAATTTTTTTATAGAAAAAAGTAAATTTGTAGGTCCTTTTTGTAAGAATATTTACTTTATTTTCCCGAAAAGGTAATTTTTTAAGGAGAAGTACTTCTTTTATTAAGAGCTAATGTTTTTTGTAAAAAATTTACTATTTTTAAGAAGAAGTACTTTCTGTAAGAAAAAGCCATAAGGGTACAAAATTTTTTTTACAAAGTAGTACATACATGTTTTAAGAACACGTAGTTTTTAAAGTAGTGGTACTGTTTTAAGGCAAAGGATATTTTTTTAAGAAAATTTACTTATTTTCAGAAAGGCTACTTATTTAACGAAAAGAAAAGAAAATGTATTATTTTATTTTAAAGAAAAGGTACTGTTCTAGTAAACGGAACTGTTGTAAGTAACAGTATTTTTTAAGAGAAGGTACTTTTTTTTGAAGAAAAGGGTTTTTTTAAGAAATGGTAATTTTTTTTAGAATTGGTCATTTTTGCAAGATTAGGTATATTTTTTTAGAGTAGGGGTACTTACCTCAAGAAAAGTAATTTTGTTTCACAAAAAAGGTACTTTTAAGGAAAAGGTAGTTTTTTTAAGAAAAGGTAATTTGTTGTAATAACATGTACTGTTTTAAGAAAAGGTACTTATTTATAAAAAATACGTTTTTTAAGAAAAGGTACTTATTTATAAAAAATACGTTTTACTTTTTGTAAGAAAATATACTTTTTTTAAGCAAAGTTACTTTTTGAAGATGAGGTATTTTTTTTAAGAGAAGGTTCTTTATTTAAGAATATGAATAGGTATTTTCTTTTGAGACAACTTTCGCTTTTTAAGAAAATGCACTTATTTAAGAAACTGTTATTTTTTCAAACTTCTTTCACTTTGGCTTTTCTAAATTTACACTTAATTGGGTTCAAAACTAAAATATACACTAAATATTGGTTACAGGCTCCACCTAGAAAACTTCACATTAAACAAGAAATTTCCCAACATATATAGAACATCTAGTTAATTTCTTTCTCTATAACCCAAGACATTAGTGTAGACACAAACCAAAGCAAAAGTAAACAATATAGTTGATAACAGTGGGTTGTAGCTAGAGTGTCCAAAATACTGGTTTATTGATTTATATATCAAAAATATACTTTTGTTGTTGCAAAACAACGCGTAAATTAATTTCCTGTGTTGATCTATGTATTTGATTAAAACCGATAAACCGCCACTGTCGACACTCTAGTCGAATAGTGGATATTTGAATTAACTTTGAATGTATTTTTTATGCAAAGTATATTTAAAAAAACCGATAAACCAGTATTTTGGACACTCTAGTTGTAGCATAATAATGTTAAAACAAAAGTTGTTTAATTTTTTTTCGTTTAGCCCGTAACCCGCAACGTGCGATAAGGAACTTCGTTCAAAAAATTTATATTAATTTGTAGTTATGGAATATGTAAAGTAGATGTCATGAATTTTTAGATATTATTCCAAATATATTTGAAAATGAAAGAATGTGCTCTAGGGTGGGTCAATTGTTTCTGTCAAAAGGTGTAGAGAAAAAACGTAATCTACGAAGAATTCCAAGGAAACTTCCCCAAGAAACTATGGATCTAAAATCAAAACCTGGCTCCCATCGAGAGCCATCAAAATTCATATTTGAAAAATTTTTAAAAACAGCGAGGTTTTATTACGATATGCGGTTATATCAAAAATGCCAATTGTTTCATTAATGCTGAGCTTAGTTCTACTTCATATTTTCAAGTCAAATGTTAGAAACCTTTTTTGAAAACTTACCCAGAACTTAAGTTTGTATTCTCATTCCAAAGCTCTCCCTCTCTAGAGCTCCGTAATTCCTGTAAAAAAGAAAATATAATATTGATTCATATTTCTTGAGGAATACTTAGGCAAACATAATCATTTATTGGTGATTAAATTAGATTTAAAACATGGGATAAATATGATAAAAATAGAAAACACCCATATTTGTGTTTTGGCATTTGTATTTTGGCAGTAGTTGCAAGTCTATCATTACATTTCGACAATCTTTAAATCAAGCTGTTACTAAAACACGCATTATAAGCAACAATTTTATCAAACTGGAGGCAGACTCATAAAGCTAATAAAATGTTTTCAAAACCTGCCCGGACTAATAAAATGTAATGTTTGGTTGTAATGATAATATGCTGTTTCCATCAAATCTATGCAGTTTTTTAAAATACTTCAATCTGAAATCTTTATGTTTCTCGGCAGGTTTTAATTTTAGGTCCCTAGTTTCTTAAGGTAATATTCCTTGAATTTTGCGTAAATTTCGTTTTTGCTATACGGCTGTTGCTTTTTTTTCTCACCCGAACAATTTGATCCACCCTAATCTGCACACTTTCAGGGATTCATATGTTTGCGCCAAGGGTTTATGATATTAACAACCCTTCTGCCAGAGTTTATTTAGTGTCGGTTAAGCAGACCCAATACATACACAAAGATTAAAATAAGGTAAGGTCCCAACGGCGGAAGTCGCAACGCCTTCAACAAATAAGGCATGCGGAATGGTTCTTTTGTAATGCCTTCCCAAAATAAGGCCTGCGGAAGGCATGAATTTTTCATCAGATATAACCAAGAAGAAGATTTTTAAAATTTTGAGGAATTTCTTTTCCGATTCTTTTTAACCGTAATTTAATTGAAAAATTTCATACAAATTTTAAAAATACATTTTTATTTAACATTTTTCAGGGTATTTTTAAAATCTTCAATTTGAAGTTGGGCGTGATACAACTTTCTAAGATAGATACATACATACTTATATACATATTGCCAAGTGGATAATTATTTTGTGATAAAATAAAATATTTTAATTTTATTTTTGTTTAACAAAAATAAATTAAAGTAAATGCCTTCTAAGGCCTTCCTCTTTGCATGCCTTCTAAAGAAATCTTTAGGCAATGGGTAAGGAAAGCCTTGCCTCCCAATCTCACGCAATGTTAAAAAGAAAGGAGGAGGTAATGTGTAGGGAAGGCCTTCCGTAATTTAAAGAAGGCCTGGTTGGTCATGATTTCAGGCCTTCCAGGTCATGACTTCCGACGCTGGGGTAAGTGAGCACAAGATATAGTGACGTATTGATCAACTGACCCACTGATGAGTAGTGATACAAGGACGTCTTGTGTAGATATCATATGATGATCAGAACTATTGAAAAACTGGGGAGAGACTGTCGTGAAGTTTTTTGTATGGGAGTTTGTTTGGAAAGACAGTATGGACTCTGAAGGAAATTTCCAACTGGGTGTCTTTACGCTGAAACATATCGGCTCCAGCAACATATTGCAGGAAATATGTACCCGCTGAAAAATAACGGCTCCAGCAACATATTGCAGGAACCATGTACATGTTTGTAAGCATTGTTTCCGTGAATTGAAGATCTTATTGCGACAGACAGCAGTGTTATCAGCAGTTTTCCACAAAAAATCCACTTATGGGTCACAAATACATATATTATAACCTATAAATCATTGTGTCCCAAACAATTAATATTGAATAGCAAACACAATGTGTTTGGACATAAGTATACTATATTTGCGACAATCTACAAACACGTTATATTTGCATCCAAACAACAACAAAAAGACAATTTTTTCAGGGTGTACATTCCAGTTGAACTTGCTAGACTGGGGACAGCCTTACATGCTCCAAGGGAACAAAAACATGTGGGCATGACTCTAGCAATTTGTTAGCTCTTCTCGAGAACTTTTGGCCTTACGACAACTAACGGTAGGTGGTCAGTAGTAAGGAACTGTGTACATTCCAAACCGATGTGACCCCGCCTGTACTTGAAATGTCCTGCTGTTGCTATCGAGACCGGACGTCTCACTTATCGTGTCGGTCATGACGGTTCATTTGTCTCATTGGACGGCACGCATGGAGGCTGAAAGTTTTGAGAAATGAGTTTTGCAGAAGCTGCGGTGATGAACAGGAGGTGAACTCAATGGACTGCTCTCTCTGTCGGAATGCTTTCTCTGCTACACTGGACTCACATTTCTTTGGGAGTCAGTAAATCTAGCTGATGTTAGCATCCGCCAACCCTTGAACTTTTTAAATCAATCAAACTGATTCAACAGAGGGACTAGGGACATATTTTTTTCCTTTTTTTCTTCCTTTCCTGACATGCTAGCTGCCATTCTAACCTAACCTAACCCCGAGCTTTCGTAATGATTGATCCATTTCAATGATTTTATCGGAAAATTCATTGTCCAATTTTTCGGGACATCTTGTCGCTACCAATGGTGAAAAAAAATTTTCATGATATATATCGTTGCAGCGGCATCAAAATCGTCCGGTATACTTAACACTTTACATCCAGCATTGTAAACACACTTATGACCATGTTGCATTCTTCCGACAAGTGTTTTTCTTTCAGTGTTGATAGTTGTAAATTTGACCTATAATTTGGCTGCCACTCGAAAAAGTATGTTAGTAAACTCAGCAGAAAAGCTTGTTGAAACAGGAAATCAAACATATTTGCTGTTTTATCAAACATATGTTGGTTGATTTGCAAACATTTTTTGTCGAATTTTATTACCACTACAAAAATACTGTTGTTGCGGCAGTACATTTGCTGTCATATCTGACAAATTGTCTGCTTATAAGTAACAAGTATTGTTTACTGTTAATATCCAAAGTTGTTTTTATTTTTTTAATGCAAAAGCTCAATGCTTCCATATGTTATCAAAAAAAATCCAGGAGTGTTAGAACTCACGGGCGATGTGTCAACACCCTTTGTTTACACGGTACCTGTTCGATTACTTTGAACACATTAGAAAATGTTACATTGGAAATTAAAAAATAGAATAGTTTTTGTGCTGAGGGCTCTTTTGCAATTGCACTTTCTTTTTTCTTACATCTGCTTTAACATTAGATGTAATATTGTTAAAATAAATAAAACAATATTTAGCTCACTGAAATAATTATCTTTGTTTTGTCATAAACAGAGCGACGACAGAAAGTATTGAATAGTATAGAGAACTTATTGCACTCTTTTCCCGCTCTCATGTACAGAGTCTGAGTAAAAGAGCAGAAACAAGACTTATTCTCTTTATAGAATATTTCAATAAAAATGCACCATTTCGATAATGTTATTACATAAAACAATTCAAAAAGCATAAATGTTTCAAAAGGCATCAATGTTTCACATCAAAATTATGAATGGACCAAGTTATGACAAAAAGAGAGTAATACGTTTTGAATCATTCGCCAGATGTCGCCAGTCCTTTTGAGTCATACAATTCGTTCCATGAGTTCTCTATACTATTCAATACTCTTTGGCGACGACGACCTGCTTGTTTGTTCGCTGCTGCTACATCAACACCATCATACTTATTTTCAGGCAAAGACTATTGTTGTACAAAAACCACGTATGTGATGCTAACGCTGTGTGTTGTTCGTATGTGTTCACGTTGATAGATTGCCCTATCCGTGCCTATAGATGTTAACACATCAAAAAAAATTATTTTTTATTTTTGTAAATTTCGAATTTTCTGGAAAATCCAGTATGAAATATCGTCAGTATAAGTTCAAATTTCTAGTACTTCCGATACAGCTTGACCTCCAATACATAACTCTTTTATGGAGATACGAATATTTTGTAATAAGAACCATAAATCAATGTCGTACAAAATTTCTGCGGTGAACACTCTAGTCTAGTATTCCGACAGTATTCAGACATAATTCGCTTAATCTCCTAAGTTCTCGCATTCTCGTCCTGAACATATATTTATCCTTAATTTTCATTCGAAATGTCACTTGTCACATCATAAAATAATGATACCCAACATTCCTGCAGAATATAGGGTAAAGTGCCATAGAACTATTTAATACAGTAAATTAACATTTTTCCCATTATGCCAACGTCTGTCTTCCTGCATAACCCACGTTAAAATTCGCTAAAGCTCTGAAAGAGAAAATCACCACAGTGTAAAAGTAAAGAGCGTTGCCAGAAATCTCAAGGGGGAGCATTAACTCCAATGTCTTGCAGCCGTGATGGCATTAGAAGAGGATTACTTAAATGCTATTTAATTGAAAATTTGCGCAAAAAAAAAAGAAACAACATTTTTGTTCTCTGCTTTGCCGTTGGTGTCGCTTAACAGATGAATTTGCTTTAATAAGTATTTGAGACGCAACTGGAAGTAAAATATCAAGTGTCATAAGTAGTTTCATTAAGCGAAAGTTTCATGCTGTCTATTCTTGCTGCTGTGAATGAATATATTTGAGTAAATAGCGTCGTAAGGAAACAATGAGATTTACTTCAAATTAAAGTTTATATAGTTACGTACTCTTAAGCGCCGTATTCAGTTCTGCTTTAAATATTTCTTAACAAATTTTGTTATTTATCTGTAAGTGGAAAATTTTCTTGTGGAGAGTTACCACCTATCTTTGATTTAACTGGGAAACATTTTATTTATAATTCATCTACACACTCAGTGAGTCAGTGAGTGAAAACTGGAAAGCGCACAACTCAGTGATTGTGAGAAGTTCTCCCCGGTCCCTTCATGGGATGTAATGGGAAACCATTTATTTATCTACACACTCCATTTTTTACGCATGTAGTGTTCCTGTTGGTTGTCAAAATTATCGAAATGTCTAATAACTTTGACCTAACAACCCTGTACTTAATTTAACCTCCGAAAAGAGCTGAGTGCCACCAAGCAAATGAAAAGTGAGCGAAATTGTCGGTTCATGAAATTTTCGTTAGTTTTTATACACGTACTTTTTATGGCACTTTTTATTTCATAAAAACTCAATACCGGGCTGTAGAATGCTGCAAATATTCACATATTACTTTAATAGACTTCGGACAAAAAAAACGCTTCTTTAACTACCTTTCGCAACCGGTGTAAAACTGTAGGTCCGAATCAGTGAGTATAAAACTAGAAAGCAAACAACTCACTGGTAGTGACAAGCGCTCCCCAATTCCTTCATGGGAAGTAACGGGAAACAATTTCTTTCTGTTAGGTTTCATACCAATCAGCCTCTCATATTTTCTTTTGAAGCTATTGGAAAAAATGACTGTCACATATCTGCCCACGACCATACACGCTGAGAAAAACGGTCTAGTAATATACTGCAGGAACCATGTACGAGTATATGTTTGCAACCGTTGTTTTTTTAGTTGAAGAAATGCTGCTTTTTTTTGTTGCAAGTCACGTTTTTGTTTTCTACAAACAAACCCACATTTGGGTCACAAAAACATATACTATGACCTATTAATCATTGTGTCTCCAACATGTAATATTCAAAAGCAAACACAATGTGTTTGGATACAAGTATAATATATTTGCAACAAGCTACAAACACATTATATTTGCATCCAAACAACAACAAAAAATTCATGTTTTCAGCGTCTAGGTATTTATCAGCTGCTCACATTCCAGCACGTTTACAAAAAGGGCAAATCTACGGAAACTGTTTTGTGTGTTCTAGTGAGTTTTATCTACAGGAATTCACTCCTGACGGTATAGGGCATGCCTTTACCAACGTCTTTCCCGGATCAATAAAATCGGTTCTATCATCCTCTGTGTTGACCAGGGGATTACCAACTTGATATATGAACAAGTCACAAAAAGGAGCATAACCTAGTCCCAGAGTCACACGACTTTAACTAGAGATGAGGATACATGAACAGCCCAAGGTGGAGACTGGTATCCACTTCTCTGGAATTTAGCACTGAATATTGTTTTGCTAGAGCTGGAGGGATCAGGTTACACAGTCGTAGCATATTTTGAAGACCTGGCAATTAGTGTGCTCCACAACATAAGCAGGATACTCTCTTGGTAAAAAAAGAAGAAAAAATGGGTTCCCTTTACATCTAGTTTTGCATGATAGTTGTGTGCTATCTAGTTTTGCACTCACTGATTGGGACCTACAGTTTTACACCGGTTCCGAACGGTATTTTGAGAAGCTTTTTCATGGCTAAGTGCTCGATAGTGTCGCCATCACTAAGCGAGGTGTCTGTCGTCGAAGGAAATGTAAGGTGGCCAGATCATGAACCGAACCCCTGTACACCTCGTACACTAACCATTAGATCACCGACGGCTACATACTCTCTAAGTCGGCTACGGAAATGGACTGGGTGTAACTCCAAAGAAAACCGAGCTCGAACTCTTTACCAGGTAGCACAAGGCTACAAGGTTCGGGATTTCAAGGCAACTTGGTTAGAGCCTGACCAACAGATGAAGAACCAGATTGATCACTTGGAAATTGATGGAAGGCACTCTACTAGTGTAGTAAACGTTCGTGTGATTCGAGAAGCTAATGTCGATTCGAATCACTAACTGGTTGCAGCAAAGGTTCGTACAAGGTTAAGCAGAGCGAAAGTCGTATGAAACCAGACATACTATAGAAAATTGGACAATGGAAGTGTGTAATTACCAGACATAGCCACGGCCCAGACATAGCTCCCGCCTCATGATCCTGAGGCGCAGTGGAAGTACATTTCCCACTCTATGAAAACTGCTGCAGAGACTGTACTTGGTTACGAGTATGAAAAACAGCTTAAATGTAAACCATCGTATGATAAAGAGTGTCGCATTGGCAAGTGATGAAAATAACAGCGCACGCATGGCAACGCTTCAGTCAGTTACAACGCTTGCCACGACAGAGCGGTTTAAGGAGAAGAGGTGATAGGAAACCCGTTTATGTAAGAAGAAAAAAAGGTTGTGGATAAAGTGCGATAGTGAGGAAGTTGAAGTGAAATGAAGTTGAAAGGCGGAAGCCGTGGTATTTGATGAGGTTGCCCTCTGGCCTGCCCGAATCGTCTTGGGGTCTCAACATACACTCAGCAAAATAGACTGTTGACAAATCTGTATTCCTGATTTCAAGAACTGTCCACAACTACCGTCCATTTTTATATGAGGACGAATCTATAAGTCCGTAACTTTTTGAACGAAACACAGTTTTTTTGCAAAAAGAAATATTTACTTTTCAACATAATCTCCATTTAGCTCAATACACGTTTCCAACGTTTCTCCAATTGTTATCTCCCTTCCAAAAAATACGATTTTTCGAGGTCCACAAAATAGGCATTTGTTTGTTCATCGTTCATCGTTGGAGCTAAATCTTTTTCCACCGAGCCATTTCTTTAGCTTTGGAAATATGAAATAGTCACTGGGGGCTAAATCCGGAGAATAAGGCAGATGAGGTATCAATTCGTAGCCCAATTCATGGGATTTTGCCACTGAGACTACACACGTGTGCACCCAAACGCTTATGGTCAATTGAGAGCAAACGTGGCACCCATCTTGCAGACAGCTTTCTTAAACCCAACTGATCATTTAAAATCGAAACCACACTGCCATATGAAATGCCTATAGCATCAACAATCTCACGCACTTTTACTCTTCGATCGGCCAACACCATATCGTGGATTTTTTCGACATTTTCGGTGTATTGACCTCAATTGGCCGTCCAGAATGTTCAGCGTCATTTGTACTTGTGCGACCACAACGAAAGTCAGTAAACAACTTTTTACCATTGCAATCGATGGTGCAGAGTCCCCATAGTATTTATCAAGCTTTTCCTTCGTTTGATTGACGGTTTATTTTTCGCAAAAAATTATGTTTAATGAGCAGTCGAAATTCACTTTTTTCCCATTTTTAAAAATGCACGAGGTTGTATGTTTTGAGTAGCTGTTAAACGAAAAGTAAATGACGGAACTTGCTCAAAATTTGACGGTAGTCTATTAACAGGTGGTACTTAATGGGAGTAGTGTTGCATTTCATATAACTACGAGGGAAGTTCGAAAAGTCCGGGACTTATTGATCCGCCCTCATCAGATGACCAACTTTAGTGATTTGCACGGAACATTCTAGGGAACCAAAGACCGAGTAAACCACCTCTATAGAAGCAATATCTAGGATTCTACTTCATATTGTAGTTGACAGACATTTAGGTCTTAACCTGAATAATGTTTGAACATTATTCAACATCGACTCTAAATTCATATTTAGTTTTATTTATTTTTTTGTCATTCACAAGGATTTTATGCCTGTGGCCTTATACATCGTAGATAACATATATTCCAAACTGCTCGATTCTTCGCAGTTTCTCTCCGACTCCAAAATTCTCATTTCCAAAACACGAACTTTGTGTTCATAACTATGGACCCGTAAGATTGCACTTCTTAAATTTAGTGTAATTTTGTATTTGTGCAAGTGGCAACTTTGAAATTTGGCAGCTGTCACATATAATTATTCCGATTATTAGAAATGGAGCACCTTAGGAAAGAACAACGCGTTATAATTGTGAAAACTTATTACAAAATTTTGGAAAGTTATGCCGAGATCGATCGCAAACTTCGAAGAATTTGCAGTCGACAATATGCTCCTAATGCGTCAACCATTCAAAGTGGCGAAAAAATTTGAAGAAGCTGGGTCAGTTGTGGACAGCAGGACTTCTGTGCGTTAACGTACCGGCCGGTATCTTCAAAACATTGCTGCTGTCAACGAGAATATCGCCGAAAACCCGGAAATATCAATTCGGCATTGTTCTCAACAACTTCAAACTTCACGAAGCCTTAGGCAGTGTATTTTGACAAAATACCTCCACCTTCATACATTCATTACTCAGGAGCTCAAACCAGCAGCCCTTGGAAAACGCTTGCAATTCGTTGAATGGGTAATGGAGCAAAGTGAAGTCAATGCCAATTTTCAAAAAAAAATCATCTTCTCCGATGAAGTGCTTTTCCATCTGAATGGCTTCGTGAATACACACAATTGTCCAATTTGGAGCTAAGAAAACCCTCATGCAATCCATGGGAAACAAATGCACCCACAACGAGCAACTGTCTGGTGCGGCTTTTGGTCAGGCGGCGTGATTGGACCTTACGTTTTTGAAGATAAGGCCGAAATTGCAGTGACTGTGAAAGTCATTCGTTACTGGAACCTCCATTTATTGCTGCATGAATACGAGTATATACGAGTTATTTCAACAGTTATACACAATGAAAAATACGGCCCCAGATACATATTGCAAGAACCATGTAGAAGTTTGCAAGCATTGTTTTCATGAATTGGAAATCTGCTGCTTTATTGTATCTTTGTTGTCTGTGACGTTTCTGTTTTCAGCAGTTTTCAACAAACAAAGCCACATTTGGGGCACAAAAACATAGATATTATAACTATTAATCATTGTGCCGCAAATATGTGATATTGAATAGCAAACACAAAGTGTTTAGACGCAATTATACTGTGTTTGAGACAAGCTACAAACACGTTATATTTGCAGTTACAAATTCCAAATTGTACATGGCTATATCTTTGACGTTTGGGAATAAGGTTTTAAGTCAGAAAATGTAGTTTTTCGTAATGTTAAATTGAAAATTATTTAATTGTTTGCAAATCAGGATAACTTTTGTTTGAAAAGGAAATGATGGGAAACAAGCTTGGATATGATAACCTATAGTAATATTAACACATTTTTAAAAATTTATTAGTATTTACCGTTTTTTAGATGACTTAAGTCCTTAGGATCCTCAAATGTTGTATCATTTCTAAAAGTTTTGCTTTTTCATAAGAATTAAGTCAGGAAATAAAACGTTGTTATTTAGTTAAAAATAGGAATTGATTTATTCAATTATTCAGAAGCTTGAAAAATTATTATAATAAACAATAAAAGTAATGAAATAATTAATAATTATAAAGTTAATAATAAAAACCAAGAAAAAAATTTAAGTTGTCTCTGTTTCCTCTTCTTCATCTACCAAATCAGGATCATCGTTTACAGCGGTGTAGGAAGTTGGTAAATTTTTATAAAAACTGTGGAACACAGGTGGTATCAAGCTTAAAAGAGAACACAAATCCCTTTTTTTCTCCGCAGATATCGGGACCAAAGTTTTATATTTTGTTTGGAGTGCATAATTTTTTAGATTTTTATTTTTTCCTCTCCTAAGGAAGCTTAAAATCTTGAAATCTTCGGAATCGTTCAAACTGTTTTTGTAACTCACTAAGCCCTTCTGCTTGTATTGGAGCCATTGTGCACTATGCCAAGAGAACTGTTCATTTAAAGTATTTGTTTTCCTGCATACAAAAACTGTCTTCAACAAAGCTGCAAAATCTAAAAATTCTTCTTGCTGCATTTCGTGTACGTGGAACTTCTTTTTAAGGCCTGTTGTTCTTACCAACTGGTACCAATCATCGGGGTGATAAACTGGTGTTTTTGTTTTCTTTTTTTGTTTTTAAATCATGGAATGATCCACGTCGCATTCCATATGCGTATGTCCCGGAACAAGGAACTTGTGGTTTATGGTTAAATTGGGGAACTTAACCTGAGCCATTAAAAACATTGCCGCCACGTGACTGTTTTTGTTTTGTCCCCCACATGTGTCTGAGTAAAATGTCACCTCAGAAAGGCTACCAGGTAGCTTCTTCAAATGAGCGCTATTTCGTTTCCCCCTCTAGCTGCTAGAGCTTCATGCCACATATAGTGTGTTAACTCTCCTGTAGCATTATCGTGAACTGTTAAGTTAAAGGTCCACAACTGCCTTTTATAAAATGCTACCGACGATCCAACAAATGGGGTTGGCAAGCATTGCTGTAGATCAAAACTGAAGCATTTCTTTAGTGCATTGTCTTGTGTCGCAAGCTTATCTGCTGTTTTGGCATCATACGCTGCAGTAGCCTGCTCTTGGTGGATTTGGAGGTAATTTTTTTGCTTCTTGTTTTATTTCTTGAGTGGCAGCAACTTCAACGCGCATTTGAAGGGTGTCGCACTTATAACAGGTGTCCACTTTTGGTTTTTTAAAGGCGAGTTTTAAATTGTGAAATTCCCTCTCATAAATTGAACGGCTAACAAAATTTTCTCGTCCTTCTTTGTATAAGTCGTACATAATGCGCTAATTTAAATAGGAAGGTAAAAAGTTCTTGTCATTTGTACGCCTGGTGTAATGACTCTCATAGCTTGGAAATGATGTTATGTGAGCCCGTACCTCATTAAGTTCCTCCTGAGACTTTTTGTTTTGCGGAGATTTTTTTCCTCTTTGATCATCCTTAGTAATGCCGGATGTGTTAAGCATTTTATTTTTAATGGCATTTGATATAAACTTTTCTCTTTCGTCTAAAGATTTACTGAAAACAACCCTTGCACACAGAAACTCTTATGCCATTTACTTCTAGGGAATATTCGTAGGTTACTTCCCTACTTTTTAAACTCTCAGCTTTTCTTTTGCGAGAAACTTCTTTTTCTTTAGCATTTATGAGGTTCGCAATGAAAGTTACCCTTTTATCGTGATTCCCAAGCGACCGGTATTCGTCAAAAATAATTTTCCTAATTTCTTCTTTAAGAAAAGAATTGCATTTTTAAATGTTGTAATTGCCTTGCCTTAATTACTTTTCCGCTGACACTTACATAACTTTTGCCGCTATGCATTTTTTTAGTTCTTTCTTTCCTTATGCGCCTGGAATACTTCTTACCATTATTTCCCATGTTATCAACTGCTACGTCCTCACTTACTTGAGCTGATGGACTAGTTAATAAATAAATAAATAAATGGTTTCCCATTACATCCCATGAAGGGACTGGGGAGAACTTCTCACAATCACTGAGCTGTGCGCTTTCCAGTTTTCACTCACTGATTGGGACCTACAGTTTTACACCGTTTCCGAACGGTAATTTGAGAAGCTTTTTCATGGCTAGATACTCGATAGTGTCGCCGTCACTATGCGAGGTGACCGCCGCCGAAAGAAAATTTGAAGGTGCTCAGTGCCGGGTTCGAACCCAGGATCTCATGTACAAGAGCCGCGCACACTAACCATTGCACCACCGACGGCCATGGATGGACTAGTTGCAACTGTATTTATTTAGCTTACACTGGTTTCTTCTTCTGGGAAAAAATCCATATCCATAACACTATCATCGGAATCGAAAATGTTTGGACTAGTTGCAACTCCATTTATTTCGCCTTCACTGGCTTCTTTCTCTGGTACAAGATCCATAACGCTATCTTCGGAATCGAAAATGTTTGGCATAGCCGAAATAAGCGATGGAACTCGCGAGGACTCAGGTGAAGCTGTATTTTCACCAACAGAAGCAAATGGAGCGTTTCCTTATAAAAAGTTTATTAAATTCTTAATTCATATTACTGACGATTATAAAATATAATACACTTCCTGAGGTTTCCAGGATTTTCTAAACCTAAACTCATTGCACAACACTTATTGTTAATTATTAAATTGTAAACTGTTATTAAATAATGCGAACCCAATTCAGAGAAATACAAATTCATTCGCTCAATTGAGTATTGCGATTCATATGAAGAATAAACGCTATGTAACTAGATTAGACAGGCGATGAAATAACCGATTTCTTTTCTTTGTTGTTTCGTTTGTTGAGTGGTTTTTGATGTAGCGGCGCTAATGACGTGGTAAATGAGATAGCAAGAATTGATTATTCCGTTCCGTATAAAAGACTTAAGTTGACTTATGCCCTTAGAAGAATATTAAATGTTTCAAAGGCTTCGGTCACAAAGACTTAAGTCAACTTAAGACCTTAATACCAAACAAAATATGTATTTTTCTGACTTATTGCCTAAAGAGCAAACGATTACGATTGGATGCAGTTGTGCTAGAATTAAGTTATTGATACCAAACGAAAGAGAAAAAAAAATGTAGTTAAACCCAATCAAAAACTCAAAATGCATTTTTTTGACTTAAGACCTTATTCCCTAACGTCAAAGATATATCCATACAGTCGACGAACATTTTTCGTAGAGGTTATGAACAAATTACGTAGATTTCGTTTCATACACACTATGATAACACAGGGCAACAGTGATTCTGCGGTGCGGGCTTTCTAAGGAAATTTTGTTTGCATATGTTGATGAAGATCTAAGCCTATAATTTACTTTTTTTGAATTGACTCTGGTTCCCCAGATAAACCGTTATTTTAAAATTGGAGGAGGTTTCACCACACATTTTAGCATAATTCAAGAACAGTGTGTCCGATTTGGTTAAGTAAAACACTTGAAACTCCGCAGATAAATTACCTTTATGTTACACCTACAATGTTTTGTTACACCTACAATGTCAATAGTTTCGAAAATATTCAGAAACGTTTTGCAAAAAATAATTTTTTTTCATGGAAAATTTAAATTTTTTTGTTTTTTTAAAATTCATAAAAAGTCAATATAGTCACAAATGCAATTTTTTAATCCTTTGTTATAAATATAGACATGTTACAAATAAAATCGATTAACAAGTTTTGTTTAATTCACAATTTAGTGATGGTATCTCATTTTGATAAATTTTTCAAATGAATATTAATAACACAAATATTCCATAGGTATAGAAAACACGAGTTAAGAAAACCGTTTTGTATGGAATTTTCTATGCTATTTTTTGTTGGGACAGTTCCGTTGTGGGTTCCAGCAGTATTCTGCCATCATATGACCTTGGTGTCTTTCCTCCATGATCTTGATGTCCTGGTGGAATCATTTCCCTTGTTCTTCACTATAATCGCCGAGGTTGTCAGGAAATTTATCCAAATGTCAGTGCAAATAATGCACTTTTATACTCATATTAGCTCCTAGTTTTTGGAAATTCTGGAACATTTTGCTAGCAATTTATTTATTGCCCAAAAAATTTATGACAACTGATACAAAGCTTATCCAAGCTTCCACTTCCACCTCAGTCATGTGATTTGTGAAATCATCGTTGTTTATAAGAGTTCGGATTTGTGGCCTGTCAAAAACGCCTGCTTTTAACTTTTCTGTACTAAGACCTGGAAATGTTTGACAAATATATTTAAAGCAATCGTCATTCGTATCGAGAGCTCTTACAAAGTGTTTTATAAGGCCAAGTTTAATGTGGAGTGGTGGAAGAAAGATTTTTTCTCGACTTATCAAAGGTTCATGAACGATGTTAACTTTTCCTACAGTCATGTTTATCCTTGATGGCCGGTCTGTCCTGCTCCAGTGTTTTGTACGACTGTCCCACAGACATAGAAAACAGGGATATTTAGTGTATCCACTTTGCTGACCCAATAAAAAGTTTGCCATTTTTAAATCTACACAGACGGACCACTTGTGTTGATAATATGAAATCTTCTCTAACACCAGTTTGACGTTTTCATAGACTTCTTTAGGTTTAGTCAAATGACCTATTGGAACCATTATGTAGTAACACACAATTCAAACTTTTTTTGAGCTGTCTATGAAAAGTCTCCAGTCTTTTGGGTGGTATATTGGAGGGTCCATTAAATTTAAAAGCCCAGAAATATCATTACAATATACAATATCATTCACCTCGGTAAAGAAAGGAAGGCTGTCTCGCTCTCTATTACGGTAAGTAGTTAATGTTACGCTAGGCTGAATGCAACGCGTTTCTTTTAGTCTTGATGCAAGAAGTTCAGCTGATTTTTTCGATAAATTTAAATCTCGAATTCATTCTGCTCACCTTGCGAAAATCCTTGAAATGTACAACTGCATTCTTCGAACTCATTCTCACTGTTGTTGTCATTGTGACTATCTAGCATTTCAACATCATTAGAATATTTGGCTGATAACACTATGGAACAAATTGAAACTTTTTGCAAAGCACCAGATACTCACTATGCAGATTCGATAGTGGAACCAGAGTTGAGTAAAACCCTAGTTTAGTTTGGCTGGATTAGTAGCCGTTTTTTTTTTGCCCCTCAAAGTTTTTGAAAGTGGGTGTGACCACCAAAAAAAGGTGTCATCAGTTTTCTGCAAACCACTCCTTCAGTTTTGATGATAGCCGTAAATTATCATCGGTAAAGTTGTCGCTGACGGTCTGCAAAAGAAATGTTATTTACAAAGGTTTTCAAAAAAACATGTTTTCCGAGAGTTTGTCTAAAAAAAAACTTTTTTGAAAAAACGTATGTTTTTACTTTTTCGAGTATAACTTTAAAAAAATCAGCATTTTTTGCTTACTCTCTTCTAAAAAAATTAAGCATTTGAGATTGCAAACAAGTCTTCTGAACAAGGTTTTACAGTCTGAATACTTCTACATCCTCTAAAATGGCCCCAAAAGTGCATATTTCCAAACAAAAACCTCACTTTTTTGGGTTTTTGTTCGCTTAATAAAGGAAACATTTATAAAAATAAACGCGATTTTCTAATTATTTTTGACGATTTTTTCGAAGATTTTGACGATTTTCTGCCCAACTTATCTAGGAACCTTGCCGAAGCTTTGTTTGGTTCAATTCCCTCTTCACTATCTCTTATCTTTTCGAAGTTAACACGAGTAACATATTTATCAGTAAACCAAGTGTTTATTATAACTTGATAATATTTATCACTCTCTTCAGCTTTGAGGATAGCTTTGAACCTTCTTATGCAAATTTGTTTCTTACAGTCAGTTAAAAGAATTCTCCTATCAAAGGTACCGAACAAAATTATTGTTCCCTTACTTTTTCTAAAAAAGACTTGAAATAAAGTGGAATAACTTTTGAACATTCAACATTTTTTCTACACTCATCAGCAAAAATGAAGTTTTTGAATAACTAAAGCATTTCTATGAAAAATTCTATGGAATCTAAAACTCCCTAAAAGTAAAATCTTACAAAAAAATTAATTTTTTTTATTCTTTTTGAGAAAAAAATTTAATTTTCATCATAAAAATAATGAAATAAATACCGGTATTGGTAAATTTTCACTATGCAGCGTTGGTGGCTTAACGGATTGAACGTTTGGGTACAGCGAAGACCGCCTTTTATATCGGTTCTTGTCTTTTACATTTACAGCGCAAAAGTGACAATCATCAAGGTGGTTTCTTGGCTCTGCTCACGTCATCGGTATTCCAAACGCAAGCCCTTTGCGTTCTCCTTTACTCCAATATCGAAGTGACTCCACACAAGTTTTACAAAATGTATGTGGGATCCAACATATGCTTGTTGTCCAAGTTGTTGTCCAAAATATGACTTCTAAGCTTGTTTTACAAAACCTGTAATATTATTTAGTTGCTTTTCTGCACAATATTTACCACATATGTCGGTGTTATTAGCACAAGATTTACGTGAAGAGCTCATTTTATTATTTTTTAATATTTTTTTTATTCACTTATCTCTCACAAATCGTATATTAGGCCGGCCTACTTAAGTTGTTATAATTATGTGTCGTGTTTTTTATAGCTATGGAATATTTGTGTTATTAATATTCATTTAAAAAATTTATCAAAATGAGATACCATCACTTAAATGTGAATTAAACCAAAAATTGTTAATCGATTTTATTGAAGTATGGCTACTTTTATTTGCAACGTATGTATGTTTATAACTAAAGATTAAAAAATAGCATTTGTGAGTTTTTTTTTATGAATTTTAAAAAAACAAAAGAATTTAAATTTTGAATGAAAATAAAATTTTTTTGGAAAAAGTTTCTGAATGTTTTCGAAACAATAGTCTTTATAACAAAAAAAAATTGTATCAAAAAGCATTGTAGGTAATTTAGCTGCGGATTTTAAAATTTTTTACTTAACCAAATCGGACAAACTATTCTCGAGTTATGCTAAAATGTGTGGTGAAACCTCCTTCATTTTTAAAATAGCGTTTTATCTCGCGAACCAGAGTCAATTCAAAAAAAAGTGAATTATAGGATAAGAATATCACTATCTCATACATCTAAATTGACTCCAAAAAGTTGAACCGCAGAAAAAATCTTCATTTTGTCACCCTGTGTAATGGTTCATAGATCTTTGGCTGAAAGGATTTTATTTTATAAGGATTTTATAATATTTCTGAAGGTAAGTTTTCCAGTATTTTGACTCGTGGACAGATCAATGTTAAAAGTTTATGTCTTTTGTGCCTGAACCACGAGGTCTGCCTCCACATCGCCCCTCAATTAGTCCTATGGGGAAATATTCTGAACGATTAGACTGTTGTTTACCCTAAGGGTTACAATGTTAAGCACACTGATATCAACATAAATAGACAGAGGAATAAATTTTCAGTACTTCATAGCGACGTCTGATACATTCTAGGGTTACAATATGAATTTGAATACTTCTTTCTAATATTCTAAGGAATATAACAATGCAGTCATGTTTTCGCTTAATATTAAAAACGCACTCGAATATTTCCATTCATCCTAGACTCCTAGACTCGTTTTGTGTCAACTATTCCAAACTGCCTGGTGGGATGAGATGTCCTCCGTTAAAAGCATTTAAAACAACTGCATTAAGCTTTTAAGTGCCACAACTCAAACTTAAACATTGAGCCACCTACAAAATCAACCCTCTGCATCTTATTGCCCTAACTAAGTACTAACTATACATAGTCCCTCATCAGCAGCATCTTCTTCAGCTGTGCTGTCATTGTCTTCATCGTCATAAATACTTCTACTGTTCACACTATTGTTATCCTTCATCACCCACCCACTTCATGTCTGTATACTGCGTAGACAGGGGCGTCAAACGAATGATGAATGATACTTTGTTCTTGTATCCCCTCAGATGCGATTAAAGTTTTGTGTTCTCTCCTTCCGCCCCTTTGCACTTCAAAGAAACCGTTTAGTTTTATACCTTAATGTTGAATTTCCCTCCAAAAAAGCAAATAGTTTCAATTTCATTCATATTGAAGCAGCCAGGAGGTTGGTCCTTTGGTCGGGTCTGTGAAGTGTGATAAAGTTCACACATCTCATTAAACCAAGAAAATGAGGGTGAGAGAGGATATGATGTGTTGGCAAAAAGGGTATTTATCAAAAGGGATTAGTTAGATCCTTACGTGGTACAGAGAAAAGGAAACGTTTTAATTGCCGTTCGACAATAATTTTATAATTGAAATTTGTTGGTTTTTGTTGGCAAAATTCAGAGGAGTAGGGATTTCATTGTGGTTGGCAAAATTAAACTATTAGCAAAGTTTTACTTTTAAAATGTCTGTTTTAGTTAAATTGTTTAAGACTAAGGGACCAAAGGCTTCGCACGAATTCGAAGATTTATGGAGGCAGATGGATTTTAATAATCCAAAAACTACACTGTTACGAACTGATCTCTTTTTTGACATTTACTACAGTTTTATTGGGCTGAACAAAATATTTTTTCGCGATGAATGCGAGGGCCGTACAACCTACTTCCCAACTTAATTGGTCAGATACAACCAGTTTAGACTAGAGGAATTAGGAATTAGAGGAAGAAATCATATCTCCCCCTGGCTGGATCAGTTGCAGTGGCAAGCATAATTGAAACAGGTTTCCCATAATGGAAGGTTCAAGTTTAAATTTCAAGCTGCTTTTAATCTTAGAACTAAAAGATTTTTTTTAAATTTTACTTTGATATGAAGTTTGTTTTTCATTTCCCGCTAAACTAATTTTTCGACGACTTTGCATCAACAACGATGATTACGACTTTGCAGGAAAAAAAATGCTAGATTTCCTTTATGCAACGCTGTTTTATCTCACACTACGGACGAATAGTACGTTTGTTTACAACCATTTCAATCAAAGCGCATTGATGTGGTGGTACTACTAGAATAGCCAAGTTATTTACTTTACTTACTTTTGTCATTTCTCTCTTTTTGTTCCTCAAACAGTTATTTTTTTTTTTACTTTTTAGTTTTCTTTTATTTTTGGAATATATTTGTACTGAATTTTATTGTGGAAAAATGCCAGACACAGAGAATTGCTTATTGTTGTAGGCTTGATGTGTTTGTTGTCGTAGTAACACTACCTCGTCAATGCACCTTGAATTTCAATCAAATCAGGAAAAATCCCAATTCGAACACTTCGGATGTTGTTCGGACATTTGATACGAAATCGGGAAAATATTTTGCAGTGCGAATGACACTTCAATAGAAAGGAGTAGTGCAGAAGTACTCTTCGACTAGCAGCAAAGCGAAACAGACTAGTCGCTGTTCATTTCCCCGTTAATGCTTTCAAGTGACGATTTTAACATTGGGCTGTCACACGAAAATCACTACTCTCTTTTGTGTCTCTTTCGGAGTGGTGTATCAGTGGACAGTTTGGGAGTGGTGTACGATCGCAGAGTTTGGGAGTTGTGCACGACTGCAGAGTTTGGGAGTTGTGCACGACTGCAGAGTTTGGAAGTTGTGCACGACTGCAGATTTCGGGAGTAATTTTCCACTAGTCGCCTTTGAACTAATCGACGAGTAGGTAGTTAGTTTGTGGGTAAATTGATATTGAGGAATATTAAATAATGTACACACAGATTTTATTCTAATACCTTTATTTTAATTATTTATTAAAAGTGTTAAAAAGCGAATTAAAAACTTAAATTACATAAAAAGTACAAAACTTAAATTTGTATACAAAATTCTTCAATGGCTTCAATATTATAGTTTTCAAAACGTTAAGATATAAAGAAATTAAAAAAATTAAAATTAATTTAACAAACCAACAATTGTTGACAGCTGTTAACAGCATTGCCAACCTAAACATGTGTTGATAATGATGCCAAGTTAAAAAACGAGTTCAGCATACAAATCGTATCCGTTGCGACCGCTGACATTTATTCCAGTATACTCGTATCACCACTCCTCAGGCGTCAATGCCTCGACCTTCTTTTGCAGGGGAGCTATAATGAAAATATACGTGTATCGGAGTTTTGAAAGTTTACGTCTGAATTTTTTTTTAAGGGGGGGCTGAAATTTTCCCCCTTTTGAACATGCTTTTGATGAATCCGCATGGGAAACCATATCATCCTTACATTTTAGGTATAGGATGTGATGTGTTCAGGATTTTTATATACAAATTTACGAGAAATATCTGTGTGAAATTCTTAAAGGTAAAAATATTTTAAAATGCACTAAAAAATATTCCGCATAAAATTCTGCTGTAAGTTGCTTAACACACCAAACAAAATATTCAGACGTAAACTTTCAAAACGCCGATACACGTGTATTTTCTTACAGCATCTACCAGTATCCGTTGACAGAAGCTTGTTATTTTAGAAAAAGTTTCATTTTGATCCACGGTGTAATGGGTAATTATCTTTAGATCGTTAGAAAGGGACAAACCTCTTTTTCTGGATTTTTTGCGGATCTTCTATCTAGAGAATGCATCCCGGGTATTTCCGCCCTTCCAAACTTATTTTCTATCTTTTTTGACACATTTTTAAAAATATTTTGAACTTTACTCCAAGAAATGTTATCTGACACTAAATTATCTACAACGTGGGACCATCTAAGGGGTTTCAATGGCACAGCTGATCAAATAGCCATTAGAGGGATATATAAATAAGCATTAGAATGAGAGACAAAAGAAGACATATTTCTGTCCATCTTATGCCAACCAAAGAGTAAGTTACCAAAGCAACTCGAACTCGATGAAATGGTCGTCATGAAGAGGCTTCGAAGAGAGTATTGAAGGCTCTTTTGTATTGCTCAACCATAGACGAATTTAGTATAGACACATTAATTCTCTCATCTGACGTTTCATTTCACACTCGTCGTCGTAGGTTTGTGGAAATGAGAGAAATTCGACACAAATTAACTTACAGCAGGTGGAGGTACAAGAAGTGTTTACTTAACTTGTTATTTTGTACTTTTTTATTGACATTTATCTTTGGTATACATTTGTTTTGTATTTTGCCATAAAAACACGAAATGCGGTTGTTGTTTCTTTGTTGGACGTTGTGTATTATTGTCTCTATCTGGTATTATTGAACCCATGCTTTCCACCATTCAATGGTTACTTGCAACCATACCTATGACGTTTAATTTATTGAGAGAATTAATGTGCCCATGTTAAATTCGCCTATGAGCACAACACCTTGGCATAAACTAAACTAAAATGGGAATCCCCTTTTTCTATTTATGCTTTGTAACCGAAAAATATTTTTACATTAACAACGCAAATCAACACAAAAACGACGCAACTTCGTAGACAGAAAATTTTAGAAAAACGCAACATCGAAACGACGCACATCGAAGCGACGCAAACCGAGGTATTAGTGTATTCATAAGACAGAAGATTTTAAATTGTGGATTAATATTTCAAATTTTTTATGAATAATAAGGGCGGATCATTAAGTCCGTGACTCTTCGAACTACCCTCGTAGTTAAATGAAATGCAACAGTGCTTCCATCAAGTACCACCTGTTAATAGACTACTGTCAAATTTTGAGCCGGTTCCGTCATTTACTTTGCGTTTAACAGCTGCTCATAAAATACAACCTCGTGCATTTTTTAAAAAATGGGTAAAAGGTGAATTTCGATTGCTCATTAAACATTATTTTTTGCGAAAAAAAAACTGTCACTCAAACCAAGGAAAAACTTAATAAATAATATTGGGACTCTGCACCATCAATTTCAATTGTAAAAAAATGGTTTACTGAATTTCGTTGTTGTCCCACAAGTACAAATGACGTTGAACGTTCTGGACGGCCAATTGAGTTCAATACACCGGAAAATGTCGAAAAAAATGGTGTTGGCCGATCGAAGAGTAAAAGTTCGTGAGATTATTGATGCCATACGCATTTCATATGGCAGTGTGGTTTCGATTTTAAATTATCAATTGGGTTTAATAAAGCTGTCTGAAAGATGGGTGCCGCGTTTGCTCTCAATTGACGATAAACGCACGGGTGCACACGTGTGGTCTCAATGACAAAATTCCATGAATTGGGCTACGAATTAGTACCTCATCCGCCATATTCTCCGGATTTAGCCCCCAGTGACTATTTCCTTAAATGGCGGCATTCGATAGTCCAATACGGGAGAAACTCTATGAAGCAATGTCTGAGCTTGGCGTTCCTGCAAAACTCAGACGCCTTTGCAGGATGACCTTGACGAACACCCTATCCCGCAGTGAAAGTTGGTAGGGATCTTTCGGAATATTTCGAAACTAAGCGGGACCGCAGGTAAGGCGACACCCTATCGTGCGATCTCTTTAACATCTTAATGGAGATCATTATGAGAAAAGCTGCAGTCAACATTAATAAAACCATCAGCAGCAAAAGTCACATGCTGCTCGCGTATGCTGATGATGTAAATATCATTGGGCGCCCAATTAGAGAAGTTACTGCGGTTTTTTCGAGAATTGAGAAGGAGTCAGCACAAGTGGGTCAAGACAAAATTAATGGTTTCAACGACGAATAGGTCAAAGCGTGAACGTTGTAAACCGTTATAATTTCGAGGTAGTGGACGAATTTATATACCTCGGATCTGCCGTAAACAAAACCAACAACGTCACCCTTGAGATCAAACGGAAAATTGTGCTTGCAAATATATGTTATTTTGGGCTAAGCAAACACTTTAGAGATAACGCCCCCATCTCTCGAGTAATAAAGTCCAGCTGTACCAGTCTCTCATACCACCTGTCTGGCTTTATGGCGCAGAATCCTGTGTCCTATCGCAAGCCGACGAAACATCTGTAGGAGTCTTCGAGAGAAAAATACTCCGAAAAATGTATGGCCCTATAGTGCACAACGGCGAGTATCGGCGACGCATGAAGCATGAGCACTATAGCTATATCCCGACATTGACATAGTTAAGTGGATCAAAATAACGCGATTGCGCTGGCTAGGCCATGTCAGTAGAATGAATGAAGACGAACCAGCATGAAGGGTTTTCGAAACCGAAATCGAAGGAAGACGAAAAATAGGAAGACCAAGACTCAGCTGGAAGGATCAGGTTGACGAAACCCTGCGTACACTTGGTATTGCCAACTGGAGAAAGAAAGCAAAAGATCGAACTGGTTGGCGAAATATATTATCTTCGTTTTGTAAGGTCCCTGACTTCCTGGGGTTGTTCGAGACTGGATAAGGAAGTAAGTAAGACTATTTCCTATTTCCGAACCTAAAAATGGCTCGGTGGAAAGAGATTTAGCTCCAACGATGAAATTATTGATCAAACAAATGCCTATTTTATGGACCTCGAACAATCCTATTTTTTGGAAGGGATACAAAAAATTGGAGAAACGTTGGACTAAGTGTATTGAGCTAAAAGGAGATTATGTTGAAAAATGATTTTTTTTTTGCAAAAAAAAATGTGTTTCATTCAAAAAGTCACGGACTTAATAATCCGCCCTATTTATTTCCTATTTAGTTTTATCATCCGTTCAAGATGTTATTTTCTTTCATAATTTTCCCAGGTCAAGTTCAATTTCTACAAATAGTACTTTTCTAACAAAAAATCCCTATAATATGTGATGATATACCTAAATACTTGTAGAGAAGGGAGCTGGCGATATGCCTTCGTGGTCATTGAAATAGCTACACTCAAAAAATGAAGTTCGCTATTAATAGCAAACAATGTATGCTACTTATCAGCAGACAATTTGTTTGTTATTACAGCAAATGAACTGCAATAACAACAAACTTTTTGCAGGGTTGATAAGATAGCTGATATACTGTTTGCTGAAACAACAAACCAATGTTCGCTGTAATAGCAAATTTGTTTGCTTTCCCCTTTTCAGCAGACTTTTCTGCTGTGTTTACCAACATTTTGTTTTTTGAGTGTATATTCTGAACCATCCACCATAATAAGCAATTTCACATTATATTTTTTTAGTAACTTGATCTATGAAAATTTACTTTTTGTTACAAGAGTACTTTTTCATAGAAATTGATCTTGAATCGGGGAAAGAACATAAGGAACATAATAATATTTATTACATAAATTAAGAGGTTATGGGGTTTCAGTTTCAAGATTCAGCAAAACAAGATTGGTTGAGTATTTTTGGACCAGGCGGCATCATATAGAAGAGCAAATCTTCATTTCATTTAGTTGGGTAGGCAAATATTTGCATCATCCGATATGTGATTGACAATAAGCGAAAAGTTGACAGCAGTGACAGCGATTCACAAATTTAAACTGTACAAGAAACGTTTACGAATCATTGATTTGGAAAGTGGACTCTAGGATTTGAGTTATGTGCAACAATATAATTTACACCTGCAGGCGTCTCTATTTAAATTCACAAAATCTTCGCATTCAAAGGGGAGTTTCATTCTACTTTCTATGGATTGAATTGACCACCTGAATTCGACGCAAAAGCGAGAGTGTATCACGTCTATTCAAGGGATGACAATTAAAGGGTGATCATAACCAAATTATTAATCCAAAATATTAGAGAAGAGATTCCTCTCTCAAACAAACACAATACTATAATAGATTTCCCTCCATAAATAAACAAAAATGTTTACACCTAACTGATCTCTCCTCCAGAAAAGTGACCGATAAGATATCTCAAAATAAGCAGTAGTACTATTTACATACAAGAACATGTAGAGAACAAAACCCAAACGCGATAAAGATCCTCAGGTGAAATTTGCTAAGAAATTGTATTGAAATCCTCAACAATTTCTTTAGCTTCATTGTAAGCAACCCAAAGTTCATCTGATTGTGGTCACCTCAGCAACACTCAATTTCAGCTATAACACCACCAGCAACAGTGGCAGCTCTAACTCTAGCCAACTTCACACCACATCACAACAATGGCGAGGAACCCAGCCATGGCATGACGATACAGTGCAATACATAGGTTCAGCTCTTGTACCCGCACTTGGCCTTTTTGGTTAAAGACAAGAAGTTCGTTCGTTCTTTCACTGGGCCTATGGTCAAACAGACCCAAAGTATACCAAGAGCTGTATTTTTATTATTTGGTTTTTGCTATCCATGGTGAACTTGAATACAATGGATGATGCTCGAGTACTCGTTCATGCTTTTGTTGCTTCTGTGGCCATTGTTGTTGCTGTTGCCAAAGCGTAAACAGAAGTCAAATCGAATCAGTCAAATGTCCCCATGGGGCTCATATGTTACACGAGTTTTGTTTGCTACATGGCATCTCAATGACTGACGGGTCGCAGCAAACTTGTTCGCTAGCTTAGAACTATTTTGTGTTTCTTTATGATAAATGGTCTAAGGAACAACTACATACATATGTAAAGGGTTTTCAAATAGGTCCTTGCCAACTTTGAATTTAATTTGTCATCCCACTATTTCACTGATCATCTAACTGTTACTCTCCTTGTTTTCAGTAAACTCGAAATTTTCATCATGGGAAAGTACACGAACGAACAACGCATGCAAATTATAAAATTAAAATGTACTACCGTAATTCGGAGTCAGTGACTGCATCTTTAAGAGCGTTAACTCCAATTTTCGGTCGTTAATCTCGCCCTAGTAGACAAGCAATAACAAGTTTATTGCAAAAATTTGAGTCCACATATTCATTGTGTGATGCTTGCGTGCCAGTGAGACAACGGGTTGGCCGAAATGACGAAAATATCGCTGCCGTTCAGGCGTCCGTAGCAAACGATCCAAATCAGTCGATTCCGCGGCGTTCTCAAGAACTGGGCATCGCCAGGACCACTTTATGGCGAATTTTGCGTAAAGATATTGGTTTACACCCATACAAGATCAAGTTGACTCAAGTATTGAAGCCGATGGACCATTTGACGCGACGTACGTTCTCCGATTGGGCTCTGCAGAAGATGCGCCAAGATGATGAATTTCATCGCAAAATCATCTTCAGTGACGAAGCTCATTTTTGGCTCAATGGGTTCGTCAATAAGCAAAATATGCGTTATTGGTTTGGTGAAAATCTACATGTGCTTCATGAATCACCACTTCATCCACAAAAAATAACTGTTGGGTGCGGTTTGCATGCCGGCTACATCATTGGGCCATATTTGTTCATCGAAAATAACGATCGTCACGTTACTGTGAATGGCGATAGTTATGATTACCGATTATTTTTGGCCCGAATTGGAAAACATGGACTTGGACGACATGTGGTTTCAACAGGACGGTGCCACAAGCCATACAGCACACGTTACAATCGATTTATTGAAGAATAAGTTTGGTGAGTGTAATATCTCAAGAAATGGACCAGTCAATTGACCGCCTCGTTCGTACGATTTAACGCCTTTAGACTTTTTTCTTTGGGGCTACGTCAAATCATTGGTCTATGCCAACAAGCTGACGACGTTGGAAAAACTCAGAGTCAACATTGAACGCGAAATAGCGGCTGTTACGGCCGAAATGTGGGACCGAGTCATGGGTCCAACGAATCGGCTGCTTCCGACGTGCCCGCGGTGGCCATATGAACGAAGTATTTCAAATCGATCATAATGTTTTGGAATAATTTCAAAAGGGTTTGCATTTTATTTCTTTTATTTAAGTTGTCATGTCCTTATTGGAAATCCCTTTATTAGAAAATAATTGAATTTTTAAATGTATTTGAAATCCGTACTCTCAGTTTTATGAAATAACACTGGGGCAGAATTGTGACGACCGTCGATTTATTCAAAACTAATAATTTATATTTCATAACCGTTTTCAGTGTCAGATAAAGTGTCCAAATCCGAAACCGAAAATTCGGTGTAACCCGTTAACCGGTGTTTTGTTTACATTTTAGGTGTAAAAAAAACTGAAATATCGTTTATCCGAGTTTCAATCAATTTATGATAAATCGCCGCTGCGCCAGCAAAATGGGTTATGTGTAATTTAAGAAAAAAATATTTATTGGATAATTGAAAACCGTTTGAATATATACATACGCTAACGTAGCTCTTTCTTGAAAATTGCATGGACTTCGTTGTCAACAAAGTAGTAGAACAAATGTCCCAAGAAAATTTTAGATTTCTAGCTTTCCTGAAAAATTAACACATAACCGTTTTCGTTGGCGAGGCGACGAAATATCCTTCAAAAATTTAAAATTATATACTAAAAGTTGACTTTAAACTTGTAATGAAATTTTCGCATTACGAAACAGGATGTCTATTCTCAAATGTGATTTTATAGTTTGAATAGGTATAAATAAGAATTGCAAATAATTTTGTTTTCAATTATCAATATGACAATAATTTAAATACAAATTAAAAAAGCTTCTCATACCCTATACTATTCATTACTCTTTGGCGACGCAGACCGCAATCCCATCATACTTCTTTTGAGGAAGAGACTATTGTTGTGCAACAACCACGTATGTGATGCTAACGCTGTGTGTTGATAGCATGTGTTCACTTTGATAGATTGCCCTCTTTGGCGACGACGACCTGCTTGTTTGTTCGCTGCCGCTACATCAATACCATCATACTTATTTTCAGGCAGATACTATTGTTGTACAACAACCACGTATGTGCTGCTAACGCTGTATGTTGTTTGCATGTGTTCACTTTGATAGATTGCCCTCTTTGGCGACGACGACCTGCTTGTTTGTTCGCTGCCGCTACATCAATACCATCATACTTATTTTCAGGCAGATACTATTGTTGTACAACAACCACGTATGTGCTGCTAACGCTGTATGTTGTTTGCATGTGTTCACTTTGATAGATTGCCCTATCCGTTCCTATAGATGTTAACACATCAAAAATATAAGAGAAACCAATTGAGTGTTTTCGTTTAAAATCAACAGGTTTCTTTACTTGTCACAATTTTTGGGATAAAAAAAAGTTAGTTTAGAATAAAGGGAAAGGATTTTTGCGATGATCTTTTTTTGCGGGAAACGACAGAAACAAATAACAAATTTGGGGTTTGGATTATTAAATAAATTATGCCACAAAGAGACATCAACTTTTGCGGTCAGCAGTAAGACCAAGTAGCAAACGAAATATTTTTGCAACAAAATAAATATTTTTGCGACAAACGATTTCTAAACGTTTATTTTTACAAAGTTGTAAATTATTTTAAACTAGCAGACTATTTTGTCGATTAGCGAGTAAAGTTATTTAAACTGCAGCGGGTAGCATTCGAAATTTCACGAGACGATCTTTTCGATGTTTGTGACATATCATCTTCAGGAGCGAGTACACTTTTCTACTTGTTACGCAGAAAATATCAGTCAATTGTTATTCAGAGAATATTAATTGTTATTCAGAAAAATATATTAAGAAACGATCAAATCAAATTCAAAATTTCCCACGGAAATTCAGAAAATACCATTTGATATACAGAATTTTTATTTGAAAATCAGATAATATCAAATGAAATTCAGAAACAATCAGTAGAAATTCAGTAAACTCAAGTTGAAAATCAGAAAATAGCTACTGAAGTTCATAAACCAATTATTTGAATTTCGGAAAGTTTTAATTGAAGTTCGGAAAACATTAATTGAAATTCGGAAAACATTAGTTGAAAATCAGAAAATACCAATTGAGACTCAGGGAATACAAATTGAAATTCAGAAAAATTGCAATTAAAATTTCATGTCGATGTATACATTTGTCTGAATATCAATTGATATATGTATTCTGAGTATCATATGATATTTCCTGAATTTCAATTGATATTTTCAGAAGTTTAATTGAAGTTTTTAGAATTTCAAGTGAGGGCCCGCTGAAAGAATGTATCAGCTCCACAAAAGTTCATTTGTGAGAAATCAAATTAAAGTGAATTATGTAATTTCGTAAATGTGGTGCAATTGGTAGTGTGCGCGCATCTTGTACTTGAGATCCCTGCTCTGATCACCTCGCATAGTGACGGCGACACTATCAAGTATTTAGCCATATAAAAGCTTCTCAAAATACCGTTCGCAACCGGTGTAAAACTGTAGGTTCAAATCAGTGAGTGTAAAACTATCCATGGGATGCAAAATTTCTTCATGGGATGCAATGGGTAACGATTTTTTTTTTTTATTGACGTAAAACATAATACATAATATTGGCCACAAGTTGTTCAAAGAAAACAAAACTTTGGGACAGTTTACAGTCTGCGAAATCTTAAAATTAAAATTGTAGTTAACTCGTTCTTGCGCCGGTTGAGTGGATGATTTCAATTGGTATCGCAATAATTTTATTTTAGAGAAGCAAAACACCTAATCTTTCGAGTCAATCATTTTTACTCTTTACCCATGATTTTTTCATAAAAAACGATTTCTGATTTGGCAACATTAGTTTGAGCAAGATCCATAACATCCGGGTGTTTAGGCCATTTCAGGGGAATAGGTCAAAGATATGCCTTATCAAAATCTAACGCAGTCGTTCCTTTATGCGCGAAATAAATGTTCATTAATTTTTCTTCATTGAAATTATGACAAATTTCATCACCTCAATGAAAAGGTTCTTCAGTTTGAAAATTGTGCGTTACATCACTTTTTCAGCTTCATTGAATTGATGATCTTTTTTACATGAATCTTCATCATGGGACTTTAGCAATAACACTGTGCGACACCAAAAAAATGATGGGGTTCTGGCAACGGATTCTGGTAGAAAGGTCTAAAAAAAATACACGTATAAAAAAACACACGTGTATCACCATTTTGGAGAAGTTTTTTTGCTAGTTTTCAAAAAAAGTAAAAATTATGTTTATACGTGACAGTTAGAGCGTTAATTTGTTCCACAAAAATATTTATCTGACTATTTTCTATAAAACTTCTGAACATATTTTGTACCTCAGAAATAAGGAACACACAATTTTGCATGCCGATATGTTGCAGGAAAGTTCCGTGGAGCGGAAACTTTTGACCCCCCCCTAAAACAATATTCTGATCAGATCTGGCAAAATGCCGATACACGTATATTTTTTTTAGACCTTTCTACCAGAATCCGTTGACAGAACCCCATCATTTGGAAAAAAAATCTAATTTTGTCTCGCAGTGTAATTAGTGGGATTGATTCAAATTATGGGCATAGTATTGAAAAAATAAAGAGAAAAATAAAAAACCACACCATTTCCAATTGAAATTTGAAAAATATCAATTTAATTTTGAAAAATATCAATTGAAATTTGAAAATTATATTTGAAATTTGAAATAAATCAATTGAAATTTAAAAATTCTATTTGAAATACATCAATTGAAATTTAAAAAACATCAATTGAAAATTGAAATACATCAATTGAAATTTGAAAGACATCAATTGAAATTTAAAATTCGTCACTTGAAATTTACAAATTATTAACCGATTTTATGTATTAGATTTGTAAATTACAATTGATGTATTTTAAATTTCAATTGATGTGTTTTACATTTCAATTGATGTATTTCAAGTTTCAATTGATGTATTCCAAATTTCAATTGATGTATTCCAAATTTCAATTGATGTGTTTTAAATTTTAATTGATGTCTTTTAAATTTCAATTGATGTATTTCAAAATTCAATTGATGTATTTCAAATTTCAATTCATGTTTTTCAAATTTCAATTGATGTATTTCTAATTTAAAATAGAATTTTCAAATTTCAATAGATGTATTTCAAATAGAGTTTTTAAATTTCAATTGATTTTTTTCAAATTTCAATTGGAAATGTTGTAGTAGAAAATTGAAAATAAAAAAAAAATAATAGAAAATAGTGCAATGGGCTGAAACCCATACCCACGCTATGAGCATTTTCTATTTGGTCTGATACCCAGTTCTTTGGAATATTTTACAATGAAAAATATTCCAAAAAGTTTGGTTACACATTATCAAAGTGTCGCCAAACTTACATCAAATTGATGACAACCTTACATCTAATTAACGAAAATTTACATC
Organism: Phaonia tiefii; assembly: GCA_963931995.1. Classification (NCBI taxonomy): domain Eukaryota; kingdom Metazoa; phylum Arthropoda; class Insecta; order Diptera; family Muscidae; genus Phaonia; species Phaonia tiefii. The sequence continues at coordinate 164,026,053 of OZ008367.1, forward strand.
AAATTGATGAACAACTTACATCAAAACCTGATGATACAACCGGACGACAAATTTACATCAAATTGATGACAAATTTACATCAACTTGATGCAACGTTGTCGTTGTTTCAACATAAACTATTGGTGAAATATGAGTGACAGATTGATGAAATGTTCTTCAACAATTCAATGAAATGTGTCATAGGTTGGAAATTGAGGAAATATTTCATCAAATTGGAGAAGGAATTCATAAATTTGATGAAGCTCTTTCTTTCAGTGTACTTCCTCCATCGTATCCAGTGTTGATCCCACTCTGACAATCGGGCAACCACCTTGACCCCTCTCGTACACACAGAGTCACGACTTTATCATGAGGATCTTCCGTTTGGTTCCTTTGATTACTGTTTGTTTACTAAAGAACTGTTTAAGGTCATCTAACATGTTGAATATTATATCCTGATATGATGGAAGGACTATAAATTTACTGCTGGTCATCCTTATTATTCTGATGTAATCCGAAGGGGGATAAACTCGATCATTCTTTTGAATCTCCTTTTCCATAATTCCAAAAACCCTGTCGCTGGGAATAAGACTGTGTCGTGGCTCTGGGTATCTTTGAACAATCGAATCGACCCTTTTGTATTAGATTTTCGAGGAATTCCATCATGGTATAATTCATATTTTGGGACACGCAGTTATCCGAGAAAATGCATAGTTCTCGTACCTGAAGATTAATGGCTGTATTCATGTGTTGGTCCAAGAAGCTGATAGATACATTTGGGGGGTTTCTTCCGGTCACTTTATCATACATATACAAACTGTGGGTCCCTTCTTGCCTGAAAAGATTCCAAAATTGCACAGCCAAAGTTGTCGCTTGATTTTTTTGAATTTCAGTTGTTATTTTCTGAACTTTATTTGATGTTATCTGAATTTCAATTGATATTTACTGATTATCAAATGGAAATTCTGAATTTTAGTTGATATTTTGTGAATTTGAATTAGAAAATTTTAAAATAAATTAAAAGTTGTCAGCCACCGCAATGTCTGTTTAAACATATCCCTTTCTTTCCACCCACTTAGGTAAAACTTTCAAAACTCTTGTGGGAAGTGTGACCACCATACGGCCTTTTGGGTTTGAAATATTTTCTGTTTCTTATTCCATTTTAAAGTTATAACCAGGAAACATCGCTAACAAGGCAAAAAAACGCTTTTGATTTTGTTTTCAACCAAACTTTAGAATCAAACCCTCAAAGCCACAACTCGTGGAGTTTTTGTGGAATTGCCAGTAAAGTAAATTTGCCACAGTTTCACTTTAGACAGCAGTCACAGCGTGATTTGGGTATCACTCACGCTCTGTGTTATATGGTGGTTTAGGCCACTTTTAACCAGACCAAAAAAATACTAGAGAAAAGTAGGAAGCAAAACAAACCACCATATAAACGCCATCCATCAAAATGTAACCATTTGCTTTCTGTTTTCGTTGGGGATTTGAGTTTTTTATTTCGTCTTCTTCAATTTCATTTCTAGTATTTCAATTTCAATTCAAGAACCGTTTTGGAAATTCTTTAGAGTTTATTGATGTTGTTGCTGTTATTGGTAGAGGTTGAATTCAGCTGCGTAAATTTCGCCTCCTCGTCTTCCATCACACTTATGCCCAATACTGACTGACTGACTGGTTTCTATGATGGTGGCGCGCGAGGGCCGCTGCCGTTTTGGTTGTGGTCGTGATGACGATGATGATGATGTTGATGTCGTTTTAACTTAATTTGGCCAACGGTAGCATTTAACGTCCAATTCATTTCATGGCCTGGCTACTGCTTCAAACTGCTTCAACTTCCTTCCTCTTACTCTCCCTCACCCTAATCAGCCACAACATTATGATCACATCTCCGGCAGAAAGTTGGAAGAAAACGAAAATATGTAAGTTTGGAAGATGTAGGAACTGGATACGCTTGTTACTGATTCTCTTCTGGCCATCATGCCCAAAGTAGTAGCTGTTCAGCTTTTGTTTATTTGTTAGAAGTTTTATTTGTTGTATCGGGTTTATTGTTCTTGTTATTTGATTGTGATTTCTTTCTTTGATTCCAACTAAGCGCAGAAAAGCGCGTTACCAAAAATAGCAACATCAAATGAAAAAGCTGAATATCAACTTGTCGCCTTCCGCAAATAGCGAAAATGCCAAGAAAATTATAAATAATCGAATGATTTTCGAAGATATCTGAGGTATGCATGAAATAGATGCTTTAGAAAATCGAAGAAGCTGCAGACTTGTTTCGATTTAGTCCTAAATGATTTACATATTTTCATATATCACAAGCTTTGAAGTTTTCCCGAAACTAAACGTAATTTTTAACGAATCTAATCTAATCTCATCAAAATCTAGCTAGTTTCCGATTACATTACATCCCATGACGGAATTGGGGAGAGCATCTCACAACCAGTGAGCTGTGAGCTTTCTACTTTTATACTTACTGATTGGGACCTACAGTTTCACTCCGGTTCCGAACGGTATTTTGAGAAACTTTTTCATGGCAGAATATTCGTTAGCGTCGCCGTCACTATGCGAGGTGACTGCCGCCGAAAGAAACTTAAGGTGGTCAGAGCAGGGATCGAAACCAGGATGTCATGTACAAGAGGTGCACACACTGACCATTGCACCGCCGACGGCCACAATAAATATCCTCTAAATTAATACCCTTTAAAAAATCTGTATTTTTTTGTTTGGATGCAAATATAACATGTTTGCAGCTTGTCGCAAATATAGTACACTGTCCAAACACATTGTGTTTGCAATTCAATATTACAGATAGAGCCACAATGATTAATAGGGTATAATACATGATTTTGTGACCCAAATGTGGCTTTGTTTGCTTGTTGAAAACTGCTGAAATCAAATACGTGACAGATACCAAAGACACAAAAACGCAGCAGATCTTCAATTCATGAAAATAATACTTGCAAACTTAAACATACACATGTTGCTTAGGGTGTCCCATCAATAAAAATTTGTTTGCTCAAGCTTTATTTGAAAGTATATTCCCCCAAAAATCGGGTATTCCGGGCGTTTTTTGAAATTTACTTAAAACTCGGTCAAGAACCACGATTGTCTTAGTTTATAAGTCAACATTTTTCAAGCTTAACGTTCAAACTTTTATTGTATATGCATAAACCACCAGGTTTGGCAATGATTTCCCTGAATAAGGTAAAAAGTATTTAATTTTTTCGTAAATTTTGAGTAAATTTTGAAAATAACGCTTTATATTATTTAAAATTCCTACAAAAATTTAAAAAACTAATGATGGACTTTAAAAGACGCATAAATTCCAAGCAATTTTGTGATAAAAAATTTGCGGTTACTGTTTCAGAGTTATACCATTTTAAAGCTTGTTACCCATTGTATGAAACTAACAGTATTATAATCTGTGTGCTATTTTTGCATCGGATTTGCTTTAAATTTCTATGAAAATTTAAAATACTAATGATGCACTTTAAAAGATGGATAAATTCCAAACAATTTTGAATTTGCAGTGAGTGTTCCAGAGTTATGCCACTTTAAAACTGTTTACCCATTGTATGAACCTAATAATATTATAAACTGTTTGTCTTTTTTCATCGGATTTGCTCTAAACATTGTTTATTAAAAAAATCTGCATGCGTTAAGTAACAACAGAGAATTACACGCAGAAATAAATGGCCCCGGTAGCATATTGCAGGAACCATATTTGTGATTCAGGCAGAATAATCCCTCCGTATCCTTGGTGTTACCAACTGGCGAGAAAAGGCGAAGGATAGAGCCAGTTGGAAGAGTATGTTGAAATTTCTTTAATTTGTTTATTTCATTAATATGCGTAAGGCGTCTGACCTCATGGGGTTGTAAAATAGTCAATAAAAGTATATATATGATTGCTTGCAAACATATATATGTTTCCTGCAATATGTTGCCAGGGCCGTTTTTTCCTCGGTGGAACTCTTTGTCGTTACTTAGCGTATGTAGATTTTTTCAATAATGCTATGTTTCGAGCAAATCCTATTAAACGTTTGCAAATAGTTTGTAGTATTATTAGTTTCATAAAATGGGTAAAGAGTTTTAAAATGGAATAACTCTGGAACACTTACTGCAAATTACAATTTTTTTTTAAAAAATTGCTTGGAATTTACCCATCTTTTAAGGTGCATCATTAGTATTTTAAATTTTCATAGAAATTTAAAGCAAATCCGATGCAAAAATGGCAAACAGTTTATAATATTTTTAGGTTCATACAATGGGTATAAAGCTTGAAAATGATATAACTCTGGGACAGTAACAGCAAATTAAAAATTTGTATCTACAAAATTGCTTGGAATTTATACATCTTTTAGAATGCATCATTAGTTTTTTTTAAATTTGCATAGAAATTTTAAAAGTTATAAAGCGTTACTAACAAAATTTATCCAACATTTATGAAAAAAAAATTAATACGTGGTACCTGATTGAGCAAACTCACTGCCAAAACTGGTAGTTTATGTATATACAGTAAAAGTTTGAAAGTTTTTCTTTAAAAATGTTGACTTACAAACTATGAAAACCATGGCTTTTGACCGAGTTTTAAGTAAAATTCGAAAAACGTCCGGAATACCCGATTTTTGGGGGAAATTCGACTTGTGCAACCACTAAACCTCTTCCGAAAAATCTGAAAAAAATCTCAAAAATACTCTACCCTATAAGCTTTCCAATCAAGCTTGAGCAACCATGAAAATCGAAAAAAAAACATTTTTTTGGACACACTAATGTTGCTGGGGCGGCGTGTGGTTCCTTAGTTCTCCTCAATTTCACCTTTCCACCAGGGTATTTTCTATTCCTTTGGTTTCATTCTTGGGCAACAGATTTGAGAGAACTCATAATCCTGTCCGCGACATTATCTACCTATCTGCATCATCAAACTTATCTCCGTAGATGCATCTTATCCTAGACTACGCTCGCAGGTCTTTTCGAAAGAGGAGCATTCAATTCTACGTTGCAACGATGGCCAACACAACAATTTCAATTGTTATTCATAAAATATCAATTGCATTTTTAAAACTATCAATGTAATTTGAAAACTATAGTTGAAATTTAAAACAAACCAATTAAAATTGAAAACATCTATTTGAAATACATCAGATGCAGTTAAAAAAAATTCCATTGAAATTTTTAATATATCTATTGAATTTTAAAAGACATCAACTGAAATGTAAACGACAGCAATTGAATTAAAAATTCGTCCATAGAGTAATGTCATACTATAGAGCTGCTATTGTTCTCATCTGTCATTTCCTTGCACACTATTCGTGATGCGGTCGGCGCGATAGAGAGTTATTTGACGTAAATTGGCTAACACCAGGTGGAAGTACATAAATTGTTGCCTTGCATTTTTCACGTCGTTTGAATGAAAAACTCTGAATATTAAGCGTATTTTTGACGTTTTTGTTAAATTTTATTGTTAGTATATATTTGTGGTGTATTTACACAAAAATGTTAAAGCACAAATCGAAATGCCGTCGCTGATTTATTGTTGGTTGGTTTGAGCCATTGTCTCTATCTGGTATTATTAAATCAATACTTTCCAACATCCAACATCCAGATGCAACACACCAAACTTCGAAAATTTATTGAGTCAAATCGTTTCTCTATACGTCATTTCTCTTTGATTTCGTCAGTTAAGATCCAAACATTATTAAACGACTTTATAGATTCGATTTTTAAATTTCAATTGATACCTATTGTATTTCAATTGATATGCTTTAAATTTCAACTGATATGTTTCAAATTTAAATTTATAGTTCCTAAGAGACACTTGAAGTCTTTTAAATATCAATTGATATTTTTTAATTGCAGTTGATGTATTTCCTTCAATTAAAAATGAAACCACATCAATTGAAATGTTAAAACTATTAATTGAATTTTAAATTACATCAATTGAGATTTCAACGATGTCAATTGCTACTTAAAACACTTCTGTAGAAATTTAATACACATCAGTTGAAATTGAAAATTCGCCAATTGAAATTTAAATATCATTAACCGATTTCATATATTAGGATTTTAAAATTCAATTTCTGTCTTTTAAAATTCAATTGACATATTTTCAATTTCAATAGATGTGTTTGAAATTTCAATTGATATCTTATGAATATCAATTGATTTATTCCAAATTTCAAACATAATTTTATAATTTTAATTGATGTAATTTAAATTGCATATATAATTTGTAAATATCAACTGATTTCTTTTGCATATCAATTGGAAATTTTGTAGTATCTCTCGCCTGGACCAATAACGAAAGTCGGCTTATTGCACCTGTTACAAGTTGCAGGTCTACACCATTTCGAACTGATATTAAAAACAAAATTAATTGAAATTTAAAAATGCCATATGCTTTTTAAAATACATCAATTGAATTTCAAAAAGTCCACTTCAAATTTAAATGGCGTCAACTGAAATTTTAAAAACTTCAATTGCAATTTGAAACACATAAATTGAAATTTAAAAAAGATCAATTCAAATTTAAAAGATTTCAATTGAATTTTAAGACCCCAATATATAAAATCGGATAATGATTTTTAAATTGCAGTTGACGAATTTTAAATCTCATTAATATGTATTAAATTTCAGTTGATCTCTTTTCAATTTTCCATTGACGCCTTTTAAATTTCAATTGATGTTATTTAAAATTCAATTGATGTAATTTAAACTTCAGTTGATGTGTTCATATATCAATTGATGGATTTTAAATTGTTGATAGTTTTACATTTCAATTGATCGCTGTTAGATTTCAGGCAGTATTTAAAATTATGATGAATTTCAAATTTCAGAGAACGGTTGCGGAGAAAGCGCCGGTGTGAAAAAAAATAATCTTATAGAAATAAGAATGAGGTCCGTAAATTCTACCTAAAAGTACAAAGCCAAACCAACAGAAATGGATCAGGACCCATCTTTTGTAGAGATATGGACGGGAATCTTGCCACAGATGTACAGAGTATGTTGGGAGTTTGGAGAGATCTCTGCTCTGCTTTACTTGTCCCAGGAGACTTCAATTTAAATGAGGGTGCTGAGCCTATACAAGACGATGACGTTGACTGCTCCCTTCCTAGTCAAAGTGAACTTAGAACTGCAATTTCCCGGCTTAAGAACAACAAAGACGCTGGTGATGATGGACTACTGGCTGAGATGTTTAAAGCTGGCGGCTATGAGTTGGAAAGGTGCATACATCAGCTTATATGCAAAATTTGGCTACACGAATACATGCCCGATGATTGGAGTCTTACAGTAGTCTGCTGTGTATATGCACCAACTATCGTGGACTAAGCTTTCTGTTCATTGCATACAAGATAATCTCGACCGTAATTTGTCAAAGGCTAAAACCGTTTGTTGCAGCCCTAATCAGACCTTATCAGAGTGGCTTTATGCCTGGAAAGTCAACTATCAACCAGATATTCACATTACGGCAAATCCTGGAGAAAAGCCACAAAAAACAAATCGACACCTACCACATTTTTGTAGATTATAAGGGTGTCTTCGGTAGCCCGATACGGAGAAAACTGTACCAAGCTTTGTCGGAGCATGGTATTCCTGTTAATGCCTTGACACGTGTTTGTACAATGACACTGACAGCCACGAAATCCTCAGTGAAGATCTCACTGAACTATTTAATACGAGGGGAGGCGTCAGGCGGGGTGATACCCTATCAAGCCTTATCTTCAAAATATCAATTGAGATCATTGTGAGAAAATTTGCTTTCAACGCGAATAAAACCATCAGCAGCAAAAGTCACATGCTGCTCGCGAATGCTGATGTTTTAGACCTCGTTGGGTGAAATCTGCGATAAATTATTGCAGTGTTTTCGAGAAAAGTGGGGTTGGCAGTAAACGAGGACAAGACGAAATTAATGGTTTCGACAAGCAGAACATCCACCCGATTGGATGAAAGGGTGAACGTTGATAAAGGTTATATTTTTGATATAGTGGACGAATTTATTTACCTCGGATCTGCAGTGAACAGAAGTAATAAATTCCGCCTAGAAGTCAAATCGAGAATTGTGCTTGCAATCACACGCTGAAAAAAAAGCGGCCTCTATAAAATATTCTCCCAAACATATTCTGCCGGAACCATGTATATATTTGGAACATACTTCAAACATTCATATATAAGTCCCAAAAACACTTGTATTTAAATCCCAATATTACCATGCTTACTGGCAGACATGCTCCTTCGTGGCTACACATATGCGTTCTTCATCCCAAACATCTATATAGTTACGTGGAAGAATTCGGGTGTTTAAACCAAACCTTTATATACTTACGTGGAAATATGTACGTATTTCCTCCCAAACATAATAATATTTAGAAACGAATTATGCTTTAAATTCAATATATTTGTATTATGTATTACAATTAATTTTATTAATATAGATCTACATTTATAAATATTTATTACACACAATTAAAAGATATAAAACGGCCTTTTTTACAGTTACTTGCACTGAATGCAGTATACATTTTTTTCATTAAAGGACAATCTTTTTGATTACAGAAGGTTTCAACTATGCGTTGGTTATCACTATGCGTTGGTACACAAATCTAGTTCATGCAAGCTAAGCGTGTATTAATTACTTCTGTGTTTTGGAACGAAGTTCCTTATCGCACCTTGCGGCATGGCAGCTAAATGAAAAAAAATTACACAACTTTGTTTTTACCACCATTATGCTACAACCCAGTATTATCAACTATATTTGCTTTGGTTTTTGTCTAGACTAATATATGATGGCAAAATTTCTTGTTTAATGGGAAGTTGTCTAGGTGGAGCCTGTAACCAATATTTAGTATATAACGGGTTTTACAAAAGTCTTTTGAAATAAAACAAAACCGGTTTTAGATACCAATGCAATTCTTTACTCCTGTGAAAGTACGTTCGATGCCATTATGTATGGAACACGATTTCTTTTGCATGGCCACCACGGGCACGCTTGCAGAAGTCCAGACGCTGAACCCAATTTTCGACGGTTTTCAAGCATAAATCGGCCGATACTGCGGCAATTTCACGTTCGATATTCGTACGAAGTTCATCAATCGTCGCTGGCTTGTTGGCATAGACCATAGAATTGACGTAGCCCCACAGGAAATAATCTAACGGCGTCAAATCGCACCACCGAGGCGGCCAATCGCCTGGGCCATTTCGTGAGATAACACGTTCACCAAACTTTGTTTCCAATAAATTGATTGTGGCATTCGCTGTGTGGCTTGTGGCGCCGTCCTGTTGGAACCACATGTCCTCCAAGTCCATATTATCCAATTGGGGCCAAAAATATTCGGTTATCATTGAACGGGAGCGATTCGCATTCACAGTAATGTGCCGGTCTTGATCATCACGGAAGAAGTACGGCCCAATGACGCCGCCGGCCCATAAACCGCACCAAACCGTAATTTTTTTGGGATGCAATGATGACTCATGGATTACGTGTGAATTGCTGTCTGACCAATAACGCATATTTTGCTTATTGACGAAGCCATTCAGCCAGAAATGAGCCTCATCGCTGAAGATGATTTTCCGATGAAAATCCGAATCGTAGCGCTCTTAAAGTTGAGGCCACTGACTCCAAATTTCGGTAGTAAATTTTAATAATTTCGACTCGTTGTTGGCTCGTATATCTTTCCAAGATGAAGTGGCAAACCTTACTGAAGAGAAATGTCAAAAGAACGGAAAAAAATATGGCGTCGTTTGCTGTTCCTATCGATTTACTTTTGTAGCGTCTCTGTTAAAAACCCCTTATTATATTTTTGAACCCAATAAAAAGTAAAGAAAAAGCCAAAGTTAAATAAGTTTAAAAAATGAAAATTTTCTAAAATAAATGCCTTTTCTTTAAAAAAGTAAATTATCTCAAAAAATACCTATTCATAATCTTAAACAAAGTACATTTTCATTAAAAAAGAAATACCTTATCTTTAACAAGTATTTACTCTTAAAAAAAGTAAATTTTCTCAAAAAAAAATTATTGATATTCTTAAACAAAGTACCGTTTCTTAAAAAAATACCTTTTCTTTGCTTAAGAAAAGTACATTTTCTTACAAAAATTACAATTTTAAAAAAGTAATTTTTTTAAAATAAGTACCTTCATAAAAAATGTAAATTTTCTTACAACAAATTGACTTTTAATAAAAAACTACCTTTTCTTTAAAGAGTAAATTTTTTGTGAAACAAAATAACTTTTCTTGAGATAAGTACCTACTCTTAAAAATGTACCTATTATCGGAAAAAGGACCAATTCTACAAAAAAAAATCCCATTTCTTAAACAAACTTTGCTTCAAAAAAATACATTCTCTTAAGAAACTATGTTTTCTTACAAAAATTCCTTTTTCTAAACGTACCTTTTCTTAAAAATACCTTTCTTAAAAAGAATACCTTTTCGTTTCTTGAGATATGTAGCCTCTCTGAAAATAAGTACATTTTCTTAAAAAAATTACCTTTTCCTAAGAAGAGTACCACTTCTTTAAAAAGTACCTCTTCTTATAAAGATTACTTCTTTGTAAATAAAAATTCATACTCTTATGGCTTTTTCTTCCAGAAAGTACTTCTTCTTAAAAATAGTACTTTTTCCTAAAAAAAATGCATCAGCTTTTAATAAGACAAGTGCCACTCTTTAGAAAAGGACCGTTTCGGGACAATATAATACATATTCTTACAAAAAGGACATAAAAATATACTTTTTAAAAAAAATATATTCTATAAAATTTTTCATAGAAAAGGTTAAGCACTTTACAAAAAGTATCTTTACTTAAAGATCCATTTAAATTATCGTATTTTTCCAAGGGTGCCTTAGGCGAGTTGGAACTAAATAGTAGAAAATATATACCGAAAGGAACTTCGTTCCAACCGGGTGTCCCCTGACACCTCATGTAATTTTTTTTTATTATATTTCACAAATAGTCCGCCGTTCCGATATTCTCAGTAAAGACTCGGACTGAAAAAGGGCTTCACGTTGTTGCCCTTTCCAGTTTCTTTCCTTACTTTGTTAGCACAAATACAAAAACACATACACAAAAACCACAGCAACAACACAAACTATTTAACCGTTTAAAGAGTAATTTCACAGATCAAGCGCTTTTGATATCATCTGTCCGACGAACCACTTCATCTGCAATTTACACGCACTTTCAGGAATATTTATAACTGATTAAGAATGCAAAAATACACACTTACAAGATAAACACAATCGTTGTCCCTCTTTTATTCTCTTGGTCTCGAGAGGACATAAATAGTGCAACAAACACAGCTGTATTTGTATCACAAACACATATATATTTGGGTCGGAAACACATATATTATAACTTATTAATCATTGTGTCTCAAACATGTAATATTGAATGGCAAACACAATGTGTTTGCACACAAGTGTATTATATTTGCGACAAGATCTAAACTCACGCTATATATGCATCAAAACAACAAAAACGATAGATTTTTCAGCGTGCAGGTTTTATTTCGGGCTGAACAAGCACTTCGTAGAAAAGACCCTGTCTCGCGAGACGAAGATCTAACTGTACCAGAGTGGCGCAGAATCCTTGGTCATATGGCATGCTGATGAAACATCACTGGGAGTCTTGCAGGGAAAAATGCTCCGAAGAATATATGGTCCTAGATGGAAAACGGCAAGTATCAACGACGGATGGACCACGAGCAGTATAGTCTGTATCTGGACATCGATATAATTATGCGTATCAAAATAGTGTGGTTACGCTGGCCGGGCTATTCTAGTGGAACGGATCAGAATGAACTACAGCGAAAGATATTCGAAGACGTACTCGAAGGACATCGTAGAACAGCTCGACGAAGGCTTTGCTGGAACGACCAGGTGGTATATTGCCTACGAGTGCTTGGTGTTTCAACCAGAGGAGAAAAGCTAAAGATCGAGAAGGTTGGACCAACACTTTCTGTCGCCTCTACGAAACATATTAATTGTCACAAATACTTATATTATAAGGTAATAATAATCAGTGTGGTGCAAAAATGTTATATTGAATAGCAAACACAATGTGTTTGGACACAAGTATACTGTATTTTTAGTTTTTCAGCGTGTAGGTTCTTGAGCAAAATGTATATTATTTTTAAATCATGTTAATCATGTTAAAATATGAATTCCAACAACTTGCACTTTTCAACAAAAGCTTTGACAACTCGGTCGAATTAGAGCCGACGAATCTCGTTGGACACTGATTTTAAAAAGCCATGATTTCGAAATTTTAAGCGATTCTTCCTCTTCATCTTGTCAGAATTAATTTCGGATCTAATTTAGACTCTGACGAGTTATTGAAATCCTGAATCAGTTTTCCCTTTTCATTCAAATTTCAAAGTTCTTTCAACTTCAAATGGTCACCATTAGGAAATGAAACACAATATAACACTTAACAAAATTCAAAACCAATTCAAAAATGCAATTCCAAACCAATTTCCTGGCCGCGATGAGGAACAGTTTAAGATGGTTTAGAGTTTTTCCTTTTTTCCCCATCCGACTATACTCGCTGTCCACATTAGCGGCATCTTCGTGCCGTTTCACCATTTACGATGTTGTACGAAATTCAATTAAGACTGGTAATAGATGCTGACGGATTTGCTGAAACGGCCATAAACAAGGTCCCAGTGTTTGGGTAGGATGTGAGCGGGGGGTTTCTTGCTCCTTCCTAGTATTCTCTTGGTGGTGGAGTTATTGCTGTTGTTGTTGCTGTAGTGTTTCTTGTTGTTGTTGCTTCACAAGTTTCCTTACGCGGTCATTGTGCGTTTTATTCGTTCAGCTGGTGATTCCTCTCGCTGTTACCGTGGCTACGTAGTAGATTGATAGTGCGAGAATATACTGGCTGTATTCCACACACTACATTGATGCTGGACGGACGGACGGAGGAACAAATATATGCGATGGTCAGATATAAATACATGCGAGTGATTTTTGCTGTGTAAGTAAACAAAGACGAAGGAAAAGTGTGTTCATATCTCGGACAGCTGTGAGGATTGAAAGAGCTATCAATTCCAGAGAAAATAAAATACTTAACCCATTAAAGCCCAGGCCAAATTATTTGGAACATACAATTTCAACCAGAAGTCAGTGTTTAACCTGAGTAAGTTCACATCGATGATAGAGTGCCACTTGGATGACTACAACCTGGCAACTTGGGGGCGGATTGACCATGAACACTGTGGAACAAACTCGGGAGTTTTAGGAGCGAATAGGGGCATTCTTATAACGAACGCGGGCAAAGGTAATACCAAACTGGTGCTGAGGCGCACAGATTATGACGACGGGATTGGCATAATGATCGATGACGTGATGATATATTGTGGGATGGAAGAGGATCCGACAAGTACTCCACAGGAGGGGGATAATGTGATGGTGGGAGGACAATTGGCACAGAACATTATAAATGGAGGAAATCTTCAGGAGGGGGATAATGTGATGGTGGGAGGACAATTGGCACAGAACATTATAAATGAGTCGGAAATGCGAAGGATGAAAGCGGAAACCGCTATTCCTACCACAATATATGGACTGCCGAAAATTCATAAGGCGAATTATCCCTTGCGTCTAATCTACTCATATGTACCGACGAAATTTACTGGAATTTTGGAGGGACTCAATGGAGTATCAGGGTACAATATTAAGAACTCTGACGAATTTGAGAACATTGTGGAACAGATGGCAATTGAATATATGAGACGATGTTCTCTCTAGATGCCGTTTCCCTATTCCCAAGTGTTCCTGTTGATCTAGCGTTACGGGTTATTGAGGAATTTTATATGGCAATTTTGTATCTTGTGCAGCCGATATTTTGGATGCGAAGATAGGATCTGCCAAAGGAAAAAGGGTCTGCCCCTGGGATCATCGGCATCTCCAATAGTAGCTGACATCGTGACGGAAGAGCTTTGGGTGAATGTTTGGGGACATGTGATAATAGACCTGGGATCCTGACCGAGTATGTAGACGACCTTTTTGGGATTATGAAGACTAGTGCAATAGACGGCATATTAACAGTATTCAATAGTTTTAATTCGCGGATAAAATTTCAACTGGGATTGAAGGAGGACCATATCTGTATAATTTGAAGATAGAGAATAGGGATAGGATAATGGCGGATAGGTGTCACCGGCCAACAGCGTCTGGAAAGTTAGTAGACATCCCAACATCCCAAGGGTATGATGCACGACCCTTCTGCGAACTTCACGAACAGAGTATTGACTTTAGACGACGCATATTTCCGCAGGTGGGAATATCGGGAGGGTGGGACTCATTTTGGAACGGTACAGTTTTCTAGTTGGGACAATTGACAGACTGATTATGGATGCGAAGGGGCCAGAGGATAAGGGGAAGGTGCTGGAATGTCTGTGACTTATATTCCAAAACTATCTGAAGGGTTTCGTGAATTTGGATGTAAGGACGACACTCTATTCTTATATACTAGTATAGCGCTGAAGTGGTGCAATGTGGCCGTCGATGGTGCAATGGTACTGTGCGCGGCTGTTGTGCATGAGAACGTGGGTTCGATCCCTGCTCTGACTACCTTAAGTTTCTTTCGATGGCGGTCACCTCCCATAGTGACGGCGAGACTATCGAGTATTCAGCCATCAACAAGTTTCTCAAAATACCGTTCGCAACCGGTGTAAAACTGTAGGTCCCACCAATCAGTGAGTGAAAAACTAGAACGTGCACAGCTCACTGGTTTGTGAGAAACTCTCCCTAATCACTTTATGGGATGTAACGGGAAACCATTTCTTTTTATAGTACCGAAGGAGCAGAACACAATTGGAAAATTATTTACAAACTTGGAATCCAAAGTTGAGAATGGTAGAAATTTGATACACCGGTCATTTTTGATACGACAGTGGAACACCGGATAAAATGCAATGGAAATGGCACCGTGAGATGCGAAGGTCGGCACGAGGGTGACTAAATTAAGATCACGAATATCAGGGCGTAAATCCGACATTAGATTACGACACGACAATATTGACCGGGAACGGGTCTATCTGCCCACTGTGCGACTACTGACCATCATGTTTCTCTTGACATTGTATGTGTGTTACAATGTGAGAGTCACTACGGAAGGGGGATGATGTTCGAGGTGATGTATTAGGTGAATACTCCAACAACTCAGCGAATGAGTTACAAGAGAGATGTGGACGGAGTCGCTCAGAGTTATAGACTTCTGATGGCGGCACATGAACAGGTAAAGTTTGGAGGATCAGTCGTAAAAATATTGAAGAGTCCAACTGGTCGATGGACTTTGTATGATACACAGTGCAACACGAAAAAATATAACCATTACGGACACCACTGCGTCATAAAATACCAAAAAATAAAAAAGACCCGTGCCACCCAGTTTTGCCCAAATTCATACACTTTTTTTATGGGCCCATGTTTGCAAAAAAAATATCATTTTGTCAGGCTCATATCTTGCAAACCGTTCGCAATTTTGATTTACTCTCTGAGGGAAAGTTGTAGCTCTTGTCATAAAGAACAGAAACACATGAAATCAAAAAAACTTCATCTTCAAAGACGCTCACATCGAGGCATTACACAGCGCGACGTCAACGAGAGCTCAGCGATGAAAGTTATGGAGAAAATGCTACTGACTTTGGGCAAAACTGGGAGACGCTGATCTTTTTTTGGTCTTTCATCACCTATTACTTACTTACACACAGTGTTATTTATTGGTTTTTTGAGTTAGCGATGTTTCTAGAATGCCAACAAGTGGTTTGTGGTGTGTATTACAGTTTGCTTGTTCTAACAGAATAGTACAGATTAATGTCGGAAAGTGATCACTTTAGGCCAGTAAATCACTTTAACACTCACACCATTTTCGACATCATCTTTTGGCCATCCTAAGGACCTGACGACTGATTTTTGTTCAAATATCCATTCTTCGCCCTCAGCTTTAAATAAGTTTCAACAAAATCTTAGGTTTGTTCACAATGTGATGCCGATCGATAATGTCAAGTGACGTGAAAGTGACTTACACGATAATGCCGTTGAAGTTGCAAAATACCATTTACGATCTCACCACGAAAGGTTGATGAATTTGCTGGCGCTACCAAGTCACCTCTCCACAACTGATTAAGTTGTTGAGGAATTTTGTAGAACAATAGAGAACAGATGATGCTACTACGAGATGGTTCTGGAAATGGCTAGCAATAACTTATAACCGATATAAATAAACAATTGGAGGGAACCAAGATTTTATGCTATTTAAATGAGCATAACTGTTGCATTTATATCTTTGGAATTTCTATTTTGTAGATTTTGTGTTTCTTTTTTTTTTGTTGGTGGGCTATTTGTGTGTTTATCGTGTTCTTTTACCATGTTCTGCTATTCGTTTCGTTTTGTTTTGTTTGTTCCTTAATGTTGCAAGTTTATTTAATTCCACTTCATTGCAAATACAGGTTAAGGATGTTTATTGTAATCCATTGGTCATTTCGGCTGTGGCCGTTTGCCATTGCTGCTGCTGACGTTGTTGACATTGCCATATTACATGCCCATGACGGTGCTGGCCATCGCATGTGTTGACCACCACCATCACCACCACCAGTATCATTGAGTGCCATCATCATCTTCAATTTGTTGCATCGCATTTTGTTTGTTTTGGTGATTCTTGTCGCTTGATGAATTTCATTTCGAATCTCTAGCATCGAATACGCGCGTTTCTACTCCAAGAGAGTTCCTGCTTTTCCAAATATTTCAACAAAATTTCATTCGATAACTTTTCGGTGTGGAATTTCAAAAATGTTTCCGTCCAGCTTTCTTTCTTTTCCCCGGATTTATTTGCTTGTTTGCTAAATCTAATGAAAGACAAAATTCTAAAGATTTTTCTTTATGGCCATTAATTGCAAAGATAAATTGTGGTCAAATGGTTGTGTTGTGTTTGTTGATTTGTCTTCAAGATAAATCGACAAACACTGAAGACACGTACTGGAGGTGACAGTTCAACGTTTATGTTGTTTAATTAACTTTGGAGCACCAGATGTTAAGATTAAAAGTCAATGAACTTTTGCCAGTTGATGATATTTTTTGGGTTAAATATTAACAAGATGAAGGTGCAGTTGCTCTGCCTTAGTCAAGCTTTAAAAACTATATTGATTTTGGAGTCCATAGTTTAATTAAATTGCTTCTGTTCGTACAGGTGTTACATGTAAATATGTTCGTTCAATAACGGAATATAAATCTCCCGTGCCAGCTTATCTCACTTCGGCTATTTTTTGGGCTAGAAATATTTTTGTCAATCCCCTTTAAAAACTATTCACAAACAAAAATAGGGAGAACTGGCGACCTTCGTCTTAAATGTTTAACAAAATATTTGAATCAGCTCTCTCAACAAAAGCTCACTATCCTGTTAGAGCAAAATACTCCGCCTCCTGAGGACCCAGAAACGCAGTGGAATCACATCTCCTATTCTTTCGAAACCGCTGTAAGAACTGAACTTGACTATCAAAAACCGCAGAACTCATGAAAAAGACGCTGCATGAAAAAGACGCTGCACCTGTGTTAACGAAAAAGTCAGTTCCAACGCATGAAGAGAATGGTTGGTACAAGAGGCTGAGAAGGGATGAAAACCAACTATTTAGGAGGACAAAGTAGCAGCGGATGCAGAGAGAGTAAGAGAGAGAGATTGAAAAGACCAAAATGTGCAGGATGAACAATGAATCCTGGTAAATTTTCCAGAGGGTAAGAAGATGGAATAATGAGCTACCCTCCTGCAAGGACGAGAATGGGAATCTGGTGATAGATAAGCAGTGAGTTCGTTAAATGCGGAGATACCAGTTTTCAGCACTACCCCACTCAGATTCTTCCACTGAAGGTCTGGAGGTAAAGATTATGGAAGACAGTGTAGATTGAGAACCCCTCCCCCCCCACTCAAGACGAGACTAGATCAGCAATCTCCCGTCTTAAGTATAATAAAGCCGCTGGTGTGAAAGGATGGAATGGCTGAAACACAGAGCAATAGACAAGAGTCTCTATCCCTCTCTTTACGTTCTCTCGATGACGAAGAGGTAGTAGGCCATTTCATTGAGTTCGAGTTGCTGTTGTTTGAGGTGGACATAAAACGGACAGCAATAAAACGGAATGCGTATTTTCGTTCTATGCAACCAACATACAATATCTTTTAGCTGTCATTAGTATCAATCAATTTCTGGTTGCATCGTCGATCAGCTGTATCATGGATACCTACTGGCTGAGCATTTTAAGGCCGGTGACGAAGGACTGCTAGCCCACATGCATCAACTTATATGTGGTATATTGTAGGAGGAATCTATTGGATTGGAGTCTTAGTGTATTCTGTCCTGAATTCAAAAAGGGTGATCCGAGTGTCTGTTCCAACTATCGCGGCATCAGTCTTTTTTATCCATCGCTTATAAGGCCTATTCGATTGTATTATGTGAACAACTAAAGGCAATTGTTGGCAACCTGACTGGACCTTATCAGCATGGTTTTGGACCAGGGAAGTCCACAACCAACCAAATATTTACGCTACGCCAAATCCTGCAACAGACCCACCTAAAGCAAATCGATGCATACCATCTTTTTTCGATTACCATGCTGCTTTAGATAGCCCCATATGGGGAAAATTGTACGACGAAATGTCAAAACTTGGGATTCCGGCAAAACTGATCCGTCAATATGGAATGACGTTGACCAACACCAAATCAGCAATGAAGGTGTGGAAAGACCTCACCGAACCTTTCTGTACCAAGCGACGACTGAGACAAGGCGAAACACTCTCGTGTAATCTCTTCAACATCTTAATGGAAACAATAATGTGAAAAGCTGCATATGCTGCTGACGATATAGAAATTATTGGGCGAAATTTGCGAGAGGTTACTGCAGCATTTTCAAGAATCGAAAAAGAATCAGCGAAGGTGGGTCTTGCTATTAATGAGGGCAAGACAAAATTTATGGTGTCAACGACTAGACACACCTCTCCACTTGGAACGCACTTGAACGTCGATAACCTATTTAATTTTGAAATAGTAGATGAATTTAGTAGATGAATCAACCTGGAGATAAGTACACGCTGAAAAATACCGGCGTCAGCAACATATTGCAGGAAACATGTACATGTTTGCAAACATTGTTTTCTTGAATTTAAGATATGCTGTTTTTTTGTTTCTTTGTTGTCAGTTTCGTTCTTAGTTTTAGTGGTTTTCAAAAAAAAAGTCCACATTTGAATCTCAAAAACATATATTATACCCTATTAATTATTGGGTTTCAAACATGTTATATTGAGTAGCAAACACAATGTGTTTGGACACAAGTATAGTATATTTGCGACAAAAACACGTTACATTTGCATACAAACATTAAAAAAAGATAGATTTTCAGCGTGTAGAAGAATTGTACTTCCAAATAAATGCTATTTTGGGCATCATTTAGCAGTTTAAGAACAAAGCCCACTTTCGAAAGTCAAAAGTCCAGCTATACCAGACTCTCATTTTACCTGTCCTCATATTGGGTCATATATGGTCCTTATAAAAAGGGCGAGTACCGACGTCGTTGGAACCAAGAGCTATATCGTCTGTATACTGACGTGGACATAGCCAGGCGAACCAAATTAGGCCAACTACGTTGGCTAGGCCATGTTATCAGAATTGATGAAGATGAGCCAGCGCGAAAAGTTTTCGATAACGTATTCGATGCAAGCAGGAAAAGAGGACGACCAAGACTTCGCTGGAAAGACCAGTCCGAAAAATCCCTCCGTATCCTTGGTGTTACCAACTGGCGACAAAAAGGCGAAGGATCGAACCAATTACAGAACTGCGTTAACATGTTTTAAATTTATATATTTGTTTTTTTAATTAATATGTATATGGAAGGCATCTGACCTCATAAGCTTGTAAGCTTAAGTTTGAGACTTTTTGAATGAAACACAGTTTTTTTTGCAAACTAAAAATTTTTTTTTCAACATAAGCTCCTTTTAACTTAATACACTTAGTCCAACATTTATACAATTTTTGTATCCTTTCCAAAAAATAGGATTTTTGGAGGTCCATAAAATAGGCATTTGTCTGATCAATGATTTGATCGTTGGAGCTAAATCTCTTTCCATCGAAATAGGAAGTAGTCAATGGAGGCTAAATCCGGAGAATATAACGGATGAGGTACCAATTCGTAACCCAATTCATGGAATATTGTCATTGAGACTACACACGTATGCACCCGTACGTTTATGGTCAATTGAGAGCAAACGCGGCACCCTTCTTGCAGACGGCTTTCTTAAACCCAACTGATCATTTAAAATCGAAACCCCTCGCCATATGAAATGCCTATGGCATCAACAATCTCACGCACTTTTATTCTTCGATCGGCCAACACCATATCGTGCATTTTATTCGACATTTTCGGGTGTATTGACCTCAATTGATAGTCCAGAACGTTTAGCGTCATTTGTACTTGTGCGACCACAACGAAAGTCAGTAAACCACTCTTGTACCATTGACATCGATGGTGCATAGTCTCCATAGTATTTATCAAGCTTTTCCTTGGTCTGACGGTTTTTTTCGTAAAATATAATGCACTCGAAATTCCCTTTTTTCAATTTTTATAAAAAGGCACAAGGTTGTATGTTGTGAACAGCTGTTAAACGCAAAGTAAATGGCGGAACTTGCTCAAAATTTGACAGTAGTCTACTAACAGGTGGTACTTGATGGGAGCAGTGTTGCATTTCATATAACTACGAGGAAAGTTCGAAAAGTCGCGGACTTGTTTATCCGCCCTCGTAAAATAGCCAATAAAAGTAAAGTACGTACAAGTCTTTCATCGCCCCAAATTTACAAGATTCCAAATCTTAGGTACTGAGAAATTTTGTTGGCTGGGATGGTAAAATAAAACCATCCTCCATTAGATCTGATAAAGGAGGTGGAAACAGCTTCTCAGGAAGGGAAATTTAACTAACCCATAAACTTAACGACATGAATGCGAATTTGTAGGTTGGGTTATGTTGAGATAGAGGACTCAAGTAAATGGAGCTTCGCCTTTTGACGTATATGCGGTCATACGTCTAAGCTAGGAGAATAGCAAAGAGTGTACATTATTGTCCTCGAAGAATCTCATCGTTTTTTACAGGAAGCCGGTACTACGGAATTTCTGGTAGGCTCTATGTAAATCTTTGGTACACTTCGTGTACTCTTTGGAGTATTATATGTACTTTTTCGTAAAATTTGTGTTCTACTTTGGTCCAAATTATGGTACCTTTCACGTACTTTTTAGTTTATGTTTGTACACTTTATGGACATTGCTGGTACACATTATATACTTTTTAGTATACTCTATGTTAATTTATTGTACATTTTATGTACTTTTCGGAACATTTTATATTTTTTTACAATTTGTGTACTCTTTGGAACATTGTATGTAGTTTTGGGTGCTATTTATGTTCTTCTTTGGTACAAGTTATGGTATCTTTCGCGTACTTTTTGGTATATTTTCGTACATTTTGTGGACCTTGCAGGTACACATTAAACACATTTTAGTACAAATATAAAATAAATAAATGGTTTCCCCATGACATCCCATGAAGAAATTGGGGAGAGCTTCTCGCAACCAGTGAGCTGTGGGCTTTCTAGTTTTGAACTCACTGATTGGGAACTTCAGTTTTTTCACCGGTTCCGAACGGTATTTTGAGAAGCTTTTTCATGGCTAAGTACGCGATATTGTCGCCGTCATAATGCGAGGTAAAATTTTAATTTGGTCTGAGCAGGGATCGAATCTCATGTACAAGAGATTCCCTTGCACCAACCGCTTTAGATGACGATAATCGAATATAGGTGATGACATCATCCAATTCTACAAACACCAGCTCTCTGCATCACAGCCGGCATGATTCGGCATTTTTTGGAGGAATTCTGGTAGCACCTTTTGAAATACATTTTCGTACTCCAGGAGCGTTCCACTATGCCAGATGGATGGCAAATGCAATTTATTGCCTGAAAATGTATCCACCTACAGACCGTATTCCTTCGGGGCCTATGCTACCTTTAATGCGATGGGGGTGTTCTTGCCCGAAGAAATTAGCCTCGATCTATTACAAAAATTTTTAAATTTTAGGTAGCTCTTATTATGGAAGTCATGATAGATATAAGATTACGGTTTTCTTCAGATTAGCTATATCGGCATATTTGGAAAGGAGTTGGTGTTCAGATAGTCTCCAATCCATAGTTATTACCCACCCAACCATGCTGACTATTTATTTATATTTGCAAAACGCCTATCGTTCACTCACTCACTTCTAATACAGAATCGGGCCTAGTGCACAATAAACACAGATTTGTGAACCATCACAGACTCGAGAAATGAATGGCATACGAAACATATACCTGTTTGTTGTCCGATACGTAGGGATTTAGTTCTGTGCTCCGCTGTCAGTGTCGGCTCCAAACCTTGACTTCAAATTGCTGCTCGATTTGCATTCGTACAGCCGGATCTATAAGAATATTTTCCATGTTACGTCTAGCAAGATGTGCCGACATCTTTGGTATCTGTCAGATGGGGCTATAGGACTAGCATTTTTCAACGAAACCATTCCATCTATATATATATATAAATGAATATTTGTCTGTATGTCCTTTATAGAATCGTAAACTTTGCATTTGATCATGTGATGATCTTTAGCAAAGTTGTTGTGCATGAGCCCACGAAGGTTTCTGAGTTGGTACGACCAATTTTCGACAGATGGCGCCACTGTCATTCCACCATAACTTTGCAACGGAACCAGACTTTCAGTGAAAATAAAATTTGAAGGCAAAACAACGTTTGCCGGGTCAGCTAGTTTAACATAAAGATAAAAATGGTATGAGCCATTAGTGACCATTTAGTAGTAGTAGTGAATTATTGCCATTTTCCTTATGCTGCCAACCAACGTTCATTTTGTTGCATCGAAGACGTTGGGCCACTTCGTTTCAAGAAATACCATAGAATTCTTCCAGCGCTTCATGCAGTATCAACCATGCAGTACGAGTACTATTTTCGGGACTCGGAAGTAGTAGGTAAAATCATGGTCGTAAACTACGTTTCGGAACGGAAGGTAAAGTTCGTGGAGGAGTTCAAAGCTCTCCTCACAAAGGACGAAGATCAAAAACAGTTTTTACCAATAACAATCGACAGGTACCGCAAAACGTCACAACCGGTTGTTCAGGTTTTAAAAGTCGATTGCTGTACACGCTGAAAAATCTCTCTCTTTATGCTGAGAGTGTTTGGAGTGTGTTTGGAGCTTGTGGCAAATACAATATACTTGTGTCCTTGTCTCCAAACACATTGTGTTTGCTATTCAATATTACGTGTTTGAGACACAATGATTAATACGTTACAATATAAGTGTTTGCGACCCACATATATTTATGTTTGTGATACAAATACAGCTGTGTTTGTTGCACTGTCTATGCTCTCTTGAGAGCAAGAGAATAAAAGAGGGACAACGAGAGAGTCAATCTTGTAAGTGTGGATCTGTATTTTTGCATTATTCTCTCAGTCAGTGAGTCATAATTATTCCTGAATGTGAGTGAAAATTGCAGATGAAGTATTTCTTATTTTGGCTGACGTCTTGCGGTTCATCGGACAGAGGATATCAAAAGCGCTTGATCAGTGAAAAAATAATAAACGAAGGTTAGGCCGGTTAAATGGTTTCTGATGTTACTTTGGTTTTTGTATATATGTTTCGTATATATGTATAAGTGAGATACGATTTTGATAAAAGAAACGGGCAACAAAGTGCCTTTACTGAGAAAATCGGAACGCGGCACCATTTGTGAAATAAGTGTAATAAAAAAAACACAAGTAAATAATCCACGCTTGGCTTGCACGACCTAGATTTGTATATAACTATTTTGTTTGTATACCAACGCATAGTGATATCCAACGCATAGCTGAAACCTTCTGAAAAAAGTCGTGAGAATCAGCAAAGAAATAAGAAGCAAAAGAGCAACAGATTCTTATTTCTTGAAAAAAAAAAAACAAATAATGCATTCAATGAAAGTAACTGTAAAAAGGGCCTTTTTAAATCTTTTAAATTGTTGTTTTAATTATTTATAAATGTGGATTTATATTGATAAAATTAATTATAATAAATAATATACATATATATTGAAATCACAAAATAATTCGTTTCTAAATATTATTATATTTGGGAGGAAATACGCATACGTTTCCATGGGGAAACACGCGAATGCTTCCACGTAAGTACATATATGGATATTTGGGATGAAGAACGCAATTGTTTCCATGTAAAAGCATACATGTTTGCCAGTAAACACGATGCAGTTTACATTTAAACACAACTGAGTTTGGGACTTGCAAACATATGAATGTTTAAAGTGTGTTCCAAATATATACATGGTTCCTGCAGAATATGTTTGGGAGAATATGTTAGAGAGGCCGTTATTTTGCAGCGTGTAGGTAGTGATCATCCGTGGTATAAATGTCCCTGGAAATGTTGTTGTTGTTCTGTTTAGCCGGTTTAAATATTTTTTGATGACTCTGCTAAATGACCTGACACGATGTAAGCGCCTTAGCGGCTCACGCATACGGAGTGCACCACCAGGTCACTCTTCTCTCAGTTTACAGTAGTACTTCATCACTTGTTTGTATACTTTATAGTCTCATGTTCTCTAGACAGTTTAATTCCGAATTCAACCTTTATGTGGAAACCTTGTGCTCCAGATTTGTCATTTAAGACGACAATAAGCATGTATGTAGACAAGGTGTAAAAATAGCCGGAGAAAACAAATAGTAAAACAAACACGCACAAATTGGATCTGGTTACATTTCAACAGGAAACAACTGACGACTGTGATACTGAAATAGAAATTAAAAGCCAACAACAACAAATGCGAAAAACGGCAAAAATAGATGCGAGTCAAGAAAATCATCTCAAATGAAAACAAGAAAATGCATTAGGTCTCGCTTCGGAACCTGATGATGTGTAGCATGCGCTGTTCCAGAGGCAGAGACAAAAGCATATCGTATGTATGTATGTATGTATATCTATCTACTTGCCCAAGATGGTGAAGCTTCTGATGGGGGAATCTGGCATGGAGTGAGGAGGAATGCGTACAAACGTTTTCGTTCGCTGTGAGATGCTGCTGCTGGCTGTTGGTAATGCTGATGAAGCGTAACATTGCGATTTAAAGCTTAGAATTACATGGACTGATATAATGCGACGTACTACTCGCTGCGTGTTAAAGCGTACAACATTTAGCCATATGATCTGGAGAACAACAGCAACAATGGCAATAGCAACAATCTCCAACAACATTTACAACAAAACAAACATATTTTGTTTCATACAAATTTGCTTTAAAATGCGTACAAAGTGGAAGTGGGCAATGAGGAGGGAGGAGGGATGTGGCTGCAAGTTGCCGACTGGGAGGGGAATCATGTCGACAACGATGAGTTCGTGCGTTTCCAATGATGAGTGACTGGCTCCCTCTCTGTCGATTGTTCGTTGTTGTTGTTGTTCCATTTCTATTTTTGTACTTCTATTGCTGTTGTTGTTTCTGTTATAAATCTCATTGGCATTGAATGGGAAATTCGAAAGACGAGATTTCAGACAACAAGTTTTTGGGCTAACGCATTTCCTCATGCAACGCTAGTTAATAAAACATAAGGCGGAGAAGAAAACAAAGTCAAGTTTTTAAATAAAAAAAATATAAAAAAAAAAACTTACAGTCACAAACAAAAGTGCGTAAACAATGTGAAGTGTAAATTCCAGTAGAAAAAGAGCTGAACAAAACACAAGACATGAAAATTCAATATGACGTTATATTGTCAATGTGCTTCAATGTGATTTCTTTCCATATCGAGAAAGTTCTAAAAAGATTAGGAGTTTTGTACCTTAAATAAAGAAAATTTCAAATAAATTTCGAACTTAATTTTTTTCCAATTCCTGAATATAGGCAGTTTATTTTGAAAAGTGAATTTTTATTAACATTGCTTTGAATAGGGAATCAACTATGTATATATTTTTAAATTTTAAAAAATATTTTGTCCAAAATCAAAATAAATGACGTATTATATGCAGTTCAAATTATTTCGGTGTTGATTTTATATATATTTTAATTGGGTTTTCTAGTCGTCCATATTTGCGCAAATAAAATTAAAATTTTCATTTCGCTTTCCTCCTACGCGTTTCGACAATTTGTTGTCGCCTTCATCAGGGAGTCAAATTTTTAATACAAATAGTTAATACAAAAACCACATAAAAACATGAATTGCACCAACATATTATAAAATAATATAAACAATCACAATATAAACAAGTAGACTGAAACACAATATTCTCTTAAAGTTGTAATTGTATGACAATGATAGCCTAGAAAGTGGTTTTATTTAATATTGGAGTCGGAATGTGGTCGTGCATTTTCAATTTACTGGAGTCGGAGTTAGAGTCGTTCAAATTTGACCAGACTCCACTGCATTTTTCTAAATTTTAAATGGAAGTCATCAACTTTAGTTGGATTTGTTTTAATTTCAAATGAAAATTGACAGTTTTACGGCCTTATTCATAAAATGATCTGACAATTTTTAGAGACGGTTTTTGTATGATAAATCGTCTCTGAAACCTTTCATACCTTTGCATGAATACCGCCTTTATTTGATATCTTAAGCTTAAATACTAAATGTTAATTTAATTTGGATGTTTCTTTTTCAATAAAATTTTCACAATTTTTATAAAATTTAAATGAAAACATTTGATGTTTTTAAATTTTTTAATTTTAATGTACTAAAAGCTCGTACTGGGTAATTCCAAAAAAAATCGACACAAAAATCAATATTTTCGAACCCGACCACTTTTGATTGGTATAAAATTTGGACAGTAGTTTCACCTCGTCCATACGAATTCTATGACACCAGAACGTAGTTTTTGTTTCATGGTTCGTTGAGGTAGGGGTACCGTGCAATAACTCCCAAATGAAATAACTCCCAATGAAATAACTCCCAATGAAAAAAATTCCAATAAGAATGAAATAACGCCCAACTGAAAAAAATTAAATAACTCCCAAAGGCAAAAATGAAATAAGTCCCAATTTCTGGGACTTTTTTCAAAATGTAAAAATAAAACCCAATAAAAATGAATTAACTCCCAATGATATAAGGCCCAACAAAAATGAATTAACTCCCAATTTTTTTTTGGTTTCCTTTTACAGAACGCTTTTTATTTCATAATTATATGTAAGCATATACATAATCGTAATAATAATTACGATCTAGCCGCCGGACCCGCGCCGCTCCGCGTCGCGCCTCCGCCCCCCCCCCTCCCGGTTGACATACATACCTTTTCATAATATTCAATATGAATCAAAAGAAGTTGCTTAAAGCATCCAAGCGGTACAATTGAAAAAGTGCCATCGATTAAAATTCGTCTAGAATTGTTGTTTTGCTTCTTTGGAGTGAAATAAATTCCAACAGGAATGCAATAAATTCCAATTAGTTAAAAAAAATGAAATAAATCCCAACATAATTTTGTTGGGAGTTATACGACTTAGAAGTTATTTCATTATGAAATAACTCCCAATTAGAAATTATGACATAAGTCCTAACGCATTGGGATTTATTTCATAATGATATTATTCCCAATTTATATGGAATTTTGTTAATTTTTTGTTGGGACTTATTTCACTTTTTTTTTGGGATTTATTTCATTTGGGAGTTATTTCACGGTACCTGAGGTAGGTATTGTATGGCACTTTCTGGAAAAACGACCTGACTTAATAATTGTATAACTTTGGAATGCGTTAATGGCTTTCAAAACGTTGGATATCATTTTAAAACTTGCAACAACCGCTTTAATAATAGCCCATACAACAGTCATGTCGGCGTGGTTAAATGAAAACTCCAAAGTATATTTTATCCTTGAATATCCTGGCATAATGTGTCTTTAATTTCTGATTTCCCCCACCAAAAAGAAAGTCCATCTTTTCTCTACATCATAGCGAAATTTCATAATGGGTTCTCCATGGGGTCAATAGATACACAAGGTTTGGTAAAGACTGCTCGAGTTTTGCTGTTCCGATATTAATTGACTAAAGCTTAATTTTTTTTACTAAAGCTTCCTGATGGTGGTAAAATTTTATAAAAACAAAACATAATTAATTTTTGTTTTAATATAAACTTCAATAACTCAGTCAATTAATACCGGATTTTTACAAACAAAGTAGCGTTTTACTCACTCGGAAATGTTCCTTTTGAATAAATTCAAGAGTATTATAGTTTCTTATAAAATAATGTGTGAAATCATCGCCAAAATTGAGAAATTGCGAAAAAAATTTAAAAATATCTGTTTGCTAGACAAATACACACAGACTTCTCACATTTGCTTAAACAGCGCAAAGGCCTTAGTTTCTTCTTTTTAAATCCGGTGAGAAAGTGAAAATCGGTTGATAATTAACTAAGTTACAGACTTATAAGTGAGCAAAGATACACAAAACCGGGGTTTTAACAGGTTTTCAAGATTTTTGGGGTGTTTGGGAAATTTAACAAGCAGATTCTTGTTTCAGTCGACAATACCTACAAGATAAATACTATCACTTCCCAGGTATTTCTACTTTAGTATTTTTTGTAACTGTGTTATATGTAGTCACTACACCAGTTCCAATTGCAATTTGAAAAATATCAATTTAATTTGAAAAATTATATTTTGAAAATTATATTTGAAATTTGAAATGCATCAATTGAAATTTAAAAAATATCATTTTAATTTGAAAAATTATAGTTTGAAAATTATATTTGAAATTTGTAATACATCAATTGAAATTTAAAAATTCTTTTTGAAATTTGAAAGACATCAATTGAAATTTGAAAAATATCAATTGAAATTTAAAATTCGTCACATGAAGTTTAAAAATTATTAACCGATTTTATGTATTAGATTTTTAAATTTCAATTGGTGCATTTTAAATTTCAATTGATGTGTTTCAAATTTCAATTGTATTCAAGGATAAAGGATACTTTGGAGTTTACAATATCATTGAACCACAACGACATGACTATTGTATGCGCTATTATTAAAGCGGTTTTTGCAGGCTTTAAAATGATATCCAGCATTTTGAAATCGATTAACGCTTTCCAAAGTTATACAATTTTTTAGTCAGGTCCGTTTTTCAGAAAGTGTCATACAATACCTACTTCAAAGAACCATAAAACAAAAACTACTTAGAATTTTGTCTCAATTCTGGTGTCATAGAAATCGTATGGATGAGAAGAAAAATTTCATAGAATTCAATAGGGGTCGTGTCCTGGACTGTGTCGAAATATTTTGGAATTACCCTATTACAGGCTTTCAAGGTATGATACATTTTTCTAAGTGAAAAATGCTTGCTTTTTCGTTTGGAATACTGGATAATTCAGGAAATCACACTCACTGGCATGACTGCACCATTTCCAATTGCAATTTTAGAAAAATCAATTGAAAATTAAAAATTCTATTTGATGTCTTTTAAATTTCAACTGATGTGTTTAAAATTTCAATTCATGTATTTCAAATTTCAATTGATGTATTTCAAATTTCTATTGATTTCAATTAATATTTTTCGAAATTAAATTGATATTTTTCAAATTTCAATGGGAAATGGTGTAGTTTTGAACTCTGTGACAAATTTATCATCAGATGCCTAAATTTTGTTATACCTTAAATAATTTTGAATTTCGACATGTGCTTAATTTTCCGCTTGAAACTATTCCAAAACTGAGAAAACTTTTGACCACCACTATAGATGCTCTCACACACATCACAATACAAAAAAAATCCCCACCCTCGTCCCAGATGCATTCGAAGGCACTAACACGCGTTTGTACTCGTTTTTCTTGTGGTTTTGTTTTTGTTTTCGCTTTTTTTGTTTTTGTTTATTACGTAGAATCATGCTGGGCACTTAACTCGTTTCATGTTGATTATTTTACCTTCAATGAGTTTTGGCTTACGCGCTCATTGCTAAGTCGTTTATAATCCCGATATAACAACTTCAACAGCAACAACATTGTGGCACTGTTTTCTTTGTTGCCGAATGTGCTCTCTTCTAAGCTGTAGTTAGCTCTTTGCCATCTCCCAACGAAGTCTGGCAGCAGCAAAAGAATACCACCAGTGGTCCAGCCACCACTTACACACTCACCCACCATTCACCTGGACTGCATGCGAAAGGCAACAACAAAACAACTTAAGTGCACCTGAGAGATTTGCGTGCGTTAAGATTCCTAACATTACGAGTACTGGGGTTGGATGTACTATGGTTGTGTGTGTTGGTTTCCACGGTTTTCCGTTTTCCAGTTTGCAGTGCATCATTTTCCTAACCTCTGGCGAAAAGGAGCGCTGCATTGCAAAATGTTGCACCGACAACAAGGTAACGACAGCATTTGTTCGCCATCATCGCTCTTTGTGTTTGGAACAGATGAACGCAGCACCAGATTTGACTATAAAACAGTTATGGCATTTTATATAATCCAATAGATTTAAAAAAGGCAAACATCCACATTATTGAGAATGAAGAACGTTTCCAGGTGTTAAGCAAGTGGGTTTTTTTTTGGCTGCATCAACTACTTCTAGAATTTTCTATCTTTTAATTTGTATTGTGGACATTTTTCTAATGATAACAAATTGTCTTGGAGTAAATTATAAGTTATGATTTATGGACATCCGCCGTAAAGGATTATAAATAGTATATGAAGTTTCTGCGACCAGTAGTGCTGTGAGATTATTGGAGAGTGGCAATCATTGAAAATTTTACCAATAACATTATTCTCGAAAATCCCACGGAAATCATAAACTGCTCAAAAAAATGTCTACCTCCTCCCCTTTGTGTTTGAAAAAGTCGGATATGGAATTATTACTGGTATATTCTGATAGGAAAGAGTTCCGTCACACAATTGAAATGTTTCATTGCCTCAAAGAATAGTTTAATCGAAAACAAACTGATGCAGAGAATGATTCCCGCAACAAAAATGGATTCATTACACTGCTTTACACATTTTAATTTTGGAAAAATACCAAGAACCCACCTACCTAGATAAGTTAATTGGGACCTCCTGAACATGGAATACGCTGTAATTTTTTTTCTAAGTACCGTTTTTAGATAACGGTACTTTTGTGTTTTTCGGTGTATGGTCCCACTCAAACCCTTGTGGAGCCCAACGGAAAAGTCCGATCGATATAAATGACATGTCGATGGAAAGGTAATTGAATACCCTTTCCGTCGATAAGCCGTAAATTTCTATCTAATAAGAAATGGCTGAGTTATGGCGCCTCAAAGTTCAAAATTTGCATACAAGGGTTTGAGTGGGACCATACACCGAAAAACACAAAAGTACCGTTATCTAAAAAATGGTACTTAGAAAAAAAATTACAGCGTTTCTCGTGTTCAGGAGGTCCCAATTAACTTATCTAGGCATGTGGCGTCCCTGGTATTTTTTGGATGTAAACCAGTGTTATGTTCCATATGTTTCATCATTAAAAATAAATAAATATTTTCCCATTATATTCCATGAAGGGCCAGGCGAGAGCTTCTCACAATCACTGAGCTGTGCGCTTTCCAGTTTTCCCTCACTGATTGGGACCTACATTTTTCACCGGTTCCGAACGGTTTTTTGAAAAGCCATTTCATGGAGCAGGGATCGAAACCACGTTCTCTCGCATCAAAGACGGCCACTGTTTCATCGTTGCCACGAATATATTTCGTTACTGTTATAAATATGTTTCTTCGCTGCTATGCATTAATTTCGTTACTGCAATTAACATGTTTCACAGTTGCGGTGGAAATGGTTCATTGTTGGAAAGAAATGTGAAAAGGAGTTGTTCCCTTAAGTGGTGAGATACAATGACTTTTGATATGCCTGCCTTGACTGGGACATCAAAAACTCATTCTCTCCAGCGTTTAAATGAAACTCCAAAACGTGCACTTGTTCGTACTGGTTCATTCGGATCCTTTCTACTGGCACGACTTAGCCAGCGTAAACGCCCTGTACTCATAACTACATCGATGTCGGGATACATATTATACAGCTCGTGGTTCATCCGTCGTCGATACTCGCCGTTTTCTTTTATAGATACATATGTTTCCGGAGCATTTTTCTCTCGATGACTCCCAGTGATGTTTCATCAGCCTGCAATATGACCCTGTATTTTGCGCCATAAAAAAAGACAGGTTGTAAGAGAGTCTGATATAGTTGGATCTTCGTTTCCCAAGAGATTTTATTATTTGTGAAGTGCTTGCTTAAATAAATAAAACATATAGTTTCTCATGACATCTCATGAAGGGATTGGGAAGAGCTTCTGGATACCAGTGAGCTGTGCGCTTTATTGTTTTGAAATCACTGATTGGGGCCTATAGTTTTACACCGGTTCCCAACGGTATTTTGAGAAGCTTTTTCATGGCTAAGTACTCGATAGTGTCGCCATCACTATGCGAGGTAACCGGCGTCGAAAGAAATGTTAGGTGGTCGGAGCAGGGATCGAACCCATGTACTTATATACAAGAGCCGTGCGCACTAACCATAGCACCACCGACGATCAAGTGACAGTCGTGCGTGCTTAGCCCAAAATAACACCTGTTCTCCGTTTGATTTCTAGGCTGACGTTATTGCTTCTGTTCGCGGCACATCCGAGGTAAATGAATTCGTCCAATTCCTAGAAATTATAACGATTATCAGCGTTCATCCTTTCATCCAATCGGGTGGATGTTCTGCTTGTCGACACCATTCATTTTGTCTTATCCTCGTTTAATGCCAAATCCGCTTTTGCTGATTCCTTCGAAATTCTCGAAAGTACTGCAGTAACTTCTCGCAGATTTCGTCGAATGATGTCTAAATCAATAGCATACGCAAGCAGCATGTGACTTTTGCTCATGATACTGGTATTCGTGTTGACTGCAGCTTTTCTCGCCATGATCTGATTAATATGTTGAAGAGATCGCATGATAGAGTGTCGCCCTGTCTGAGGCCTCGCCTCGTTCTAAATGGTTCGGTGGGATCTTTGTTAATCTTTACTGAGGATTTTGTGTCGGTCAGTGTCATTCTACAAGCTTAGTAGGAAATACTAAGTTCCGACGTTGCATGGTACAGTTTGTCCCGTATCGGACTATCGGAAGCTACAGAGAGGCGGTAGCTGTCTTTCACAAATTACACTCCAGATGACCTTGTATGCGATGGATGAAAGTGTTATTCCACACTCGTTTGTACATGTACTCGGGTCGTTTTTTTTTGTAACAGAACACAGTCTGCTAAGACTCCAATCGACGGAAATTAATTCGTCTAGCCAGATTGTGCATAAGAGCTGATGCATGCACTTTCCCAACTCATAGCCGCCAAACTTGAACAACTAAGCTGGCAGTCCATCACCTGCGGCTTTGTTGATTTCAAGCTGGGACAGTTGACGCCATCGTCCTGTATGTGCTCAACACCCACACCTATAGTGAAGTCTCCTGGCACAAGCAAAGCAGAGAAGTGATCTCTCTGTATTCCCAACATACTCTGCACATCTGTGACAAGATTCCCGTCCTTATCTCTACAAAAGGTAGGCCCTGATCCACATCCATTGGTTTGGTTCTGTACTCTCCGGTACAATGAGAACTGTTGGGAATGAGACTGTTAGATTTTACCGCGGCGTAAAACATGGTAGTCAGTAGAATGAAATTCCAAAATACTTGGAACTCCCCTGGTCAACAGATGAAGAACCAGATTGATCACTTGGTAATTCGTGGAAGGCACTCTACTACACAATTTCCAATTGAAATTTGAAAAAATCAATTGAAATTTGAAAATTCTTTCTGAAATTTGAAATATATCAATTGAAATTTAAAAACTGTATTTGAAATTTGAAATATATCAATTGAAATTTCAAAAACATAATTGAAATTTTAAAAACATCAAATAAAATTTGACAGACATCAATTGAAATTTGAAATACATCCATTGCAATTTAAAAAACATCAATTGAAATTTGAATGACATCAATTGAAATTTGAAATATATCAATTGAAATTTAAAAAAACATCAATTGGAATTTGAAGGATTTATCAATTGGATTCTGTAAGATTTAATTTTCTCACTCTCCCGCTTTATCCACAACCATGTGTTCTTCTTAAGCGAACAGGGTTTCCTCTCTCCTCCACTCCTTATAACGATCTGTCGTGGCTCGCGCTACAGCTGACTAGAGCACTGCTATTCGCGCAGCATTCTGTTCATCATTCGCCACGCGACACTCTTTATCGTGGTGTGTCTTTCAAGGGTCTTCCATAACCAAGTACAGCCTCCTCAGCAGTTTTCATAGAGTGAGAAATGTCATGAGGAGGGGGTAAGTTATTCACCAGTTTCTGAGCAGGCTTATCCATGACACAGCTGATCGACTGTGTAGTAGGAAATTGATACTCGTAAAAAAAAGAGTGGATAGGCAAGAGAGCGATAAGCAACCAGAAGCAATACATACAGCAAACTTAGTTTAAATAGTGTTTGATTGATACTAATAACAGCTAAATTATGTTTTACGTTGGTTGCATCGAACGGAAATGCGCATTCCTTTTTATGTCTGTTCGTTTTATATCCAACCAAAGAGTAAAATTCAGCAACAATACGAACTCGAAGAAATGGCCTACTACCTCGTCGTCTTCGAGAGAACGTAAAGAGAGGGATAGCAACTCTTGTATGTTGCTCTATGATCTATGATTTCCGATGTCCAGCTTTTTATATGTAATGCTTTGTACGACTATCACTCGACTTAACCCTTTGTGAACCTTTGCTTTAAGCAGGTAGTGCTCCGAATTGATATTAGCTCCTGGAATCACACGTACATCCATTACACTACATCATTTCCTATTGAAATTCGAAAAATATCAATTGAAATTTGAAAATTATACTTGAAATTTGAAAAACATCAATTGAAATTTAAAAATTGTATTTGAAATGCATCAATTGATATTTGCAAGACATCAATTGAAATTTAAAACGCATCAATTGAAATTTTAAACAAATCAATGCATCAATTGATATTTGCAGACATCAATTGAAATTTAAAACGCATCAATTGAAATTTTAAACAAATCAATTGAAATTTAAAAGGCATTAATTGAAATTTAAAATTGGTCACTTGAAATTTAATAATTATAAACCGATTTTGTGTATTAGATTTTTAAATATCAATTGGTGAATTTTAAATTTCAATTGATGTATTTCAAATTTCAATTGTCGTCTTTCAAATTTAATTGATGTCTTTCAAATTTCAATTAATGTTTTTTAAATTTCAATTGATGTTTTTCAAATTTCAAATAGAATTTTCAAATTTCAATTGGTGTATTTCAAAATTCAATTAGAATTTTCAAATTTCAATTGATGGCCTTCCACGAATTACCAAGGGATCAATCTGGTTCTTCATCTGTTGATCAGGGGATATCGAAGTAGCCTTATGGATATCTTTATGCCGCTGCAAAATCTTACAGTCTCATTCCGTTATCGGCTAAGACATTGACACTGTCGGCTTTAGCTTTAAGATCACCTAGAACAATATTGATGTCATGGCCAGGACAGTGGTTGTACGATATGTTTTCTCCATGCACACTTGCACCATGTACTTGGTGTCATCGTCTTTTTCTTCTGTCGGGACACACAAATTAGGGATCTTACAATATTTAATTCAAATATTGTGGACACAAATTAGCGATATGTCAATGTATTTCGCTGATGGTGTCTATACGTTCACTCATAGGGTTGAACCTTGCGACCAGATGTCGGAGTCTTTTGCCAACTACAAATCTGCAACCAAATTCATGCAGCTGTAGTGCATGTCACAGTTCTTCTTCCTTGTACAGTTATGACCTGACCATCGCAACTCCTGCATAGCAGTAATGTCAGCCTTATAATGCTCGAGAACATCTGCCAGTTGGATAGTGGTACCGGATCTGTATAGTGTTCTAATATTCCAATTGAACATCCGTAAATCGGGGTCCTTATAACGTTTGTGGGAAGTCGTCAGCAAATAGGTTTTAGGTTTCTCATTCTCAATTTGTATTTTCATTGTCAATACAACGGTGACGGAAGGCAAGTCCAGCCCACATTCTTGGCCACCCCATTAAGAAATCCCACAACACTGTACGGCGCTTCATACAATTGTATCGGAGGCGGTGGCAGGGTTCGTACTAAGTGAGAATTCTAGACGGCGACGAGTACTTTTCGGTTGCCGTCGTTCGTTTCGTCAGTTTTGTAAAATATTTCGATATTGTAATTCCGATAATTAGGTAAGTAAGAATCAGGTTTTACTACACAATAGATGGCGTTAGCTATAACACTCCGGCATGTGATGAAAATCAATCGGTTCAAAATCGAATACGATTTGACGAAACGAATTTTGGTGGCATATTTCCTTATATTGGGTAACACATATTTTATATAGACGTTATCTAATGACAGAAACGGAGAAATATGTTAGTTGATATCCATTAATTGCACAGAATAACATCATTATTATGTCAAATCGTATCCGATTTAAATCGATCGATTTTCATCACATACCGGTATAAGTTTACTTATCCTGCCTTTCATATTCGAAAATCCACACAGATTTCATTATTTATAAAGGCTTCAATATTACAGAGTTAAATTATGGGAGTTATAATTTAACTTCCTTGACTTTATATTATACTTTAGTTCAAGGTAACAGCAAATGAACTTTTATAATTTAAAGAATCCTTCGTAACGTCCCTTATGGCTTCGACATCTTCTCCATTAATACACCGACACTTCCGCTAATTAGTCCTTTTAATAAATCGGTTTCCGTTCGTATAATTACCCTTTACAATCGCTGCTTGTATGTACATACATTAGGGTGTATTGAATACCGCGTTTTATGGAATTTCAATCGTGGGTGTCTCAAAAGCTGCGTGTTTAAGAGCTGATTATGGGAACTTCAAATTTTATGCG
Source organism: Phaonia tiefii (assembly GCA_963931995.1). Classification (NCBI taxonomy): domain Eukaryota; kingdom Metazoa; phylum Arthropoda; class Insecta; order Diptera; family Muscidae; genus Phaonia; species Phaonia tiefii. The sequence goes on from OZ008367.1 coordinate 164,062,964, forward strand.
AGGGTACTTATAATTCCTTACCGGCCGTAGAAGCTTCGATTCGTAGGGTATTTGGGTAAAAAAAAAACTTAAAAAAGTACTTATATATTGAGTACAAGTATTGACAGACTATTTTTTCAGGGCAGCTTTCTGAAGTCTTGAATCAATCGTATTTTCTAAAATTTTTCGCGTATTTCTCATTTGTAGTTAGCGAATTAACTTTTAATTATATTTATATTTTTGTGTATATGTATATTTTTATGGAAAATACAAAATAAAGTAAATTGAAAATTTAAACGAAAACTTGGGACGAATAATTATGTACGATCGAAATTTCAAAACTCTGCCGTGAAAATAAGTTGTAGTTTTTGATATGGAATTGTTGCATCAACGTACTACGCGCTGGAAATCAGTCTTCTTGTTGTTGTTTGGATGCAAATATAACGTCTTTGTAGCTTGTCGCAAATATACTATACTTGTACCCAAACACGTTGTGTTTGCTATTCATTATAACATGTTTGAGAAACAATGATAAATAAGGGGTTGTATATGTTTTTGAGACTCAAATGTGGTTCTGTTTGTTGAAAACTGCTAAAAACAAAAACGAGGCAGACAACAGTGAAACAAAAAGGCAGCAGATCTTCAATTTACGAAAACAATGTTTGCAAACATGTACATGTTTCCTGCAATATGTTGCTGAGGCCATTATTTTTCAGCGTGTAGTAAATTGTACCGGTTAGAGGCAAGACTACTGAGTTGATCGGTGCCCATAGAATGTCTGCACCACGTAAAATTTTTATAAATTCTCAGATTTTCCAGCACTTTGTTTTGAAAAAGAAATTGGGTTTTCACATTTTTCCAGCATACCATCAAGGGACTCTAAATTATTTACCCACAATGTTTGACAAATTTGTAGTCAATTTGAATAACTACGGTGAACATATTAATACAATACGAAAGTGTCCGGTCATCCTAAATAGCACATAAAACAACTTTGTATCTTAAAAATGGGCATTCGTGGGACGTTGTCATCATTACTCGAGAACGACGTGTCTGATTTTGGCTGAATAAATTTAGAAAAATTTAGAATTACAATACCTTTAATCCATTCCTATACTATTTCTCAATTTAATCAACAGTTTCGCAGTTATAAAAAAAAGTAGTGTAAAAAAATATGTTTTTGCTTAAAAATATCAAATTTTATATTTTTAAAAAATCATCAAACGCATGAAATCATGGTTCAAGAGACGACAAAAAGTGTAAAGTTTTATTAGTTTATCCTAAAGTTAAATGGCCTATGAATAAAGTGAGATATACGTGAGCGTCAGAAAAAAGTAAACACTAATTTTTCGTTTATTTATTTTTGAATTTCGAAGCTACTGTTGACTTTCCATACCAAATAATATTACAGGGTACTATTGTACAATTTGAAGTTTTTCTACCAAAAAGTGTTAAATCAAAAAATGCGGGAAACTTTGCACAAATCCCCCCAAAATGAAAATGCAGTAATTATTACGCGTCAAAAAAATTAAACAGTGGCAACACTTACAACGATTTTATTATAACAGTATTTTATAACCTTAAATTTTTTTTTAAAAATGTTGCTGATCAAGTGTTTCACTTTAGTAGAAACGTGTTAAGTTGCGTATTATCACTTAAAAATAACAAAAAACAACGTGCAAAAGGAAAAAATCTCACTATGGGAAAGCAGACATCATATGACACTAGAAAAATTATAATTGACTTGAACAAAAAAGGTAAATCCTTGCGAGAAATTGGCAAAATAGTGGGTAGGAACCACTGCACAGTAAAAAAAATTATTGATAAATACGCCAAACACCATCTGGTTGACGATTTTCCGAAATCTGGACGACCAAAGCGACTCACTGACACAGAAGTTAGAGCTGCAGTAAGAGAAGTAAAAGCAAATCCGGCCTCAAGTGCAGTTAAAATAGCAGAAAACATAACGCAGATCTCAGGCAAACCAGTAAGCGCGAGTACGGTCAGGAGAGCACTCCACAAAAATGGTCTTCATGGAAGGATCCCACGCAAGAAGCCATACATATCTAAGGTGAATCAAGGCAAGCGGTTGGATTTTGCCAAAAAAAATACAAAAATGAGGCTTTAACTTTTTGGGAAAATATATTATACACTGATGAAAGCAAATTCGAAGTTATTGGTGCAAAAAAGCCACCAAAAATATGGCGTACTAAAGGAGAAGCCTTCAACGAAAAGTGTGTTACCATCACATTTAAACACAGTGGAGGCTCAGTTATGGTTTGGGGCTGCATGGCTGCATCAGGTGTCGGTAATTTTGTTATTATTGACTCAACCATGAACAAATTGTATTATTTAGACATTTTGAAAAACAATGTTGCTCCCAGCGTCGAGAATCTAGGCGTGCTAGAAAATTGGACAACGATCAAAAGCACACGTCCAAAATTGTGAAGGAGTGGCCACTGTGAACGCCTAAGACGCTTGATCATCCGCCGCAGTCTCCGGACCTTAACCCGATCGAACATCTGTGGGAACACCTTGATAGAAAAATCAGACAAAGGGTAATTTGAAAGGCTCTAATGGAAGAATGGAGCAAAATCTCTTCCGATGTAACAAGAAACCTTGTCCAATCGATGCCTAGGAGAATAAAAGAGGTTCTTAATTCCAAAGGAAAACAAACCAAATACCAAAGTTCACTTTTTGTATCTACATTTTGTTACGTTATGGTTATTGTATACTTTTTTTCGACGCTTAAAATTTAGTCTTTTGTTATTTGAAGTGAATTTTTTCTGGTTGCAGGCTGTTTTTATTTTATCTTTATGTTAAGTTAGACTCTTGGTAAATAAAATGTTCATTTAAAACATTTACTTTTTAGTTTGTGTTAAATACAAAAGTGTAATATTACTATTAATATGAGAAACTGAGGTGTTTACTTTCTTCTGACGCTCACAGTAGGTCATAAAAATCTATAGACGCGTCTACCTCTTATTCACCAATTAGTGAAGGTATCTCATTTCGTCAAGAATTGCATTACTCATGATTTGCAACCCAAACAAAAAAATCACAATTCCTCTAAAGTGCAGGAATCTGAGAATTGGTAAAAATTGATAATTTCAATAATTTGACTTGATACAGACATTTTATGTGTACCGATTAACTCAGTAGACTTGTCTCTATGTAAATAAATAAATAAATGGTTTCCCATTACATCCCATGTAGGGACCGGGGAGAACTTCTCACAATCACTGAGCTGTGCGCTTTCCAGTTTTCACTCACTGATTGGGACCTACAGTTTTACACCGATTCCGAATGGTATTTTGAGAAGCTTTTCATGGCTATATACTCGATAGTGTCGACGTCACTATGCGAGGTGACCGCCGCCGAAAGAAATTTGAAAGGTGGTCAGAGCAGGGTTCGAACCCACGATCTCATGTACAAGAGCCGCGCACACTAACCATTGCACCACCGACGGCCCTTGTCTCTATGTAACCGATACAATTTACATCAAAGTTGATACATTTTTCGACTACACACACAGAGAAGAAATTCGTTGTCACAACAAATTATATATTTGGAGCCAATTAAAATTTGGCGGTTCCTTGGACTATCACATTATTCAGTTATAATTACCAATAATTGAGTTCCATATCACCAAACGTTGTGCAAATCAAACGTTGTGCAATAATTCAGGTTTGGTTGCAAGAAGTGAAACATTTAGTTGAAGCCACAAGAACAAGAAATAAATTTGATCTGTCAATAGATTTTTAGTTCTAGCAATCAAATCATCCTGTAGTGGTGAATATTCGATTAGTTGGATGATCGAAAAATGTAAAAACTAATTTCGTTGTACCAAATAATATATTGGTATGCCCAACTAATTACTTGAATTTAATGGCTATCACAGCTATTTATCGATGCCATATCCATTATGAATTTTATAGAAAAAAAATAAAAATATAACTTTATATTAAATTTGTGTATCCTATATTTAAATATAAACAAAATTATTATTAGTTGTAACCAGGGTTCGTATTTCGTGGGCAGGGTCGCCAGTTTTTTTTTTAGGCGAAATCCCCGAATTGTTATTTTTAATCCCCGAAAATCCCCAAAAAAAAGCTAACATCCCCGGAAAAATCCCTATTGTTTTAAAGGTAGTTCGAGCAAGTTTTAAGTTATAAAATTAAAATTTATTTAGAATTCAGTTTAAGAGAACGAAAGCTTAAATATTGAAAAATTTAAACGTAAATAAATTATTATATTATTATTATTAAATTATTATTTTAAAAATGGTTAGTTATAACAAAAAGATTATGACAAATGAGGTCTGGCTTTAATTTATGTACACATTGGTTAGAAGTCATTAAGGCTTAGTATATATATCAAATACTTCAGTTTCATAATCTTCAGATTCATCTACTTAATTGTTTGTTTTGTTTCTTATCCACTACTTCTATTCTTTTCAGTAACACCAAATATCAAAAATGTTTTTTTACTTGTTTTATTGTTGTCATCACGTACAGCCTTGCCAGTAAAACTACTTGATATTTTCAGGAACTGACAAGTGTATGCAGTTCTGTTTTGACAACATTTAGCAATAACTCAGCAAATTTATAACATTTGGCCTGGCGTGATATGAACGTTGGATGTTGAAGAGATTTGCTTGAATAATACCAGATAGAGGCAATGGATCAAAACAACCAACGAAATAACAACAACGGTATTTCGTTTTGTGTGCCAAAATTATTGTGTTAAATACAACACAAATGTATGCTAACAATAACTGTCTATAAAGAAGTGTAAAACACATTTAAATTTCACAGTTTTCACCAAAACGACATGAAAAATTAAAGTCAGAGGATATTGTAATTCCACCTGGTGTATGTCTAATGGTGTATTGGTGTATGGTGTATTTTCGTCATACATCTCTCTATCACACCGACTGCATCACAAAGAGTGTGAAAGGAAAAGTTAGATGAGATAAATATTCTCTCTAGTAACATTTTCTCTATGCCAAATATTATTTGTGTGTTTATGCTTGCTTTGATTTAGGTAGTACCAGATCAAAACTTTCAAGGGATGATACAAAAGATGCGCTTTTAATGCAGCTTAAATTTTTATCCCCAAAAAATCCCCAGGTCCCCAACGCAAGAAAACAATCCCCTGTTTTGAAAAAAAAAATCCCCAATGTGGGGATAAATCCCCTAAACTGGCAACACTGTTCGTGGGTAATGCGTTATCCTGGGTACCCCATCCCATTTTTGATCGAAAATATGAAAAAATTTCTATATCTCGGACACGGAGCGGCGAATCGAAACCATAACTAATTTTAAAGGGCCTCTAAGGATTTTCCCATTAAGTGGTCCAATTCGTATGAATATTTTTAAATTACAAATCACCAAAATTAGAAAAATCGCTAAAATAACAAAAACGTACAATTCTCTAAATTTATTCAAGCTCAAGACCTTTTTAATAATATAAAGCTTATTTATTACCTTTATATTATTTTCAAAAAAGTCGAGCACAAAAATGTTCCAATGATACCAAGGCTGTCTATATAGCTATTTCGGATCTTGCCAAGTTTTTGGTATGTATTCGGCGAATTCATCGAAAACATATATCTAGAAACACTCAACATATTAATGAGAATTCCTTTATACACATGTTTGAAGAATACCAAGCACTAACATTGGAACACTTTCATGCACAACTCTTTTTAATCATGTCGAGAAACCATTGGTTTTAAACAGGCATAATTTGTTTTTGTTTTATCATTACAACGCAACAAAACAGAGGGTTGCCTTCGACAATATTATTGTTTCAAGCTCGCGTTGCTCTTCGTCAACTTTCATCATTTCCCTTGCGAGAGTTTTTACTCGGTCTGTTTTTGCATGAAAATGTCCAATGTTAGTGATTGGTATTCTTCAAACAGGTGTATAAAGGAATTCTCATTAATATGATGAGTGTTTCTAGATATATATTTTTGATGAATTCACCGAAAACATACCAAAAACATCGGCCGATGAGATCTTGGCAAGATCCGGAAAGCTATACAGACAGCCTGGGTATCATTGGAACATTTTTGTGCTCGACTTTTTTGAAAATAATATAAAGCTAATTAGTAGGCTGAATAAATTTAGAAAATTGTAATTTTAAAAAACTGACCGAGTAAAAACTCCCGCAAGGGAAATGATAAAAAAAATGGTTATACCTCGGAAACGGTACGCCCAATCGCAAAAATATTATTTTTTTTACCTCCATGAGACGCTGTACCCAATGGATGTCTTTAATACGGCATTAGTTTTTTTTAAACAAATCGCTAAAGCTAAAATTGTTCCTATAAAAAAGCTATAACTCGGACATCGGACGCCGTCGGTGGTGCAATGGTCACCTCGCATAGTGACGGCGATACTTTCGAGTATTTAGCCATGAAAAAGCTTCTCAATATACCGTTCGGAATCGGTGTAAAACAGTAGGTCCCAATCAGTGAGTGAAAACTGGAAAGCGCGCAGCTCTGTGATTGTGAGAAGTTCTCCCCTCTCCCTTCATGGGATGTAATGGGAAACCATTTATTTAATTATTTATTTTATAACTCGGACACGGCGCGTCCAGACGCATAATAAACCCATGTAAGAGACTTAAACTTAGTGATGCCTTTCATACGGCATCACTTTTTTTAAATTCCGTCAAACTAACATTTTTCCGACATAAATTGGGTAAAATACATATGTGACCCGCTCCACGAAAAGGGACCTCCGCGCCGAAAAGAAGTTATTGAGAAAAACGCGTTTAAAAAAAGCGCTTCGTTTTTCCGTGTTTTGCGATGGTTATGCAACTCTTCCTTCAACCTGATCAGACAAAGGTGAAAAGCAGCAAAATACAGAAGAACCACCAAAATAGCGTGTTAGGAGTAAAAAAAGAGTAAAATTTTGATATTTTTGTAATTTTGTACCTTTGATATTGAACTTTTTTTAAATTTCAAATATTATATACATATATTATCGGTTTATATCACATTTTTCAATTTTTTCATTAATTATGTTCATCTTTACAGGTGATTTGTAAAAAAACTAAAAGACATAGAAACTTGCGGTTTCCGGCATTTGAAAGAGCGTTTTTTTTCCTATAAGAATCACTCAAAAAGGCGTAGAGGTCCCTTTTCGTGGAGCAGGTCACATATTTATTAGTGATTTCTTTAGAAAAAAGTGCTGCCGTATTAAATACATCCATTAGTGTGTAAATGTATGATATTATTTTTGCGATTGGACGCACCGTTTCTGAGTTATAACCAGTTTTTATTTTAGCGATTTTTTTTTATTTTGACAATTTTTTTGGAAAAAAATTTCTTCCATACGAATGAGTTATTTTCTCGAATGGACGCTCCGTTCCGAGGCGTTGGCTTAAGGGTGATTTTTGATTCGAGAAAATTTTAGTTTTAGCGATTTTTCTTAAAAACAAAAGTGATGCCGTATTCAAGCTAAGACAGGTTAAAGCCTTCTAAAGAGGTTACAAATATATTCTTTTTGAGACTAAACGCATCGTTTCCGAGTTAAAGCAATTTTTTATTTTAGCGATTTTCTTATTTTGGCGATTTTTTAAAAATAAAATTGTTTCATACAAGTTGGACCACTATATGAGAAAGCCTTAGAAACTACCAAAAATTATTTATTTTTTCGATTGGACGTACGGTTTCCGAGATAAAGAAATTGTTTCTAAATTTTACACATTTTCGATCAGAAATGGGAATGGTTATCATAGATAACCCATTGCCCATCGCTGTGGGTAATAGCCGCTTGCCTATTCCCCATGTGTAATGGATAATCGTGCAGGGTAATTTGCTATCGTCGTGGGTAGTTACCTATTATAACCGTATAACCCCCATGTATACTTACTTAAATTTTATTTATATTATCGATCTTTTCGATGTTATGTTCTTAAAGAATTTTTCAGATTCAATATCAATTTCTATGGAAAAAAACAATATCTCTATTAATAGAGATATAGAATGGCCTCGAGCTTGAACAATAAATTTAAAAAGTACTTTTGTAACAATAGAATATATTATTATTATGGTGGATGATTGGAAATATTGTTACTATTTCAATGCCCACCAAGGCATATCATCAGCTCTCTTCTCCACAAGTATTTAAGTGTATCATCACACATTATAGGGATAAACAAATCACAACTATTTGAGAATTGTCTAAACTACTACTATGCCGGAATTGATTTCCAACTAAACTTTAACCTGTGTTCAACAGTGTAATCAAATTTATGAAAATATATTTTTCTATTTATGCTCATTATCATATTGTCCCATATTGACTAAAAAATATACAAAAAAATTGTTACGCAAATACACTGGGAATCCAAACATCAACGACCGGTAGCAGACTAAAAGTACCTTGGTATAAATAACAGTCTGACGTTCCCTTAATCAGCTCTTTAATACCCATCTTTTGAGCCCTACAAATTTTTTTTCTAGTACACCCTAATATATTTATATGCTCCACAAAGTTCAACAACACGTACCCGTGTGCCAGTGTAGCAAAATAAATTATGATATTTTTTAATTAAATTTCGAACAGGCAGCAGTCGATGGTGTTGAGGAGGACATTCAACTATCAGGACATTCAGAGCCACCCAGCTTCTCAGCATCTGTGACAGTTCTCGCATCGTATTAACACTTTCATTATGGCAAACAAATATTTTACAGTTTTTATCGTTCTTAAATACAGTTTTCCTTTACCTTAAATGTCAAATGTTATGCCTGATGGAGGAGTTTGCAAATGTGTATGCAACACTTGGCCAATTGTTGCTAAACTTAGGTATTGTGGATGGATATATTTGATGCCAGTCCAATATTCCATTTTCAGCTGACTGACATGCCACTCTTCAAACATTTTATTTCGGATTGCACCAGCTGAGCTTGAGTAGATTCCAAAACAAATTCAAGAACAAACAAAAAACAATCCAAAACTTTGACAGGGGAATTTGTATCCGTATATTAATGCGTGTGCATGTTATGTGTTAGACGACAATGTTTGTCTATCACTCAGACATTTATGGACCAAATGGTAAATCTTTGGCGCCTCAGCAAAGAATAGGAATATATATCCTTAACCTCTCTTTAGGAAAACACTACACCATCGGGTAATTAAGCATTAATAAATATGAAAAGGCGGCATCGATGTAAAACTGTTGGCACAAAGACAGAAATCACTGCACCCACTTACACATACTCTCTTTATTTTTACTGCAAGAAAAAGTTTCGTGACCCGAGCGAATTTATTCGTCACTCTGATGAATATTTACACCGAAGTGACCGTCGGTGGAGCAATGCACTGAAAGAAAAGGCTTCATCAAATTTATAAATTCCTTCATTAATTTGATGAAATATTTCCTCATTTTCCAACCTACGACATATTTCAGTGAATTGATGAAGAATATTTCATCAATCTTTCATCCATATTTCATCAATAGTTTATGTTGATTCAGCGACAGCGTTACATCAAGTTGATGAACATTTTTCATCAATTTGTTGTACGTTTTTCGACAAGTATAAAAAAGGTTGGCATCCATTTGATGTAAGTTTATCATCAATTTTATGTAAATTGGTCATCATTTTGATGTAAATTGCTTCTTAATCTGTAGCCAAATTCTTTTAACTATTTTTCGTTGTAAAAACTCCACAACAACAAGGTATACGACCACATAGAAAATACTCATAGCGTGGATATTGTTTTAAGTCCATTGCTCTTTTTGGTATTATGTATTTATTTTCAATTTTCTATTAGTTTTTTTCTCTCTCTCTCTTTTTCAAAACTTCGTCTATATTTTGAATCGATCCCACTAATTATTTTTAAATTCCAATGATGAAGATTGATTTAAAAAATATTATAAATTCAATGAAGCTGAAAAATGTGAACAAACGCACAATCTTCAAATTGAAGAACCTTTTCAATGAAAAAAAAAACCGTTTTCCCATTTCATCCCATGAAGGGATTGGGGAGAGCTTCTCACAAATCAGTGAGCTGTGCGCTTTCTAATTTTTCACTCACTGATTGGGACCTACAGTTTTTACACCGATTCCGAACGGTATTCTGAGAAGCTTTTTCATGGCTAAATACTCGATAGTGTCGCCGTCACTATGCGAGGTGACCGCCGCATAGAGCAGGGATCGAACCCAGAGCAGGGATCGAATTCAGGATCTCCTGTACAAGAGGCGCGCACACTACCCATTGCACCACCGACGGCCTTTTCAATGAGTTGATGAAAATTGTCATCAATTCAATGAACAACAATTGACGAACAGTTTGGTTAGCCTGCACAACTCTTGTACATGACCGCCGCTCTGATTCTGTCGGCGAAACCCGTTCGGAATCGGTTGAACAGTATAAGTCTCACTAAGTGAATCTAAAAATAGCACGTATGGCCCTAATGGGTAATCTTTGGCGCCTCAGCAAAGAATAGGGATATAGAGCATACGTACCTTTTCGCTTTTCAAATACTGTTCTCGCCAAAACACGGCTTTAATGTCGGGTAAATAGGCACCTTTATGAAACTGCGCACCGCAAACTGCACTCGTTCTGGGTGGAGTTCCATCTCATGGAGAATTACTGGATTAGATTCACTCCATATACGGCAATTTTGCTTGTTTACATTGCCATTTAGATCCAAATGGGCCCCATCAGACATAAACAAGCAATTTTTTTAAATGATTCAAATTCTGAATTTTTGAAGGTCCTTGGGAAATTCTAGATTTTATATTTCGAAGACACTCCTTAAGGACTATCGACTGGCATATGTTTGCTTCGTGGAGAATTCTTCATATGACCATATTCTGCCCTAATATTCCCACTATATGTGACATATTTAAATACCAATATTTTGAAGTTGGTTGCGTATTTACTAGTTTGTGCAGCAAATATATTTAGCTTGAAGTGTTTTTTTTTTTATTAATTACTGTATTCTAAATTTCTGAATCGATAATTTAATTGAAAAAATCAATAAATTGGCGATTTATGTTTAAATTAAAGTGCGTAACAGTGCTCTGTTACTTCTATAACAGAGCTCTGCTAAGTAAATTGGTTTGTGTCTTTGCTATTTCAAATACGAATTTATCTTCATGCACATATGAAATATTCAAATTTTATGTTTTTGAAACTTTTTCGTGATAACTCTTAAACTGTAGGAGACCTTTAATTGTTTTTGAAATGTTTATTTAAAATATATTCAATATATTATTAAAATATATTCAATGAGTAAAACAATTTATAAAATAATAAAAAAAAAATTAATACTAAATTGTTCTGTAATACTAAATTGTTCAACACCCTTTGAATTGAGGAACCCAAAATGTATGTACATAATCGGGTTTGATCCTGGGAATTCCAATTGAACTTAAAATATTCTCTTTCTCGAAGTTTTCCCATTCCTGCTATTTTATTTACACGATGACATCAACGGGTTTTAGTCGAAACGAAATTTGAAATTTCCCATGCACCGCGTGCAACAGCCTTCAAATTCCATTGTTTACTTTTGACATTTATGGGGATGTGTCACCACCAGCCCCCGCTTCAGTCCTTGCGCCGCATTAGGATTGAATGTCTGTATTAACCATATTTTTGGGAGGATATTTGTACATCAGGAAAATCTGGATGCACCGTAGTTATTTGTTTCCATTTCAACGCAGACACATTGTAGTACTCTTCCAGAAATCCTCTAAATCCCATTCACACAATCGCATTTATGGTGTAGAAGAATGTTATGATGGGCTTTTCACTTCCTTTGCGCGTTTTCGCTGTTATGCTACTCTTTTTACTCCTGACTAGGTAAATTTGATATTTTCACATTTCAGCATCGACAATTGGTATATTCGCGCCAAATGCCTGTTGGCATGGCGGGATTTCGATGTATCACAAGAAATGTCTGTATCTCACTCTCTCTTCTTCTTCGATACGGAAAAATATGCTGGGCCAACTAAAAACATATGAGTGAACATTCATATGTCTGGAAAGGATGTTGGTCTCCATAAATTTTGTGAATTTAATGTTTGAATATGGAATTTATAGTGAAGTTTACACAGACTGGCATGGTTAGTGTTACCAGCATTTGATAGAATTCCGAGAACTATTCATGGCATCGCCAAAACAAAAAAGTGTGAAATATTTGATTTTTTCCATTTCCATTTGTCGAAAAGACCATTTATTTTGTTATAAACGAACAATTTCATTAAATTTAATAAAAAAAAACTAATGAATTATTTTAAATATATTTATTAAATTTCCCCATTCATTTATGAGTTTTAAAGAGGAAAACTTGTGCCACAAAAGAAAACTTCAAAAGAAATATTTTGCTAACAAATGGAACAGAGTTAAGTTCAGCAGACGCACTTGCATTGTACCGGCCGCCAAAGCGATACAATATGTTAAAAGTTCAACTGTGGAAATGTTGAAGGCGCCTTCTTCATCAACCCTCACTTGATTACGAAAGGGAAGGTATAGAAAATGGAAAACTTCTAGAAGAACAGAAACAAATGCAGCCAGTCACCGCGTCAATACAATGAATCGTTCTCAGTCAGAGAAAGATTTGTTGTATAGTTTTGTCCTTCAAAAGAAAAAAAAGGGATACGCAATGATTTGAGGGTAAGTTAATCTTTCATATCACGCATCATCGACCGAGCATTTTAAATTGAAATTTAAACAAAAATCAGTTAAAATTAAAAATTTTATTTGAAATTCAAAATACATCAATCGAATTTTAAATAATCTGTTTGAAATACAACAATTGGAATTTAAAAAAAAATCAATTGATATTTATAAGACATCAATTGGAATTTAAAACTCATCAATTGCAATTTGAAATAAGTCAATTGAAATTGAAAACTCTTCATTTGAAATTTAAAAGACATCACCTGAACTTTAAAATACATCAGTTGAAATTTAAAAATTCAATTTGAAATACAACAATTTGAATTTAAAATTATCGACTGAAATTTGTAACTCATCTATTGAAATTTAAAAGACATCAATTGAAATTTAAACGTCGATTCGGGAACGTAGAAGTAATTTGGTATTGCTCTATGACCGGCAATGTTTTTTTATGAAATAAGGACCAATGATTCCGTCAGTCCATAAACACACCAACCACTCACTATTTCTGGATGTGATGCAACGGTTAGTGTGCGTAGATATTGTACATGATAACAGATTTGCCGCAGATTTGCTTATTGAGGTATTCATTCAATTCAAGGTTGATCAAAACGTTCTTGTGGAATTTCGTACACCGAATGTACGCCATGCCCGATGGTCGTGCGGCTTTTATTGTTGCGCTAGTTGGATTTTATCGGCCCACAAACTAAGATCTTTCTGGAGAATCTTCTATAAAGTAGATGGATATTGATCAAATTGTAGTGCACGATGGCAGATGAACTCATTCGGGTCTTCCTCGAGGTTACGTTCTGTAGCAGCAATAGTTCCTTAAGTACGCAAGGGTACAATGATTTAGAGTATGTGTGTTAGCATTTCGACTTAATTACAGTCAACTACAATTTGACGGTTCCTTTGACCATCACTGTATTCAGTTGTGATTACCCTATGCAACATGACTTTTCAACCAGAAATGGCAACCCAATTTTTTGACATAGTTTAGCAGCCTTATTAAAAAAACAACAACAAACATTTTTGAATGGTACAGTTTTTTTTTTAAATTTTTTTTTAAAAATTTCTTGTTTCTCAAAATGGTACGTTCATTTTAATTGAATTTTCTAAGGATTCCCTTCATCGATTTTCTGGAAATTTATGTTAAAAAAATGCCCATAAAAATACCTTTGAAATGAGTCCAAATACTTCAAATCAGTATGCTTGGTTGAGAACTTATTGAATTTAACATTTCAAATTTTGCATTTTTTTTTTGCAAAAAATCATATATTTTTCATTTTTATTTTATCATAAAAAATAAAAAAAAATATATATATATTTTATATAATTTTTTATAAATATATATTTTTTTTTATTTTCCTATATAATGTACTGGACTGTTCTTCAAACATTAAGCTACATACCAAAGAAATTCATACAGAAATACAAGAGTTATAGCCGTTTTAGTAGATTAACCCAAAATCATTTTCCTAATACGTCGTTTAAAAGACCATACAGTATCAAGAAGTTATCCAATGTAAGGATTTTAATGTTTTAACGTGCATGTAAAGAAGATTAAAAAAATGATTTTGGGTTAATCTACTCATTACCAATTAGAAAAAATTTCTATATCTCGAAAACGGAGCGTTCAATCGAAAAAATAACAAATTTTTACGGGTTTCTCACAAAATGTTCCCATTCGCGTCAAATATCTTTTTTCCTAAAAATCGCCAAAATAAGTAAATCGCTAAAATAAAAAAAAATAGCTATAACTCGGAAACGGTGCGTCCAACCGCAAAAGCAATAAATATTTTACCGCCAGAGGAGGATGTAACTAATGGATGCCTCGTATACGGCATCACTTAAAATCCGGTATACTAACATTTTTCAAATAAAAAATCGCTAAAACTCACATATGTACGTATGCCCGAGTTATAGCCATTTTTTATTTCAGAATTTTTCATATTTTGATGATTTTTTGAACAAAATTTCTTCCATACGATGGACCACTTTATGAAAAATCCTTAGAAACTCGTAAAAAATTGTTTTGTTTTCTATTGGACGCTCCGTTTCCGAGATATTGACATAGGGGCGTTTTAGTGATTTTCGATGCCAGAAATTTTAATTTTAGCGGTTTTAAAAAAAAGAGTGATGCCGTATTGAAGACATCCATACGTAAAAGCCTCCTAAGGAGTTAAAAAAAATTATTATTTTTATGATTGGACGCACCGTTTCCGAGATTTAGGGATTTTTTATTTTAGCGATTTCCATATTTTGGCGATTTTTGAAAAAAATTATTTCATGCGATTTGGAACACTTTTTGAGAAATCCTTAGCAACCCGTAACAAATTTTTATTTTTTCGATTGGACGCTTCGTTTTCCAGATACTGTTTTTCTAAATTTTTCATATGTCGACCAAAAATGGGGATGGGTTACCCTGGGTATCAAATGTATGTTTAAGTTACTTTGTGTCATCCAGAATAATATTTAGTTCCTCCAGCCAAGTGTCCACAGTTGTTTGCATGTGTTTGTGAAGGCGTCAATATTGGCGTCAAATTCAACGATTATGTTTAACAGTCTCACTTCATCTCAATTTATGATTCGCTGGCTGATATCTATATACTTTATTGTTTTTTTCACAACTTTGTTTATCAGTTTCTGTTTAAAATATTACTTTTTCTGTAAAGTCCTCGTGTAACATTCCAATATACGTAGTTGCTCTTTAACAACAAAGTGTCTTGTGAAAAATCGAATAAATAACTACAAGTGTTTTTGCGACAGAAACTAAATTATGATTAGAGTAACTAATATTTGAACACGAATTCTAATATTGTACTTTTTATTAGTTCTATCTTGTAACAAGTGTTTTTGCGACAGAAACTAAATTATGATTACAGTAACTAATATTTGAACACGAAGTCTAATATTGTACTTTTTATTAGTTGTATCTTCCATTTCAGATGAATGAGGTTTTAGAAATACTCAAATTGGTTAATACTACAACTAAAATTCGGTAATAGCAACTTGTATTTAGTAAGACCGATTTTTAATCTGTCAATAACATCGACAAATAATTCTGATGCTTGGCAATTATGAATTATGATCAAAATATAGACTTTATCATGGAATTTCCAATGCTTGAATTGATTTCCAACTAATGTTTTCCCTGTGTGTATTCATGATGAAATAACAAACTAAATTTAATATAAATCACGTGGCAGCTATCAAAATGGCTGACATTGGGAACAGTGTTGCCAACTTAACGTTATATTCACATAAGGGTGCAGGTTCTAGCTCTGCACTGTCCATAGCCTCCCTTATTGTCCTACTGCTATCTGTCTTGATGACTCTAATAAGTAATTAGCCATGGAAACTCGTGCTAGGGCAAAACCTTTCGAAATTGGCGTAAAATGGAAGGTGCCAATCAAATAGAAAAGGCGCAAAGCACTCATGTTGTGAGCTGCTCACCTACAACTTGATAACGCACAGCTCAATGGTTGTGAGAAGCTCTCCCCAATCCCTTCGTGGGATGCAATGGGAAACGGTTTTTTTAAGTTTCCAATTTGATAGGTCATTTTAAATCTGTATCTAGTTTGTGGTTAATTTCCCAGTGGGGATATTATGGCCTATCAAAGTGGTAAACTGTCATGATATTTTTATTCAGTGTATTGTTTGGAACCCTGAAGTGGTCATTGCATTCAGACAAACCAAATCCTCGGTCCATATTTCTACAAAAAATTAGGCCAGCCGGAATGTAACGGTGAATGGCGGCCATTAGTTATCACACAATTCATTATTAATTAATTCGTCTGTGTTTTTGGCTCAACTTGAATTGTGGCCCAGATTTCCCGGCCATCCTACCCCAGCTGGTCAAGCAGCTACTCGCGTCGAAGAGATTTGAACAACATGTGACAGAGGAGGTGCCTGATGGCTTCGTAATACTCGTTCCGACGAGAATATCGCCGCTGGGGTTGCAGATATCGCGAATAAGCTGTCAATGTCGACCACATGTCGTTCCGCGCAATTGGCCACTACACACATGTTAGTGAAAGACTTGCAGATGTTCCCTTGCAAAATGAAGGCAGTCCATCAGCTGTTGCTTGGAGATGGTCAATGTCGTCTAAACTACGCTCACGATGAACCTGAACCTAATCGACGGAGAAGTGAGAAGCTCTCCCCAATCCCTTCATGGGATGTAACGGGAACCCTTTTTTTTTTGAAACGACAGAGTGGAGGGTCTAAATTTATCATGAGTAGCAACAAGAATTTTCATCTGAACGGTGACGTAAACAAACGAGGAGCTCTGAGAATCCACTAATCATTCACGGGGACCTACTACTGCATGCTGCGCCCTTTAAGGCGGAGCTGTCATCGGGCCTTATATTTTCGATGACGCCGTGGGGAAACACAATTACCAGGACTGGTGGGCTATACACAACCCTGACAAACAAGTTTTTATTGCTGCAAATGAATTGTGGCTGCAGGACATGTGGTTTCAACAGGATGGAGTAACTTCACCCACAGCACCCTCGACGATTGACATTTTGAAGGATGCGTCCGCATTATGTCTAGGTTTGGCGATTTGCAGTAGCCCGCAAAATCGCCCAATTCGACAGCTCTAGAATTCATTCCATGTGTTTTTTGGAATTCAAGAGGCTATATGAACAAGTCACAAAGCAGAATGTCCGATAAGAGTGCGGTAACAAATAGCCCAATTGAAAATGCGGAAAACCTAAAGATCGAAATGAAGATTTCAAAAATTATGAAATTATTTCGTTTCATTTTAAAGATATAGAAATCAACATCAGAGATGTTGGATCACCTCCAACTCTAATACCGGGTATTTTTTTTGTTTTGCTATTTTATTTTTGCCACTTCACGCGTGATTCATGACATGCGTCAAAGTCAGAAATGTTCACTTTCGGCGGCATCGTTGGTCCGTACTTCTTCAAAGATAGTGGTGAAAGCATCGTTACGGTCAATGGAGCAAGGTACCGTTAGATGACCACGGCTACGTTTTTTTGCCCAAAATTTAAGAATTAGACTTGGTTGCCATGTGGTTTCAACAGGTCGGTGCGATATACCACCATGCACGCGATATCATGAACTAATTTAAAGGCGAGTTTGGTGAGCAATTAATATCACGTTGTGGAGCTGTCAATTGGTAGATGAACTGCAAATTCCAAAATTATGCAGCCAAAAAAAATCCAAATCGGTTACCACATTTCACCATATTTACCTTCGAGTACACTATGCAACATTTTTGAAGTCATCGTGTGCAAACTCCTTCTCGTTTGAAATTTCTCGAAGTATTTATCGAAACCAACAAACACCTATTTGGGTTTTGCTTTTGTTTTCTATTTTATTGCCTCATGTATATTTTGGATAAAACTTAATTTTTCCGAAGGACATGCAGTTTTTCTAACGGCCATATCTCGGAAACCAATTGGAATTTTACGGTCCTTTCTTCGGCACACTAGTAACTATAGACTACACGCTGAAAAATAACGGTCCCAGCAACATATTGCAGGAACCATGTACATGTTTGCGAGCATTTATTTTGTGAATTGAAGATCTGCTGCTTTTTGTACCTTTAGTGTCTGTCACGTTTTTGTTTTCAGCAGTTTTCAACAACCAAAACCACATATGGGTCACAAATACATATATTATAATCATATTATATTGAATAGCAAACACAATGTGTTTGGATACAAGCATACTATATTTGCGAGACGCTACAAACACGTTATATTTGTAACTAAACAACAATAAACGACAGATTTTCGGCATGTAGGAGAAAACAGTGTTTGGATACGTATATAACGTGTGTTTAGCTTGTCTGTCGCAAATACAGTATACTTGTGTCCCAACACATTTTGTTTGCTGTCCAATATTTCATGGTAGAGACACAATGATTAATAGGTTGTAATACATGTTTTCGTGACCTAAGTGTGGCTTAATTTGTCGAAAACTGGTGAAAACAAAAACGTGACAGACAACAAAGAAACACAAAAGCAGCAAATCTTCAGTTCGTGAAAAACAACTTACACAATATAACGTAATTGTAGCATGTCGCAAATATGCTATACTTGTGCCCAAACAAATTGGGTTTGCTATTTAATATTAAATGTTTGAGACACAATGATTAATAGGGTACAATATATGTTTTTGAGACACAAATGTGTTTTGTTTTTGTTGAAAACCGCTAAAAACAAATACGAGACACACAAAAAAGGCAAAATAAAGTAGCAGATCTTCAATTCATGAAAACAGTACTTGCTAACAGGTACATGTTTCCCGCAATATGTTCCTGGGGCCGATCATTTTCAGTGTGTACACTGAACCTGCGTACCTGCAATATGTTCCTGCTGCCGTTATTTTTCAGCGCGTATATATTGTTTATTTTATTTTGTTTAAAAACAGGTCATTTGTGAAATCGGTTAACTGATTTGCATTGTAACGAATTTCATTAAAAAAATAAATGAGGTTGGAACGAAGTTCCATTTGCTATATATTATGTACAAGTTAGTTCCAACACGCCTAAGGCGCCTGTTGAAAAATACTGTAATTTAAATGGATCTTTAAGAAAAGATACTTTTTGTAAAATGATAATCTTTTTTTTAAGAAATTTTTTATTTATTGAATGTATTTAAAAAAAAACAAAGTATATTTTTATGTCCCTTTTGTAAGAATATGTATTATATTTTCCCGAAAAGGTGCTTTCTTTAATGAGAGGTACTTCTTTTATTAAAAGCTAAAGTTTTTTAAAAAAAGAAGTGCTTTCTGTTAGAAAAAGCCTAAGAATAATACTTTTTTTAAGAACAGGTACTTTTAAAATTAGTAGTGGTAATTTTTGTTAGGAAAAGGCTATTTTTTAAGAAATTTTACTTATTTTCAGAAAGGTATTATTTTATTTTTAAGAAAAGGTACTTTTAAGAAAAAGAATTTTTGTAAGAAAATGTATTTTGTAAATTTTTTAGAGAAGGTATATTTTTTTTGAAGAGAAGCTTTATTTTATGAAAGAGCACTTACAATTTTAAGAGTATGTACATATTTCAAGAAAGGTTATTTTGATTTACAAAAAAAGTACTCTTTAAAGAAAATGTAGATTTTTAAGAAACGGCAATGTGTTGTAAGATAATGTACTTTTTTAAATAAAAGTTACTTATTTAAAAAAATTACTTTTTTTAAGAAAAGGTACATTTTGTAAGAAAATTTTTTTTTATTGCTTTTTTCTTTAAGATAAGGTATTTTTTAAGAAAAGGTAAATTGTTTAAGAATATCAATAGGTATTTTTTTTTTGAGAAAATTTACTTTTTCTAAGAAAACGCACTTAAGAAATGTTATTTTTTTAAACGTCTTTCACTTTGGCGTTTCTAAATTTACGTTTTATTCGGTTCCAGACAAACAGGCTCCACCTAGAAAATTTCCCATTAAACAAAAAATATCCCCCGATATGTTAGTCCAGACACAAACCAAAAGTACGTGTGTAAGAGTGTAAGAGTAAGTGTGCTGCCAAATGTAATTCCATGCTCAGGGTTGTATTTCATGGATTTGCCAGTCTTGCACTTTGGCTTTTCTAAATGTACCTTTTATTGGGTTCAAAACTACAATATGTAATACACAAGCTCCACCTAGAAAACTTCCCTTTAAACCAAACCAAAAGTACCCCATAAGTTGATAACATAGATAAAGTAAACAAATAGATGAAGCACAAGTTTTTGGAACATTTTAGTGTAATGATGGGTGGTTGAAAGCAATAAATGGATACTTTTTGTTCCCAAAAAATATGACATTAAAATTCTAAAATTTCATACCAAAAGAAAAAATTAATTTCAATAAAAGTATCACTTCGAAACAAGAATACAACACGTTACTTAAAGTAGAATATATCATGGCAATCGAATTGCAAATCCATGACACCACCGGCTAAGTCCTAATAAATTGGTTCTTCCTCCGGTTCAGCTGCCATTCCTTGTTGAGAGTCCTCCGACACTCTAACGGTTTTGGCACCTGCGACCACAGAAGTTGATACAGCTTTTGAGCGGGGAAGTTTTTAGAAGGCGTTCCGGCATGTTCATCTTTGGACGGTGTTACGGGGTTTCTCTTATAGATATACCACCACCGGCCTCAAGACTTTGAATTGATTTTTATATAAGAAACAAATGCTTCATTTAAATTTTGTCACATTTTTCCTTGTTGAAATTACTTTCATAAAAATTTCCCTCAATTTTGAATGAACGTCAATGAGAATTATGGGAAACTTCAGTGAAAGTGACAC
This sequence comes from Phaonia tiefii, assembly GCA_963931995.1. Taxonomy (NCBI): domain Eukaryota; kingdom Metazoa; phylum Arthropoda; class Insecta; order Diptera; family Muscidae; genus Phaonia; species Phaonia tiefii. The sequence goes on from OZ008367.1 coordinate 164,083,859, forward strand.
AAGTACAGGACATCACCTTTGTGAACAAAGTTGACAATGGGCGCTCTATATCTATTATTTTCTTTATCTATTGTTGATAATAATGGGTTGTAATAAAGTAGTTAAAAAAATTACAGCAGACAGTTGTCCGAGGCCTTCGGCCACGGACTGTCCCTGGAGGCTGTGTCAGAGACACGGCCATTAAGTTTAACGTAGAATACGCCATCCGATAAGACAGAAAACATATATAACAATAAATTCATTTGCTTATATTATTTATCATTTATTGTTATATATGTTTTCTGTCTTATCGGATGGCGTATTCTACGTTAAACTTAATGGCCGTGTCTCTGACACAGCCTGCAGGGACAGTCCGTGGCCGAAGGCCTCGGACAACTGTCTGCTGTAATTTTTATATTTACCAACGGCATTTGATTCAAGTCCGTTTAAAAAAAAAAATATTATGTTCAATTTTTTTAAACTTAATTTAATTTATGTATTTTAATTAATATTTTTATTGAAATAAGTTCTGCGAATGTTGAGAGGGCCGCCCTAATATTAAAAAAGGTTTACCTTATCGAGTCTTCGCATTAGCATTCGAGCGTTGTGTGAAAGCTATACGCTTTACAATTCAAAATTAATGTTACAACAGCTTTATTGAAGCTTTCGCAAAAAAGATTTATAACGTTAGCTTACTGTTTGTTTCACTTTTTACTAGATACATGTTGCCAAGCAACATTAGCTTGCTGTTCGTTTCACTTTTTACTAGATACATGTTCCTAAGCAATGTTGAGCAACCAAAAACACTCAACCAAACACCACACATATGTTTGAGTGTATGTGTTTAAACAATTTTCATTTGAGAAATTAAAATACTAGAAATATATCAACCAATATGAAATGTATATCAAACGAAAGATAACATCTTCATTTACCTACAAAAAAAAATCATCTAGCCGTTTCCTCAAATTCAATGAAATAAAGATTACAACAATAAAAACCTTACATGACTCCTCATACCGTAAGGTAAGAAGTATTCTACGTCAAAAAAGTTTTTTAAAATGTTTTCATTTAGCCCCAATTCCGCAACGTGCGATAAGGAACTTCGTTCCAAAAACAAAATATTTAGGACCACTGTGCTTTGCAGATTCAACACATTGTAATACTTAACACAATGAAGATATTATTGAGATATCCTAACTAACAAGGTGTCGGGTAACTAGGTTTTACTATATTAAGTTAATGGATAAAATTCATAAAATTAACACAAATTGTTACTCGAATTGTAGCACCCTTCTCCCTTTATATCCCTAATGCACAAACAATTAAAAGAAATAAAATGAAGTAATTGATGTCCCAAAAAAAAGGTACAATCCCAACATTTGGAGTAACTATTTGGAAAGAATTTAATTTCCTGGACAAATAAAGGAACTTTTTGCAACTTCCTTCTCCACCTAGTGTAACACAAATACTCCCTCACCTGCAATACACAAACACATCTAAACTTTTTGCTAACTTTACAAGAATGACATGCGATAGTGGTATGACAGTCTGACAATTTGCTTTGTGGATGTTGTGCGTACGACAGTTGAGCAAATATGAAGGATGGCAAACAAATCTCATCCGGAATGCGAATGGCAAAAACTTTGTTCGATATGTTGGTTAAGAAATTCCAGATACCATTCATTCATACGACCAATACCCGTTTCGATAAATTGAGATGTCACTTACACTTGAATGAAATGTAAACAATTGACTCTCATATGTCTGAGGGTGAAGAGGGATAGTCCGGGGGGGGGGGGGCAAACTTGTTCAAAATTGAAGTGTTTTAGGGGAAAAAGAACAAATCTTAACCCAGAAATGTTAAAGACCTTATGGAGTTATAATAAAATGTGCACAAATTTACTGAGTCATTGAATCGTTATCGTCATCGTCATCGCCATCATCATCGTCACCATGAAATATCCAACAAATTACAAAAATCCGCCAACATTCATATGTTGCCAACATAAATTACCGAAAAATATGCTAAGTTCACTGGGTGATTACTCGATTATAATGAAACTACAAATTCCCACGCAATTCACACGCTTCGCTGCTTACGCACATAGCCAGGCATGGGGCGTGTAATGTTTGACCACTATTTCGGGAATTTAGTACAAGCCGCATAAAGCCGTGAGTGAAGTGGCTGTGGCACCAAATCAAATGGCCGACTAAGCAGGAAAGTGTTTTAACATGTATCAATTGTATGTGGCATCTCGCAGCTTTCATGATTATCATTATGCAGATTTCAACACATTGGTAAAAACGAAATTAAAGAGGGATTCATTGATCCACAAAATAGTTTGATTTAAGTAAAAAGTATATAAATTACCGTATCGGTATCGGTTGTTCCCAGTCAAATCGAATGATTTTTTGAAAAATGTAAATTAGAGACACCGATATTCAGGGGCATTAAACTGTTAGAAAACAAATACATCTGCTTCGTGAAAAGAACCCCCAACCAACATTTGCAAAAAAAAAAAACCCACTGACAAAAACGGTATCTGTAAAAAACAGAGTTTGCAGGAACAATGTAGATTTTTGGAACACACTCTAAATATTCATATATTTGCTTATTCTTAAATGTAAATATTAGCGTGACTATAAGTACTTGCAAATATGCATGCTTTTACGTGGAACCATATGCGTATTGCAACCCAATCATCTATATACTTACGTGGAACTATTCGTGTGTTTCCTCCCAAACGTCAATAGGTAAAAGTATAAGCATGTGCGTATTTCCTTCCAATTGTTCTAATACGGAAGATCTTGTATTAATATGTTTTATCATTTTCAATAGTTTTGTGGCGAATTAGTCGCTATTCGGCTAATGTGGAATACCTGAAGGCGGGAATTTTGGAATCCTACCCCACATTACCCGCTCACTAATTTTTGGTTTTATTCTATAATAGACAATACTGAAACATGCCAAAGAAAGGTTCAATTAGAAAATGGGATCCAACGGCCATGAAGTTGGCCGTAGAAACAGTAAAGAATAATGAAATGGGAATTATATTAGCAGCAAAGACCTACAATGTACCTGGAACTACATTCTATAGAATGGCGAGAAGTGAGGCTAATTTAACCGATCTTTTATCAACACCACTAAGACGCAAGCCAGTTTTTAGCAGAGAAATGGGAGCTGATTTGGTAAAGTATGCACGGGAAATAGGGGCTCGTTTTTGGGGCCGTACTCGCAGTGATATCAGATCCATAGCTTTTCAACTCTCGAAAAGAAATGGAATTGTGAACAACTTTTCTGTAATGAAAGAATGCGCTGGTAAAGATTGGCTCTACTTTTCATAACTTTCCGGCATCCTGCATATGGAATGTAGATGAAACGGGACTTTTCGTTGTTCAAAGTAAACATCCAAAAGTTATAGCGAATAAGCGGCAAATTGGAACAATGACATCAGCTGAGCGAGGTTCCTTAATTACAGTAATCACCTGTATGAGCGCGGGTGGCTCATTTGTACCACCATTCTTCATATTTCCGCGCAAAAATAATGGATGGATGAAAAATGGTTCCAACATTTTCTAAAATGCACAAAACCGACAAAAGATGAGCCACATCTACTCATTTAAGATTGGCACTACAGTCATACGAGAAACGTAGAATTATGAGATCTATCGCGTCAGAATGGGGTGATAATAATTTCTCTTCATCCACACTCGAGTCACAAAATGCACCCTTTGGACAAAACATTCATGGGACCCTTAGAAATTTACTACAGCGAAGAAATCAGGAGATTTACTTGTGAGAATGGAAGAAAAGTCACTCAATATGACGTAGCAGCGTTATTTGCTAGAGCATACCTAAAAGTTCAGCTGGGTGAAATGGCTACAAATGGATTTAAATATACTGGTATTTATCCGTTCGATTTCTGACTTTATTTCTAGCGGAACAGTTGAAAATGAGTCACATGGAAATTCCGTAATCGCAGAGAAAGATACCGAACTATCAAAATCCAATATTGAGGAAAATGCCACTAGTTCATTAACAAGTATCAAGGAAATTCCCGATGCAGACTCTGGTTCTTTTACTACAAGTACTAACTTTCCCCCTCCAGAAATACAACGCCAATCAATGAGCCGCCAAAGAAGGAACACGAAACCAACTGTTCTAACCAAATAGAAACGAACTGCAAAAAAACGTGGACTCGATTAAAAAACGAAAGGAGAAAGTACAAAAAACTAAGGAGGAATGTGATAAAAAGGCAATTAAATTGAAGAAACGTCGTGTGCACTAAACTTGTGTCTGAATCGCTGTATCGCGCTCCAATTTAGTTTAACATGATTCCGATGAAGATTAACTTTAGGCTCATATTCCGGCAAATAGAGACACCAAATGCATTTTTTGCAACATTTCCTTCAACGAAGATGGTTCACCAAAAAATAATGACACAATGCTTACAATATGTTATCGTTTGGGCCCATGACGACTGCCTTCCGAAAAACAGGCCATTTTCATCCGCGAATCATGTTTAAATATATAAAAATGTCCTTATGCTGAGTTATAATAATATTTTGTATTTACTACTGCCGTCGGTGGTGCAATGGTTAGTGTGCGCGGCTCTTGTATATGAGATCCTGGGTTCGAACCCGGCTCTGACCACCTTCAAATTTTCTTTCGGCGGCGGTCACCTCGCATAGTGACGGCGACACTAACGAGTATCTAGCCATGAAAAAGCTTCTCAAACTACCGTTCGGAATCGGTGTAAAACTGTAGGTCCCAATCAGTGAGTGAAAATTGGAAAGCGCACAGCTCAGTGATTGTGAGAAGTTCTCCCCAGTCCCTTCATGGGATGTAATGGGAAACCATTTATTTTATTTTTTATTTACTAATTTCATTTATCTTATGTACTCAAACAATATGTTATGACACAGAGGTAATTTTACATTTTTAATGAATTTAACCAACAAAATAAAACAAATAGCATATTTTCGACTTTGCTTCCTTTTTTGTTAAATAATATTTCGTTTCTGGTAATGTGGTTTAGTATTCCACTTTACCCACCCAGGGTGTTCCACATTACCCTCCAATTTTCAAAACGAAAGTTTTACTGGTTCATCTGATTTTTCATACATAACTTTTTTAAATGTTAAGAAAATAAACTTTTTGTGGCAAACTCAGTTAGGCAATCGATCAACATAGATATTGGCATCTATCCGGTAGAATTTTTGCTAATACTTTTCGAAGAGCGCCAAAATAGCAATTGGGATTCCACACTACCCGAAGTTACTCTACCATGCTTTGCAGTCCTTCATTTCCGCCCAAAGGGAATTTCGGTGGGAGTTTGGTGGAAAACCCCGAGTAGGTGGACCATTATGAGGTGGGTACACATGTTTGCCGAATCTGGAAGTATAGCACGAACACCGTACCATCGTCATCTCTATATTCGGGTTCAAGACACAATCGGGGCTGTAGCATCGCCAATTCAGGCAAATCCTAGCGTTTCGACTCGAAACTTATCGGCGTAAATTGGAGTTGGCAGACAGTCATTACAACGGATAATTCATGAGGACATAAACTAGTTTCCAAACAAACTCCAAATTACAAGCATGTTAAACCCTCTGGATTTTCTTATTCGCCTGGAATTTTGCCAAAAAATTATTGAAATGGTCGAAGAAGACAAGTTGATAAATTGTTTGTTTATGTCTGATTAGGTCCATTTTGATCTAAACGCAAAATGATACAAGCAAAATTGCCGTCTATGAAGTGAGAAATACTCGATGAGAGGCAACTAAATCCAGAACGAGTCACTGACTTTCTTTGCATAAAACGGTGTAACAGTGACTGTCAATGGGAACCGTTATTTAAAGATGTTGAGGAAGGTTTTTCACCCAGAACTACGCTGAAGACGTATTCGTTTCACCGAATGGCAAACGCAAACCGTAACGCCAAAACAAAGCATTTCAAACGCCTGAGCCTTTACACGGTGAAAAATCTGCCTTTTTGTCTGCCTTTTGGAGCTTGTCGCAAGTATAATATATTTGTGTCCAAACACATTGTGGTTGCTATTCAATATTACATGTTTGAGACACAATGCTTAATTTGTTATAATATATGTGTTTGCGACCGATATACATATATTTATGTCTGTGATACAAATACGGCTGTGTTTGTTGCACTGTCTATGCTCTCTCGAGAGCAAGAGAATAAAAGAGGGACAACGAGAGAGTCTATCTTGTAAATGTATCTGTATTTCTGCATTATTCTCTAAGTCAGTGAGTCATAAATATTCCTGAATGTAAGTGCAAATTGCAGATGAAGTCAGTGTTTCTTATTTTGGCTGATGTATTGCGTTTTAGTTTCATGTATTCAGTCGTCAATGCTTCATCGGACAGATGATCAGGGAAAAAAGAAGAAACCTCGGTCGGGTTAAATGGTTTGTGATGTTACTTTGGTTTTTGTGTATGACTTTCGTATATACATATATATATATGTGTGTTACCAAAGTGAGAAACGATTTTGAAGAAAGAAACTGGAAAGGGCAACAACGTGAAGCCCTTTGTCTGTATGAGCCTTTACTGAGAAAATCGGAATGGCGGACCATTTGTGAAATAAGTGTAATAAAAAACACACGTAATTAATCCCCGCTTGGCTCGCATGAACTAGATTTGTATATAAATACCTTGTCTGTGTACCAACGCATAGTGATAACCAAAACATAGCTGAAACCTTCCGAAAGCAAAAAATGTGAGAGACAAACCTTCCGAAAGCAGAAATTTGAGAGACAACAAAGAAATGACAAGCAAAAGAGCAGCAGATCCTCATTTCCTGAAAAAAAAAACAAATAATGCTGTCTGTGTACCAACGAATAGTGAAAACCAAAACATAGCTGAAACCTTCCGAAAGCAAAAAATGTGAGAGACAAACCTTCCGAAAGCAAAAATGTGAGAGACAACAAAGAAATGAGAAGCAAAAGAGCAGCAGATTCTCATTTCATGAAAAAAAACAAATAATGCATTCAATGCTTTAAATGTTTTACATCTATTAATTTTTTGTATGAATTATTTATAAATGTGGATTTATATTGTTAAAATTAATTATAATAAATAATACATATGTATATAAGGAAATTGAAGAAAAATTCGCTTCTAAATATTAATATATTTGGGGGGAAATTCACATATATTTCCACGTAAGTATATGTAGGTTTGGGCGAAACACGCGAATGCATCCATGTAAGTATATGGATGTTTGGGTGAAGAACGCATATATTTCCACGTAAAAGCATACATGTTTTTCAGTAAACATGATACTGTTTGCATTTAAATACAAGTAAGTTTGGGACTTGCAAACATATGAATGTTTGAAGAGTGTTCCAAATATAGGGTTTTTCAATAAGAGCGCTACAAAAGTTTTTTAAATAAAACAAAACCGGTTTTAGATACCAATGAAATTGTTTATTCCCGTGAAAGTACGTTCGATGCCATTATGTATGGAACTCGATTTCTTTTGCATGGCCACCACGGGCACGCTTGCAAAAGTCCAGACGCTGAACCCAATTTTCGACGGTTTTCAAGCATAAATCGGCCGATACTGCTGCAATTTCACGTTCGCTATTCGTACGAAGTTCATCAATCGTCGCTTGTTGTTGGCATAGACCATAGACTTGACGTAGCCCCACAGGAAATAATCTAACGGCGTCAAATCGCACGACCGAGGCGGCCAATCGACAGGGCCATTTAGTGAGATAACACGTTCACCAAACTTGGTTTCCAATAAATTGATTGTGGCATTCGCTGTGTGGCTTGTGGCGCCGTCCTGTTGGAACCACATGTCCTCCAAGTCCATATTATCCAATTGGGGCCAAAAATATTCGGTTATCATTGAACGGTAGCGATTCGCATTCACAGTAATGTGGCGGTCTTGATCATCACGGAAGAAGTACGGCCCAATGACGCCGCCGGCCCATAAACCGCACCAAACCGTAATTTTTTCGGGATGCAATGATGACTCATGGATTACGTGTGGATCGCATATTTTGCTTATTGACGAAGCCATTCAGCCAGAAATGAGCCTCATCGCTGAAGATGACTGAGGCCACTGAAGTTGAGGCCACTAACTCCAAATTTCGGTAGTAAATTTTAATAATTTCGACTCTTTGTTGGCTCGTATATCTTTCCATGATGTAATGGCAAACCTTACTGAAGAGAAATGTCAAAAGAGCGGGAAAAAATATGGCGTCGATTGCTGTCCCTATCGATTTACTTTTGTAGCGTCTCTGTTGAAAAACCCTTTACTTTTGAAACGAAGTTCATTATCTCACGCTGGCCGATCGGGTCAAAGTGAAAAAAAATTTAACAACTTTTGTTTACGCTATTCTGCTACAACCCAGCATTATCGACTATATTGGGTACTTTTGCTTTCGTTTATGTCTAGACTTACTTATGTTGGGAAATTTCTTGTTTAATGGGAAGTTTTCTGGGTGGAGCCTGTAATCAATATTTAGTAGTATATAGTGTAGTTTTGAACCCAATAAAAAATAAATTTAAAAAAGCCAAAGTGAAAGAAGTTTACAAAAAAAACATGTTCTTAAATAAGTGCCTTTTCTTAAAAAAGGTAAATTTTCTCAAAATATTACCTATTCATATTCATAAATAAAACACCTTTTCTTAAAAAATTAACTTTCCCTACAAAAAGTACATTTGCTTAAAAAAAAGTAAATTTTCTTACAAAAAGTAATTTTTTTAACGAAGTACCTTTTCTTAAAAAATTCCATTTTCTTACAACAAATTGCCTTTTCTTAAAAAACTACATTTTCTTTAAAGAGCAACTTTTTTTTGAAACAAAATAACTTTTCTTGAGATAAGTACCTACTCTTAAAAATTTACGTATACTCGAAAAAGGACCAACTCTAAAATAAATTCCCATTTCTGAAAAAACCCTTTTGTTCTAAAAGAAATACCTTCTCTCTTTTCTTAGGAAAATTCCTTTTCTTTAAAGTGCTTTTTCTTAACGATAAAAATAATGCCTTTTATTTTCTTTTCTTGAGATAATAAGTAGCCTTTCTGCAAACAAATAAATTTTCTTAAAAAAATAACCTTTTCCTTAAAAAGTACCTGTTCTTAAAAAAAATACTTCTTTGTAAAATAATTCATACTCTTATGGCTTTTTCTTACAGAAAGTACTTCTTCTTAAAAATATTACCTTTCCTTAAAAAAAATATTAGCTTTTTAATAAAAAAGTACCTCCCTTTAAAAAATTACCTTGTCGGGAAAATATAATACATATTCTCACAAACAGGACTTAAAAAAATACTTTTTTTTAAATAAATATTTTCTGTAAAAAAAATTGTTCTTAAAAAAGTTTATCATTTTACAAAAAGTCTTCCTTAATTCTTTTCTTTTCTTAAATATCCATTTAAATTATCGAATTTTTCAACGGGCGCCTTAGGCGTGTTGGCACTAACTAGTACATAATATATACTGAAAGAAACTTCGTTCCAACCGGGTGTCCCCTGACACGTCATGTGATTTCTTTTGTTTCTTTGCTGGCTGTCACGTTTCTGTTTTCAGAAGTTGTCAACAAACAAAGCCACATCGTTGTGTCTCAAACATGTAATCTTGAGTAGCAAACACAATGTGTTTGGATACAAGTATGATATATTTACAGCAAGCTACAAACACGTTATATTTGCACCCAAACTACAACAAAAATACAGACTTTGTGTTTGTGTAGGTGTTATGGTTAAGATAAGTATAGCCCCAAAGGCATAGCAACCGTGTAAAAATGCCATTGATGTCGATTTGGCCTATCCCTGACCATAAGTCGTTGAATTTATGCAAAATTGTCCAGCGATATTGATCAACGGCATTCGTCGCTAAATGGTCCGTGCTAGGTATATTGACAAAGTTCGCGAGACTGTCAATCTACCACGGGTATCAGTCGCACAAGCCATACTTCGGATTTGGTGTTATTCTCCAACTGTTACCACTAGATTTCTTTCGCCATGGGGCATCTGTCTCTAAAGTAAAGGAACGATTTGAAGGCAATCTGTGACAGAAAATACCCGTGGGTGCCATGTAATCATAACTGCGGTGAATTTAAAGAAACATGATCTTCACCCATATCACATTAATGCAGGACTAGAAGGAATGCATATGTTGATGTATTTCCTAGCGAAAAATCATGGAAACCCAAGAAATTGAACTATACCTCGGTGTAAACGTCATCACTACCGAGGTACAACATGACAACACAAACACATTAGATGTCATTACAACTGAATTAGAGGTTGTCTCAATCCCATTAGAAATTGTAACAACATATTAAATGTTGCTTCAAACGAATATCAGTTGTGGGGACTAAATTCAGTCATGATAACCTGAATTCAGTGATAACCTGAGTTCAAATTACGGCTGATACAATCAGTTCGCTAAAAATTAGTTCTGCGAGTGTACTGTGATTGTCAGACTACAATAAAAACTCTACGATCTGTTTCCCCGACTTCGAAATATGCATACAACTGCCGCGCACTCCTAAACTAGACTTTCAAGCAGTTTGATATCCACCGTATAGGGACCTAAGGGTAAAAACCGGTTTTGTTCAGGAGAGCCATTTTAAAGATTTAAATACGTGTATTTTTGCTGTACCATAACTGAGCGTGTTGGTATTGGTCTCATTTGAAAGCGACACATCTCATGACGTGAGGAACGTGTTGGTCAACCTTGAAAACGCGCGTAGGTCGTCCCTACCTCTTGTTTTGTGTAGTTGGTTTTACTGTTTTCTACCTAGCGCGCTGTTTCCATGAGTTTGATATCAATTTTGCTCGCGTTGTTTCGAATCCAGCTTTATTTTCTGAAATTATAAATTGTGAATTATAATAAATACTCATTTACAATTCTTTTAAATCGTGAATATCACTCTGTTAGTACGAAATTTTTTTTTACATAACCTTATTATGTTATTCGCAAAAATAATTTAAAACTGATAACATTCTTACTGTTTGTTTTAGGATGAAATGGTGAACGAATTCGAAGAAGTAGATTTACTTTATCGCTTCCCTGATGACGAGGATGATGACGATCACTTCTCAGAATTATCGGATAGTGACTCTGAAGATGATACCGATAATATGTACCTTGACAAATCTGATCTTGATTTACGCGAAGAAAAGGTAGTTGCTCGACTGTATGGTTCAAAAATACCTCCGTGTTGTTCAAATCAATGCAATGAAGTGATCCCTAAGAAGATGGCTGTGGATTTTCGTACGTCTTTCATGAATTTAGATAAGGAATCCCAAGATTTAATTATTCTCGCACATCTGGCAGCTCACCGTGACGATGCAATGCTCAGGTCAAAAGTTGGTGATCGATCGCGAGCTATGAAGAAACGGTACAATCAGATATATTATTTTCGAAGTTTGCCGATATGCCGTGATATGTACTTTTTCCTGTATACAATGGGAATTAAACGCTACAAAAATCTAATCGAACATTACTACAAAAATGGTGTTTATCCACGCGACCATGGCATGACGAATAAAATTAATCGTACAGATGCTTTAACTACTTTGGAAAAAAAAGAAATTGTTTCATTTATCTGCCGTTTTGCTGAAACTGTTGCTATCACTTTACCTGGACGTCAACCAAATCATCGTGATTATCGTTTATTGAAATTTCCAACTACTGAAAGTAAGACTTCTGTTTACACTAGATACACCAACAGCGTCGAACCGGCTGGTAAAATCGTAAAACTTCGCACTTTCCAAACGCTGTGGAAGAAATATTGTCCCCACATCGTCACTATGAAGCCGGCATACGATTTGTGCGCATTGTGTCGAAATCTTGCAAAAGATGTTGTTAATACAGTAAACGTTACTGAAGTTGAAAAAGAAGCAGCATTGAAGGTGTATTCTGATCATTTGCAATCTGCCAGCACTCAGCGAGAGTACTATAACGACTTGAGAACATTAGTCAAGCCTGATCCAAATGCCATGTATCCAGGTATTCCAGAGGAGGATTATATAATAATATCTATGGATTATGCTCAAAATGTTAGCTTTCCTTTGAGTCCACAGCAAATAGGAACTGCATACTTTAAATCAGGTCGCAAAACAGCAATTTTCGGAATTACAAACGAACGTCAAAATGTTCAACACATCTTCTGTATTGACGAAAGCGAGTCCATTGGAAAAGGTCCGAATTCAGTCATATCAATGCTTGATTACTACCTACGAGAAGTGCATTCAACTAAAAAATTAGTGATATTCGCTGATAACTGTGTTTCACAAAATAAAAACAATGCGATGATACGATATTGACAACACCTTGTCGATACTTCCAGATGTGCGTCAGTTGAATTGAACTTTTTGTTAACCGTACATACAAAGTTTTCACCTGATCGTTTATTCGGAGTTTTCAAATCAAAATATGCCCAAACTAATGTCGATTACTTCATGGATGTAGTTGATTGTGTTAGAAAATCATCTCGTAATGGATTTAATGTTCCTGTACCTATTCGACTTCCAAACTCAAGTGAGACTGTTGTTGAGTGGAGAAAATGGGACGAATACTTCTCCACTAAATATAAAACTTTAATGGAAATATCGAAGTATCATCACTTTGTATTTATTGCTCAATCACCAGTGCAATGTAAACTGTTTGCGAATTCAGCCAGCATAAATGAAAACATACACCTGAGTAACAATACCAGTTTCGATGACAAACCAATTATAATTCCGTCACCAGGGTTATCGATGAAGCGTCAATGGTACTTGTATAAAGAGATCCGGGGTTTATGTTTTGACGATTCAAAAAAAGATTCGGTTGCTCCTCTTCCTTTGGTCTCTGGAAATGTAAACGAAGAGGAGGATTCGGAGGAAGTGGACAATCCTCAAGCAGTGGAGCCAGCAGACGTTAAGAAGAAATCGAAAAAAATAAAGGACCGGTACCGTCAAGTTCTAAGGAACCAATTCGCAAGAACCGTCGATTAAATTGATTTTTCTGTTTTTTTAAACTGTTCATAAGGAAAAAATTAAATTTTTTGTAGTTTCGTAAAATCAAGTTATTTTGTTAATTTAGTAGGGGAAAAAGTGAAAATAAATAAATTGTACCGTTAGGTCCCTTTCTATTTGCGCTTAGAATCGTCGACTTCACTTTCATAAAACGCGCATATCTCTGGGAGGAAACACTTTTGGGGCATGGGATCGGTCTCATTCGATGCTCAGATGTTGTCCACATCAAAAACCGAATCTAGCGGTTGTCACAACTGAATTTAGAAGTTGTCATAGCCGAAACAGAGTGTATCCTAACCGAAGTTAGATGTTCCCACATCTGAATTAGAGGCTGTAATGACCGCATTTAGATGTTTTGGCAACCAAGTCACCTTTATTGAGGATTTGGCTACCGAATTTGTATTTTAACTGAAATTGTCCCAGCCGATTTTTTTTATAAATAAAAAACTTATTTAGATAAATTTTTTTAAAGATTTTTGATCATTTCACTTCGCATGTTCCCATAAATAATTACAAAACGAACAAATAATGAGATAGTCTTTTAGGAAACAAATTAAATTCATCCGCCCTCTTTCCGACCCTGCTTTCACGGGTCAGAACCGTCAATTATGATGTGTTGTATCTATAGATTGGGTTTGTACCAACCGAATTCATGAGAAATACGGTTGCAGCAACCTGATTTTTTTATAAATTCGGAAATTGCAAACGATTCAAATTCGAAACAAATTTTATTGATGTAACCGGCTAATATTCAAACTTGTTTTTTTTTTCGACAGAATTGATACCAAATTCGATGTAAATTGATGCCAAATGTTCCCATTGCAGCCGAATTGAAGTCTAATTCGATTGTTGCAATTGAAATAAATCAAAATTACTTTATTGCAATAGAAATTATATAAAAACTTTGTTAATTGAAAAATTTTGTAAAAAAAACGAATCAGTTAGTATACAAGGTTGTTTCCACCGCATTCACATTTTTGGAACTAAGTCTATTCAGTCCTGACAATCTCAATTCGGTTGCGACAACCGCAGTTTGTTCGCAACACCCGAATTTACTGCTGCTATGACCCCGTTTCCAACAAGTAGTTCTGTGAGGTGTGGCTGTAAGGCACACAGATATTCCAGAGAGCACCAGTACGTATGAGCTAACGAGATTAGACCAATCTCATGTGGAACTTAGTTTCGGAACAGGGGTTCTCAGGCAACCGACAGATCGTCTGACGGCGCATAATTCAGCGACTCCAGGCAAGTTTGTCCAAATTACGACCTAATATTCAAAACATATGCGGCCGTCAGTGCTGCATTAGTAGTACATGATATCGTGGGTTCGATCCCTGCTCTGACCACCCTATATTTCTTTTGACGGCGGTCCCCTCGTTTAGTGACGGCTACTGTACCAGAATTTAGTCATGAAAAAGTTTCTGAAAATACCATTCGGAACCGGTGTAAAACTGTGGGCCCCAATGAATGAGTATAAAACTAGAAAGCGCACAGCTCACTGGTTTGTGAGAAGCTCACCCTAATCCCTTCATGGGATGTCACGGAAAGCCATTTTGTTTTGCTTTTTTTAATTCAAATCTTATAGGAAATATTTTCATATTAGTAGCTTGAAATCACTGGGCCTAGTCAGACTATGAATATACGTCGGACTAACAATCTCGGTACATAGTTGCTCCAGTGGCTTTGAGTAAGAAGAAGGGGTGTACGAGAACAACAGACATCTCGTGCGCTCTAGCCGGCCTTTTGTATAAGTTGGAGAAAACTTTCATGATCTAAATTCCTGGTGCATCAAGGAAAAATTTACCTCACTGGTATGAGCAAACACCAGGCTGAAGCTCCTCCTTAATCACAAGAGATCAATTCACAGTCTTAACGATTGTGACAGAAAATGACGTCCCGTGACATGACATCAGTGCTCATTGAACTAAATGTGCCAGATGAGAATGTGGGTTCGATCTTTACTCTCACCAAATTACACCTCTTTCAACGATGATCACCTCGCTTACCGACGGCGACCCTATCGAATATTTAGCCACGGAAAAGCCTGTCAAAAAATATTCATTCGGAATCGGTATAAAACTGTAGGTATCATGCACTGAGTATAAAACTACATCATTTCTAATTGAAATTTAAAACATATCAATTTAATTTTGAAAAATATCATTTGGTATTTGAAAATTATATTTTAATAAAATTCATTAATGAAATTCAAAAAACAATAATTGAAATTTAAAAAGCATCAATTGAAAGTTAAAAGACTTCAATTGAAATTTAAAATTTGTCAGTCGAAATTTTAAAAATATTAACTGATTTTATTTTTGTATTAGATTTTTGAATTTCAATTGATGTCTTTTAAATTTCAATTGATGTATATGAAATATCAAATAGAATTTCAATTGTTTTTCTTTTAAATTCACCTGTCGGTATGCATCATGCCGAAAAAACTTTGGATTGATTTTTAACCGTTTTCCCGTGATCCAATCGAACTGAAACTTCGCAGGCAAACTAATGACGATGACAAAATTAGGCGGGATTGGACAAAGGGGCGTGGTCATATATAAAGAATTTATAGTCAAAAATTGTTTTTTACATGTTGGTTTTTTCAAATTTATGTTGGAAATGGTGCAGGCAGCGCACAATTTACTGAATGTGTGAGGCTCTGCCCAGTTCCTTGATGGGATGTAATAGGAATCCATTTTTTTTCAAAATTAAATTGTATTTTCTGAATTTTAATTGGAAACGGTATAGTAGGGAACCTACATTTGAAACGCACTACCGCCCTGCTGTCGATAGCGAGTTCGGACATTTGACTTATTGTGTCTGCCATGACGGGTCACTGTCTCATTGGACGGCACGCAGAGAGACTGCACTTAAGAAATAAATTTTGTGGGAGTTGTGGTGACAAGAAGGAGTGGGAATCAGGAGAACACCTTCGGTCTCTGTGCCCGGTCATTCCAGAAGGCGGCATGCTACACTGGGCTTACATTTCTTTGGGGAATTAGCCATTCTGACCGATGTTAGCATCTGCCACCTCTTGTGCCTTTTGAAGCAATGGGACTGGTTCAACGGGAGGGACTGGAAAAATTTCATATTATTTACCTTTCGCCACTGTGGTATTATAAGTACAATGAACTAAGTACAAGGTCTAAGGCCTAATTTTTGAGTGGAAAATCATTTTTGATCAACGATCAAACATAATTTAAACTCTGAATTCACTGTTTAGGTTAATAGTTAATTGCTGTTTAAACAGCCAAAGTTGGGCATTTAAACTATGATCCAGTGACCATATGATTTTGACAGAAAACAACAAGAACAACAAACACAAAGCTTCCTTAATTGTCAATGTGAATAATTATAATCACCATCCTAGTTGAAATAACAATAAAAACGTATCATTTAACTCGTAGTTCAGTGAGAACTATATTTCTGCTCAAATATTCTCCAATTTCATTAAATATTTTGTATTTTATCACATCACTTATCTTTTGCAAATGGCGTCAGTTTGATGCATTGTAACGATTAGCCGATAAATGTACGAACACCGATTATTTTTCGTAGCATTTGCCACTGTTGTCACATGGTAGTAAGATTATTTGACAAAGCACTGAAAAACTCTTTTCGAATTTAAAGTGAGATCAAACATAAATCAAAATCAACTGATTTCAAATTTAAATAACATGTCAATAATTGGGCCTAAGTGAGCCTGACATGTAGGCTGCCACTCTATCCTAACTTTACCTAATTCTTGTTCACAATTTTCTTTTTTCTCTATTCTATTCTATTTTTATTTTATAACTGTTGTATTTAGTTTGTCACTTTGCAGACAGCTGTTTTTAAATTCTCCAAAACTGATAGTGTAAATCGAACGCAGAATGATCGTATGATTTTTTTCAAATAGAAGACAGTTTCACTCCATTTCCCTCTCTGCGAATCGTTCTATTTACACTGATAGTCTAACACGGCCTTTACCGGTGATGTTCGCAAAGACACATCAATTCAACTTGACCACACACCACGCAACTCCAAACAGCGAATTGTAATAATTTTCAAATTTCCAACATTGGTCACTCACATCACTTGTTCATTGATAGCACATGAACAGATGTTAAGTTTGTGCTGTGAGTCATTTTGTGCATTGGATACTTTGATGCACTGCATCACGTACGGATTGCAACACGAAACGGAAGCATTGAAATACTGAGAGCACGTTTAGGTTATTAGTCCAGTGTTAGAGCAGAAGAACATGGTCCCATTGATAAATGGGTGTGGTGTGGTGCAGTGTGTTTGTGCTATATGGATGCTGTGTGTGAAGTCAAGTCAAGTTCTGAATCAGTTTGGAGATGTAGACTTTTTGTTGGCCACTCCTACTGCGATGTTGCAACTAATGCGATTTCAGTTAAAGTTGATTTGTTGTGTTGATTTATGTTGGCAGTTTGTTTTGGGATATGTGATTTTTGAACAATTTATGAGTTTCACAATGAGTAACGAAAGTTTAGAAAACGAAAATTTAATTTGGAAAGCAGTGAAGAGCCTTTGAACACAGACTCGTTTAACAGAAGAGGAAATAAGTATTCCATCATCTAAAGAAGAAAAATCGACAATATCCTTCTACAGAAAATACGTTTGAAATAACTCCATCAATAGCTATCAAAAGCAAATTGATTATAATAAAACTTATGGTATAAAACCCATTTAATGTAGTTAGACCATAACAGGAACACATCTACAAATATCGTTGAATTAAAAAAAAATGGATTTTTGAATTTATTAAATTAGAAGCAACTAGTTAATTTAATTAACCTTGCTTTAATGCAATCATGAAGAGCCGCAATATAATAAAAAAATAGAATTTTGATGGGAGTTTAATTAGAAACCCCAAAGGGACCTAATCGATTATTTTTGTTATGTTACGAACTCTATACGGTGCAGGTGATTTGCCACATTTTGACGGGACAAATTGAACTCATTAAACTGTTTATATTTTATAAAGTAATTAACTTTATATCTTTAACATAATTACTGTCGTGGTGCCAAAGTTCAGATCAGAAATATTGACCGCCAAAGACAGTGGAGAGTAATCTGGATCCAGTACCCGTGAACTTCCACCTCTCAATTCGAACGTTGGAAAGTGGGAAGACGCTGAGGGACTTCGGCTACAAGCCATGTTTAATTTTGACAACAAATCGCCTCCGTTTCTCAGGAAATCTGTAGGCGGCATTTCCCACGGCTACTGTTGGAATTATCTCAAAAACATAAATAAATGGACTCCAATCACATCCCACGAATGAATTTGGGAGAACTTGCCACAACCAGCAAGCTGTGCGCATACTGATTTTACACTAACTGATTGGGGCCTACACCGATTTCGAACGGTATTTTGAGAAGCATTTTCATGGCTGAATACCCAATAGTGTCGCCGTCACTATGCGAGGTGACCGCTGCCGAAAGAAATTTAAGGTGGTCAGAGCAGGAATCGAACCCAGTGTCGGATATACAATAGGCGCGCACACTCCCCATTGCACCACCGACAGTATTATATTAGGGAGCATAAAAGAGCGACCAGGAAGCCACACCCGACACCATATCCACCAAAAATACCCCGGCTTTGGGCGGCATGGACGAAAACCTGTAAATGCTGTGGGGGAAGTTACCTCACTGTCTCAATTCACGCTGTTTGTAGACTCCTGGAAGACACCGATGAGGTCAAAAACACAGTGGCAGAGATAACGGTAGGTGCGAATGCTGAACAAAATGCAGATTTGACTGCCCCTTCGGAAAAACCGAGGAATGATAAATCATTGAACAAAACCAAGCCATTTGGCGCAACTGGTAGGATAAGGTGTTCGCGTCCGAGTGGCACCACAACAATTGACGAGCTGTCAGATAGCCTACTGGAAGACATCGAGGATTATGCCAACAACACCGTTGTAGAGAGGGACGTAGCTGCTCATGTTGACACCACTACAGATAAACTACCACTACTACTGAAGATCTTCTGGTCCATACACGAATATATGGAGCCGTTGTCGTCTTCATGCAAGAAGAAGATGAACCCAGGACAAATCATGGCAGGATTTGCGGATTGAAGACCCCTGATTACAAGCTCCTCCTTTACTAAGCCATAGGCACGGCACGTACATGTACACTTGTCAAGAAACGTTTGATCTCGCTATTGCGAGAGAGACGTTACCGCTAACAGGCTGGAGACGGAGAATGTCAACATCTGGTTAGCGACAGCCTATGTGCCGCGGCCGTCCTTTCTGCTGAGGAATTTAATTGAGGAGCCGAAGAAGGGTAGAAAGCGCCTTGTTCTTTGTGTGAACCTCAAGACGCACCACATAACCTCAAGACGCACCACATAATTTGGGAAGTACCAATATATAGTGATAGAAGGGAAACACATCCATATTATGTTTTGACCACTACGCTACATGTTTGTAGTAAGAGCAATGAACCCATTCTTATTACTAAACATAGACAAGAAGTCCTTTATGACACCCATGCATCACAGGATACCTTTGAGTTGACCTGGAAGGTGTTGAGTGAACATACCTTTTGCGACCATCATTACTTAGTGTTTTCTTTTTCGTAGAATTACGCCAATTTGTCGGATTCCAGAATTTTCGTAGAACAAACTGGGTCACGTACAAACAAAGTCGGAATGGTTTCACGACAACCATTCCTCTCCGAACCAGCTAATACCGCTGAGGTTGACAATGTTACCGACAATCTCAACTCAGCTCATAACAAATCGATTCCTATCAAGGTAAGAAGAAACATCCGTGGTGGAGCGAGGATCTGCAAATCCTGAAAAAGTCTTGCAGAAAGCTTTTAAATTGGGCAAAGTCCTAGCGGAAAGTGGGCAAAATTAGACTTACGAGAATATAAGATCGCCACATTGCGTATGAGCTCCGACGGAAGAAAAAGACGATGACACCATGAGCGCCAAGAGGAAACATTCGACCGCTGTCTTGGCCTCACATTAAGATTGTTCTAGGTGATTTAAATGTAAAAGTCGACAGAGAAAATGTTTTGAACCAACCATCATTAAAGTCAGTTGACACGCCATCACTTCCGAAAACGGAATTAGACTGTTAGGATTTGCAGCAGCGAAAACCAGCCATGTCGTACGAGAATCCAATATAGAGACATCCACAATGCTACGTCTATATCCCCTGAACAACAGACGAAAAATCAGATTGATCACCTGGTAATTAATGGAAGGCACTCTACTAGTGTAATGCACGTTCATGTGATTCGAGGAGCTAATATCGATTCGGATCACCACCTGGTTGCAACAAAGGTTCGTACAAGGTTAAACAGAGTGAAAGTCGTACGAAACCAGACATATACAAAATTAGACATCGCAAAGCTGCAATTTCCAGAGGCTGCCACGACCTCTGCAGAGAAGTTGATTTAGATCCTGGCGCAAAGCGCACCCCCGCCTCAAGATCCTCAAGCGCAGTAAAAGTACATTTCTCACTCTATAAAAATTGCTGAGGAGACTGTACTTAGTTACGGAACACTACTGAAAGACATACCACGAGAAGGACTGTCGCATGGTAAGTGATGGAAAGAACGTTGCGCATAGGGCAATGCTTCAATCAGTTGCCACGCGATCGGCGACGGAGCGGTATAAGGAGAAGAGGCGGGAGTTGTACATTTAAGAAGAAAAAATGGTTGTTGAGATGCACGAGAGTGAATCTTACAGAATGAAGTATCAGGCCCGCAAACTCTACCGAAAACTACAAATCCAAACCAACGGAAGTTGATCAGGGACCCCCTTTGTGGAGGCAAGGACGGAAAACTTGCCGCATATGTGCAGACTAAGTGGGAAATATGGATCACTTCCCGGCTTTACTTCTCCCAACACATTTCAATATGGATCTAGGGGTATGTGGACGATGGCGTCGACTGTTCTCCCTTGGCGGCTACGAGTTGGAAAAATAGATGCATCAGCTCATAGGCAAAATCCTGTCCTGTTTTCAAAAAAGGCGACCCGAATATATGTGCAATCTATCGTGGAATATGCCTCTCATCCATCGCAGACAACATCCTCTCGAGCGTAATATGCGAAAGACTAAAGGCGTTTGTTGCATATCTGATGGAACCTTATCAGTGTGGCTTTAGACCTGGATAGTCAACTATCGACCAGATATTCACATTATGACAAACCCTGGAGAAACCTCAAAAAAAATACATTCACATCTACCACCTCTTTGTAAATTATAAGGCTGCCTGTGGTAGCCTGATACGGGGAACACAATACCCAGCTATATCGGAGCTTGGTATTCCTGCTAAGCTGACACGCATCAGTAAAGATTGGTAAAGATCTCACCGAACCATTCAGTATGAGGCGAGGCCTCAGGCAGGGTGACATCCTATCGTGCGATCTCTTCAACATAGTAATTGCGATCATAGTGAGAAAAGCTGCGGCAAACACGAATAGAACTATCAGCGGCAATATGTCCATGCTACTCGCGTATGGTTTCAACAGCACTGGGCGAAATCTGCGGAGGCGGTGGCGGCAGACGGCAGTCGGCTCAAATTTCGATCGGCTTTGTCGATGTCTAATGAAAACATAAGCGAACGAAAGACACTCGTTCCAATTCGATTCAATTTGGGTTTCTCTCTATATCATAAGTTCTCGTTCGTATGCACTTGCGTTGGTCAATTTGTATGTGCTACGTAATTACGCATTTATGAATTGCCACATCGACATTTTTCATTTGATTACAATTACCCTAAAAAATACTACTTTATTGTATAGGCTTGAATACAACCCTGCCGATTTGTTAATACCGACTGTCAGTGGAAAGCAAAGCGAAACAAATAAGGAAAGAGTAAACAAGCAAAAGTAATTTAACAAATTGAAAAAAATTCAAAACAAATGTTCCCCCATTCCTCCTCCCACGAAAATTTACTGGCTCCGAAAACCGGCAAAATTTCTGCAAATTGAATTTTTCACTAATCGGAGGAAACATGATCTCTTACAGCCTTAAAGGAAATTACAACTTTAAACATAACGAGGATCTAAAACAACTAAATTTGAAACATATGGTAGGGCCAAACCAAAAACAGAACAAGACAACTACAATTAGAATAGTTCGTTCTATAAATAGAACTTTCAAAACTTCTGCATCAGTGCGTGTAAGTAGGAAAGCAATGTGTAATCGCTCTGCACACAATCAATAAATGTCTTCGGCTAGTGACTTACACTTACTTTGGTTAGTGAATACACACCGCAGTGGCTTAACGGGCTAGACGCTCCTGAAGATGATGCTTCACAAACATCGAAACGATCGTCCAGCGAATGTGAGTTCGAAACCCACCCGCGGCATTTACATTTTTTTCACTAACCGGAGAAAACATGATCTCTTACAGCCTTAAAGGAAATTACAACTTTAAACATAACGAGGATCTAAAACAACTAAATTTGAATGCACGTTATTCATTGAGTTTATGTTAAAGTATACATTAGTAAAATGTACTTCTTTGCTGGCAATCTCTGAGTTTTCTTCCATATGGTGGACCGGTATCTGCAGCTGCTGCATCCTTGACTTTTTCAGACTATAATAATTATTAATAGGACTTTTTTTCTAATTTATTTTATATTTACAATTTGCCATACATTTTAATTTGAAAATTTTTATTTAATTTTCGTTACTTTTTATATTTCTTTGCCACTCGAAAACAAAATAACAATTGACTGAATTTGACACTTCCATTCGCACTGTTGACAACTCATTCGAAATAGCGAAACCTAATTTTGTATGAAAACCTTTACGTCTTCGAAATTTTCTTTCGACTTGTCGTTCGAGTCGTCGTTCGCATAAAGCTGAATTAGTGAAATCCAAATCAGATTTCTTTCGCTTACAAAAGTTGCGAATGCATTTTTTCGGCATCGAGAAATAGGCGATAAGTTTATAGGAGTTCATGAAAATGGTGTAAAAAAAATCTTCAATTCAATGATGATGGAAAACTCTGAAAATATCATGATCGTTAATTCGAGGAAAATTTTATTGTATCATTGAAATTTGACATTAATTTAAGTAATGGTGAAACTTTTCCATTGTGCTGATAATCAGTTATTTTTTCAGTGTAGGTAAAGGCATGATGATGTTCGTAATTATGATACGATATTAAAAATGTTTGTATGGATCGAAAATCCTAACTACCATCTCTCTCAGTGTTTTGATGACATTTACTGTGTTGCATACTGGCGGTTGCATGTTGGAAATTATGGCGTTAATAATACCAGATAGAGGCAATGGCTCAAACCATCCAACAATAAATCAGCAACGTCATTTCGATTTGTACGTTAAAATTTTTGTGCAAATACACCACAAATATACACTAACAATAAATTATAACAAAAAAGTCCAAAATACTTTTGACTTTCACAGTTTTTCATCAAAACGATATGAAAAATTTAAGTCAAAAATTTTTGTAATTCCACCTGGTTTAAGTCAATTTACGTCAAATAACTGATTGTCGCACAGACCACACCACGAATAGTGTGAAAGGAAATGTCAGATGACAACAATGGCGTCTCTATACATCATTTCTCTATGCTAACTACAAATGGAATTTATTAGTATGTAAAGAATGTTTCATAAATATTATGTAGATACGTTTTTCCAGCGAGAAATTGATATTTCTAAAATGTAAAAAATTGCCACGAAAAAATGGATTTTCGCTGCAGATGAGTATGATGACAAAACATCCATCTTGTCACGGTACTTCATTTTTTTCTGATGTATTCACCCACTTATGGCCAGTTTTTCAGTCAGTGGTGATCTTCGTTTCTTAGTTAAATTGTGGTTAAACATCGAATTGAGTTTTTTAGTCATTGTTTAACTATGATTTAACCACCCATTGTTGGTTGGTTAACTTATAGTCAGAACAACATTATTTTGACAATCAATTTACTGACTGTCAAAGTGAGAAATGGAGATTGTATAAAATACATGTTTCAGATTTGCGTATTTGTACACATGCGTTTAGTCTAGATCATTAAATTGTTGCACCTATATAGTTTTTTACACATTTTTGTTAAAATGACTTCGATTTTATGCATCTATTTCTTATTTTACATAATTCCATTTTGTTTGTTCCCCTTTGTTGTTTTGGTATTTATCCCAAAACACATGTTTTTACCAATAATAATACAAGGGTTGACAATATGGCGACTTACATTAACTCACCACTGAAAAACAAAATGCAAAGTTAACCTCTAATTAACTTAGAATTAAGATTAAGTAATCCGATAGTTAACTACCCACTTAAAAACTGGCCATTAGATTACACATGATGAAGACTTTTTAAACTGCAACCGACCTAATATTGAGAAAGCCAAACCTTTTCCGGAGCTAAGATTACCACAAGCATTTGTTGCTAGAAGGTTCTGGCCGCCGTGGGTCAATGGTTAGTGTTTGCAGGCCTTTAACACGAGAACATGGGTTCGATCTCTGCTCTGAACACAGTACTTTTTTAAAGACGACGGTCTCTTCGCTTAGTGAGGACAACAATAAGGCTGTTTTTATTCCATTAAGCTATCGCCACTTACGACTTTCCAAGTAAAACGATCCACACTTAATACTACGAAATGTGGCAACATTTGCTGTAATGGGTGAAAAAAAATCAATATGGCAACAAGTGCCAACACAGTGCCAACAAATACATGGTAGCAGCACATGTTGTTGTAATTCTAAGCAGCAACCACAGACATTTTATTTTCGTTCATTCGTTTCAGTTGCCAAACTCTACATAAATATATACCAACAATACAAGAATACAAACAAGTATAAATTCAAAATACATATGATTTTGACAAATGAAACGAAAAATGACATGGAAAACATATATGTACCTATACCTGATAGATAATTCCACCATGTTCAATAATATAACATTTACCGCGCGTTGTTGTAAACAATTTCTTTCCAATTTTGTTTTCAATCGCAAATAAAAATCTATCCTTCAAATTTAGAGATATATAAGTACACGTAGTCTTCCATTAAATAAAATAATTATAATGAACTTAATATGTGTAATCCATTTTGCAAATTTCTGCTTTTGAGTCTCTCCATGATAACATTTTCATTCACAAGAAATGATAACAAAATTTATCTGAGATATCTTTTTGTTGCCATTTCTTGAAATTGAACATGTGGCATCATTGTCATTGCTGAAGTCGGAATTTAAGTGGGAAATTGAAATGCCACGTAATATCACTTAGCTGTCCCCATAGTCTAATAATATAAGTCGACGCGTGACGTGTTGTTGTAATATGAAACGATTTTGACAAAATTTTGTTGTACTATTGTTATGACAATACACTCGATATGTCAAAATCATTTTATATACGAAGAAGAGGCAAAGGAAAAACGCCAAAGTAAATAATTACATGCATAGAATTACATGTATTAAAAAAAAAAAGTAATAGGCAGAAAGTTGGAACGCATTTTAGATCCAAATTGGTAAGAATCCATCGGTAAGTCCATACATACATATGTAGGTAATTTTAGTTACTTCTTCTATATATTTTTAGCCATCAAAAAACTACAGGCGTTGAAACGACCAGCGTAAGCAAAGAGGGTAAGGAAGATTCGCTTGACAAAGCTCCACCAGTTGCCATTAAGACGGAGCCAGTGGAGAATGGCTCTACACCATCGGGCCATTTGGTCAATTTATTCGAACTTATTCGCACTTTACAATTATATTTATATTTCAATTTAATTTGCACAACACTTTTCAAACGTTTAATAACGAACAATAAGAATCAAAACAAGTGATGAGACAAGTTTGACACTTCGAGTGTACTACGTAAACAAAGAATGATAAAAAGAAACAACCCAATAACAAAATGCCTGATCAGCTGGGCTTATGCTTCCACTTATATTATTACACTATGGCTGTCCCGTTCAAATTAAGCTAATTAAGGTAAAAAAGCACACTCAATATACAGTAATTAACCAAGGAAACGTTTCTAAAAAAATCGTTCGAAATCGGTGTAAAACTGTAGGCTCCAATGAGTGAGTGTAAAACTAACTTGTGAGACGCTATCCAATGTCCCTACCTCGGATATAATGGGAAACATTTCTTAATTTTTTCAGATGGTGCTTATTGTATTAAAGTTATTAACTATCGCGGCGACTAAGAAGTTAAGTACTATTGAAAATATATTTCCAAATAAAAATAAAATAAATGGTTTCCCATTACATCCCATGAAGGGACTGGGGAGAACTTCTCACAATCACTGAGCTGTGCGCTTTCCAGTTTTCACTCACTGATGGGGACCTACAGTTTTACACCGATTCCGAACGGTAATTTGAGAAGATTTTTCATGGCTAGATACTCGATAGTGTCGCCGTCACTATGCGAGGTGACCGCCGCCGAAAGAATTTTTTTTTGAAGGTGGTCAGAGCCGGGTTCGAACCCAGGATCTCATGTACAAGAGCCGCGCACACTAACCATTGCACCACCGGCGGATTTCCAAATAGCTTTGGACTTAAATTTCCTTTAAAAACTATGATGTATCACTATCTCGCATCAATTTCGAAGGGATTATGACAACTAATTTCAATTCTCCCATTACATCAATTCCAAATAAATTAGACCAAATTATTTTGACGGTCATTGAATTGCAGTGCACGCTCATCGTTCACCGCAACTAAACTCAATAACAAATTTCACGTCATTGTATCGCATTTGTCCAATTCACTGAATAATAGAAATGAAATTCAATAAGAAAAAAAGGGAGCGAACAAAAAAACCATAAAACCAAAATACCCGAAATACCCGCGATAATTCAATTGTTTCCAATGCAACTGATCGTAAGATCGATCGTTTGATCGCTCATTCCCTCATATTATATTAGTTAACAAATATTTGCAATA
This sequence comes from Phaonia tiefii, assembly GCA_963931995.1. Taxonomy (NCBI): domain Eukaryota; kingdom Metazoa; phylum Arthropoda; class Insecta; order Diptera; family Muscidae; genus Phaonia; species Phaonia tiefii. The sequence continues at coordinate 164,110,746 of OZ008367.1, forward strand.
GATGAAAACGGGACAAGATACTCACGCCAGCGTGGACAATTCACTTAACTCCATTATGCTGAAGGTCATTAACAAATTTTAGACGAAACAAAAAATTAAAAACGGCTTCTTATTCCAATCACCTCCTCCTCCCATTGCTCGTTTCGGTCATTTGTATTTGACAAGTTGGAGTGGAGTGTTGAATAGTTAGTGTCGTTGTTGATTTTTGTGTCCAACTGTTGACCATTGCAAATTATTGACAAATATTTGACAATTTTTTCTTCGGCATTTTTAAAGACAACAAAAATACATCTTTCAATGATCATTGAAGTCATACAAAGTAATTTCGCATAGTTAATTATGATTACGTTGATTTGATCAAGTCTGTCAGCAAGTTTCTGCAAATAGGCTGGAAACAATAGGATTGGCATCAACAGTTAAGTTCTATCATTTTTGTTGAAAACAATTGCAATTGCCAAATATATGATTAACGCGCAATTAAGTATTATTCGAACGCATTAAAAAATTAAGGACTAAAGTAGTTAGTTCGCAATTTACACAATGCTGGAAACTCGAGGCAGAGGAGTTTAAAGGAAATTTAGGAATTGAGGAATTTTACTCCATAATGACCATAAAAAGGTTCTACAATTTTCCCAATTCTACACTCAGTGAACTAATTGTTTCAAAAGTGGTTGTAGCATACATAAATTCAGTTGTTGCATCAAAATTGCGGTTGCCACAAACGAATTGAGATTCCCGCGACCGAATTTAGTTCCCATAACAGGAATTCGGCTCAAGCAACTACGTTGCAGAATTTTAACAACTGGATCTTCAACTAACTACTCGTTATGTCAACTAAATTCACAATAATTTTAATTTCCACAATGGAATTCAGAACTAATTCGTAGCATCAACCGAAAATGCTACCACATTCGGTTGCAGCAACAGCATCAATACAGACGCAACAACCAAATATGGCATCAATTCGGAGGCATATCCCGAATTTGTATTCAATTCGGTCGCAATACACGAATTTGGTTTTAAGTCGCATGCAACGACCCAATTTGGCGTCAATTCGGTTGCTGTAACCGAATTTCTCATGAATTATTTTGGGACAACCGAATTCAGTTTCAGTTCAGTTAAAACAACATAATTCTATATATTTCAATCGCGACGTCTAAAATTCTAACGGCAAATAATATACTACTCGAGCTAAAAAGAACTTATGGGACATGAGACTGACAGGTGGATAATTTCTGAAAGCCACTAACAGCCCTATTCTGGCAGGGTTACAAAAGTCACCACGGTTACTATTTGACAGCAGTGTGACAATTGTCACTAATCGGTACACATTTTTCTGGTGACAAAAGTATCAAAAACTGTTACCTGCCAAAGACGAGGTAACAGCGCGTGAAGCTGTTTTATTTTCCGGAATGTTGATATCGTCCAAAAATATTTTATAAATTCTACCAGTTAACAATAAAAACCTCTACGGGAAAAATTAAATAAAGGCAGAACTTTTGTTACTTTGTGCTATGGAAATGGAGCAGAAAGATGAAAAGGCTTGTTTTTGTGTTAGAAAGATTGAAACCGCGCCAAATGTATTTAAAAATTTTGAATGTAAATATCTCCGGTCTTTGAAGGGATATTGGTAAACATTATACCTTAAAAAAACTACTGGGATCTTGTCTATTATCGGAGAGAACCAAAAAATAAGTACAATAGGGTATTTTAGTACAAGAAAATATTTTATCAAAAAAGTGAGGTTACAAGTTGGTTTCTTTTAATTAGTTCGCCAATGGGTTAATAAAAATACATATGATTATGCATAGATTAATGGAATTTAGAAAGACCTTTCTAATGACTCCCTTCTTATCTAGATCGATTTATAAATACCTGATATATGAGCAATTACATATTCTCAAGTTTTTAAGGCCTATATCTCCAGAAGTTGGACCGATCGAGGGTGGAAAAAACACAGCAGAAGCTTTTGTCGGTGATGAAATTTTGCTGCAGATCAGAGAGTTGGTGCTAAAGTAAATTTTTTCTACTATTTGCCGCGGATGCGTAGATATGTGTATTCTTTCCGCTTAGCATCTCTGAGTGTTCCTTGATGAAGGCAATATTGTATATAGTATAGTATATATATATAGTATACTAGCTGACCCGGCAGATGTTGTCCTGCATAATATTTCAAGCGATTTGTATGGGAGGTACCACGCCCCTTTGTCCAATTGGACCGAATAGTAAATCTAAACCACCCAGGGCGCCACCCAAACGCATACAAAAAAATTTATTCAAATCGGTCCGGAAGTTTAGGAGGAGTTCAGTCACAAACACACGTGCAGTAGAATTATATTTCTAAAGATAAAGATTAAATATGTACTTATGTATGTACTTTTCCCTTTTTGCCGCTTTCATTTTGTGCAGAAGGCCATAAGTTTTTGTTTTGTTTTCTCTGCTTTTGACAACCTGTTATTGTGAGGTGAATTATTTGTCACGAGGTGAGTTTTTCGTTGGCACCGTGTTGCCAGAATACCAGATACGGGTTGAATTTTATGTTTCGGTATTAGAGAACAAAAACAAATATTAATCATCGAAAATCACTTTATTGTTTTTCAAAATATTCCCCATGAAGATTTATACACTTTTGCATGCGTTTGAACCAATTGTCGAAACACTTTTGCCACTCTGATAGAGGTATCTCCAAAACATGCATTCTGAATGCAGCAACCGCTTCTTCAGGTGTCGAAAAACGTTGACCTCTCAGTTTGTTTTTTACGTACGGGAATAAAAAGAAGTTATTCGGTGCCAAGTCAGGACTATACGGCGGATGACCCATCAAATCGATATATTGGGTGCTCAAAAATGCAGTTGTTTCAGCCGATGTGTGAGAGCTCGCATTGTCGTGGTGAAGAGTGATCCGTCTTCGGCGGTTGGTTTTCCTGATTTCTTGGAAGACAACTGGCAAACAAATGGTTGTGTACCACTCAGAATTCACTGTTCTGCGTTGTTCTAGTGGTACGGTTGCGACATATCCGGTTTTTCCGAAAAAACAGGCGACCATTTGCTTGGAAATGCTTCGGTCGCGAACAACTTTTGTTGGATTTGGCTCATCTTGAAACACCCATACAGTTGACTGCTGTTTACCTTCGGGCTCATACGCGTAAATCCAGGACACATCACCTGTCACGATGTCATAGGCGTGTTTCGAAGCACCGCGATCGTATTTTTTGAGCATTTCTTTCGACCAATCGACACGAGCCTTTTTTTGAGCGATTGACAAATTGTGTGGGATCCAACGCGAACAAATTTTTTTGACACTCAAATGTTTATGCAATATTGAATGTATGCTGGTCCCACTAATGCCTAAGGTTGTCTCAATCTCATGATAGGTCACATGACGATCTTGCCAAATCAGTTCGCGCACAGCATCAATGGTTTTCGGAACAACAGCTGATTTTGGACGACCTTCACGAAATTCGTCATGGAGTGAACTACGACCACGATTGAATTCACCATACCATCGATAAACACCGGTCGTTGATGGAGCTTCATCGCCAAAAATTGAATTAAGTTCATCCATGCACTGTTGCTGAGTTAATCCACGACGAAAGTTGTAAAAAATAATCGCACGAAAATGTTCACGATTTAATTCCATTTTTGGGCCGAGATGAATCTTTTAAGTTACTGTAAACAACAACAAATAGCGCTCGTATATCAAAACGTTCTGAGTACGCATAACCTCAAAAATGTCCAACTTTACGATAGAGTTGTCAGTTGCCAGATTGCAACACTAGGGTTGCCAAATCCCGAAACATAAAATTCAACCCTCTACAAACAATGGTGACAACTTTGTAACAATGTTGTGGTTACAATTTGATTGTTACCATCTACACAGAATAGGGGTGTAACTAGGGAGTGGCCGGAAATTATTCATTCAAAGGGCAGTCCATGCAGCTCACTACTTATTTGCCCTCGACTCACTACTATATTTGCCGTCGACTTTGGGAAATTTTTTTCATGACCCGGTCTATTGTACACACGCCTTTAATAGCTTTATCACACGCAGTGCGGTGTAGGCACCCCCTCCCCCTCCACACCACCCGCAAACCAATCAGTCAAATTATGTAAATAGATATGTGTTAAATGTATAGTGTTAAATTTTTGCTTCTTAATTAAATTGTCAACAATAAGATGGTAATGTCACAAATCAATTTTAACGCTTAAATGTCGAAAATTAAAGACCCAAAACAAAAGTAAACGGACGGACCGCATGCGCAGAGCAGATTGTGCTGCTAATAGGCAAATGCTACAGCGCATGAAACCTAAACGGTTACCAACCAGCAGCAGCGTAGTTTTGTCATATCTACATTTGTTTGGGATCCACCACAACGAAAATACCACAACTTGACCGTGTAACACAATCATAAATCTTTATTTTGTAACTGGAGCCGTTATTACTGTTACTGCAGAAGATTTTTAGTCGTTTCGGTCAAGTCATAAAGTAAATATACAATGAATCGCTACACGCCTCAAGAACGCGCAATAATTGTGACAATATTTGCATGCAACAATTCGTCAGTGGTGTTAACGCGAAGCGAATTTCTGCGAAAATATCCCAATGAGCGAAATTCTTATTTCTTAGGGACAGAAAATCCAAGTATAATTCATGATGCATCATTACACGTCCTCAAAGTCAGGTCGGAAATGCTACTAGGGGCCCTTAGACCTGTGAATAAATTGCAGCGACTTCAACTTGACTTCATCTTATCCATGGTGTAAAGCGAAGAAGGCGGTTTGTACAAACTAGCTGAGGTAAAATCAAAGAGATTTAATTTTTTGAAGTTGGTGTCAACTTATTCAGCAGTGTAATGGGAAGTTGCAGCGACTGGCATACACATTTCGAAGAGAAACGTTCATGTGGCAACATTATCGGCAAAATGTAAATAAATAAACCTAAATGAAATTAGCATAAACATTTTCGGAAAAATATAAACTCAATAAATATGAAAATAGTGTTTTTTTTTCTTAAAATTTGTAAAATTGCCGCAGTGCGCACATCACCTTTCATTTCGCCATCTGACAAGAAAATGAAGTTACCACAACTTGTTTGAGAGGGTGAGGGCAAAATCGAAGTTGATGGAAAATACTCCAAGTTGATGTCAACTTGAAGTCGAGCAACTTACACAGTGCAACACATAAAATGCAAACTCCTTCTCGTGTGAAATTTCTCGATGTACTTAACGAAACTAAGTGTGGGCCAGACACGGTAATTTTACTAGCGCAAGTCTTCAAGTAGGAGAGGGAGGGGAAGAGAATGGAAACTCTTCCACTTTCTCTCCTTTAACCACCAGACTTGCGCAGTTAAAATTGCCGTGAGTGATCCCGGAGTAACAAATCCCTATTTGGGTCGTGCTAGTTTAGCTGCTGTTCGGATTTTATGGTCTAATGTATATTTTGTCTAAAACTTTATATTTCTGAACAACGTGCCATTTTACTCACGGGTATAACTCGGAAACCAATATGAATTTTGTTTTCCTGTCGTCGCTAGAATGGTATGTAGCTATAGACTAGGAGAAAAGTGTAAAATAAACTAACCCCAAAAAACTGCATCTATTCGGCCAATATTTTCGACAAGAATCTTTTTTTTTTTGAAACAACAACATCTATGCAATGGCTTTCGATGAAAGCCTGTATAGGAAAGAAATGTTGTGAATATTGATGGTTATGGCAAAGTATTGTTGTGGATGTTTTCGCACAAGTAGGAGTTTTAGACAATTCTCGCTTACTTGAGATTTATTTATCCCTGTAATGTGTGATTATATACGTATATACTTGTACAGGAGGGAGCTGATGATACGCCTTAGTGGGCATTGAAATAGCTATATTCCCAACCATCCACCATAATAATCAATTTCACATTATTTCTTTAATAATTGCTACTTTTTATTTGGGTTGCATAATAATGAGCTTTCCCGCCATGTTATATTCCAACTATCAGATAGAAAATGTAGTTCCACGTAATACACGTGCGTTTTATGACACGGATTTGGCAAACCCCTATTTACAATACTCATCTTATTCGTCGGAAAAATCATATGAAATTGATGAATGATAATAAACTGTAGGCTATGATGCGATCAATAAGTTCGTGACTTTTAGAATAAAATGCAGTTTTTTTTGCAAACAAAAAATTTATTTTTTAAACATAATCTCCTTTTAGCTCAATACACTTAGTCCAACGTTTCTCCAATTTTTGTATCCCTTCCACGAAATAGGATTTTTCGAGGTCCATAAAATAGGCATTTATTTGATCAAGAATTTCATCGTTGGAGCTAAATCTGTTTCCACCGAGCCAATTCTTTAGGTTTGGAAATATGAAATAGTCACTGGGGACTAAATCCGGAGAATATGGCGGATGAAGTACCAATTCGTAGCCCAATTCATGGAATTTTACACGTGTGCACCCATACGTTTATGGTTAATTGAGAGCAAACGCGGCACCCATCTTACAGACAGCTTTCTTAAACCCAACTGATAATTTAAAATCGAAACCACACTGCCATATGATATGCCTATGGCATCAACAATCTCACGCACTTTTATTCTTCGATCAGCCAACACCATATCGTGAATTTTTTGGAAATTTTTGAGGGTGTATTGAACTCAATTGGCCGTCGTCATTTGTACTTCTGCGACCACAACGAAAGTCAGTAAATCACTTTTTTACCATTGAACAGTTTTTTTACTGTTCAGAACATGACTTTACTAGAGGGCAATAGAATGTATTCTCAAGACGTAACCGCAAACATGATAAAAATTCTTGCTAAACAGAGAAGTGGTCTAAAAATTTGTCATATTAACGCACAAAGTCTAACAAACAAAATTGATGAATTTAGATATATTTTTGAAAACTTTGGATTAAATGTAATATGTGTGTCAGAGACATGGTTTGATGAATCCATCAAAGATGACTTGGTAACGATGAATGGTTACAATTTATATAGAAATGACAGATCAGACGGCTATGGCGCAGTGGCAATCTCTGTCAAACAAGAATTGGTTTGTACAGTAAAGAGCAAAAGTGATGAAGTAATTAATCCTAATAACGAAGTAGAATATATATTTCTTGAAGCATGTACCTATGGAGGAAAGTTTCGTATTGGTTGTGTTTATAGGCCTCGAAATAATATTGACCTCACTCATTTTTACACAATATTGGAGGATGTCACAGCATTTTATAATGACGTTGTACTAGCTGGGGCTTTAACTCAACTCTGCTGACTGAATCATGTTTAACTGTTAATATGACATCTTTTGAACTTGTTCCTGCCAATTCGCAAACACCAACACACTTCACATCATCCAATAATACTCTGCTAGATTTATTTTTTGTCTTCAATAAACGAAAAATCTTAGTATATGACCAGTTGTCTGTATCATGTTTTTCTAGACTCCACTTTATATTTATGGTTTTCGACATTGCTTCACAAAAATCTAATAACACAGTTCTATTTCGTCATTTTAAACGTATTAATTACCACAACCGTCGGTGTTGCAAGGGCTAGTGTGCGTGGCTCTTGTGCATGAGAACATGGGTTCGATCCCTGCTCTGACCACCTTAAAATTTCCTTCGACGACGGCCACTTCGCTTAGTGATGGCGACACTATCGAGTACTTAGCCATGAAAAAGCTTCTAAAAATACCGTTCGGAACCGGTGTAACACTGTAGGTCCCAATCAGTGAATAAAAAATTAGAAAGCGCACAGCTTACTGGCTGTGAGAATCACTCCCCAATCCCTTCATGGGATGTAGTGGGAATCCTTGTTGTTGTTGTAATTACCATACTTTAGAAGAAGAGTATGATAAAATTGACTGGGGTTGCATTTATTATATGTTATCTGTAAATGATCAGCTGGCCTTCTTGGAACAAAATATAACAACGTTATATAATACATTAGTACCACTTCAAACGATGGAGGTGGGTAACCGTCAAAAGCCCTGATTTACAGCTGAAATTAAGCGACTTAGTGAAGACCGTGACCATGCTTATTCTCGGTGGAAGCGTTTTAAGACTGATGTTCTACATAATGTTTATCGTAATGCCAGGAAAATTGTAACCAAGGCCATACGAAACGCCAAGTCAAAATATTATGCCGAGAAATTTGAAAATTCAATTGGATCAAAAAATACCTGGAAAACTATTAGGGAAATTGGAAGAGTGACTAATGGAAACAAGGAGGATAAAATCATATCAGACCCGGTGGAGATAAACGAAACGTTTCTGAATATACCCATGATAGAAGCAGACCATACCCATTACAGTTCCTATCATGCTGCTAATCTCCTGCAGAACCTATTCAATTTCGATAATGTTAGTCAGTGTGATGTACTTAGAATCTGTCTATCCATAAAATCAAACGCCATAGGTATTCACCCCGCCTACATTAAAATTATTCTTCCGCCACTTCTACCAATAATCACACATATATTTAATAAGATAATCATGACATGTACTTATCCACTTAGATGGAAACAAGCGAAAATTCTGCCAATACCACAATCACCCACTGAGTTTCGGCCCATAGCTATATTGCCATATCTGTCAAAAGTTTTCGAAAAACTATTACATATACACACATTACATTAAACAGCATAATTTGTTAACTGCTAAACAGTCTGGTTTTCGGGCCAAACATAGTTGGATCACTGCTCTTGTTGATGTAGCCGAATATCTGAGAAAGGCAATGGATGATGGCTGTGTGGTAATGCTGGTGTTGTTGGATCATTCAAAGGCTTTTGATACCGTTGACCACATTATATTAATTCAAAAACTGGAAAAAATTATAAACTTTTCATCTACATCCCTCAAACTAATTGAGTCATATTTAAATGGTCGCTTAACAACCTCAAATTTCCTTCCTGTTATCCGGGGTGTTCCACAAGGCGCCATACTAAGACCCTCCTCTTCTCTATCTATGTAAATGATCTTCCTGAACAATTGCTCTACTACAATATAATAATGTATGCAGACGACGTGCAATTGTACATAAGCGATGAACAAGGACATATTGAGCGATCTGTTGCGGAACTCAATGATGACTTAAAGCGTGTCTCTCTTTGGGCAGATGTTTAAATCTTAAAAAATCCAAATGTATTGTAATGCGTAAGAGAACGCAAAAAATTAGTGATAATCCTAATGTTTTTATTAACAATCAAAGAATAGAGATCGTTAACAATGCGAAAAATCTTGGTGTAATTTTTAAGAATACTCTAACCTGGTGGGATCACGTAATAGCCGCTTGTGGCAAAGCATACTCTATGCTCAGAACCCTATGGCCTACACAATATTGCACGCCAATACAAATAAGGCTATTACTTGCTAAAACTTATCTGATACCAAATTTAATCTACGGATGTGAGATTTTAGCAAGCTGTGATAGCACTAGCAAAACTAAATTAAACGTTACATATAACAACATTGCAAGGTACGTTTATGGACTCAAAAATTGTGGTAATTATGTCAATGTAACTCCTTATTCTAAAATAATATTTGGGGTGCAGTTCTTAGACTTACTGAAAATACGAACTCTTATATTTCTCCACAAAATTATAATTACCCATGAGCCATGTCATCTTTTTGATCGTTTAAAATTTAGTCGACTCAGAAGACATAGAAACCTAATACAAATTAGACATTGTACTTTAATATCTGAATGACAATTTTTTGTAACTGCAATACGTCTTTGGAATATTAAAAAAAAAAAAAAATAAATGGTTTCCCATTACATCCCATAAAGGGACTGGGGAGAACTTCTCACAATCACTGAGCTGTGCGCTTTCCAGTTTTCACTCACTGATTGGGACCTACAGTTTTACACCGATTCCGAACGGTAATTTGAGAAGCTTTTTCATGGCTAGATACTCGATAGTGTCGCCGTCACTATGCGAGGTGACCGCCGTCGAAAGAAATTTTTTTTGAAGGTGGTCAGAGCCGGGTTCGAACCCAGGATCTCATGTACAAGAGCCGCGCACACTACCCATTGCACCACCGACGGCTCACGAATATTATTTCTCCAATAATTAGGGAAACCAGCAACGCGCTACAATTTAAGAAAAAATTGTTTGATTTCTACTCATAAATAACATTTTTTACAGTTCAGAACTGTTTATTAATTGTAACTATTTTATTTAATTTTTAATTAATTTTTTGTATTTATATTTAAAATAATTTAGTATGTAATCGTTATCTTACCTGTGTTAATTTATATCATAACAACATAAGATTTCTACTGTGTAAGACGAATGTTTTGTTGTAGAAGTAAAAAAAAACAAATAAAATAAATAAATAAATCGATGGTGCAGAGTCCCCATAGTATTTATCAAGTTTGATTGTCGGGTATTTTTTTTGGCAAAAAATAATGTTTAATGAGCAGTCGAAATTCACTTTTCCCATTTCAAAAAAATGCACGAGGTTGTATATTTTGAACAGCTGTTAAACGCAAATTAAATGGCGGAACTTGTTCAAAATTTAACAGTAGTCTATTAACAGGTGGTACTTGATGGGGGCAATGTTGCATTTCATATAACTATGAGGCAAGTTCGAAAAGTCACGGACTTATTGATCTGCCCTCGTATTTATATGATTGAATTCTCGTGAAATTTACTAATATACAATACTGGTCAAATTGTTCGGAAAAACATTTGAAATTTATGACCTCTTTTTTTTATTGTTAGAATTAAAAAAATGAAGTAATAAACAGTAGAGTATTTATGATTGAATTCTCATGAAAATCACACACCAAGGGTGGAAACCAAATTATCGTATTGTATCAGGAAACTAAATCAGGTAGATATACCGCACTTGACAATGACACCCATGACACCCATTCAGAAATTCCATTCAGGAAAATTTTGCATACAATGTGTTCCAGGTACTACAGTGAAATAGCACGTAGTATTTATAATGGATCATTCCAGCACTTCTTCTCATTCAACAGGTGCTTACGAAAGCGAAAACGACAATTTCATCCCCAATTTAATCAAAATGGAAAACAGCGTCCGCCCAAAAATAAATGAATTTTCTTACGTTTGGGGTCATGTAGTGCCGGAAGTTGGAAAGAAGGAGCTAAAAAATTTGTTAACTTCGGAATTTAAGATTGCATATTCGTAATATGTCGATGATGATAGGATACAAGTGGTGAACATTTCACGCTAAATACAGTGTGCAGCAATTGCTGTAACACTATTTTAAATTTATAGCACTATTTAAAATCAAATGAGTTTTCACTTTAAATAAAAGTTATAGCGAAAGAAAATCAGATGATGGTTTTTGTTCCACGCAACGCAAATAGGCAAGACATAAAATAGTGGCCAAGACAGTCGTTGGAATGCTAAGCTTTTCAATGACTAAGTAAACATTTAAATCAATTATTAACCTTTGATACCTGACAGACTATCTATTGTAATTGTGCTGCTCAATAATCAACCTGTTCCCGTGACTTTAAATCACGCTCGTAACCAATGACGTTGTTTGTGATGCTGGATGTTAATATGAATGGGGATCGGAAATTGTCCCAAATATGCCTATTCATTGAGTTGCAGTTAACCCTGAAATATTATTTCTTACTTCAGTACGTGTTTGTTAATTGTTTTTCAAACAATTGAAACTGTATCAATTTTGATGGAATTTCGAAAGAAATTTTTTGCATTAACGGTTGGTTTTTTTTGTTTGTTCCCCCTGAAAACAATACAATTTGAAATACAATAATATTAAACAATTGAACTGTTAAAGTCTTTTGTAATAAATTAACTTGTTGGTGTCAATAAATAGAACGGGCCATATAACTAATGATCCGTACCGAAACCTAAACGATACCAATTCAATTTTTTCGTTTTATAGGTTTGAATATTTACGAAGTTTCAAAGAGATAGAGGGTGTTGTAGAGTGGTTCGTTTCTTGATTTTGATAAAATATTCAAATCATTCAAAAGTGTCCCACCATGTGGACAATTTTTGCAATTTTAGAAAAAACATTTTAGTATTAGAGACATGTCCTTAGAAGATTGAAGGATCTCCAAAATCTAATTGTACTGTTAGGTTTCCTTTCGAAAATGTTAAGGCTATATAAACACGATGGAAAAAATGGCCCCAACATCATATTGCAGTAAACATGTATATGTTTGAATGCATGGATTTCATGAATTGAAGATTTGCTGCTTTTTGTTTCTTTGTTGTCTGTCAGTTTTATGTTTTCAGCAGTTCTCAATACACAAACCCATATTTGACTTACGAAACATACTAATCATTGTGTCTCCAACCTGTAATATTGAATAGGAAACACCATGTGTTTGGACACAAGTATACTACAAGCTACAAACACGTTTTATTTGCATCCAAACACCAAAAAAGACAGGGGTTTCAGCGTGCAGTCTTGCTAAAGTAAAAGCAGAATAAAATGTTGCTATCTTTAGGGTTTTAGATTAACAAATTTTCAAACAAATTTTATATTCATAAAATAGAGGTAGCAATTTCATGCTAACTGATCACAGTTCAATGTGGATTTAAAACAAACTTGCTACCAGAGTAAGTAAAAATTCCGCCCGCGAGCCGAAAAATTCAGCTCCTCCTCAATATTACACTCCGAATTTAAAAAAAGTAAAATCTCCAGCGAATTTATTTTTTAGAATTTTTGCTTATTTCAGCGAGTCAACTATGAAAATTTAAAATCACTTCGGAGTTTAATTTATATTCACTTTTAGTGAAATTTTACCTAGAATATCTTTCCAATACACACAACTTCTTAAAATGGAATTTTGTGGTAGATTTTAGCTCCAACTCGCAATAAGTACGAAATTAACCCATAAATGGATTTTCAGTTTTGACTTATTTTTGTCATTCAAGTTGAGTTTTGAGCTTTGGTGTGTTAAAAAACTTATAGTAGAATTTTATGAGGACTATTTTTGTAGTACACCTCAGCCCACTACACCCCAGTTATAGGGGTGTTTTTTTTTCCTTTATCCTATGGAGGCGGTAGAGGGTTAACCCATAACCCATAACCCACGAACAAAAACATTTCTCGTAAATATTTACATAAAATTTCTAAACACATCCTATACCTATAATTTCAGGATAACATGGTTTATTATGCCGATTCATCTTAAGAATGTGTAAAAGGTGGACGATTTCAACCCCCCAACCCCTTAAAAAAATCTAACGTAAACTTTAAAAACGCTCTTTCACATACTCTTCGCTGCATTTCGACAGTAAAGCCCGGTTTTTATCAGGGTTAGTATTTCGTGGGTTATGGGTTACCTTAGGCTACCCACGGTAAACCATTATTATTGCCGTGGGGAATGGGTAGCGATCGTTTACCCATTACCCACAGGGCATGGGGAAAATAATGGGTAGCTACACACGACAATGCGGAATTACCTATCACGATTACCCATTACCCTCAGGGTAATAGGGAAAATAATGGGTAGCTACTAGAGTGTCCAAAAAACCGGAATTTTGTAGAAACCGGTTTTCGGTTTGTTCGAAAAATCAATTTTCAAGAAACCGGTTTTCGGTTTTAAATTTTGGCAAAAATCAGTGGAACCGATTTTTTTGCTTTAAATTAAATTACATATGTAGAACTTACAATACATTTGTTTAGCGACCATTTAATATTTCACAACTGTAATTAATGAATTACGTATTAATTTTAAATAAAAACTATAAATTTACAAATAAAATGTTCGTGCTTTAGGTCTATTTTATTCTTCAATGTTTCTCTACCCATTGGGTAGCATCGTCGGGAAGATAAACACAATTATTAATTAAAAATTAAAAGCAAAATAATGAAATTAAAAATTAAAATGAAGTTTTTAATTAATAATTGTGCTTATCTTCCTGACCATGCTACCCAATGGGTAGCGTAATATTGAAAAATAAAGTATTTTAAAATAGACCTAACGCTCGAACATTTTAATTTCAGATATAATACGAAAGTTCGAATAAATCATCATATTTTAAAAAATATATATCATATTCCAATTTGGAATGCGTAATATAAAATTTCAAAGTTTTGTTCAAATTCGCATTGAACTTATTTAAAATCGAAAATCATATTCAATTTTGAAAAAGATTTTCAGGTAGAAAATCTTATTAAGTTTAAAACATCTAATTATCAAATAATTTTAATTTTTAAATTTGATAAAAAAAAATGTTCTTAATTAATTCTAATTCAAGTCATAAAGTCATGTTGACAAAATTGTTTGGATATGTCATTGAGAACTTATTGAAGCATAAAATTATATTTGAAAATAGAAATCATGTTTCTTAATTCCAAAATTTCACTAAAATTCGAAAATCGTATAATTAATTATTAATTTTTCCTTGTATTTATTTTTTCCGATATTTCGTTACTCCATTGTGTAGCATCATCAGGAGATATAAATAATTAATAACAATTAATTCGGAGAATATAGATTATTTATTGATAAAGAAGAGGTCGAACTACAGAATACAAATATTTTTTAAGGATATTAACACAAATTACGTAAATTACGTTTGTTCCAAAATTAATTTTTTTAAAAAGCCGGCACACGGTTAACAGCAAAAAGACCGGATAACCGGTTTCCTCGGTTTTTCGGTTTAGGACTCTCTAGTGGCTACCCACGACGGTGGGGAATTACCCGTTACCCTCAGGGTAGTGGGGAAAATAATGAGTAGTTACCCACGGTAATGGGGGATGGTTTATCTTGGGTATTTTGATCGAAAATATGAAAAATTAGAACAAATTTGAAGGTTTCTAAGGGTGTTTAATAAAGTGGTCCATTTCGTATGGAAGAATTTTTTTTCAAAATAAACCGCCAAAATATGATGATCGGTTAAACAAAAATGTGGCTATAACTCGAAAACGGTGCGTAGATCCGAAAAAAATAATAGAAATTGTATATGGCTCCACTTTTTTACATCGCTGAATTAAAAATTTTCAAATAAAAAAATCGCTAAAAAGCTATCTTGTCTATATATCAGCAGCGGAGCGGAAAAATATTTTTAAATTTTTCATGTTTCTAAGGGTCCCCGCAGACTGCAGACTTTTTATCGGCCTATAGTTTAGTCGGGTTGGGCTGAAAGTGCGCACACCGAGCCAACTAAACAGTTTGTTTGGTGAACAGGGCGCAGACTATCCAACAGCCGGCCGACTATTCTCGAACTACGACGGAACTTTCTGCAATCAACAATTGCGATTTGGGCGACGCCATATTCAAAATACACGCACACGACGGCAAATCACAGAGCGAACTGAACTATCGGCCGACTAAACAATCGTCATGTATGCGCAGGCGTGTATGCGCCAATACTGATTATGCTGTTGGCCGACAGATTAGTTTGAATGTAATCGGGTAGCCTATCAAACTTTTTTATCGGCCGATACTGAATCGCTGTAGTGTGCGCATATGCATTCCTCTCCGTACTGATTAAGAAGCCGACCAAACTATCGGCCGATAGAAAGTCTGCAGTCTGCGGGGGCCCTAAGGGTTATTCATAAACTGGTGCAATTGTTTTTTTCAACTAATCGCCAAAATAAGAAAATCTCTAAAATAAAAAAGTGGATATTTTAGCAATTGGATACACTGTTTCCGAGCTGTAGTCACTTTTTAATGTTCGCAATTGTCTTATTTTCGCGGTTTTTTGAAAAAAAATTCTTCCATACGAATTGGACCAGTTTATGAAAAACCCTTAGAAACATGGAAAAATTGGTTAATTTTTCGAGTGGACGCTCCGTACCTGAGATATAGACATGAGAGTGTTTTAGCGATTTTTTATTTGAAAAATTTAAGTTTTAGTGATGCCATATTGATGACATCCATTGGTTAAAACCTCCTACGGAGGTACAAATTTTATTATATTTTCAAATTTAGGGATTTTCTTACTTTGAAGTTTTTAAAAAAAAACAATTCTTCCATTCAAAATTGGACATTTTCCCGATTGGATGCTCCGTTTCCGAGATATAGAAATTGTTTCATATTTTCAATTGCCGTCTATTTCCCCCCATTATTTTCCCCATTACCCTGAGGGTAATGTGTAATCGTGATGGGTAATTCCCCATCGTCGTGGGTAGCTACCCATTATTTTCCCCATTAACCTGAGGGTAAGGGTAATTCCCCATTACGCTGTGGGTAATGGGTGATCGTGATGGGTAATTCCCCATTTTCGTGTGTAGCTAAGCATTAATTTTCCCATAACCTGTCGGTAATGGGTAAACTTTCTTTACACATTCCTCACGTCGATGTTTATGGGTTACACATGGGGGAGAGGGGTAAATTCGAACTCTGTTTTTTTACGAAATATTCGTTGCTATAAGAAGTACGTGTATAAAAAATAACGAAAATTCCATGAAACGAAAATTTCGCTCACTTTTCATTTCCTTGGTGCTCAGCTAGGCAAAATCAATTACAGGGTTGTTACGCCAAAGCTATTTCGTACGAAAACAATTGTTAGATAATTGTTTGGGACCGGAATTATGACACCGATAATTTTAACAATAAAAAGTAAAGTAAAGTAAAAATGCGTTAAAAATAAAATGGAGTGCGTAGAGGAATTATAAATGAAATATCTACAAGGTAAATCAAAGCTAGATGGTAACCCTCCACAAAAAAATATTCCGTTAACAGATTAAAGCCCCGTATTCAGTTCGTGCGAAATTTTCGAAAGAAATTTATCTCTAAACGGAAAATTTTGTTACAGATAGTTACCCTATACATCTCTGATTTATTTTTAATAGATGAGATATTACTTTTTTTTACTAAAATAAACGAAAAGTCAAAATTCCGGTCCCAAACAATTGTTTTCGTACCAAATGACTTGGTGTAACAACCCTGAGTACCAAGAAAATGAAAAGTGAACGAAATTCTCGGTTCATAAAATTTTCGTTATTTTTTATACACGTACTTCTCATGGCAACGAAAATTTCATAAAAACTGAATACCGGGCTTAATGAACAAATTACGTACGAAAATTCGAAAGAACTGAATACGGGGCATTAGTTGAGATTTGTTTAACCCTATAATGTGTGATGATATACCTAAATTCTTGTTGATAATGGAGCTGATGATATGCCTTGGTGGGTATTGAAATAGCTATATTCCCAACTATCCACCATAATAATCAATTTGACATTATTTCTTAAATAATATATTCACGAAAATTTACTTTTTGATATAAAAGTACTGTTTCATAGAAATGGATCTTGAACCGAAAAATGATTAGGCCAATACCTAATCAAGGAAGTATAGCGTAAAAACATTCACAATAGGTTTTGTTTGCGTGCTCCCGAAATAGCGCTAACGCAAACTTTAAAAACTTTACCTTTGGCGGAACACAAAGAGAGTAAGTAAAGCAAAAAATAAGCGCGCAAACGGAATGTGGAGTAACAGGCAGAGTTGCCAATTTAGCGGTTTTCCCGCTATTTGTGGTGATTTTTGGGATCAAAATACCACTGTTTTCAAGATGTAGCGATTTCTTTTTTAAATCGCTACAGTAGCGACATCGACTGCTTCAGCGTAGCGCCTGTAGCGATTTCAGCACATTCCTTCTACAGTTCATTGTCATCACTTTTGAAGCAAACACAATTGAGTAAACGACTTTTCTATATTTGCTTTGATATAGAAAGGCGTGGGAAGTGGAAAATATTTAAATTAAGTAAAACCGATGTTGGATGTGGCTGGAACTAAAGACTCATTTCAACGTTAGAAACGAAAAGTTTTTCGAAGAATCGGCGTTAAAAAATATGTACAATGATTCAAAAAACTTAGTGTATTTAACATATTGAGCATTCATTTTATCAAAGATTCAAAAGGTAAACCTGGCGTTTGAATCACAGAATGCAAATCATTCAAAAATGTTGGAGCGTTTTATTTAGATTAACGAAATTTGTCCAAAAATATATTGTAATAAAACGTATACTAAATCAAAATACTATTTAAAATCGGTATTATTCCAGAGGAGAGAGATGAAAATAATATAACTCTTATTGACGAAGATTTGTTATTATTTAAATTATTTAGCTTCTGCTCTTTACATCTAATATATATTATTATTTGCGCATATAACTGAAAAATATGTTTATAAAACATTTTATTATTTCAAATAAATGAATTGAATTCCTACATACGCAATTTTTTTCTATTTGTTTATTTTTCAGTGTTTAGTACTTTCAACTATGCTTAAACTTTTATGTAGAGGTTTTTGTAGTGATTTTTAGTCTTCTTCAGTCGAGGTTTTTGGTGCTTCTCAACGTTCTGTTTTGTAGCGATTTTTGGCTCAGAAGAGTTGGCAACACTGGTAACAGGCCTGGCTATATCACAAGTTGCACTATCTTGTTGAAACCAAATAGAGTTGAAAGGTAGTATCTTTCAGCTTATTTCTGAAAATAAAATCTCTTTAAAACTATCTGCTAACAGTGCTGAAATTCAAAATTTGAGTTAAAAACTCTTGGACCCATGCGAAGTTCAATTGTCATCAATGTTAGTCTAAATATTTAGAATTACATTTAAATACTACGTTTTTGATTTATCTTTAATACATACTTTCTTCCCCATGTATTTCCAACTTTTTTAGTAGAGATGGGTAAGTGATTAAGTTTTAGCTAACGTTCACGCACGATCACGAAACGAAGACGGTCACTCACTCACGAAGATTTTTTCGGTAGTAACGTTCACGTGAGCATAATCGCATCATTCGCACATTCACGCATGAATCACGCATGATTCACGTGATTTACGACAATCACGTAAGAATTAATTACATCAGCCATTGGCTTTAATTTCTAGCCAATATTAAACCATAGACCCAAAGTAATGTTCGTAAAATGTTAGATTTTATATAAGGTAAATAGGATCAAATTCATGTATTAGACACTACTTCAGTTAAATGCAAATCCCTAATTTAAATTGAGTGTCGTTTTAAATAAATTTAGCAACTAAACTAAGCCCTTTTACACAGGAGCAACATTTTATCACTTTTACTCCAAAGAAGTGTCCTAATATCCACTAGTATTCTAGACGTAGAAACACACATATTCTAAGCTCATTGGAGTACATAAGATCATTAGCGAAGTTTTGTAGGAAGCAAAATACTGGGTGGAGCGCGATAATTTGCTTATTTGGGAATTAAATAAAAAAAATTATGAACCTTAGAAAAATTTATTTTACATTTTAATTATATTGAACAGTAAGGGAGTTTGTAAATTACATGGTTTTAAATAGCGTATCTGGCAAATGCCGACCTTTGCTATCCACACACTGCTGCTTACGTTTTCTGAAGTTTTCATGAACTCTAAGGGCCAATGATGCCTACTCGTGATATGGCGCACCACACAGTGCGAACACATGACACATTCCCTGCTGTTCTCAATGAAATTACCCAATTTACAATTGAATTCCGTCCAGGAACACTTCTGCGTGGGGGAACAGCGAATCGTAAACGAAAAGCACGCTGCACTGCAATGATCGGGTGCGCATTTGAAAAATACGCTTCAACACAAAATGACCTCTCCTCACGTGTCCAATGCATGATGGCAACTGAAAGGCAGACGAATACAAATCTCCCGTCAGCTACTAACTATAAGCCACGCACACTCTCCACTCTCTTCGACCAAAAGTACCGCAACAGCCTGCAGTGCAAAAACGCAAATTACCGCGCTCCACCCTGTAGTAAGAAAATCGAAATTAAATGCATCAAACATTTGAAAATTTGTGTGACTCAGACGAAAATAGTACTCATGCAAATTTACTCACGGAAAGATTGGACTGACGCACGATGGGTTTTTCGCTGCTTACGTTCAAGCAGGCTCACGTGAGCAAATTTAGGTCTTACTCACATTCACGCGTGAATCACGCGATTCAGACTAATACGTGACTCGCGCCTAGGGGTGCCAGATTTGAGCCCAACAGGAAAACAAGAGTATACCTTTTTGTTAAAAAAAATCATAAAATTCTGTAGAGAAAAGTAACAATTTAAGCCATTCAGAAATATACAAAATTCAGTACTAACAGAACAAAGTTCCTTTCGCTTTATTTTATGTCCTAGTTAGTTCCAACACCCCTAAGGTGCCGATTGAAAAATACGATAATTTAAATGGATCTTTAGGAAAAGATACTTTTTGTAAAATTAAGAAATTTTTTTTATAGTATGTAATTTTTTTTATAAAGGATATTTTAGGTAATTTTTATAAGAATATGTATTATATTTTCTCGAAAATGTAATTTTTTAAAGAGAGGTACTTCTTTTATTAAAAGCTAATGTTTTTTAATAAAAGGTACTATTTTTAAGGCCATGAGAGAATGAATTTTTTTCCAAAGGCATTTTTTAAAGAAGTGGTACTTTTTTTAGGAAAAGGATATTTTTTAAGAAAATTTATTTACAATGGCTACTTATCTCAAGAATGAAATCGTATTATTTGATTTTTAAGAACACGTACTTTTTAGAAAAGTAATTTTTGTAAGAAAATGTATTTTTTTTAAGAGAAGGTATATTTTTGAAGAAAATGGTTTTTTAAGACATTCGAATTTTTTGGAATTGTTTTTTTTTCAAGAATTGGTAAAGGATAGGTACCCTTTAAAGAAAAGGTAGTTTTTTAAGAAAAGGCAATTTGTTGTAAGAAAATTTACTTTTTTACGAAAAGGTACTTATTTTCAAAAAAAAATAATTTTTTAAGAACAGGTACTTTTTGTATAAAGATTTACTTTTTTTAAGCAGAGGTACTTCTTTCAGATAAAGTATTTTTTTAAGAAAATTTACTTTTTTTTAAGAAAAGGCAATTATTTAAGAAAATGTTTTATTTTAAACTTCTTTCACTTTGGCTTTTCTAAATTTACTTTTTATTGGGTTCAAAACTACAGGCTCCACCTAGAAAACTTCCCATTAAACAAGAAATTTTCCAACATAAGTTAGTCTAGACACAAACCAAAGCAAAAGTATCCAATATAGTTGATAATGCTGGGTTGTAGCGTTAAACGGTTAACCGATTTTTATTCATTTTATATTAATATTTTAAAATATTATTTTATGCTTCAATAAGTTGTAAATTTTATTTCCAAACAATTTTTTATACACAGTTAAAAATTATTTTATGATTTGAATAAAAATTTTAAATTTTTTTCAAATTTTGTAATGTAAATATTTTATAATAAATATTTTTAACTCTTTTTATTATTTCATACATGAAAATCTTTTTCCAATTTGGAATTTGATTTTGGAATTTAAATCAGTAGTAATATGAACTTAAATAAAACTTAAATTTTATATTAAACACGCATACTAAATTGGAATATGATTTAAATTTTTATTTAATTGAGTTGTAAAATTTAGAGTTTTATATGCGAATGATAATATGAAATTTAATTAAAAACAAAAACCCGGCTACACCTGTTTTTGAAAAACTGATATTTCGAATAAACCGAAAACCGGTTTTCTAAAAATTACGTGTTTTTGGACACTAAAATGGACATTTTAATAGATCATCGGAAAAGTCCAACAAAAACTGTCTGTTTTGATGTTTTCTTTTTTTACATTGCAGTTTAAACTGTAACAATGCGGCTAGACCTCCCATTACACTGAATGATAAGTCGGACTGACTTCAACAAGTTCAAAGTTATTTTGATTTTTGCACGAGTAGTCGGCGGACTGCCCAACCGCAACTAATACTGAGAGATTAGTCGGCTCAACTCGGAAGTCGGCCGACTAATCCGCTGCTCTAAAGCGCCCGTAAGATTCCTGCGTGATATAGAAAACACAAAATATGCGGAGAATGATGTACATATGTAAGTAAGCCCTTATATTTAGTTTTTGATTTGTACGCTCATACAGAAACTTATATTACTTCGATTAAGATATCTTAACAAAACCCTCATCCAAATCGTGTAATGTAAACAAAGATAAACTCTTGAAACTATGTACATGTGTACTCTTCATTCAAACACTTTGCTTGCTACCGTTTATAAAAAACACTTACCTTTGCTCTATTGACATTCTCTCTCACTTGATACATAAACAACAGACACTACACACACATACAAAACAAACTACCGCTATTTTTCTTCTTCTTTTCTTTTTTTTTACTTTAGCACACACATTTTGCGATTAACTCTGCATTTGGTGAAGAAAATTTAGAAATTTTAATCGGCCTCTTCTTAATGAAATTAGTAACTCTTTTCTGATCTTTTCACATACACTTGGGAAGAAATAGCTGCACTTTAGATTAATAAACTTTGTACTATTGGGTTTTAAACAGAAATTGAGACACATTTTGCGACATTTATGTATGACACTATTATTTTCGCGATCTCACTTGTACTGCTCGTATTTGCCACTGAGGAAATGGAAATACAATACTTATTGAATGACAAAAAACTTACTTTTATTCTCTCTCACTAGATACAGAAACAAAACACACATTCATACAAAACAAACTGCTGCTTATTTTCTTCTTCTTTTCTTTCATTTACATGTAACACAAGACATTTTGTGATTAACTCTACAGAAGAAAATTCAGAAACTTTAAACTTCGTTGGCTTAGTGAAATATTTAACTTTTATTTAAATTTTTAAATTCACTTGTGTTGAATTGACTGCACTTTAGATTTATACACTTTAATTTGGATTGAACACAGGAATTTACACCGTTTTTACGACATTTACGGCACTTTATTATTCTCGCGATCTGACTTGTTCTGCTCGTATTTGGCACTGAGGACATGGAAATACGATAGAGGTAATGAAGTATGTGGGGTTGCCAGATTCTGTTGAATTCTTATTGGATAACCGGTTATGGGGGTTCTTGTTAAACTATACATAATTATCACAGTTCCCCAGATTTCTAAGCAGATTTTTCAAAACATTGTGCAAATGTTATCAATTTAATTGATGTAGTAGTGATATTTATTAACATAAATCTTAGTAGAGAAAATATTTGGCTCATCTGACGTTTCCTTTCACACTCTTCTTGATGCGGTCGGTGTGATACAGAGATGTTTGACGAAAAGTGACATACACCAGGTGGAATTACAATAACTTCTTGCTTTAATTTTTCATGCCATTTCCGTGCGCCGGATTTTTAAAAAAACGTAATTTTCGATCAAACCGAAAACCGGTTATTTGACGTCGGTTAACCAGGTTGTACTCAATTTGAGTTAATATACTTAAAACAAATTAATAATACATGACATGATTTCCGAATTTTAATCAAGTTGTGGATTAAGGAACATGATTTCTATTTTCAAATATGATTTTGTGCTTCAATAAGTTCTAAATGATATTTTCAAACAATTTTTTTTTATCCCAATTTCAAAATGATTTTCCAATTTAAATAAGAATTTAATTTTTTTTCAAATTTCATAATCTAAATTATTTTATAATAAATCTTTTGAACTTAATAAGAGTTCCATACATGAAAATCTCTGTCGAATTTGGAATTTGATTTTGTAATTTAAATCAGTATAATATAAATTTGAATAAAACTTTTAAATTTTACATATTAAACACGCATTGCAAACTGGAATATGTTTTAGATTTTAATTTCAAATTAAAACGTGATAGTCAAATTTAAATACAGTTGTACAATTTTTAGTTTTAAACACGACTAAGTATATGAAATGGTCGCTAAACAACTGTATTGGAATTAATTTAATACAAATTTAATTTAAAACTAAACCCGAAAAGCCTACCGGTTTTTACGGAAGTTGAAAACCGAAACCAGCTTCCTTGAAAAACTGATTTTTCGAACAAACCGAAAACCGGTTTTTTGGACACTCTAAATGTTTAGCAGATTGTTACTGATTGGAAGTGTGGTCAAAGTCAATACAAATATTTTATTATGGATAGTTAACTTATAATTTTTGAATAATTGTAGCATTATATTCCAAATTTGGCGAATTCACAAGTAAGACAAAATAAACAAACGATTAAAGTAAAAGCGTAAATGACCATCATAAGCGTCACACGAACTGTCAGACGAGCATATACAACAGAAAATATTTTGTATTGTTTCAGAAATCCAGATCAACCATATATTCTTTTATATATTTGTTCTATTTTACATTAAAATTCTTTAAAATGTAAAATGTTATTTATTTGAAATTTGAAACAGAATTTGAAATTTTTATTGTTTTACGTTAAAAAATTCAGAATTCAAATGAAGCCAATAAAATATTAACTTTAAATTCGTTTTTAGATGATAAACATTTTTTGTCTGTAATAAGTTTGTTCTCGTGCCGAAGTTCCCACTTCTAATGTAGTTTGACAATAAAAATATTTATTTTAGGTAAATATATGTTTTACGAGTGCATTTGGAAATTCTATCTCCACTTTTCTTTAATTTTGCCCAAATTTTTTTAAATTGCTTGCGCAGGATTTCTGAAATGATAGACCTTGGAATAAATTAGAATACAGGAATAATTTCTCTCATCTCACGTTTCAGTTCACACTCTTCGTCGTGGTTTCGTGCATATGAGAGATGATCAACGAAAATTGGCTTATACCAAGTGGAGTTATAAGAACGATTGACTTTCATGTCGTTTAGTTATAAAACTACGAAATTTAAATGTATTTTGTAGTTTTTTGTTAACTTTTATTGTGGGTATACATTTGTGTTGCATTTTACCACACAAACACGAAATGCCGTTGGTATTTTCGTGTTGCATGCTTTGTATTAATGTCTCCATCTGGTATTATTGAACCCAAGCATTCCACCATCCAACGTTTAAATGCAACCATACCTATGAAGTGAATATTATTGAGATAATAAACTTCTCTACTATGGTTTACTCTATGTAATGTACTGTGACAGAATTTAAACAATATTTTCTGTTTTACATGCTCGTCACGGCACTTCGATTGAAGTTCATATTGAGCAATTAACTTTTCATTTTCTTCGGGCATTAAACAGTAGATTTTTGCCCCCTGGGTCTATAGTAAAGCTAATCGAAAGGTGCTAGGGAAATGATGAAGAATGAGACACCAAAGAAGTAGACTTCTCGTTCACTAGTTCATTTAAGGTGCCCGAACATAACAGTCACGAACACACTCGTCATATCGAACATGTGCATTATGAATATGAGGGTGGCGTCTGGTCACCCTAAATGAACTAGATAGTTCACGAATTACCGAACTCTACAAAGAAGACATTGAGATTAGAGAACATGCTGCAAATTAAGTTTAAATAAAGTTTGATTGATACTAATGACAGTTAAATTATGTTTATGTTGACTGCATCGAACGAAAATACGCATTTCCTTGTATTTCTGTCCGTATTATGTCAAACCAACGAGTAAATTACAAAGGTGACTCGATCTCGTTGAAATTGCATAGTGCCTCGTCCTCATCAAGAGAATGTGAGGAGAGGGATAGCGGCTCTTGTCTGTTTCTCTATTGCTCACATAATTTTGAATGTAAAGGGAGAACGATTTAAAAATTATAAATTAACTTTCCTTGTTTACTCACTATTCAAACACCGGAGGACTATACTAAACATTATAAATATGTTATATTCGTAGATAACCATACAGTTGCGAGCAAAACAATGAAACGCAGAGTTCTCTGATCTTCAAGTGCCTGTCAGTCATTTATCGAATACTTTGGCTTTAATATTCTAAAATTATAGTCTACTAATTTAAGCCAGTGTATATAAATAATCCAATTTAGTGTTTAGTGTGAAACCTTGAAGAATCAACTAATGATATGGTATCCAGAGATACTTTTTCCCATTCTCTGTCCAACATTCTTTCTAAATATTTAAATTTGAGGGATTTTTATTCTCTACTTCCTGATCTACAAGCTACCATAGATTTTCTAGGGGTTTGTGATCAGGGGATTGGGGCTGTTACTCCAAAACTTCCACATCATTGATGCTCAATAAGTTGTGAGTTAGGCGACTTGTATGCTTGGGGTCATTATCGTGTTGAAATATTCTATTAACGGCCATTTTTCACGAAGATGGGGAGGGAAGCATTTGTTGTTTCAGTATTTTAAAATATGTAACGCCGTTCATAATCCCTTCAATTTTTGTTATGGGAACAACGCCATCACGTGAGAATGCACGTATTACAAAAAATACAAATGAGCTGCGTTTAATTGCATATTTATAATTTCTTACTCCACACCATTATTGATCATCCGCCATGTCTGACTGAACGCAACTGATGTCTAGGGGAATATCTTTGTTTAAGTGGCCTGCGAACGTAGTTTATTAGCAAATAATAAAAAAATTTTTTATTGTTTTTCAAAATATTCCCCTTGATGATCAACACACTTTTGCATTCGTTCAAACCATTTGTCATTGCAGTTTTTTCATTCCTGTTGAGACACCTCCAAAATGGTCGTGTACCACTCAGAATTGACTGTCACACGTTGCTCAAGCGGAACAGTGGCCACATGACCCATTCGGCCGAAGAAACAGGCGACCATTTGCTTCGCTGTGCTGTGCTTCTTCCAGGACCAATTTTTTTTGGACTTAGCCCGTCTTGAAAGACACACGGTCGATTGCCGCTTTGTTTCCGGCTCATACGCTTATATCCATGATTCGTCACCTATCACGATTTTATACACGTGTCTTTTGAAGAACAACGGTCGAAATTTTAATCATTTCCTTACACCATTTGACACGAGCTTTTTTTTTTGAGCGATTGTCAAATTATGTATTATGTGGGATCCAACGCGAACAATTCTTTTTTACAGCCAAATGTTCACGCCAAATCGAATGTACTGAAGTGGAAATAATGTTCAAGAATGCCTCTATCTCACGATAATTCACATGACGACCTTGCATTATTTTCACGCACTGAATCGATGTTTTGTGGCAGAACAACCGATTTTGGACCACCTTCACGAAATTCAACCTGCAGCGAACGTGGTCCAAGACTAGAGATGAAAATGACCAATCTGACCGAAAATGACTTTCAGTCAGATTGGTCAGAATCGGTCAGAAACGGTCATTTTCCGGTCAGATTCAGTCAGATTCAGTAATTTTCAGTCACTTTCAAAATATAATAAAAAAAAATTTGTGAATGTATTTGGGCCTATTTTAATGTTTATTTGGCAAAAAAAAACTGAATTTTCGATTCCTGAAATTTATTTAATTTCATTTGATATATTCTACACATAGTCTAATAACAAAGTCACCGTGTAAGCTACAGCTGTTCAAACTTTTTTTATCGGTGTTTGTTTTAGTCCCTGCACATTAGTGTCAAACTGTTTCCATTTCTTCTTTGCCTCTATGCTTTGTCTCTCTCTTTTGTATGCTTTGTTTTGTATTTCAGTTGAAGCCAGTACAGTTCGCAATTCAGTGAAATTCAGTTCTATTTCAGAAACACACAAGAAAAACAATTTCACACGAATATTTTAAAAGTTAGTTTCGCGTAAAAAATGCCACGTCTTACATCCGAAGTGTGGAAACACTTTCTGATAACTTCGGAATGCGAAGGGAAAAAATCCGTGTCATGCATTTACTGCAATCAGCAGTATAAAAATGGCACATCTACAAGGATGAAGCTGCACATCGTCAAATGCAGAAATTGCCCGGATCGTGCGAGGCAACAAATGAATGGTAAGAAAAACTAAACTCATAACAAAGTAACCGTCGCTATCATAGTATATATCTGCTTCATAACATCCAGCAGATGTATCACCTCTAGCATTTCCATTGCCTGTAATAAATCAAGCGCTCCACGTAGATACATCGGGTCAATCGCCATTAGGAGCTCTATCGCTACTAGCAAATACATCAGATATAGCAAATCGATCACCTTTAGCAGTTTCTTCGCCTCAAGTAACTCCACTGCCTCTATCGTCGCCGTCAGTCCCATCGTCTTCATCTGATTTATTATTTCCTTCGAGATCAATGGGAAATACTCCATTTCAGAGTCAAAACGGAACTGACGATGATATGCTGATTGCAGGCTCTCAGAAAGAAATTGACGTTGCCATTTCAAGAGCAATTTACGCCTCTGGAGTGCCGTTATCCGTGCTAGATTCAAAATACTGGCAAGATGCTTTTCGTCTAATGAGACCAGACTACAATATTCCTTCTCGATATTCTATAAGTGGTCCTAATCTTGAAGCTGAATATTCAACAGTAAAATCTAATGTCGAAACTAAGCTTCAAAATGCAAAAGCGCTAGGCCTCATTACAGATGGTAAAACAATAATAAATTTCGTTATAAGCACGCCTAAGCCCACATTTTATAAGTGCGTATACCCGGAAACTGAAAAGGAAACAGGAAATTTTATTGGGGAGGAATTAAATAAAATAATATCAGAAGTTGGCAGCTCAAAATTCGTGGCAGTAATAACTGATAATGCTGCAAATATGAAATCTGCGTGGACATATATTTCGGAACGCCATCCACATATTTCTTGCGTTGGTTGCTTCTCGCACACTCTTAATTTGCTCAATGGAGACATCATAAAACTACCGAAAATAAAAGATACGATTAACAAAGTGTTATCAGTCATAAAATTCGTAAAGAGGAAAACAACACTCCTTGCAGTATTCGAAAAAATCCAAATCGAAAAATACGGTAAGGTAGTTTGTACATTAAAATTGCCTAGCAAAACAAGATGGAACGGTAATGTTATTGCATTGCAATCGTATGTTTTAAACCGGGAAGCATTAGAACTCTTGGCTATATCGCACAACATAAATATAGAACAAGATGTAAAGAGCATAATATTGGACGAATCGATCTGGATTTTAGTAGGAGAAATTTTAAAAATACTAGAGCCCATTAGTCGACAGTTGGAAACCTCTGAATCTGACAAATGTCTTATGTCTGATGTCCCGGAAATATTTAGCAAACTTTATGATACACTATCGCAAGAAATCGAGTCAAATTTGGCGGTTGGAAGCGCAGAACGAGAAAAAATCGTTACAGCAGTGAAGAAGCGTCGAGAGTTCTGCATCAAGCCCATTCATTTAGCAGCAAATATTTTGGATCCACGTTACCGAGGCAACGGGCTTCTTGGCAGTGAGGTGCCATCTACAATGGAATTCATATATCAGGCAGCAACATACATGAACATTCCCGGTGAAGCGGTTATGGCAAATATCGCTCAATTTAAAAGTAAAACTGGCTACTATGGTGAGTCAGATTCCATATGGACTGCCATCA
The DNA here is from genome assembly GCA_963931995.1 of Phaonia tiefii. Lineage (NCBI taxonomy): Eukaryota > Metazoa > Arthropoda > Insecta > Diptera > Muscidae > Phaonia > Phaonia tiefii. Next base: position 164,139,880 of record OZ008367.1, read on the forward strand.
AATTAATTGAACCCCGAATTTGGTGGCAAACGTTTGCGCCTTCGCAGGACGTAGCACCTATCGCTGCACGTCTCATTAGTGTTCCACCGTCGTCCGCATCAAGTGAACGTAACTGGAGCCTCTTCAGTAACACGCATACGCTACGGCGCAACCGCCTTCAGAAGCAAAGGATTGAGAAGCTTGTGTTTATTAAATCAAATCTTTGCCTTTCGGAAACTCAAATTTCTGGAAACGAATCGACCTCTGAATCAGAGCCAGAAACTTCCAATTTAGAAGTCAATAACAGTATCGTTCTAAACTAACTTTATATTTATTTTTGTATAATTTTCTTATGTACCTTTAGATTGTTTTTATTAATAAAAAACAAAAATAAACTATTTAAAATTTTTTTTTGGCCGATTTTTCATTGGGCAATATTTCCTAGAGCCAAAAAACAAATAAAATCGTTTTAGGAATTTTATTTTATTTTATTTTGAAAATGACTGAATCTGACTGAATCTGACCGGTCATTTTCAGTCATCTATTATAAAAGACCAATCTGACCGGTCATTTTCGGTCATTTTACATCTCTATCCAAGACTGAACTCTTGGTATCAGCGATTTACAGTGGCATTTGATAGTGCTTCATCATCAAATGTTGAAGCAAGTTGATTGAGACACTCTTGTCTCGATAATCCACGCCGAAAATCGTAAAAAATCATCGCGCAAAAATTTTCAGGGATTAATTCCATATTTTGACCGAAATGAATTTGTCAACACACTGTAAATACAGCAAATAGAGCTCGTAAGTGAAAACGTTCTATTTATATATATGCTAAAAAATTTCAAACTTTCCAATGGAAGTTCCAGTTTGCATCTGGGATCACTAGTGTTGCCAGTTCTCAAAACATAAATAGCAACCTCGTAGTATTGGTTTATTACGTTGCATTTTATTTTGTTCGTCCAAATTATTCACGTTTTTCACTAAATAAATAAAATTATACCTTCCACAAAAGAAAATAAATCATAATGTTCCCATAAGCATATTCGGATACCAAAGAATTCAATTTTAAATAACAGATGAATTGGATACCGTTGTTATTCAAAAAGACACATTTGAAGATCATATGACTCAGCGTTGCATTTTTTTTTTGCTCGCAACTGAATATGTGGGGGTTTGCCGTTTTTTGCATACTTTTCGGGAATTATTTATTTTTAGCGGCATTAAAGAGAGTAATGTACAATGAAACCAGCCCTTTAGCTCTCCTCAAATAAGTTCTTATTCGACTTGTGTTGCACAGATTTTATCTCTAATAGTTATTAATAAACATCACTATTAAATCAATTAAGTTTACTAATTTTGGAGCAAGTCTACTTTCCCCTTGATTTTATAAAGGAGAGGGGGGAAAAGAAAAAATGGGGTGGCCCAGTTCACGGTTCCCGAAATATAGGCCTCATATATCCGGGCGTATCTCTCGCATCAGTAATCCGATCAGGCCAATCACATTTTTGACAAAAATGCGTGGTCAAAAATCAAAATTTTGGAATTGGTCCTCAATGGGTTAATAAAATTAAGTTTTTTTTACCATTTGGCGGGCATTTCCGACAGCTTTCCATCGATATATAGATTGACCAAATCGGATTACTGATGCGAGAGATATGCCTGGCTATACGTTGGACCTTTGGAGGCCCATATCTCGGGAACCGTGGACCGGGACGGGAACAGAATACATTGTTAGACTCACCGTAAGTAGTTTTAGCGGTTTATTAGGTTTTTGTAGCGATCACAGAGTTGTCGGTAAAATGACATATGCCGTTATTTCAAAACATTGTACAAAATTAGGGCATAGGTCTATTTTACCGACAACTCTGTGATCGGTACAAAAACCTAACTAACCGCTAAAACTACTTAAACTGAGTCTAACAATATTTTCTGGTCGGTTTTGAAATAACTTTTCAGAAATCCTTTTGAACTGTTATAATTACTTATAATTTTACAAGTATACCCATACCCGGTTATCCAAGAAGAATTCAACAAAATCTGGCAACCCCACTTACTTCATCACGTCAATCGTATTTCCATTTCCACAGTGTCAAATATGAGGAGAACAAGTGAGATCGCGAAAATAATAAAGGGCCATAAATGTTGCTACACCGGTGTTAATTTCTGTGTACAATCCAATGTAAAGTGTTTAAATCTACAGTGTGGTCATTTCACCATAAGTGAATGTAAAAATTCAAAGAAAATTTAATTAAGAAGATCAGTTTAAAATTTGTGAATTTTCTTCAACAAAAGCAGAGTTTATCAAAAATTTCCTGTGTTAAATGTAAATGAAAGAAAAGAAGAAGAAAAATAGCAGCAGTTTGTTTTGTACGAATGTGTGTGTTTTGTTTATCTATCAAGTGAGAGAGAATGACAGCCAAAGTCACGATATCGAAAGAAACCTAAGCGAACGAAACACAGTCACTCACTTTTGTTCTATCCCTGGCTTTAAATGTATTGTGTGGTTGTGTGTTTACAAAATCGGAATCCACTAACTATTTTCGCTGTCATCTACATATGTATGCGAACGAAAATGTCAAAACCAGTCACTTGCCGTTTTGTTGTCGTATAGCTGGAAATCAAATAAAATCTTGAAACAAAAACAATTTAAATAGAATTCAATGGAAGAAACACAATGGACAGAAAATAATTTAATTACAACAACAGTTTTATTAAAACATATTTCCATTTCATCACAAAAACGTAAACTTTGCGAGCACCTGCATATACTGGTTCATCGTAAAATAAGTAAGGTAAACTCGTTAGAACAGCTGATTTGAACATTTTTCTTGCTTTGGAGTTGCTTTTACGTCAAATTCACATGTATTTTGTTTTTGTACATTTTTGTTTACTTTTACAGTCGATACACACATGTATAAAATTTGACAGATTATGGACACCAAACAAAATGCCAGTTGTTGTTGCAACAATTGCTACTGCGTTTACCATACTTATTGTACCATGTTCTCGTTCCTCGTACTGTTCTCTCTCGCTCTGAAATTAAATGACAAACGTCAACTTCATGTTATTGCTTTGAACAACAACCACACAAACATACGTAAAACCATGCAAACAAACGACTTGTCGAAAAATAGTGGGTCGCTTTTTGAAACGAAAGTGATGGACTGGTTTCGTTAGCTTGGTTTTTGTCAATGAGGCTGTAAGGGGGGTGCGAGATTTGTACTGAATTGTATGAATATGTTTTCCTTCGCGTATTAGTGGCTCCCAAGTGAGCTATTTGTCGCATAGAAAGAAAGCGATTGTTAACGTTCGACATCGTGACTTTGGCTGTAAAATAAGTTTTTTTTTAACATCCAATAAGTATTGAAATTCTATTTCCTCTGTGCAAAATACCAAGAGATCGCGATAATTATAAAGTAATATAAATGTCGAAAAAAGTGTTTTAATTTCTGTGGAAACCCCAATACGAAGATTATTAATAAAAAGAGCAGCTATTTGGCCACAAGTGTATGTGAAACTATCAAGGAATTGTTTCATTAAAAAAAAGCCGGTTAAGTTTATAAATTTTCTTCACAAAAAGCAGAGTAAATCACAAAATGTTTTGTGCTAAAGTAAAAGAAAAGAAGAAGAAAAATAGCGGTAGTTTGTTTTGTATGTGTGTATGTATAGTGTACGTATCCAGTGACAGAGAACTTCAATGGATCAAATGCAACAAAGGTAAGTTTATGTAAACAATAGCAACAGTGTTGCCAGTTTAGTGATTTTTAATGATTTTTATCTCTTTTTTTGGTTTCTGCTCTTGTTTTTGGAAAAAAGAGCTAGGGGCTTTTTAGCTCTTTTTTTAATTATATATATCAATTTTTTCAGCCCTTTTTTTACGTTAACAACTTGTGACCTAAGTAAGCACTTTTTTAATGTAACGCTCATGTTTTATTTGTATTAATATATACTTTGTTAATATAGTTAATATATACTTATGTTGTAATAAAACAATATATTATGTGGTAGTACATGGACGGTTTTTGTTTAGGGCCTCAGGAGCAGAGTTGTTTTTCGATTTTTCTTCAATAAATCTAAAGCAGTTTGAAATTTTGATTTGCAAGCTACGACTTTATTGTAGCTCTTTCCTCATTTCATAACTCTTTTTAACATCTTTCAGAACACAACCTGATGATGGAGCGTCGAAGCATATAAGTATTTTAAAGCTGTTTGTAGTTTTGAGGCTCGCTGTAGGTAAACTACACAAAGGTAAAACATTAGTTGGAAATCAGCTCAGAAATTGGAAATTCCATGGTAAAGTTATTGATAAATTACAAATAGGTCCCCTCACACAGAGACGAGATTCGTTGTCACATCTATATTTACAGCCAACTAAAATTTGGCAGTTCTTAATTGTGTTCCGTATCACCAAATGCTGTGCATTTCAATTGATTTGTAATTCAGTTTTGGTTGCAAGAACTGAAATATTTAGTTGAAGCCACAGCACCCGAAATAAATGTGACAGTTTTAGTTCTAGCAAGCAAATTATCCTGTAGTGTGAATATTCTATTAGTTGAATCAACAAAAAATGTAAAATCTAATTCGGTTGTAACAAATAATATATTGGTATGCTCAACTAATTACTTGAATTTGATGGCTGTCACAACCATTTGTTAATGCTTTAACCCATTATGAATTTTGTAGAAAACAAACTAAAAAAAATATTTTTTTATTAAAATTGTGTATTTTATATTTAAATATAAACAAAATTATTATTATTTGTAACCAGGGTTTTTATTTCGTGTTTAATGGGTTACCTTAGGTAACCCATCCGCATTTTTGATCGAAAATATGAACAAATTCCTATATCTCGGAAACGGAGAGTGGAATCGAAAAAATAACTACTTTTTGAGCGTTTCTAAGGCTTTTCTATAAAGTCATCCAAATCGTATGGAAGAAATTTTTTCTCAAAAAATCACCAAAATAAGAAAATCGCTAAAATAACAAGGCTACAACTCGGAAACGATGCGTCCATTCGCAAAAAGGTAAATTTTTACCTCCACCGAAGGCTGTAACCAATGGATGATTTAATACGGCATCACTTTTTTTAAAACAAATCGCTAAAACTCAAATTTTTCAAATAAAAAGTCGCTAAAATCCCATTGTCTATATTTCGCAAACGAAGCTTTCAATCAAAGAAAAAAAATCCAATGAGTGTTCGAACTCACGGGCGATGTGTTAACACCTTTTTGCTACACGGTACCTGTTCGATTTCTATGAACACATTCGTAAATGTTACATTGGAAAATAAAAGACAGCGTTCAATCATATGATGACGTTACAGTTAAATAATATTAATACTTAAAATTATTTAAAGACCCAGTGCAAGCACATGTGTCATTATTTTCTTGCTCAATACTTTTTGTTTTATTCCCCCAAAAGTCAAAGAATGCAGAGCAACAGACACTTGTATATACATACATACATTGTTATATTCGTACATACGCTACACAAGTTCACAAAATTGTCGTTGCTCTCTCTCTTGCTATCTCATTTTTATAAACGTATAATACGTCATTACTCTCTTTGCTCTGAGAGTGCTCCGCACCCACATTATATTGGACTTACCTTTCACTATAATAAAACAAAATGAAAAAAATTAAACAGAAGTGCTAATGATTTCATTATTTTCTTGCTTAATACTTTTTATTTATTTTATATTAAACCCACAAAAAACAAAGAGAATGCAAAGCAACAGACAAATGTACATACATACATTGTTATGTTTGTGCATAAGCTACATACCATAGAGTAAATATGGGTAGAGAAAATCTTTCACTCACCAAATTTCTGACATTTGTCCTCGTGTGATGTATACGTTTGATGTTGAAAATAATTGCTTTACTAATACCAGATAGAGGCAATGGTTCAAAACAACGAACAAAATAACAACAACGGCATTTCGTTTTGTGTGTTAAAATTAATGTGTTAAATACAACACAAATGTATGCTAACAAAAACAGTCAATAAAAAAGTTTAAAACACATTTAAATTTCACAGTTTTTCACCAAAATGGCATGAAAAATTAAAGCAAGAAGTTATTGTAATTCCACCTGGTGTATATCACTTTTCGTCAAACATCTCTCTATCACACCGACCGCATCACGAAGAGTGTGAAAGGAAACGTCAGATGAGACAAATTGCGGCTCTACTATAAATTTACTCTATGCTACATACGTTGCTGTCTTGCTATCTCATTTTTATATATGTACGTATAACCACGTCACTATTCTCTTTGCTATGCATAAGACAAAACCGAAGATCAACATAGAACACTTTTTTAATATTACTCCAAATTAAAACACTTAAATCTCGGCTCGCCGATATCGGATCGCCTTAATTTTTGGCCTAAACTCTTCGTCGAAACCCGCACTAGCTTTTAATAAAATCGGCTATGAATTTCCGGAGAAAATCGCGTGGGAAAATTATATGAAAATCGCCCAATAATCACTTTCAATACCGACTGCCAAGTAACGAACAAACAAACGATGATTTACTCTTACATACCTAACACTTGCGTATGGATTGAAACTGGTAGTTTTTTACCCTAGAGGCGCGCGTATAGATGTTAACACATCAATAACTAATATTTCCGGACTTCTAAGCGGTTTTTATAAAATGGGTCAATTCTTATGGACGGCTTTAAACAATGTCAAAATAAGAAAATCGCAGAAATAAGCAAATAGCTATATCTCGGAAACGTTGCATGCAAACGAAAAAATAATAAAATTTTTACCTTCATAGGAGGCTTCAGCCAATCAATGGATGCCTGTCGTACGGCATTACTTTTTTAAATCAGTTAAAATAAAGTTTTTCAATAACAAAAACACATATGTGATAGCGATTTTTTTTAAATAAGTGATGCCGTATTAAATACATTATTTTTGGGATTGGACGAACCTTTTCCGAGTTATAGGCATGTTTTATTTTACCGATTGTTATTTTTGTGACTTTTTGAAAAAATTTCTTCGATACGATTGGAGCACTTTCTGGAAAACCCTTAGCCAACCGTAAACATTTGTTATTTTTTCGATTGGACGCTCCGTTCCCCAGATACTGGTATAAGGGCGTTTTAGCGATTTTTGATTCCACTTATTTTAGATTTAGCGGTTTAAAAAAAATTGATGCTGCATTTGATCAACTTTTGTTTTAACACTATTATGCTACAACCCACTATTATCAGCTATATTGTTTACTTTTACTTTGGTTTGTGTCTAGACTAAGGGCTTGGATTATAGAGAAAGAAATTAACTAGATGTCTCACATATATTGGGAAATTTCTTCTTTAATGAGAAGTTTTCTAGGTGGAGCCTGAAGCCAATATTTAGTATACTTATATATTCTAGGTTTGAATCCAATAGAAAGTAAATTTAGAACAGCCAAAGTGAAAGAAGTTTAGAAAAATAAAATTTTCTTAAATACGTGCCTTTTCTTAAAAAAAGGAAATTTTCTCAAAAAAAATAACTATTCATATTTTAAGCAAAGTACATTTTCTTGAAAAAATACCTTATCTTAAAGAAGTACCTCTGCTAAAAAAACCTAATTTTCTAACAAAAAATACCTTTTCTTAAAAAAGTTTTTTTTTTAAAATAAGTACCTCTTCTTAAAAAAGTAAATTTCTTACAACAATTTGTTGTTAGTTTCATTATAAACTACCTTTTCTTTAAGGAGTACCTTTTTCGGGAAACAAAATAACTTTTCTTGAGATAAGCACCCCTGCTCAAAAAAAATTACCTATTCTTGAAAAGTGAACCAATTCTAAAAAATCCAATTTCTTCAAAAAAATGCCTTTTGTTACAAAAATTCATTTTCTTAAAAATAAAATAATACCTTTTCTTGGGGTAAGTGGTAGCCTGCCAAAAGTACTTCTTCTGAAAAATAGTACCTTTTCTTAAAAAAAAACATTAGCTTTTATAAAAAAAGTACCTCTTCAAAAAAGTGCCTTTTCGGGAAATACATATTCTTACAAAAAACACCTAAAATATACTTGGTTTTAAAAAAAATATTCTATAAAAAATATTTCATAATTTTAGAAAAAGTACCTTTTTTTAAAGATCCATTTAAATTATCGCAGTTTTCAACGGGCGCCTTAGGCGTGTTGGAACTAACTAGTACATAATATATAGCGAAAGGAACTTCGTTCCAACTGGCTATTCCCTGACACCTGATGTAATTTTTTCTATTTATTGGAAGATTACTTATATTTAATTTTCCGATTGAAAACTAAATTTGAATTAAATAGTTCACAACAACTCGCGGTAAATGTTATACATATTTATCATGGTACAATTAGCCATGGTATCATGGTACAAACAACCATACCTGGTTGTTTAATAAGGTGATTTAATTTTTTCCATGTCATTTTTCGTTTCACTTATCAATAATCATTATCAAAGTGCTATGGTGAAAACAAATTTATTATGGTGAGAAAAATTTCCATTTTTGATGTCGATATCTATCGATGTGCCAATCGATATCTTAGTAAATTTTGAAAGCTTCATCCTAAGAAGAAGTCTTAAGATGCAATTGAAATACAATTTTGTGCAATGAATATTTGTAAAAAGTATTTGCCATTGCTTTTACCAATTATTATGCGATTTCAATCCATGACTGTTTTCATTCTGCAAAATTTCTTCTAAACTGCTAGAAAATTTCAACCAAATACCTAACAAATTTCTTCGTCTTTCTTTGTTTTGTTTACAAATATATGATGAACAGAGCTACAAGTAAAAATTGGTGGCGGCGCCGTACAAAAATTTCGAATGGCGTTGGATTAAAGCCATGATTAAAAACAATTTTAGAAACAAAATTATGTTATTACAAAATATAAATATGCATGTAAGTGCTAAAAAACTGACAAATATATTTATTATAATTGATTGTGTCATCGTAATTCAAAGTAGTATCTAAAAAACTTCGGCGGCGCCTCACCGCAATAAAAATATTGGCGATGGCGGCAGTTAGGTGTCGCTTTATACATCATTCGCACTGTCAGCGATTTTCTTGATTTTACCACTTCTGTTGATTTCAAGCAGAAATCAAGAAAATTTCCTTGATTTCCCATACGTTTTGACAGACGACAAATCGGGTATTTTTTCTTATTTGTCTAGGAATCAGGAAGAAATGCTTGATTTGCTTTATGCAACGCTGTTTTACCTCACACTACGAACGAACAGTACATTTGTTTACTACCATTTCAATCACGGCCCATCAATGTGGTGGTACCACTAGAACACCAGACTTATTTATTTATCGCATTTCTTAGGTATTTATTGATACTCAAACATATATTTTATATACTTCTTTGTTTACTTTTATTCCTGGAATACATTTTTTACTTATTTAATTATTATTATTATATGGTAACCTAGCACAACAAGACAAAGTCTTATAAATTACAGTGCTAGTGGTAAAATGTTTAATATACGACAAGGGATTTAAGACAAATTAAAATTAAAATACAAAAAAATAATAATAACAATTAAAATCAATTGCAAAAATGTTAGACATAAACCATATTAATCATAAATTAGACATACATTTTATAATTGAAATAAAATAAAATAAAATAAAATAAAAAATAAAATCAGATTATTATTACATTTACATTTTCACATTTTGACATTTTGATTTCCGTTTTTAAAGTTTTAAAATATGTATATATAATTTAAAAATTATTTAAATAAACTATTTAACTCCTTTTTGAAACGAAAAGCGTTGCTAATAACCTGTATACGTGATGGTAGATTGTTCTAAAGGCGAACAGTGGATACGAAGAATTGTCTTTCAGAAGTAGAACTTTTAAAAGACTTATGAATGATTTTTTTCCCTCGGTTGGAACGCGCAACTATTACTCTGTCAAAGAGATAATCAGGTTGCATAGTGCATATAACTTTATGCAGGAATATAAGACTCTTGTAGTTCAAATACCATTCGAAGCTCATATTAAAAAGTTTATAAGAGTACTCAGAGATTCTGTCAAGTCGTTTTCTATCAAAAACATACCTAGCAATATTGTTGTGAGCCACCTTGAGCTTTAGTTTATCTTTGCTGTCACATGCATAAAAAATCTCAGATCCGTACATAAGAGTTGGAATAATATAACATTTAGCCAGAAGCATTCGTATGTGTAGTGGAGTTGATGCTTGTACAGCCCACAAATTTCGCAACATTCCATGTACCTTACCTTTAATATGGTTTGTCCAAGAAAGGTGGTTATTAAATAAAATACCAAGATTATATGACGACTGTACAATGTCAATTTTGGAATTATTTATTTTCAGCGTAGCATTGGAAATAGGAATTTTGACCCGCTTTGAAATGCAAATACTTTTAGATTTTGTGGGATTTATACTGAGGCCATTATTGTAGGCCCAAGTACTAATACTGCTTTAGTCAGCGTTAATGTAATCGGGATGCGAGCTAATATACAACTGAACATCGTCTGCATAAATTTGTATTTTGCAATGGTTCAGAACATTAGGAAGATCATTAATATAAACTCAAAACAGTAAAGGACCTAAAATGGATCCTTGAGGCACACCCTGACTAACTGACAAAGGATCCGAATTTGTACCATTACATGAAACTATTTGCGTACGACAAGTAACATATGCCTCGATCATTATACATGCTGATCTTGAGAAATTAAAAAATTTGGCAAGCTTAGTTAACAGAACTTCGTGATCAACAGTGTCGAATGCCTTACTATGGTCAAGTAGTAGAAGAAAAGATACATCATTTTCATCTATATTCATTCTAAGCTCTTCTACAACATCAGTTAATGCTGTGACACAGCTCCTGTTTTTCCTAAATCCAGATTGTCTATTTGATAATAAGTCATAGTTACTTATGTAGTCATTTATCTGAGCATACATAATTTTCCTGAATTTTTGGGAAAAATGCTGAATTTTTGGCAAAAATACCAGACAAAACAAAACGCCTATTGTTATCGGCTTGGTGTGTTTATTGTCGTAGTAACACTACCTCGACAATGCGCCTTGACTTTCAATGAAATCAGGAAAACCCCCAATGCAAACATTTCACATTTTGTTAGGACATTTGACACGAAATCTGGAAAATATTTTGCAGTGCGAATGAGCTATTACATAACTTGTTTGTCCGCTGGTGTGGTTTTGTTAAACGTCAAAAATTTCCACACACTTGTCAAAAATTTACCAAGCCCCATGGGCTAGTGAAATTTTATTCACCACGCAAAATGTCATATTTTTACTAACCTGTGCACTTGGATACCGATTGGCACAAGCTCTTATAAGTATGTATTTTGTTTTTATACTTTTTTGTATTCTTGTATAAACTGAAACAAATGAACAAAAATAAAATGTCTGTTCTTGCTGTCTACAATTACAACAACATCTGCTGCTACCATGTATTTGATGGCACTGGCTACTAACGTGTTGCAGTATCCCATTTTTTCACTCATTACAGCAAATCTTGCCACATTTGTAGGATTAAGTGGGGATTGAATTATAGCGTAGACAGACGACAGCGTTAATTTGCTTTAAAAGCTCACTAATGTGAATTAACATTTTGCCCTGACAGACGACAGTTTTTGCATTTAGTAAACAGCTGTTTGTTTGTAACCAACTGTTTGTTTGTCAAGTAATTTTTTGGACTTTTACATCGAAATCAAATGGATAGAAGGCGGAAAATACGATACCACACGCTTCGCTTCTTTCCCTTGGAAATCTTAAAATGGAAAAAATGCGTTTCGATATTAAATATTTCTCATTTTTTTGAAAAAAACAATTAAAATAACTCACCTTTGCTGACTTTGAATCCATTTTCAATTGACGATAGCAAACAATTTGACAACAGCTGATTCAAGATGTATCAAATACATGGTGATAGCAGGTGGTGTTGCTGCAATAACATCCACTTCAGCGGTGTCAAGCATCAGTACATAAAATCAACAAAGCAAACAACACACCCAAGAAAGTTCCACTTCCACTGTGTTCCGGCTATCACCTCTATGTATAGATACATCTTGAGCTGATTGATTGTCGACGGTGTTGCCATATTGAAATACCTAAATGCAGTATAAATGCACTCTGATTTCATGCATTTACGCCAAAGCTAATGCACATTGGGACAGGGATAATTCACAAGTTAATTTGAATTAAGACTGCTAATGCAAATTAACGCTGTCGTCTGTCTACGCTATTAGACAACCAGAAGATGTGCTCAATATGGCAACCCTGGTAAAAGAGAACTAAAACGTGGCAGTAATTCACTCAACCGCTTTTCTCTCACGCGTCATAACTTGATTATTTCATACTTTATGAGGATATCCAAAGTCGTAAATTGAAAGTGAGTTTTATTTTGAGCGAAAAAAATAAAAGTCATAAATAATCATTTTGTTTTTTTCAAATATATTGATTATGATTATAAAGATTAATATTACCCAAAATTAAGCATTAATATTGCAGAAAACTGTAAAAATCTATAATTTAAAAATCGTGGCGGAAATGCAGAGATTGTCCAAAAAAGTTCATTATGATGAATTCATTTTTATTTCATGTCTGTTCTAAGTCATTGATTTTTTGATTTAAAAAAAAAGAACACTACTCATTATTTACGGTGCCTGCCCTGTTTCCATTCATGGTAGTCTAGTAATATATTATTATATTATATCCATTCAAACTCATAAATGCGTCGTTTACCTCGTAAAACTTGTGTTTTTACGTAATACCTAAAATGTTTCATACATATTTGAGGTTAGAATTTGAATTTATTAGGAATACGAGGTCTACGAAGTATGTAAGAATTTGAATGAAATCGCGGTGTCGAATTTCGAATATTTTCTAGTATTTCCCAGTGATAATTATATTTCATACATTTAACAAAGACATATTACATGGGCGTGGTCTCAGAAATAGGTTTTGACTCTGATCATCACAATTTGTCTTTACATGCCAAAGAAGATTTCGTTTGAGGGGAGGGCTTTATTATCGATTTTACTTCAATAAATCTTATGCATTCCGAAATTGTGCGCTGCAACTTTCCGCAATATCGTAAATCTTTCCTCATTTCGTAATTCTTTCTAATATGTCTTTCAGGAAAAATTTACCAATTCACCAAAAATGGATACACATCAAGCAAATTTGAAATATTTTATATTTTACAAATAAAAAATTTTAAATCTTTAAATTGTCACGATTATTGTGCAAACTCTTGGAATAGACAAGAGTTGCTATCCCTCTCTTCACGTTGTCTTGATGACGACGAGGTAGTAGGCCATTTCATCGAGTTCGAGTTGTTTTCGTAATTTACTCTTTGGTTGCACATAATAAAAAAAATAAAAGCGAATGCGTGTTTTTGTTCGATGCAATAACATAAAATATAATTTAGCTGTCATTAAAAATGGTTTCCCATTACATCCCTAGAAGGAATCGGGGAGAGCTTCTCACAACCAGTGAGCTGTGTGCTTTCTAGTTTTATACTCACTGATTGGGACCTACACTTTTACACCGGTTCCGAACGGTATTTTTGAGAAGTATTAGGTGACCGCCGTCGAAAGAAATTTTTTTTTTTTTTTTAAGTTGGTCAGAGCAGGGATCGAACCCAGGATCTCAGGTACAAGAGGAGCGCACACTACCCATTGCACCACCGACGGCCACATTAGTAGCAATCAAACATGGGATGTAACCGGAAACCATTTATTTAATAATTTAAAGAATTTTAATGTAAAATATAACAATCATGTAAAGGAATATATGCTTGATCCGGATTTCTGAAATAATACAAAATATGTTCTATTTTATATGCTCGTCATGACACTTCGCGTGAGGCTCATATTGAGCATTTAAGCTTTTATTTTATTCGGGGACTCTTGTTTCTCTTCCCTTACTAGGGAACTCACCAAATTTTGAATGTAATGGTACAATGATTTAAACATTCTAAGTTACCTATCCATAATAAAATATTTGTGTTGACTTTTATCACATTTCCAATCAGGAACAATCTGCTAAACAATTAGAGTATCCAAAAAATCGACATTTTTACGAACCGGTTTTCAGTTTGTTCGAAAAATCAGTTTTTCAAGAAAGCGGGTTTCGGTTTTCAACTTCCGTAAAAACCGGTGGGCTTTTCGGTTTTTGTTTTAAATTAAATTGCACATGTAGCACTACCAATACAGTTGTTTAGCGACCATTTCATATACTTAGTCGTGTTTATAACTTAAAATTTTACAACTGTATTTAAATTTGACTATCACGTTTTAATTTGAAATTAAAATCAAAAACATATGCCAGTTTGGAATGCGTGTTTAATATGTAAAATTTAAAAGTTGTATACAAATTTATATTATACTGATTTAAATTACAAAATCAAGTTCCAAATTCGACAGAGATTGTCATGTATGGAACTCTTATTAAGTTCAAAAGATTTATTATAAAATAATTTAGATTATGCAATTTGAAAAATAAAATTAAATTCTTATTCAAATCATAAAACCAATTTAAAATTGGAATAAAAAAATTGTTTGGAAATATCATTTACAGCTTATTAAAGCATAAAATCATATGATGTAGAAATCATATTCCTTAATCAAAACTTTATTAAGATTCTAAAATAAAATCATATATTATTAATTTTTTAAGTATATTAACCCAAATTGTGTAAAACCCAATTAACCGACGTCAAATAACCGGTTTTCGGGTTGATCGAAACTTAAGTTTTTTAAAAAACCCTCGCACGGTTACTGGCAAAAAACCGGTTAACCGGATTCACCGGGTTTACGGTTCCGGGTTTGGACACTATATAAACATTACAATTCTGTGGCTTCTGAGATATCAACATAAGATTTTCCAAGAAAAAAATTTGAATTTTTAGAGAACTATGTACTTACATACGTATTTGTAACTGCAGAAAATACTGCAATTATCATTGAGCTCAATTTAAAGTAAACTCGTCTTTTAGCTCTCTGGAAACGTTATTATTTTCCTTGAGTCACACAGATTTTTTCTGCCACTTTAATGAATAAATATCAATACTAAAATTGATAAAATTGATTACATATGCACAATGTTTTGAAAAATCTTCTTAGAAATCTGTTGAACTGTGATAATAATTTATAATACAACAAAAATCCCCATACCCGGTTATCCAATAAGAATTCAACAGAATCTGGCAACCCCTCATACTTCATCACGTCTATCGTATTTCCAGATCCTCAGTCTCAAATATGAGGACAACAAAGTGAGATCGCGAAAATAATAAAGTCCCATAAATGTCGCAAAACCGGTGTTAATTTCTGTGTAAAATCCAAGGCAAAGTGTATAAATCAAAAGTGCAGCCATTTCACCACAAGGGAATGTAAAAATCAAAAAGAAAATTTAATTATTTCATTAAGAAAAATCAGTTTAAAGTCTAAGTTTTCTTCAACAAAAGCAGCGTTTATCAAAAATTGCCTGTGTTAAATGTAAATGAAAGAAAAGAAGACGAAAAAGAAATATAACAGCAGTTTGTTTTGTATGTGTGTGTGTGTGTGGGTTGTTTCTCTATCAAGTGAGAGAGAATAAAAGTAAGTTTTTTTATCATCCAATAAGTTTTGTATTTTCATTTCCTCAGTGCCAAATACGAGCAGAATAATAAGTGAAGATCGTGAAAATTATAAAGTGATACAAATGTCGGTAAAAATGTGTTAATTTCTGTGAAAACCCCAATACGAAGATTATTCATATAAAGAGCAGCTATTTGGCCACAAGTGTATGTGAAAATATCAAGGAATTGTTTCATTAAAAAAAAGCCCGTTAAAGTTTCTAAATTTTCTTCACAAAAAGCAGAGTAAATCACAAATTGTTTTGTGCTAAAATAAAAGAAAAAGAAAAGAAGAAGAAAAATAGCGGTAGTTTGTTTTGTATTTGTGTGTGTATAGTGTACGTATCCAGTGACAGAGAACTTCAATGGATCAATTGGAACAAAGGTATGTTTTTGTAAACAATACCAACAGTGTTGCCAGTTTATTGATTTTTAATCATTTTTATCTCTTTTTTTTGTTTCTGCTCTTGATTTTGGAAAAAAGAGCTAGGGGCTTTTAAGCTCTTTTTTTTAATTATGTATAGTATATCAATTTTTTGAGCCCTTTTTTTACGTTAATAACTTGTGACCTAAGTAAGCACTTTTTTAATGTAAAGCTCATATTTTATTTGTTATTAATATATACTTTGTTAATATGGTTATTTGTTAATATTGTTAATATATACATACTTATGTTGTAATACAGGGGCAGGGTTGTTTTTCGATTTTTCTTCCGTAAATCTAAGGCAGTTTGAAATTTTGATTTGCAATCTACGACTTTATTGTAGCTCTTTTCTCATTTCATAACTCTTTTTGACGTCTTTCAGAACAAAACCTGATGATGAGCGGCGAAGAATAAGTATTTGAAGTATTGTAAAGTTGTTTGCCGGTTTCAGGCTCACTGTAGAAAAACTACACAAAAGGAATGTTTAGCTGGAAATCAAGTCAGGCATTGGGAATGTTTAGCTGGAAATCAAGTCAGGCATTGGAAATTCCATGATAAAGTCTATATTTTGATAGGAATTCATAATTGTCATACTTCAGAATTATTATTGTAGAAGTTGTTCCTACAGAAATTAAGTTGTATTAACCAATTTGAGTATTTCTAGAACCTCATTCATCTGAAATAATAGATACAACTAATAAAAAGTCCAATATTAGGATTCGCGTTTAAATATTAGTCACTGTACTCATAATTTAGTTTCTATTACAAAAACACTTGTTACAACGTTATGTATTCGATTTTTCATAAGAGGCTTTGCTGTCAAAGAGAAACTAGATTTGAATGCTTTTCAGAAAAACTATTATCAAAGGAAAATAGTGAAAAAAACAATAAAGTAGATAAATATCATCCACCGAAAAATATAGTGACGCCGTATAGACCCTGAATTTGATATGCTTTGGACAAAAAAAAAACGGTTGCCATATATTTTCCTATACGAAATCAGAAGGTCATTGAAGTCCATGTATGTTTTACTGTTATCGACAAGACGAATATTATTATTTTAAACGTTTACTAAAAAACTATTATCAAAAACGATTTGCTAAAGTAGACAACCAAAATTTCTGTTCACGCAAATGCCAACAAACACAACGAGTGACGCGTTAATCCACTGTTACCATGTTGGCATAATTTGTGCTATTTTGGCACAAATTTTTTGGTTTTGGCACTTGTTTTTTGAAAAATTATGCCAAGTGCCGTTTAGCACAATTTCCCCAAAATTATTGCAAATTTGTTAAATTTTAGTGTAATTTTTTAGCACAATTGTTTTGCAAATGGCATAATTTTTAGTACTAAAATTTTCTTAATTTAATTTTTTTGAAAAATCTATTGCTGTAATATTTATCGGTATCTTGTGGTATAATTCCCCAGTTTAAGGTTCCTACACACAGAGAAGAGATTCGTTGTCACAACTATATTTACAGCCAACTAAAATTTGGCGGTTCCTTTGACTATCACATTATTCAGTTGTGATTACCAATAATTGTGTTTAATATTACCAAATGTTGGCAAGATCAATTGATTTGAAATTCAGTTTTGGTTGCAAGAACTGAAATGTTTAGTTAAAGCCACAGCAACAATAAATAAATGTGATCTGTTAATCGGGGTTTACTTCTCCTGTAGTGGAGAATATTCTTCTATTACTTGGATGAACGAAAAATGTTAAAACTAATTCGGTTGTACCAAATAATATATTGGTATGCTCATATATTGGTATGTCGTCGGTGGTGCAATGGTTAGTGTGCGCGCCTCTTGTACATGAGATCCTGGGTTCGAACCCTTCTCTGACCACCTTAAAAAATTTTTGTCAGCGGCTGTCACATCGCATAGTGACGGCGACACTATCGAGTATATAGCCGTGAAAAAGCTTCTTCGCTGGCTGATATCTATACACTTTATTGTTTTTTCACAACTTTTATTACCACTTTCTGTTTAAAATAATAGTTTTTCTGTAAAGTCCTCGTGTAACATTCACCTATATGTAGTTTCTCTTTAACCGCAAAGCCTCTTGTGAAAAGTCGAATACATAACTTTGTACGAGTAACAAGTGTTTTTGTGACAGAAACTAAATTATAATTACAGTGACTAATATTTGAACACGAATTCTAATATTGTACTTTTTATTAGTTGTATCTTCCATTTCAGATGAATGAGGTTTTAGAAATACTCAAATTGGTTAGTACAACTAAAGTTCGGTAGTAGCAACTTGTATTTAGTAAGACCTATTTTTAATCTGTCAATAACATCGACAAATAATTCTGATGTTTGACAATTCTGAATTCTAATCAAAATATAGACGTTATCATGGAAGTTCCAATGCCTGAATTAATTTCCAACTAATCTTTTCCCTGTGTGTGCATATGTAAGCATATTTTCGGCAAAGCGACGGCTTCACAAAATAGTGCACACTGTTTCTTATACATTATCCCACATCGAAACGTCTAATATTTATTGTGTCAACTTGTTTGCATAATGCAACTATGATAGCTTCGCGAAGTAGACCATTTGAGCACCGTTCTCTAGGACAAATGTAACGTATTCCTAAAGCAATTATCTATAACTTGGAAAATTCTATTACAAGAAGATTGAAAGAAAATGTTAAAAACAATGGATTTTTTCAAAAATTTATTTAAAATAATATTTCTTTTAATACTTCCTTTTAAGTTGTAGAGTTAAGGTATAACTAACCTGGCCAATCATCTCACTTATAGCGGGATTACAGCGCTTTTTGCGCGATTATCCCGCTTCATGCGCGAATATCCCCCATTTTGGTTGTCGCAGCCTGACTTGAATCTATAATAACAAAATGATTATATAGAAAATAAACCATTTTTATTTATATATTTAGTCTTATTTTAACTAAATACATGCAATTTTATTTAGATTTCTATTTAAAAACCAAAAAATCTTTTTTTTTACCCATTGTGTCCCGCCATTTGGTCGCAACCTGTTGGTCAGGTTAGGTGTAACAGCTCTATACATTTTCAAATACAGATAAGCACCCATTTCTTGGAGTAACTTTTTGTGTCCCGGACACAGAATTTCAAAAAAGACTAAAATTGCCAAATTTAGCATAATGGTTTCGCAAACGGCACAATTTTTGAGGACATTTGGCATAATTTTGTAGTCAGTCTCTGGCAACACTGCATTAATCATTCTCTGCTCTCTCTCTCTCTCTCTCTTACTCTCTTCATTGAATATTTCAATAGACGAGCAGCTTTTTGATAGTATTATTGTATATAACTATACAAATTCCAACCAGGGTGAAGAAAAATTACATAAACTACGCAAAAAGTATTAAATACTCAAGATATGGCGCGAGAGAAAAATGCGTTTGAGTGAATTGTTACCATTTTTTCTCTTTTAAGAGGGTTGCCAAGTTACGCACATCTTCTGGTCACCTACTTCTTGGCCTCACCGAAGCTTTTAAACACGGGTTAACCCATCACAAGGGTAACCCATCCCAATTTTTGATCGAAACTGTGAAGAATTTAGAAAAAATAACTATGTCACGGAAACGGAGCGTCCAATCGAAAAAATAACTAACTTTTGGGGGCTTTTAAGGATTTTTCATATAGTAGTCTAATTCGTATGGAATTTTTTTTAAATTGCCAAAACTAGAAAATCGCTAAAATAAAAAAATGTCTATAATTCCGAAATGGTGCGTCTAATCGCAAAAATATTTCGTTTACTTCCAACGGAGGCTTTAAAATATGAATGTCTTGACTACGGTATCACTTATTTTTAGAAAAAATCCCTGTGTTCGTTTTAGCAATTTTTTATTCGAACATTATTCGAAGTTCTCATCTTCGAACAATAAACTCTCGCAAATATTATCAATGTTCCATTAAAAGTCACAGAATATACTATCAAGATGTCTTCACTCTACCTACCTCTACCTCTTATTCGCTGATAAAGTGGTATATTTCGAAATCAAAAAATCGTTCCTAAGTGAACATTACTTTCATACATCTATTTAGCCATGTCCGATAAATATTTTTTTTAATCACTCGTCTCTTCGATGCATATCAAAATATCTTCTTAGTTGACGTCTTCTCCATACAGTTAACATAACATCAGAGTTAAAATTCTTTTTCCATATTAACGTTTTTTAATTTGAAATATATTTTAACTTTTTATTTTTTTTAATCTATTCTCCAAATTTCATGATGCTGGCTCCTCGCTTTGGTGCGAATTTTGATTAATGTGATTTTCTCCCACGCAGCTAATTTATCGGCCCAACTTAAATTTGCAAATAACTTTCCATGGCTAAAGTGTAATTTATAAGCAGAGGGTTTGAAAAACTATAAAAATGTTCATAGTTTTTGTTTTGACTATAAATATAGCTACAAAATATATTGATAGCAGACGGAAAAACGCTGAGTAGTTTTTCTACTACTCGAAAGTAAGGAGCCATTTTTAGAGAGTTTGAACTAAATAAATATTTTCCCATCACATCCCATGAAGGGACTGGGGAGAGCCTCTCACAACCAGTGCGTTATGCGCTTTCGAGCTTTTCACTCACTGATTAGGACCGACAGTTTTACTCCGGTTCCGAAGAGCGTGTGCCAATCGGTATCAAAGTGCACAGGTTAGTAAAAATAGGACATTTGCGTAATGAATACTGTTTCAATAGCTCGTGGGGCTAAGTATATTTTTGACAAGGGGTTGGAAATTGTTGACATTTAACAAAAATACACCAGCGGACAAACAAGTTGTGTTAAGCGAAACCGAACTGCCGCCGCCGCCGATTTTTTTATTGTGGTTAGGCACAGCCGACGTTTTTTAGATACTAATTTGGATTACGATGACTCAATCAATTTTAATAAATATATTTTTCAGTTTGGTTGCAGTTACATGCTTATTTATATTTTGTATTAACATAATTTTGTTTTTCAATTGGGTTTTAGTCATCGGCTTGATCCAACACCGTTCGGAAAAATGTTTGTCCGGCACCTCCGCCAAGTTTTTATGTCGATTTGTTGCTCTGTTCATCGTTTATTTGTAAACAAAACAAAGAAAGACGAACAAATTTGGTAGTAATTTGGATACAATTTTCTAGCAATTTGGAAGAAATTTTGTAGACTGAAAATATACACGGTTTGTAAAGATCGTATTCGCCAAAGCATTGGTAAAAGTAATGGCAAATATTTTCTAAACATATTCATTGCGTAAAATTATATTTCAATTGCCTCTTAAGTCCTCTTCTTATGAAGCTGTCAAAATTTACTATTGGCAAAATCAGATATCGATTGGCACAGCAAAATTGGAAATTTTTCTCACCATAACAAATTTTTTTGCACTATAGTACTTTGATACCGAATGGCACAGGCTCTAAGTACTCGATAGTGTCGCCATCACTAAGCGAGGTGACCATCGTCGAAAGAAATGTAAGGTGGTCTGAGCAGGGATCGAACCCATGTTCTCATGTATAAGAGCCGCGCACACTAACTATTGCACCACCGAAGTACTTTCTGTATTTTCGATCACTGTGACTGGAATTGAAATATAAAAAACAATTAAAGTATTTACAAGCTATAGCTTTAGTTGAAGCACACGCCGCAAATAAACTGCTGAAACATACAGCTGAAGTCATTATTCAAAAGGTTGTTAGATATTATCAGAATATATCACACAAATTATAAGAACATACCAATACATAAAACGTTTATATTTTTAGAATAAATAAGTTTGAGAACCGAATCTGTTTGTTGAAAACGGGTTCAAAAACCGATTCCAAAAAAACTTTCAAAAAACGTATTAGAAACCTTCTCAAAAAAATTGGAATTCACAAAACATCACCAGTATTCATAACTGTGTCCAAAAATCAGTCAAAAAACGGTTCTTCAAATCCGGTTTAATAAATTAAATTTTACAATTATATCCAGCAATCAGAGCCGTTTCCCAAAAAATCGGTAAAAAAAACCCGAATTTAAAAACTATAATTTAAAACTTAATCCAGTAAAAAACCGTTTGTAAAAATCGGTTCCAAAAATTCGGTTATAAGACCGTGTTTGATACATAATCCAATTAAAAATCGTTTATAAAACCCGGTTCCAAAACTCGGTAATAAATCCGGGTTTGAAAATATTTAATTTAAATGGAATGGAATTTAGGCATTGCCAATATTGCTGTAAATATATACCGGCAGTTATCGTGTTGACCAGCCAATCCTTAAAAAGCCATCAGTGGCAAAATGTTATTGTAATTTGTAAAATTTACGCCACCCAAACTGGCAGACTTACTGGGCTCAACCACATTAAAAAATCCTAAAACGAATTTCGCACAAACGTACCTAGGGTCTTGTATTATTTCGAGGCTCTTGCGTGTTTACATGAACAACAGTAATAAATATTGCTATTAATAAATAATAATATTTTTAGTAATGTACTAGGTTTTCTAAAAAATAATATAATATGACTTGTGGTCAGTTTTGGAACGAAGTTGCTTATCGCACCTTGCGGGATGGGGGCTAAATGAAAAAAATTAAACAACTTTTGTTTTAACACTATTATGCTACAAACCACTATCATCAACAATATTGTTTACTTTTACTTTGGTTTGTGTCTAGACTAGCCCCTTGGATCATAGAGAAAGAAATTAACTAGATGTCTCACAGATGTTGGGAAATTTCTTGTTTAATGGGTGGTTTTCTAGGTGGAGCCTTTAACCAAAAAAACCAATAAAACCCAATAAAAATTAATTTTAGAAAAGCTAAAGCGAAAGAAGTTTAAAAAATTAACATTTTCTTAGATAAGTGCCTTTTCTAAAAAAAAAGGAAATTTTCTCAAAAACAAACCTATTCATATTCTTAAACAAAGTACCGTTTCTTAAAAAACAATACTTTATCTTAAAGAAGTGCCTTTGCTTAAAAAATGTAAAGTTTCTTACAAAAAGTAAATTTTCTTAAAAAAAATTACTTTTTTTTAAATAAGTACATTTTCTTAAACAAATACTTTTTTGTATATCAAATTGCCTTTTCTTAAAAAACTAAATTTTCTTTAAAGAGTAAATTTTTTGTGAACCAAAATAACTTTTCATGAGAGAAGTACCTACTCTTAAAAATGTACCTATTCTTCGGTCGGTGGTGCAATGGGTAGTGTGCGCGCCTCTTGTGCTTGAGATCCTGGGTTCGATCCCTGCTCTGACCACCTTAAAATTTCTTTCGACGGCGGTCACCTCGCATAGTGACGGCGACACTATCGAGTATTTAGCCATGAAAATGCTTCTCAAAAATACCGTCCGGAACCGGTGTAAAACTGTAGGTCCCAATCAGTGAGTATAATAAAACTAGAAGGCTCACTGGTTGTTAGAAGCTCTCCCCGATTCCTTCTAGGGATGTAATGTGAAACCATTTATTTATTTTTTTTTATTCTTGAAAAAAGGACCAATTCTAAATAAAATTCCCATTTCTTTTTTAAAGACGGTAAAAAAAATACCTTCTCGTAAACAAATATCTTTTCTTAAAAAAATCCTTTTCCTAAAAGTACCTTTCTTAAAAATAAAATACTACCTTTACGTTTCTTGACATAAGTAGCCTGTCTGAAAATAAGTAAATTTTCTTAAAAAATAACATTTTCCTAAAAGGGTACCACTTGTTTAAAAATACGTGGTCTTAAAAAAGTACTTGTTTGCAAACAAAATTCTTACCCTTATGGTTTTTTCTTCCAGAAAGTATTTAAAGAAGTATTAAAAATATACTTAAAAAAAATATATTCTATAAAAAAATTGTTATAAAAAGTTTATAATTTTAGAATATGTATCTTTTCCTAAAGATCCATGTAAATTATCGTATTTTCCGAAGGGCGCTTTAGGCGTGTTGGACCTAATTAGTACATAATATATAGCGAAATGAACTTTGTTCCAACCGGGTGTCCCCTGACACCTCATGTAATCTTATTATTTCTATCATAAATGGGCACTTAGAGAACTATTTTTTGGAACTGTAGATGCAGGTGCTGTCACCAATTTGCATTTAACTGAGGACTGAGGTTGCCTCAACTGAATTCAGATGCTACAAATGAAATTCGATTGAGACAACCTTGTGTCGTAACTTAGTTGGTTGGGGCAACTGAATATCCAAATATTTTAGTTGCATCATCGGAATTTTTTAGTTCTTCAAATGAAACAACCGAATTTGCCATTAATTCAGTTACAATAACCGAATTTAATTTTAGCTCCATTGCACCAACAGAAATTTTCATCAATTCGTTTGCGACGAACGAATAGCTTATAAATTGTGGTATGGCCAGTGATGTGGCGTCGGAGTCTTGAAGTCTTAAGGGGCCCTTAGACCTGTGGATAAGTTGCAGCGACTTCAAGTTGACATCAACTTATCCATGGTGTAAGGTGAAGTTGGTGGTTTGTACAAACTAGTTGATGTAAAATCAAAGCGAAAGAAAATAAAAATAGCGTTTTTTCGTAAAATTTGTCATATTTTCGCAGTGTTATTTCGACATCTGACAAGAAAATGAAGTTGCCTCTACTAGTTTGAGATTGTAAGGGCACAATCGAAGTTGATGTCTAGTTATCGAAGCTGATGTGAACTTGAAGTCGAGCAACTCATCCACAGGTCTAAGGGACCCTTTATAGCCTGTTTCTCGATGTCGAAAGAATGCATTCGCAACGTTTATAAGCGAAAGAAATCTGATTTGGGTTTCACTAATTCAACTTTATGCGAACGATGACTCGAACGACAAGTCGAAAGAAAATGTCGAATACGTAAAGGTTATCATACAAAATTAGATTTCTCTATTTCGAATGAGTTGTCAACACTGCGAATGGAAGTGTCAAATTCAGTCACTTGCTGTTTTGTTTTCGAGTGGCAAAGAAATATAAAAAGTAAAGGAATTCAATTACAAATTTTCAAATTAAAATATATGGAAAATTATAGTTTGAAAAAGTCGACGATGCAGCAGCTGCAGGCACTGGTCCACCATATGGAAAAAACCCCAGAGTTTGCCAGCGGAGTGCCGGTTTTCGGAGCCAGCAAATTTTTGGTGGAGGAGGAATGGGGGAGTGCATAAGAACGAAAACTTAAGAGGTAGAGAAATTCAAATTGAATCGAATTCGAGTGACTGTCTTTCGTTCGCTTATGTTTTCATTCGACATCCAGAAACAGACTATTAGTCTCTTAAAATAGCGAGGAGACGGAGTCGTAACAGTTTTCCCTACTCCGACTCCAATTTAGAACTTTCTTTAAAATTTTAAGTTTTTGACTAAAATTATTTTTTACCTGTTTATAGGTAGAAGAGTAACCGGGTTTTCGTCTCCTGTAAGTTAACTGAAGGATTTCTTTTTTTGTTAATGTATGAGAAAATCATACTACAAGCGTACAAGTCAGGAAAATTTTTCTAATTGAAAAATGGTTGGTTTTTGTTGGAAATAATAGACAATTCAGTTCAACACACACTCACTGGCATGGCTAGTTTCGAACTCCGTGACAAGTTCATCATCAGATGCCTAACCTACTGTGCCTGAATTGATACCATCGGTTAATCATCAGTCGTATATATACAAACTCAATTCTGCAATTTACATGTGCGAATTAGTATCGATCGAAGATCCCTAAGTATCAACATATACTGAAATGCATATAATTCCAACAACAAGAAGATACAGCTTTTTTCCACCATGTTCTTCTTTTCCTCATGCGTTCTCGCATTATTGCAGCGCTTTGAGTTTTAATCTATATCAGAGATTTGTATTTTTCCGTGGTATAGGTTTTTGCTTTTCCCCCGATGGACATAACTTGACACGTCGATATTAATAGAACAATTTTGTCAGAAATCAAAGACAACGAGATTCTAGAGCCGGGGAAGAGTGGTGCCTTTTTTAAGTCGGACTCGGAGTCGTACATTTTCAAAATAGATAAGCCGGAGCCGGAGTCGTCAAATTTTTGCCAAACTGCACAGCCCTGCCAACGGCCACCTACTACAACATCCGAATTTATTTTTGAGTGTGCTACGATGACGTACGCGGAACATCTCCGCCTTTCACGGGATAATATTGTCACATTGTTAAGCTTGAAAGATCGAATTGTCAGCAAAGGCCGTTGACCCAATACACAGGTGTTGAGGCAACATTTTAATGAATAAATATTAGGCTCAAACAAATCAACTGAAGACACATAGTAGTTGCATACATTGTGGTGGCAACCACCAGCTAAAAGGGTGTGAAAATATTTTTCATGTCATTGAACTTGTAAGCTGAAGATTTATGGACTACAAAAATCGAATTTGCACTCCTGAGAAATGTGTGAAAAAGTGCAATTTGCATGACAATGTATTTCCAAATCACTGAATGTCCATTCAAACTAGTTCTACTGAAACGACGCAGTTGCTGTTAAATCTATAGCCGCTGATTTGTTGATATTCTAGATGCAACATAGGCAGCCGTTGACGCTGCCACTGTTACCAATAGCACCCGTGACTTTACGCATTTTGGCGCCTCAAAGGAATTAAGCAAATGATCGATAAGCAAATTGTGCATGCAACAAATGTTCTAAACCTCGGCAACAGAAAGCAGAAACACCAATCGTTGAACCACCAAGTCAAACGACATTCATTCACAGCCTTTGTGCTCCATGGAGTGCATGTTGTTGCCATCGATATGTAGTGTGGCATCCATGGCTATTGGTCATACATACGTGAGCTATGTTGGCAACAAATATGATTTCAATGTAGCAGGCGCAACAAGCAGCAGCAGTCAAAAGAAGTCAGCATCGATGGCAACAATAACCGGTGGGAAATAAAATTAAAACCACTTTTGTATGGCAAACAGCAACATCACCATCACCACCAGCGACCGATAGCTGCAACATCACCAACGACAAATGAGCCAGCAACAATAGCAAGTGACGACAAATTGTGTATGTTTGCAACCCAACAAACACAGATGAACAACAACAAAGGCCGCCAAAACAGCGACAACAAATCAAACGACACGGACTGCATGCAAAATTGCAACAGTTCGGCGCAGAAGCCAACAATTGGTTGATGCTGCTCTTTTTTTTTGTACTTCTTTCGTAAAGCATGAGCAAGGATACTACAAAACGAACGAAACCAACAGAAATTGATTTTTAGGAAAGGACACAACTTAATGTTTTACCGTGTTGTTGTTAAGATGCTGCAACAATTGATGCTAGTGCATAATGATAAAACGTTTTGGATTTAATTGATATTTTCTAATTTAGACTTCCTGGGATGTGTGTTCCAAATATATGTAACTAAAACCTTTAAATGGCTTGGCATTGATTCGACGAGTATAACGTGCAGTACGGGGAATCGATGAGGGCATCATTATCTTCATTGTGGAATTTCGAATTCCTTTACAAATTTGCAAGTATAGAAAAATTTCCAAACATTCCTCAATCTCGAAAAAATCGTCGAAATTATATTAAAGAATATTATTACAACTTATAGAAATAAACAAAACACAACTTAATGAGAATTGTGTCAATACTTACTAGTTGGAAAACACCCAAAACAATACTTTACCGAAAACATCAATAAGTGTGTTTTTTTTTTATCCCGCTAAAGTTAATTACAGCTTAATTTGTACGGAACAGCTAAGCGATATTAAGTGACATTTCAATTTCCCACTTAAATTCAGGCTTGAGCGATATCAATGTTGCCATATGTTCAATTTCACGAAATGACAACAAAAATTTATCTTGGCTAAATTTTGTTATCATTTCTTGCGACTCAAGGAGAGATAAGGCTCAAAAGCAAAAATTTCCAAAATGGCTTGAACATTTTAAATTCATTAAAATAATTTTATTTAATGGAAGACTACGTATACTTTTATAACTCTAAATTTGAAGGATATATTTTTATATCCAATCGAAAACAAAATTGGAACTAAATTGTTTACAACAACGCGCGGTAAATGTTATACATATTGATAATGGTTGAATTATCTATCAGGTATAGTCGTTTAAACAGGTAATGAGATTTGTTCCATGTCGTTTTTCGTTTCACTTGTCAAAATCGTATGTATTTTGCTTTTATACTTTTTTGTGTTCGTGTATTGTTGGTATATATTTGTGTAGAGTTTCAAAACTGAAACGAATGAACGAAAATAAAATGTATGTTGTTGCTGATGACAACTACAACAACTCCTGCTGCTACCATGTATTTGTTGGCGCTGGCTACAAAAGTGTTGCCGTATCGCATTTTTGCACCCATTACAGCGAATGTTGCCACATTTCGTAGTATTAAGTGTGGATTGTTTTATTGGGTAAGTCGTAAGTGGCGATAGCTCAATGCAATAAAAAACAGCGTTAATATTCCCAACTTCACGTGTCTGCCGGCCCTCGTTGAAAAATTACATAAAGCAACTTTGGTATAGAGAAGAACATTTACTCATGGAGTGGAATGCCAACAAAGAAAATGAGTGAAGCGCGTCGTTTCTCTGCTCTCTCTCTCTCTTACTCTCTTCGTTGAATATTTCAATCCTCGAACAGTTTTCTGATGATGTTATTGTATCTAACTATAGAAATTCCAACCATATTTAAATAAAATTACATAAAGTATGTAAAAAGTATGATATAATCAAGTAATGACGGTGGAGAGAAATGCGTTTGAGTGAATCGCGTCGACTTTTTTGGTTCTCTTCTACTATGGTTGCCTAATTGCGGTAGGTTTTTCTTCTCTACTTGTACATCCTATTTGAAAATGATTTGGATGTTTTCGCACTTTACTTTTATTGACTATTTTACAATCTAGTGACGTAAGAGGAATTGTATAAACAAATTAAAATCTTTTTAACATATTTCTCCAACTGGTTCTCTACTTCGGATTTTCTCGCCCGTTGTTAATACCAAGGATACGGAGGGATTCTTCGGCCTGGTCTTTCCAGCGGAGTCGTGGTCGGGTACGTATTCCTGCTTCCATCGGGTACGTTATCGAAAACCTGTCGCGCTGGCTCATCGCCAATCTTTCTGATAATATGGCCTAGCCAACGCAACTGGCCTAATTTGATTCGCCTAGCTATATCCACGTCAGCATGCAAATACAAATAGCTCGTCGGTACTCGCCGGTTTCTTCTCTTCTCTTGAATACTCCCAGGTGTTTTTCATCCGCTTGCGACATGGACATGAAAGTAGTCTGGGTAGTATGTCACCCCTTTCGAAGAAGGCGTATCCCACATATGTATACAGCGTTGCTAAATTGGTAGCTCTAGGCCGAAAAAGGAGGTCGCGTTGGCGGATACAGGGCGTACTTTCTCTCACGTAATCCAATTGAACCAATAGTTTCGGGTTCCTATTCCTGATCTCTTGGCTGCCCCTGAATTCACGGAAGCACGGATATCTTGTGGGCGGCATTAACAGTCGTACCATACATGTTCTTGGTGGGGCGAACATATATGTGGTTGAGGACTTCACGTCGAGAACCACATTAAATCACGCGGATTCTATACGTGTCGACAAAGATGTTCAGGCGAAATATCAGCAACAAGAGGGAACAAAATTTTTCTATTTCTACACAGATCAGGGGTTTTTTCTGCAATTAGAAACAATGTAAACAGTACGTACCAGGATTTGAACTCACGTTGGTATGTGAGGGTTTCGAAGTTTGTGACTCTTCTCTTCTCATCAGCTAATTACAGTTATAGTCGTCAGGGTTTCTCGCCTCTTTCTATCTCTCGTGTCAACGACATTTTTATGTTCGTGAAAAATATTTTACGACCTATTGAATTCTAGCAAAAAAGGTTGAATGTTGTCAACTTTCACATAATTTCTATAAAAAATTAATTTCTCAAGTAAAAAAATTTAAAAACAAAGAAAAATTTTGTCATCAACACTGATCTGTTGCTGGCCTACTTCGCGGTGAAAGAAGTTGATGTTGCTCCATATTTTTCACGCGAACAGTCTGTATGTTTGGCTGAAGGGACATGTTTTTGTATAGTTTGTTGGGAATACCAATTTTTTAAGCCACTTTTGCCTTAAATGCTGTTGATATTGATAGCTCAGCGAGACTTAAAGATAGGAGAAATTCTGACAGACGTCAGGAAGCTTCAAAAGTGAGGAAAATAACTGGTTGACCGAGACATGAGTACCGATGTATTGCCTGAAAACTGGTTAATCATTGTCGGTTACGAATTCCCTAGTGCATCCACAGAACAAATTATTTAAAAAAAAATGGTTTCCCATTACATCATATAGAGAGATAGGAGAGAG
This sequence comes from Phaonia tiefii, assembly GCA_963931995.1. NCBI lineage: Eukaryota > Metazoa > Arthropoda > Insecta > Diptera > Muscidae > Phaonia > Phaonia tiefii. The sequence goes on from OZ008367.1 coordinate 164,170,126, forward strand.
CTTCACACAACCAATAAGCTGAGCGTGTACACACTCACTGATTGGTACCTACAGTTTTACACCGGTATTTTTGAAGTGCCTTTTCATGGCTAAATACTCGATAGTGGCCGTCGGTGGTGCAATGGTTAGTCTGCGCGCCTCTTGTACATGAGATCCCGGATTCGATCCCTGCTCTGAACACCTTAAATTTTTGTCGGCGGAGGTTACCTCGCATAGTGACGGCGATACTATATATTATTTAGCCATGAAAGAGCTTCTCAAAATACAGTTCAGAACCGGTGTAAAACTGTAGGTCCCATTCAGTTAGTATAAAACTAGAAACCACGCCGCTCACTGGCTATGCGAAGCTCTCCCCAATTCCTTCATGGGATGTAATGGGAAACCCTTGTTTTAAATACTCTGTAGTGTCGGCGACCGCCGTCGAATAAATGTTAGGTGTTATGAGCAGGGATCGGACTAAAGTTCTCATGTTCAACAGCCGCACACACTAGAACTGAATCGCCAACAGCCACGAAATGAGATCGCAGCAAACGAAAATTCGGCTGTTGCCACCGAATGGCAGTTGCCACAACCGAATTGAGGCTGACACGACTGAATTTAGTCCCCACAAGTGAAGTTGGGTTAAAGCAACCTCTAATTGGTTGTGACAACTTCGAATGCGGTTGTGAAATATGTTCTGCAGTTGTGACAAGGTCTAATTCGGTTGTGACAACCTCTTATTCAGTTGTGACAACCTCTAATTCCAATGTGATGATATTAATTGGGGTTGTGGCAACCTCTAATGCGGTTGGGCCAAACTTCTACTGCGATTCGGACAAACTCTTATGCAGTTGTGATTCGGATGTGATGCCATTTAATGTAGTTGTGACAACCTGTACTGCGGTTGGGGTATACTCTTATGATCCGGACATGGTGACATTTAATGTGGTTGTGACCACCTTTAAATTCGGTTACGGCTAATTCTTCAGTGGGTCTAGTTAGTGCGTCTTCGGTGGGTCTAGTTATTCGTATGCACGAGTCGTATATAATAGTTATATTACGGATGCCTAAACTATTAATTAAAGTGACCACATACGACGTGCGATCGTTGATGATTTAACGGTTAGTGTGTGCGACTATTGTTCATAACAATACGTGTTCGAAGAGCAGATCTAATTAAGTTAAACCTAAAGAAGCTACTACTGTCAGCCACCCTATCTGCCACTTATTTATATGATGCCGTCATAAACTCGCAAACATATGTATGTTCAAAATTATTGGATATTCAGTAATTCTTCATTTGGTTTATCAACAAGATGATGAAATAATGAATCAAATGAACTACGAGGTACTCATAAAAAAAAACGCCTTCCTGACTGACTACTGATTTTTTTTTTGTTAGTTTTTTTTTTTAAATTTGGCAAAGATCTAATCGTGGCAACAAGATGATGGTGATGGCAGCCAGTGCTGGTGGCACCTAAGCTAACAGTGATGAGGTAGTCTCGTAGTAATTTATTTTTTTTTGATGTCGTCGCTTGATGATGCCCATGTCGCGTTGTTTTAAGAGGGGTTTTAACTCTATAAACGGCCATAAAATCTTAATGTGGCGGCGATGTATGCATGAGTTTTTGAGGAGTGTTTCTTTGGGAGTCACACAATACGACGAGTCTGCATGATAATAATAGAAATTGAAAAAAATATTTAAAATTGGCAAATTATTGAAATATTTCTGTTCACAACTCATATTTCTTTTTGAAGATGGTCGAGACATTGATGCGTGTGATGAGTCTCGTTAACCACAACAAATACGGGCAAATAGATAGATTTACATATGTAGGTACATAGGTATATTATATATATATATATATGTACATATGGGTATATACATCTATGGTTGATGTGTAAATTGATTTGCATAACAATTAAAATTAATTTCTATTTATTTGTTAGAGGCGTTTCTTCGCCATCGTTTGTCATTCCCACCCCCTAACACCTCAGCAGTTGCCAAACAATCTCTTCTAAACCTTTGCGCAAAATGTCTTTTGAATCATCTGTCTCACTGCTGTCTCATGTTAAGTGTCATCTTTGTCAAGAGTTCTTCTTTACGTCAATCTTAAGAATCTCTTTTGTCCAAAAATTAACTTAAAAAAATTCTTCAATACAAAGACTTTTTTTTTAATAATAACAAACACATGTCAATGAGAAGAGTTATTAGCAAATGAATTCATTAAACATTTCTACGGTTACGACCAAAAAAAAAACTAAACTCTTTTTAAATTCTGTACATTGAACATTTCTTTGGGTTAAATAATAAATAATTGTTATTGATTGCGAAATTCGATGTTTTGTGACTCACTTTTGCAAATTGTGAGAAAATGTTTGCACAAAAAGAGAGTTAAGAAAAGAATATAATATTTAACCCACAAAAAACCTCTTTGGATTTGAAATTTTAACTTAGTAATTACGATGCTGGCATAGGTGTATATCCAGATATGGGTCATGAGGCGAAACAATAGTGATACTACCCCTCTTTCTCAATCTTCACGCACAGACAAAATCCATTACGCCCAAACGAAACCTCAGATAAATTCGTATGCGAAAAGTAATTGCAGCAAATGAACATTTCATAAATCAAAAAAATAATTTCCATCGTGATAAGTAAATGAATACGTTTCCGGCAACCGAAAACCATTGACGACAAACGATATATGGTAATTCGAAAGCCCAAAAACCGTTTAGGACAAACGAAAAAACTTTATATTAACTGTGTCCCACTGTGGGCTGGGCATGTCTTCCGCCACCATTATACTGGCAATGAAAAAACACAATGAGAATGAGAAACATAAAATACCTCTATATTTTACGACCCCCGCGAACGTTATAAGGACCACGATTTTCGGATATGCATTTGGAATGTTAGAACACTATACAGATCCGGTGCCACTATCCAACTGGCAGATGTCCTCGAGAATTATAAGGCTGACATTAATGCTGGCTACACTCAAAGAAAATATGTTGGTGAACACAGCAGAAAAGTCTGCTGAAATGGGAACAGCAGACATTGGTTTGTTGTTTGAGCAAACAGTATGTCAGCTATTTTATCAACCCTGCAATATGTTTGTTGTTATTGCAGTTCATTTGCTGTAATAACAAACAAATTGTCTGCTGATAAGTAGCGTACATTGTTTGCTATTAATAGCAAACTTAATTTTTTGAGTGTAGGAGATCCGATGAGCAGGTCTTGGCTGTACAGGTAAGAAGAAATATGACAGCTACAACAACTGCCATGAGAAAAACATTACATGAGGTTTCGCTATATTCTTTATTATGCACTATGAAAAATACGATAATTTAAATGGATTTTTAAGAAAATATAAAAAAAAATAAATGTTTTCCCATTACATACCTAGAAGGAATCGGGGAGAGCTTCTCACAACCAGTGAGCTGTGCGCTTTCTAGTTGTATACTCACTGATTGGGACCTACACTTTTACACCGGTTCCGAACGGTATTTTTGAGAAACATTTTCATGGCTAAACACTCGATAGTGTCGCCGTCACTATGCGAGGTGACCGCTGTCGAAAGACATTTTAAGGTGGTCAAAGCAGGGATCGAACGCAGGATCTAAAGTACAAGAGGCGCGCACACTACCCACTGCACCACCAACGAAATATAACTTTTTGTAAAATTATAAACTTTTTTAAAGAATTTTTTTTATAGAATGTATTTTTTTTTAAAGTATATTATAGGTTCCTTTTTTTAAGAATAAGGCTGTTTTTTTATTCCATGAAGTTATCACCACTTACGACTTTCCAAATTAAACGATCCACACTTAATACTACGAAATGTGGCAACATTTGCTGAAATGGGTGAAAAAAATGCGATACGGCAACACGTTTCTAGCCAGTGCCAACAAACACATGGTAGCAGCAGATGTTGTTGTAATTGTAAGCAGCAACAACAGACATTTTATTTTCGTTCACTCATTTCAGTTGTCAAAGTCTACACAAATATATGCCAACAATACAAACAAGTATAAAAATAAAATACATACGATTTTGACAATTGAAACGAAAAATGACATGGGAAAAATGTCATCACCTGTTTAAACGACTACACCTGATAGATAATTCTACCATTCTTAATATGTATAACATTTAACGCGCGTTGTTGTGAACAATTGAATTCCAATTTTGTTTTCAATCGGACATAAAAATCTATCCTACGAATTTAGAGATATAAAAGTATACGTAGTCTTCCAATAAATAAAATAATTTTAATGAACTTAAGATGTGTAAGCCATTTTGAAAATTTCTGCTTTTGAGGGTCTCCTTGATAACATTTTCATTCACAAGAAATAATAACAAAAGTTGTCTAAGATAACTTTTTGCTGCCATTTTTTGAAATTGAACATGTGGCAACATTGTCATTACTCAAGTCGGTATTTAAGAGGGAAATTGAAATGCCACTTATTATCGCTTAGTTGTCCCGCACAAATTAAGCATAAGCGGGGTAAAAAAACACACTTAATGTGCATTATATTTTCCAGAAAATACCCTTTTTAAAGAGAGGTACGAGCAGGGTTCGTACCCTGGGTTACCCAGGGTAACCCATTATTATTGCCGTGGGGAATGAGTAGCGATCGTTTACCCATTACCCTCAGGGCAATGGGGAAAATAATGGGTAGCTGCCCACGACAATGGGGAATTACTCATCACGATTTCCCATTACCCTCAGGGAAATGGGGAAAATAATGGGTAGCTAGCCACGACGATGGGCAATGGGTTACCCAGGGTAACTCATCCCCATTTTTGATCGATAATATGAAAAAATTAGAATAAATGTCTATAATCTCGAAAACGGAGCGTCCAATTGAAAAAATAATCAATTTTTGTGAGTTTCTAAGGGGTTTTCATAAACTGGTCTAATTCGTATAGAAGAATTTTTTTTCCAAAAATCGCCAAAATAAAAAAATCGTTAAAATAAAAAAGTGGGTATAACTCGAAAACGGTGCGCGTCCAATCGAAAAAATAATACAAATTTTACGTCCAAAAGAGTCTTTAACCAATATGGCATCACTTTTTTTCGCTTTATAGCCACCTTTTTATTTTAGCGATTTTTTTATTTTGGCGATTTTTCGAAAAAAAATTCTTTCAAACGAATTGGACCAGTTTATGAAAACCCCTTAGAAACTCACAAAATTTGGTTGTTTTTTCAATTGGACGCTCCTTTTCCGAGATTTAGAAAATTTTTCTTAGTTTTTCATATTATCGATCAAAAATGGGGATGAGTTACCCTGGGTAACCCATTGCCCATCGTCGTGGGTAGCTACCTATTATTTTCCCCATTTCCCTGAGGGTAATGGGAAATCGTGATGAGTAGTTCCCCATTGTCGTGGGTAGCTACCCATTATTTTCCCCATACCCTACGGGTAATGGGTAAATGTTCATTACACATTCCCCACGACGATGTGTATGAGTTACTCATGGGGGGGGGGGGTAAATACGAACTCTGGGTACGAGTACTTCTCTTATTAAAAGCTAATGTTTTTTTCAAGAAAAGGTACTATTTTTAAGAAGAAGTACTTCTGTAAGATAACGCAATAAGAGTATGAATTTCTTTTACAAAGACGTACTTTTTTTAAGGACAGGTACTTTTTAAAGAAGTGGTACTCTTTTTAGGGAAAGGATATTTTTTAAGAAAATTCACTTATTTTCAGAACGGCTCCTTATGTCAAGAAAGGAAAAGAAAAGGTATTATTTTATTTTTAAGAAAAGGTACTTTTAGGAAATGGAATTTTTGTAACAAAAGGTATTTTTTAAGAGGAGGTATTTTTTTGAAGAAAAGATTTTTTTAAGAAATTGGATTTTTTTGACGTTGGTACATGTCACGAATCCCTTGTGAACTTGCAAAAACTTGACATTGACAAACCAGTTAGCAAAAAAAAAAATCACTCGTTATTTACGAACATGCCCCATTCCTTGTACGATGTGTCTTTTCTTTCTGTGTAGGGTCATCTGTAGAGGGAAAAAACTTCTCTTGAGTAAAATGAAGGCTCGAATATATGGGCGTGATCCCGTCGTAGGTGTAATGGGTAGTGTGCGAGGGTCTTGTACATGGTAAGGTGAGTGCAATCCCTGCTCAGACCACATTATATGTCTATCGACGACAGTCACCTTGCTTAGTGACGGCGACACTATCTAGTAATCAGCCGTGGAAATGCTTCCCAAAAAACCGTTCGGAGCTGGTGTAAATTTGTAATCAGTTAATATAAAACTATAAAACGCATTGTGAACTAGAAAGCGCTCTGATTGTGAGAAGCTCTCCCCTGAGAACCAATGAAGGAAAGACGAAAAGAAGCTGGTAATTTTTTCGTCCAAGTTTTTTTTATATAAACCCATGGCATATCACGTTGCCACCAGTCTCACCATATCACCATGTATGTTGCGGTATGGTACTGGTGATAATTTTAGGTTTTATCACTGGATAGATTTATTCGGTACCACATATAATATTGCCTTAAAGCATCAGGACCATGGAAACTAAAGGGGTTTCCAATAACGACTTGATAACTTTTGTTTTTAAATCAAACGTAAACTATTTGAGATATTTCGAAAACTTTATGGTCGACTTGAAATACAATCAAAACGTTTATGAATGGAACTCGACTTCGTTCATATGGCCACCGCGGGCACGTCGGCAGCGGTTAATTCGTTGGACTTAATTTTCGATGACTCGGTCACACATTTCGGCGTAACGGCCGCTATTTCGCGTTCAATGTTGGCTCTGAGTTCTTCCAACGTCGTCGGCTTGTTGGCATAGACCAATGATTTCACGTAGCCTCAAAGAAAAAAGTCTAGAGGCGTTAAATCGCACGAACGAGGCGGCCAATTGACTGGTTCATTTCTGGAGATAAGACGCTCACCAATCTTTCTCTTCAATAAATCGATTGTAACGTGTGCTGTGTGGCACCGTCTTGTTGAAACCACATGACGTCCAAGTCCATGTTTTCCAATTCGGGCCAAAAATAATAGGTAATCATGGCGCGATAACGATCGTTATTCACAGTAACGTGACGATCGTTATTGCCGACGAAAAAATATGGCCCAATGACGCCGTCGGCATGCAATCCACACCAAAGAGTTATTTTGTGTAGATGAAGTGGTGATTCATGAAGCACATGTGGATTTTCACCAAACCAATAACGCATATTTTGCTTATTGACGAACCCATTGAGCCAAAAATGAGCTTCGCCACTGAAGATGATTTTGAGATGAAATTCATGATCTTTGCGCATCTTTTTATTAAACTAGTGAGATTTTTTAGCTTAATTCATATTTTGTGGTGTTGTTATAATAGCAGATCGTGTGGAGCTCATCTTTTAAGCCTTTTAAAAGTTTATACATTTGACATTAGGTTTGTTGCTAATGGATTCAGATGTCTCTGGATTCTGAATTTGTAGTTTTGAAGTTGGGATACTATTTCCTCCTTGACCGTTTTGATATCCAGATCCTTGTCTAATCTTTTATTTCATATGTATTGCGGCGCAGCTGCTATTTTTCGCGGTATTTTCGATTGGAATTGTTGCAATATTTTGATTGTTGTATTGGAAGCTGTTCACCATAACCTGATGCAGTATGTCCAAATAGGTTCGATGATGAACTTATATATCAGTAGTTTGTTTTCCAGACACATCTTGGAATTAGGTCCAATTAGAGACGTAATTTTATTGGCTTGTATGTTTCATTCTTTTTGTTTTAATATGAGTTTTCAATTTCAGTTTTTTATCGAAGTATAGGCCGAGATATTTGACTTCATTCTCTTGAGGAAGTTCTACTTGGTTAATTTGCACTGGAGGGCAGTTTTCGTGATTTAGAGTAACTGTAACGTGTGTAGACTTGATCTCATTTGCTTTTATACACCAGTGTTTTAACCAGTTACTCAGTGTATTTAAATTATCTTGTAACAATTTACTCGCCATTTCAGCATTTTTATTTACGTTTAGCACCGCTGTATCATCGGCAAATGTTCCAATCACCGCAATTTCAGATTGTGGTAGGTCGGAAGTGAACAGAAGATACAGAATTGGGCCCATCACGCTGCCCTGAGGAACACCAGCTCTGATACATTTTAGTTTGCTTATGTCATCTGCCTCTTGAACATAAAACAATATGTTTTGAATGTATGATTTAATAAACAAGTAAAAGTTTATTGGAAGTAGTTATTTGGCTTTGTACGGCAAACCTTGGCTTGGGAATTGTCTAAAAATGCCGAAGTGCAGTATTGTTTTGACTCAAAGGCAGAATTGATTGTTTTGACTAGCGGGGTATTTGTTCTATCGTCCCGTGATTCTTCCTGAATCCGAATTGGTGATTTGGTATTAGTTTGTTGTCCTCAACTATAGGCAACAATCTTTTAATGAAAAGTGATTCTAAAACTTTCGAAAGAACTGGTAGTAGACTGATTGGTCGGTATGATGTTACTTGATCGCCGGTTTACCAGGTTTTTGAATCATAGTGATTTGTGCAACTTTCCATTGGGGTGGTATAAAGTTACGCGTCAGACAAGCATTAAATATAAACGTGATACTGTCTATGCCCTCTTTAGGGAGTTCCTTTAGTATCGTTGGAGTAAGAAATTCACAGCCAGGAGGTTTGGCAAGTATTAAAGACTTTATCGCTTGTGTAACTTAATTTTTAGAGAACTTCTTTATTGGTAGATCAAGTTGATTAGGCTGATCTAAAAAGGTTTAAATATAATGCTGCGTTTCTTCACTATGGTTGGGAGTAAAAACATTATATAAATATTTGGCAAAAGTTGTGGCCTTTTTATAATTGCTTTTGTCCAGGAGTTGTCTGGTTTCCAAATGGGATAATTTATTTTTGGTCGTTGTTTTAGTTTTTTTTTTTTATTTTCCATAGAGAATAATAATCTGATGACATTATATTAACAATTTCTGTCCCAATTTCTTTGTCATTTAAATCTTTTACGTGTTTTTGGACTCCAGACGTAGCTCTATTTAATTTTCGCTTGTCTTCGGGTGATTTGGTTTGTTGCCATCGCTTTTTTGCCTGTCTTTTTTTGGTCAATTTTCCCTGTACTGTGATGGGACATTTAGTGGGATAGTCTAAAGTTCTTTTTTGCGTAGAATTCTACGTAGCTTTCTGGATGATTTGTACTAGATGCTCTACTGCTTCCGAAACTTGTTACTGCTTGTCTACTAGGACGAGAATAACGACCGCAAATAGGAGTTAACGCTCTTAAAGTTGCGGTCACCGACCCCGAATTTCAGTAATACATTTTTATAATTTGCAAACGTTGTTCGTTCGTGTACTTTACCATGATGCAAATGTTGAGTTTACTGAACAAAAGGAAAGCAACAGTTAGATGATCAGTGAAATAGTTCGTTCACAAATTAGATTCAAAGTTGTCAAGTACCTATTAGAAAAACCATTACAATTACGTCCTTGTTTTGAAATCTCAATCTAATTCACGCCATATTCACGCTAGGATGGACTCAGTTGGTCCCATTCCTGTGTAACAGCCTCTTTTGCCATTAAAATCTACGAGATCTTACGAAACTTTATGTGTATAAATGCGACGGTTGGTCTCTTTCATTGACACCTATCGCTGCAATTTGAAGTTCAGCTACGAATGTGCAAATTCCGGTTGTGAATGATGAAGATGAAATCTTCCGCTTAGTGTGAGATATGTGGCGTCATCGAAAGGCTCTAATATATAGTCAGTAAATATTTTAGTCATTAATCGACATAATGTTTAGTTGGTATAACGCACCTTAACTACAAAAGAGTCATAACTCAAAACTTTTAAATTTTCAAGAACCATTTCAATTCGCTGTAAAAACCTGTCATCACTTTCTCTTCTCTATTGTCATAACAATCCCGTGTGATTATGTCTAGTATTGAGAACTTGCTTACTTTTTACTTGACAAAACCAGTTGTTTGCCTCTACTGAAAATTTGTATATTTTGAGTTATGACACTTTTGTAGTTGGGGCATAGAATAACACATACCATAGAAGTTTTTATTCGCTCAATAAATTAAACGTCATAGGTACGATGGAAATTACACAGTGGAGGGTGGAAAATATGGGTTCAATAATACCAGATGGTGGCAATAGTATACAGCGATCCACAAAGGAACTACACCCGAATTTCGTGTTTTTGTGGTAAACTAGTTGTGTTAAATACAATACAAATGTATACCAACGATAAAAATCAACAAAAAAGTGCAAACTACTTTTAAATTTTTCAGTTCCATACCAAAACGACAGGAAATAGTTAAGTGAACATATTTTGTAACTCCACCTGGTGTATGTAAATTTTAAATTTAATTTGCTCTCATTTCCACAAACCTACGATGAGAGTGTGAAATGAAACGTCAGATGAGCGAATAAAACCTTCTACGTATGTGTTATTCTATGAGTTGGGGTGCGATATATCTAAAAAAAACTATGTCGATTACCGTTTAAAATATTTTCTGTCCATTTATTCCAGCCTTTCGATGACGCCACATACATATATCACACCAAGCGGAAGATTTCATCTCCATCATTCAAAATCTGAATTTGCATATTCGCAGTTGAACTTCAAATTCAAGACCATGATTATCACAGCTCATGTCAATGTCACAATTAGGAAGAAATTACAATTAAAACGGAAATACCACCAGTCTCGAATTCAACTCCGCAATTGAATATTTTTTAATTTCAAAAAATAAATTGAAATAAAAATGATGGATTGCAATTGCAATCAGTTGACAGTCACGATGAATACTCGAGGCTTTTAACATTTTAAAATATTGCAAGATGAATCTAAATATATCTATTTCATTAATTTAATATAAAGATCTAAAATTCTTTTCCAAAACCTTGATTATATAAATTTAATTTAAATATTAACACACACATCCGTGACCCTCAATTGCAACTGGGTCAAGCAGTACAGTGTAGAAGAAGAAGACGAAGAAGCGACAAGTCACAGTACTACAGTTAATTAAATTTACTATTCGTTTTAAATGACGACATAGTAAAATTTATATTCTTCAATTGGAAATCCCTTTATGAAATTTTAATGAGTCGATTAATTTGCAAATTAACTGTAAAACTCAATGAAGATGATGGACATTCTCATGAAATCCTCACCTTCGTCTCGAATCATGAATGAATGCAATATCACGATCATAAGCACAGTGGGTCGTTGAAGACAAAGTGCAGTTTTGTAGGTGAAATACGGTGAAGTGTTGGTACATAAGAACGTGGGTTCGATCCCTACTTTAAGGATAAAAAGTTGTGAAATGGAAATTCGGAATGTGTTTGTACATAAGAACGTGGGTTCGATCCCTGCTTTAACCATATTTCTCTCGACGACATTCACCTCACTTCATGACGGCGACACTATCGCGTAATTAGTCATGAAATAGCTTCTCAAAATCCCAGTCGGAACCGAAGTAAAACTGTAGATCCCACTCAATCATGGGATGTAATGGAATGTAATTAATTTTAGATTTAGTCTTCACTACTATGCCCATTGCTATTCACATCGAAACAAGTACATTTCCATCTTTCGTCGTACTTCCGTGTAAAGCAAATGTCAGACATAGTTCGGTATATCAGAGGTCGGCCAACAATTTCCAACAAAGACGAGATATAAAATAGTTTTAACCCTGAGGACCAAACACGTAAATCTCAAATTTGAAGAAAATTAGTCATGTATGGACGTTGTTTGTCCCATATACGGGCATGACGAAAGTGCTGATAGTCATGACTTTCAATACATACATACATATATGCACATTAGACGTTGACGTCGATTCTTTCTGTTTCGGCGGCGGCGTAGGGAGCTGGGAAAACAGGCGACGGCAGCTTGGTCGACTAACCTGGCGGCGGCTAATTATTAGGAAATTGACCCGGCTTCTGCTGTGCAGAGCTCAATTCTTAGGAAATTGGACCTACTATTGTTATGGTTGTAATGTGTGCTGTAACCTCCCAGTAAACAATTTGTTACGAATTCAGTCAGAAATCTGTCAGACACTCTGCACATGTTGCCGAGTCTGATGCCGATGTCGGTCAGACAACGTACATAAAATCGTGTGGACGGTTGAGAAGAATTCGTAAAGTTTTGTCGGACGAAATTCGGAAGGGTGTGCAGAGTTATCGGACAGATTTCTCTGAGAATTCTGAAGGAAGTTCTGAAGGATTTTTAGACTTAGCTGAACGACGTCGGCATAAATTATAATTAAACATCGTACCAATTTCGGAGAGAAATCTGAAAAACATCCGATAATGGTCCGACGTCGCATGATTTTCGTATGGAATTTCAGAGAATGTGCAGAACCGGCTGACAGAGAATGTACAGAAAACTCGTTTAAATGACTGAAGGAATTTCCGATAGTTCGGCTAATTGTCTGACATAATGTAAGAGAACTTACAGACGTCCGACACGTAGGAAACAATTGTTTACTGGGCTGTTAGTGAATGGGACTGGCTGTTGGTGTTGTACCGTGTGGAATTTCGCCTGCCTGTTGTTATGCCAAATTCAAATTGTCGTTTGACTCCATAGGTTAATTCTTTGGAAATTAAGCTGACTTTTTTTTAGGAAATATTCTGATTGTGGTTGTGTGTAGTTTATAGCTTGTTGTGGTTGCAACGTCTGTTGGAAATCAGAACAATGTCATTAATTGATTACTTATACTAAATTTTAAACAAAATGTTATACGTCGTCGAACCTCGCCGCCGCCGCCGCCGACGCTACGCGGATTTTTACGTACTCAGGCGGCGGCGCGGCAAAAACGATGGCGGCTACGGCGTGGCTCGGCGGCGTAAAGGTCCAATGCACATAACTCACCTTTTCCGATTTGCAATCTAATTTAGTATACTTGATCTTGGATAAGAAGATTCCTGATTCCGAACCGGTTTCACAGTTAAATGAAAAACCAATTTAATTTCTACTATTTTGAAAATTACAAAATTTTGTTTTCAAAAAGTTATTACCGTTAGCTGTTGCAAGATTGTAGGTTGATATTGTTGATAATTGGGAACTTACTTTTTTCTTTCGAGCGTGTTAAAAATCCGTTTCTGCAACTGAAATAAATTGGGTATCACGACGCCCAAATAGGTACCAAAATGTGAGCACAACAGTACAAAAAGTGAACACGAAGGTACAAAATTGTATACAAAAGCACAAAAAGGGTACACGAAGGTACGAAATTGTACACACAAGAACCAAAAGTGTACACGAAGAATAAAAACTGTAGACAATAGTACAAAAAGGGTACACGAAAGTAATAAAATTTAGAGGAAAGTACAAAAAGTGTACACGAGAGTACAAGAGTGCACACAAAAGTACAGAAAATACAAAAAGCGTGTACAACAATACAATAATTGTGCACAACAATACAAGAAATATACACAAAAGTACAAAAAGTGAACACAAATATGAAATACATTAGATTACGTTAGCTCACCGAAGTAGCACTGATGTCGTTTTGTATAGTCACGCACAGTGAGGCCGAATGGAAAAAACACGGTAATAATATCACAACTTTTAAAGTATTATTCTGATCATTTTGGAAGAACTAGACATTTGTGAACGACGAGTCAAGCTTTCAGAATATTGTATTTAGATGCACCCTATGTCAACACATTTCGTGGTACAGGATGCCCACATTTACCGCTTTGGTGCTGCTGAAGCTTTCAAAGGCTAGTACTCTACACTTGCAAGCCGATAATAATGATTTTTTACTTTTGAGAGAAACCCGAAGTAAATCCCAGCTCCCACCCTACAATCCGCCTAAGACACATGCGTAAAATTTTGTACTTCAACATCCTGCAACGGTGAGTGTTTTTCCCACTCTTCTCTATGCGGTATGATTGTTCTGAAGTTTTACCGGAAGTTCACATGTAGACTAGGATAGTTCTTTAAAGTATGACCTCACTAGGCAAAATACTCCGAATCCTCCTATGCCCATAGCTTAGTTGGCCGCTACTCTCTGAACAAATCTTTCGTCGGGAGGCAATTCTGCATCGTATTGAGAGCAGCAGAGGGGCACGTCCGTAATGCCACTGTAACGCCAACGCACACTGAAAAATTTGTCTCTGTTTGTTGTTTGGATGCAAATACAACGAGTTTGTAGCTTATCGCAAATATAGTATACTTATATCCAAACATATTGTGTTTACTATTCTATATAATATGTTTGCACACAATGACTAATAGGTTATCATATATGTTTTTGTGTGCCGAATAAGGTGTTAGTTATTGGAAACTGCTGCAAACAAAACATGATAAACAATATAGAAACAAAAAGCAGCAGATCTTCTATTCAGGGAAACAATGCCTGCAAACACGTACATGCATCCTGCAATATGTTGCTGGGATCGTTATTTTTCAGTGTGCTTATGTTGTTCTCCATAATGTTGACAGATTTCTATCTTTCTCTAAAGCCGTCCACCAAACCAGTGCGAAAAGTAGTCGAAGACGTACTCGAATGATATCGAAAAAATGACGACAAAGACTTCACTGGACTATCAGGTGGAACATTGACTGCGAGGGCTTGGGGTTACCAACTGTAGGAGAAAAGCTGAAGATCTAGCCGGTTGGAGAAACACGTTACCCTCATTTTGTAAGGCCCTTGAGCCCTCTTGGTGTTTCAGGCATCGAGAAAAAGGACGACAAAGACTTCACTGAAAGATCAGGTGGAATATTAACTGCGAGAGCTTGGGGTTACCAACTGGAGGAGAAAAGCTGAAGATCGAACCCTCATTTTGTAAGGCCCTTGCCCCTCTTGGTGTTTCAGGCAACCAAAGTAAAGTAAAGTAGGAAACAAGTTTGAATTAAAAAGTTATTAAATGTAATTCAAGACAAACGAATTCAAAATTCATAAATTGACATAAAGAAATTGGTACAATATTTATGCGAGTTTGATCTTTGTAGCTTTAAACTTAAATGAACTTTTTAATTTGCTTTTCAGAAATTTGAAAACGTGATAAATAAATGTGGTGAATATTCTATTTTCTTCCTGATGAATATCATCGAAATTTGGCACAGACTAGGGAGAAAGTCCAAGATAAATATCATAGAAATTTGGCACAGACTAGCGAAAAAGTCCAGTTGAAAATGGAAGTTAGGTTAAATCGAGACCCTACAAAAAGGAGTTTTTTTTTTGTGGCTGCTGAATTGAAACTGTGATTAATACTGCCCACTGTCCCAGTCTACTCGTGTGGTAGTCGTTATGCATTTATTTTACATTACAACTAATTTAGAACATTAATAACAATAATAATGATGTGGTGTTGTAGCTTTTGGCCCTTGGCCAAGAGTCCAAAACCAGTAATAACTTCACATCACCCCAATCGTCTAGGAAGGAGTTATAATTATTGATAAACTAATAATAAATGCCGACACTGTTGCCACTTCGAGGAGTGCGAATGAAATTCAAGACTTTGACTCTATAATGCCATCGAAGAATCGCAGTCGTCTGTCGTCCCGCTTCGTAAAGAAATTCTATTATGTTAACATGGAAAGAAGTTAGTGGCAATGGATGGGGCAACTATTTGTGTATTCCAATCGAATAATTGAGAAAATTATAAAGAATTAATTGTATTTTGCATTAAGCCAACAAACACATTATTTATTGTCAACTTAGGAAGACATTAATGCAAAAATAAACTCATGTTATGAATGAAATTCACCAAGAGTTGCAGAGAATTTAAAGTGATTGTGGATTTTACTAGATACGAGTAGTAAGTAACCTGAATGGAGGAACACCGTAGCAGGTAAAGGAGTGATCTAGGATTTACAGTGGATATCTGTGGTGGAAACATAAACTATTATTACTACAATATCGATTAACGTATTAGATATCAGGCACACTCGTATTTCCCCCTCAATAATTATGTAGTTTTTGGGATTAAGCTAATGATTGATATTCAAATGATTTGTGTTGAATTGTATTGGAGCGCGTTAAGACTGTGAAATATTAATAATCGCCATAGGGCATCGTGGTATCATGATCATTATGCTAATAGTGTTTGTGTGTTTATAGGCACAAAACTGCTTAGCAAGTCAAAAGTTTAGCCATAGAAACGAGTGGATTAATATAATAGTTAATAACAACTGTATGTTTAAATTAATAACTTAATACGCATTTTATATTTTTTATATTGTGTTGCTTCAAGAATACGAGGGCGGGTTTTAAAGTTCCGTTTTCCGAAGATAGTATAGATATCAATACATATTATCTGATGATAATGGACAACAGCCAAATTTTGCAGTCATATTGATTTGCTATTTACCTTTGCTATCCACTTAAGAATGTCAAATGAATGTATTCAAAACCCGACAACAGCCTACAACAGTTTCGAATTACAATTCAAATGATTCCGTAACAGTTTATAGACTTATAGCAAAATCTTCTTCATATTGCAGAAAATCTCATGAAGAGTGGGTGTTAAATTTTGATTGGACTCAGATTGCAGAACGAAACCTGAAACACAGAAAGCGTGTAAGACATCTGCGCAAGACGTCTTGAATGTTAATACAAGGCATTTGAATTTTTTCAAAACATTTACTGTAGCGAAGTTGCGACATCCAAGTACTTGGGTGTACTGTCGACAAAGCGTTCGTTTATTTGCGTGTGAGTGTGTACACAAAAACCCAATACGATCCCAGCTGGCCGAGCATCTTAAAAGATGAGTGCACGACCAGTGCACTCACCGAGCACGACAGTGACAGTTAATGGCAATCTTCGACGAAGTGTTCATACAAGTGACCAACAAGTCGTACATGATCAAATGAGCGGCACTTCGTTTATTGCGTGGGCGACATATTGGGAATCTTATCAATAACGACATTCCTGGTGCTATTATCGTTCACATAATCACCAACGACAATGTGGGCGACATTATGACAATCCTATCTTTGACGCCCAACTGGCCGACATTTTTGCAAACATGCCAATGTAAAAGACGATTAGATTGGCGATAGTCATGTCGCAATAGATAACGCAAATAGCAAAGACTGCTTCCTTAAATGTAAACGTAGTAAGTTTTATTTTGAATTATTAACATGAAATTGAAAATTACTTTCTCGCTGCGGCGTTCAAGTTCAACTGATTATTTTAATTATCGATTATATTCTTCGATATTTTTGAAGAAGTTATTGTGTCCCGTCAGTTTTTGTTCGTAGTTCGTCCCGTTTGTAATTTTTTCTCACATTTCTTTTGACGGCAACGTCAAAATGTATGTGATGGATGACAACCTAAAAAGATTATCGCTCATCATGTCGTCAATACAGTTCGACGGTATTTTGTACACGTCGAGCAAAAGAGTTTGTCATTCAGCAGGTCGTCAACGAAAATTGGCAATACAACTTCTTCAAAGACAGTTTAAGCGACAATAGTCATGAGCGACAAAAATCAATATGTCTAGTAGAAATCGATGACGGCTACCTCGTCTAGGACGATTTTGCCAACAGGGATGTGAAGCGAAGTAGAAGTTAGAAGCAGTGGTATTGAATTTTTTTCTTTCACACACATACACGAATACTTTCTTTAGAACACTGAAGTGTTTAGTTGCCGCAACTTCGCTACAGTGCATGGCTCGAAAATGATCATTCAAGACAAGTCTCGCCGGCCCCATCAAGTGGTGGGTGAGCAAACACTATACCAATAGCGACCACCAGGCTGTAATGTTTGAGACTAAGTAAAGAAGGGGTATAGGAAACACACATCCACAAACAAACTGTCCCACAATGGAAGGCCGCATCTTTTGACAAAGGTGTATTCAAAGTAGAGATAGGAGCGTGCCTAGTTTTCTAGGCACGACCCGACACAAGCACGAAGTTGATATTAACAAACACGCACATGCACGCACGACTAAATTATGGCAAAGGCACGACCCGCACGACCCGCACGAACTTAGTAATTGCAAACACGCACGCGCAGGCACGAAAAATCACGGTCTAACACGAAAATATAAACAGAGTGTATTTGACGATTTTATTGTATCTAACTAAATACATAAGCGCGTAAAAATTATGAAATAATCAAGTTATGACGCGAGAGAGAAATGCGTGTGAATGAATCGCAACGAGAGTTTGGGTTTACGAGGGTTGCCAAATTGCGCACTTTTTTCCTTTTCTACCTGTATTCATCCTCTTTGGATTCAGCATACAGAATCTATTGTATAGCGAAGAAAATTTACTCATGGAGTGGAATGCCAACAAAGAAAACTAGTAAATCGCGTCGTTTCTCTGCTCTCTCTCTCTTACTCTCTTCGTTGAATATTTCAATACACGAGCAGTATTCTGATGATGTTATTGTATCTAACTATAGAAATTCCAACCATATTTAAAAAAAATTACATAAAGTATCAAGTATGACGCGGGAAAGAAATGCGTTTGAGTGAATCGCGTCGACTTTTTTGGTTCTGTTCTACTAGGGTTGCCAAATTGCGGTGGTTTTTTCTTCTCTACTTGTACATCCTTTTTGGATGAAGAACATTGCCAGTCACGGAAGTAAAGATAACACAAACACGATCTAGAATCAGATGACCGGAGGATGTGCGCAATTTGGCAACCCTGGTAAAAGAGAACCAAAAAGTGATAGAAATTCATTCAAAGGCATTTCTCTCACGCGTCATATCTTAACCATTTCATACTTTTTGCATAGTTTTAACATGGTTGGAATTTGTATATTTATATACAATAACACTATCAAAAAAGCTGTTCGTGTATTGACATATTCAATGAAGAGAGTAAGAGAGAACAGACAATGACTAGGGTTTCACTCGTTGTGTTTGTTGGCATTTGAGTGAAGAGAAATTTTGGCTGTCTACTTGTACATCGTTTTTGGATAACAATCATTTACACTGGCAGAATTTGTTGATCTAGTTGTGTGTGATAAAGCGACATCGAATAATTTCCCAATATTTAACTGTGTTTTGTTTTGAATATACGCTTTCGTGCTTTTTCGTGTCACAGTACTCTCAACTTGCACGCATTTTACACGCAAGAAATTTTTTGACACAAACGTCAAATTCCTGAAGGAACACATCGTGCACACGCGTGGCATAGCAAAAAGCACGGCCCGTGCCCACCTCTAATTCGAAGTGATGATCGATTTGCATACACTGAGACAAGGAACCGCGGAACAGCTAGCGGAAGATCTGAACAGCATGATAATTGAGGCGTGTGACACATCCATGCCGAGAATGTTAGTATGCAAAAGAGGAACGCCCTATTATTGGTGGAATGCCAGCATAAAATCCGTTTCCGATATATATAAATTTTTTCTACACTTTTCCGATTTTCGATCAACAATGGGGATTGGTTCCCATGTGTAATGTACCCATTCCCCATGTGTAATGGATAATCGTGCACAGTAATTTCCTATCGTTGTGGGTAGCTACCCATTATTTCCCCATACCCTTTCGGCAATGAGTAAACGTTTATTACCCATTTCACCCTTAAAAAATTGGGGTTTCGAACAAACCGAAAACCGGGTTTCAAAAAGTTACAGGATGTTAAGTTATGTCTCAGGAAGATTGCACTTTTTCCTTTTAAAATAAAATCACGTATATTCTAAGATATTTATGATTTTTTTATTGGATTGTAACTTAGACAGGTTCCTATGAAGTATGGAATGAAATATCCGTCAAATGGCCCCCGCAGTTCTGATGACAGGTCATTACTCTTTTCATGAAATATTTCATAACTTTTTCACAGAGATGTGGCTGTATCTCACCGATGCCGCGTTGGATCTCGGATTTAAGTTCAGGAATTGTTTCTGGTTTAGTCGCATAAGCCCGAGATTTCACAAAACCCCACAGAAAGAAATCGCACGGCGTTAAATCGCATGATCTTGGTGGCCAGTTGACAGCAGAATTTCTTGCGACAATTTGTTCTGGAAATTGTTGCTGAAATAAATAGGTTGTTTCATGCGCCGTGTGGCAGGTGGCGCCATTATTCGCCGCGCCATCAATTGTGTGTTCACGAAGCCCTTCAGATGGAAATGCACTTCATCGGAGAAGATTACGGTGTTTGAAAAATTGGCATTGACTTCATTTTGCTCCATTTCCCCTTCGGACGAATTTACGGCGCTTTCCATGGTAGGATGGTTTGAGCTCCCGAGTAAGTTGAATTTTGTATGCATGAGGGAGGAGGTCTTTTGTCAAAATTCGCTGCGTAGTGCATCGTGAAATTTGAAGTTGTTGAGAACAATGTCGAATTGATGTTTTCGGGTTTTCGGAGACACTGTCGTTTACAGCAGCAATGTTTTCAAGACACCGACCGGTACGTTGACGCACAGGAGTTTTACCCACTTTCTTCAAATTTTTTCACTGCTCTTCAAATGGTTGACACATTAGGTGCACTTTCTTTTACAAATGTTGTAATAAATTTTCACAATAAGAACGCGTTGTTCTTTCGTAAAGCGTTCCGTTTTTAATAATCGGAATAATCATATGTGGCAGCTGCCAACTTTCAGAGTTGCCACTTGCACAAAAAAAAAATGGCACTAATTACACTAGGTCACAAATAACAAAATTTTCTCTGTTATTTGTTTCTAGCATACTTTTTCTCATTGATTTTGACCTACTAAACACGAAAATGAGTTTTAAAAATTTTTCTGTTGATTGGTTTTCGAGATACAAATTTTTGAACTTTTTTTTTTAAATTTTTGGAGGTACACTTACAATTTTGAGCTTATCTTTCGTCTTCTTTGACGTATTTGATCCTACTACTACTCAAATTAAAGCAAATTGAGCCGTCTACAACTCATTCTCAGAAAATTTTCAAATCGGGTGAGTAGTTTTGATGTTGGCGGCTTAAAAAGGTTAAAAAACTGCGTTTTTTTAGTAAAAATGTGGCAGAAAAATTCATATAAAAATTGGTTTTTTTACGTATAGCTGGCATTTTTCCAAAGAAAATAAGCACTTACTTAACAAAATCTGACAACAAATGGCGGACTTATAATTTTTTTGGTAAAACACCGAAATTCCGCTATTTCACGATATTTTGATTTTCATTATTTGCACAGCTAACCTACTAGGAGGGATCGAAAAAGCAAGTTTTTTATAATCCTTTTGGAATAGAACGGAACAGTTGCTCCTATACATAAGTTACTTCTGTTCAAAATTTCACCAGCCTGGGTTAATGTCTTCTGTTCTGGCAAGGGACGTGAAATTTCAAAAATTTAGTGAAATCAGCAATTTTTTTTTTTGGAAATTTTTTTCAAATGTCACAGCACTTAGCAGTTTTGATAAAATTTTTAAATTAATATTAATAACACAAATATTTCATAATTGTAAAAAACCTATTTACAATACCGTAGGGACGTTTCGTCGATGTTTTTAAGAAAATGGTATAATGAAAATGCAGAACATAGAAACACAGGTGCATTTTACGATACGAATTTTGGCAAACCCACTTTACATGTACAAAATTGTTTGGAAAAAACGTTTACGTAATTTTTATGATTCTCAGAATTAAAAAAAATAAGTAATACACAAATAGTTATTTAATTTTTATGATTGTGGTTGCAGAGTAATATACGCTTCTGAATGTGCGTGGACGCTCTTCGTGTCCCTTTATGACTGCTACTCCGTTCACAGTCAATTAAAGGGTATTACACTTTTTTATTGATGTGTGTTTTCCCGATGGCTACCTGTATCGGATTTTTTTACAGAAATTCCCCCCACATTTGTGAGTGGTCATTATTTGGAAACTTTTCCACAATTTGAAACGCACACTTGCTGAATCAGGTATATAGCCAGGTATAGTATTTATAGGTGTTCATTTATCGTTTTTTGTCATTCAACAAGTGTCTACGAACGCGAATAGTACGAGTAAAAAGTGAAACAAATTGAATTTAAGTGCATATAATACCTACCCAACAAGTAAGACAATGAGTAAAAGACTACGTGTGTTCGAGTGTTTGAACAATCCAGACAATTTCTGCAATGTTTGTGACGAGTTTATAAAGAATAATCACCCACACACGTTTACTCCAGCAGTGCAATTGCACTATTTGAATTATTTTGGTATTTCACCAAATATCACAGAATCATGGACACCTAAGTCGCTATGTGATCTTTGCTATATAATCCTAACCAACTGGGCAGCTGGCGGAAGGTAAGAATTTTTATTTAAACACATTAAGCAAAGCAAATATAGTAATTTATTTTAATTTTAGGCGCCATATGAAATTCGATACACCAATGATGTGGAAAAAGCCGCTATGCCATTCCACAGACTGTTATTTTTGCCTCACCACAAACAGTGGGGTAGGGAGATTTTTAAAATGGAACTACGCTCAAGTGGGATCGTTTGCACTTCCAGTACCACATTCGAATGATGTACCATATCCAGTGTGCCCTGGTGCATCTCTTCAAACAGCAGAATCGTCAGATCAAGAGTCCGAGTCAAGTGCAAGCGAATTTGGGGCGTGCAGAAAGCGAAAATTACTGTCACAGGCCGAACTAAACGATTGGGTGCGCGATTTTGGTCTCACTAAGGAGAAATCCGAACTTTTTGCGTCTCGGATGGTACAGTGTGGATTTGCGGATTCAGAAGTGAAAGTAACAGCGTACAGGAAGCGTCACCAGCAGTATGCAAAATTTTATACAAAGAAAGACCAAATATGTTTTTGCAGCGACATTTCCGGCTTGTTCCAAGAGCTTCACCAAATTCACAACCCCAATGAATGGAGGTTGTTTATTGACAGCAACAAAGAGAGCTTGAAGGCAGTTCTCTTACATAATGGGAATGAAAAGCCATCTCTTCCTATTGCTCATGTGGTTCATTCAAAGGAGAACTATGAAACTATGAACATTTTGCTGAAATGCATAGAGTATAGCAAATATAATTGGAAAATATGCGCCGACCTCAAAGTTGTGGCCATTCTGTGTGGACTCCAAGGAGGCTATACGCGACATTGCTGTTTTCTGTGCCTTTGGAATAGCCGAATGAAATGGCCGGAACGAACGAAACCTGTAGTTGGAGAAGCGAATGTTCAGCGCAAACCACTAATAGAGAACCGTGAAAATATAATACTTCCACCGCTGCACATAAAATTGGGTTTGATAAAAAATTTTGCCAAAAAATTGGACAAAGAAGGTGAAGCTTTTGCCTATTTACGGTCAATTTTCCCTTACCTTTCGCTGGCAAAATTAAAGAAGGAGTCTTCGCAGGACCCGATATAAAAAAAATGTTGAAAGATGAAACATTCCCGAAGCTGTTATCACCCATCGAAGCCGCAGCATGGAATTCCTTCAGGCTTGTTGTGGAAAACTTTTTAGGAAACAACAAAAGCCATAATTATAAGGACATAGTTGAGGATCTGGTAAAGAACTATGAAGCAATGGGTAGGTTTTTTTTGAAACAAATGTTAATTTAACTAGCGTTTTAGTTCTCGTTTTTTTTTCATTTTTGGGTAGGAGTGCACATGTCACTTAAAATACACTTTCTGCATTCTCATTTGGATTTTTTCCCTGAGAATTTAGGAGACGTGAGCGACGAACACGGCGAGCGCTTTCATCAGGAATTGAAGGCTATGGAACGACGCTATCAGGGCATATATGGCACGGCTATGATGGGTGACTACATTTGGACCCTAATACGTGAGACCAATTGCAGCGAATACAAAAAACAAAGAAGAAGTCAGCTGTTTTTCCACATGGCATAAAATGTACAGTTATATCTTTGTTTCTACTCATTTTTTATGGGCGTTGATTTGGTTAATTTCCTTAGTTTAGCTAACCTGGCACATCCATTTCTAATAGTGCCATACATTGAGTATGTAGTGCTCTAAATAAATTAAAAAATAATATACTAAAACTAATTTGTTTATTTTAAATTAAGTTCAAATGTATTTATTCGTTTGCGTTGGGTAGGTAAGCTGTGCAAATAATGAAAATCAAAATATCGTGAAATAGCGAAATTTCGGTGTTTTACCAAAAAAATTATAAGTCCGCCATTTGTTGTCAGATTTTGTTAAGTAAGTGCTTATTTTCTTTGGAAAAATGCCAGCTATACGTAAAAAAACCAATTTTTATATGAATTTTTCTGCCACATTTTTACTAAAAAAAAGCAGTTTTTTAACCTTTTTAAGCCGCCAACATCAAAACTACTCACCCGATTTGAAAATTTTCTGAGAATGAGTTGTAGACGGCTCAATTTGCTTTAATTTGAGTAGTAGTAGGATCAAATACGTCAAAGAAGACGAAAGATAAGCTCAAAATTGTAAGTGTACCTCCAAAAATTTAAAAAAAAAAGTTCAAAAATTTGTATCTCGAAAACCAATCAACAGAAAAATTTTTAAAACTCATTTTCGTGTTTAGTAGGTCAAAATCAATGAGAAAAACTATGCTAGAACCAAATAACAAAACGACTGTTGGCTAGTGTTATTTAAAAGTGCAGTCATACTGAGACAATAAATAAACGCACTGTCGAATCAGATAATTTAAACTCCTAAAAAGCAAAGGAGATGGTAAGATCAAAAATACCGTTTTACGGCTACCCTTTGTAGCCAAATGAGTAGAAAAGGATCGCAAGAAAAAATATATATTAGACTATAAAGTCACGGCCGCAGAAGACGCAAACTGGAAGGGTTGTTGGAAAATGTATTTTTTAGAAGTCTTAAGAAAACAGTTTTTTTTATTTTTTATTCTTTGCAAGGAATTTGTTAAACAACCCCTTAATCTTTCTCTAAATCTTAAGCAGATGGAACTTTAATAACTACCGTAAGCGGGTATTTTGTTTCTTTTTGTTCTACAAGACAAAAAACAATACTCAGCGAAATGAAAATTGTACTCCTGAGCAATCATTAGAGTGGAAAACATCCATGCACTCTATATGAGATGATAAGTGGAAAGAAAAGTTTCCACCATCATCAGTCATCTCCCCCAATTTGTCTGGTTTTACCGCATAACTAAATCTGCGATAAAAATCACACAGACATAAAAGTTTTCATCACGGATTTGGGATACAGAAGGGCAAATGGAACTTTGAAGTACTCTACCAATATGAAATAGAAAAACATTCAACGAAAAAAACCGTCGTATAAACGAAGTGTTCAGTAGGCTGTAGCGGTCTATATGGATAACAAAATATATGGGTATAATTTTGGCGACCCGGTTTTTTATTTATCAACCGTCACAATCAACATGTTAAATGAAACTGTGGGTCAGTTTTGCTTACATTTTTTTCATCATTTCCCTTGCGGGAGTTTTTAGTAGGTCTGTTTTACAAATATCAAGTCTTCAAATTTATTCAAGCTCAATACCTTTTTAATATTAAGCCTATTTATTTGCTTAATATTGTTTTCAAAAAAGGCGAGCACAAAAAGTGTTCCAATGATACCAGGGCTGTCTGTATAGCTATTTCGTATCTTGCCAAGATCGTCATCAGCAGACGTTTTTAGTATGCTTTTCGGTGAATTCATCAAAACTGTATGTATAGAAACACTCATCATATTAATGAGAATTCCTTTATACATATGTTTGAAGCACTAACATTGGAAACACTTTCATGCACAACTCTTTTTTATCATGTCAAAAAAACCCTACTAACCTCCGACCGCCAATCCGAAAATTTTGAACCCGCTGCCATTTCGCACCCTTCCAGTTTCGGACATGGTCCTAGTGGACTTTTCTTCATGAAACGAGCCAAGGAATACGCTGGAGAAATTTTTCCGGAACTTCATGAATCACCCTGTATAGAAAAGCCAAAGTGAGAGAAGTTTAA
The DNA here is from genome assembly GCA_963931995.1 of Phaonia tiefii. Classification (NCBI taxonomy): domain Eukaryota; kingdom Metazoa; phylum Arthropoda; class Insecta; order Diptera; family Muscidae; genus Phaonia; species Phaonia tiefii. Next base: position 164,195,866 of record OZ008367.1, read on the forward strand.
AAAAGAAAAGAAAATACCTATTCATATTCTTAAACATAGTAACTTTTCTTAAAAAATTTCTTATCTTAAAGCTTGAAGCTTTGCTTAAAAAAAGTAAATTTTCTTAAAAAATTTAAATTTTCTTAAAAAAAAGTAATTTTTCATAAATAAGTACCTTTTCTTAAAAAACTAAATTTTCTACAACAAATTGCCTTTTCTTAAAAAACTAGCTTTTCTTTAAAGAGCATGTATTTTGTGGAAAAAAAATCTTATCTTGAGATAAGTACCTACTCTTAAAAATTTACAAATTATTGAATCAAGGACCAATTCTAAAAAATCCCATTTCTAAAAAAAACTTTTCTTCAAAAAAATACCTTCTCTTAAAAAAAATAAATTTTCCTACAAAAATTCCTTTTCTTAAAAGTACATTTTCTTAAAAATAAAATAATACCTATTCTTTTCTTTTCTTGAGATAAGTAGCCGTTCTGAAAATAAGTAAATTTTCTTAAAAAAATAACCTTTTCCTAAAAAGAGTACCACTTCTTTAAATAGTACCTGTTCTTAAAAAAGTATTTCTTTGCAAAAAAATGCATACTCTTATGGCTTTTTCTTACAGAAAGTATTTCTTCTTAAAATAATACCGTATGTTAAAAAAAAATTAGCATTTAATAAAAGAAATACGTCTCTTTAAAAAAGAACTTTTTGAGGAAAATATAATACATATTCTTACAAAAAGGAACTAAAAATATATTTTGTTTAAAAAAAAATACATACTAGGAAAAAAATTTTTTTAAAAAAAGTATAATTTAAAAAAAAAGTATATTTTCTTAAAGATCCATTTAAATTATCGTATTATGCAACGGGCGCCTTATGCGTGGTGGAACTAAGTAGTACATAATATATGTATATAGTGAAAGGATCTCATGTAATTTTTTTTTTTTTTAAATCGCAGAAATAAGAAAATCTCTGAAGTACAGATATGGCTGTAACTCAGAAACGGTGCGTCCAATCGCAAAAATAATAAATTTTTTCCTCTATAGGCGACTTTAACCACTGGATGTCTTCAATGTGCGATCACTTTATTTAAACAAAAAATCGTTAAAACTAAAATTTTACGAAAAAAAATTCGCTTATATCGCTACTCATAGAAAGTAGATTCAAAGCCAGCAATTTTTTTAAAAATTCGATTTAACATAAACACAGAATCCCAAAAAAGAATCTAAACTGTTCAAACATGGGATTTTGTAGAACATTTTGGGAATTTCCCACATATGTTTCAAGGTAGTTTAGCTTTCGCCGTGCTTAGTTGTAGCACATGCTACTGTCAAAGCACATCGATATATTTTTCACCAAATGGAATTTTTTAATTTTAAATCGAATAAGTTTCGGGATAAAGCTGTGTGATAGAAAATTAAAACACATAAAATTAATCAACATACGAAACACATAAAAACTTAATATGTTTGAAAACCAATTCCTCTAGTACTGATAAAAATGTGTTGGTGTCACCTTTTTCCCAAAAATCCAAAAAAATTAAAAGTCTTTTGGCTTTAAATGAATTTTGAATTTAAATGAATTTCATTTCCCCAAAAAATAATAGATTTAAACGATTTTAATCTTAGTTTACAACGTGAAAAACTTTTCCTAAAATTAAGATTGTTTGTAATTGTAATTTCCTTTAAGGCTGTAAGTGAAAAAAGTGTTAGTGAAAAAAATGTAAATGCCGCGGGTGGGATTCGAACTCACATTCGCTGGACGATCGTTTCGATGTTTGTGAAGCATCATCTTCAGCAGCGTATAGCCCGTTTTAAGCCACTGCGGTATATATTTACACAAGTCACTAACCGAAGACATTTATTGATTGTGTGCAGAGTGATTGTTGTCGCTACTTACACATTGCTTTCCTACTTACACGCACTGATGCAGAAGTTTAGCCAAGATATTTTAAAATATCAGAGAAACCAAGGCAAAATCAAAAAAAAAATTCCTAAATATCTCGATAACCATACGAGTAAACCTAAGCATTTATTGGACCTACAAATGTATACAAATTATTTTCAATAAAATATAAAAAATTCAAAGTTTTACAAGGGTTCACATTTTTATTGTTGGTCAGGGTAGTTAACTATGGCTCCCACTGTACGGCTCCAGTGCAGTCTATTACGCTTAAATGTAACAATTTATCTAGTTAAACACGCCAGCTATGCTCGAATGAAATTTCCTGATCCTGATCGTACCTGCCGTTTAAAAGTGGCGGAATTATTTCTATTTTTTTCGTGAAATCCCCCACTGTACTTCTGTTCGCGACCTGGTTCGCCACCAGATTCAACTTTGACTCTCGATCCCAATTTCGGAAGCTCCTCGCTCGCGAGCTAACTCATAAAATTTCGGTTTCCCATTTGTTGCATCTCAGCTACTCTGTTGGTAGTCCATTGCCTCATGTAGGGTACAATCCCCACATATGTCCGTAAATATATGATATATGTGTCTAGCGGAAAAACGCACTTCGGCATCGTCTAATTGTGGCAACAATTATTCCGGCCAATTTTAAGGGTTGCTAAGTAGACAAATGTTATCTCCAAATCGTCAAAAAAACAAAACAAACAAAAATTCAACATTCTTATCTTCAAGTCTTCACCAAAACAAAACACGACAACAATATCAAGTCTCATACCAAATTGAAATATTAAAGTTACAAAAAAATAAAATTAATCACAAAAGAAATTTATCACAATTTATGGTCGAAATATAAATGAATTTGGAAGTGAAGACTACGAGGATTTTTGTTACTAAATACGTTATGGTCAGTTGAAGATTAAACTTTGTGTCACAATGAAATTACTACTCCACATAGCAAACAGAAAAAGTTTTCAGACTTGATTTTCAAATCCTACCATGGAGTAGGATTAACGTCAATTATTCAATATACAGGACATGTCCAATTTGGGGAAGCCGGAAACTATTAGGAATATAATAATGGGATGGTAAAAAGTTTAAAGGTTTTAATGAAATATTTGTTTGGAAAACGGAGCTAAAGGCAATATTGGAATGCGTAAAATGTTTTACAAATATTTTTTGAAAACAAACAAGGCATCGTAAACGCACGCATAGAAATACATACCCTCTTACTGCTTAAACTATATCTCTCGAGACTCGACTCATATATTTCCACACGCAAAATTCGGTTAATAAGTTATTAGCTGTAGGCAATCCACGCACTCGGGAGCAGGATTCAAAGTCGACCCCAATTTTTGGCCACGGCGGTTGGAACATTTTAGAGTCGTCGGCAACGGCGTTTTAATAATTTAACCGGCGGCTTCTGAATTTTTGGCGCGTAATCGTCTAGCTTCCTGTTCGAACGAGTTTGGAAGAAATTGTGGTGGTGACGTCATAATCCGCCCGAACATAATTTAAGTAAATCTTCTATACATTCACCGCCATTTACACCCAAATACCCCATGCCCATGCCAACCTCACCCGCGAAAACCACACTCATTGATACACACACAAGCCCTGCCGACAGAATGGTCGGTGGGCATCAGCGGCCACACTAGAATAAGTGCTTCGCTGTAATTCTCATTCACGTCAATATACCCGGAGTTCTTACCTGTTAAGATCATAGATCTGACGATCCGATTCCGATGGGAATCAAGAGTAAACTTTGCAGTAAACTTTGCAGTCTGACTATTCCACCGTATTGGCTTCGGCTGACTATTCCACCACAGCGGCTTAGGTTAACTATTTCACCACAACAACATAGGCTGACTATTCAACCTTAGCGGCTTAAGCTGACTATTCCATCATAGCGACTTCGGTTGGCTATTCTACAATAGCGACTTCGGTTGACTATTCCACCATAACGACTCTGTTGACTATTCCACCACAACGACTTCGGTTGGCTACTCTACCACAGCGACTTCGGTAGACTATTTCACCATAGTGATTTCGGTTCACTATTCCATCATAGCGGCTTAAGTTGACCATTCTACCATAGCGACTGCGGCTGGGTATTCTACCATAGCGACTGCGGTTGATCATTCCACCATAGCGGCTTCGACTGACTATTCCACCATAGCGGCCTAGGCTAACTACTCCACCATAGCGACTTCGGTGAACTATTCCACCATAGCGACTTCGGTTGGCTACTCTACCATAGCGACTTCGGTGGTTATCGGCTTCGTCAGACTATTCCACCGCAGTGGCTTCGGCTGACTATTCCACCATAGCACTTTCGGCTGACTATTCCCCTAAGCGGCTTATTCTGCCTATTCCACCATAGCGGCTTAAGCTGACTATTCCAACATAGCGACTTCGGTTGTCTATTCTACCATAGCGTCTTTAGTTGACTATTCCACCATAGCGACTCGGTTGACTATTCCACCATAGAGATTTACGTTGACTATTCCACCTCAGAAGCTTCGGCTGACTATTCGACCATAACAGCTTTGGCTGACTATTCCAACATAGCGACTTCAGTTGGCTATTCTACCATAGCGACTTCAGCCCAATAAAACAAGGGCGATTTTGCCCCAACGAATTTGGTACCTCCCATACAAAATTTGTGTGACCGGCTGGTTTGTCGACAGAATAACTCCCGTGAAACAGAACCAATCCTTACGAAATTTGGTATTAGGCAAGATTTCGTCAAACGGCATTCATTTATATAGGTCTGAGTTTTCAACTCCCACGTTGGTACCTCCTATACAAATTTTAGGCAGCTGCAAGGTCGATCGACACGATAACTCCCGTAAACCACAATCGATCTCAATGGAAATTTTTACTGCGCAATCTTTGGTCAAAAGCGTTTTCCATGCCCATTTTTGTAGCTGTTATTGGGTGGACAATTGGCTGGTAGTTACGATAAATTCCCAAAATCCCCATTCTAATGAAATTGGGAATTATAATATAAAATACACTGAGCTATTAAATCTGTGGTCACAAGTCATAACAGCCTAAGTCGATTCTAAAAGTTTAAGCAGTTTAAAGTTTAGCAGTAGAGCACGTAGAGCAGTTTAAAGTTTAATATCTTTACTGGAAATCAGGAGTCGAAGTTTTTGTGATAACTTTGTTACAGATAACAAGGAAACGAATTCTTTTACTTACTTCTTAACAAAAAAAGAGTTGCTTATTTAAGCACGGTGACTTGTCCAATTTTTTTTTCAATTCTGTCCTAACTCGAGTTAGGCTGTTATGGTTTGTGACCACAGAAATATAAGCGAATTTACCAAATTGAAGGTTGTTCGGCTGCACAGAAAAATAACCATATTTTAATGAAACACAGGCCCAAGGGACGACTTGAAGTGAGAGTATGCTTAAGTCTGTTCTTCTGTACTGGTTTGTTTTACCTTTCGTTCGGGCTCTCGAGTCGAATATTGTGATTTCCCTTTTACATCGTTTTCCTACTCTTCATGTGCGGCTCGAAATTGAATACTTTTGAGTTTTATTAAAGACAATTTGAAATATGACACATATTATTTTAAGGATTCCACAGTATTATCAAACTCTTTGTGTCCTTTATAATATAGGTTCGAAATTCCTTTACTTTTTTCAGTTACTTGTGTCTTCACTGAATCCTTCTGTATGCCAGTAGGAAAATGCAAATTTTCTGTCAGTTTTATTTTTAAAATCTGTCAATATCTTTTGACACATGCGAACACACACGCACACACATGCGAAAAGGAGAAAAAATATTCCAACAAACATTGGAATTCACCTGAGTTCTAGCTGGATTAAGTTTCTTTTTTGTAATAGAATATCATGTAGAATACCCAACATCATCACCATCATGGTTATTATCCATTGCGACATCATTATCGTCACCATCAGTGGTCTGTGTTATTGTGGCTATGAATTTTGATATAAATTGAAACTGCCACACGTCCAATGGCGCCAATATATCCATCCATCCAGTCATCCACTCTTTTAACGCGATCCCTTGCTGCACTGCTGCAGCTCCCATCCATCCAGTCGTTCATTCATATTTTCATAGGCTGCTAGGTTGTACGCATACAAACGCGCTGCTACATAAATATTTCAAATGCGGTAAACATCAATACGATGTTTCAAGCCCTGTTTGCCTACAAAATTCCACCTTCTACCAATTGCAGCAATTCCTACTGAAGTGCCAACAAAATCTATTTGTTCGTTTTCCTTCAACCACAGTGGATAGCTAAGAGCTTTTTTCTCAGGAATGAAAAGAAAATCCAATATTGTACAAATTCCCAATACATATGTATCTAGAGGCGACTTTGAGATGGATGTGGGGCTCCCAATTATATGGCCGATCCAACTCCATTTTCTTCTATCTGTGTTCAATTCAATGGGACTGGTACTAGTTAGTGCATTCCAAGAGTACTTCATTAGAAATTGTATTAGATATGGAGTATTAGTGTCATGCAACGATTGATTAAAATTTTGACCTTCTTCATTGTCATTTTCGTCAAGCTCCCAGTCATACAACCGTACAACAGTACTGACTTCACACTGCAATTGAATATGCGCAATTTCGTCTTTTCGAGAAGACTTGGTGCAGGTTTAGGAATGCAATGAATTCCAAGTCTTCAATTGAGGAGCCATCAGCTGAGTGGAGAATTGCGGGCTGTGCGCATACGCATTAGCTTTGTCGTCCTAATATTTGTGCTCAATCCTACTTTCCTCGGATTTTGGGAGAGGCTGTTTAACTTGGCCTCGACGTCATCAAATTTTTCATCTGAGTAGACATATGCCATCTGCGTAGTTGATACTATATAGATGTTCTTCCATATTGTCGAACGGTGCTTCTGCATTAGTCTTCTCCATTATCTCGCCCATAAGTGAAAGCAATTACATGGGGAACAAGACACATCCTTATAAGACTTCCTTAGATGTGATGAAAGGTTAGGTCCCATTAAAACGAGCCTTATACGCTGCATCTTTGTACAGTTCACGGATCATGTACACTATATTTTATAGGGTCTCCCTTTTGGTCAATGTGGACCACATTCAATTAGGGTGTACACAATCAACCGTTTGTTCGAAGTCTGCGAATAGTAGATACATAGGCAAGTGTAGCTCAACTAATTGTTTTCGGATTATACGGAGTGTGCTCACGTGGTCGACACACCAGTCCTGAAACCCGACTGCTGCTTCCGCATAATTTGCAACACCACCGGCGAGATCCGCTGCAGTATAAGGGTCGACATTACTTTGCCTAGCAATATAATACCTCTACAGTTCCTGCACAGCGTTAGATCACCTTTTTCCCAATCACTCTTTCCACTCCATACGGATTTTGTTGTCTACACGCTCACAAAAAGGGCCTCTGTAACATATTCTCCGAAATATATTCAGCTGGAACCAAGTATCTGTTTGGAACATACTTCAAACGTTCATATATTTGCAAGTCCCAAACACACTTGGCAAACATGTATGATTTTACGTGGACACAAATGCGTTCTTCATCCCAAACTACTATATATACTTACGTAGAAGCATTCGCGTGTTTCACCCAAACATTCATATACTTACGTGGAAATATGTTCGTATTTCCTCCTACACATAATAATGTTTAGAAACGAACAATTGTTTGAATTAAATATAATATTTATATCATTTGTTGTAATTAATTTTATCAATATAAATCCACATTTATAAATAATTAATACAATAAATTAAAACATTTTAAACGGCCCTTTTTACAGTTACTTGCATTGAATGCATTATTTGTTTTTTGTTTTCATGAAATGAGTTCTTTTGCTTCTGCTTTCTTTGTTGTCTCTCACATTTTTGTTTTCAGAAGACATAAATTGTCCACGGTTCTGATTTTCTCAGTAAAGGCTCAGATAGAGAAAGGGTTTCACGTTGTTTGCCTTTTCAGTTTCTTTCCTCAAAATCGTTTCTCCCTTTAATAGCACATATACGCTCAAAAATATCGGCTCCAGCAACATATTGCAGGAAACATATACATGTTTGCAAGCGCTATTTTCATGAATTGAAGATCTGGTGCTTTTTTGTTTCTTTGTTGTCTATCTCGTATTTGTTTTTAGCGGTGTTCAACAAAAAAGTGACGTTTGGGTCTCAAAAACATATATTATTTCCTATTAATCATTGTGTCTCAAACATGTTATATTGAATAGTAAACACGAAGTGTTTGGGCACAACTATAGTATATTTGCGACAAGCTACAAACACGTTATATTTGCATCCAAACAACAACAAAAATACAGATTTTTCAGCGTGTATGAAACATAGAATCTAAAACAGAAGCATCATCATCATCCATTTATTCTTTTTTCAGTGATAAAGCGCTTTTGATATCCTCTATCCCATGAACCATTGGCGACTGAAGACATGAAACTTCATCTGCAATTTACACGTGCATTTATGAATCACTGACTGAAAGAATGGTGGGAAAAATACCGATACACACTTACAAGATGAATTCTCTCGTTGCCCCTCTTTTATTATCTTGCTCTCGAGAGAGCGTAAACAGTGCAACAAACACAGCTGTATTTGTATTACAAACCCATAAATATTTGGGTCGCAAACACATATATTATAACATATTAATCGTTCACAAGTATATTGTATTTGCGACGAGCTCCAAAAACACGTTATATTTGTATCCAAACAAAAAAAAAAACGACAGATTTTTCAGCGTGTATCCATGCACTTCTGATGACCGGCGTGAGGACATCTGTTAAGGTTGACTTACCGTATTTCAAAAGCTCCGCTGGAATATTATCTGGACCAGAAGATTTGTGATCCTTAATTTTTCCCAGTGCCGCCTCAATCTCTTCTGGCAACGGAGGTTCCGTTGAAATATCTCTTCTCGGGTTGCGACGTGAGTATACTGCCGAAGGGGTACTATCTTCATCATCCGGAAGTCTAGATTGTGTTGCTAAGAATACACGCCATCGCTCCAGTTGCTGATCTATTGATGATATCTCCGTACCGTCATTAGCATTTAACGATGCAGTAGTCCTTATGTTGTTTCCGCTCAGCTTTTTTTTTGAAGAGCACACGAGACGTAGGTTATCTGCATTTGCAGCTTTTACGGTTTCCTCCATTATATTCTTCGAATAATTGTCATAATCTGAACGGACAATGTACCACACTCTATGTGCTAATTGTCTCTTCAATGGTGTCTTCGATCTTATACGCTTATTGTGCACGATTACGAATTTCGATCCAGGATTCTTCAATAATCCAAGGCTTATTCACACATATCTTCTCACCAAGTATCTGCATGGTTGTTTACTAGAGCGGTCGCACAATGCCTAATCACGTAGTTTGACTGTCCTGTGCCAAATTGGAGAGTAGAGTTTGATCGTACATCATTCATGTGGATGGGTTCTGCAGAGTGTCCGTATTGTATTTTGCGATTTAGCCTCTAATACCGTTGACAACCGCTGGACGCAGACGGAATGTGCCAACATCTTGTGGTCGCTATCAGTATCGGCCCACGTCTAGTTTTTTAACGTCCAGTAGGGCGCCTTCGGTGGTGCAATGGTTAGTATGTGCGCCTCTTGAACATGAGAGCCTGGGTTCGATCCCTCTCTGACCATCTTACAATTTCTTTCGGCGGCGGCCACTACTCACAGTGACGGCGACACTACTGAGTATTTAGCCTTGAAAAAGCTTCTGAAAATAGCGTTCGGAACCGGTGTAAAATTGTAGATACCAATCGGTTAGTGTAAAACCTAGAAAGCGCACATCTCACTGGTTGTGAGAAGCTCTCCCCAATTCCTTCATGGGATGTAATTGGAAACCATTTATTTTTAATATTTAAGGAACCAAGTAATATCTTGCTGGCATGAATATGGTCAATGTTATTGAAGGGTTGTCCACCAGGGGATTCCCATGTATAATTGTGTATATTTCTGTAGGTAATTTCGTTCTACCCGTAAACATTTCATGGCGAGTACAGAAGTCAATGAGCCTGACACCAATGTCATTCTCCCCAGTTCCAAGACCATGTCATCTCATGGAGTCGTGTAGGTCGTTGCCCTCTTTGGCGTAGAAGTCGCCCAGAAATATTGCAATGTCACCAATTGACAAGGATCTTACAGCTAAATTCACTTGGCTATAGAACTCGCCCTTAACACTGTCCTCATCAGGCTCAGTAGGTGCATACGCCTGTTCCACAGAAATCCTGGGGAACTTCGAATAAAAACTCGTAATGACAATGCGATCAGATATGGCCTTGTATGACATTAGAGCATTTCTAGGCGCAGAAGAAAGAAGAAGGCCGACTCTGTTTCTACGTTCCGTATCATTGCTGGAGTAAATATAGCAGTGACTAGATGGTAATTGAGAAATCCCACTATTAAACCCAATGCGCTTTGCCTAGGGCGCCTAGAATGTCCACTTTTTAGCATTCCAGAATTCGTCAAACCTCTTGTAGTCTCGATTTTCGGAGAGAGTTCTTACATTTCAGGTACCAATCATAATTCGTTCTTTAAAGCCAAAAGTCGTTATCTGAATTTATTGACATTTCTACAATGTTTGAAATTTAGGATAAGGGATTCATTAGACCACCGCATCCAATCCTAGTACTGGGGACACCAACAGCCTCTAGGCAGGTATACACCCTGTATTAGGGAGGTACTTGTATCGCCTTTCCAGTCTATATCTGTAATGGTTAGTAAACTGCAGGGCACCTCGAGCAGGATGTGGCTCTTCACCACGCGCTACGGTCTTGGCAGGAACTTTTTCTGTCCCTGTTTACTACCATCTTTGCACTTTCCCCCCAATACCTTCCCAATCCCTTCACTTTGTTTTAAGAATATTTAAATTCAGAAACCCTTGCGAACCACTGTTTAAATAAATTCCTCTGACATTCCACCACTTAGTCAATGTAAGGACATTTCTGTCCAAGTAACTCTACACTAAATAATCTAAAAAAAATAAGACAACTGTCATTCGTGAGCAATGTGCGCTTCCAGCTACTACTTGACCCCCTTGCTCATTACCTCTGATTTGCATGTAGATGTCTCCCGTTGTGCGACCATCCGCACAGACTCTTGTGACACCTGTCACTTTTGAATTTTTATGATTTTATTCGGTTTGGATTTGCCGTAAACAGTTCTTTCAACTCCCCAACTCGTAGTACATTCTCTGGCCTGATGTGGTTGTTGCTGCTTCTGCTGCGGCTGCTGCTGGGATCAGGATGTGCGTTATGATGGTCTCACTCAGACAGGGCAAACGGTGTTGATTGAATGGTAGGAAATTCCATTTTAAACAAATTGTCGATTATTTGTCATAGCAGGTTGTATCTACATGTGTAGTAGGGTGTACTGAAAAAGTTTTGTTTTTGGAATTTAAAATCGGGTTTCATACGAGCCTATTGGAAATCTGAATAATTTAAAAAAAAAATTTCGTGATGAGATTTGGGCAAATCAAAAAATTGCTGTTCTGAATTTTCTTTGCGTGATGACCGATATTTTTGTTTTTCATGTTAATGTAAGAGAAATTCATATGAATCTTTTTCAAGAAACATTTTTCCATGTGAAAATCGTTGGTTTTGATGAAATACGAGAACATTCAGAAAAGCACACTCACTGACATGAAACGTTTCGACCTCTACGACTAGTACATCATCAGATGTCCAACTACTGTGCCTGAATTGGTGCCGCAGTCCGAATATCATGCCCGTATATACAGGGTGGTCCAAATGCAAGTAGTTTTCTAGAAATTAAATTCAGGGTGGAGCTCGGTATTTTGCTTATTTGGGAATGAAATAAAAAAATTATGAACCTTAGAAAAATTTATTTTATATTTTAATTATATTGAACAGTAAGGGAATTTTTAGATCACAAATGTCGACCTTCGCTATCCACACACTGCTGCATACGTTTTCTGAAGTTTTCATGAACTCTAACAAGCATGTCGCCTGGTATTCTGCCAATTTCAGCCTCAATATTGTTAATTAGGTCTTCCAAGATGTTGGGATTGTTGATGTACACTTTCCACTTCAAGTAACCCCGATGGAAAAAATCGCATGGGGCTAAGTCTGGTGAGCGTGCCGGCCAGTTCACATAACCCCTCAAAGAGATAAGCCGTCCAGGAAACATTTGCCTCAAACAATTCGTGGTAACCCTCGCTGTGTATGCAGTGGCACCATCCTGTTGGAACCATGTATCCTCTAATTGCATTGCCTCAAGAGCCGGCTGAAAAAAAATCCTGTATCATAGTCAATTACCGTTCGGAGTTCACAATTACGGCAAGAGGGTTATCCTGGAAAAAGTAAGGGCCAATGATGCCTACTCGTGATATGGTGCACCACACAGTGACGAGGTCCGAATACAGAGGTCTCTGGTGAAGATTTCTGGGGTTTGTTTCACTCTAGTACCGCATATTTTGTTTCTTTACACACCTTGCAATCCACTACAATGATCGAGTGCGCATTTAAAAAATACGCTTCAACACAAAATTACCTTTCCTCACGTGTTCCAAGCATGATGGCAACTGAAAGGCAGACGAATACAAACCTCCCGTCAGCCATTATAAGCCACTCACACTCTCCACTCTCTTCGACCAACAGTACCGCAACAGCCTGTAGTTCAAAAAAGAAAATTACCGCGCTCCACCTTGTATAATGATCTAAACGTCGTTTATGTTGATGTAAAGGGTTTTTCAATAAGAGCGCTACAAAAGTTTTTTTAAATAAAACAAATCCGGTTTTATATACCAATGAAATTCTTTATTCCCGTGAAAGTACGTTCGATGCCATTATGTATAGAACTCGATTTCTTTTGCATGGCCACCACGGGCACGCTTGCAGAAGTCCAGACGCTGAACCCAATTTTCAACGGTTTTCAAGCTTAAATCGGCCGATACTGCTGCAATTTCACGTTCGATATTCGTACGAAGTTCATCAATCGTCGCTGGCTTGTTGGCATAGACCATAGACTTGACGTAGCCCCACAGGAAATAATCTAACGGCGTCAAATCGCACGACCGAGGCGGCCAATCGACAGGGCCATTTCGTGAGATAACACGTTCACAAAACTTGGTTTCCAATAAACTGATTGTGGCATTCGCTGTGTGGCTTGTGGCGCCATCCTGTTGGAACCACATGTCCTCCAAGTCCATATTATCCAATTGGGGCCAAAAATATTCGGTTATCATTGAACGGTAGCGATTCACATTCACAGTAATGTGCCGGTCTTGATCATCACGGAAGAAGTACGGCCCAATGACGCCGCCGGCCCATAAACCGCACCAAACCGTAATTTTTTCGGGATGCAATGACAACTCATGGATTACGTGTGGATTGCTGTCGCATAACGCATATTTTGCTTATTGACGAAGCCATTCAGCCAGAAATGAGCCTCATCGCTGAAGATGATTTTCCAATGAAAATCCGAATCATTTTCAAGTTGTTGCTCAGGTCAAGCGGCTTCAGTTCTTGCGTCAATTTGATCTTGTAAGGATGTAGGCCAAGATCTTTTCGCAAAATTCGCCACAACGACGTCACAGAGATGCCCAACGCTTGAGAACGACGTGTGAGAGACACATTTGGACTTTCTTGAACTGAAGCCTCAGCGGCAGCAATATTCTCGACACTACGGGCACTTCTTTGTCTCACTGGCACGGGAACATTTTGTACTGTGCCTGTGGATTCAAATTTTTCCACTAGACGCTCAATTGTTGATCTGGTAGGACGATTATGACGACCATAAATGGGACGTAGCGCTCTTAAAGTTGAGGCCACTGACTCCAAATTTCGATAGTAAATTTTAATAATTTCGACTCGTTGTTGGCTCGAATATCTTTCCATGATGAAATGGCAAACCTTACTGAAGAGAAATGTCAAAAGAGCGGGAAAAAATATGGCGTCGTTTGCTGTCCCTATCGATTTACTTTGGTAGCGTCTCTGTTGAAAAACCCTTTATGGCCTTATTGGAATCAAGAGATATTCCCATTATTTATGGAACACGATTTCATTCATGTGGCTGCTGCAACTGGCTTCACAGTACCTCATCCTGTCAATCCAATTTCCAAGACTTTGTTGACGGTTCCTGGTTATATCTCACCATTGTCTCGGACGATATTCGCCTTAAGGGTGTGGATCTGTTCTGGATTATTCCATAATATCGTTATTTAACGCCACCCTACAATAAAACGTATAAAGGGATCAAACCTCAGCTCCGAGACGCCTAATTGGCATCGCCAAGACGACTGATAAAAGGATACCCGAAATTAGTCCGCAAAAGATTGATTGTTTAATGGGTTGTGTGACATGATGATTATCCAATTTCATACCCTCCATTTCAGTCCATCAAAAGTCCGTAATTATGGCTCTGTAGCGCTCGCCGTTTCCAGCAGAATTTTCGAATAAATGGGCGCAAATGAAGCCATCACTCCAAAATCCACACCAAACGGTGACTCTGTGTGGATGCATTGGCTTCTCCATAATGACGTGCGGAGTTTCCGAACCCCAGATGCGGCAATTTTGTCTCAGAAATATGATCGTAAAATATGATTTTACGGCCAAATTCGATGTCCGATTGGAAATTCTGTAAGGTTCAAACTGATAATATAGAATTACTCCCGAAATCGTTACCCATTAACTTGGTCCATCGTCTTACCCAATCGTCTACAGACTTGTTCGTTCTATTCTTCTGACACGATCTCTATTAAATTTCTATACTGACTACTACAATATCTTTAAAGTTGTGTCAATAACAGGCACCCTAATTTACATTCATATAAATGTAAGTGTAAATGTTTTAGTGGTTGTCAATCATTTATTCCTTACACAACCCCCGGCCTTAGTCGTGGTAAAACATGTAAATCAAAAAGTTGTTAAAGTTGTTTAAATTTTCATCATTGGTTTAACCTCGAGTCCAAGTCCATTGATGTTATAATAAATAAACGCTCGATAGTCCTGCGTTCATCTGTCCGTCGTAGAGTTCATCCAGCCAGTCAGTAGGACCCAATCAGTTGTAGTCTTGCGTCAGTGTCAGTGTCATTTTGATAAAGTACATATGATATATTTTGTGAAAAATCGTGTCCTGCATCAATTTTCATTGTGTGATGTTTTATTGTGTTTCTTTTTGGTGTCATCCTTTTGAGGAAATGGTGATTTATTAAGTTTGAAACATCACACAAAAATGGGAGACAATTGGGATGAAGGGAACATACATATTTTTAAGGACTACACAAAATTGAAAACAATTTTTAGAGTTAGATGAAACAAAATAACATTACACATGAAAGGAACCTATTGGGTGGCTTAACCAGTGCATGTTAAAAGTGTGCGACTAGTTTGCATAAAACATAGGTTCAAACCAATCATCTCTTCGTTTGGTATTGCTTAGTACCAGCAGTACTGTCAATCATATGAGAAACCATGGGAAAGCATATGAGGCACATTGTCGTCCACAACCGTTGTCAAAATCATCAAATGCGTGTAGAGGGTTTAGAACAACATACAATATTATCCAACTTTTACTTTACTAATAACCTTTATGATTTCAAAACCATTTTATCGCGCCGAAATGCCTTTAGTTAGATTCAATTTTTGCTGCACGGCACAAAAACTAATACCAGGGGCCATGAAAATGAAAATTTCACTCGAGAATCAAAAGCCATACGAATTACTCAGGCGTCCAACAAGACCACATCATAAAATTGCAAAAACAGTGGGAAAGGAACTCGTAAAATTCAAAAAAAAGTCAATGCTCCCACCGCCATAAATATACATGCAACGTTATATTTTGAGCACCATGTGTGGTATGATAATTTAAACACATCCAGTGTCTCGAAGAAGATAAATACCGATATTTCCACATGTGAATACTTCAATTTGCTGATACTTTCAGGTATTGACAGCCGGTCTCAGGAATCGATATCATTTTCATGTTTCTACTTAACAACAATTAATAACTTATCTTCAATTTAGCACTACACGCTGAAAAATCTGTCTTTATTATTGTTTGGATGCAAATATAACATGTTTGTAGCTTGTGGCAAATATAGTGTTATTGTGTCCAAACACATTGTATTACATGTTTGAGACACAATGTTAGGGGGTTATAATAAATGTATTTGTGACCCAAATGTGACTTTTCGGAAAACTGCTGAAAACATAAACGTGACAGACAACAAAGAAACACATAACCAGCAGATCTTCAATTCTCCAGGGTCCCGTACTCTCCAGCCACGGAGAATAGGCTGCAAATCTGGAGAAACCCAAGCCCAAACTATTCAAACCCAAGCCCAAACTATTCATTGACTCTTTATTGAAAAATTTAAGAATATGTATTATATTTTCCCGAAAAGGTTCGTTTAAAGAGAGGTATTTCTTTTATTAAAGCCAAGGTACAATTTTTAAGAAGAAGTACTTTCTGTAAGAGAAAGAGTATAATTTTTTTGAAAAGAAGTACTTTTTTAAGAACAGCTACATTTTAAACAAGTGGTACTCTTTTTAGGGAAAGCTTATTTTTTAAGAAAATTTGTTTTTTTCCAGAAAGGCTACTTATTTCAAGAAAAGAAAAGAAAGGGTATTATTTTACATTTAAGAAAAGGGTTTTTTATAAAAAATTATATTTTTTTTTGGAATTTGGTCCCTTTTTTCAAGAATATGTAAGTTTTTAAGGGTAGATACTAATCTCAAAATATGTTTTTTTTTGTTTCACAAAAAAGGTACTCTTTAACGAAAAGGTAGTTTTTTAAGAAAAGGCAATTTGTTTTCAGAAAATGTACTTTTTTAAGAAGTGGTACTTAGTTTAAAAAATTACTTTTTGTAAGAAAAGGTACTTTTTGTATGAAAATTTAAGTTTTTTTTAAGCAAAGGTACTTCTTTAGGATAAGGTATTTTTTTTTTAAGAAAATGTACTTTATTTAAGAATATGAGTAGGTTGTTTTTTTTTGAGCAAATTCACAAAAAAGGCACTTACTTAAGAAAATTTTCTTTTTTTTAAACTTCCTTCTAAATTTACTTTTTATTGGGTTCAAAACTACAATATATACTAAATATTGGTTACAGGCTCCACCTAGAATACTTCCCATTTAAACAAGAAATTTGCCAACATGTGTTAGTCCAGACACAAACCAAAGCAAAAGTACCCAATATAGTTAATAATACTGGGTTGTAGCATAAGAGCGTTAAAAAAAGTTTAATTTTAATTTTTTTTCATTTTTCCCCCATACCGCAACGTGCGATAAGGAACTTCGTTACAAAAAAAAATCGAAAAAATTAAATAAATCTCAAATTTGGTCTAATCATCATAGTTGCAAATATTTTTAAGTTCTGTAAAATTCGATTGTAGCCTAAGAGCCAAAGATTATTCGGAGTTATTTAAATTAACAATCGGATAATCGGGTATGTTTAGAAAATATTCCAAAATGTACCTACTACTAGTACTTTTATTAATTTACCATTTTAAAGACAATGAAAAATCTGGATTTTCTTTCTATGATTATTAAACACATTTTGTCGTAGTTGTTTATAATGGGCTCAAAAACTTTTATATTTTTTTTTTTTAAAAAAATTTCTGATATTTGCCTTTTTTGGATATTGAAAATCGAAAAGAAATATTTGTTTTTTCCACTTTATTGTATATCATACAGTTTTATGAGGTATTGCACTCAAATTTGATTCAATAAAAAGAGTTTCTTAGCGTTAACACAACTTCTAAGGTTTCTTTATAACTACACTGGAAAAATAATTGATAATCAGTGAAAAGGTTCCATCAATAGTTGATGTAAAATTTCAGTCATTCAAAAAAACTTTTTTTAAAATTAGTGGTGATGTTGTTTTTTTTAAATTTTTTCATCATCATTGAATTTAAGATTTTTTTAAATCATTTTGATGAATTTTTGTGATGAAAAACCGCGATGATTATTTTCTTTAGAATTTTCTATACAATTAGCTCTTATGCCCCCTAGTTATTTACAATCGTCTCGTCTAAATTATATTAACGTTTTGTTGAACCAGCTTTATTCGTTGTTGTGCGGAGATAATCCTATCAGCGGCTGCGCATGCTGGGAAAGCAGACTGTTCGAATTCCGGCCGGTTTTCCTTCTGGTTGCGTCGTTTATTGTGCCCAAGATGTATCTACATCAGGTGCAAGCATTATAACAGCTGATTTCATTATTTTCAACACGTTGTGATACGGACTTGTCAAATTCAAATGTATTTTAATTTTGTACGTTTTTCTTTTCAGTTTTATTTCGATTATTAAAGGAAATTGTTTAACTTTTATTTATACCCCACATACCTGAACAATTGACAGTGCAAAAAATATCTTTGGACAGCTCTCAAATTTCCAAACCTAAGGCCTGGTTCACACTCGTCATTTAAAAGCTTATTTTAAAAGCTCACAGAAAAATTTCGTATTAAATGACATTTAAATGACAAACATGGGGCATTTAAAGTCCATTTAAATTGAGAATTTTCAGCAGTGAAACTGGGGATAAGTGTTTTCAATGTTCTCCCCTCTGGAATTAAAAAAGGAAAGAGTGCAACTGGGATTCCCTGAATTTTGAGTTAACGTAATTAATACGTTGGATTGAACTAAAGTTTGAATACTATTAATGCAAAAATATTTTAATACAACGAAATACAATTAAATGAAAATACATTATATTAATTGATTATAAAAAATAATCATGGACAGGGTATGGGACTGTCCGTAGAGATGGAAAGTTTCTGATAGCCATTCACTTGGGAGTGGTTAGAAATGATTCCTTCATTGGGAAGTCCAAGCAGCTCACTACTTCCACACAGTATGTCCTGGGCAACGGCTTTATCGGAAACCTTCGTTAGCTAGCTAGAGTGAGAAGGCGAAACAAATGACCAGTGCGAAATGGTTTATGCGATCACTCACACGTCTCAGGCTGATTAGGTGACACTATCACTGAACCTCTTCGAACGAGTGGACATATTCTTCTGTCCTTTCAAAGCCGATGAGCCAACACCCCTGGCCAACGACGGATCAAAGCTGAACAAACCTAAAGCCAGTTTCGATTAACTGAATTCTGGTCAGCGTCTCATCGATAATGGGCGGCTGAAACTTACTCATCCTGGTAGTAGCTAAAATGCAAACCCCGGTGGGGTAGTAGCTAAAATGAAAACCCGGTGGTAATAAACGAACAGACTAGAGTTCTGTAGTTCACGAACGAACTAGTTCAATTGAACGATTAACTCTTGTGAACTACATGAATTAGTTCACACTGTTCCGCTCTTTTGTTTCAGTATTTCGTTTTCTTCCACAATATCTTGTATTTCAGTTGTGCTGTTCTCTCCCTTTCTTTATTTGGTTCGTGCTCTCTTTCTCACACTACTAAATGTTTATAGAATTAATGTGTAACCGTGCTCTACACATCAACTGCAGCCATGGCTGATCTGGTATAGGGTAACGCAGTAGGATTTGTTGTTATGGGCACCTACAACATTGATTCTGTTGTTATTTTATGACTCTAAATGTCAAATTCAACACAAATACATTTGACCAAACTGTATTTGACAGATAGAGTCATAAGAACACAAAATCAGCTGTTCTAATGCGTTAACCTCTACTAGATTAGATCAAAATATAAAATCATTACAGCAACTCAACTATTTCAGAAGTGGAACAACCCGATCGCTGTATCAAGTAATTTAGTGTAAAAAGTTATCACAATATGTATCCAAATCGCTTTAGAAATCCGCTAAAAGGAACAGCTCTTTGCGATTACTTACCCCGATTGAATTAAATCACCAAGTTGAACTGAAATAAGATCTTCAGCTCACAGCTCATATGAACTGAAATGAAACAATGAACTTGTGAACTAAATTCTCTTGAGCTGAACTAAAAAGAGCGCTCACTTGAATGAACTAAAATTCCCAACTCTAGAACAAACCCTCTAACTGTTGACGACCCTCTCAATCGTTATAAGGACCACGATTTAAGGATATGTACCTAGAACGTAAGAATACTATACAGGATGGGTGCCACATTCCAACTGGCGGATGTCCTCAAAAAATATAAAGCTGACATCACAGCTATCCAGGAAGTGGGATGGACAGAATATGGTTGAACCAGAAATAAAAACTGAGATATTTACTGCAGCTGCCATGAGCGAAAGCTCGAATTCGGGTGCGGATTTACAGTTGACCAGAATCTGCGGCACCTGGTTTCAAGGTTTAACCCAGTGAATCAACGCATATCCACAATTCGCATCAAAGCGATATATTTCAACATCGCGTTAATTTGTGTTCACGGACCGACAGAGGATAAAGACCACGAGGTCAAAGAATCATTTTATGAGCGTCTGGAGGAAATATTCGAACGCTGCCCTTACCACGACATTCTGATTATTCTAGACGATTTTAATATCAAATTAGGAAAGCAAAGTGTCTTTCAACCAACCATCAGTAATCATAGTCTACATGATACCACCTCCGATAATGGAATGAGACTGATAGACTTCGCCGCTATAATGAACATGGTAGTTAGTAGCACACGATTTCAGCATAAGAACATTCAAATGGCGACCTGGATATCTGCTGATAAGAGGACGAAGAACCAGATTGATCATTTGGTAATATAAGTAGATGGCAGGCACTCTTCTAGTGTAATTGACGTGTGATTCGAGGTGCCAATATCGACTTGGATTATTACCTGGTGGCTGCGATAGTTCGCACTAGATTGAGCAGGGCGACAAACGTACGAAGGCGAACACGGGAAAAGCTAGATATCGACATGCTGCAAGTACCGGAGATATCAAAGGCTTATTAGCAAAAGCCCACTGTCTTGCTAGAGGAGAATACCCCCTGCGGAGGGCCCAGAAACCGCAGTGGAAGCACATCTCTCATTCTTTGGAAACCGCTGCAAGGACTGAACTTGGCTATCAAAAACCACAGAAGGATAAACCATGGTACGACGAAGAATGTCGCATTGCAATTGATCAGAAAGACGCTGCACGTATGGCAACGAAACAGTCAGTTACAACGCGTGCTGTGAGTGAGGGAGGAAGGAAACCCAGCTATTTAGGCGGATAAATGGCAGTGGGAGCAGAGACAGAGAGAGTGAAAAGACCGAAATGTGCAGGCTGAAAATTTTCCAGATGGTAAGAAGGTCAAATAACTTGTCGAATAATGGGCTGCCCTCCTGCAAAGATGGGAACGGGAAAGAACAGATGTGCTTAAATTGTGGAGATACCACTTTTCAGCACTACTCCATTCAGATTCTTCCATTGAAGATCAAGAGGTAATGATTGTGGATGACAGTGTAGATTGTATCCATCGCATATAAGGTCATGTCGCGCGTATTATATGTGAATGACTAAAGCCAATTGTTGAAAAACCGACTGGACTTTACCTGTGTTTTTTTAGACCAGGCAAGACCACGAATAACCAAATATGCAACCTTGCATAAGGGAAAAGACCAACGAAAAGAAACTCGATATCTACTATCTTTTGTCGATTACAAAGCTACTTTCTATAGGCCCATGCGGGGAAACTTGTACTTTCGTGCAATCTCCTCAACATCTTAATGGAGATGATAATGACAAAAGTAGCAGTAAATATGCACAAGACCCTTAACACAACAGTCAGATGGTGCTGGCGTATGCTGACGACATAGACATTAACGAAAAAGAATCAGCGAAGGTGGGTCTTGTTGTTTATGAGGGCAAGGCAAAATGTATGGGGTGAACGACTAGAGAAACCTCTCGACTTGGTCGGCACTTGAACGTTGACAATCGATTTAATTTTGAAGTGGTAGAAGAATTTGTCTATCTTGGAGGAGACGAGAACAACGACAAGAAGATAAGATAAGTAGGAGAATTGTGCTTGCAAGTGGATGCTATGCAGGCCATGCTGAAAGAATGGTCCCAGCAACATATTGCACGAACCATGTACATGTTTGCAAGCATTGACTCATGAAATGGAGATCTCATGCTTTTTTATTTCGTTGTTGTCTGTCACGTTTTTGTTTTCAGTAGATTTCAACCAACAATCCCACAAACATGTAATATTGGACAGCAAACACTATGTGTTTGGACACAAGTATAATTTATTTGTGACAACCTACAAGCACGTCATATTTGCAACCAAACAACAACAAAAAACGGATTATTCAGCGTGTATATCCTAAGTTTGTATTCACGTTTCCATTTGCACGCGCTTCTAAAATGTGGATGAGGATACGAAACGGATGCGATTATTCGACCCCTGGCTATGAAGAGATCAGGGTTCGAATTGGCTGCCTCACGAGCCCTGAGTCAAACTTATACATGTCGGAGTCCAGCTCGCGAGCGTGTTCTGAAATTTCTACTTCTTAGCTCTAGTGCGAGCTAATATGAACTCTGATTCAAATACCATGCCAAGAAGGCATAACTTGGAATGGGTGTCTTTGTGTCGTCGTATAAAATGAGTCTTTTAACAGTCACTCTTCCACTGCTCTTAATTATATATTATATTATAAATTCACACTGTAGCAGGAATCTCTTGTTTAGAGATTTCGACTAAAATAACAACTGATTATTGTATAGGAAAATAAATGTTTGGGTAAACGAAATCTCGGAACATGAGATTTCAATTGGAGTGTGTCCAGGTCATTGCCTAATTTTCATTTTACCTAGTTATCATACTTCTTCCCGTGCAACAGCACTTAGTACAACATACAACCGTTTCCCGGTTTCCTTCCTTAATTTCAAAAGTGGAAATGTAACTCGTGTCAATTTATTGTGGATATGCGGAGCAGTATTCAATTGTGGGATGGGTCGACAGTTGTCCAGCATTATCGCAACAATTATTGAAACAAACATTGCAATTGTTCGCTCCACGACAATGAAACTCAAAAACCAACCACACAAAGAACCAACTAACCGACCGACCACCCAACCCAACGTTCGTTGCTAGAGAACTCCTGAAAATAACGATAATATTTGGAATTCTTGCCAAATAAAAATAAAAATGAGCTCCAGCTAGGACTGGCCGTATTAATAGAGGAACCACTTTAGGGCAAGGGTGTAAAGGAACAGAATGAAAACCATTAAATCTATGGAATCCGTGTGTGCATCCCACGGTGGCGTCCTCCTCCAACAATAAGCCGGTATACAAATAATACGAGTACAACAAATGACTAAAACGAATGTGGAAACCCCAAAAACTTGTAACGTAATGTCGTAGTATAGACTCGAATACCGTTTACGGATGGCGCGCGTAGTCATACCGGCGTAATGTATGGATTCCCTTCTACAAAAACCGGCAACACGTTGGTTACATTTGTTGTTGGTGTTATTTTGGCCAAGCCAAGTTAATGAAATTGACAAGAACAGCTGAGACGACGACAACGGCAAAATTCATGTCAGTCTTTAGTATGGGATGTCATTCAGATGCGGTTGATTCAATACGCACGACCGGCTGTGACATCGACTCCAAATGAACTCCATTGGAGAGGATAGAATGTTTGACTGGCGCATGCCCATTGCGAGCAGCATCCAAAGGAATCCCACAAAGAGGAAGAGGAGATATTAGAGACGATGATACTATGCAGCATCCAGATACGAGGTGAGTATAGGTATCAAAGAATACAATTTTCCTAACTATTATATGATGTAAATAATAGGAGGAAGTATGTAGCCATCGGTGGGTATGATTTTATACATTAGAACGCAAGTATTATGCCAGCGCTGACAATTGTAGCTTAGTTGCCCATAACATCGCATAGCAAATCTTAACGGTTATGCCTTGAGAAGCTTTTTTATGGCTAACCACTTGTTAGTGTCGCCGTCACTAAGCGAAGTGCCAGTCGCCGAGTGAAAAGAAATGTAAGAAGGTCGGGGATTGAACTTACCTTCTTATGTACAAGAGCCGCGTTTGCCAACTATTGCACCACCGACCGGAACTTTAATCCATCCATTCAGAGAACTAATTGTTTGAAGAGATCTTGCAGCAACCGTAAATTCGTTTGTCGCCACAACCGAATTGAGGATGTCAGGACTGAATTCAGTCCCCACAACTAAAATTCGGTTCAAACAACCTCGTTTCATAATTCATTCGATTGTGACAACTGAGTCATCAAGTTTATTCGTCCTGTCACCTAAATTTTTTATAATTTACGAATTTGGTATTTATTCGAATGCAACAACCGGAATTTTCACCAAATTTGGTTGGAGCAATCGAATGTGTCATCGATTCAGGTGCAACAACCGAATTTGACATCAATTCGGTTGCAACTATTAAATTTGGTATCAATTCGGTCACCGAGTTTAGCCGTCAGTCGGTAAAAATTAACGAGTGTGCGGTAAGTTCGGTTCCTGTAACCGAATTTCTCAGGAATGCTATTGGTACAACCGAATTGATTTTCAATGCGGCTACGACAACAGAATTCTATATATTTCAAACATGACATTGGCAATTCTCAAAACAAATTCTTTATTAAAAAAGTTAAAGAATGTACAATAGTTGCAGTCGCGGTGATTCGAAATTTTTTGGTAGTTGAATAAATTAAAATTCTCAATTCTACATTTACCAGGCAATGCAAATTGGAATATGATTTACATTTTAATTTAAAAATACAACGTTATTGTTAAATTTAAACACACCTGTGAAATTCAATTCAATTCACATCATTTCAATTCAATTAATTTGACTTAACATAAGCCAATTCAATTCAAATGTCAATTTTGACCTATGTAAATTCTGTTCTGACAACCTCGAATTCGGTTGTGGCAATCTCTAATTCGGTTGTGATTGTTGTGGTTGTGACAACGTCTAAATTCGGTTACGGCGAATTCGGCTGGCTGAACCCAATGTTTCTGTGAGTGTAGTTAACTAATCTATGCTTTCCCCGGCTCAACCAATATGTAGTATATTCATTGCAGCAGGTAAAAGTTTCGTAGTTCCGATGATTTTGTCGTTTCTGTAATAAATATTTTCGTCCTGACGGTGAATAAGATACATTATCTAAATATCGATAATATAGGGTTTTTCAACAGAGACGCTACAAAAGTAAATCGATAGGGAGAGAAAACGACGCTATATTTTTTCCCGCTCTTTTGACATTTCTCTTCAGTAAGGTTTGCCACTTCATCATGGAAATATATACGAACCTACAACGAGTCGAAATTATTAAAATTTACTACCGAAATTTGGAGTCAGTGGCCTCAACTTTAAGAGCGCTACGTCCAATTTATGGTCGTCATAATCGTCCTACCAGATCAACAATTGAGCGTCTAGTGGAAAAATTTTAATCCACAGGCACAGTACAAAATGTTCCCGTGCCAGTGAGACAAAGAAGTGCCCGTAGTGTCGAAAATATTGCTGCCGCTGAGGCTTCAGTTTAAGAAAGCCCAAATGTGGCTCTCACACGTCGTTCTCAAGCGTTGGGCATCTCTGTGACGTCGTTGTGGCGAATTTTGCGAAAAGAACTTGGCCTACATCCTTACAAGATCAAATTGACGCAAGAACTGAAGCCGCTTGACCACCATAAGCGTCGTGTGTTCGTGAATTGGGCCGAGCAACAACTTGAAAATGATTCGGATTTTCATCGGAAAATCATCTTCAGCGATGAGGCTCATTTCTGGCTGAATGGCTTCGTCAATAAGCAAAATATGCGTTATTGGTCAGACAGCAATCCACACGTAATCCATGAGTCATCATTGCATCCCGAAAAAATTACGGTTTGGTGCGGTTTATTGGCCGGCGGCGTCATTGGGCCGTACTTCTTCCGTGATGATCAAGACCGGCACATTACTGTGAATGCGAATCGCTACCGTTCAATGATAACCGAATATTTTTGGCCCCAATTGGACATGTGGTTCCAACAGGACGGCGCCACAAGCCACACAGCGAATGCCACAATCAATTTATTGGAAACCAAGTTTGGTGAACGTGTTATCTCACGAAATGGCCCAGTCGATTGGCCGCCTCGGTCGTGCGATTTGACGCCGTTATATTATTTCCTGTGGGGCTACGTCAAGTCTATAATCTATGCCAACAAGCCAGCGACGATTGATAACTTCGTACGAATATCGAACGTGAAATTGCAGCAGTATCGGCCGATTTATGCTTGAAACCCGTCGCCTTTTCATTGCAAAATATTCACCAATCAATGCAGTGGATCAATTTGTGAAGCGAGTTCGTCAGTCCGGGACCTTACTGGGCAGAAGAACTAGAGTTCGTGCTCGTCCAGCGCATTCAGTGGAATATATTGCCGCTGTAGCTGCAAGTGTGCTTGAAAAACCATTATCATCAACTCGCCACCGATCACAGCATTTGACCATTTCTCGTACTTCTTTTCACAGAATTATGCATAAAGACCTAGAGGTGTGATGACTTATAAAGTCCAATTAATCCAAGAACTGAAGCCTCGTAGCCATCGGATGCGTGTTCGCTTTTCCCATTTCCAATGGAAGCAGGAACAGTGGACGACCAAGACTCCGCTGGAAAGATTAGGCAGAAGACTCCCTCCGTATCCTTGGCGGGAAAAGGCGAAGGATAGAACCAGTTGGAGGAATATGTTGAAATTTGTTTAATTTGTTTGTTTAAATGATATGTGTATGACATTTAACCTCATGAGGTTGTAAAATACTTTAGTCAATAAAAGTAAAAAAAGTAAAGTTTCCTTTCAGTATGGGACAAGTATCGCCGAGGATTAATCTCTCCAGTCTCCATAGAAAGTGGGGCTCTGATCTATGGTTGGTTGGTTGAAAAGGCTGCAAGACAGCACGCTGTCTAGCACACTTAGGCTAAAGAAGCCCATTGTGATACCTGCAGATTTGTTTATAGTAACTATTGACTAGTCGTCTAGCCAATTTTCCCTTTCAATGAATTTGTCTAACTAAATGTGTTCCGAATATCATACTTCTCAGTCCTGCCAGAGCAGGATAATCCAAGAGAAGGTGTTTCGTCGTTTCCTCGTCCTTTTCCATGCAGCATCTACAAAGAGTGGAGTTTCTATGTCCCAATCTTAGGGCGTGTTTTCCTACAAGACAATGTTCCGTAAGTGTTCCTATCATTGTAGATAACCTGCCTCTCGGCAAGTTAAGTAATTGCCTAGTCCTCTTCCTGTCCACTTGTGGCCAGAGGACCCTAGCTTGTTTGCAAGTTGAAATAAGTCTCCACTTGTTCCTTGAACATATTATCGGCCCCCTGTCTGATCTGCAAACGGCAGATAGAGATTGGCATAGTAACATCCTCTTTTACCGGAAGAACCTGTGCCGTAATACCCTGTCTAGCTAACGCATCCGCTACGCAATTGCCTGGAATATCGCTGTGTCCCGGTACCCAGATGAGCCTGATGTCAAAATACTCTGTCATTACCATTCTTTCACCGTCAGGGACGTAGCAATCATGGCTTCCAGGGATTTTATGGCAGCCTGGCTGTCTGTGTAGATACATATTCTCCGGAGGATTATGACACTACTTTTCAGTAGTTCAGCAACCTCCAGTATGGCGGTAATTTCCGCCTGAAATACACTACACTGATCAGGCAGCTTGAAGGAGATATTTACATTTAGGTCCGGTGAATGGACCCCCTAGCCTACTTGCTCGTCCAACTTTGATCCATCCATCCAGTGACTTTTCCCAGGTATTCCAGTTCGGAATAGAAGTCCTTAGATTTGTCGCTGGTAGAAGGTAGGGAATACAGTAGTCCGTTTTTACGGAAATAGAGTTGATCCGGTGTAGCAATTCAGCGTGTCCGGAATGCACCGATATCATGACGCCACAATCTCTGATTCTCACCGGGGATGTAGTGTCTGCCGATTCGGCCATGATATCAGGAGTATATATGTTCAGGATATCACTAAGTGCAGTACCTGACGTCGTGTCCATTGCCCCACTAATGCTAATCAGTGCTGATCTTTGAATTTTCATCAAGGAATTCAAAATATATTTCATTTGGAGGGACCTCCACCAAACTACGATGACAAAGAGATGTATTGGTCTGGCTGTTGCCGTATAAATCCACATGGTGAGCTTAGGAGACAGTCACCAGCGCTTTCCTATCGCCCCTTTACAGAAGTAAACAGCAACAGACGCCTTTTTCACCCTCTCCTCCACATTCGGTTTCCAAGACAATTTTCTGTCGAGAATTATTCCCAGATACTTGACCTTCTCCGTCAACTGTAATTGCACCCCGTTAACTGACGGCAGTTCAAATGCGGGTATTTTATATTTCCGAGAGAACAAACTAAGCTCGGTTTTAAGTGGGTTAAGTGATAGTCCGTTGTTAGCGGTCCAGTTCGAAATCAGACTAAGTAGGCTGGTTGTACGAATGCTAAGTTGAGGTTTCTATCCGTACATTTGATAGCAATATCATCGGCATAGGCAAAGACCTGGCATTCGGCCCTGTCCAATTCAAGAAGCATTTCATTGACAGAAGTTAGCCATAATAGTGGAGACAGAACTTCCCTCTGCGGTGTCCCCCTGTTAACGTTCCTAGCAATTGTAACACCACCCCACTCAGCTTTGATGGATCTATCCATCAGAAGCTTCCCAATTAGGCGTGTCACTAAGCTGTCGACTCCTAGATTCTCTAACGACCTAAGAATCGCCGAAGGTTGAGTGTTATTGAAGGCTCCCTCGATGTCCAGGAAGGTCCCAAGGGCGACGACCTTCTTCTCAAGAGAGTTTTCTATTATGCTGACTATAGAGTGGAGAGTCGTCTCAGTTGACCTGCCCTTGATATAGGCATGCTGAGAACTCGATAGTAGATTCTGTGGAAGATTACTTCGAACGTGAATGTCCAGTAACCTTTCAAATGTCTTAAGCACAAAGGATGATAGATTGATTGGTCTAAAGTCCTTTGCCCGCTTTCGGGACGAAAACCACTTTGGTTTGCTTCCAAATGCTAGAGATGACTCCCAGCACAAGGCAGCCCCTGAAGATTGCCTCCAACCAACTACAAGATAGGTATAGTGCCTCCTGTAGTTGCGCGGGAATTATCCCGTCAAGTCCGGCTGATTTATAGGGCTTAAAGCATTTAATGGCCCATATCAGATTATTTCTGCTCACTATTGAGCGAACTTTTTCTAAGCTAGGTGAGTTTCCGCCTAGCTCTTCTGGCTGATGACCAGCATTCCTGTCATCGTTGGAAAACTGGGTAATCCCAAGAAACTCTTCAGACGAATACGTCCACGTTCCATCGTTTTTCATTAAGAACTCCGCACACGGTGGGATTTTAGCGAGCACGCATCTTAAGCGTGCAGTCTGGTTGGTTCCCTCAATGGATTCGCAGAAGTTTCGCCAGGATTTTCGTTTGGCATTCTTGATTTCACCTTTATATAGATTAAGATTAATCTTGTAAACGTCCCAATCCCTTTGGTCGCCGCTCTTTTTGGCCTTGTTGAAAAGCCGCCTAATGGACGATCTTAGATCCTGAAGCTCAACGTTCCACCAAAATTAGGTTTTTTGTTACCCTTGTCAGCATTATAACTACTGGACTCATTGAGGACTCTTTCCTGCACGCATCAGTAAATTTGCCAACTAGTTCTTCCAGCTCTGGCAGATTGGTCGGAATATTCAGTTTCCTTAGGCGCCCACGATACGCCTTCCAGTCCGTTTTCCTATAATTTTTTAAAAACTTCACCTCACCTCGATCATTGGTGCCGGTACTCGCCTATATTTTGACGCTACAATTCCGTCTTTTTGCCTCCAATACAATATCTCTGACGCACTTCGGAGGTGGTGATTCAGTATGGTCGTGCGCCATGTACAATGAAACTAGCCAGATGTCCCGCTGGCCTTTTTCCAGCGAGAGGCTGACGGCGGTTGTATCGCTATCACTAAAATTCTGCAATAAAAGAGCATTGATTTTATTTTTTATGAGTATGCAATATGTTGGCCCACCTGGGGTTGATAGGACGAAGGTCCTGTATCCATTGCACCTGATACCACATATACGATCATTGACCGTCCATGGTTCTTGTATCAGGGCCACATCGGCTCCACCTTTCGCAAGCTGGAGAATGAGGTTGGCAGATGCTGCCTTACTGCGATGAAGATTTATCTACAGGATCTTGAACTCCGGTTACCTCGATCATGATTGTCTCTGATCCATGGTAGGTGGTTCGACTTTTCACTTTACTGTAGAATGAAGCCAAGTTATTGAACAAAAGCACATGCATTTAATGCGGGTTATAAAGACCCAGAACGCTTTCCCTAACACAACTTTTTCTCAATCCTAACATTTCCTAACTGCCCCCTTTTCATATCTAACCATGCACGTTTACATTAAGGATGTGCGGAATGAATTCCTCACCCTGCGGAAGATGATGTATGAACAAACTTCGTGTGTGTGGATTCCATCCTAGTCCAAATGGTTGCAAAGGATGCCGGTTGTATATTGTAGTATTGGCCGCCATCTGCATCGTAGCATCGTGGTGGCTTGTTATGCTCATTAGGCAGACGTAAGCCTTAAGTTACGGACGTGCGGCATTTAAACAACCCAGCAGTTGGAAAAACGTGAACTAAACGTGTAACTAATATTGGCGGATCGGTAAAAAAAAACGCTCCTGTTTGTAGTTGTATTGTGTGGTGTTTTACTATCAACGGTCAATTGAATATCATTTGGTTGGTTGGTTGGTGGTGGCATTCATTGGTAATGACTGGAATAAGCCAAATTGTTTGTTAAGTGTTTGTAAGTGAGGGCTGGTTGGCTGGCAGATGCTGAGGATGTTAAGGCTAAGGTTGAAGCTAAAGCTGGTGTTGCTGTTGTCGTCTGATGTTGCTGGCGATTGTTGTGATGATGATGCTGTTGGTTGTACTGGTACCTTAACACGGCCACAGAACTTTGTACAGAAGGAAGTTCTGACGACAGACGCAATTAAATAATTAATTAAATTAAATAAACGAACAAAACAACAACTGCACTAGCCACAACATCAACATCGTTAAAACGAGTAGTCGTCGTTGGTAGGAATATGTACATTCGATCGGAATGCGAAAGCGAGTGCTGACTCAAAAGTGTGAACTACGTTAGCTTTAGGCCTCCTTCTTCTCCTGCTTCTTGCTACTGTCACGGCCAATCCACGAATGCGGATAGATGGACTCGAGTTGTATTTTTGGGGACAGTCGGCCGCAGTGGTAGTTCGTTTTGGTGGTTGACTGGTTGCTGCTTGTAGTTTGTAGTTTGTACAAAATTTAATTGCATGTTAGAGGTCAAAACCCACTGTTGAACTCCAGCAAAACAGAAACCGGTTACATTTTTAATGTTTCGTAGTACTTTGCTGCTCTTTTGTTGTTGTTTTGGCGGATTTTTTGGGGGAAGTTTTGTTATTGTTTGTCGACATCACACATCATCATCATCGACAACATCGTCATTGCTATCGTTTGTCGTTATCACCGTCACCATCACCATCAACATCACCGTCACTATCGTCATCATCAGCACCTTCCTCAACATTATTCGCATACTATACATATAACTAACACATAGTGTTGTTGTATCCGTCTTTTAATCGGTTATTGTTTCTGGTTGGATTTGGAAGTGTGTCTGTGTATGTGTCTTAGTCTTCTGACTGTGGCTGTGTGCGGTTCTAATGATTGCTTGAATCTCTTGAATATCCACACACAAAAGTGCGTGAGGTCGTTTCTAATGAGGTGCTTTTTTCAAGTGCGTATGCGAATTTATATGTTCGTTTCAAAATTTAAACAGTGTACAGTGGTTTGTATGGTTTGTATGGTGGAAATTGAAAGATATTTCATTGTTTATAACATGATCAATGACAACAGATAAAGTAGTAAATATTTTCCTATTACATCCCATGAAGTAACAGGGAGGAGCTTCTCACCTCAGTGCGCCATGCGCTTTCTGGTTTTACATCAGTGATTGGTTACTACTGTTTTACTCCGGTTCCGATTGGAACAATGACAACAGATAAAGTAGTGAATATTTTCCTATTACATCCCATGAAGTAACATTGATGAGATTCTCAGCATCAGTGCGCTACGAGCTTTGGCGTTATACATCAGTGATTGGTTACTACTGTTTTACGCCGGTTCCGATTGGTTTATTTACCTTTACCGACAAAGTCGTATTTGTAATAAATGTCGCAAGTTTATAGCCGAAAAAGAGTAATCCTTTACCCTCTCCAGAGAATATATATTACATGGCTTAAAGAAACGTTTGATGTTGTTACCATGAACAGGACAATGTGATGGGGAAATATGAATAATAGGAATATGACTTTTTAAATTTGTTTTTAAAAAATTAAAAATACATGGCTGTGCGTTATTAGAAATGCTACAAACATAAAAATAATATTATTCTTGCTTAATTTGGTTACACAACTTTTCCCCACGAACTAGGCCAAGGATTTCGGAATTTGGTATTTTAGCTCATTCTTTCAATGTTCTACAGAATTTCCAATTAAAATTTAAATACATCTATTTAATTCTAAAAAATATCAATTGAAATTTTGAAAATTATATTTGAAATTTAAAATACATTTCTATTTGAAATTTGAAATACATCTATATCAGATTAGAGAACTTCCATAGAAATTTAAACGACATCGATTCCTTATCGTACGTTACGGGATGGGAGCTAAATGCAAAAAAAAAAATAAACAACTTTGGTTTTAACACTATTATGCTAATACCCACTATTATCAACAATAGTGGGTACTTTTGCTTTAGTTTGTGTCTCGACTAACCACATGCCTCACATATGTTAGGAAATTTCTTGTTTAATGGGAAGCCTGTAACCAATATTTAGTATATACTGTAGTTTTGAACCCAAAAAAAGTAAATTGGAATAGCTAAAGTGCAAGAATAGCAAAAAAAAGTAAATTTTCTCAAAAAAAATTGAAATTTTTCGAAATTTTTGCAATTCTGAGGCACTAGATGCAGTTTTTTGTTTTGTATTTTTTGTTTCTCTTGGTCTGTAGCTACAATTGTTCCGAAGTCACGAAAACAAAATTCCAATTTGTTTCCGAGTTATAGGCATTGTAAGAATTGCATGTTCTTCGGAAAAATTAAGTTTTAGCCATAATATGCATTAGGTCATAAAATCCGAACAGCTGCTCAACTAACAAAACCTAAATAGGGTTTCAAATTTAGTTGTTTTTAGATCCTCGTTATGTTTAAAGTTGTAATTTCTTTTAAGGCTGTAAGAGATCATGTTTTCTCCGGTTAGTGAAAAAAATGTAAATGCCGTGGGTAGGATTCGAACTCACATTCGCTGGACGATCGTTTCGTTGTGTGTGAAACATCATCTTCAGCAGCGTCTAGCCCGTTAAGCCACTGCGGTGTTATTTACATAAGTCACTAACCGAAGACATTCACCGATTGATTGTGTGCAGAGCGATTGTTGTCGCTGCTTAGCTTTTGTTAGCTTCGATAAGTATTTCGGGAAATTTCACACTAGAAGGAATTTGCACTCGATGACTTCAAAAATGTTGCATAGTGTAATTCTCCACCACGACAATACCGTGATCGAATTAATGGGAAAATCGACGTACAGGCTTGATTTGGCACCCAATTCCTGCTTCTTGTTCCCCCATATCAAAGATAAACTGCGTGGACAACACTTGTTGTCTGAACAAAACGCCTTTGAGACGTCCAAAAGACATGTGTTTGAAGTGGGTGTCTCAAGCGGCACGGATAAAATGCTATAGCAAATAGATCGAACGCATGCGAAAATGTGTAGATAAAACAGGAGAATATTTTGGAAAGCAATTAAGCCTAATTCCGTTACAAATTACAGATTTTTGGAACGATGTTCCTTATCGCACCTTGCGGGATGAGGGCTAAATGAAAAAAAATTAAACAACTTGTTTTTAACATTATTATGCTAGAACCCAGTATTATCAACTATATTGGGTACTTTTACTTTGGTTTGTGTCTAGACTAATATATTAGGAAATTTCTTTCTAGGTGGAGCCTGTAACCAATATTTAGTATATATTGTAGTTTTGAACCCAATAAAAAGTAAATTTAGAAATCCAAAGTGTAACAAGTTTAAAAAAAAATTTCTTTTCTGAAAAAAAGTAAATTTTGTCATAAAAATTACCTATTCATGTTCTTAAAAACAGTAACTTTTCTTAAAAGAATACCCTATTTTAATGAAGTACAGTTGGTTAAAAAAGTACACTTTCTTACAAAAAGTACCTTTCCTTAAAAAAGTATTTTTTTCTAAATAAGCACCTTTTCTTAAAAAGTAAATTTTCTTACAACAAATTACCTTTTCTTAATAAACTACCTTTTCTTTAAAGAGTACCCTTTTGGTAAAAAAAATAACTTTTCTTGAGATTAGTACCTACTCTCTAAAATGTACCTATTCTTGAAAAAATTACCAATTCTAACAAAATTCCCATTTCTTAAAAAAACTTTTCTTCAAACAAAAAACCTTATCTTAAAAAAATACATTTTCTTACAGAAATCTCTTTTCTTAAAAGTACCTTTTCTTAAAAATAAAATAATACAGTTTCTGTTCATTTCTTGAGATAAGTAGCCTTTCTGAAAACAAGTAAATTTTCTTAAAAAGTAACCTTTTCCTAAAGAGAGTACCATTTCTTTCAAAAATACCTGTGCTTAAAAAAAGTACTTCTCTGTAAAAAAAATCATTCTCTTATGGATTTTTCTTACAGAAAGTACTTCTTCTTAAAAATAGTACCTTTAAAAAAAAACATTAGCTTTTAATAAAAGACGTACCTTTCCTTTAAAAAAGGACCTATTCGGGAAAATATAATACACATTCTTACAAAAAGGACTAAAAAATTTACTTTTTTTAAAAAAATGTTTGTTTGGCCTTTATTACACAGCATAATGGGGAAAATAATGGGTAGTTACCTGCGACGATGGGTAATTTTGATCCAAATATGAATTGATCCAAAATTGATCCCCAATTTTGATCCAAAATATGAAAACTTAGAAAAAATTTCTATATCTCGGAAACGTAGCGTCCAATCAAAAACGTAACCAATTTTTGTAGGTTTATATAGGGTTTTACTAAAGAAGTCCAATTCGTGTGAAGAATTTTTTTCAAAAAATAACTAAAATAAAAACTAAAATTTACCTCCATCTTTAATGTCTACATTTTTTTTAAATCGCTTAAACTGAAATTTTTCGAATAAAAAGGCGCTAAACGCCCTAATGTCTATATCTCGGAAGCAGAGTCTCCAATTTTTTATTCGAAAATTTTATTTTACCGATCTTTTTTCAAAAATGATGCCATATTGAAGATATCTATTGGTTAAAGCCTCTATAGAGGTAAAAACAATTATTATCTTTGCGATTCGACACACCGTTTCCGAATTATAGCCACTTTTATATTTTAGCGATTTTCTAATTTTGGGAATTGTTTGAAAAAAATCTTCCAATTTACTGTCGTCAGCGATGAGGCTCATTTCTGGCTGAATGGCTTCGTCAATAAGCAAAATATGCGTTATTGGTCAGACAGCAATCCACACGTAATCCATGAGTCATCATTGCATCCCGAACAAATTACGGTTTTGTGCGGTTTATTGGCCGGCGGCGTCATTGGGCCGTACTTCTTCCGTGATGATCAAGACCGGCACATTACTGTGAATGCGAATCGCTACCGTTCAATGATAACCGAATATTTTTGGGCCCAATTGGATAATATGGACTAGGAGGACATGTGGTTCCAACATTACGGCGCCACAAGCCACACTGCGAATGCCACAATCAATTTATTGGAAACCAAGTTTGGTGAACGTATTATCTCACGAAATGGCCCAGTCGATTGGCCGACTCTGTCGTGCGATTTGGCGCCGTTAGATTATTTCCTGTAGGGCTACGTCAAGTCTATGGTCTATGCCAACAAGCCAGCGACGATTGATGAAATTCGTACGAATATCGAACGTGAAATTGCAGCAGCATCGGCCGATTTATGCTTGAAAACCGTCGAAATTGGGTTCAGCGTCTAGACTTCTGCAAGCGTGCCCGTGGTGGCCATGCAAAACAAATCGCATTCCATACATAATGGCGTCGAACGTACTTTCACAGGAATAAAGAATTTCATTGGTATCTAAAACCGGGTTTGTTTTATTTAAAAAAAATACAGCAGACAGTTGTCCTAGGCCTTCGGCCACTGACTGTCCCTGCAGGCTGTGTCAGAGACACGGCCATTAAGTTTAACGTAGAATACGCCATCCGATAAGACAGAAAACATATATAACAATAAATGATAAATAACATAAGCAAATGAATTTATTTATTTGAGAATTACTTTTGATAATATACATAAGCTTATGGTAGGAAAAATAGGATAAATATGTTTTTAAATTAAAAGAGTAAGGATAAATGATAAATAACAGACGCAAATCAATTTGATTTATATTTTTTATAATTATATATCCATGTTAAATTCAAATTCACATTTAACATTTTGTTTCACTTAAATACATACGTAAATATACGAAATTTAAATATTTCATCAATCAAAACAACAGCCGAAGGTTTGTGTCCACACTGAAACAGCAGCATAGTTTGTGTTCACGCTACAAACTCAAACAGTCAACCAAACACCACACATATGTTTGAGTGTATGTGTTTAAACAATTTTCATTTGAGAAATTTAAATATTAGGAAGATATCAACCAATATGAAATGTATATCAAACGAAAGATAACATCTTCATTTACCTAAAAAAAATTTTTAAAAAAAGTTATCTCGCCGTTTCCTCATAATCAATGGAATAAAGATTACAACAATAACAATCTGACGTGACTCCCTATACCGTAAGGTAAGACGTATTCTACGCCAAAAACTTTTGTAGCGCTCTTATTGAAAACCCCGTTATTAGTCGAATTGTATTGGAGTACGAGAAGGGGCATGGCCAAAATGCATACTTTGAATCCCAAACTAAGTTTGGGAAAATAAGAGTCACTGGCAACATTTCATTATGATCGGCAGTTATCGTGTTGACCAACCAGCCAATCAATCATCTTAAAAAGTCCTGCAACGAATTTCATCCACAGATGCCAAGGGTCTAATATGGCTTCTTCTATTGTTAAATTTGTTCCTCATTAAATGATATTTACCCCCATCCCAATGGGTGAGGGTATAAAAACCAGATGTTTAATAGAGATCATGATGATTTATAAATTATGAAATTTAGAAAAAATTCAAGTTGAAGTTATTTGTAAACATTTGAAACCACGGTCTCCTGATGCTTCCAAGACTATCAATTTTTTTCTCTCACCTTTTGCAGGTGTATGATATTAGTAATCTAGTGTTGAATTTTAGTAGTGTCCATTTGTTACTCTATTAATAATAACGTGGCCAAAGATTTACACAAAACAGAATGTAAGCATCATTGTTCGTGCTAAAGGGAGACAGATACTCTTTAATGAATGACTAGAAAATTAAGTTCACTTCGAGAGACAAAAATATAAATCAATTAGACACGTAAGATTCCAACTAAACATTTATATTTATCGCATTTAGTAATTATATTCATACTTTTGTCTGCCATCTTTTGGGATATTAAACAAACCAAGAAACAAAAAACAAGAACCAAAAGTAACGACATGACCGGATAAGTTCGAAATTAAATTTAATCTCAACCTTTTTTTCAACTAGAATCATTATATTGGCAATAAAAAAACAAGGCAAGAAGTTCTAAGTAAATCTTCTTATTACTTGTGATTGGAGTTCCAACATGGGAAGGTTACATGATCAGAACTTAGAAAGATATAGGACATGTGGGTGCTCACTAGAGTATCCATAAAACCGGAATTTTTTAGGAACCGGTTTTCGGTTTGTTCGAAAAAACAATTTTTCAAGAAACCGGTTTACGGTTTCTTCGAAAAATCAATTTTTCAAGAGACCGGTTTTCGGTTTCTTCGAAAAATCTATTTTTCAAAAAACCGGTTTTCGGTTTTTAATTTTGTTTTGGTTTTTTAGTTTAAGTTAAATTACACACGTAGAACTTACAATATATTTGTTTAACGACCATTTCAAATACCTATTCGTGTTGAAAACAATCGTATATAACGGGTTTTTCAATAAGAGCGCTACAAAAGTTTTTTTAAATAAAACAAAACCGGTTTTAGATACCAATGAAATTCTTTATTCCTGTGAAAGTACGTTCGATGCCATTATGTATGGAACTCGATTTATTTTGCATGGCCACCACGGGCACGCTTGCAGAAGTCCAGACGCTGAACCCAATTTTCGACAGTTTTCAAGCATAAATCGGCCGATACTGCTTCAATTTTACGTTCGATATTCGTACGAAGTTCATCAATCGTCGCTGACTTGTTGGCATAGACCATAGACTTGACGTAGCCCCACAGGAAATAATATAACGGATTCAAATCGCACGACCGAGGCGGCCAATCGCCTGGGCCATTTCGTGAGATAACACGTTCACCAAACTTGGTTTCCAATAAATTGATTGTGGCATTCGCTGTGTGGCTTGTGGCGCCGTCCTGTTGGAACCACATGTCCTCCAAGTCCATATTATCCAATTGGGGCCAAAAATATTCGGTTATCATTGAACGGTAGCGATTCGCATTCACAGTAATGTGCCGGTCTTGATCTTCACGGAAGAAGTACGGCCCAATGACGCCGCCGGCCCATAAACCGCACCAAACCGTAATTTTTTCGGTATGAATTGATGACTCATGGATTACGTGTCGATTGCTGTGTTACCAATACCGCATATTTTGCTGATTGACGAAGCCATTCAGCCAGAAATGAGCCTCATCGCTGAAGATGATTTTCCGATGAAAATCCGAATCATTTTCAAGTTGTTGCTCAGGTCAAGCGGCTTCAGTTCTTGCGTCAATTTGATCTTGTAAGGATGTAGGCCAAGATCTTTTCGCAAAATTCGCCACAACGACGTCACAGAGATGCCCAACGCTTGAGAACGACGTGTGAGAGACACATTTGGACTTTCTTGAACTGAAGCCTCAGCGGCAGCAATATTCTCGACATTACGGGCATTTCTTTGTTTCACTGGCACGGGAACATTTTGTACTGTGCCTGTGGATTCAAATTTTTCCACTAGACGCTCAATTGTTGATCTGGTAGGACGATTATGACGACCATAAATTGGACGTAGCGCTCTTAAAGTTGAGGCCACTGACTCCAAATTTCGGTAGTAAATTTTAATAATTTCGACTCGTTGTAGGCTCGTATATCTTTCCATGATGAAATGGCAAACCTTACTGAAGAGAAATGTCAAAAGAGCGGGAAAAAATATAGCGTCGTTTGCTGTCCCTATCGATTTACTTTTGTAGCGTCTCTGTTGAAAAACCCTTTACATATGTATTTAAAATTAAAAGATTCGATAGTTAGTTCTATTTTAAATTATTTTATTCTGCAATATTTCGCTAACCATTGGGTAGCATCGTCGGGAAGATAAACACAATTATTAATTCAAAATTAAATCAAAAAAATAATAATGAAATTAAAAATTAAAATGAAATTTCCTGACGTTGCTACCCAATGGGTAGCGAAATATTGAAGAATAAAAGGATTTAAAATAGAACTAACGATCGAACATTTTAATTTTAAATAGAATACGAAAGGTCGATTAAATCATCACATTTTAACAACTATATATCACATTCCAATTTGGAATTCGCATTAAACTGATTTTAAATCGTAAATCATATTCAAATTTGAAAAGGATTTTCGTGTATGAAAATCTTCTTAAGTTTAAAACTTTTAGTTATCAAATAATTTTAATTTTGAAATTTGATAAAAAAATAATTTTGGAAAAGCTTTATTAATTCTTATTTAATTTTTAATTAATTCTACTTCAAATCATAAAATCATTTTGAAAATAAATTGTTTGGATATGTCATTTAGATCATATTTCAAAACAAAAATCTTAATTCTTAATTCCAAAATTTCACTAAAATTCGAAAATCAGATCATTTATTATTAATTTTTTAAGGATATTAACACAAATTAAGTAAAATCCGATTAACTGGTTAACCGACGTCAAATAATCGGTGAGATAATAATAACCGGTTTCCGGTTTGTTCGAAAATTTGGTTTTTTAAAAAACCGGTACATGGTTAATAGCAAAAAAAAGTAGATAACCGGTTTCCCCGGTTTTTTGGTTTTGGTTTTGGACACTCTAGTGCTCACTCATCTTAAGCTCATCACGTCTGTATCAAACACCACAGCAGTGTGCTGTTAACCACTTCGTAAGACGCTGGAGTTGCAATAATACCTGGATACAATAATACTGATTGCTCATGAGTTACGAGCCTTAATACTCGGCTGTGACACTTGACTAAGTGTTTTATAAAATAAGAGTATTAGAGT
Source organism: Phaonia tiefii (assembly GCA_963931995.1). Lineage (NCBI taxonomy): Eukaryota > Metazoa > Arthropoda > Insecta > Diptera > Muscidae > Phaonia > Phaonia tiefii. Next base: position 164,236,022 of record OZ008367.1, read on the forward strand.
AAGAACCATTAGTAAGAACACATCTATGTTGTAACTCAAACCTTTTGATGTAACTTAAAAAAAAATAGTTTCCCAGTTCCTTCCAAGAAGGAATTTGGGAGAGCTTCTCACAACCAGTGAGCTGTGCGCTTTCTAGTTATATACTCACTGATTTGGACCTACAGTTTTTGCACCGATTCCGAACTGTATTCTGAGAACCTTTTTCATGGCTAAAAACTCGATATTGTCGCCGACACTATGCGAGGTGAGACAGATCTCACGTAAAAGAGACGAGCATACCAACCATTGCACCACCGACGGTCTTATGAGCCGCTGTAGCTAACGAGCCGATTACTCTCGAGTTACGAGTTGAGAGTCACACAACCATTGTGTAACTCATTACTTGTTATTGTGTGCCATAATTAACTTGACCAACCGTCCCGCTTTTGGTGGGATTTTTCCGGATTGTAACGCATTTTAGTGTCCCATTTGGACTTGACCCTAAAATAAGAATATGATTAGATACACAATGAAACTCTTTAATTTATATATTTAGTCTGGTTTTAACGAAATACATGTATTTAATTCATACTTCAAATTTAAAATCAAATTTTTCATTTAAAACCCAAAGTTTCATATTTTTTACCAGTTGATCTCACTTTTTTGGTCACCACCAATTGGTCTTGTCAGCCATAATAAATGAGTTTTTGAGTTAAACGCAGTCATCGTAAGCGCACTCTCACAACTCGCTCTATCGCCACGAGTCGTAAAACGAACAGAAGAATAACCCACCTACTCGTTAGTCGTGGAATATAACAAGTAACAAAAATACGACTCAATAAAACGAGCGAAAAGAAAAGAAAAATCTCAGGGCAAGTAACGAGCACTTAGTTACTTTCACACGTTCAGTTTCGTCTCAAACGAGCGAAACGAGTCGGTCAGGAGCAGCTTGCATATTGCGCTCGGGACGTAAAAAGTTTTTGTGCAGATAGGTAAGAAATATAAGTTCCAAGTAGAGGTTGGCACGGGCCGTGCTTTTTGCTTTGCTACGCGTGTGCACGAGGTGTTCGTGCATGAAATTTGAATTTCGTGCGTGCACCGTTCGTGTTTGTACAGAGAAAAAAATTACGTGCGTGCAAGTTGATACACGAAAAAATATCGTCAAAATTAAACAGTTAAATATTGGGAAATTATTCGTTATCGCTTTAACACACACGACTAGACCAAACAAGTCTGTCAGTGTAAATGATTGTTATCTTTACGTCCGTGATTGGATATGTTACCAATTGAATGCACCTCTGTAAGCTGCCGCCATAAAGCAACTATGGTATAGGGAAGAAAATTTACTCATGGAGTGGAATGCCAACAAAGAAAACGAGTGAAGCGTGTCGTTTCTCTGCTCGCTATCTTGCTCTCTTCGTTGAATATTTCAATACACGAGCAGTTTTCTGATGATGTTATTCTATATAACTATAGAAACTCCAACCATATTTAAATAAAATTAGATAACGTATGTAAAAAGTATGACATAATCAAGTTATGACGCGGGAAAGAAATGCGTTTGAGTGAATTGCATCGACTTTTTTAGTTCTCTTCTACTAGGGTTGCCAAAATGCGGTGGATTTTTCTTCTCTACTTGTAAATACTTTTTGCTGCAGCTCTTCATGTGTGTGGATTTTACAACCGTGTTAAAAAACATCAAAAACGTTGTATTGATGTAGACAGTCAAAATTTCTCTTGAGTCAATTGCCAATAAACAAAACAAAGCGAAGCGTTACGACTCTCTGCTCTCTCTTACTCTCTTCATTGAATATTTCAATACACGAGCAGTTTTTTTATTATGTTATTGTAACAACTATACAAATTTCATCCATGTTTAAGTAAAATTACATAAAGTATGTAAAAAGTAGGAAATAATCAAGATATGACGCTAGAGAGAAATGCGTTTGAGTGAATCATGTGGACTTTTTGTTCTCTTTTGCGAGGGTTGCCAAATTGCGCACAACTTCTTTCTGGTCGTTTACTTCTTGATCATTTTTGGAAATACTATATGACTAAAGTTGGCAGTACTGTTAGATATCAGCTGTTTACGTTATTAATGTTTTTGTGTACAGTGTAATTTTTTCAAATTATGGCTGAAAACAATCAGGAAAACACCTTGGGAAGAACTTCTCAGTTGCCGAGGAACATTTACTTGTTGACCTGGTGGAAGAAACCCAAATACATACTTAAATCATAACAATATGAAAACAAAACAGCTGTTGTCAGCAGTTGGCAGCAGTTTGTACTTATCGTTACGATAAACTACGAATCGGCGTTAGACCTCCTGTTAACGTTATGGCCCGGATAAATTTAAACAATACATTGAGATAATGAAATTCTGCTAACTGGCTCTTTATCGTTACGATAAAAAGATAACCACACACACACACACAGAAAAAACAGAATTAGCAAAATCTAATAATTACAATTCTATGAATACAATTTCTTGAATTCAGATATTCATTTCTTTGAATATAAGAAAACATTCTTGGAATCAAAATACTTTATTTTCTAAATTTTCACATTCAAATTATTTGATTTTAAAACAAAATATTTAAGCTGAATCATCTAAATGTTTCTCAGTTAGTTCAAATAAAATACTTCGTTAATGAATTAGTAAAATCAATTCAAACTGTAGAATTTTTAACCAATTTTTTTTTAATTGAATTATGGAATTTACATATGCGAATTAGTATCGATCGAAGATCCCTAAGTATCATCAATAACAAAATTCTCTCGTTGGCTGTGGCGTCATAAACAACTCATCAGAATGAAATTATGTTTTGAAAAATCTTATATTTCGAGATAAAATTTAAACAAGAATTTAGTTTATACCATTCCACTTAAATTGCTACCTCCAATTAGCAATGTTAGTATTTCTGCTATGACCCTTTAACTACTTAACCTCATCAGACAGCATAATTCTCAAGGACGGATGTTGTGAAACCCAAAAGCATTCGACTACTTTGTTCTAATCATCATATGAATGAATCAGGTTTTAAATTTCTTTAGAATAAAATATAATTTATGAGATAGATAATGTGACATATTATGTTGTTGAAAACAGATTTATAATTTTGGGATTTTGAATATATTTATTTTGTTTGAATTCAAGTGTGTAAACAATTTTCACTTTCGTAAATGAAATATTAGAATCAACAAAAATGCAAAAGAATTGAAATTTTGTGCATTAAATTTAATCAACACTTAATATACTATATATATATTATAATATATAATGTAATATATATAATATATTATTATTATATGCTCATCGGTATTTTCAACCCGTTTCAGACCCTTAGTATTTCTAAATTGAAATTTTCAAATGAAATTAAAAAAAAAATTTAACTTTAATAACACAGTGCAACACGAACAAATGTAACCATATACGGACACCACTACGAGATAAAAGACAAAAAAACAAGACCCGTCTCTCCCAGTTTTGCCCAAAGTCATGGACTTTTTTTACGGGTCCCCAAAGATTTGGGGCCTCGGTGTAATTTTTGAAAAAAAAGTGGTAATTTTGTCAGGCTCATATCTTGCAATTCGTTCGGAATTTTGATTTACTGTCTGAGGGAAGGTTGTAGCTCTTGTCATAAAGAAAAAAACTTCTCAACATATAAAATCAAAATAACTTCATCTTCAAGATAAAAATCGCAAAAAACTTTAAAAAAATTTATTTTTTTAAATTTGTTCCCCTGTTCAGGTCCATAGGTAGCAAACTGTTCAAGATTCAAGGAAATAATCAACTATAAAAATGTATCTAAGATCTCAACAACTTTCTAGAACATATGAACTTCCCAGGAATGATTCTTAACACCGTTTACTTCAACATTGGGATACTATGCTTTCTCACTGACCGCAGCAGCACGGGCAAAGCAGTAAGCTCAGCAAACGCAACAAGGAATATAAGACAGCACACAATATAAGAGTCATTCCTAGGAAGTTCATATGTTGTAGAAAGTTGTTTATTGAAATCTTAGGTACATTATTGTAGTTGATTGTTTCCTTGAATCTTGAACGGTTTGCTACCTATGGACCTGAACAGGGGATTTTGACCTTGAAGATGAAGTTTTTATGATTTTATGTGTTAACAATTTTTATTCTTTATGACAAGAGCTACAACTTTCCCTCAAAGAGTAAATCAAAATTCCGAACGAATTGCAAGATATGAGCCTGACAAAATTATAACTTTTTGCAAAAATGACACCGAGGCGCCCAAATCTTTGGGGGCCAATAAAAAAAAGTGAATGGCTTTGGGCAAAACTGGGAGACACGGTTTTATCTTTTATCTCGTAGTGGTTTTATATTTTATCTCGTAGTGGTGTCCGTATATGGTTATACTTCCATGACTTAAAAAATTACACACAGTGTAAATCTATTTGAAACTTAAAATACGCCAATTGAAGTTTAAGAAACATCAATTGAAGTTTCAAAATCTAATACATAAAATTGGTTAATAATTTTTAAATTTCAACTAACGAATTTTAAATTTTAAATACACCAATGTAAATTTAAAAGAAAAACATTAATTGATATTTAAAAGATATTACTTGAAAGATAATTTAGCAGACATCGATTGACATTTAAATCAAATCAATAGAAATTTGAAACATATCATGAAATTTAAAATTCGTCAGTTGAAATTTACAAATTATTAACCAATTGTATGTATTAGATTTTTAAATTTCAATTGATGTTGTCTAAGTTTCAATTTATGTATTTTAAATTTCAAATAGAATTTTTAAATTCCAATTGATTTTTTTTTAAAATTTCAATTGGATATTTCAATTTAGAATACAAAATTTTAATCAGTTTGAAATTTTAAATTCAAATTCATAAATTTAAAATATAATTTTCAATGCAATTAAGATTTTTCGCAATTAAATTGATATTTTTTAAATATCTATTGCAAATGGTGAAATATTTCAATTTCTTTAGACGAGCATTTACAGCATTTGACGAAACTTCACCTACAATTTACATGCACATTCGAGAATATTTATGAATCACTGATTGAGAGAATAATGCAATAATATCTATCCACACTTACAATACAGGCTCTCACGTTGTCACTCTTTTATTCCCTTGCTCTCGAGAGAGCATAAACAGTGCAACAAATACACCTGTATTTGTATCACAAACACATATATATTTGGGCCGTAAATACATATATTATAATATATTAAATATTGTGTCACAAACATATACATAATGTTGAGTAGCAAACACAATGTTTTTGCACACATGTATATTATATTTGCGACAAGCTCCAAAGATACGTTATATTTGCATTCAAACAACAAAAAACGACAGAGTTGTCAGCGTGTACACTAGGGTGGGTCAATTTGTATGGGACCAAAAAACTTGACAAAGAGTATAGCAGAAACGTAATGCACGACAAATTCCAAGAAAATGTTCCCAAGAAATACTTAATGGTTCTAAAATCAAAATCGAGTCCGCAATTTTTCACTTGAAAATATTAGCGTAAAATATCGCCCCAAAAACCTTACTTTTGAAGCCTCATACTCTTCGATTTCAATTAAGTTTAATATATAATATATTCTACTCGTTGCTGCCGTTACAATGACGTTTATTTTAGGTCGAAACACCCCACGGTTCGTGTTTTATAGCCGTGTAAATTTGGTCATCTTCAGCATTTTTTGTGAAGACATAGCTGTGTTAATGTTAGAATAACTTTTGAATGCGATATCAGATTGTAACGATCATGGTATCGCCTGATAGGCGTTAATATTCTCTTTAGGAATAAAAAATACAATTGGCAGATCTTACAACGCATTCAAAAGTTATTCTAACATTAGCCTCTTTTCTGAAATTTTTTCTGAATTTTATTTTTATCGATGATTATACCATCGATAAGCTGTAAGAATTGATTGGCAGTAGCGTCTGAAACATTACTATTCATTGCTTTTCCTCCAATCGCAACCCGAATATCTTTTAAAAACATTGTGGCTAGTAACGCTCCAGCGCGATTTAATGTGTCAGTTCGATCAAGAGCCGTAGAGTAATTTTTTAGTCCGATATCCGAAGTTTTCAATGCCGGTTGAAGTGGTGGCAATGTTTCGCGACGACTTCTTTCGAATTCAAATTCACCTATCGTGCTTGGCCCATATCCTCAAGTAGACGGCAAAAAACTAGCGCTAGGCGAAGTGTGTGTTACAATTTCTGATGGATTTTCTAATTCATGCTCCGACGTAGAATCGAGCTGCAAAATCCTTCCTTCGCATTGGTCAATAAAAAATCTTTTGAACTTTGCGGAATCTCTTTGTCACTGGAGCAGCTGCATCGTCTATTCCATTCTATGTCACATCTGCATAAGCTTATTCATTTCCATTCATTTTCATCGTATGAACAATTTCTGTTTGTATGCTGATACCTGTCAACAAGGGCAGTTATTCTTTTTCTCAATGATATCCGTTTTATAATTGGAATGTTTGCTTGTTGCCACAGTTCTGTCAGTTTTTTGATTACCGTTGGAGCATAAGTTATTAATCCTCGCTTTTTGGGGACTCTATCAGATCCTTCGTTCTGCAGAAAGAGCAAATATTCAATAATATTTCTCTTTGTTGGTAGTTTTGTTTCGTTGATTTTAATTCCTAATTCTTCTTTTTTTTAACTAAAACAGACACTAATCGTCACGTCGACTTTAAAACGCGGGTGCTTGGAATGGTTGGATATAAAAAGTAATGACAAAGGTACACATGGTGGGAGCAGCGGTTTCACTTGTCAAAAAAGTGATGTCAAATGTGCATCCAAATGTGATGCCAAATGGTCATGTGCATAAATGCGAAAACTGTCAACTGTTACCCGGCTGATACACGATCAAGTTTTTCTTGCAGATTTGTAATACACTCACAATTTTATGCTAAACACTCACTCTTTTGAAACTTGTAGCTTTCTTGTATTAATTTTCTCATTCAAGTGAAGCTGCAAGTTTTAGTCAAGTAAAACAGCTGATTATCATATCTGTGAAAAATTTTTTTTGACATCAATTTCTAGACTAAATGTGTTGCATATTTTTTTTTTTATTTCTAGTCTCAAATATTGTCATGGGCGTTGATTGCAAAAACAAAACAAAACACCACAACTCCTACACAAATAAATCGAAACACAAAACACAGGTTGCATACCTGTACTAAAACTTCAAATCAATTTAACTTATTTGTTTATGAATAAAAGTTAATATATTTAATAGTTTTCCAAGGGTTTCAATTCTGCATCACCAAATTTTATGACTAAGGGGGTTTTTAAAAATATATTGTGAAGAACTAGTAGAAAATGACGTTGTTCTTCAAAGACTCTAAAGCACCAACAAAGCCCTTATTACGAACTTTTCATCGACATAAAGGGTGTTTCAATAAGAGCGCTACAAAAGTTTTTTTATATAAAACAAAACCGGTTTTAGATACCAATGAAATTCTTTATTCCTGTGAAAGTTCGTTCGATGCCATTATCAATGGAACTCGATTTCTTTTGCATGGCCACCACGGGCACGCTTGCAGAAGTACAGACGCTGAACCCAATTTTCGACGGGTTTCAAGCATAAATCGGCCGATACTGCTGCAATTTCACGTTCGATATTCGTACGAAGTTCATCAATCGTCGCTGGCTTGTTGGCATAGACCATAGACTTGACGTAGCCCCACAGGAAATAATCTAACGGCGTCAAATCGCACGATCGAGGCGGTCAATCGACTGGGCAATTTCGTGAGATAACACGTTCACCAAACTTGGTTTCCAATAAACTGATTGTGGCATTCGCTGTGTGGCTTGTGGCGCCGTCCTGTTGGAACCACATGTCCTCCAAGTCCATATTAGTCCATATTATATATTATCCATACAATTGGGGCCAAAAATATTCGGTTATCATTGAACGGTAGCGATTCGCATTCACAGTAATGTGCCGGTCTTGATCATCACGGAAGAAGTACGGCCCAATGATGCCGCCTGCCCATAAACCGCACCAAACCGTAATTTTTTCGGGATGCAATGATGACTCATGGATTACGTGTGTAGTGCTGTCTGACCAATAACGCATATTTTGCTTATTGACGAAGCCATTCAGCCAGAAATGAGCCTCATCGCTGATTGTTGAGACCTCTTAAAGTTGGCCTCTTAAAGTTGAGGCCACTGACTCCAAATTTCGGTAGTAAATTTTAATAATTTCGACTCGTTGTTGGCTCGTATATCTTTCCATGATGAAATGGCAAACCTTACTGAAGAGAAATGTCAAAAGAGCGATTTACTTTTGTAGCGTCTCTGTTGAAAAACCCTGTATAAAACTTAATCATCGGAGTACAAATAACAAAGTTACAAAGAAAAAACCGGAGCCGCTAAATTTGGCACGTCCACAAAAAAAAAATTTGCACCCCCGAAGTTCTCTTCACATAACTGTTCATATGAGGCGGTAAAATTGATATCTTTTTTTTTGCTCCATATAGTGTGACCCGGCTTAATGTACATATTTTAAATCGCAAATAGAAATTTTGAATTCCAATTGATATATTCTAAATTTCAAACATAAATTTCAAAATTCAATTAATATTTTTCAAAATTAAATTAATATTTTTTAAATTTCAATTGGTAATCATGTAGTATCATCAACAATAAAATACTTAGCATGTAAACACTTGCATTGTGCAATTTATTGCTGGGTAAAACAATGATTTGCAACTTTTTATGATTTTGTGATTTATTGAAATAGATAATTTTGACAAATTCAAAACTTGCTAAATTGCAAAGTGAAAACATGTTTTTGAAATAGGGGCTCAGTCGACCAATCTGCATTTTCTTGGAAGTATTTGGAATTTACTATGGAATTTGAAATTTAGATTGGAATTTACTATGGCACTTTAATGCGGCCACTTTAACGCGTTATCTAAATCTAAGCATAACGATTAAAATCTCATAACTTGTATTAATATTCAAATGAATTTGAAGATGTTAATGAATAATATTGTAATAATCATGTGTACATCCTCATCATCATCACCATGCGCATGAACATCATTATGACAACGATGATTGCCATTAAATTCAAATTCATAGCCACAAGTACAAATCGTCATATCGCCAGCGTCGTCGCAATTGTACCAACCATCTCGCTCGCATACATTGATCACATTCAGCAACCAACTCGCAACAGCGGCGGCATTAAATTGACTATGGCCAAGAACTTGAACATGACCAAAGTTCTCACGACAAACACGACGAACCGAACGAACGAAGCAGTAGAACTTTAAATAGTTTTTGTTTTTTTTTCAATTTTTTTTCCTTTTCCTCTTCTCATTTTTTGTGTGTTTTCTGCTGCGAGCTTTGAGGCCCGCAAGATGTAAGAAAGGCAGAAAAAACAAATCAGACTTACAATTACACACACACACACACATAGCCTTCTTTTAGCCAAGTTAAAACAAAAGAACCTTAAACCAGAAGAACCCAAATTAAAACAAAATCAAAAAGAAAAAACTTCGAAGAAGCAAAAGAACCAACAAAAAGAATGGTAAAGGCAACAAAAGTAAACCAAGCATAGGAGCCACGATGATAATGAAAGAACAACCAAACTGAACTGGAGTAAACGTGTCCAAGTTCATGGCAGCGTCGCCAAAGAAAGATCTATAAACACTGTGATGGTCGCTGGGTTGAGTTGCTACCACCAACACTGAAGGTGTTGTGTCCTACCAGTACTATTGTGGTCAATAAGCAGTGTTACAGCAAAAGCCGGCTGGCTATAAGACATGTTAACCAACCAACCACCAAACGCATAGAGCGAAAGAGAGCCAACCTTGCAGACAGCCATCCATCCATCCAGCCAGCCACTGAGAACAAGCGAGCAGAACGACCAACATCAAACCTTTGTACGGCTAAAATGCCGGTTCGCGCCTTAACATTCGTTGTAAAACACCAAGCAAATCCAACAAATTTTTTAGGCGGGTGTACAAATTGTACTCGATTCTCTTTCTATTTGTCTATAAACTCTCTCAACTGACTGCGTGTAAAATAAAATAACGTTTTGTATGACAACTCTAGGTTTGTTTGATGGCAAAATGTGTGCCCATTCGAGCAGCTCTGCTTTAAACAACGCTTGCAGAGCAGCCAACTGCGACGTTGATCTTCAACTTGACCATCATCATCCGCCAACACTAAACAACTTTACCCTTCATCCTCAGTAAAACGTAGACCAAAGACCAAGTGCAAGTAAATGGTCATGCAACGCAACCAAACAACAATTTTGCACAGCAAGTGCATTCATGTTGCACATAATCAACATATTGCAAAAACCTGCAGCAACAACATCCCCAAACATCAGCGATACCAACAGCAACACAACACCACCATCATCATCATCGTCAGTAGTAGTAGTACATACATGCGAGTATGAAACGAACTTCACACGATCAAATGCAAAATCAAAGTCACCACACGACGTACATTATATGCCCGTCCATCCAAAACAGCGCTCAGCCAACGCTATACATTAGCGCAGACATCGCAGTTAGCTCTGGACGTAGGTTTGAATCGTGCTCAGGTGTTTGAAGAGTATTTGCTGCAGCAAAGAGATTGGATGATGTTTGAGCTGACGAACGATGTAACGAAACCAACCACCACCATCCATCCATCCACCACCCTTTTGCAGTTACAAACGATGCTGTTTGTTTGCTGCTGATGAAGATGATGATGTTGTTGCTGATGTCGATAGAGTCTACCACACTACTAACATTGAGGTATAAGTTCGAGATGCCGATGTTTGATGTTGCCCATGGGTTTGAACAGAGATGAGTAAAGTGTATGCAGCAAAAAGGTTTAATAGGCAAAATGGAAAATCGCTAATTATTAAGAAAGATTTAGAAAACCAAGTAAATTCTCATTAAAAATTACTTTGGAGAAAAAAAACTATTTTCATTAAAATCCGTATAGGGGTTAGAAATGTTTTGTGTCATTCGGTAGGCTGAGTTAGTTGTTTATTTAGAACAGTGATGGGATTTTTTAATTTGCATTACTTTTTCTAATGCAAGTGCAAAAGAATTAGCATTGTCCTCGAGGACAATTAAACAATTTTTCAATTTCCATTTGCTCAGGCAATGCAAATGCAGATTGTGGTATCGAATCGCAATTGTAATGACATATGGGAATCAAGGGGCTTCGATGGAACAGCTGTTCGGCTTGGTAGTTGAAGTACCAGATGTAAATTAGAGGTTTACGCCGATTGTTACTGCTTCGGCGGCGGCTTAGGTACATGGGAAACCCGGCGGCTGCGGCGTGGTCGGCTAACCTGGTGGCGGCTAACGGTGGCAGCGGCCTATCCTAAGTATTAGGAAACTTGCCAGGCTCCTGGTGTTTAGAGTTCAATTCTTCGGAAATTTGACCTGATGCTGTTAAAGTTATAATGTGTGCTGTAACCTGTTAGGGAATGGGACTGCATGTTGGTGTTGTAGCGTGTGGAATTCAGCCTGGCTATTGTTATGCAAAATTCAAATTGTCGTTCAACTCCATACGTTAATTCTTGGGAAGTTAGGCTGACTGTTAATAGGAAATATAAATATAACAGCATATGTCTATTTTTTCAGCTTTTTAGGAGAGCTTTGTAAGGGTTCAAATTTCATCGAGATTTGCTAATAAATCTTTTCTAATATCTTGGGAACTACAAATTGGATTATTCATATTTGGATTATGCGAGTATAGGGTGCAGTACGATATATACAGTTCGATTCTCGAAAAATTTAATTTGAGCATAACTCGAGGTATTCTGTTATGCCTTGTCACCACAGATATTCTGATTGTGGTTGTGTTTATTTTATAGTTTGTTGTGGTTGCAATGTGTTGTAAATCAGGACAATGCCATTTTTTAATCGATTATATGAAATATTAAACAAAAAATTATACGCCGACGAACCACGCCTCCGCGCCAATTTCTACGTCATCAGGCGGCGGCGCGGCACAAAAAACTCAAAAAACGGCTGCGGCGTAAAGCTCTAATGTGAATAGAGTGTAATTAAAGAATAATCGATAAGTGACTGGAAATAAACCATGTTTTTAATGCATTTTAATTTTAACGTTTGATTAATGATAATGTATTTCAAATTGTGTATGATGCTTGTTGTTTTCCCAGCTAAAAGTCAAACTCTATGTGTAAACCAAGTATTCCACGGACTTTCCAAGGTTTCCGGTTTCCGTATAACAACTGTCGCACACTCGTACGGGCTTATTCATAAAAAGTTATGAGGAATGTGAGAGGTGATTTACCATACAAAAATCGTCTCTCAAACCTCTCATAACTTTTTATGAATAAGACCGTTAGTATATTTCTCTATGATGGGAATGCTTTTGATATTTTGAACTTGTTTGACTGCTATCAATTCTGATTTAAAATATTTTATATTTATAATAAGGTGTCCCTTATATGGCTTTTGGAACAAAGCTCCTTAACGTACTTTACGGAATGGGTGACACGCCCAAGAAAAGTGTAACATCTGAAACCTTCACGACACTTTTGCTATAGTACGTTAGCACGCACTCTCTCTCTCTCTCACCACCGCTCGGCAAGGTGTGGGCAGCAGTAGGTAATACGACTGTACATGTCTGTCTCTTCTCTCTCTCTCTCTTTCTCTCTGTTTCTCACGATTACCCTGTGGGTAATGGGGAAAATAAAGCGGAGGTACCCACATGATGGAGAATTACCCATCACGACTATCCATTACACAAGGTGAATGGGTAACTCACAAACCGACTCAAAAATAATAAAAATAAATAATAAATACAAACGGTATCACCTATAAAAAAATAACCGCTAAAACTAAAATTTTTTGAATAAAAACCCCTAAAATGAAACGGAGCGTCCAATCGAAAAAATAACATAATTTTCCAAGTTTCCAACGATTTTTCGTAAAGCGGTTTAATTCGTATGGAAGATTTTTTTTAAATCGCCAAAATAATAAGAATTGAATTGAATTGAAATGACTTGAATTGCATTGAATTGAATTGAATTGAATTGAGTTGAATTGAATTGCATTGAATTGAATTGAATTGAATTGAACTGAATTGAATTGAATTGAATTGAATTGAAATGAAATGAAATGAAATGAAATGAAATGAAATGAAATGAAATGAAATGAAATGAAATGAAATGAAATGAAATGAAATGAAATGAAATGAAATGAAGTGAAATGAAAAGAAATGAAATGAAATGAAATGCCTTGAAATTAATTCAACTGAATTGAAATGAATTGAATTGAAGTCAAGTGAATTGAATTGAATTGAAATCAATTGAATTGAATTGAATAGAATTGATCTGAATTGAATTGAATATAATTTAATTGAATTGAATTGAATTAAACTGATTTGAATTGAACTGAATTTAATAGAATTTAATTGAATTTAATTGAATGGAATTTAATTGAAATTAATTGAATTAAACTGAATTGATTTGAACTGAACTGAATTGAATGGAATGGAAATTAATTGAATTGAATTGAATTAAACTGAATATAATTGAACTGAATTGAATTGAATTGAATTGAGTTAAACTGAATTGAATTGAATTTAATTAAAATGAATTGAATTGAATTGAATTGAACTGAACTGAATTGAATGGAGTTGAATTGAACTGAATTGCATGGAATTTGATTGAATTGAATTAAATTGAATTGAATGGAACTGAACTGATCTGAACTGAATTTAATAAAATTTATTTGAATTCAATTGAGTAAAACTGAATTGAATTAAATTGAATTGAACTGACTTGAATTGAATTGAATTAAACTAAATTGAATTGAATGGAATTTAATTGTATTGAATTGAATAAAACTGAATTGAATTAAATTGAATTGAACTAAATTGAATTGAATTGAATTAAACTAAATTGAATTGAATGGAATTTAATTGAATTGAACTGAATTGAATGGAATTGAATTTAATTGAATTGAATTCTATGAAACTGAACTGAACTGAATGGAGTTTGATTGAATTGAATTGAATGGATCTGAACTGAATTGAATTGAATGAAATTGAATGGAATTTAATTGAATTGAATTGAATAAAACTGAACTGAATTGAACTTAATTGAATTTAATTGAACTGAATTGAATTGCATTGAATTGAATTGAATGGAACTGAACTGAATGGAATCGAATTTAATGGAATTTAATTCAATTGAATTGAATTAATCTGAATTGAATTGAACTGAATTGAATGGAATTTAATTGAATTGAATGGAGTTGAATGGAATTTAATTGACTTGAATTGAATTTAATTGAATTGAATTGTATGAAACTGAACTGAACTGAATTGAATGAAATTGAATGGAATTTAATTAAACTGAATTGAAATTAATAGTTGTATTGGTGTTTCAATCTCAAAATTTCACAGTTGTATTTAAATTTAACAATAACATTTTATTTTGAAATTAAAATGTTAAATTGTATTCCAATTTGCAATGCGTGATTAATGTAAAATTGACAAGTTGAATTAATATTCTTATTAAACTTATTTAAATTTAAAAATTATGTTCGAATTCGAAAGAAATTTTTTAACTTATGTATTTAAATCTGAAAATCATGTTCGAATTTGAAAGTTTTTTTTTATAAATGATAATACAAGGAAATTATGTATTTTCTGTTTAATTATTAAATATTCGTAAGGATATTTAATACAAATTGAGTAAAATCCGGTTAACCGATTAACCAATGTAAAATAACAGGTTTTCGATTTATTCGAAAATTAAGTTTTTAAACAACTGGTACACAGTTAATTGTCAGAAACCCGGTTAATTGCTTTTGCCGGTTTTTCGGTTTCGAATACTCTAACTACTGTATCGATTTAAACCTCATTGCCAGAACATTCGTAGCCCTTAATTTATCTTGCAATTGAGGCTGTAATGTGCTTGATTGGATATTTCTATCTAAACACAAATGGCAAATAAATTAAAATATATCCCCGACGAAAACAAACTTTTTACGGATTTAGATGGCCAGAGGAGATGACAAAAAATTTGTCACAGCTTTAGTATAGAATACCTGTAAACTATTGTAATTTTTTAAGCGATAACAAGTTTGCATTTCGATTTATTCTAATTTTCTTTTGGGTGAAATTCCAGCGAACTTCCCTTCTTTTCTTTTAGTTATTCTCTATGGAACAAAAAGTACATTTTTAAGCTTCTGCAGTACCATTTTTTACCAGTCTCATCCCTGAGTTTGAGTTCTATGTGTGTAGATTTCTATAGTTCTTCTGCTAATTCTGCTGCGGCAGCGGTTGGTTGGGTAGACTTTGTCGCTGCCGTTGCGTTGACTAAATCAGCGGTTGTTGGCTGGCTGGATGTTGTTACTGCTGTTGCCGCTGCCAAATGTGTGTGATGTTTGGTTTGGTTGGGAATTTCTTCTTTTTGTCATGTGTAGCTCTTGAGGCTTAACTAACTATCCACTCTGCCAACCAACCAACCAAACAAACAAACGAACCAACAATCAGCCGCCAGTTATCCATCCATCCGTCCATGTGCTGTGTGTTGTACTTACTAGCTGGGCTGGGGGTATTACTGTGCTGCTTTGCGTACTTCTGCTCTGGCGTTTGGCTGCTGCGGCTACTGCTTTTCTCTAAACGAAAAAAATTCGCCGCTTAACGGAGGCTATATAAATAAGCGTAGAGAAGTTATGACTTCGAGTCTCTTTGAATTTAATGAAGCGGTTGTATCTCTGGTGCCCACTTAACTGTTGAGCCACCACCCCCCGTATTTCAAAAAAAATAAACTTCTTTTTAAAAAGAATTTTTACCAACATAACTTTTTTTCTTGCAACAAATTTGAAAAAAAACTGAAATATTGGAAACGAAACAAAAAAACAGAAAAACAAAATTTATAAAAATTTAAAAAAAAAACACCTAAAGAAGAATTCTAACTGGATTTAGATTTAAAAAAAGTATTGAAATTTAAACGACAAAATATTTTAAACGAAATCAATAAAAATTTTGAGAAAAAAAAGTGCGAATATTTTTAAATTATTAAGCAAACAAAAAAAACAACAACAACGAAAAAGTGTTACAAAAAACAAGGATACAAGGGATTACGCACACACACACTCAATAGTTGTTAACAACAATTTGTTTTAAAACATAAAATAACAAAACAAATACTAAATTGTGTTAAATATAAACAAATAAATTAAAAAAGAAAATAATCTTGTGCTTAAAGAGGAAAAGGAATTGTTTTCAAATTCCATTTTGAAACATCCCAATTGGATTTCTTGCTCCACGAACGAGTTTAAAAGGTGAGTGACATCTCTAAGGAGATAGACAGAGAGAGAGAGAGAGAGAGAGAGAGAAAAGGAAATACTAAATCACAGGATTTAAAATATTTAAGAACAAGTGTCACCTTTTTACAACAACAAAAACAAATCTTGGTTCTAAGGACTAACAAGGACTAACATTTTGATCGGCAATCAAAGAAACAATACAGAAGTTATTTGAACAGCAATCTCAAAATACATCAGTAAATGTGCCAGAAATTTATTAAAAACAATTTGAACAATGTAAAATTAAAACTGTTTTAAAAAAAATTTAATAATAAAAAAATTAATATAATAAAATTTAATATTTGATAAAAATTGTTTTTAAAATAATCGAATATTTGAAAAAAATTGGTTTTCAAAAAAAAATTATTACTTGAGAACAAATTGTTTTTAAAAATATGTAATATTTAAAAAAATGGTTTTAAAAACGTTCATATTTTAAAAAGTTCCTTGCAGAAAACTTTTCCCCAAAAAGTTATTTTCAATTAGAAACGAAAAAGGATACTTCAGTTATAATGATTTGAAATACAAATTCAAAATTAAAAGGGCAATAATGATAACTTAATATAGATTGTGACTAAAGTACTAACTAATAAGAAAAACATATTGCATTCCTAGTTAAAGGAATAACAAGGATGTTGTGATGCATTTACAATGCAGCAGCAACACTAGTAAATTCCCTTCCTCGATTGTTCTAAAGGGAAAAGGAAAATCAACTCGATTGGTTAGAAAAGTAAACTGAATACATTTATTTATTTATTGAATACATATTTTATAAATAAATTTATAAAATACAAAAAGGAAGGCGCAGGGTATCAGAGACCATATGCGCGAAAGTGAATACATGTGTGTCAAAAGTGCATATGTTAATACTTGTATATTTTTCAATTCTCAATTTTTGTAAAAAAAAAAACGAGTTCTTTAAACTTACGATTTTGATGTAATTTTTTTTATTAAAAATATTAATCAATTTTTGAAAGAGTGATGATTTATGCGATCTTTCGTATTACATTCAAAATTAAAATGTTCTAGCGTTTGGTATTTTTTTCAAATAATTTTATTCTCCAATAGTTCGCTACCCTTTGGGTAGCAACGTCAGGAAGATAAACACAATTCGTTTTCATTTTTAATTAATAGTTGTGTTTATCTTCCTGACGTTGCTACCCAAAGAGTAGCGAACTATTGGAGAATAAAATTATTTGAAAAAAAAAACTACCAAACGCTCGAACATTTTAATTTTGAATATAATACGAAAGATCGGAGAAATCGTTACCCTTTCAAAAATTGCTTAATACTTTTAATACAAAAAAAAATCACATTCAAAATCGTGAGTTTAAAGAACTTGATTTTTTTTTGAAAAAAATTTCAAAGGGCGAAACACAAATGAAACCAATTTAAAGAAATTTAAATCATTTTGTTTGTTTCTCCTTTGAAATTATTTATAAAGTAAGGATGAATTGTGCTGGCATCGAAATATGTAGCTACTATATTTTCAAACATCCTGCAAATACAAATTTTCAAAATGTTGCCAACATTTTTATATTTTATGAATACTTTTTAATATAATATTTAATACTTATATACAAAGGAATTCTCTAACTTTTTACTGATAAAAGTCGATAGTTAAATTGTCAAAATACATAAAATTCCAATACGAAATTTCAAAATTTTGTCAATTTAACTACCGATTTTAATCGTTGAAATGTTATAGAATTCCGGTGTTGGTCACGCGAGATGAAAAATTTTTATAAAAAAAAAATTTGGGAAAATATTTAAATTTGTTCTTGCAGGATGTTTGAAAATATAGCGATTTATTTCGATGCCAGCACACCCATCCTCATTTTAGAAATAATTTCAAAGGAGAAACAAAAAAAAACTATTTAAATTTATTTAAATTGGTTTCATTTGTTGTGAAAAAAAAAATTAATCCAACTCAAAGAAATGTAGATAAGTGATTGATTTTAAGTTTTACTCTTAAAATAAAAAAAAAAATATTTTTTAATAGAATAAAAGTTTTTTCGAAAAAAAAATTAAAACTATTAATATGCTGACTGTTTGGAAATTTAGATATTTCAATGCCCCCCGAAGTTTTCTCATCAGCTTCCTCCATAATTTACAATTTAAATAAAATAAACTAATATTTTTTGTATATTAATTTATACTGGTGGGTACAAATTCTATTGATATAATAATATGAAAAATTATAGATCAATAAAAGAAAAGTTATTTCGCCATAAATTTTGAATTATTGTTTTCTGCTCGATATTTGGAAATATGGCTATTTCCATATTTCCAAGTTTACTTATCAGCTCCCTCCGTGTATTACAATTTAAATAAATTAAATTTATAATTTAGTTAACTAACTTCTACTGGTGGGAGAAGGTTCTATCCAGATACTACTATTATATAATTATTAATTAAATTATTAAATAAATTATTAATTAAAATATTAATTATATTTAGTGAGCACAGCTCACTGGTTGTGAGACGCTCTCCCTAATCCCTACATAGGATGTAACGGGAAACCACTCATTCATTTATTATATATATTTTAATAGAAACAACTTTTTTCCAAAAATATTTGAAACTTATTATCTGCTGAATGTTTAAATATTTAGCTATTTCAATACCCACCAAGTCTTCTCATTAGCATCTCATGGCAACAGCTATTTGGTAATTTTGATATTTTGACGTCCACCAATTCGTGTTTCTTCTCAGCTTCCTTTTAACTTTTTCCCCCTTCGTTACAAATATTTGAGTCGATCAATCTCAATATGATGGGAATTACTCCAAACACTAGCGAGATCGAAAACATCCAAACACAATATTTCACCAAAACATTGGGGCGCACAACTTAGAAGGCTTTTTGAATGGCAGTGAATAAATTTTCAATTTCTGATTACAGAATCTGTAGTAATTTTACAAATTGTTGAGATTTTCAAAACCCAATAATTTTCGTCAATATTTGTACATCTTCGGAAATTAGCTTTCGATAATTATAATATCAATCTATAATTTAGCTAAAACTAATTCGATATGTTAAACTATTGCTTGAAAAATTGGGGTATTTTGTAAATCAAAATACTAATATCAAAAATACTATACATTATCATTCTTTATTGAGTCGAATAAATATCAATATAATGAGAATTGTTGCACACACTAGCAAGATCGAAAACATCCACCCACAATACTTCATCAAAACATTGGTGCACACAACAACATCTTGCATAGGCAGGCTTTTTTTAAAGGCAGTGAATAAAATTTCAATTTCTAGTTGCAGAACCTAGGGTAATTACAAATTACTGCGAGTTTCAAAA
This sequence comes from Phaonia tiefii, assembly GCA_963931995.1. NCBI lineage: Eukaryota > Metazoa > Arthropoda > Insecta > Diptera > Muscidae > Phaonia > Phaonia tiefii. Next base: position 164,255,658 of record OZ008367.1, read on the forward strand.
CTCAATTATTTTCGTCAATATTTGTAGAACTTTGGAAATTAGCTTTCGATTATTATAATATCGGTCTATAATTAAGCTAAAACTAATTCGTTAACTTAAACTTTTGCAGGAAACATAGACGTATTTTGTAATTTAAAACACTTTTATTAAAAAGTATATTTTAATAAAATAAAATAATACTCCAAAAATTTAAAACTTATTGCCTAGTTGATACCCACCAATTCAATTCTTCTAATCAGCTTCCTTCTCCTCAATAATTTGCATGTATCTTCACTCTTTATTGAGTCGAACAAATCGCAACCTAATGAGAATTGTGGCTTGCACTTGCGAAGGCGACAACATCCAAACACAATACTTCATCAAAACATTGGTGCACTCAACACGTTGCATATGCAGGCCTTTTTTAATGGCAGTGAATAAAATTTCAATTTCTAGTTGCAGAACCTGTTGTAATTTTACAAATCGCTGAGATTTTCAAACCCCAATAATTTTCGTCAATATTTGTAGAACTTCGGAAATTAGTTTTCGATTATTATAATATCGGTGTACAATTTAGCTAAAACTAATTCGATATCGTAAACTTTTGCTGCAAGAATTTAGGAATTTTATAAATCAAAATACTAATATTATAACGTATATTTTAATAGAAAAAATTTGTCTTCCGAAAATTATAGAAATTAAGCGAGCCACAGACTTGTATTGTCATTCATGAGCATGAACATCAGCTATCGTTGATGTTTATTGCCGGTTTGCCAAATAATAATGTAATCGAAGTTGTTCCATCACTATCATGTTTACAAAAAAATTTGGTAATATTTTTAAAATTCATCAGCCAGATAAAAAGATATCGATCAAGCTCATGCTCATGAATGACAAGTCTGTGGTTGGCTTCATTTTAATTTCAAGTCAAGTGAATTTCTCTAATCAGCTTCCTTCTCCTCAACAATTTGCGACTCTTTATTGAGTCAAACAAATCTCAACCTAATGAGAATTGTTGCAAACACTTGCGAGGACGAAAACGTCCAAACACAATAGTTCATCAAAACATTTGTACACACAACATCTTGCATATGTAGGCTGTTTGCTGTAAATGACAGGGCATATAATTTAGACCCATTTTATTGCACAACCTGTCATAATTCAAAATGAATCAATAGTTTAAGAACTCAATGATTTTCATCATCATATGTAGAGTTTCCGAAATAAGCTTCAGATTATTGTATATTTGGTCTATAATTTTGCTAAAATATAATTCAATGACGTATACATTTGCAGGAAAAATTGGGGTTTTGTTTTTATCGAAATTTAAATATTTATACTGCAATCTTTTCCAATTTATTTTTTGGTAAACTTTAAAACTTTGTCTCCTCGAATGCCTAATATACTTTTATTATTACAAAACAAGGTTTTTTTCTAAAACATTTTTCAACTTATTGTCAGCTGAATATTTGAGAATATAGTCATTGCAATGCCCACAAAGTCACTTTTCCTAATCAGCTTCCTTTTCCTCAACAATTTGTCGAACAAATCTCAACATAATGAGAATTATTGTAAAGGGCGAAAACATCCAAACATAATACTTCATCAAAACATTTGTACACACAACATGTTGCATTAGCAAGCTCTTTACAGTGAATGACAGGGCACATCATTTCAGAACCACTGACATTAAAAAAAAATGTCAAGAGTTTAAAAATTCAATTATTTTCGTCATTAATTTTAGGGTTTCCGAAATTAGATTACGATTTTTATATTATTAATTCAAGTGACTTCAACTTTTGCAGAAAACTTTTGGATTTTCTTTAAATCAAAATTAAAATTATTAAAATTTAGCTGTTTCAATGCCCACCATGTCAATTTCCTTATCCTCGTCCCTCTACTCAACTGTTGGTGTATATTACCACAGTTTATTGAACCGAACAAATGTCAGCATAATGAGAATTGTTGCAAACACTTGTGAGGGCGAAAACATCCCAACACAATACTTCATCAAAACATTTGTATACACGACATCTTGCATATGCAGGCTGTTTGTAGTGAATGAAAGGGCACATAGTTTTAGAACCTGTGATAATAAACAAATGTCAAGAGTTTAAAAATGTTATTATTTTCGTCATTAATTGTGGGGTTTCCGGAATTAGCTTACGATTATTATATTTCTGGTCTATAATTTAGCTGAAATATAAGAATAATGCAATGATTTGGGTTGGGATTTTCTTTAAATCAAAATCATAAATATTAAATTTAAATTAAATTTGAAATATTTGAAAATAAAGCAATTTCAATTTCCACGAAGTGATTTTTTTTAAACAGGGTCCTTCTCCTCAACAATTTGCGTCTATTACCACTGCTTATTGAATCGAACAAATGTCAACAGAATGAGAATTGTTGCAAACACTTGCGAGGACGAAAACATCGAAACACAACATAGAACTTAACCTTCTGTCATAATTAAAAATGAGTCGATAGTTAAAAAATTCAATAATTTATTCATATTATTGAAACGAGCTTAATATCATTTATAAGTATTGCTTATCTATTTCCAATATTTCGTCTCCACATTGGGCGACTTCTTCTTCTTCTTCAATGTGCAGACGAAATCTTAAGCTCGTTTCAATAATAAGAAAAATTTCAATCGAAGATCGTGGAAAACTTAATACAATATTCACTAATTTAGCTAAAGCAAAGTTCTATGACATTTACACATTTGCAGGAAAAATTTGTTTTTTTTTTAAGCTAAATTTGATATATTTATACATACTTAAATTTTTTAAATTTACATTTTTAACTGTAAAACTCCTTTTCTTCGAATACTGAATAAACTACTATTAAAAATTGTAGTTTAATTGAAAATTTTTTTTATTTCAAAATGTAGCTATTTCTATACCCACCAAGCAATTTTTGTTATCAGCTTTCATCTCCTCAACAATTTGCGTATACTACCACTCCTTATTGAATTGAACAAATCGCAACTGATTGAGAATTGTTACAAGCATTTGCGAGGGCGAAACCATCCAAACACAATTATTCTTCGAAACAGTTATGCTTCCACCATCTGGCATATGCATAATTTTGCATTGAATGACAGGGCATATAATTTCAGAATCTCTGATAATTAAAAATTGTTGAGAGTTTCAAAATGCAATGATTTTCGCCATTAATAAAAGGGTGTTCGAAATTAGTCTACGATTATTAATACATATATGATTAATCTATAATTTAGTTGAAACCTAATCATATTTCCAAGTTTTTTTCGGCCATGAAAAAGCTGCCCAAAATACCTTTCGAAATCGGTATAAAAACTATTGGTCCCAATCAGTGAATATAAAACCTGAAAGCGCACAGCACACAGGGTGTGATAAACACTCCCCAATTCCTTCGTGATATGTAATGGGATACCATTTGTTTAAGTTTTACAGAAAAGTTGTGTTTTTTTAAATCAAAATCAAACATATTAAATTTAAAATTTTTTGACATTCTTCAAATTCGTGAAATACTTATGCTAATACTAATTCTTATATTTTAATATATATTATATTTTATTTTTTTCAAAACATTGTTCAACATATCATCTTCTGCATATTTGAATATATAACTGTTTAAATTTCTACCAAATCACTTTCCGAATCAGCGTCCTTCTCCTCAACAATTTGGGTGTAATAGCCCTCCTTACTGAATCACCCTAATCTCAACATAATGAGAATTGTTGCAAGCACTTGCGAGGGCGAAAACATTCAAACACAATACTTCATCAAAACATTTGTTACGCACAAAAGTTTGCAAACGCAGGTCTATCCATTGAATGCCAGTGCACACACAGAAAAAAAGTATAACCTTAAAAACAATAATCAAAAAAAAAAAATATAGAGCGTGAAAAATTTCATCGCTCAATTAAATCTTTCATTGATATACTAAAAAATTAATCAAATATTAAAATGAAAATTGATAAATGAGATCAACAAAAAATAATCATAGGAAATACTCCGATATTTGATGAAGTTTTTTGTTTGATTCAAAAATTTCATAATTCACACTCAATTATCTTAATTAAGAAGTAAATTCATGAATATGTCTCACTCCTAATAAACGTTTTAGTTAAATTAGGAAAAATAATAATTTTTATTTTCGATTGACTCGATAAATATGATACGAACAACCAAATAACTTCGGTTACTGATAAGTTTGGCCAGGCAGTCGTTGGAATAACAGGCTAGACGCTATTGAAGATGATTCTTCACAAGCATCGAAACCATCGTCAAGTGAAGGTGAATTCGAATCCTACGGCGGCTGTTTCAACTTTTTTTTAACTAACAAACTTTCGAAAAATTATTAGGAACGATGACAAAATATCTGTTAATGTATGAATTTCTTCTTCGACTGAAAATATTTTTGATAAATAACATACAAATATTTTCGTACATGGGTGAAATTTTACATCGATTTAAAAATAATATTATTCTTATGCATAATCTACAAATATTGTTGCTGATCCACAGAAAGGATTTTATCAAAGGATTTTCAATTAATATTTTCTTTGAATTTTCGAATTTTTTAATTGAATGGAAAAATAATTTTCTTCTGTGTATAATTTCAAATTCGTATTGCAGAAACTCTTTTAATTCAAAACTGGTGAGAGTGTAAAAAAACTCAATAAATTTCATTATTATTTGTGGGGGTTTCGAAATTAGCTTCCGACTAAAAAAAAATCAATGAGTGTTCGAGCTCACTTCTTTCAAACTCAACTTCTTTCAAAAATCAAAAAACATGTCTAATGGGGACCGATGGTTCTCTGGAGATGGAAAGAAGTTTCTGCAAATGTTTTCTTGTCTGTTTTGCTTGCGATATTTTTCAAACACTTGCACTATAGTGAATTCTCAATTCAAATGAGGTTTCGTTTGCATTCAGTTTGCTGCATTTTTCAATAGCATCATTCCAAACAACCGCTGATGAAGATCTGTGGCTAGATCTGAAATAGCTATACGGTTTGCCAGCAATCATAGGAATGAATACATTTGCAAAACTCCTTTAAAAAAAACTATATCTCTATTAAAGAGATATAGAATGGCCTCGAGCTTGAACAATAAAATTTAAAAGTATTAGATGTAATATTGTTAAAATAAATAAAGCAATATTTAGCTCACTGCAATAATTGTTTTTGTTTTGTCACAAACAGAGCGACGACAAAAATTATTGAATGCTATAGAGAACTTATTGCACTCTTTTTCCGCTCTCATGTAGGGAGTCTGAGTAAAAGGGCATAAATAAGTCTTATTTTCTGTACGGAATACTTCAATATAAATGCACTATTTCGACAATGTTATTACATAAAACAATAGAAAAAGCATAAATGTGTCAAAACGCATCAATGTTTCACAACAAAATTATGAATGGACCAACTTGACAAAAAGAAAGTAACACGTTTTCAATCATTCCCCAGATGTCGCCAGAGGTTTTAAGTCATACAATACGTTCCATGTGTTCTCTATACTATTCAATACTCTGTGGGGACGACGACTTACTGATTGTTGTACATCAATACCATCATACTCATTTTCAGGCATAGACTGTTGTTGTACAACAACTAGGTCTGTGATGCTAACGCTGTGTGTTGTTTGCATGTGTTCACTTTGATAGATTGCCCTACCAGTGCCTATAGATATTAACACAGCAATAATATTTTAGTTCGGGCGATATTTTGTGAAATTATAGCCCTGAGAATTTTGACTTATTTCATTTATAGTTGGAACTTCCAACGGAAAAATAACCTAACTCAATATACGCTTGAATATTATTTAAAATTTCCTGTAGAACAACAACTTAAGCAAACGTAAGCTGTTTTTCCAAAATACTGTGTTCTTCTTTTCTTAAATAGCATACAACTTAAGCCTGGTATACTGTTCTTGCGAAATTTTCGTAAGAAATTTTGTTATTTATATCCAAGCGGAAATTTTTGTTGCGGGGAGTTAACACCACCTATCTCTGATTTATCTTGCAAATATTTCACGAATATTTTATTTTAACACTCTGTTTTATTTTTAATACATGTTGTGCTATTTTTGTTTTATAAGATCATGAAAATGTTAAAATTCCGGTCCCATACCAGTATTTTTGTACGAAATGACTTTGTCATAACAACCCTGTAATTGTTTTCGCTTTGGAAATGTTCGTAAGAGCTGGAGCCTAATTGTGTATGACGATAATCGTTCAAGGGATACTGATGTGTCGATAATGACAGTTCATCTACCATTTAAAATACAAGTGTTCTTAAAACTGCAGTACCGACAAAACGATAATGAATTCCATATCGCGTCTTCCACAATTAGCCCCCTGAGTACCAAGAAAATTAAAACTGGGCGAAGTTTTCGACTCATGAAATTTTTGTTATATTTTATGCACGTTCTTCTTATGCGAATGAAATTTTCGCAACAACTGAATACGAGGTTTAGGTGAACTTAGGCGAATCAAAGAAATCAAAAAAATAATATAGAAAAATACGGACTTTCAGTAAATTTTTGTTTTGGCGAAAAACAGGTTATCAAGCGATAATATGTCCAATATACAACTCTCTAGTTTGGAAAAAACATTTATATTTATTTTTCACTATATCTCCTAAACTAAGCAATGGGTGTATTTAAATACTAAATGGTATATTCTTAATATATGATGATACAAATTAAACACACTAGTTTTTAAGTAAATCTTTATAATTTTTTCAAAACACCTTAAAAATTCTTTCCTGAAAAGTGCACATAAGTCTTTTTTCCTCTTTGCAGCAGAGATTACAATGTAGGATTTCTGAATCTTCAGCCCATATCAAGGCATATATGGGAGCATCTTACAAATAGATACCTATGTGCTTTCTTATTTCAGGACCAATAGTTTTACACCGAACCGAAACGGTAATGCATTACAAACTGTTTGGCAGTAATTTTAGAAACTTCGGCTCTTACAAAAGAAAAATATGAATCCAACAAAAATCGATTTTTAGTATTTCAGGCTCAATATCGTATGTCGATGAAGTAGCAGAAATATTGACATATAATAAAATTGTTGGGACAGTCTCCCCTGTCCCTTCATGGGATTTAATGGGAAAATATTTATATTTTTTATATTTATTAAATTTTACTTCATAGATCTTAGAAAACAACTTGAAGGACATTTGTGAACATTTGAAATTGTGAATTTAAAATATTTCTCTGACTTTGTTTATAAATAAATAAATAAATGGTTTCCCATTATATCCCATATAGGGATTGGGGAGAGCTTCTCACTCACTGGTTGGGACTTATAGTTTAACTCCGGTTCCGAATGGTATTTTAAGAAGCTTTTTCATGGCTAAGTACTCGATAGTGTCGTCATCCCTAAGCGAGGTGACCGTCGTCGAAAGCAATGTCAGGTGTTCAGAGCAGGGATAGAACCCACGTTCTCATGTAGTTACAAAAGCCTCACACACTAACCATTGCACCGCTAACGATGACTTTGTTTATTTGTACACGATATCTCGCTGGATTTTAAAGATATCGCTCCATACGAAATTTCATAGTAAAGCCCCGTATTCAGTTCTTGCATCTGTGATTTACCTTGCAAATATTTCATTAATAATTCTTCTTTGCACTCCATTCTATTTTTAACGGATGTGGTATTACGTTTGTTTACTACAATAATCGAAATGTCAAAATTCCGGTCCCAAACAATTGTTTTCGTACGAAATAAGTTTGGTGTAACAACCCTGTACTTGTTTTCGGCTACGAAATTTTCTCAATGAGCTGAGTACCAGGCAAATGGAAAGTGAGCGAAATTTCCGGTTCATGAAATTTCCGTTATTTTTAGACACGAACTACTTATGGCAAAGAAAATTTCATAATAACTGAATACCGGGCTTAAAGAGGGAATACAAATCGATACCAAGTCACATTCAGTATTCAGTTCTTGTGAAATTTTCGTAAGAAATTTTGTCATTTATCTCGAAGCGGAAAATTTGTGGTGTTACTTGTGCTTGTTAAAATAATCGAAATGTCAAAATGCCGGTCCCAAACAATTGAATTGGTGGAAGAAGGTGTTAACCCACTGTTTTTAAAACAGTATTTTCCTTATTTTAATGTTTTTACTAGGTATCTGATTTTGTTTTAGATAAGAAACAAGTCAACAACTGATATTTAAATTATTAAACTTAAATTTTAAAATGTTTTTTTTTTTTACTTTTTTATTTTAATTTAAATTTTTTTCCTTAATTTTATTTTCAATCAGACCATGAAATCATCAAAAGAAGGAAAATATTGATTTAAAAAAAAAGTGAGTTAGCAACTTCCCCCACCAGGTGTTTTAATTGTTTGGTGTAACAACCCTGTGCTTGATTTTGGTTACAACATTTTCGCAAAGAGCTGAGTACCAAGCAAATGAAAAGTGAATTTTCGATTCATTCTTCATTTTTTGAATGAACTGAATGAAATGAACTGAATACCGGGCTTAAAGGTCTGAAATTTTGCCTAAATGTCTTGAGTATTTAACCACAAACAATATTGCAGAATAAAAGTGTGTTGATTCGAAATTCAAAAACATGATTTAAATTTTCTCTATTTTTTCGTCAGTTTTCTGGATTAAGTGTGAATATCTCAGACTTGTCAGTGTAGGTGGTACTTTGGTTAGTGTACGTGACTCTTGTACATGGGAACGGGCGTTCCGTCCTTACTCTAACTGCATTACATTTATTTCGATGATGGTTACCCCTCTTCGTGACAACGGGGGACACTAACGACTCGTCAGCCATAAAAATTATTCTCAAAAAAACGTTGACATTCATTAATTTGGTTGCAAGACCTCCCGTATCCTTTCATGGAATTTAACGGGCAAATACTTATGTATTTCATTATTATCTCACAATATAGCAAACAAATGCCTTTAGGCGCTGGGCCTTTAAATATTATAATGTTAATAGGAAAATAGACAAACGAAAAACCAAACTTTATTAAAAAAATTTAAGGAATTTAATTTGTTCTGCTTTTCAAAAACAATTTGTGTGTTTCATTCACACTTTAAAAATAACAACACTTTTCAAAACAGTAATAAAATCATTATTATTTATCCAAAAAAAATCGAGTGTAATTATTCAAAACTTGAGATATTAGAAAAAAATATTATTTATTAAACAAATAATTAATTATCTTCTCTTCGTTAAAAAAAAAATAATAACCACACCATTTCCAATTGAAATTTAAAAAAAAACAATAAAAGTATCAAAATTCTATTTCTCATTTGCAATTTAAAATTCGTCAGTTGATATTGAAAAAATTATTAAACGGTTTTATATATAAAAATTTCAATTTATGTTTGTTATAATTCCATTGATATGTATTTCGAAGTTCAATTGATGCGTTTGAACTTTAATTGATGTGGTTTCAGTTACAATTGTTGAACTTTTAATTCGAATTGATGTGATTGAAATTTCAATTGTCTTCCAATTTTGAATTGATGTTTTTTTGTATTGATTTCAATTGAAGTAGTTTACATTTAAATATTTATTTTCTTGAAATTAATTTTTCCTGAATTCAAATTTAAAATATATCAATTGAAATGGAAAAGACAGCAATTTCTATTTCAATTGATATATTTTAAATTTGAAATGCCATTTTTACACTTTACTTCATATTTTTTACAACTAAATTGATATTTATCGAATTTCAATAATTGCAAACCCGTCTGTACCACTTCTAATGAATAAAAATATATAAACATAATTTTGAAAAATGTCAAGGGACGTTTGATAACTGTATTTGAAATTTAAAATACATCCATTGAATTTTAAGTAGTCAATACTTGACAATACATCAATACATCAACTGGCATTTAAGAAAAATCAATTTCAAATTTAAATATAAATTAATTTGAAAGACATCAATTGGTATTTAAAACACATCATTTTGCGAAATTCAATCAATTTTGTGGTAATTTTAACCTCATCAATTAAAATTTCAAAGATATCAACTCAAATTTAAAGACATTAATTGCAATTTCAAAGAAATCAATTTAAAATTAAATGACATCGCTTGATGTTTTAAAAAAATCAAGTTAAATTTCATAGGCATCAATTCAAGTTCAAAAGACGTCAGTCGAAATTTAAAAATTATTAACACAATTTTATTTTCTAAAAATTCAATTTGTGTTTCTTAAAATTACAATTATTGAACTTTTATTTGAAATTGAAGTGATTGAAATTTCAATTGTTTTCTATTTTTGAATTGATATATTTTTGTTGTTCGGATGATTATTGTGATGAATTTCAATTGTTGTTTAAATTTACAGCCTTTCGTTCGAGGTAGAGAAAAAGACTGCCAGTATTTTTTTTGAATATCATTTGTTTTTTTTTAAATTTCAATTGATATATTTTAAATATCAAAGGATTTTTCGAATTCTAATTTCTATACACTTCAACTAAATTGGATTTTACGAGTATTTTATTTGGGTGTGACCAAACTAAAATGTAAGCGAGCCACAACAGACTTGTCATTCATGAGCATGATCATCAGCTATGATTGATTTTTATTTCGAATTATTTTAATTCGATTATAATACCAATTTCGAATTTAATCGAAGCTGTTCGCATCACTATCATGTTTCGAAATTTTTTTAGTAATATAGGGTGATTAAGGAAGTTCCGGACAAACTTCTCCAGCGTATTCCTTGGCTCATTTCATGAAGAAAAGTGCACTAGGACGATGTCCGAAAATGCAAGGGTGCGAAATGGCAGCTTGTTCGAAATTTTCGGATTGGCGTTCGGAGGGTAGTAGGGTAAAGTTGCTAACTTCTGATCCAGTGGTCGAATTTTTTTGTTTTTGGGCTTGTTGGAAAGGTCTTTAAGAGTCCTTTCAGAATCAATAAAAAAAGTAAAAGTAGACGAGAACCCAACAACAAGCACAAGACGAATCGCGGTCCAAGTTGGTGTGGCACCACTGGCTCAGAAGTTAGCAACTTTAGCCTACCACCCTCCGACAGCTAATCCGAAAATTTTGAACCCGCTGCCATTTCGCACCCTTGCATTTTCGGACATGGTCCTAGTGGACTTTTCTTTCTGAAATGAGCCAAGGAATACGCTGGAGAAATTTGTCCGGAACTTCCTGAATCACCCTGTATTTTCCAAATTCATCAGACAGATAAAAAGTTATCGATCCAGAGCATGTTCATGAATGAGACGTCTGTGGTTCACTATATGACTATATTTTTAATTTCAATAAATGCAAAAATGTCTCACCATTTTCAATTGAAATTCCAAAAATTTTAATTTAGTTTTGAAAAATTTCAATTGAAATTTGAAAATTGTACTTGCAATCTAAAATACTTGATTTAAATTTCAAAAATTCTATTTGAAATTAATAATACATCTATTGATATTGTAGAAAATTCAATTAATATGAAAAAATCATTAATTGATTTTTCAAAGATACCAATTGAAATTTAAAACACATCAATTTGAATTTACAAGATCTAAATTGAAATGTCAACACACATCAATGGAATTTTACAAATTTTATTTGAAATTAATAAAACATCAAATGAAGTTGAAGAAAATTCAATTGATATGTAAAACACATCAATGCAAATTTAAAAGATTTTTAATTAAAATTTAAAACACATTAATTGAAATTGCTAGCACATCAATTGATGTTTGAAAGAAGTCAATTGATGTTTAAAAGAAGTCAATTGATGTTTAAAAGAAGTCAATTGGAAGTGGAAAATTCGCCAGTTGCAAGTCGAAAATAATCACCCGTGAAAATATATAAGGGTGTTAAAACTCAATTGATTTAAAATATATGTGATTTAAAATCGACATCAATTGAAATTAAAAACACGTCAATTGATATTAAAAAAATAAGTAACATAAAAAATCGATTAATAATTTTTAATTCTAATCGTTGAATTTTAAATATGAAACGGCGTCTTGTAAACATCGCTTGATATCTTTGTAATGTTAAATGATATCTTTTGAATTTCAAATGGACAATTTAAATTATAATTGTGAAATATCAGCAGGTGCGTTTTGAGTCTTAATTGTATTATATAATAATTTAAATTAAATTAAATATATTATAATAATTATAATATTATAAAATAAAAAGTACTTAATTAATATGTTTTGAATTGAAATTGGATTTTTTAAAAATTTCCATTGATTTTTGTTTTAAATTCAATTGAAATGACATGGAATTTTTAAATTTCTATTGTGATTCAAAAGAAATGAAATGGAATTTTTAATATTTCAATTGACGTGTTTTAAGTTGAAATTCATGCGTTTTAATTTTAAATTTATGTGTTTTGAATTTCAATCAAGTGAACTGCAAGGTATTTTTAAATTTCGGTTGATGTTTTTAAAATTTTAATAGATGCTTTTTAAATTTTAATTGATGCGTTTAAATTTCCGATTAATATGTTTTTAATTCCAATTGATGTTTTTTAAAATTCAATCGATATATTTTAATTCTGCGTGAAATAAAACGGACATTTTAAATTTTATGCCCTGTGACTCTAGCTTGATCGAAGGTAAGTCACTCGAATTCGACTGAAATTGGGTTCGTTCAAGACAAAGGAGTTCGTTCGATTGACCGTGTTTGTAATCGCAAAAAAATAAAGAAATGTTACGTCTACGTTCGGCTTGAAATCGGCAAAATTGTCGAGCCCATATCGTATTTCTGTTGACTAGGAATAGGAACGAAAGTTATTGTTCGCCATCGAGGAACAGACACTAAAGTACTTTTTTAAATTTCAATTGCTGTATTTTATTTTTCAATTGATGTGTTTCAAATTTCAACTGATTTTTTTAAAATTGCAATTGAAGTGTTTTAAATTTCAATTCGTGTGTTTCAAAATTCAATTGATGTATTTTAAATTGCAATTGATATATTGTCGACCATTACCCTTCACTCTCACAGATGGTCTTTTCATGATATTTGGCATCACTTTTTTAAGTTTAATTTGCTCGATTTCTGCTAGAATACATGCTGAAAAAAAGGCCCCAGCAACATCGTGCAGGAACCATGTATATGTTTGCAAGCATTATTTTCGAAAGTTGAAGATCTGCTGCTTTGTTGTCTGCCACGTTTTTGATTTCATCAGATTTCAACAGACAAAGCCATATTCGTGTCACAAAATTATATAAAGGGTGTTTCAGTAAGAATGCACCTTTTAATCTTAAAATAAAAACACGTATTTTTTGAGATAGTTGTGATTCTTTTATTGAATTGTAAAGGAGACATATTCCGATTAAGTATGGAATAAAATATGCGTCAAATGGTGTTATGAAATTTGTCATGACTGTTTCACAGAGATGTGGCTGTATCTCACAGATGACGCGTTGGATTTCGGATTTGAGCTTAGGAATTGTTTCCGGTTTATTCGCATAAGAATAAGATTTCACAAAACCCCAAAGAAAGAAATCGAGGTGGAGGTTTTTTTTGTCAAAATTCGCTGAGTAGTGCTTCGTGAAATTTGGAATTGTTGAGAACGATGACGAATTGATGTTGTCGGGTTTTCGGCTGCACTCTCGTTTTCAGCAGCAATGTGTTCAAGAGACCGACCGGTACGTTGACGCACCGAAGTCTTACTGTCCATAACCGTCCCAGTTTTTTCAAACTTTTTGACCACTCTTCGAATGGTTGACACATTAGGTGCATTTTCTCTACTGAAAATTCTTCGAAGTTTGCGAGCGGTCTTAGCATAACTGTCCAAATATTTGTAATAAGTTTTCACATTTATAATGCGTTGTTCCTTTGTAACGCGCTGCATTTTCAATAATCGGAATAAACATATGTGACAGCTGTTAAATTATAGAGTTGCCACTTGCACAAAAAGAAAGTGACACTAAATTTTAAAAGTGCAATCTTATTGAGACACTCTTTATTATAACATATTAGTCATTGTGGTCCCAATAGCAAACACAATGTGTTTGGACACAAGTATACTATATATTTGCGAGAAGATACAACTGTGTTATATTTGCACCCGATCAACGAAAAATTACAGACTTTTTAGCGTGTGTTGGATTTAAGAGCTCATTTTTTTGAGCTTCCAAAATGTGGTTTGCGATACGAATCGGAAGCAATCATTCATTCGAGCCTAAGGGTTTTCTTAAATTTTTCCTGAATTTAACAGGAAACTCTACTCTCTAGTCTTACTTTTATCGTGGGAAACTCTATTGCAAGTTTTCGCCAACTTTCCATAATTTTCACTTAAATTTACAATTAAACATTTAAAAATTGTTCCTTTTTTCTACCGGCAACAATGAGTTTGTTTAAAAACTTTACAACAAACAGCTTAAACGTCCCCTTACGACCACCACCCTAATTCCCCGCATCCAGTAATGAAAATTGTAGTTAGAGTTGAGTGAAGTAAGAAGACAACTTGCTCTTACTACATTTAACCAAATTCATTCATAAATTCATGGCACTTCTGGGGAAAATCTAGTGGTAAATGAAATGAAATAATAAAAAAAAAGTTAGCGTCCGTCCACCTCAGCATCGGCTTCAGCGTCATCGTCAGCATCCATCCACCTCCTGGCTGAATTGGCAAAAACCACAGACTGTCTGAAAGTTTTGCGAGTCTGTTTTGTATGCGACTGGAATGTGGCGAGGAGTGATAGAGAGGCTGGGTACTACTGAATGGTTGGCTGGCTGTTAGACTGTTAGGCTGCTAGGCTGTTGGAATCTGTTCTGGCTCTCTGCTGGTGAATGAGTAATCGAAGGAAGGCTGTGAAATTTACAACGAGTTATTGTTGTTCATTCATAACAATTTTTATTTTTTTTGTATTTTTTGTTTGCAAATGTTAACTTAAAGCAATTACAATTCTTTTTCATTTTAATTTATAAAATGTGTTTAAAAACCATATGGAAAAAATTAAATTACAAAGAACAAGTGCGATAAATTTCAATATAATATAAACGTTTTCCACCTATTTAACTGGCAAGAATCAAAGAGGAACTTTTGCAGGCTTACAAACAACAACAACAAAAAAACAAGTTCAAATAGCCGGATTTTTTTCGAACATCCTTTTGGCCGCAATAACTTCCACATGAGAAATGTTGGTGAACAATCGTACGAGTATTTTTATTAAATTTTAATATTGAAAAACTAAATTTTAATACACTTTAATTCTTCAGTCAAGCCAATTTGAATCAAAATTTATTAATGAAAAAAAATAAATAAATATTTGAATGCAATATAATTCTTCTTGACTGAATTAAAATTTTATTAGTTTTATATTAAAGTTTATTAATGAAAAAATTAAAAAGTTTTATTTCTTTAAATCTTTATTTAAACTAAATAATAATATACAAAATTTTAATCTTCACTGAATCAAATGTTTATTAATGAAAAAAAAAATAAAATAAAAAACTTGAATTGATATTAATTTTCAGTTACACTAATTTCACTGTAGTAGTTTTTGGCACACATGTATTACGCAAACATTTAAACAGACATTTCCCGAGGACGACGGTTTTACCCTAATTCGGGTACGAGGAATCAAACTGCACCATTAGTCTTTTGAGTGATAACTACGGTTTCATAAATTTTTTTTATTGTGACTATCAGAGTGGATGTTTTTTTTTTTATTTTTCGATTTTGACTCACTTTGTATTTGACTCACTTTCTAACTTCTATTTGGATGGTTGTACCGGCAAACTTTCTTGAATAAAGTTGTTCCAAACGTTTTGGGCTTCAACTTTAGGGAACAGGGTTCGTATTTCGTGGGTTATGGCTTGCCCTGGGTAACCCCTTATTGCCGTGGGAAATAGGTAGCGATCGTTTACCCATTACCCACAGGGTATGGGGAATATAATGGGTAGCTTCCCACGAAAATGGGTAATTATCCGTCACGATTACCCATTACCCGTAGGGTAATGTGGAAGTACTAAGTAGCTACCCAAGAAAATGGGTAATTACCCGTCACGGTTACCCATTACCCATAGGGTAATATTGAAATACTAGGTAGCTACCTACGGCAATGGGGAATTTCCCATCATGAGTACCCATTACACATGAGGAACAGGTAGACGACCTTTACCCTTGACTCACGGCGATGAGTTGTGGGTTACCCAGGGTAACCCATCGCCATTTTTGGTCGAAATTGTGAAAAAATTAGAAAAAAGTCTATATCCTAGAAACGAAGCGTCGAATCGATAAAATAACTAATTTTTGAACGTTTCTAAGGGTTTTTAATAAAACGGTCCAATTCGTATGGAAGAATTTTTTTCCAAAAAATTGCCAAAACAAGAAATTCGCTGAAATACAAAAATGGCTATAACTCGGAAACCGTGAGTTCAATCATATTTTGTAATTTGTTTACTTCCATAAGAGGTTTTAACCAATAGATAACTTCAGTATGGCATCATTTTTGAAAACAGATTGCTAAAATAAAATTTTTCGAAAAAAAATTGATTATTTTTTCGATTGGACACTCTGCTTCCGAGATATAGACATGAGGGCGTTTAGCGACTTTTTGTTTGAAAAATTTCAGTTTAAGCGATTTTTTTTATTTTGGCGATATTTCGAAAAAATTCTTCATACGAATTGGACCACTTTATGAAAAACTATAGAAAGCATCAAAAATTGGTTACTTTTCGATTGGTTGCTCCGTTTCCGAGATATAACTTGATTTTTTTTTTTTTTCATATTTTCGATCAAAAATGGGGATGGGTTACCCTGGGCAACCTATTACCCATCGCCGTGGGTAACTACCCATTATTATCCCCATTATCCTGCGGGTTATGGGTAACCGTTATGGGTAGTTACCAATGACGATGGGGCAACATCCCCACATTCAGGGTAACCCATTACCCACGAAATGCGAACATGTGAACAGAGGTTCTATTCCTGCTTTCACTACCACACGTTTATATCGGATGAAACTGTCATTACGTATAGGTAAATAGCACTATTATATGAAGGACGATTCCTAGCACCAAAGCAATACTCAAAAATGTGCTCAGTTCATCCAAGTCTTCGACCAGCAAAAGCTGCACGCACTCTATATAATATTAGGTAGTGTTAATAAGGAAACTCTTTCTTTCGAGTAACCGAAAACTGTGGAACTCATTTTACGACGAGTCCACGACCATACCCAGTTGGTCATGTCCTCAAGACGTCTTCAAAGACGATTGCACGATCATTATAAATCGCTAATTACAAATCGACGACTGTCCATATAAATCGTGTACGAAATTTTCACAAAAAAATCCTTCACGATCAAATTAGCGAGACTTCGCTTAACGTGACATATTGCGAATATGTCATTATCGTTCATGTTATCACCTACGACAATGTGGCCAAAATAATAATAATCCTGCCTTTGAGAACCAACTGACCGACATTTTTGCCAATATGACCAATAACGATTTGATTGACGAGGTTATATCCCATATGTCGCAATAGAGAGAACAGTTGGCAAAAATTACGTGTATAAATGTACATGAAAGTTTTATTTTGAATTATTAACATGAATATGGGAATAACGTTCTTAGAAACGCGACAAAAAAATATTTTGTCATGCAGCTGGTCGTTAACGACAATTTCCAATAGAACGTCATCAAAGACAGTTTAAGCGATAAGTGTCATGAGCGACAAAAATCAAACTGCGCAGCAGAAATCGTTGACAACTTCTTCGCCTAGGACGATTTTGCCAACTGGGAAGTAAATTCATTTATTTATTTTTTTTAACTTTAACGGGGTAAAAAAAACACACTTAATGTTGATGAACCATGCACAAGAATTTCACATGTCATCGCCATTTTTGTTCAAAATACTCAAAACAAGTTTGCATTTGTAAAACAAAACGCCGTTTCCCATTACATCCCATGAAGGGATTGAAGAGAGCTTCTCACAACCAGTGAGCTGTGCGCTTTATAGTCTTATACTCACTGATTGGGACCTACAGTTTTACACCGGTTCCAAACGGTATTTTGAGAAGCTTTGTCATGACAAACTACTCGATTGTGTCGCCATCGTTGAAAAAAAATGTAAGGTGGTCTGATCAGGGATCGAAAACACGTTATCATGTACAAGAGCCGCGCATACTAGCCATTGTACCACCCAACGCCACAATCTTAATTAATCACCCGAGGAAATTTTTAAAAACTTAAAAACAATAAAAAATTAAAAAAATTTATTTCAGTCAAGTAAACTTTTATTATAACAAAAACAAAAAAAAATAATGTTAATTGAATTTAATTTTTCAGTTTCACAAAATTTTATAAAATAAATGTTTTTTTAAAAAAATTTTTAATTTTTTTAAATTATTTTAAATTATTTTATTCTTTAATATTTCGCTTCCCATTGTGTAGCATCTTCAGAAAGATAAACACAATTATTAATTAAAAATCACTCCATCATTTTCACGTTTAATTAATAATTGTGTTTATCTTTCTAACGATGCTACCCAAGGGGTAGCAAAATATTGAAAAATAAAATAATATTAAAAAAGTGAAAAAATTTTTTTAAAAAAAAATTTATTTTACTAAATTTGTGTAACTAAAAAATCAATTTTTTTTTTGTTTTTGCCATAATGAAAGTTTACTTGACTGCAAATATACCTAACGCCAGAACATTGTAATTTTAAATATAATACGAAAGGTCGAGTAAATCATCATCTTATTTATTTTTATATAAATTTAATTTTATCCCCTCTATTTTATTCCCTTACAGGTGATTTCATTTCACTTACTTTTGTTATCGTGAAAGGTTTAGTTTCCATTACCGCTATTTTGGACAATTTAATTTTTATGTCCGCATTAGAAATTCCAGAAAGTTGTTGTTGTTGTTGTTATTGCTTAGTTTCTAAACCACTTTTTCTTCCATTTACTAAATACATCTAGATTCTAAGTCACAAAACCGCCAGATAGATGTTCCCCATATGAAAAATTTCTCTTTTCTTTCATTTCCCCAATACAAAATTGTGAAAAAAAAGCAAAATCAAATCTCGAATGTAATTGAGCCTAAGTGTAGAATGACTGATCTGGTGGTAACTTAACTGGCCATTGGTATCATCACATATTTATCCGCCGAAAGTTGAGAAATGGTCATTAGAGATTTAGAAATTAAAATGAAGTGGAAGAAGAAGAGGAAGAAGAAGAGAAAGAAGAAGATGCTGTTGCTGTTGAAGTTGACGACGATATTGTTGACGATGATGGCTCATGAAAGTTAATTCTAATTTATGCTATTAGTCAAGACAATTCTCATCTTCCCGTTGAGGATGTGCGCGATCAAATTTCGATTGCATTAATACGATTAAGAGAAAAATATTCCTTATATATTATTATAAGAATGTGAAATGTCTTTAAATGTATACGAATGTGAGATGCATTGGAATTTAATAGAAAAACTACAAATTTCCAATTAACATTTAATTTAAAAAACACATCAATTGAAAAATAAAAGACAGCAAATAAATATAAAAAATCTAAATTCAGGGCCTGTTCGTTGATGGTGAACAATAACTTCCGTTCCTATTGTATTCAACAGAAATTTGATCGGGCCTCCATTTTTTAGTTGTTTCAAGTCGAACGAGAATTCTATTTTATTTCACTTAAAATTTAAATTACATCAATTGAAATTTAAAATTCAAAATTGAAATTTAATTGAAATTTAAAACCGTCACTTGAATTTTGAAACACATCAATTGAAATTTAAAAGACATCAATTGAAATTCTAAAAAAAATCAATTGAAATTTTAAACACATCAATTTAATAATAAAAAACAGCAATTGAAATTAAAAAAAAAATCAATTGAGTGTCTGTTCCTCGATGTCGAGCAATAACTGTCGTTCCCTTTGTAGTCACCAGAAATTTGCTCGGGGCTCCACAATTTGGTCATTTCAAGTCGAGCGACAACGTAAAATTTCCCAAGTGCTGTATTTTGCAATGAAAACTAGGTCAGTCGAACGAATCCTTTTGACTGGGATGAACCCAATTCCAGTCGAATTCGAGTGACCTTCGATCAAGATCGAGGCACAGGGCATGAAATTTAAAAATTCTATTTTATTTCCCGTAGAATTAAAATATATCGATTGAATTTTAAAAAACATCAATTGGAATTAAAAACACATTAATCGAAAATGTAAACGCATCAATTGAAATTTAAAACGTATCAATTGAAATTTTAAAAACATCAATTGAAATTTAAAACATATCCACTGAAACGTAAAACACTTCAATTGAAATTGTAAAAAAACAATTGAAATTTAAAAATTCCCTGCATTTCACTTGAAATCGAAAACAAAATCAATCGAAAATTTAAAAATGCAATTGAAATTCAAAACACATTAATTTAAAATTAAAACGCATCAATTTCAACTTAAAACACGTCAATTGAAATTTCAAAAAAATCAATTGAAATTTAAAAATTTCCTTTCATTTCACTTGAATTTAAAAATAAAATCACTGGATATTTGAAAAAATCAATTAAATTTCAAAACATATTAATTTAAATTTAATTCGTATTAATTGGATTTTAACAATTGTAATTTGAAACTAATCAATTGAATTTCAAATGATATCAATTAATATCATAAAGATACCAATTTGATGTTTACAAAGACACCGATTGATATTTTAAATTCATCGATTTAAATTAAAAGTTATTAAAATTAAAATTAAATTATTAAAATTATTAAATTATTAAAATCATCCCAGATGAATTATTTTTTGATGTTATACATTTTTCAAATATCAGTCGATTTGTTTTTAATTTCAATTGATGTGTTTTACATTTCAATTGGTATATTTGAAATCAATTGCATTTTAAAACCCTAATATATATGGCCATCGGTGGTGCAATGGTTAGTGTGCGCGGCGGTTGTGCGAGACAACGGGGGATCGACCCTGCTCTGACCCACCTAACACTTCTTTTACTCCAGCAGGATTTCGCCATGAAATCAGTGAGTGAAAACTGGAAAGCGCACAGCTCAGTGACTTTGGAAAGCTCTACCCTATCCCTTCCTGGGATGTAATGGGAAATATTAAATTTTTTTTATTATTTTTCACGGCAGCATTTTGAAGTCTCGATCTAGCATATTTTCCGCATTTATCAAATGGCCCCCACGGCTCTGATGATAGTTCATTACTCTAATCATGAAATTTTCCATGCATTTTTCATAGACATATGGCTGTACCTCCCCGACGACGATTTGGATCTCGGTTTTGAGTTTAGGTATTGTTTCTGGTTTATTCGCATAAACCCGAGATTTCACAAAACCCCGAAGAAAGAAATCGCACACCGTTAAATCGCATAATCTCGGTGGCCAGTTGGCATCAGAATTTCTTCAGATAATTTGTTCTGGAAATCGTTGCTGCAAGAAATCGATTGTTTCATGCGCGGTGTGGCGCCGTCTTGCTGAAACCACATGCCGTTCACATCCATGCCGTCCAGTTGAGGCCACAAGGTTTCCGTTATCATGTTCCTGTAACGAATACCATTCACAGTCACTGCAATTTCGGCCTGATCTTCAAAATATTAAGGCCCAATCACGCCGCCTGACCAAAATCCGCACCAGACAGTTGCTCGTTGTGGCTGCATTTGTTTCTCTTGGATTGCAATAGGATTTTCTGAGTTACAAATTCGACAATTTTGTGTATTCACGAAGCTATTCAGCTGGTAATAAGCTTCATCGAAAAAGATGTCTTTTGTTTTGAAAAATTGGCACAGGCTGAAAAATTTGTCTTTTTTTATTGTTTGGATGCATATATAACATGTTTGTAGCTTGTTGCAAATATAGTATACTTGTGTCCAAAAACATTCTGTTTGCTATTCAATATATCATGTTTGGGACACAATGATTAATACGTTATAAAATATATGTATTTGTGACCCAAATGTAGAATTGTTTATTGGAAACTGTTGAAAACACTGATGTCAGTCACAATGAAGAAACAAAAAGCAGTAGATCTTCAATTCACGAAAACAATGCTTGCAAATATGTACATGGTTCCTGCAATATATTGCTGGGGCTGTTTTTTTTTCACCGTACATTGATTTCACTCTGCTCCATTACCCATTGAACAAATTGCCGGCGCTTTCCATGGTCTGCTGGTTTGAGCTCCTGAGTAAGTTGAATTTTGAAGGTCTTTGGCCAAAATTCGCTGAGTAGTGCTTTCGTGAAATTTGTAGTTGTTGAGCCGAATTGATGTTTTCGGGGTTTCGGCGACACTCGTGTACAGCAGCAATGTTTTCCACACAACGACCGGTACGTTCACGCACAGGAGTCTTACTGTCCATATCCGACCTAGTTTCTTCAAATTTTTTGTCTACTCTCCGAATGGTGGACACATTATTTGCACTTTCTCGACTAAAAATTCTTCGAAGTTTACGAGCGGTCTCAGCATAACTTTCCAAATTTTTGTAATAAGATTTCACAATTATAACGCGTTGTTCTTTCGTAAAGTGCTCCATTTTTAATAATCGGAATAAACATATGTGACAGCTGCCAAATTTCAGAGTTGATACATGAACAAAACAAAATGACACTAAAATTAAAAAGTCCAGTCTTACTTATGATAACACTATGTGTAATTTTTTAAGTCATGGCAAAATAACCATATACGGGCACCACTACGTGATAAAAGACAAAAAAAAGACCCGTGTCTCCCAGTTTTGCCCAAAGTCATGAACTTTTTTTTAATGGGCCGCCAAAGATTTGGGGCCTCGGTGTCATTTTTGCAAAAAAGTGATCATTTCGTCAGGCTCATACCTTGCATACCGTTCGGAATTTTGAATTACTTTCTGAGGGAAAGTTGTAACTTTTGTCACAAACTTATAAAATCAAAAAAACTTCATATTCAAGGTCAAAATCGGTAAAAACTTCAAAAAAAATTCCTTTTTCTCCCCTGTTCAGCTCCATAGGTAGAAACCCGTTCAAGACTGTACCTAAGATCTCAATAAACAACTTTCTAGAACATATATATGAACTTCCTAGGAATGATTCTTATATTGTGTGCTGCGTCCCTTGTTGCGTGTGCTACACACAGTGAAATTTAAAAATTTTCGGGACATTTTTCACTTTGGCGGCTACCTAAGAGCTACCTAAAAGGTGTTAAGAATCATTCCTAGGAAGTTCATATATTCTAGAAAGTTATTTATTGAGAATTTAGGTAAATTTCAGTAAATGATTGGTTCCTTGAATTTTAAACGGTTTGCTACCTATGGACCTGAACAGGGGAAAAAAGGTAAAATAAAATCGTTATTTTTTTTAAAAGTTTTTTGCGATTTTGACTTTGCAGATAAAGTTTTTTTGATTTTATATGTTCACAATTTTTGTTTTTTATGACAAAAGCTACAACTTTCCCTCAGAAACTAAATCAAGATTCCAAACGGTTTGCAAGATATGAGCCTGGCAAAATGATCACTTTTTTGCAAAATTTGCACCGATTTTTGTTTTTTATGACAAAAGCTACAACTTTCCCTCAGAAAATAAATCAAAATTTCAAACGGTTTGCAAGATATGAGCCTGGCAAAATGATCACTTTTTTGCAAAAATGACACCGAGGCCCCAAACCCAAAAAGTGCTTGACTTTGGGCAAAACTTTTTTTCTTTTATCACGTAGTGGTGTCCGTACATTGTTATATTTTTTCGTGTTGCACTGTTGCACATCCCTCTTTCCGTTTACTTCTCTTAATTAACATTATAACAGAAAAATGTATTTATATCAGTGTCGAGACGCAAAATTCGAAGAATTCCATCATTATTTATTTTAAATTATTATTTCTTCATTATTTCTTGAAATATTATTTATTTCTTGAAGTGTTGATGAACATTTTTGCGATAAAATTATGAATAATTTACATACTAATTATCGACTTAAACGCTGATAATCGACCAAAACAACAAATAACAAAATCATTAAAATTTCATAAATTTTGTACAGTTTTTTTTGTGTTGTTTTTTTCAGTATAAAATGCCAAAACTCTAACTAATTATTAAAATATCTTATACAGAGATAGAATTTCGAATAAGCCATAATTTATTTTCTTTGTCATTATGATGCACAAGCGATGTAGAGGTCAATGATCTGCCCAAAATTACAAACGGAATAGAGAAGATTTCGAAAAACTTTAAAATGTAAAAAATCAAACGCTGATATATTTTGCTTAGTACCTTACAAATATTTACCAACTTTTCCGTGATGTGAAATAAAATTTCACAAATAATTTTATTTTGTATTTTTTCCCTTATTGTCCTTCCCCCAAAAATCATTAGAGCAGCATAAATTTAGCTTACAAGGTTAACTAACTTTTTTGCTTCTTTGGTTTCTTGTATTTAGGAAATCCTTAAAATCGACAAAAGAAACTCCCCAAATTGTGTGTAAGAAATCAAAGGACCTCCTTTTTAACCCATCCTTACTTCGTTTTGCAAGAACTTTTAGTTTTATTCTATAGTCATTTGGTTTAACTTTCCTTTCCATTCGTTTATTTTTTTTTTCCTTTTATTTTGGTTGTATGATGTCCTTCCTTCATTCTCATCGTTTATTACCAGACATTGACTAGACATTTTGACAAAGCAGAAGGAATTGTTTACAGCATTGCCACCATCATCACCACCAGTTTTAGCACCATCACCAGCAGCAGCATCATCACACCAGCCATCCATCGTTTCCAAATGGAAGCAACAAAATCCTTTAGATCCTGTCTGACCTTCTCGAATGCTGTGTGCTTTATTGTGTTTCTGTGTGCGTTTACAAAAGTCGTTGTCGTATTTTAAGGATACAGTCGTCGTCGCCTTTTTTACGCACTCCGACGTGTAATTTATTGTTGTTTCTTTTATTTGCACCACAGAATTGTACAAAGATAATCAATATAAGAAAAGGTTTCAGTTCGCTTTTGACTGTGAAAACTCAATTTTCATGAGTTCATTTAGAGTAATAAACATGAATTGTAGGTCCATTGACTAAATTGTAGACTAGAACTTTAGCGTGTTATGGGTTAATGAAAGCCTTAAACGGATATTTCCACAACTTACACTACATAATCTAAAATCTACTACAACACTTCCAATTCCAATTGAAATTTGAAGCAATTGAGACTTAAAAATGTAATTTAAAATATAAATTACATCAATTAAAGTTCAAAAATTCAACTTGAAACTTAAAATACATCAATTGAAATTTAAACAGACAAAAGATTTTCCAGTTTCTTTAGGAGATCTGGAGATAAATTTTAGATTTGGACGTAATGCAAACATATTATATAGCACTCCATGAAGTCTACACCATTTCCAATTGAAATTCTTAAAATATCTATTTAATTTTGGAAAACACCAATTGAAATTTGAACTACATAAATTGAAATTTACAAATTCTAATGGAAATTTAAAAGATTTTAGTTGGATTTTAAAATAAAATGCAATTGCTGGCTTCCAAATTGTAATTTAAATTTATTTTTCAATGCGAAATTTCATTTGATATCATTTTAATTTCAATTGATATATTTTAAATTGAAATTACAGTGTTTAAAATTTCACTTCAATTTATATCTTTTGAATTGCAATTGATATCTTTTTAATTTCAATTGATATCTTTATCGTTTCAATTGATGTTCTTAAATTTCAATTCATATTTATTCAATTTCAATTGACGTGTTTTAAATTTTAATTGAAGTGTTTACAATTTCAATTGTTATATTTTTAATTTCAATTGATATCTTTAAATTTCAATTAATGTTTATTCAATTTCAATTGATGGATTTTAAATTTTAATTTAAGTGTTTAAAATTTCAATTGTTATATTTTTAATTTCAATTGATATCTTTATCATTTCAATTGATGTTCTTAAATTTCAATTAATGTTTATTCAATTTCAATTAGCGTATTTTAAAATTCAAATTGAATTTTAAAATTTCAATTGATGTATTTTAAATTGCAATTAATGCGTTTGAAAATTGAATTAATATCTTTGAAATTTAAATTTATGTCTTTTAAATTGAAATTACAGTATTTAAAATTTCACTTCAATTTATATCTTTTGAATTGCAATTGATATATTTTAAATTTCACTTGATATCTTTATCAATTCATTTGAATTTCTTAAATTTCAATTAATATTTATTCAATTTCAATTGACGTATTTTAAATTCTAATGAAGTGTTTAACATTTCAATTGATATCTTCATCATTTCAATTGATGCAAAGGCAAATTTATTGATGCAAATTTAGGAATTTCAATTCAAGTTTTTTGAATATCAATTCACGAATTTTAAAACTCAAATAGAATTTTTAAATTTCAATTGTTGTATTTTAAATTGCAATTACTGCCTTTGAAAATCGAATTAATTTTTGACGTTTTTTAAATTTTAATTGAAGTGTTTAAAATTTCAACTCAAAACTTTTTAATTTCAATTAATATCTTTATCATTGCAATTGATGTTCTTAAATTTCAATTAAAGTTTATTGAACTTCAATTAACGAATTTAAAAATTCAAATACAATTTTTAAATTTCAATTGATGTATTTTAAATGGAAATTACTGTCTTTGAAAATTGAATTAATATCTTTGAAATTTCAATTGATGTATTTTAAATTGTAAATGAAGTGTTTAAAATTTCAATTGATATATTTTCAATTTCAATTGATGTCGTTTGTATTGCATTTCAGTGTTTTACATTTTAATTGATGTCTTTATCACTACAACTGATGTATTTTAGATTGCAATTGAATTTGAATTAATGCTTTTTAAATTTCAATTAATGTATTTTAAATTTCAATTAGAATTTACAAAATTTCAATTGGTATATTTTAAATTACAATTAGAATTTACGAAATTTCAGTTGATATATTTTAAAATTCAATTAGAATTTTGAAAATTTCAATTGGTATTGGCCGTATTGCTTTTTGTATTCGACTTTTTCTATGTGACCGTCGATGGTGCAATGGCAGTGTGCGCGGCTCTTGTATATTAGAACATGGTTTCGATCTCTGCTCTGACCATCTTACATTTCTTCCGACGGCGGTCACCTCGTTTAGTGACACCGACACTATCGAGTATTTACCTATCAAAAAGTTTCTCAAAATACCTTTTGGAACCGGTGTAAAAATGTGAGGTTCCAATTAGTGAGTGTAAAACTAGAAAGTACTGTTGAACACTGCTGAAATCAAAAACGTGACAGACAAGAAAAGAAACAAAAAAGCAGCAGATCCTCAAGTCATGAAAAACATTCTTGCATTTAAGTACACGCTGAAAACAATGACCCCAGCAATATGTAGCACGAATTGAAGATCTGCTGTTTTTTTATTCCTTTGTTGTGTGTCACATTTTTGTTTTCGGCAGCTTTCCACAAACAAAGCCACGTTTGGGTCACAACCAGTTAGTTGGTCAGGTTAGGTATAATGGGAAAAAAGAAGAAGATGGAATTTGAAAATAATTTGAAAGTACTGCAACCTTAAAGTCATCCTAACACACTCCTTTCTATTAAACTACTTTCCCATCTTTGTCGCACAGTTTCCCTCCTAGTAGCACAAGAATAATAGCGAAAGTAAATTGTTGAACTTTTGCCAAAAATGCTCAGCAACAACAACAAAAAAAAGTGACATGAAGCATTTTCAAATTTAAATACTGTCTGGAGTTTATCCTGAAAAAGAACCTAATGCTTAAATACTTAATGACGTTATTGTTTTGTATTTAACTTGAGAAGAATATTGAATTTACGTAAAGTAACTTCTCTACTTTTGTTCGCCTGTTCTTTTCTCTCTTTTTTGGTAGAATTTTTTAATGGTCAGTCACATCTGTTAAAAACTTTGCAAATTCTACAAAAAGCCACATTATTTATTTGAAACTAATGGCAACATATTTATGTTTACATAAAAATACAAAAAAATACATATATATTTATATACTTATATATAAAAATATGTTATTCAACAACCGCATTTAGAGTTTTATTTATGGTAAAAGTATAAAATAAAATAAAAAAGGGGAAAAAGTACATACATCTATTTATATGTGGCCAAATGTAATAAAACTAAAACACAGGGTGAGTCAAGAAAAATTAAAAAAATTTAAAGATGTAGCATTTAAATTAAAGAATTGTAGAACGCGGCTCGAAGGACCATTTATTGTTCTCAAACAATATTTAAAAATTAAGACAGGAATATATTTGATTTATTTAATGTTACAACACATTTCAATAATAACCAATATTTTTGATAAATTCCAACCTAAGAACCATGTGAATAGGAGAGAAAGAGTTCAATAATAAGGGTAATTCAAGTGCACATATATTAGGTGTCAAATGTTTGCAAATATATTTATTTCATCTAACCTTAGATTACATTCTCGTATTAGCCAATATATTTGATAAATTATACCTAAAGATATTTGTGGATAAGAATACAAAAACCAGGCTTGAAATATCATGAAAATTAACGACACTGGAATTTTCCTCTACTGTAAATATTTCCTCTATAAATACATATTTTACAAAAGTTTGAAATTAATTTTAAATAATCCAACTCAAAGCTTTAGTCGACGCGAAGTACCATTTAATATTTCAAAATATTTTTTATAAAAGTTAGAAATTGATTTTAAACAACATTACACCATTTCCAATTGAAATTTAAAAAATGTCAATTTCATTGTAAAAAATATCAAATGAAATTTGAACGTTCTCTTTGAAATTCACAAAACATCAATTGGAATTTAAAAATTCCATTTGAAATTTGAAATACATCAATTGAAATTTAAAAATCATCAATTTAAATTTAAAAATTCTATTTGAAATTTAAAACATGTTAATTGAAAGTTGAAACATATCAATTGAAACTTAAAAGATATCAATTATAATTTAAAAGACATCAATCGACATTTAAAATTCTTCAGATGAAATTTAAAAATTACTAACATGTACTAGATTTTTAAATGTCAATTGATGTCTTCTAAATTTAAATTCGTGTCTTTTAAATTTCAATTGATGTCTGCAAATTTCAATTGATGTCAATTGAATTTCAATTGATGTATTTTAAATTGATGTAAATCAATTGGAGTGTTTTAAATTTCAATTGATGTATTTCAAATTTCAATTGATGTTTTTCAAATTTCCGTTCATGTATTTAAACTTTCAAATAGAATTTTTACATTTCAATTATATGTTTCAAATTTCAAATAGAATGTTTAATTTCTAATTTAAATTGGAAATTATGTAGTTTACAAAACAACAAAAAATTTAAATAAAATAGACGTTCATTTTTAAATAATTAGGCTTGAGGTCTAATAAAATAAATAAAAGTTGGGTACAATCAAAGACGATCTAGAATTAGACGACCAGAAGATGTACGCAATTTGGCAACCCTGGTAAAAGAGAACTCCAAGGGTTTTCTCTCACGCGCCATATCTTGATTATTTCATACTTTTTGCGTAGTTTATTTAATTTTACTTCAACATGGTTGGAATTTGTATAGTTATATACAATAACACTATCAAAAAGCTGCTCGTGTATTGAAATATTCAATGAAGAGAGTAAGAGAGAAAACAGAGAATGACTAGGGTTTCACTCGTTGTTTTTGTTGGCATTTGAGTGAAAATAAATTTTGACTGTCTACTTGTACATCGTTTTTGGTGCAATTTTAAAAACAATGGATACGTTTTTTTCTAAAATATTTTTAAAATTTGAGATAGCATCCGATCAAGTGGACTCGGTTTCAAACAGGAGGTTTCTATGGCACAGCTGATGGAAAAGGTAAATGATGCAGAATGTGAGACCAAAGAAGACAAAGATTATCGACCATGCAGTAAACTAAGTTTAAATCATAGATACATATACTAACACAACATAAACATAACATTATTTATGTTTTTAAGCCATTAGTATCACCGAATATAATTTAAAATGTATTAGTATGAATCAAACATAATTTAAACATAGTTTGCCTATCGCTCATTCCTTCATCCACTTTCTTTTGCATGATTTTCATAGTCATAGTCTATGATCCATAGCATTGAAACCCCCTGTATGACATAAACAAGTGGCACTGACTGAACAAAAAACAGCTGTCAAATTTCGAAACCGAAGTGTTCTTAATCATAGACGAATGCATACATAGATACATTTATTCTCTCAATAAATTAAACGTCGTAGGTACGGTGGAAAGTAAACATTGGATGGTGGAAATCATGGGTTCAATAATACCAGATAGAGGCAATAGTAAACAACGCCAACAAA
This sequence comes from Phaonia tiefii, assembly GCA_963931995.1. NCBI lineage: Eukaryota > Metazoa > Arthropoda > Insecta > Diptera > Muscidae > Phaonia > Phaonia tiefii. The sequence goes on from OZ008367.1 coordinate 164,285,836, forward strand.
GGAACAACAACCGCATTTCGTGTTTTTGAGGCAAACTAGTTGAGTTAAATACAATACAAATGTATACCAACGATAAAAATTAACAAAAAAGTGCAAAATACATTTACATTTTTCAGTTCTACACCAAAGTGGCATGAAAAAGTTAAGAGAACATATTTTGTAACTGCACCTGGTGTAAGTTAATTTTAAATTTAATTTCTCCCATTTCCACAAACCTACGACGAAGAGTGTGAAATGAAACGTCAGATGAGAGAATAAATGTATCTATGTACATATGTATTGGTCTATGGTTCTCAATGCTCTCTCACCACTATTGAAGAATACAGCCGGAATCACAATGCAAGCAACATTTTCAAAAGGCGTTGACAATGCAAGCAACAGTTTACTTCGAATCGAGATGTTTGTTCTAACAGGTGATACCAGTATTACGGCCAATATATCAAGGCAACAATACAATATATTTTGTTTTCATGTCAAAGTTAACACAAATGTTTGTCAAGAATAAAAGTAAGCCAGAAATTATAAAACCAAATCCTTTTGAATTTGATTCTTCATATAATGAACAGAAGGAAAAGCAAATCATTTAAGTTGTTCTTATAACACAACCTCTATTAGTTGCATCATGATTCAAATGTCACAAATGTCACATCCAGGGTTGTATTTCAAATATTAAAAAATGTTAATGTATTTAAACATATTTGGTATTAAAAGATTCTACAGATAAAATAACGTCTTATAATGCGTCTTTTAACACAAATGGGTTCAATTTTCATTGATGTTTTTAAGTTTGAAAATGAAATTCGAAGTACAGCGCCATCTACCGCTTAATAGTACATTATTTATTCGAATAAATATGTTGCTGGAGTAGGAATAGATCAACTTCAGCGACAAATTGGAGTTACATTCTTGTAAAAAAAAAACGAAAGGCCATTATGTGAAATTCTGTGTGTGAGAACAAGATAGCATGAAAAACGAAATTGTCACTTGCATTGTGAATGCGGCTGCAACATATCGGCATGCAAAATTGTGTGTTCCTTACTTCTGTGGTACAAAATATGTTCAGAATTTTTATAGAAAAGATTCAGATAAACATTTTTGTGGAACAAATTAACCCTCTAACTGTCACGTATAACCACAATTTTTACTTTTTTTTTGAAAACTCCCAAAAAACTGATCCAAAATGACGGGGAGTGTGGTCAAAATGTTCTACAAAAATGGTCGCCAGAAAATTTCACTATATGTGTCCGAACACTGCAAAACACAGATCTTAGCCCAAGTGGTAGATAATAAGCAAAAACTAACTGCCTTCTAAGGGTTAATAATGAATTTTGTCATTTTGCTGTTTGCATTAAAAATAATCCACATAATATAATGAATTTTGTCATATTTCATATTTTATCTAGCACTTGGGCTAAGATTTGTGTGTTTGGAGTGTTCGGACACATATAGTGAAATTTTATGACGATAATTTTTGTAGAACATTCTGACCACGCCCCCCGTCAAAATCTTTATCTGAATCATTTTTATAAAACCTCTGAACATATTTTGTACCTCAGAAGTAAGGAACACACAGGAAAGTTCCGAGGGGCGGAAACATTTACCCGCCCTAAAAAAAATTCTGATCAGATCTGGCAAAACGCCGATATACGTGTATTTTTTTTTAGAACTTTCTACCAGAATCCGTTGACAGAACCCCATCCTTTTGGAAAAAATCTAATTTTGTCTCACAGTGTATTTAACGGACTAATTGTTGTCACTGTAATTTGATTTCTGTAATTTGATTTCTATTTGGAGAACCAAAAATCAGATTCGTATGGTCAATACTTGGCCAATTACAGTTGCTGCATTTTCCGGTGTTTTTTCCCCCGTTACTGCTCTTGGGAGCATATGGCTTCCACAAAGCTTTTCCATCTTACACGATACACCGCTGTTGATTTTTCTTCTTTGTTCTTGGATTATTGTGTTTCTTGGTCGACCACGATTTCTCGAGCTTTGATTTAGCGAATGAAAATTCATTGCAAATTCTTAGTTAAGCAATTTAAAACATTGTTAAGAATCTTTACTAAGGATGTTGGGATGAGAGAATATTGGGAGATTACGTATAGTTAGTTCCACATTAAAGAAATTCACGAAATTCAAAAAAATTAAATCACTTCGACCGAAAATGTATGGTCGCCAAAGGGTTAAAGTAAAGAACCGAATTAAAGTAAAGTCCCCGAATTGGGGAATTGATTAGCTTTAATCTAATACTAATCGTCATTCAATCTAGTATCGTCAACTCGAAATGTCGTATAATATGTGAAGGTGTCTCCGGAAAAACCATCTAAAATGTAAAGCTTTATATCTCGAAAAGCAATCAATTCAAAATTTTTTTTAATATTATTTCTTGAGCTTAAACTAGTCTTATAGATCTCCTTTCTATAATATCCAATATATTTGATATATCCGACCTGAAATACCATGTGAATAAGGAAGCAACCCCATGTTAAGGACTTTTAAAACTGTGCATACTTATTCTTATTGCACAGTAGATTAAGGGTAGTATTCTAAAAGTCGCGAAAGTCAACGTAAACGCAGAAGCCAACGCGAACGCCAAAGTCAAAAAAAGGTTAGTTTATATATCACTTCGCGCTTGCGTTTGGTTACGAAAGCTGTCACTGGCATATGCGGTTTATAGAGTTGCCAAACTAAAATAAACAATTATAGACTAGAAAAAGTTATCTTGAGTGAAATGCGCAGAATGAAAAAGATTAAAAAATTTAGCTCTATTTCAGTAGATCAAATGATTTTAAGATTGCTATTATTTATAACACTGCAAATACCAACAATATTCACATAAAATGTGTAAAAACCTATGTTATTTTGGGGTTCAATGTCCAATAAATTCCCCATCTATATTAAATTAGTTGTCGTTTCAAAAACACGTGTCATTTGGCGGTATGTATTGATTGTAATGTATTGGTTCTTTTGTTTATTATTGTCAACATCAACTGATGTCTATAATTTTTAAATATAATTATAATAGTTTTGCAACGCATTATTTATTTGAACGTTCCATTTCTAATTTAATTATTGTAAATAAGAATTTCAGTGCGTAAATAGTAAAATTTTGAATTATTTAAAAGAAAATCCAGCTCTATCCGTCGAATGCATTTCATCCAAAATTGGCAACTACTTATAATCAATGAAATGCAAAATACTTCCATCTGTCTATCCTCGATCGAGATTTTTCTTTAAATTTGTAATTTCTTCAACTAGCGTTCAATTTGACAGCTGAAGCGATCAAAAACGTTGCGCTGCGTTTTATAAACTACCCATTAAATAACGTAACTCAACGCAGTTAGTCACCGTACAGCTGTAACGTTTTATAAACTACCAAAACGACAAAAGTAACCCGAAGTGACTGATTCACGACTTATAGAATACCACCCGAATACCATACAGCTTTTGTTTCGCACCCCGATGTCACTGACGAGGATTTAGATTTTTGTCGATGTTTTGAGTGGCAATTCCCAAACAAATTTGATATTCAAAACCTCGACAAAAGCAAAACTCTCGCCAGTGAAATCGGGGTATTTACCCGATTTGTTCTTTTGAAAATTTAAACAGTTCGAAGGACCACATTAGTAATCCAATTCCCCTATTATTACTAAGTTTCCTAATTGTTTAGCTAAAAAAAATTTATAAATATTATGTCGTAAATTTCTTTCGAATTTCTCCACCATTTTAACATTCCGCACCCTGTTTATTTTGCCAAAAAGTAAAGGACCTCTTTGAAACTACTGCAACATTTGTCATTTCTCTTCACATTTTTGTTTAATTTTTTGTTGGTTTTTCTTATTTTTTATTTTGTTGCTGCCTGTTGTTTGTAAGGAGCATGGATCACATTTGTCGTTGTCCTGTTTTTAGGGATGTAAGCATAACATTTACAGTTTGTTCATCAATAAATCTAGATTTGTCATATGCACTGAAGTCAATATTATGACAGGCATTTGGGCAAAACTGAACAAAAACGACATGTTGGGGAAAAACGTATTAAAATAAAATAAAAAGGAAAATAAATAAAAATCTATAAAAAAAAAAACAAACAAAATCAACAACGACGGCAGAATTTTAAAATGACATCAAAAACTTGTATTTTTTTGGCTGTGCATATAAATCAGATATTTCCCAAACCAAAAAAAGAAAAACGGGAATCCTTTGGCATTTGCTCACACCAATAGGAAAAATATGAAAAAAGAAGATTGAAAATGAGCGCAAAAAAATACATAGTGGTAAAACAGTTTTCTGGCTCTAAACACAGTGGGAGAAGGGTCCAAAATATCAAACACGTTAATAAAAACGACCACAAGAGATAAACAGTAAAAACTAAAAATGGTCTCCCACCATAATAGGGATGTCAAGCCAACAGGATGCACAAAATGAACAGAAAACTCCCTAGCTCAGCTATTTGCATACGATTTGGAAAGGTTAACTGGTATCTGTGAGGAGATTTGAATGGACACATGTGTGTTGGAATCCCTGGCTGCACCCAATGTTGTTTAGAATGAAAAGCTTTATGTCACTCTCAATAAAGGTCGTCCTTTAACAAGGCATAGCCGGCACCTGCTTCACTGTTACCCTGCTATGTATGGAAAGCATGACTGTTGTCCTCCCCCCCCTGTGTCTGATGTGTCTTGTGTGTACTCTGGCCCAGTGGTCTGTGTCCCTCATGAGGCATTTCCACTATGTATTCGGAGAGGAGGTTTCACATTTGCAACTTGTTATTTGGAGTGTTATTGATGATGTCTTTTGTAGCTGCTACCACTGGAACTCCAGAACTTAATGTTGATGTTGATGTTGATGCTGATGCTGATTCTTTGTATGTGGCTGCTGCAGTTCTGACCATTTTTTAGGTTTCAGTTTCAATTTTCAAGAGTAATGGATATAAGAGATTTTTTTTTTTTTAATTCTTTGCTGTCCCTCGTTTGCTCTCTCGTTGTGGTATTTATGGTGATTTTTATTTCTTGTGTCTGTTGTAGGTTGTTTTAGAATTTATACCTGCAATTCCCTAGAATATCCTTTACAAAAAAAAAACGGCGAATGGTTCATTTCCCATGCAATTGAATGCAAATAATGCGGGGAAAAACAATCATGGATATTGAATTTCAAAGTCAATATAGCTGCTGGTTAAACACTAAAGAAGCTTTGGAATATTTCAAGCAACGCTTGACATTTTGAAATCTTTAAAAAAAATTCTGGAAGAATATTGAAATTTCAAAACAATAGTTGACAATTTGAACCATGGCCAAATACGTAAGGTAGAAGTAGTAGGAATTGAAGGCATTTTGTTTTTATCATAGAATTATACATACGTAGATAAACTTATTCTCTCATCTGACGTTTCATTTCACACCATTCATCGTAGGTTTGTGGAAATGAGAGCAATTAAATTTAATTTACAAAAGATGTTCTCTTAACTTTTTCATGCCACGTTGGTGTAGAACTGAAAAATTTAAATATATTTTGCACTTTTTTGTTGACTTTTATCTAGACTTGTGTCGAACTCGTTCACTAGTTCTCGAACGCGCTCATTTAAGGTGCCCGGACATAACGATCACGAACACAGTCGCGATATCGAACATGTGCATTACATACGTGAGGGTCGTGTCTGGTCACCCTAAATGAACTAGTTAGTTCAAGAACTACCCAGCTCTACTTTTATCGTTGATATACATTTGTATTGTATTTAACACAACTTGTTTGTCACAAAAATATGAAATTCGGTTGTTGTTCCTTTGTGGATCGCTGTATACTATTGCCACTATCTGGTATTATTGAACCCATATTTTCCGCCATCCAATGTTTACTTTCCATCGTACGCTATGACCTGTACTAGATACATCTTGGAATTGATATATACAACATTTGACAAGGTCGGACCACAACGACAAAAAAAAACCTTAAATCAGCTGTTCCTACGCTTCCACCTGTAATAGATACATCTTGTTAAAAGCATTAGGAATTGAAGGCATTTTGTTTTTATTTCAATAGCCGACTTTGTCAAATTCAGCTGATCGAAATTGTCAAGATGTATTTATATCAGGTTATATCATTTGATATATTGTAATTTTGGTCAACAACCACAAAGACAAGAAAAGATTTAATCTTCTGTTTTAATGCTACCACCTGTACTATATACATCTTGCAATTGGTATAAACAACATTGGACAAGGTCGGACCACAAGGACAAGAAAAAATTGCAATCTGCTGTTCTAACTCTTCCACCTGTAATAAATACATCTTGATTTGAACCTTAAATTAGAGATGAATTTAGTATATACGAATTAATTCACTCATCTGACGTTTCATTTCACACTCTTCGTTGTAAGTTTGCGGATATGAGAGAAATTAATTACAGCAGGTGGAGTTACAAGAACTGTTGACTTAACTTTTTCATGTCGCTTTGGTATAGAATTGTGCAATTTAAATGAATTTTGGATTGTTTTTTACTTTTATCGTTGGTATATTGTATTTAACACGTAATGCGGTTGTTGTTGCTTTGTTGAACGTTGTGCACTATTGCCTCTATCTGGTATTATTGAACCCATGCATTCCACCATCCAATGTTCACTTCCAACCATACCTATGACATTTAATTTATTGAGAGAATTAATGTGTCTATACTAAATTCGTCTATGCCTTAAATCTATAACATTTCAATATAATATTTCAATTTCAATATACTGAAATATAAATTGGCATTCAAACACAGCAATTCCAATTTATAGAATTTTTATTTTGGAAATTAAAATACTACATCTTTTCCAATTGTAGTCCGGAATATATCAATTAAAATTGAGAAAACGTCAACTGAATTTAAGAATTTCTAATTCAAATTCAGGAAATACCAATAAAAAATCAGAATTTCTATTTGAAAATTGGAAAATATCAATTGAAAATCAGAAAATTAAGAAACATCAATTGAAGTTCAGAAAATAATTATTGAAATTTAGGAAACATCAAATAAAATACAGAAATTGGGAATTGAAATTCAGGAAATAGCAAATAAAATACAGAAATTGGGAATTGAAATTCAGAAAACATGAATTCCAATTGCGAAAATATTCAGAAAACATCAAACGATATTCAGAAAATATCAATTGCAATTCAGATAATTGTACATAACGAGATAAAACCTCAATTGAAGCTTTTCTGAATTTCAATTTATATTTTCTGAATTTTAATTGATATTTTTTGAATTTCAAGAGATGGTTCCCGAACATCAATTGATATTTACCGAAACTCATATTATTTGTTTTTAAATTTCAATTGATAGTTTTGAATCTTAAGTGCGGAACACAATTGCGTGCATCGACGTACAACGTACGGCGTTCGGACGTAAAACGTCGTGAAAATACGTCCATACGTCCACCATGCACACAATAGCGGCGTACAACGTAGCAACGTATTATACATCAACATATATATGTTTACATTTTATAATACATTTTATATGTCTTTACCTCCTCGATAATATTTTCATTTAAATTATTTCCGCTCATTTTTTATCAGCAATTGTTTTATTTTATAAATAATTTCACCAAACTTGAATTTTATTTACAAACATCGCCGTACGTGGCGTAAAAAATAGAAATATATATAATTGAACGTACGACGCAAAAACGCCAATACGTTGTCGTCGTCAATTGTGGGCGAGATCATAGGAACATGTGTGTTTTATTTTTGACAGCGTATCATTTTTGACGCCGTACGTCGAAACGTCGCAATTGTGTTCCGCACTTTACAATGCGCTTTTTCAATTGAAATTCCGAAAAAAGCAATTGAAATTGATCAAACTCTACAACTATTTCAATTCAAATTCAGAAAATATCAATTGAAATTCGGAGTTCCCAATTGAAATTCAGGAAAGATTAAATTTAATTCCGAATTCCCAGTTGAAATTCAGAAAATGACAATTTAAATTCAAAATGTATATTTGAAAATCAGATGATATCAATTAATTCAGTTAATTGAAATTCAGTAAACTCAACTTGCAATTCAGAAAATATCAATTGAAATTCAGAAACAAATCATTTGAAATCGAAAAAAATTAATCGAAATTCGAAAAACATAAATTGAAATTCAGAAAATAGCAATTGAAGTTCAGAAAATAACATTGTAATTCAGAAAACTTGTGGCCGTCGGTGGTGCAATGGCTAGTGTCGCGGCATTTCTTTCGACGACGGTCACCTCGCTTAGTGATGGCGACACTATCGAGTACTTAGGCATGAAAATGCTTCTCTAAATACCGTTCGGAACCGGTGTAAAACTGTAGGTCCCAATCAGTGAGTGTAAAACTAGGAAGCGCACATCTCACTGATTGTGAGAAGCTCTCCTCAATCCCTTCATGGGATGTTATGGGACACCATTTTTTTTTTGTTTCAATTCAGTAAAGTTAGATTAATTTGTCTGAACTTCAATTGATATTTTGTGAATATTATTTGATGTATTTCTGAATTTTAATTAATGTTTCCTGTATTTCAATTTCCAATTTCTGAATTTAAATTGATGTTTCCTGAACGTCAATTGATATTTTTAGAACGTCAACTGATGTTTTATGAATTTCATTTGACATTTTCGTATTTTCAATTGATACTTTCTTTTTCAAATGAAAATTTTGAATTTTAATTGAAATTTTCTGAATTTGCGTTAGCAATTCATAAATTAAATTAATATTTTCTGAATTTCAATTTGTATTGCCTGAATTACAATTGAAAAAGGTGTAGAGTTTTTTCAATTTCAATTGATATTTTCTGGATTTCCAAAAGAAAAGAAAAGCTGGAGAGTTTTCGGAATTTCAGTTGATATTTTCTGGATTTCCAAAAGAAATTCTAGAGTTCAATTGGTCTTTTCTGAATTTCAATTCTGAATCTTGTTTGATCGTTTCTAATTTCAAAAGGAAATTTCGAATTTCAATTGACATTTAATGATTTACAATTGGAAAAGGAGAATAACTTTTATTTGAAATTTAAAATACATTAAATGAAGTTAATAAAAACTAAATTTCTAGGCGGTTTTATTTTAATTCAAAAATCATTTCAATTTTAATTCAAAAGACTTTTAGCAAAATATATCAATTGAAATTCGAAAAACTTTTGCCATTCAAAACATCAATTGAATTTTAAAATAAAACACAAACACAAATTTTGCAAAACCATAATTATAATTCAAAAAACAGCATTTCGGTTTTATTTTCGAAATTCAAAGTTTATTAGTGCAAGTTCAAACATTTCATTTGAAATTCAAAATAAATCAATGGAAATTAAAGTAATAAAATTAATGCATCACTCAGATTGAAACTTAAAATTCTACTTGAAATTTAAAAACATCAATTGAAATGTAAAAGACATCAATTTAAATTGAAACGATATCAATTGAAATTTAATAGACATCAATAGATTTTAAAAATATATCAATTGAAATTTGAACCACAACACTATTGTCGAATGAGAAATGTGTTTGAGTTAATCGCGTCGCCTTTTTTTGGTTCTCTTCTACGAGGGTTGCCACATTACGGTGGTTTTTTCTTATCTACTTGTACATCCAAGGCATTTCTCTCACGCGTCGTATCTTGATTATTTCATACTTTTTGCATAGTGTATGTAATTTTACTTCAACATGGTTGGAATTTATATAGTTATATACAATAACACTATCAAAAAGCCGCCCGTGTATTGAAATATTCAATGAAGAGAGTAAGAGAGAGAACAGAGTATGACTAGGGTTTCACTCGTTGTGTTTGTTGGCATTTGAGTGAAGAGAAATTTTGACTGTCTACTTGTACATCGTTTTTGACCCGCTATTCCATGGTTGGCAAACGCTGCTCCCATTTAACATACCGGATTCTTATTTGCAAATGAATTTGAATAATTTTACTGACTAGACGGAATCCTTCAATTGAACGGAATGGAAGAATTTGCATTTGTTTGTCTCTTCAAGTTACGAACTAGCGGGAGCAAATTGTATAACTTTTTTTTTGTGTTTTTAGTAAATTTTTCGCACATATCTCAAGGAAATGCGGGACGCATCTCATGTGCGAAAGATTTTCTGAAGATTGATCAGACTCTCACATATTCAGCAGAGTAAGAATTTTGTACAAACATTTTGAAACTGCCACGGCCGGGGTTTCTCAGGACCAAATGAAGCATTTAATTTAATGTTTTAGTTTATAAATTTAATTTAATTTCGTAGCTCCCTGGAAAGGTGAATCTGTATTTACCTCTTCTGTTAAATAAATTTGAAAAGCTTCTAAAAGCACCGTTCGGAGTTAGTGAAAACTGTAGCTCCTAATCAGTGGGTATAAAACTATAAAGCTGTCAACTTACAGCTTGTAAAAGGCTCTCCCCTGACCTTTTACGGGATGTAATTTGAAAATATATTTTCCTTTTACTGTAAGGTTTAAAATACGGTTTGTAGTCGACTGTAGGCAAACGCAGCACCCACCAAATAAGAATATGTCTACGTAACACAATTGGACAAAAATAAATGTTATTTTTATGAAATGTTCTAACTATCTACTCAAATTTGAATTACAACGTTCAAAATCTGTATCATATTTTTCGAAAACACATTTTTCCTAACTCAATTTTGTTACACACAGTTTCCCTATAGAAATTGAATTTTCTATTCAAAATCTCACTGCACCTGTATGTATTTCTTTCAAAGAAATCTGCTATGAAAAAATTATTAAATATTCTTCTTCTTTAAAAGAATATAACTTTCGTTTAGATTTAAATTTATTTTTAACAATAGTTCTCTCAACGAATGTCTCACTGTTAAGTCAGATTTTCGAATTTATGATTAGAATTCTTAAACAACTTTCATTTATATGTTTATAATTAATTATGTTTCAAGACTTCTGTCATTTCATATTTCTCTAAGTTTTCCATCAGGTAGAAATATAATCTATACTTTAAAGAAAGTTGACCTGAAGATCTTTCCAGTGAGTGTAGTGGCGCATTTTCGTTTGTGATTCTTGGTAAATCGTTTCTTTTTTCTTGTGTATTCTCATGAAATGAAGATTATATCTCAACTCTTTTCGTTGTTAACTTTATCTGATATTGTAATCAATCAAAATTAATTTTTTTGTTAGCCTCAATCAATAACAATCGCTTAGTTTACATATCAAAAGTTTTTAGTCTGGGCAAAGTGGAAATTTAGTTTAAATGAAAGCAATAATTAGCCAGAAGATTTTTGAAGGTCCAAATGACAAAGAAGTATTTAGAGAATAACGAATAATCTGTTTAATAAAACAAAATGCAAATTAAAAGAATTTTAAATGTAAAGAAGTCGAAACTGGTTAATATAATGGAAAACATAGATATCATCAGATGGTGATATAGTTTTTACAAAAAAACAACAACTTTAATAAATTGTGATAAAATTTTTTATATTTTTAATAGTTTCGCAGAAAACTATTGTTGTTTGGATGCAAATGTAACGTGTTTGTATCTTGTCCCAAATATACTATACTTGTGCCCAAACACATTGTGTTTGCTATTCAATATAACATTTTTGAGATACAATGATTAATAGACTTTAATATATGATTTTGAAAACCAAATCTGACTTTTTTTTTGCAGAAACCCGATAAAAACAAATATGCAAATGTAACGTGTTTGTATCTTGCCCCAAATATACTATACTTGTGCCCAAACACATTGTGTTTGCTATTCAATATAACATTTTTGAGACACAATGATTAATAGACTATAATATATGTTTTTGAAATCCAAATCTGACTTTTTTTTTGCAGAAACCCGATAAAAACAAATACTAGATAGACAACAACGAAACAAAAAAGCAGCAGATCTTAATTCATGAAAACAGTGATTGCAAACATGTGCATGTTTCCTGCAATATGTTACTGGGCCGATATTTTTCAACGTGTATAAGACGCCCAATTTCACCAAAAGTTAAAGCTAACTGGCAGTTAAAAATTATAAATTCTTTGTAAACTGAAAGCTAAAACTATTCGTTATGATTAACTGTAGGATAACTAGACATGGTGAAATCGGTCGTAAGTGGAATAACTAAAGTGTATCCCAATACAAGTGAACGACTTGAATCTAGTGTAATTTTTTTCTGCGCTGCGCAATTTGACAGCTGTCATCTATGATTGTTGCTTTTATAGGAGAAAAGGCAATGGTGCTATGCAAAGCCATGGTACACATCAATATTTTCGAGGCATAGGAGACTTTCCTGCCTATAATCAAACCAGTTTCTTTATATATTTCGATCACTCTTCGAATTGTTGGCACATTAGGAACATTTCCACGGCCGGAAATTCTACGAAGATTCCGACCGAACTTTCCCCAGTTTTGTAATGACTTGTCACAATGATATTGTAAGTGGGAACATGTGTTCGATCCCTGAACTTTTTGGATCATTTCATACGATGACGGTCACCTCGCTTAGTGATGATGCACTATCGAATACTTAGTCATGAAAATCCTTTTCAAAATACCGTTCGGAATCGGTGTAACTTAAGGTCCCAATCAGTGAGAGTAAAATTTGTAAACGTACATCTAACTGGTTGTACCTAAAATGTACCTAAATTTGGAGTCTCCACTCATTATTACTGTAGAAATTGTGGGTATGAAAATGGGGACGCGAGCGTCGAACATATCCTACACTTACAGAACAAATTGTTTGAAAAGAGGTTGTAGCAACCGTAAAATCGGCTGTTGCCAACAAGTTGCAGTTTCCACATCCGAATTGAGGATATTACGACCGAATTTAGTCCCCACAACAGAAATTTGATTGAAGCGACCTCTAATAGGTCCAATAGGTTGTGGAAACCACTAATGTGGTTGTGGCAACCACTAATGCGGTTGTGGCAACCACTAATGCGGTTGTGGCAACCACTAATGCAGTTGTAGCAACCACTAATTCGGTTGTGGCAACCACTAATTCGGTTGTGACAACCTCTAATTCGGATGTGAAGATATTGAATGTTGTTGTGACAACCTCTAATGCGGTTGTGACAACCTCTTAGGCAATTGTGACAAGCTCTAATGCGGTTATGACAACCTCTTAGGCAATTGTGACAACCTCTAATTCGGATGTAATGATATCTAATGTGGTTGTGACAACCTCCATATTCGGTTACGACTAATTCGATTATTTTTTCTGTGGGTGTATTTATTTATCTATTCAATCGATGTGAATGAGAGACACTGTACGCATGCCAACAAATTACATGAGGTGTCAGGTGACACCCGGTTGGAACGCAGTTCCTTTCGCTATATATTATGTACTACTTAGTTCCAACACGCCTAAGGCGCCCGTTGAAAAATACGATAATTTAAATGGATCTTTATCCCTAGAAGGGTAGTCATACATTACTTACATTAAAGGTAATTCTCGTCGAATCGACGAAGTCCTATTTTACATTGAAATTTTTAGCGAAAAATGTACCGTACAATTCCGGCACACAACTTTTAATCATTAATGGACTTTAGCAAAAAAAAAAAAGAAACCACACGAGCCATAAATTGTTAAACCTTTTTGATATGTTTTTGAGCAATTGGCTCTTCAGTCCATTTTTGTGAAAAATTTAAAACGAGCAACAGTGTTCGTCGACACGATGAAGATTACCCGTCTAGGGTTAAGAAAAGATTAATAATAATTATAATTGGTTTCCCATTACACGCCATTACGGAATTGTGGAGAGCTTCTCACAAGCCAGTGAGTGTTGCCGTCACTATGCGAGGTAACCGCCGCCGAAAGAAATTTAAGGTGGTCAAAGCAGGGATCAAACTAACCATCTCATGCACAAGAGGCGCGCAAACTATAACTATATTTGTATAAATTGTTTTACTAAAGAATTACAGTTTATTGTCTCTAGTGAACATTTTCCAATTTTGAGTTCTGACTATTTTGCATTTAGGTTTTAAGTTAAGGTGTGGACCCAAACCGAAGCTGGTTTTGCTCCCACGTGCTCCCCCTTTTCGACCCGTTGCATTTCTATGTAGTAAGACCAGACATTAACCCAGTTTGATGGCTCATGGATTTCAAATCGGATCAGTTAGAGAATTTGACGCCTACTAAATTACACTGTGCAAGTCGAAAAAAACAGAAGTGGACTCAACGGATTCGGGTTCTACGAATCGAACTGCATCATTAGTTTTTTTTCCCCTATAATGAAGGTTTTATAAAAACAATTTCATATACAATTTTAATTTTTTAAGCAAAAAATTATTATTTTTTTCTTCATAAACTTATTTATAACTGCGAAACCGTTGCTTATATTGGGAAATAATATAGGTGTAGATTAAAGGCATTGTAATTGTTATTTTTTCTAAATTTGTTTAAATACAATCGGATGAGGAGTTCTCGAGTAATGGTGACATAGGTATAAAATAGTCTAAAAAAATGAGCTCTAAATCGCAGCCGCTGACTATGAAATTAAAAAAAATATGTGTGAAACCATCATTATAGGCCAAAAAACCATTGATATAGTTCGATTCGTAGGACCCGAATTACTGTAAATCGGTTGAGACCGCATGTGTTTTGCAAAATTTTTTTCAGAACCTTGCACAGTGTTATTATTATTAAATCACCCGTGGTTATATTTGCTCTATCTCCTACACGCTGAAAAATCTGTAATTTTTTGTTGTTTGGATGCATATATAACGTGTGTTTGGAGCCTGTCGCAAATATAATATACTTGTGTGCAAACATATTGTGTTTGCTATTCAATATTACATGTTTGAGACACAATGATTAATATGTTATAATAGATGTGTTTGCGACCAAAATATATATGTGTTTGTGATACAAATACAGTTGTGTTTCTTACACTGTTTATACTCTTTCGAGAGCAAGATAATAAAAGATGGACAACGAGAGAGTCTATCTTGAACGTGTGTATCCATGATAATAAATACTCATGGTAGACGCAGGAGGTGTTATTGTAGCTGATGGCAAATTGAAGGTCATAACATTCACTTTGTTTTTGCTTATCACTTACGTTCACTTACATACGTATACCAACAATAAATGTAAACAAACCCATACAAAACAAAATACATGTGAACTTGACAGTTCGAAAGTGGTTTGCCATGTAAACAAAGCAAATCAGCTGTGCTTATGCGTTCACCATCTATGAAACCATCTTGTGTGAATCTGTATTTTTTGTATTATTCTCTCAGTCAGTGATTCGTAAATATTCCTGAATGTGCGTGAAAATTGCAGATGAAATCAGTGTTTCATATTTTGACTGACGTATTGCGTTTTAGTTTCATGTATTCAATCATCAATGGTTCATCGGACAGAGGATATCAAAAGCGCTTGATCAGTGAAAAAAGAATAAACGAAGGATTAGACAGTTAAATGGTTTGTGAAGTTGCTTTGGTTTTTGTGTATGTGTTTAGTATAAATGTAAGCATGTTTGCTACCAAAGTGAGAAACGATTTTGAGGAAAGAAACTGGAAAGAGCAACAAGGTGAAGCCCTTTGTCTGTCCGAGCCTTTACGGATAAAATCGGAACTGCGGAACATTTGTGAATTATAAAAAAACCACAAACACGCTTGGCTTGCACGAACTGGATTTGTATATAAGTATATTGTTTGTTTACAAACGCATAGTGATAACCAACGCATAGTTGAAACCTTCTGTAAGCAAAGACGTGAGACAAAACAAAGAAAGGAGAAGTCAAAGAGCAGCAGATTATCATTTCATTAATCATTTCATTTCATTATTTATGTTAGTGTAATACCAACTGGTGAAGAATTTCTGTAGTTGGTTGCATCGTGTGAACTTATGATCCTTGCTCTCCCGTTATAGACTGGTCTATAATGTGTACGCTGTCCTCACGTTATGGGGACGTGGCCCTCTCGGTCGGTAGGGGCGGGTAAGAGTGGCGGGTCGCTCGATTGCAAGTAGATGTAAAAATTACCGTTTCAAATGTTTTAATTATTTCTAAATATGGATTTGTATTAATAAAATTAATTATAATAAATAACACGTATATATAATTCAAAGAATACTTCGTTTCTAAATATTACTATGTTTGGGGGGAAATACGCATATGTTTCCACGTAAAAGCATACATGTTTGCCAGTAAACATGCTACTGTTTGCGTTAAAATACTAGTGAGTTTGGGACTTGCAGACATATGAATGTTTGAAGTGTGTTCCAAACATGTACATGGTATCTGCAGAATATGTTACAGATGCCGTTTTTTTTTTCAGCGTGTACCTGTACAATTATAGGTGTCAAAAATCATAGGGCATACATACTTGCCTGTGGTCGTCAAAGGGTTAATAGATTTTAGTTGACAGGGGCAGTATTGATTTTGAATTAACTACGGAGAGATGTATAAAAATGCACGGAGCTTCCAAACCTCCCTCTTATGTAGAACAAAAATTTAGCTCCGCGCCATCGTAGCCGAAGATTTGAAGAGTGAAGATGTTCCAAAAAGATTTCCATAGTCTCTTTCTAAAAAAAATAGTATGATTGCTTGCAAACATATATGTGCTTCCTGCAATATGTCGATGGGGCCGTTTTTTTCTGTGTGTAACTCTTTGTCGTTACTTAGCGCATGTAAATTTTTTCATGAATATGGTATTTATAGCAAATCCGATGAAAAATTGGCAAAGAGTTTATAGTATTATTAGTTTCATACAATGGGTAAAGAGTTTTCAAGTGGCATAACTCTGGAACAGTAACAGTAAATTCAAAATTTACAAAGTTGTTTGAAATATATCCGTCTTTTAAAGTGCATCATTAGTATTTTAAATTTTCATAGCAATTTAAAGCAAATCCGATGTAAAAATAGCAAACAGTTTATAATATGTTTAGGTTCATACAATGTGTAAAAGGCTTTAAAATGGTATAACTCTGGAACAGCAACAGCAACTTGAAAATTGTTTTCTACGAAATTGCTTGGGATTTATACATCTTTTAAAGGGCGTCATTAGTTTTTTAAATTTGCATCTTAATTTTTATAGTTATAAAGCGTTACTAACAAAATTTATAAAAATGCATAGAGCTTTCAAACCTCCCTCTCATGTGCACAAAAATTTAGCTCCGCGCAATCGTAGCCGAAGATTTGAACAGTGAAGATGTTCCAAAAAGATTTCCAAAAACTAAATGCTCTTTATAGTTCCTACTATGAAAAATGTACTGAAATAAATTATTTTTAATTAGATGAATCATGAAGTTAAATTGGGCTTTTAAAATTCTTATTCTATCAAATCGTTTTACTGTTTTTAAATTGTTAAAAATTTATAATCCTTTCTCCGACAACTTCTCATGTTAAATTCGCAACAATTGCTTTATTTCTGGGAAAAAAGACAAATAATAAAATGAAACTTTCTTGATTTTAGTTGCGATTTAGCTGATGGAGAGTTACGGAAACTACAAGAGAAATAAAATAAAGAAAATAATTTAAATGAAATCAGTTCAATTGACTTCTTTAAACGTGAGTCAATTGTTGGAGGCGTTTCGTTTACTTCTTCTTCTTGTGGTTTCTTGCCACTGAAATGAATGAACCGTCAGCGTGAATGAATGGATAGTTGGTACTTTTGCTTTTTGGCCACTGAATAAGCGAGTGAGTGACTGACACACTCGAAGCCAACATCCGCTGAAGTTGTCATTATTTATTTTATTTTACTTTATTTTGCAGGGATTTTAACGAATTTCATGACACCACGTTTCAACATTTTGCGTTGGAGTCCATAAAAAAGACTTTTCTATTTGTTCAAAATGACCTCAATTTGTGATATTTCTTTGACCATTTATTGTTGCGATCACAGTGCGTGTGTAAGTGACTGAGTGAGAGTAACAGTCCGTCCATTTGAGGGTTATATTGTCAGCAGCAAATTCAAGTTAACTAATACTACGGTTGCACATGTTGAATGTGAAATGATTATTTTTGTTTTATATCAACCTTTTTCGGTCTTTGAAATAAAGCAAATTAAATGATTGAAGTTACATGATTTTAAATAATTACCACTGATTGATTTAAATCGTTCGCCCCTCCTCCTCTTGCCAAAGCGGTTAATTTAATAAAATGACACTTTTTTGTTTTGTCTGCGAGCTATATTTGTTGTGTTTAATTTATTGTGATTAATTGTTATGTATTTCAAATTAATTAATTTTTTATTAATTAGCACATTAAATTAATTTTCCATAAAGCCTTTCATTAATTAATACTTATATTTATGTTTTTTCTGTTTTGTTTTTTGCAGGTATTGCCAAATTTTATTGGATTACATTTTAAAAGGGGTAAAGTATTAATATAAATATATATATATATATATAAAGGGTGTCTCAGTAACAATGCACTTTTTCATTTTAAAATAAAAACACCTAATTTTTGAGACAGTTGTGATTTTTTTATTCCCCACGGCTCTACTGACAGACCATTACTATTTTTATGACCTTTTCATAGAAATGTGGCAATGAAATTTTTTTTTTTTTGCTCAAGCTTTATTTGAAAGCTTATAGGGTAAAGTATTTTTGAGAATTTTTTCAGATTTTTCGGAAGTGGTTTAGAGGTCGCGCAAGCCGAATTTCCTTCAAAAATCGGGTATTCTGGGCATTTTTTGAATTTTATTTAAAACTCGGTCAATAACCACGATTTTCTTAGTTTGTAAGTCATGGTAGCTGATATGTGATTTGTTTTATTACTGGATTTTCAATTAATATTTTGTTTGAATTTTCGATTTTTTTAATTGAATTGAAAAATTATTTTCTTCTGTGAAGGTTTTGTTTTCTGGAGTAAATTCAGTTTTTTTTAAGAACCTGCACTTCTTTAAGAAAATGTTCTCTTTTAAAACTTTTGCCACTTTGTTTTTCCAAATTTACTATTTATTGGGTTCAAAACTTCAATATATACTAAATATTGGTTACAGGCTCCACCTAGAAAACTTCCCATTAATCAAGAAATTTTCCAACATATGTTAGTCTAGACACAAATCAAAGCAAAAGTACCCAGTATAGTTGATAATACTGGGTTGTATACTGGGTTGTTAAAAAAACGCATAGTGCGATAATGAACTTCGTTCCAAAATGGATTTCCTCTACAGCCCATGAAGGGATTGGGACGAACTTATCACAACCAGTGAGCTGTGCTTTTTCTAATTTTACACTCACTGGTGGGGATCAACATTTTTACACCGGTTCCGCACTGTATTTTGAGAAGCTTTTTCATGGCTAAATACTAGTTAGTGTCGCTGTGTCTAAGCGAGGTGACCGCCATCGAAAGAACAGTAAGGTGATCGGAGCAGGAATCGAATCCACGATCTCATGTACAACAGCTGCGCACCTTATCATTGCACCAACGATGGCCACAATATAAGTGATAAAATGAAATAGAAATGAAGTGAAATTGAACAGGACTTTTTTCTCTCTATAAAACAATGTTGAACTGACCCATTTCGAACCGAATTTTGACACATATATGTGCAATTGTCGACGATAGTAGAATTGTCTAATGAAAGATCTGGAAAGATTGAATGTGTAAGGAAGATATCTTGGCTTAAAAGATCGAGTATTTCGACAACCCGAAAGATGAAGATTAATATTCGAAAGATGATTTTTTCAATTATTTTTTTAGGCCTTTAATTGAAAAATGTCCTTCATTAGTCATTAGTCAAATTGCTATGAAAAACTTTCGTCCTGGGTAAAATAACTGCCACTTATTTTTAATTTAATTAAACTTGATACCATTAAATTCAACAAAGTTTCCTTTCAATATCAGACGTTTTAAAACCTTAAATTGTTAGTCTGTTTTTTTTTATGGTCGTGTTATGGCAATAAAACAGATAATTTATATTCCACCTCAGATTCTTATTTAGAGCACCTTTGAGGGTGATGATGACGATGGGTGGTGACGATGGCAAACTGCAATGCATTTGGACTTCTTTATGTCTGTGCTCTGAGACACTCTAGCAATTGTAGAAAAACTATGACAATTTCAAGTGTGAAAATTACCTCAAAGCTGAGAAAAAAAAATGCTAATGCAAACGTTAAAACAAACAAACATCTAAGGAAACAAAAGGATGTACAAAAGAACTTCAAAGAGCAACAACAACAAATGCAATAATCATGGACTACCGCGTCCATAAAATCCAAACAATCAACATTAGCTTGAGCTGCGCTAAAAGGGATGCACAATATTCTAGTTAAATCACAAGGATGTAGTAGTTTCTTTGCCTTTCGTTTGGTGGCAGCGGATTCCTGTGGAATACAGCAGGCATTTTATGGTTTATTTTATGGAAATGTTTTTTCAAGTTTTTCAGAAATTTTCCCTGGGGTTTGTATTTCACATCGCTCTAACAGAAATGCATATCCTTGCGAAGCTTAAGCTGCAGCATCAACATCAGCCAACTACCTACTGTTGTTTATTTTTCTGATTTCCTTTTGAAATTTTCTAGCTCAACAACAACTTCTTGTCGTTGTTGAGGATTTGAAGGACTCGGAAATACCTTTATTTGCCAGCCACAAGAATCCTTATGACTTCACTTAACTCTTCTATTCTATTCTCAGTTTTTTCCTTTGCTGCTGCTTAAGTGTATATGTTTGTTGTCATTGTAGTCGTTTGTCATTATTAGCAGCACATTCGTGCAGCATTCAGTTTCTAGACGGGTAAATGTACATGATGTTTCTCTTTGTTGGCTAAGTAAGTTCTTGTAGTCATGATGTTCTTCTTTTCCCTCCCACACCAAGATGGAGTTCATACTCCTTCCTGCCTCTGGGCAACGATTGAAATGTTGTAATGTTAATCAGCTTTCTTACATCTCGGTTACTTTGCCTTGACATTTGCTTTGCATTTAACAGAGGGAACAGGGATCAGGAGAGATGGAACTCCGATCAGTGGAGAGGGAACAGGGGAGTAGGAACTGAGAACTGGGAACTGGGAGTTCCAACAATAGCTTAGGAAATTATGCTATTTTTGTTTAGTACTTAATTAAATTAAGCAGAAAAATATGCACACAAATATCAAGTGGTTACAAGAGCTCTCGGTTACATTACAGTAAACTTGCATTGTACACTGAAAGAAAATTTTTACATCAAATCGATGATTAAGTGGTCTGAAATGAATTGATGCCTAATTTCATCACTTTAATGCAAAAGTTTTTCAACTTATCGAGCGTCATTGAATCCTTTTGCCATCAATCTTCATCATTGGAATTTGGAAATAATTAGTGGTATCGATTCAAAATATGAACGAGAGAGAAAAAAGTTGTAGAAAATTGGAAATAAATACATAATATATTATATAATAGAAAAAATGCAATGGACAGAAATCATTATCATTCAGGGGGTTTCGATGCCACAGATCATCGACTATCAAGTTGGGAAATCATGCAAAAGAATGTGGATGACGGAATGAGCGATAGGAAAACTATGTTTCATTGATACTAATGGCTTTTAAAGTATGTTCGATTGATACTAATGGCTTTTAAATTATCTTTGATTGATTATAATGACTTTTAGATTATGTTTGACGCTAGTTTGTGGTCGTCGGTGGTGCAATGGTTAGTGTGCGCGCCTAACCCTAAGTTCGATTCCTGCTCCGACGCCCTTAAAATTTCTTTCGACGACGGTCACCTCGCTTAGTGACGACGACACTATCGAGTACTTAGCCATGAAAAAGCTTCTCAAACTATCGTTCGGAACCGGTGTAAAACTGTAGGTCCCAATCAGCGAGTATAAAAACTATAAAGCGAACAGCTCACGGGTTGTGAGAAGCTCTTCCCAATTCCTTCATGGGATGTACTGGGAAACCATTTATTTTTTCTTGAAGCTAGTTCATTCATCTGCAACTACAACTAGATAAAATTTCTAATTGCGACAAAATTTTCGGTCAAGGCTTTAACAGCTGTATATTTGTCTATGTTATCACATTTTATGTGGTCTTGTATTCTGTTATTGTGGATTTTTCAGGATGAATAATAGTCAAAAAGTTTGGCTACTCATTAACAAACAATTTACATAAAAATGATTACCAATTTACACCAAAATCAAACATTACATGTAATTGATGAAATTTACTTGTACAGCAAACTGGTGAACAATTCACATCAAAATGGTGAAAAATATGCTTCAACTTGATGACAAAGTTGCATCAAACTGATGAAAAATTGCCATCAACTTGATGTAGCATTTTCGTTGAATCAACGTAAACTGTTGATGAAAAATTTATGAAATGTACTTCAGCAATTCAATGAAATGTGTCGTAGGTTGGAAAATGAGAAATTTTTTTTATCAAATTGTGGAACGAATTCATAAGTTTGATGAAGTTTTTTCTTTCAGTGTAGTGCAATTATGAACTTTTGTTAATTGTCAATCAAACTTTAAATTTTAATTTAAGAACTGTTGTTAATTGTTAATCAAACTTGTTGTTTGCAACTAAATGCTTGAAAAGTTTGTTGGCAACTAAATTTGCACTAGTTTGATATTGTTTCAAGAGAACTTCTACTCAGCGATCGGAGAGGAGAGTCTTCCAAACTCTCGACTCAACAATTTTTGAATGCCGTTGCGACGAACTCGTAAACTAATGATGAAAGATTGATGAAATGTTCTTCATCAATCCAATGAAATGTGTCGTAGGTTGGTAAGTGAGGAATTGTTTAATCAAACTGAGGAACGAATTCAAAAATTTGATGAAGCGTTTTCTTTCAGTGTAGTGAAATGATGAACTTTTGTTAATTGCCAATCAAACTTTAAATTTAAATTTATGAACTTTTGATAATTGTTAATCAAAGTTGTTATTTGCAACTATTATTTGCACTAGTTTTATATTGTTTCGAGAAGAGTTCTAGTCGGAGATCGGAGAGTGTTCCAAACTCTCAATTCAACACTTTTTGAATACCGAAAAACTGTAGCGACGAACACAAAACACAAGAGTTCGGTTAACGAAGTGACACTATACACAAAGTAAACGCAAACAACATCTGTAAATCGAGTTCTTCTTCGGGCATACTCACGAAACGTGCAACACGAAGAGTGCAACTCTGAATATTCGTGACGGGTAATCCCCAACCGTAGTGGGTAACCCCTATTACCTTTCTGATACCCTTTGGATAATTGGCAAACGATTTTTACTAACTCCCAATGACATTTCCCCCCTCCCCCCATCATTGTTCAGGCGTAAGTCTATTTATGATGAAATGGCAACCCCAAGTTGAACATAAATCTCGTGACAGCTATCATAATGGCAAATATAGTATACCTGTGTTCAAACACATTGTGTTTGCTATTCAATATTACATATTTGAGATACAATGATTAATATGTTATAATATATGTTTTTGTGACCAAAATGAGGCTTTGCTTGTTGAAAACTATTTGAAACAAAAAAGGGGGAAGACAAAAAAGGATCAAAACAGCAGCAGATCTTCAATTCATGAAATTAATGATTGCAAACATATACATGTTTCCTGCAATATGTTGCTGGGATCGTTATTTTTCAGCGTGTATGTTTGCAAGGGATCTTCTGCTTTTTGTTTCATTGTTGTCTGTCACTTGTTTGTTTTTAGCAGTTTTCAACAAACAAAGCCACAGTTGAGTTACAAAAACATAGATTAAAAAATTATTAATCATTGTGTCTCGAACATGTAAGATTGAATAGCAAACACAATGTGTTTGGACACAAGTATATTTTCTTTGCGGCAAGCTACAAACACGTTACATTTCCATCCAAACAACAGCAAAAATACAGATTTTTCAGCTCGTATGATTGATGGTTCATACACGCTGAATCAAAAAGTGGTCTTACTACAAAGGGATGCAACGGGTCGCAAAAGGGGGTGCACGTGTGGAAAACTTCAGGCTTTGAAGCCAAAGCTATCTTCTAATAAATGTAAGGTCGAATTGGATCGTGCTTACATGGACCGAGCATATGGGTTAGCTGAAAGGAAATAAAATATACCAGAAAAGTTTTGGTCCCATTTTGCGTCGTAACTTTTATTAAATCATAGATCACGAAAATAATCAAAAACAAATTAAATCGCTTAGGTTAAAAATGTATGCCCGTCAAAGGGTTAATATTTTGCAGAGGTTGGAATACTAAGTCCCTATACACACACGGAGACTTTTGCCGCCGAAACTTATCGGATTCTCTTTTGAAGTCGCTTGTAGCATCCACACAGGGCAACTTTAGTCTCGATGACTCGTGACTATTATTTTTTTCGTGTTTGCTTTTCCTGACATTCTCACATTTTTCTTTGTTTACACTTCAGTGTTCCGGTCCGGTCCAAATATTCCAGGCTCCGAATATTATAGAGGCAGGGATTTTGTTCCTCTAAAATAATCGATTTTTCAATATTTTCTTGCTTCCCCTTTGCCATTTTATTAATTTTCTTTCAATTTTACAGCAATGACAAACTGAACCCTTTTCCAACATCCACAAGAAAACATAACCAAATTCGCCGTAACCCAATTTAGAGGTAATCACAATCACACTAGATGTCATCAAATCCGAATTAGAGGCTGTCACAACCACATTAGATTAGAATTAGAGGTTATTACAACATCATTAGTGGTAGTCACAACATAGTTGAGTTTGCTACAACCGAATTTCAGTTGTGTGGACTCAATTTTGTCGTGACAACCTCAATTCGGTTGTGGTAACTCCAATTCGGTGGCAACAACCTTTATTCAAAAAATTAATTCTGTGAGTGTAGATCTCGATCGAAAAGCTTTCGTTCTTGTTTCACTCAAGTACAAGTTGTTTTGGATTCCACAATCCTGTCATGTCAAGTCGAATGAAAACTTGCAGTGCCTGTTCGATGATGATGAACCAAAGCTTTCGTTTGTATTGTAAATAATAAATAAATATTTTACCATAATGTTCCATGAAGGTGGCCGTCGGTGGTGCAATGGTAGTGTCAGCGGCTCTTGTACATGAGAACGTTGGTTCGATCCCTGCTCAGACCACCTTACATTTCTTTTGACGGCGGTAACCTCGTTTAGTGACGGCAACACTATCGAGTATTTAGCCATGAAAAAGCTTCTCCAAATACCGTTCGGAATCGGCGTAAAACTGCGGCGTAAAAAAAGCTAGAAAGCACACAGCTCATTAGTTGTGGGAAGATCTCTCAAATTCCTTCATAAGATGTAATTGGAAAGCATTTTTTTATGTTCCATGAAGGGACTATCAAGAGCTCCTCACAACCAGTGACCTGTGTGCCTTCTAGTTTTAGTTCCACAGATTGGGACCTACAATTTTACACCGGTTCCGAATGGTTTTTTTAAGCGAATCATTTCCATAACTAGGTGCTCGATAGTATCGTTATCGTCGTTAAAAGAAATGTAAGGTGATCAGATCAGGTATCAAACACACGATTTTATGCCGCGTACACTAACCATTGCAACTCCTACCACCATCGTTGGTATTCCAGTCCAAAGAAATTAATCTGGGTTTCACAATTTTGTCACTTAAAGCCGAATGAAAGCGACAAAACTTTTCAATTTCGTATTTGCTGTCATTTGTGATCAATCATGAAGTCAGTCGAATGAAGTCTTTTAACTTAGAGGGGCCCAATTTCTGTTGAATTCGAATGACTGGCTTTCGTTCGAGAGCGATCAAGAGATCGGCAATTTTTCAAAACTTGCCAGTTCAAACTTTGCTGCCTCTATTCCGAATATTTTTTTTTTTTTTTTTTTTTTTTTTTTTTTATTAATACTATCATTGTACAAAGATTAAAATAAATATTTACATAGTTTGAGTTTTTACATTTAGTATTGCAGCAAATATATCGTTTTTAACAAAAATATTTACAATTAAAATTAATTCTGATATAAGGTAAAAAGATAGAGAAAAACCTTTAATTTTTATGAGAAATTTTATACTAATTAATTATGATAACTTCGTTGCCGAAATTATAAAATGTAGTTAGTTACACAAATTTCTTATTATTTCGTAGTTTGAAGATCTACATCTATCTTCGAATCTGTGTTGTAGTTCAAGATAAACTGAAATAAGTGGTTTGTGGTTGTAATTTTCATGCAAGAGATCAGTACTGAATCGTCGATTTAAATTGTGAATTATTTTTAAGTTCTTGTTCTGTATAATTTGTAATTTTTTAAGGTTTGTTTTGGCACTTCTTGGAAACCAGACCTGACAACCATATGTCATAATAGGGTGAATGCACATATTATAAATGAGGATTTTGTTTTTTAAATTCAATGTAGATTTTCTGCAAAGTAGCGGGTAAAGTGATCTTCCACATTTTAGTGCTTTGTCTCGTGTATTTGTGATGTGACTTGAGAAGTTCAATTTTTTATCGATTATAACACCAAGATATTTTATTGAATCTTGCAGAGGAAGAACTGAACCCTGTATTTCAAGAGTTCCCGTAGGTACACGTTTTGGTGATTTATTAAACGGGAATATAATCGATTGTGTTTTATTTTGGTTGATTTTTATCTTCTTCAAGTCTTAGAAGAAACCAATTTCAATCGAGTTGTGTGCGAGACTGACCTTTTTGCGGGATTTTTTTTTTGATATCGAAGAACTGGCCACTACTTTTTTCCCGCATAGAAAGTTGTTTCAAATATTGTATATGTTTATTAAATATTGGACAATTCGGATAACAAATAAATTTATTTAACTTTTTTAAAACTTTGTTTAATTACAAATTCACGTCAACTTTCGGTTGATTCTCATCATTTCATCCTCCCAAGAGAGACATCAATTGATTTCTGCCGTATTGTGATGTTATGCGAAACAGATTTTTTTTCCCCAACGCCTTTGAAGCTTTTGTAATTCAGACAATCTTATTTAAAATGCATAAAAAGAATTTCGCGCTCATGCAAAAATGGACAGACGCAAAAGCCGAGACAAAACAACAAAGGAAAATGACTGCAAAATGGAAAAACCCTGAACTTTGGCTCAGTGTTTACCTGGTTGTGTCGTTGCAACAGCATAACCTGTGTTGCTTCACAGCTTTTGTAGTGGGGTTCATTCATTTCACTGAAAAACAGACGCACGCTCCCACCCATTCACACACACACACACATACACACACACACAGAGAGAGTTCCATGACACAGAAACTGAATTTCCTTTTCCGCTTGAAAACAGGATATTCATCGTTAAAACTGCGCTCGAACACTCTTCCATAAGTATGCATGTAGAGCCTTTCTATCCCTGTGTATGTGTGTCCCTATGTGTGTGTGTGTGTGTGTGTGTGCAGCATGTCCTGTCCATAGCCTCATTCATTTTTCATGTCATTTGTTTGCTTTTCTGTTTACCTGATGGAAAAGCCGATTGCAAACTGTATTAAATCTGTTAAATAATTTATCAACAGCCAAATAGCGATTTCGGAAAATTGCTGCAATTTCTCATTGGCCCATCTGCTCATATTTTTGCAAAACGAGCTGCTGTTCATCATTTAAAGTGTTTTTCTACGTTTCATGTCCTGTTAAATGTCAATTAGGCTTATTTTTTTGTTTGTTTGTTTATGCCAATTATATTTCAATGCTGGAATTGGTCTTATTCCACTTAATGAACAGAGCAGTGCAACATGGTGGGCAGTGGTCACGAGGATGCGAAATAAATCAATACAAATTAATAGTGGTAGTAAATCTATGCAAATTCTAATAATTAATAATGAAATATTGCAAATATCAGAACTCTTTTTGCCTTCAAACAAAAAATTTTTAAATGTTTGGAACAACTAAAATTTTTAACCCCTCGATTTTTAGAACAGTCTGCGAAAACTCTCCCTCTTTTTCAAGAGTCTCATGAAGTTTATACATCTGCTCTATCATTGTGGAGTTTACACGAGACAGTTTTGCGGAGACAATGACAAAGCATTCACACTTTATTACTAATACATTCGTACTTTTCTAATTGTCTTCGTCACTGTCTCTGACGTTTCGAAGACATTAGATAGATAACTTGCGAAGAAAACGGTGAGACATAATCGAAAAATACCACACAATTTGGAAAAAGGTAATTTTATTTGAAGATTTTGGTAAATGATATTGAATTCACACGAAACGACACTGACGACGGTTGTATAAAAGTGAATTGTCTTTAAAATTCTCTGGAGGCCTACGTTATACCAGGAGTATTCATGACACTGCCGATCGAGTAAGTAGTAGAAATATGATAGAAAACAGAGTGGATGGGCGAGAAAACGATAAGCAACCAGAAGTAAACTAAGTATAAATGGTGTTTGGTTGATACTAATGACAGCTAAATTATATTTTATACTGGTTGCATCGAAAGTAAATACGCATTCCCTTATATTTCTATCCAACCAAAGAGTATTAATACAACAGCAACTCGAACTCCATGAAATTTCCTTCTACCTCGCCGCAACGTAAAAGAACGTAAAGAGAGGGATAGAGACTCTTGTCTATTGCTCTGTGGTTATAGAAACATTTTTCTTTTGTTTGACAACTAATACATATTCTCAATTGCCTTGTCTCGTGTAAACGCAGGATAAGCTTTGAAATAACTAAAAATTGTCAGCATCTCGCGCTTTGGTTGGTTGGTTGAAAATGCTGCAAGAAGCCCATTGTGATACCTGCAGTTTCCTCTATAGCAACTATTGACTAGTCGTCTAGCCAATTTGGCCTTTCAATGAATTTGTCTATAAGACCTACAGGAATATCCTGCAGGGATACTTACTTTTACTTTTATTGACTATATTACAACCTCATGAGGTCAGACGGCTTACACATATTAATTAAACAAACCAATTAAACAAATTTCAACATATGCTTCTAACTGGTTCTATCCTTCGCCTTTTCTCGCCAGTTGGTAACACCAAGGATACGGAGGGATTCTTCTGCCTGGTCTTTCCAGCGGAGTCTTTGTCAGTCTCTTTCGGTGGGATACGGTGCTAACTAAATGTGTTCCGAATATCCTACTTCTCAGTCCTGCAAGAGCAGGGCAATCCAAGAGAAGGTACTTTTCCTACAAGGCAATGTCCCGTAAGTGTTCCTATCATTGTGGATTACCTGACTCTCGGCAAGTTAAGTAGTTGCCTAGTCCTCTTCCAGTCCACCTGTGGCCAGAGGACCCTGGCTTGTTTGCAAGTTGAAATAAGTCTCCATTTGTCCTTGAACATATTATCGGCCCACTGCCTGATCTACAAACGGCAGGTAGAGATTGGCAGACTAACACCTTCTTTTGCCGGAAGAGCCTGTGCCGTAGTACCCTGTCTAGCTAACGCATCCGCTACGCAATTGCCTGGAATGTCGCTGTGTCCCGGTACCCAGATGAGCTTGATGTCAAAATACTCTGCCATCACCCTAAGTGATGAGTGGTATTCTTTCACCGTCAGGGACGTAACGAAACGACAATGCCGTGGAACAATATCGTGTAGACTACATCAAGTTAACTAATTTCAACCGTTAGGCTTGAGACTGAGATTTATCCATATCGGTTCGATTAAGATGAAGAAGTAATCGTACGCTGGCCTGATACTTCGGAAGACAGTAATGCCAATTGTAATAATACATACACATATAGCAGATCAAATTTGCTGTTTTTTCTCAGATGTATATATGTATTAAGATGACGAAGTGATCGCACGATAAATTGGAAGACTACATTAAAGACAGTCTATTTAAGATCTTTGTTTTTTTTCGATTTCTTTTTCGTAGGTTATTTATTGAATTAAAATCTAAATCATCAGAAGGCACAAGTAGCGCAGGGATTCTATGGTAGGGTTATCGAAGAGATCGCGAAATACATGTTCATCTGTTACCAGCAAAACTCGCAAACTGACATCAACATAATCCTATTATGAGTTTAACAACTTTAACTCGTCGGAGGCCATCTTCCTCCCTTTATCTTCATTAAGCTGTTAAAGTGATTGCATGTTAGTTTTCAATCTCAAAAGAAGGTCTGCCATACGTCTACATCATCGCGAAAATATTGTTAACATTTGCAGACGTGAAGAGCTTCTGTTGTTTGTCAATCCTGCTGCTCCTCCGCTTTTATTTTTTTGTAATTGCGATGATGAAGTGATCGCACGACAAACTTTAAAGACCTTCATTAGTATACTAAAGGGAGTTCCAATAGCGGCTGGTATATGTTAAATTTGAATAAAACAAGTTATGTGTGAGATATCAAGGAACGTTTTGTTTATTTTAAAAGCCTATCAGTGACATTAGATGAGGAACATGACGGCATTTACATAGTCGCCACCATTTCGCTTGTTGTTGGATATTTCTGTGTGTTATTTTTTAAGTCCGGGAAATATAACCATATATGGACTTCACTACGTGACAAAAGACCAGAAAAAAGACCCGTGTCTGCCAGTTTTGCCCAAAGCCATGCACTTTTTTGTATGGGACCCCAAAGATTTGGGGCATCGGTGTCATTTTTGCAAAAAAGTGATCATTTTGTCAGGCTCATATGTTGCAAACTCTTGCCATAAAGAACAAAAATTGTGAACATATAAAATCAAAAAAACTTCACCTTCAAGGTCAAAATCGCAAAAAACTTTAAAAAATTCTATTTTTTTACCTTTTTTCTCCTGTTCAGGTCCTTAGGTAGCAAACCGTTCAAAATTCAAAGAAGCAATTAACTTGAAAAATTTACCTAAAAATTATATAAAAGCTTTGGTGGTAAAAATGGAAATGAACTATATCGCTGGCGAGTGGAGATTATTTATTGATGGTTCTGTTTCAAGCTTGGAAGCAGTGTTGTTGCGTGTGTCGAACCTCATTATTCTCATTGTTCTTTATGACAAGAGCTACAACTTTCCCTCAGAGAGTAAATCAAAATTCCGAAAGGTTTGCAAGATATGAGCCTGACAAAGTGATCACTTTTTGGCAAAAATGACACCGAGGCCCCAAATCTTTGGGGGCCCATAAAAAAAATGCATGCCTTTGGGCAAAACATGTCTTTTATCACGTAGTGGTGTCCGTATAAGGTTATATTTTTTCGTGTTGCACTGTGTATGTAATAGATCCTGCGCGTATAGCAGGCCCAATTTGAGCGATGGCAGTTCGTGGCCGTCGATGGTCGTGTGCGCGGCTCTTGTACATGAGTAGGTGAGTTCGATCCCTGCTCAGACCACCTTACATTCTTTTCGATGATGGCAATCACCTTGCTTAGTGACGGCGACACTATCTAGTATTAAGCCATGAAAGGGCTTCGCAAAAATGCCATTCGGTACCGATGTAAAACTGTGGGTCCCAATCAGTGAGTAGAAAACTAGAAAGCGCTCAGCTCACTGCTTGTGAGAAGCTCTCCCCAATCATTTTATGGAATGTAATGGGAAACCAATTTTTTATGTGTTAACATCGGGTAAGGGACTAAACTCACAAAGCGAACACATCCAAACACAGTTTGTCCGACTGCGATCACAGATTGTTTGGCGTTAAACTCCTCCGAAACGACTGGACCGATTTGTATGAAATTTTGTGTGTATATCGGGTAGGTCTCAGAATCGGCCAACATGATAAGGGTGACCCACCCCTGTATAGAACACAGATTTCTCCGACTGCGAAACACAGAAAAAACACACACTGATGTAGCGGCTGCGAATAGTTGTCTTGTGTGGCTGCGGAGCACTCTCAGAGCAAAGAGAATAATGTCATGGTTATAGGTATATAAAAATGAGTTAGCAAGAGAGCAACGAAAATTGTGTGAACTTGTGTATCGTATGTACGACCATAGCAATGTATGTATGTACATGTGGCTGTTGCTTTGCATTGTGGGAAAGTATTAAGCAAGAAAATAATGACACTTGTCTCTAAATATTTTTATGTGTTCTTAAGTATTAATATTTTTTAAATGAAACGTCATCATATGATTGAACGCCTGATTTTATTATTGTGAAAGTTAAGTTAAATAAAATGTGGGTGCGGAGCACTATCAGAGCAAAGAGAACAATGACGTAGTTATACGTATATAAAAATGATATAACATGTGGGTGCGGAGCACTCTCAGAGCAAAGAGAACAATGACGTAGTTATACGTATATAAAAATGAGATAGCAAGAGAGCAACGAAAATTGTGTGTACTTGTATACCGTATGTACGAACATATCAATGTATGTATGTTCATGTGTCTGTTGCGTTGCATTCTCTTTGTTTTTTGTGGGAGTAAAACATAAAGTATTAAGCAAGAAAATAATGACACATGTACTTGCACTGGTCTTTAAATAATTTTACGTATTAATGTTATTTAAATGTAACATCATCATATGATTGAACGCTGTTTTTTATTTTCCAATGTAACATTTACTAATATGTTGTTCATAGAAATCGAACTGTTACCGTGTAACAAAAAGGTGTTAACACATCGCCCGTGAGATCGAACACTCATTGAATTTTTTTGTTTTTTAATGAGAGCACTCATCTACAATTATTACTTGAACCATTTCCTCTTACCTCTCTGCATACCTAATAGTTTCTTACGTCTCGCGAGCTGCTCCCGAGCTTTTCCGTTTACTCGTTTGAAATGAAAAACAGTGCGTGGGAACGCAACGCAACGGTTTTTTTTATTCTTCGTATTACGCATCGTGGCGAGCAAGCGAGCTATGAGCATGAGTTTACCATGCCTGGTTACTGTCTGCTTTAGCTTTTGAAACACAGTTGTAACAATTTACAATTTTAGTATTTTTGTTTTTGTATTTCTAATGTCTTCTTTCTAATGTCCATGAAATCTCTAAGTACTAACCTCAAAAAATGTTATGAGTTTAACAACAGGTTTCCCTCCATAACTAGAAATTGTTGTAAAACATAATAATAATTACCCTTAAAAATGCGTTTAACAAAAATGTATGAGAAATTTTTATTTTAAAATACAAGTTTTTTTTCTGTTTGCTTTCGACAGGTCCGTCCTTCATATTCCAAATACACACGTGTTGCCAATTAATTACCTTAACGCGAATGAAGCGAATCTCTGTAATGGCAACTTTTGGAGGTCTATCATTAAACCCTTTTAAATGCCAAAAAGTTAATGAAAGTGTTCTAGAAATGACAAATGGTTTTAATGTTTTCTATTCCGGAACAAAACTGAAAGTGGTTAATGGATAATAACAAACAAACAACAAAGAAGAAAAATTCACTTTCCTTTGCCCATGTACATATAAGTGACTTAGATGACAAATGATCTAACTCCAGATTTTAAAAATAGTGATATTTTAATGCTATTAGAAACTAAAACATCTTAGTCTTATAAATATATAATAACGAAGTAATCATGAAGTATTTCTAGGCCTAACATTGGATTTGCATGTGAATATATACAAGTTGTAATCCTCTTTTCAATGTTTCTCCACTTTCTGTTTTGTGTAGTTAGATTAATTGGCTTCTGAGCGGCTCTTATAAAAATACAAATTTCACTTTTTTCTTTGTAAATTGTGTTGTGAGGGTTTATTATAAAACCAACGAATATAACGATGAACAATTTATAAATTTCAAAATAAAATTTAAAATCGAACACAGAATTCCGCCAGTCAATGAAACAGGCAGATGACGAACCTTGTCTTCCCTCAAACCAAACCCAAACACACACACTCTCAGAGAGAAACGCCACAGGCTTCTGAAGGGTAACATCGTAACAAGTCGATGAAAAATTATTATTATGATTTTTTTTTTACTTTTTCTTTGTTAAGATGAACGTACATTTATTGGCAAAAGAAACATGAAACAGAACTTCCATAATACAATATGATTTATGACGATTGCCACACTAGTTCCCGATATGCCCATCCGAAATCTCTAGAAATAATCAAAATATAAAAGAGTTATACATCTAAAGAGTGTAATGGTATTTAGTGTAGACTTAACACGGAATCTTTCATACAATCCTTGATTTTTGTGCTTGTTTTCAAAATTTAGGAAACATTTCCGGATTTGTCTATACATGACACAGTTACAAGATTGAAATGAGAACCAAGAATACGCCAACCAAGAAATTTGAAAAACATGAATTTGTACTAAAACAAGATTTACTAGTTTTGGAACAAAGAGCACCATCGATCATATTGAAACTATGGGGGCTAAAGAACTACAAACCGCTACAGAAAAAAATATACACAAAAACCTTTCAATTGACCCAGTAGAGGTGATAGGTCTGACCGAGTACATAATATAACCGCTTTTAAAAATTGTTAAACACCCTGCAATAACAAAGTTTCCGTAGAAATACCATTTTTGGCTCCCTGTGCTCACCTATAAATTCGTAACTCAGTTCTGTCTAACCTGATTTTCGGATTTTGACATTTTTTAATACAGGAATATTTGCTATTTTCAAAAACATGTCGCACCCTAACTACAAAACTCTAAATTCTGTCATAACTCAAAATTTTCAGTTGTTGATTTGTTGCTTAAAATCAATAATAAGGGTGTCTCAGTAAGAATGCACTTTTTCATTTTAAAATAAACACACATACTTTTTGAGATAGTTGTGATTTGTTTATTAGATTATAGAGAAGACATGTTCCGATTAAGTATGTAATAAAATAACCATCAAATGGCCCCCACGGCTCTGATGATAGGCCATTACTCTTTCCATTAAATTTTTCCATGACTTTTTCACAGAGATCTGGCTGTAGCTCACCGATGAAGCGTTAGATGTCTCATTTGAGCTCAAGAACTCTTTCTGATTTATTATAAATCCAAGATTTCACAAAACCCCAAACAAAGAAATCGCACAGCGTTAAATCGCATGATCTTGGTAGCAAGTTGCCATCAGAATTTCTTGCGATAAATTGTTCTGAAAATCGTTGCTGCAAGAAATCGATTGTTTCATGCGCGGGATGGCAGGTGGCGTCGTCTTTCTGAAACCCCATATCGTTCAGATCCTTGCCGTCCAGTTGAGGCAACAAGAACTACATTATCGTGTTCCTGTAACGAATGCCTTCCACAGTCACTGCAACTTCGGCCTCATCGTCAAAAAAGTAAGACCAAATCACGCCGCCTGACCAAAATTCCCACCAAACAGTTGCTCGTTGGGGATGCATTTGTTTCTTATGGATTGCATGTGGATTTTCTGAGTCCCAAATTCGACAATTTTCTGTATTCACGTATCCATTCAAATGGAAATGCGCTTCATGGGAGAAGATATTTTTTTATTTTTTTGAAAAATTGCCATTGACTTCACTTTGCTCCATTACCCATTGAACGAATGGCCGGCGCTTTCCATGGTCTGCTGGTTTGAGCTTCTGAGTAAACTGAATTTTGTACGCATGAAGGTGCACGCTGAAAAATAACGGGCCCCAGCAACATATTGCAAGAAACATGCACATGTTTGCAAGTATTGTTTTCGTGAATTGAAGATCTGCTGCCGTTTTGTTTCTTTGTTGTTTGTCTTGTTTTTTGTTTTAGTGGTTTTCAACAAACAAAGCCACATTTGGGTCTCAAAAACATATATTGTTGCCTATTAATCATTGTATCTCAAACAAGTTATATTGAATAGTAAACACAGTGTGTTTGGGCACAATTATAGTATATTTGCGACAAAATAAAAACACGTCATATTTGTATCCAAACATCAAACAAATATAGATTTTTCAGCGTCTATTGTCAAAATTCGCTGCGTATGCTTCGTGAAATTTGAAGTTGTTAAGAACGAAGCCGAATTGATGTTTTCAGGTTTTCGGCGACACTCTCGTTTACAGCAGAATGTTTTGAAGAGACCGATTGGTACGTTTACGCACAGGAGTCCCACTCTCCACAACCGACCCAGTTTCTTCAAATTTTTTGACCATTTTTCGAATGGTTGACATATTAGTTGCACTTTCTCGACTGAAAATTCTTTGAAGTTTGCGAGTGGTTTCAGCATAACATTCCAAATTTGTTCATCCAAAAACCCGCTCATGAAGATCTGTGGCTAGATCGGAAATAGCTGTACGATTTGCAAGAAATTATGATGATCCTTTTGCAAAACATCTTTTTTAAAAAACTATATATCTATTTATAGAGATATAGATGGTCATAAGTGAAGCATAAAGTTTGGATTTTCTCGAGCAAAACAAACCGTCGTCTATAAAAATTGGCTGACGAATGACTAAGTTATGCATATACTCTTTCTAACCTAAATTGTTGGTTCATATTCAGAAACTCATTTTATTGTGTTAATTTTCAGACGATTTGTAGTCAAAACAGTTGGAGCATAATTTGAAGACTGATGCTAAGAATTGTCAACAACCCTCGTAAAAGTCGAATGAGTTCCTTCACACCTTTCTATATTCGCATCCACTCGAAATGAAAAATAAAAAGAAATAAAAAACGGCCCCAGAACAATTGTAGCTACAGACTAGAAGAAAACAGTTGTAACGGAAACTAATCCCAAAAAAAACCGCATCTAGTGCCTCAAAATTGCAAAATGTCGAAAATTTTTAATTGTTTCTATCTTTTTTTACCATTTTCGGCTCATAGCTGCCAAACTGTAAACTTACCTCAGTTTTTCACAAATACAATTTTTCAGTTTTTCACAAATACAATTTTAAAGAAAACAAAAAAACAAAATAATGTATTGTACTTTTCATTGAAATTACGAGAAATGTGGAAAAAGGCAAAAAAAAACATAAATTAATCAATATCCATTGAAGTTAATGTTCTCGGTGAAGTCTGTATAGTTGATGCTCTTGGTTTTTTCATTAGTGGTTCAGGTCCATGATCTGAATCTCCATCATCATCTGAGCTTGATAGCACATTCAATGGCATATCTCTTTCGGTGTGTCCTTCAAATCTATTGTCGTCTGCGATTTTGGTGCCTGCATCTTCATCTTCATATTGGGATACTTTATGGACTCCACCAACAAAATTCTGCAGGCAATGTATCCACCTTTTTTCCATTGTATCGTTTTCCATTGGCATGGTGGTCTGATGGTTTCACTCTCCTTATTCGTTCGATTGGGTGGGCAATTGAGGTAAGAACTCATCAAAGTGGTGACTCCGAAACTGTAATTTCAATGTCATAGATGCATTGATGTCATGAATGTAATCGAGCATTGTTTTCACTAATTTCCTTGCTTCCAACTGGTTTCCGAGATAAATCCGTAATTAATTGCTTGATTAATCACTGATTGGGTCGTACAGTTTTATACCGTTTCCGAACGGTATTTTGAAAATCTTTTTCATGACTACTAAGCGAGGTGACCGCCGTCGAAAGAATTGTACGATGGTCAGAACAGGGAACGAACCGACGTTCTCATGTTCAAGAGCTGAAGAGAAAGATTGGAAAAATGAAAATTTTTCGACATTTTGAAGTTAGTGCTCTAGGTGAATTTTTGAGGCACTAGATGTAGTTTTTTTTGGTTAGTTTGATTTACACTTTTTTTTCTCCAAGTCCATAGCTACAATTATGTCGAAGACAGGAAAACAAAATTCCGATTGGTTTCTGAGATATAGCGGTGAGAAAAATTGCATGTTCTTCGGAATTAAGTTTTTGCCAAAATATACACGAGACCATTAAATCCGAACTGCAGCTAAACTAGCATAACCCAAATACGGTTTTATTAGTTTCGATAAGTACTTCGACAAATTTCGCACAAGAAGGAGTTTGTATTTTATGCGTTGCACTGTGTTATCACATCCAGGTGCCCAATTGTGTATGATAATCGTCCGAACGATATCGTTATGTCGATAATGCTGGCTTTTATACCATTTGAAATACATGCGTTCATAAAACTTCACTACCGACAATTAGCCCCCAGGTTTTTGGCTCTACTGGAAATTTGTAAATTTTGCGTTATGACTTGTGTTTAGTTAGGGTGTGATATGTACAGTTAAATATAATTCAGATTCAAGTTTAATCCATTACTATTTTAGGTCACCGATTTTTTTTTATAATTTTCAGTTAAATGTCCTGTTTTCCTTAATATTTAAAAGTTATGACTCGTGTGGCTACTTGAGAACTTAAGCAGGTAATGTCGTCTATTTGTTTTCGCTTTTTCACATAAAATCTTTATAATTTTACTGCATATTAAGTTTGTTCTGTGACTTCTTAATGACATTTCTTTTTGTCATAATTATGATTTTATTTCTCGCTTTTATTATTTGCCACGTGATGTAGTATTCACTTACTTTCCCCTTTACAAATATTTAAATTGACAAGGCCTCTGATGAATTCCCATTTACATTAACTCGGCTAAAATACAAAAAAAAAACCTTATGGCTATAAACTCAAACTCTTGGCAAGGAGAAAGGTTAAGATTTTGCTATTTGGGCACGTTTCTATGCAATTAATTACGTTTACAACCAAAAATAAGGTACTTTTCCTCTCTGTCTCCTTTCACATCTCCTTCACCGTCCTCTCCCCCTATCCAACGGATATTAAAAGGCAGCTGATGGTTGCCACATCATCTTCTAGTAATATAACATTTTCATATTTGCCACAAAACATATTGTGTGTCAGAAAAGTCTGTCACACTTGTCACATTTTCATTACTCACTCATCCACTCGTCCAGCAAAATGTGATTTACTTTTTCCCAGAAGACTTGATAGAAGTAAAACCAGGTAACATTTGTTGCCCGGCGTTACCTGATTTGTCTAATAATATTAATATTATGTTGATGAGTAAGTGCCTCAGATATTTTGTATGAGAGATTGCATATTAAAATGTCCTGTGACACTGTCAGCGTCAATATCATGAACTGCTAAAAAGGATGTTAGCAGGAGTTCGTGGCATTTGATTAAGGGTTGTTAAGGTATATTTTATTTCGTAGATACGATATTAGATTTATTCAGCGGAAAATGTTTTGATATAAAATTAATTGACTTCCTTATGGTTAAGGCACATTTTCCTCAGACCTTGTTTATAGTTAAGTAACGTTAATCAAATTTAATTTCAATTTCCTCAAGGGGACTTTTAGGCAATCACATGGCTAATTTTGAATTGGAAAAAATCGTATACCAGAGGGATGATTATGTAGAAGCTTATATCGTATTGTCGGTAGTACAGTTTGATGTAAAATATAGATAAATCTTTTACATTTAGGTTGTTCACGGTAGGCTGCTTAATTGATCAGTTGCTTAGTTGATTAAATGAACAATAACAAAATACATGAAAATAAATTAATCAACTTTGAGCGACCTTTACCCTTGCCAAAAGTTTAAGTGATTAATTGATTGTTTTTAAGTGTTGGAAAGTATTAGAAATTTAACTTGTGCTGCCAGACAAAAGGACTAATTTGTACCAAATGGCATCTCAAATTTTATATTTAAGTATTGGTAGCACTGGTATTTACATCTGTTTTTTGTTTATTAAAAAAAAAAAACAATCAAAATGAGCGCAAGTAAATAAAAATTAAAATTAGTTTGTTGGAAAAAAAATATAAACTAATATTTTATTTACATTCTAATATTTTTATTATATTATATAACTTGTTGTTTTATGCTCTGCTTACGCATTTTACAAACAATTTCTATTGTAAATTGATTTTGATTTTATTTTGTAAGAAAAAATTATCGAACAGCAGATTGAAAACATCTGCTTGAAGAAATTAATCAATTAAAACATTAATCAACATTTACGGGTGTTCACAGTGCACAGAGATTAACTTTGATTTTTTAAGCAACTAATCTATGAAGCAGCCTACCGTGAACAACCTAATTATATTCCATGAAGGTTAAGCAGCAGTCACAATGGGAGCGACCATTTTTGATGGTGTTCACAATGGAAGCGACAAAACAGAAAATGCGCTTTCGAACACAAACAGTTGATTGTCAAAAGAGATAATTATTTGTTTTTTGGGCAAAGTTTGAAAATATTTTTGAAGTAATATTATAATAATATTCAATAATAATATTCAAAAAATAATATTATAATTTTCAATAAATGAAAAAGTGTCCGCTTCGTTCATATTGAATGAATATAACACCGTAAAATACACAATAATAAACACAACGATTGTAAACATAGAGCCAGACACAGAGACTTGTCATTTCATTGTTTACATTTAATAACATGTAAGGAAAATTCGAAAAAAGCGACATCTGAATGTCAATGTTGTACTTTTTTTTCGAACAAAATGGTTGCTGTAGTTGAAGTAGACCAACTTCAGCGTCAAATGGCAGCAACATTTTTGGTGACAAAACTGAAAGGCACTTATGTGAACTGTTGTGGGAAAGAGCGAGATGGCATGAAAACAGAAATGGTCGCTCCCATTGTGACTGCTGCTTTCAACTGCGCGCTTTTCAATTGTAGACTCTCTGATTGGGACCTACAATTTTACTGCGGCGGGGTAGTTTTATGCATAGATAAAGGAAATATGTATTAGATATATCGCAAGCATTCTGAACTTTTTCAATAGGTGCTGGCCTGTACTAGTGTCACTTTCACTGAAATTTCCCATAATTCTCATTGACGTTTATTCAAAATTGTGGGAAATGTTTGTGAAAATAATTTAAACAAGGGAAATGTGACACACTTTAAAGAATTTTAGAAAATACAATTTGTGTCTTATATAAAAGACTATTTCAAAGTCATGAGACCGGTGTTGGAGATATCATCAGGAGCCCTTAAGACCGTCCAAAGTCTGAACATGCCGGAACGCTTATTTAATCTAAAAACTTCCAGCGAACACAAACTGTAGGAACTTCTGTGGTCGCAGATGCCAAAACCGTTCAAAAGACTAAGGACTCTCAACTCGGAATCGTTACTGAACCGGAGGAAGAACCATTTTATTAGGACATAGACGGTGCCGCTATGGATTTGCAATTCGATGACCATCAAATATCCCATTTTAAGTTACGTGTTGTACTCTTGTTATGAAGTGATATTAAGCGTGTTTTTTTTTTACCCCGCTAAAGTTAATTATAGCTTACTTTGTACGGGACAGCTAAGCGATATTAAGTGGCATTTCAATTTCCCACTTAAATTCCGACTTGAGCAATGACAGTGTTGCCACATGTTAAATTTCAAGAAATGGCAACAAAAGTTTATCTTAGATAAATGTTGTTATCATTTTTTTGCGAATGAAAATGTTATCAAGGAGAGAGTCAAAAGCAGAATTTTGCAAAATGTCAGTTCATTTAAATTATTTTATTTAATGGAAGACTACGTATACTTTTATATCTCAAAGTTTGAAGGATATATTTTTATTTCCGATTGAAAACAAAATTGTAATTAAATTGTTCACAACAACGAGCGGTAAATGTTATTCGTATTGATCATGGTATCATTATCTATCAGGTATATTCGTTTAAACATGTCATTACATTTTTTCCATGTCATTTTTCGTTTCACTTGTTAAAATCATATGTATTTTGTTTTCATACCTTTTTGTATTCTGTGTTGTTGGTATACATATATTTGTGTGTTTGACAACTGAAACAAAAGAACGAAATTAAAATGTCTGTTGTTGCTGCTTACAACGGGTGTTTCAAAAGTGACCACCCTATTGGAAGATGCCCTTATTTTTGCAAATGGCCGCAAATGTCAAATCGGTTTTGACATTTGTGAACTAGACAGATGTAGAATACAAGTAAACAAGCCATGGAGCGATACACTCCCCAAGGACGCGGAATAATCGTGTCTATTTTTTTGCGTAACAATTCCGACACCGACTGCGCAAACACTTCGCCGTTTGGCCACTAACCTTGAAGAGTATGGGACCACACGAGACGTTGTCAGTAGTGGCCGGCCCCGGAGCGCCCGTTCTGCCGAGAATATTGCCGAGGATGTCGAGCTGTCGCCGGAAACATCGACCAGACGCCGTGTGCCTCGCAATTAGCCATCAGCCGGTCGTCCCTATGGCGAATTTTGGTTAAAGACCTGCGCACGTTCTCGTACAAAGTCCAGTCCGTGCATCAGCTGCTACCTGTCGACCGCCAAACACGGGTAACCTACGCCCAAGCCATCCTCAATCTCGTGGACGAAGTGGACGATTTTTCCACCAAAATCATAATGAGCGAATCAAAATCATTTCCACCTCAGCGGGTACGTGAACAAGCAAAACTATCGCTTCTTGGGCACCGAAAATCCACGAGTGATGCACGAGGAGCAAAGTGACTGCATGGTGCGCTGTTCACGCTGGAGGAGTCATCGGGCCATTTTTTTCGAGAACGCCGCTGGTCAAATGACAACAGTGGACGGTGCGCGTTATAGGGCCATGTTAACCGAGTTGTTTCTACCGCAATTCGACGAATTAGGAGTGGAGGACATGTCGTTCCAACTTCATTACCGACAAAACGGTAATGAATTCGATAACGTTTCTCACAAAATTAGCCCCCGTGTGAAATTTCTCGAAGTACTTATCGAAACTATGTGGGCCTTGCTGGTTTAGCTGTTGTTCGGATTTTATGGTTTCATGTATATTTTGGCTAAAACTTAATTTTTCCGAAAAACATACAAATTTTCTCACGGCTATATCTCAGAAACCACATGGAATTTTATTTTCCTGCCTGCGGCATAATTGTAGCTATAGACCAAGAGAAAAAAAGTGTAAAACAAACTAAATCTAGTGCCTCAAAATTAAAAATATGTCTAAACATGTTCATATTTTCTATCTTTTTTCACCATTTTCGGCCCATAGTTACCAAACTGTGGACTTACATACATTGTTCACACGAAAACTACAATTTTTTACTCATATCTCGTAAACCATCAAACAGAGATCTATTTTTTACTGTCTCCATCAAAATAAAAAAAAATATTAATTTTCCAGGTGTATTTTACATCGAAAATTCGAAAAATGAAGCAAAAGGCAAAAAAGAAGTTAATCGATTTTTAAGAATTAATCGATTTTAGCTCTCGGTGAAGCCTGTGAAATTGACGCTCTTGGTTTTTGCGTTGGTGGTTCAGGTCCTTGGTGGCCGTCGGTGGTGCAATGGTTAGTGTGCGCGGCTCTTGTACATGAGAACGTGGGTTCGATCCCTGCTCAGACCACCTTACATTTCTTTCGAAGGCGGTCACCTCGTTAGTGATGGCGACACTATCGAGTATTTAGCCATGAAAAGTTTCTCAAAAAATACTCTTCGGAACCCGTATAAAACTGTACGTCCCAATCAGTGAGTGTAAACAAATACAAAACGCACATCCCGCTGATTGTGAGAAGCTGTCCTCAAACCCTTCATGGGATGTTATGGGACACCGTTTTTTTTTCAGGTCCATGATAATCATTTTAGCTTGAGCACTTTTTTTCTCCTAGCCGAAGACAGGAAACCAAAATTCCAATTTGCTTCCGAGATATACCTGTTAGAAAAATTTAATGTTATTCGGAAAAATTCAGTTTTAGCCAAAATATACTTGATGCCATAAAATCCTAACAGCAGTAAAACTAGCAAAACCTAAATAGGGTTTTGTTAATTTCGATAAGTACTTTGAGAAATTTCACACGAGAAAGAGTTTGCACTCGATGACATCAAAAATGTTGCATAGTGTAGTTAATAAGTAAAAATGTGAGTAGGAAATACAACTTATGTACTACAAACGCTTCAAAAGTCAGGTTTAACGAGTAAATACAATAATCGGTTTCAGGAACCAGTTTTAAAATCCCGTTTTAAACCCCGGAT
The DNA here is from genome assembly GCA_963931995.1 of Phaonia tiefii. Taxonomy (NCBI): domain Eukaryota; kingdom Metazoa; phylum Arthropoda; class Insecta; order Diptera; family Muscidae; genus Phaonia; species Phaonia tiefii. The sequence continues at coordinate 164,329,277 of OZ008367.1, forward strand.
TCACACCCGGTTTCAAGACCCGGATTCAAGACCCGGTTTTAGAGACGGTTATTTCAATATGTTTTCATATTTCGGAACCAGTTTATGAAACCGTGTCTTGAAACTGGTTTTTAAAACCCGGTTCCTCTTACCGGTTATTGTATCTACTTGTCGATCACGATTTTGTTTTTATTTGTTATACGGACAATGTAAAACCAATTTATGCTACCAAATTTTCTCCTGCATTACCCACATTTTGTTAATCTTATTATTCTTTTGTTACTTATCATGGGTTCTCTTTTATCGAGTTAACAATAGACTTAAACAATTGACGATTGTACAGTTCAGACTCGTATATTGAACACAAACTTTAGTTGATTTATACATGGTCGATAACGAAGTTCTAGGTCTCATATTCGTTAAGTAGTGGCTTGCTTTCTCAAAATTGCATTGATTTCGCTAATATCTTATTTTTACATATTTAACCGCGTTATTTAAAAACAAAATCATTCCATTTTGAAGGCACGAAGACGGTGTTGGACATACCACAGACGAGTAATCCCTAAGATCACCCGTAGTCCCTAAGACACACAGCTTAAAGAGTTATTGAGTAAAACACGATCTACAAAGATACTACTATTGATTTTTGAAACATCAACGCTAAACATCCAGACAAAAAATTCTAGTTACTGATAACACTGTGCGACACCAAGAAAAATTTCTGTCAACGGATTCTGGTAGAAAGGTCTAAAACAAATATACGTGTATCGGCGTTTTGCCAGATCTGATCAGAATTTTTTGTTTAGGGCGGGTCAAATTTTCCGCCCCTCGGAACTTTCCTCCAACATATCGGCATGCAAAATTGTGTGTTTCCTACTTCTGAGGTACAAAGTATGTTCAGAAGTTTTATAGAAAAGATTCAGATAAACATTTTTGTGGAACAAATTGACCCTCTAACTGTCACGTATAACCATGATTTTTCCTTTTTTTTTAAACTCCCAAAAACCTGTTTCAAAATAACGGTGGGCGTGGTCCAATTGTACTACAAAAATTATCGCCATAAAATTTCACTATATGTGTCCGTACACTCCAAAACATAAATCTCAGCCCAAGTGGTAGATAATAAGCAAAAACTAACTGCCTTCTAAGGGTTAATAATGAATTTTGTCATTTTGCTGTTTGCATTAAAAATAATCCACATAATATAATGAATTTTGTCATATTTCATATTTTATCTAGCACTTGGGCTAAGATTTGTGTTTTGGAGTGTTCGGACACATACTATATAGCGATAATTTTTGTATATTTTTTTAAAGCCCTTTCTACCAGAATCGGTTGACAGAAACCCATCATTTTGAAAAAAATCTAGTTTTGGCTCACAGTTTTGGAAATTTATACAAAAAAATTATCTGCTAGGGTACAATTGAGAAAAAGTTATACATTTTTTAAAAGTCGGATTTTTTTTAGTCGATAACTTAGGTAGTCATCGATAACTTTTATCCAATGTAGTGTCATCTTCTTAATTTGAGGTGTTCTAGTAAATTAAAGTGTCGGCTATGGCAGTCTTTCCGATATCTATTAAAACAGGGACGTCACTATGCATAAAGATAATCGTCCAATGATATCGTTATCTCGATAATGCTGTGTTATATAACCACTTGAAATGGTTGCAAATATAAAATTCACTACTAACCCCCAAAATGTTAAAATGTTGCTGAATACAAAAAATGATATCGAGTTTATTATCGTTTGGTCGTCGATGTTTCCTTATTGAAATACATGGGCCTAATTATGTATGACGATAATCGTCGAAACGATATCGTTATGATGATAATGCTGGCTCATAGACCCATTTAAGATACATGTGTTTATGAAAGTGCACTACAACGATACTGAATTCAATATCGTTGTTTTACATAATTAGTCCTCTGGCGTGGTCACAGCGATACTATCGTGGTCAAAGCGATACTAATAAGCCATGCGAAAGCTTTGTATAAAAACCCCTTTCGAAATCGTTGTAAAACAGTAGGTGCCAATTAGTGAGTATAAAACTAGAAAGCTTACACACGCTGACAATTCGGTATTATTAGCTGTTTGTATGCAAATATAACGTGTTTGTAGCTACCCGCAAAAATAATATACTTGTGTCCAAAAACATTGTGTTTGCAATTCAATATAATATGTTTGAGACATAATGATTGTTTGAGACACTATGACAATTTATGTTTTTGACACCCAAATGTAGTGCTGTTTGTTGAAACCCGCGAAAAACAAAAACGAGACAGACAGCAAAGAAACATAAAGGCAGCAGATCTCCAATTCATGAAAACAATGCTTGCAAATATGTGCATGTTTCCTGCAATATGTTGCTGGGGCCATTATTTTTCAGCGTGCAGTTCTCTAATATTGAAAAGCTGTACCCAGTCCCTTCATGGGTCTAATATTTTATTTATTTGATCATAATAAACCTAGAAAACAATTTCTTAAACTGTCGATAATACAGGACATATTTACAAAATCATAGTTTTGTTGTACAAATATTGGGTTGTGTACTTTTATTTGTTCTCATTTATAGTCGCAAAACTATCTTCAATTATCTTGTTACTCACAAATTTAAATATATTTTTATTATGTTAACTAATCCCTCCCTTTCAATTTCTATCGTTTCAGGTAAATTTACACTTCTCTACAATTGAGAGCCGAAACAAAAAATTCAATTTATCGTAAGTTTAATTAACATCCTGTTTACCAAGTTGCCTGATTTTACTGAGCACCACAACAAAAACAACCAACAGCAAACATTCATCACAGACGTCATGTAGTAATATTTATTTTACTGAAAAACTGACAACAAAAAAACAATCCAATTGAGTTCTTTCAGTCAACAACAGCGAAAGGATGAAAATGACTAAGTTTCCTTTCATTTGACTCCTGTAGCTCGACGTGATTGAGAAATTCAAATAATTCGAATGGGGTGTAAATAATCACCCATCCTCTCAACAAAGTTTTGATGTTCGTGGCGCCAATATTTGACAAGCGTAACGATTGTATAAAAAGTAATGTGACACAAAAAAAACTGCCTAGTAATTACAGGGAAAATATACTGAATCCTTAAATATAAATAATCTATTCTGTCATTGCTACCATAGTACTTATGTTGATTGCGATAGGATCCCTGCAATAGTTTAACATTCACATTCCTTCCTCTATCCATTTTATATTAATTCCTACCATTCTATGTTATGGTTTTCCTCACAAGGTGTTGATATATTTATTATCCCCTAAGGTTATATGCAATAAATATTCAAACTCCGAAAAAAAAAATTGAGAATCGATTTGAACTTTATTGCAAATTACACTATTGCGGCAGCATCTCTGAAGTCATATAAAATGTTTAAGATTTACTAGTAGAGCAATGACAGCAGCAACATGAAAATTGAAAATGTCTTTATATACCAGAGTACATAGTTGTATATATGTTCTGTTCACTTTGAATTCAGACTAGTTACATATCGACATGAGCCGCTTTTTGAAGTAGCACTTGGAATGGAGTGATAGAATATAAAAATTTTTATATTAACCAAACGAAAAAATTAAACCCCCCATCATATTTAAACCTACGGCATCAGTTTGCTTGTATCGGTAATGCAGCGAAGGGTTCATAACTATGCCAAATTATGTGTGACGATAATCGTTCAAACAACATCGTTATAACGCAGGCTTATACTAAAGCCATGCATGAATATAATTTGTTGATTGTACTGCTGTACATGCTATACCGGCACTTTGCGAACGAATAATGTAAACAATAAAACGAATAACGAAGAGAAGCACTGCTGATCGTACCAGTTATGGCATGATACTCGCTTCGCTTCACATGCACTGATTCTCGCTATTCGGTAATCGCAAATAGAGCTTTGTTGGTATTCGGAGAGCGAGAAATTGATACACTAATCGAAGACAGGGCAGCTACACGAGGCGACAATTAAAAACACATTTTGTGCACTCTACTAAAATTATTATAAGAATTATAAAAATATTAAGACGAAAATGGAAATGAATTATTTAAAATTATTGTATTTCTTATCTGCCTACTTGATCCTTAACAGCCCAAATTAAAAATATATTGTTTCTTCATATTCATCCCCATACTTAAACGTGCTAAAAACGTATTCCCCTCTAATAGATGTCATCTAATCAACTACCGAACATTACTCGTATATTCGCTGCAGGTTCAGAAGTGACCGAATACTTTTATTCCCGCTGCTTATGAATACAAATACATCAATGTACTGTGTCGCTTTTATCGTTTCGTTCTTGTTCGTACCGATAATGCCGGTTCATAGTTCATATCGAAACATGCATTTATAACGCGTCACTGCCGACAAAACCATAATCGTTTCTTACATAATTAGTCCCGTGGCCTAATTATGTATGACGATAATCGTCCAACCGATACCGATATGTCGTAAATGCTGATAATATTACCATTCAAAATATATGTGCATATTTAACCTGCACTACCGACAAAACAATAATGAATTCGATATCTTTCCTAACAAAATTAACCTCCAGGTCTATGGCAATCAGGGGTTAATTCTGAACGAATCGATATCGAACTCATTATCATTTGATGGTAATACTGTTTTATGTACACATGTATTTTTCATGTAATTATGTCAGAAACGATTATATTCTCTATGTCACGGCATTATCGACATGACGACATCGGTTGGACAATTATCGTCATACATAATTAACTCTTTGGGGCCTAATTGTGTATTGCGATAATCATTCAAACGATATTATTATGTCGATAATGCAGATCATAGAACCATTAAAATACATTCGTCTATAAAACTTTATTACCGACAAAACGATTATGAATTCGATATCGTTTCGTATATAATCAGACCCCTGGGGGCTAATTGTGTGAGAAACGATATCGAAATTATTATCGTTTCGTCGGTAGTGAAGTTTTACGAACACCTGTATTTTAAATGGTAGATGAGCTGGCATTATCGACAGTCGGTATCGTTTGTCATTCATACTTAGATTCAAACGTTGAAACGATTATCGCCATACATAATTAGACCAAATGATGTCAAAAATGAGCTTCGTCACTGAAGATAATTTTGCGATGAAATTCAACATCTTGGCGCATCTTCTCCAGAGCCCAATAGGAGAACGTACGTCGCGTCAAATGATCCATCGGCTTCAATTCTTGAGTCAGCTTGATCTTGTATGGGTGTAAACCAAGATCTTTACGCAATATTCGCCATAAAGTGGACTTGGCGATGCCCAGTTCTTGAGAACGCCGCGGAATCGACTGATTTGGATCGATTGCTACGGACGCCTGAACGGCAGCGATATTTTCGTCACTTCGAACAACCCATTGTCTCACTGGCACGGCAGTATCACACAATGAATATGTAGACTCAAATTTGTCCACTAAACTTGTTATTGCTTCTTTACTAGGGCGAGAATATCGACCGAAAATTGGAGTTAACGCTCCTAAAGTTGCGGTCAGCGACTCCGAATTTCGGTAGAACATTTTTATAATTTGCATACGTTGTTCGCTCGTGCACTTTGCCATGATGGTAATGTTGATTTTACTGAGAAAAAGGAAAGTAACAGTTAGATGATCAGTGAAATAGTGCGTTCACAAATTAAATTCAAAATTATCAAGTACCTATTGGAAAACCCCTTATAAAGGACGATATTGAATTTATTATCGTTTTGTCGGTAGTGAAGTTGTATGAACACATGTATTTTAAAATGGTGAATGAAGTGTCATTATCGACGTAACAGTATCGTTTGGACTATTATCGTCATACACAATTAGGTATCTGGCTAATAGAACCGTTTAAAATACATGCTAATGTCAAACTTCACAACCGACAAAATGAAAATGAATTAGATAACGGTTCTGACACAATTAGGCCCCAGGGTCTAATAGATTTGGCTCATCAGCCTTTAAAGGACAAAAGAATATGTGCGCTAGTTCGAAGAGCTTTAGTGACAAGGTCAAATATTTAACCTGAGACGAATCAGTGACCGCATAACCTATTTCGGCTGTTTATTTTGGTGATAGTTTGCTGAAATTTGATCTTACAGTTTTGAAAAGGTAAGGTATGAACTCAATACTTACCACTTGTTTCCCCACGTGCGTCCCAAGTTTCGACCCGTTGCATCCCTTTGTAGTGAGAGCACCAATTTGTTGAATCAAAGGGGTCAAATCGAATCAGTTACAGAATTGACGCCTACTGCACTATTGTTGCACCTACCGTCTTCTATAAATCATCCATGGGTATATCTGCTGCATCTCCTACCTAAATAATTAGACGTGCCAAAAACCCTAATCGCCTATAGTAAAAATTGAAATGAAATTAATTTGCTTGTTTTAAGGGATATTTGGGGCATAACTTCGGCAAATGAACTCCGATTAGTATCAAAGATACCAAAATGAAATAGAGAAGTTTCTCACTTTTTTAGCTGCGTACTTACATTTTTAAAGTTCTCGAGACAAAAATAGTTATTCATGTTTAGGCACTAAAGAATTTGACTGTTTGCACTAAATTATCACTCTTATTTGTGCTTAATCGGGTGGCAGCAGAAGTTATCCTGAGGGATTAGGGAACAGATCAACCTTTCCAACTGTGCACCACATTCATTAAAGGCTTTTGATGCAAAGACGTTATATTGGTCCAAAATCAAAAATTTTTTAAAAAATATATTTTTTAAAATATTTAGTGCAACCGAACTGGATTTGCTATAAACAAATTTTTTTCTGCCATATTAAAACCACCCAATAACTAAATAATTAATAAAGAACAATTGAGCGCAATATCTCTAAAAATTAATGAGATACAGTTCAAGAAATTCGAATAAAAAATATCAAAATTTGTCTATTTTCAAAATTCAAAAAAGCGAATGTGTGTAATACGAAAAAAATAAATTTTTTGTTTTTGCATTATGAACAATAATGTTAAAATAGAGGGCGGACCAATAAGTCCGTGACTTTTCGAACTTCCCTCGTAGTTATATGAAATGCAACACTACTCCCATCAAGTACCACCTGTCAATAGACTGCAGTCAAATTTTGAGCAAGTTCCGTCATTTACTTTGCGTTTAACAGCTGTTCAAAACACACAACCTCGTGATTTTTTTTGAAAATGGAAAATAGAAAAAGCCTGATAGATACTATGGGGACCCTGCACCATAGATTTCAATGGTAAAAAAGTAATTTACTGACTTTCGTCGTGGTCGCACAAGTGCAAATGACGCTGAAGGTTCTGGACGTGGTCAATTGTGGTCAATACACTCGAAAATGTCGAAAAAATCCACGATATGGTATTGGCCGATCGAAGAGTAAAAGTGCATGAGATTGTTGATGAAATAGGCATTTCATATAGCAGTTTTATTTCGATTTTAAATGATCAGTTAGGTTTCAGAAAGCTCTCTGGAAAATGGGTGCCGCGTTTGCTCTCAATTGACCATAAACGAAATCGAGTGACAACTCCAAGGAATTGTTTGGAGTTGTTTAATTCGGCTAAGAAATGGTAGTTGAGTTGTTTAATTCGGCTAAGAGTTTGCCTAAGCAGTTGTCGCTGGCATCTTAGCCAAGCATCACTGTTCTTGGCACCGGGGTATGTGACACGAGCTGTACAAAAATAAGGCGGCCTTTAGAAATGTTAGTACAGTGAAGTGTTACCAAAATTATGGGAAGAGAGAGAGAGAGAGAGAAATGGAGGGGAATAAAATTACTATCTCAGTGGATATGTTTCCTAAGGGCACATTTTTGGCGACTTCAAAAATATAATAGTTACCATTTTTTATATATTTTAGGTTTTAGGTTTCAGGAAGCTCTCTGGAAAATGGGTGCCGCGTTTGCTCTCAATTGACCATAAACGAAATCGAGTGACAACTCCAAGGAATTGTTTGGAGTTGTTTAATTCGGCTAAGAAATGGTACCTATTTCCAAACCTAAAGAAATGAAATGGAAAAAGATTTAGCTCCAACGATGAAATTATTGATCAAACAAATGTATATTTTATGGACCTCGAAAAATCCTATTTTTTGGATGGGATACAAAAATTGGAGACACGTTGGACTAAGTGTATTGAGCTAAAATGAAATTATGTTGAAAAATAATATTTTTTTGCGCGAAAAAACCGCGTTTCATTCAAAAAGTCACGGGCTTATTGATCCGCCCGCTATGTTTAAAAAATCATAAGAAGAAAAAACAAAATTTATGATTTCTTGAAAATCAAACAAAAAAAAAAGTTTTAAACTTTGGAAATTTTTTTAAAATTTACCCCACTGTGCGATTTCCAATGGTGATATTTCGTCAGAATCCTTGACTCCTTGCCTACAATTAGATCAAAAGATATTAAATTTTTGCCGATGGAAATCGATTCTGAACCACTGTGCGCCGTAGGAAAAAATGTATGGTGGTCACAGCCGATCGCGATCACCTAGGTTAAACCAGGGGGTTTCTGTGGTACAGCTGATCGAACAGGTACTAGGGAAATGATGTAGAATGAGAGGCCAAAGAAGACAGCGATTATAGACCATGCAACAAACTAAGTCGAAATAGTGTTTGATACTAATGACAGCTAAATTATGTTTTATGTTGTTTGCATTGAACGAAAATACGCATTCCCTTTTATTTCTGTCCATATTATGTCCAACCAAAGAGTAGAATACAAAAGCAACTCGAACTCAATGAACTAACTCGTCGTCATCAAGAGAACACAAAGAGAGGCATGGCGGCTCTTTTCTATTTCTCTATGGTTAAACATACAGAACAGGAGGCTAATTATGTAAGAATCAACACAGAACTCAGTATCGCTTTGTCGGTAGTGAAGTTTTATAAACGCATTTATTTTAGATGGTAGACGAACTGTCATTATCGACATTTTAGTATCGTTTGGACGAATATCGTCATACACAATTAGACCCCAGAATAATAAGCATGCTTTCGCGCAAGCACACAATTGACTCAGTTTTGACATCTATTTCTATGGCTGGTGTGGACATTGAAGAATCGATACCTCTTGATGTCCTTGGCATAGAAATACACTGTGATATCCCTTGGAATATTTAATGTGTCGAAATAAAAATTCAAGTGTTCGGCCTTTTTAAAGTAGTATAGGAGATTCTTCATTCTATCTGACCTTCTCAATACCCAGCGGCTGAAGTCGCAAGGCCTTCCACAAATTAGGCATGCAGAATGGTTCTTTTGTACTGCCTTCCTAAACTAAGGCCTGGGAATGCATGAATTTTTTTCATCAGATATAACCAAGAAGAAGATTTTTACAATTTTGAAAATTTTCACAAAAAATTACAATTTTGAAATTCCACAATAAGGTTATTTTGTACTGCCTTCCTAAAATAAGGCCTGGAGAATGCATGCATTTTTTTCATCAGATATAACCAAGGAGAAGATTTTTACAATTTTGACAAATTTCTTTTCCGATTCTTTTTAACTGTAATTTAATACGAAAATTTCATACAAATTTTAAAATTATATTTTTTTAAAATATTTTTCAGGGTATTTTTAAAATTTTCAATTTGAAGTTGGGAGTGGTAAAACTTTCCAAGATAGATACATACATACTTATAAATAAATATGTAGAAGTGGATAATGATTTTGTGATAAAATTAATTATTTTAATTTTATTTTTGTTTAACAAAAATAAATTAAAGCAAATGCCTTCTAAGGCCTTCCTTTTTGCATTCCTTCTAAGACCTTCTTTAGGCAATGGGCAAGGAAGGCCTTGCCTCCCAATCTCACGCAATGTTAAAAAGAAAGGAGGAGGTAATGCGTAGGAAAGGCCTTCCGTATATTAAAGAAAGCCTGTTTGGTGATGATTTCAGGTCTTCCAGGTCATGACTTCCGCCGCTGGGTATCTGCATCACATACATCCGGCGGAAGATGGATTATAATATTGTATTTACACTGCAACAGAAATCAATCATTGGGGTGTTTCGAATTAATTAACATCTGATTATTCTATTGAAAAACAGATGTTTGGTTAAATGAAATCTCCAAACACGATATTTCGCTTGTAGTGTGTTCAGGCGGAAAATTATGTAAGAAACGATATCGAATTCATTGTCGTTTTGTCGGTAGGGAAGTTTTATGATCGCATGTGTTTTATATTTTCTATGAGCTTCTGAAAATAACGTTCGGAACCGGTGTAAAATTGTAGGTCCCAATCAGTGAGTGGAAAACTAGAACGCGTACAGCTCACTTGTTTGTGAGAAGCTCTCCCGAATCCATTCATGGGATGTAACGGGACACCATATTTTTATGAGCCAGCATTATCGACACATCGCTATCGTTTGAACGATTATCGTCGTACAAAATTAGACCCCAGGGTTTTACTCTTATATTTGGACTGGCGCCTCTAAGTCCACCTTCTAGACTGTGTGCAAAGGAGCGGTCATAGCATGGTGCCCAACCCTGTTATCTTCTTCGAATATCGTCGAATTGTGAGTTATGTATCGTTGTTCTGTCGATAATGCCGGGGTGTATTTTTGGTAATGTATTATTGAAATAGTGAAATAGTTGGAAAACAGTATGCATTTAACGGCATTACCGACTGTTTGGATTTTATTGAAGTTAGACTGCAGTTTTAAGGATTTTATCGAAAAATAAACTTGGAATACATGTGTAAAATCGATATCGAAGACATTAGCATTTTGTCGGTAATGCCGTTGTGAAAATGCATATTTTAAAAGGACATATAGCCCAGCATTATAAGTATGTCTGACGAGAATCTCCCAAATGATATCATTATGTCGATAATGCCGGTTTATAGAACCGTTTAAAATGTATGCATACATATAACCGCATTACCGACCAAACGTTAATGAATTCGATATCGTTTCTTACACAATCAGCACCCACAATTCTGGACACAACGATATTGTTTGGACGATTACCGTCACACATAATTGGGTCAATGTCAAACCAAGTTTGGAAACTGTCGATAATACAGTTAAACCTAAATTTTCTTCAAACTTAAAATACTACTCTGCATTTTCCATAATGTTAACAATTTCATCTTTCCATTGTACAAAACTTCTGGCACTGGGCACAGCCATACAACCATAAAATAAATTACATTATACTCTCTGCCTCTGTTGCCAACATAATCTCTCCACCAACCTCTTAGCCCCAATCTTCCTTGTACTCCATAACACCAACTATGAACTACTTAATAGTGTCACTATGTAGTACCTAGCACTACCTAATAGTATCTTTGTGCCACTTGTCTGTCTATCTGTTCAGAGGGACGGCGAATATTTGTACATACATACATATGTACATCTGTAGCATGTTCATGAACTTTTCTAACTGTGTTGCCGCCACACATCTACTCCTCCATATAATATTATGCTGTTGCAACAGTTTGGGGCAGATAAAAATAAAAATAAAAAATAGAAAATAAAAAATATGAAAACTAAAACAGTACAAAGTTTACATGGTTTGTGATGGGATATGAATACAACTTAAAATAACTAGAATCGTAGGTCTGTCAGGCAGCATGCGAAGAAGTGTCTGCATGTCTGCCTGTCTCATTGGTTAGTCAGGTCCTCAAGTACTTTTATATGAGTTTGCCTAAGCAGTTGTCGCTGGCATCTTAGCCAAGCATCACTGTTCTTGGCACCGGGGTATGTGACACGAGCTGTACAAAAATAAGGCGGCCTTTAGAAATGTTAGTACAGTGAAGTGTTACCAAAATTATGGGAAGAGAGAGAGAGAGAGAGAAATGGAGGGGAATAAAATTACTATCTCAGTGGATATGTTTCCTAAGGGCACATTTTTGGCGACTTCAAAAATATAATAGTTACCATTTTTTATATATTTTAAATTTTAGCTATGAACTTTTTAAAGTTCTCTTGACACATTTGAACTTAGTTAAACACTGTACTATCGATATTTTACATATCTTGAAAAATACCAGGGGCTAATTACACTACGCAACAAAATGAAAAAAATTCTTTGCACAAATATAAACACTATTTTTTTTTGATGAACTATGGTCCCCCAATTACAAAAATGGTCGAAATTTTAAATTCTATGGAAAAGTTTTTTTTTTAAATTTATTTTAGTAAAATTGTCCATTTTTGAAAATCTTGTTCCACAGATATTGACATAACTCAAGAACGATAGATCGCACTTTGTTAGTAAATACACCAAAAAAAAAGTAATTTCAATACCTACAAGTTTTGTTAACACTATTTTTTAGCCTGCATAAGAGTTTCGGAGTTATCTAAAAAGTTGTTGTGAAAAATTATGTTTTTCAGCCAAAATTTATGGATTTTTTTTTTTTGAAAAAATCAGAAAAAACCTTAAATGGTCAAAAGTGATCAGTTTAGCACTTTAAGACTAAAGTCTGACCTGTTATGAATAAAATGAGACATTTCTTAAGAAAATCGATGGATAACTTTTGATTTTATTTCGAATTAGGTGAAGATATCCCATTTCGTCAAGAATTTGGAAATTTTACAATTTAACCAAAAATGAAAAACAAATGAAGAAATAATTTTTTTAATTAAATATTTATTTATGTATTTTTTTGTATGTATTTATTATGTAATAAGTTTTACAAAGTCAAATAAATAATTATTTAATAATATTTTATTCTAGAAATGATTTCGGGTTCTTTTTTGCCTGCTGTGATTGTCAGGGTTTGTTTCTCTTATAAGGAACCAAATATAATCACCCATCATATTCTCGTTCCACAATCCCTGATACCGTTGCTCCATAGACTTAAGTTCTTGATGAAATCGCTCACCATGCTCGTCGCTTACATCACCAAGGTTTGGCGGGAAAAAGTCCAAATGCGAATGCAGGAAATGTATTTTTAGAGACATATTTACGCCGATTTTTGAATAGTTACTAAGTAAATCACGAATGATTTCTTTATAGTTTGGACTGCGTTTGTTTCCCAGAAAATCCGAAACAATTAATCGGAACGAACTCCACGCAGCTTTCTCATCTGATGATAAAAATGTCTCAAATTGAGTGTTGGCGAGTAGTTTTCGGATCTGTGGACCATCAAGAACGCCTTCTGAAATTTTTGCCAGAGAAAGATTTTGGAATATTGTTCTTAGATAAGAGAACGCTTCACCCTCTTTGTCTAGTGCCTTAATAAAGTTTTTCACCAATCCAAGTTTAATATGTAATGGTGGCAAGATTATATTGTCCTTCTTGACGAGAGCCATATGTTGTATATTCTCCACGCCTATTGTGTTGTTGACTCTTGGCGGCCAATCCTTCTGCACGTAATGCTTGTGTCGAGCTCGACTGTCCCAGAGGCAGAGGAAGCAGCAATGCTTTGTAAAACCACCTTGCAGACCTGACATTATGGCAACAACCTTTAAGTCGCAACAAATTTTCCAATTGTGATTTTCGTAGTTTATATTTATGAACAATTTGGTCATCGTTTCGTAAGATTCCTTCATATTCACGGCGTGTGCAATGGGTATCGATGGCTTCTGATTGCCATTGTGCAGTAACACGGCTTTAAGGCTTTCTTTGCTGCTGTCGACAAATATCCTCCAATCACGTGCATCGTATGTTTGGCCAAGCTTATCGAAAAGTCCATGAATGTCGTAACAAAAGCACATATTGTCTTTAGTTGTAAAAAAGTTGGAGTACGGCTTATGCCGGGTACGGTAGACTGTTGTACAGATATTCCTTTCTAATAAATTCTTATCTCTTAAACGAGATGCAAGAAGCTCAGATTTTTCTTTCGGAAGTTCGAGGTCTCTTACCAGATCATTTAGTTCGGCTTGAGTATACAGCTTTGGAGCCAAACTATCTGCTTTGTAACTCACGCTTGAGGTCGAGGGTGATAAATCCACTTGATAACACGCTGCATACGTATTTTCCGGAAATTGACTTCCATCGACATACAGGACTGGAAGCGTATACCCAGCACCTGATCTCGTGGGGTAAGACCATCGCATATGTTTTCCGAAGCCGCTTTTTGTACTTAAGCAAAAATAGCAATCGGTTTCGTGGCTCGCTGTTTCTCTCCATTGCATAGGGTTTGAAATTTCCAAGTGTCGTCTGTAAAATTTAAGAAGTTTGAAATTAAAAATATGAAGAATTCAAAATATAATTAAGAAATACTTACTTAAGGGTTGAAGAGCATCGACTTAACATTGGTCGACACGAATGGCATATCGAACTCGGTGCCCAATATTTGTTAGTACTTTCCGGATATATATTATAGCAATCTTTATATTGTTCTTGTAATTTATCTGAGAAAACATATCTCTTTTTCTCGGTGGTATATTTTCCGCACACGTAACAAAATAAATTCGGGTCGTTTCTGCACGTAAAAATTCTGCATTTCTTGCTCATTTTTGGTAGAATTGTAAAATTTTGCACAAAACACGGATATAATTAGACTTTTCACTTTCGAATACACTTGTTGAATGACAATGAAACGATACTTGAACTGTTATTTATACTGCGTGATAGTCTGATTGTCAAGTGTGTTTTATGTTCGTGTTGCGCTTTTCAGGTACAACTGGGTTTTTACAACACCCTTTTTTAAAAACTTCTTAAAAAATGTTTCTGAATGGGTGTGATTGTCATGTGTGTTTTATGTTCGTGTTGCGCTTTTCAGGTACAACTGGGTTTTTACAACACCCTTTTTTAAAAACTTCTTAAAAAATGTTTCTGAATGGGTGTGATTGTCATGTGTGTTTTATGTTCGTGTTGCGCTTTTCAGGTACAACTGGGTTTTTACAACACCCTTTTTTAAAAACTTCTTAAAAAATGTTTCTGAATGGGTGTGATTGTCATGTGTGTTTTATGTTCGTGTTGCGCTTTTCAGGTACAACTGGGTTTTTACAACACCCTTTTTTAAAAACTTCTTAAAAAATGTTTCTGAATGGGTGTGATTGTCATGTGTGTTTTATGTTCGTGTTGCGCTTTTCAGGTACAACTGGGTTTTTACAACACCCTTTTTTAAAAACTTCTTAAAAAATGTTTCTGAATGGGTGTGATTGTCATGTGTGTTTTATGTTCGTGTTGCGCTTTTCAGGTACAACTGGGTTTTTACAACACCCTTTTTTAAAAACTTCTTAAAAAATGTTTCTGAATGGGTGTGATTGTCATGTGTGTTTTATGTTCGTGTTGCGCTTTTCAGGTACAACTGGGTTTATTTGACTTTGTAAAACTTATTACATAATAAATACATACAAAAAAATACATAAATAAATATTTAATTAAAAAAATTATTTCTTCATTTGTTTTTCATTTTTGGTTAAATTGTAAAATTTCCAAATTCTTGACGAAATGGGATATCTTCACCTAATTCGAAATAAAATCAAAAGTTATCCATCGATTTTCTTAAGAAATGTCTCATTTTATTCATAACAGGTCAGACTTTAGTCTTAAAGTGCTAAACTGATCACTTTTGACCATTTAAGGTTTTTTCTGATTTTTTCAAAAAAAAAAAATCCATAAATTTTGGCTGAAAAACATAATTTTTCACAACAACTTTTTAGATAACTCCGAAACTCTTATGCAGGCTAAAAAATAGTGTTAACAAAACTTGTAGGTATTGAAATTACTTTTTTTTTGGTGTATTTACTAACAAAGTGCGATCTATCGTTCTTGAGTTATGTCAATATCTGTGGAACAAGATTTTCAAAAATGGACAATTTTACTAAAATAAATTAAAAAAAAAAAATTTTCCATAGAATTTAAAATTTCGACCATTTTTGTAATTGGGGGACCATAGTACATCAAAAAAAAATAGTGGCTTTATTTGTGCATTTTGGCTGTTGCGTAGTGTTATGTATGACGATAATTGTCCAACAAATTTTGTTACGTCGATACGATACAAGCGTACATAAAAATGCACTACCTACAATATGAATAATGTATATTATATCGTTTATTATGTCATTAGCTACCTAAGCTTATGAATTTCCCAACTGTAAGAGTTTAATAATTAAATTAATTCTCAAAATATAGTCGGTAAGCATGTATAATTTGGATATCTTGACCAGCTGTGATTTCTCACCCAGTCGATAATACAGTGTGTATCTATAAACTGTGATGAGATTAGTTATGTTAGAAACAATAGTCAATTCGTTATCGATTAGTCGGTAGATCAGTGGTATGGGTATACGCATGTATTTTAAATGGTTTTGCAAGCCATAATTATCGACATAATGATATAATCAGAGGGCTAAATATGATATGATAAGAAACGATAACGAAACCAAGTTTTCCATACACGCTGAAAAATAACGGCCTCTCTAACATATTTGCCCAAACATATTTTGCAGGAGCCATGTATATGTTTGGAACACACTTCAAATATTCATATGTTTGCAAGTTCCAAACCTACTTGTATTTAAATGTAAACAGTATCATGTTTACTGACAAACATGTATGCTTTTATGTGGACACATAATCCAAAACATCCATATACTTACGTGGAAGCATTTGTGTGTTTCCGCCAAACCTGCATATACTTACGTGACAACATATTCGTATTTCCTCCCAAACATAATAATATTTAGAAACGAATTATTCTTTGATTTCAATATATATGTATTATTTAATATAATTAATTTTATTAATATAAATCAACATTTACAAATAATTAGTACAACAAATTAAGATTTAAAACGGCCATTTTTGCATTTACTTGCATTGAATGCATTATTTTTCATGAAATGAGAATCTGCTGTTCTTTTGCTTCTATTTCCTTGTTTCCTTGTTGTCTCCCACGTTTTTGTTGTCAGAAGGTTTCAACTATGCGATGCTTATCACTATGCGTTGAGAGAGACACAATATATTTATATAGAAAGCTAGTTCATGCAAACCAAGCGAGGATTAAATACTTGTGTTTTTTTTAAATATATTTCACAAATGGTCCGCCGTTCCTATTTTCTCAGTAAAGGCTCGAACAGACAAAAGGGTTCACGTTGTTGCCCATTTCTAGTTTCTTCCTCAAAATCGTTTCTCACTTTGATAGCATACATACGTATATACGAAACACATAAGTACACAAAAACCAAAGTAACATCACAAACCATTTAATTGTCCGAACCTTTGTTTATTCTTTCTTCACTGACCTTGATATCCTCTGTCCGATGAACCGATTAATTACTGAATACACGACACTTCGTCTGCA
This sequence comes from Phaonia tiefii, assembly GCA_963931995.1. Classification (NCBI taxonomy): domain Eukaryota; kingdom Metazoa; phylum Arthropoda; class Insecta; order Diptera; family Muscidae; genus Phaonia; species Phaonia tiefii. The sequence continues at coordinate 164,346,442 of OZ008367.1, forward strand.
ATTTACACGCAAATTCAGGAATATTTATGAATCACTAATTAAGAGAATAATGCAAAAATACCGATACACAATTACAAGATAGACTCTCTCGTTGTCCCTCATTTATTGTCTTGCTCTCGAGTGAGCATAAACAGTGCAACTAACACAGCTGTATTTGTATCAGAAACACATATATATTTGGTTCGCAAACACATATATTTCAACATATTAAGCTTTGTGTCTCAAACATGCAATATTGAATAGCAAACACACTGTGTTTGCACACAAATATATTATATTTCCAACGAGTTCCAAACACACGTTATATTTGCATCCAAACAACAAAAAACGACAAATTTTTCAGTGTGTGGATATTGACGAATCAGAGGCTCTTGATGTTCTGGGCATGAAAATACAGTGTGATGTCCGTTTGGGCAAAACATGTATTTGAAGTGTCGAAAGATGCATTTATTTAAAGTGGTGCAAAAAATATTTTACTCCATCTCGTCTTCTTAATATCGGGTCAAAGATAGAATATAACTGCCATATATGAGCAGGAGTTTCTAGGACTTCTTTGGAGCTTCTCGACCCTGTCCAGAGGAGTGCGACGGTGTTGATAGGGGACAGTAGGGTATCCAACACCATTGCCTCCCTTGAGCATCGTCGAAATGTGTCGCTGTGCTATCCTTTCACGATATGTGTTCTTCGGACATCCGTCGACTTATGTCAGACGTGAGGATATTTAGCCGAAGTACGCGGCTTTCCAGGAACTCTCATCCGTTTTTTATCGAGTGGCACATTCACCGCACTACTCACTATAGAGAAAAATGTGTTTATAGAACTTCTTTACCGACAAAACCATAATGAATTCTATATCGCTTGTTGCCTAATTAGCCCACAGCATCATCGAAATAACAAATTTGTTTCGTCATATATAATTATAATGATCGTCATATATAATTAAGTTCGCGGTGGCTACAAATATCCAAAATACGACATCGAATTCAATATCGTTTTGTCAGTAACGCTGTCTTAGAACCGTTTAAAATCCATATGGGCATAAAACTTTGATATAATTTTTACATAAATAGTCACCAGTCATATTTCTACTCCAAATACTATATCTCATAGTTGTTTTGGTCCAATGTCACTTTATGTAGGAATGTCGTTTATGAATATAATCAACCCTGCACTATCGACAAACTAAAATTACTAGGGCTATTACCACTACACGTATGTAACGACTATTATTTAAAAATGTTGTGGGATGCGGGCAAATATGTAAATAACGATATTAAATTCATTATCATCTTGTCGGTAATGAAGTTATATAGACACATCTATTTCAAAAGATTTACGAGCCAGCATTAGCGTGAGAAGGATAATGAATTCGATATCGACTTTTTCTCCCAAGAGCTTCTTTATCAAGAATTCTGTGTTAAGCCGAGTAAAAAAAACATTTTCCGCATTTTCTGGAATTCTCAGGGATTTTGAAATTTGAATTTTTTGAATTTTGAAAAAAATGTTTTCCCCAATTATAGTGATTTAAAATTTTTTTGAATTTTGAAAATTCTGCGGTCCAAATTTGTATGACGATAAACGCCCAAACGATATCGTTGTGTCGATAGTTCTGGCTCATAGGTCATTTAAAATACATGTGTTCATAAAACTTCGTTACCGACAAACGAATTCGATATCGTGTTTTACATAATTAGCCTCCTGTTAATGTGTATATATTCAAATATTTGTCTTTCAGAAATGGTTTGAATGCGGATGTTAGTTTTGTAAAATATTACGATATTCCGGCGTTACAAACCATTACGACATTTACATAAATGAGTCAATCCCGAAAAACTGAAGGAATTCCTAAACTGTTTTACCGACAAATGACTATCACTCTATTTCTTTGCCAAAAATGTCTTGAAACTACAAGCAAATAGTTTGTTATATTAAGCGTCGCTGATTGTGGCTTTAAACTACACTGAGTTTTTTTTTTTTAAGAAAACTTTTTTAACTTCTGCTTAAGTTTGAAAACATTCTGGGAACTGTTTGCCTTTTTGTCACTCCTGGATTGTGCAATGGTCGTATCTTCTTCATAACTTGGCAACGGATTCCAAAGGGCTTAAGACGATTGAAGAGGGGTAGGGGTATCATGAAAGAGTCAATAACTTCTTGGATGCAGGGATTCCATTCATTGACTTTGACAAAGTACAAACATAATTCACATATTTTAAGGATGATTCAACAAACAAAAATCCAAAAAAAAAAATTAGAAACAAATATGCGAATATTCTTGTGATTCACTCAAACAGCAAAAGGGGAAAAAATAAGAATAAGAACCAGAAAACAAGGAAATGCCAATCAATAAAAGCCAGGGAAAACTATTTAAAGCCAAAACTACAAAATGATCGTTGACTCCACTAAGCCGTCCATCCGCCTGGTCATCCGAGAGTGTACATTCTACAGTGGACAACACGTGTGTATGGGATAGGGATCAAAAGGGGGACGCTATCGCCTAAAGCCATAAGACTAAAAGAATACATAACTGGTGAAATAGAGAATCAATAATAAATATAGCAATAAGGATGGCAACAGGAGGGAGGGGAGAGAAGAGAATAGAATACCTACAGAGTACAAGTGCTAACAAGAAAAATCAATATTAACCAAATCTAAAAAACAGTCATAAAAACAACTAAGACGAAGTGATGATCATGATGTCCATCCATGATGATGATGATGATAATGATGAAAATACTGGTAATATTTGAAATGTTTGTTTTAATGGAATCACAGGCCCACAAAGAGGATTCATGTACATGTACACATGTTCCCCCCCTCCACACCAACTGGTGCTGTTTTCACATACGAGTACTACATTGTCTGGTCTATGTATCATTCCTTTGTCATTATATCCATCGTACTCCTCTGCGGCTCATCCGTTTATGGTCATGTAAGGTGGCTGTCAACTCAAAAATTTGCACGTTTTCTTCATTCGCCACCACCGCTACCAGCCACTTCTCCTTCTGCATTTCGTTGCTCTTGTCTCGTGTCTCGCCTGCACCTCCAAAGGCATTTTGGCGTTAGGTAACATGGAGTAGAAGGTTTAAAGTACATGTTGGCACCTTTACAAATATGGCCAAAGGAAGTCAGTCGTCAGTGGTAGTGTATCTGGTGGAAGGAAAAACATTTTAGTAGAAAAAATAACACAGAATATCATATGTGTCGATGTGCCACCAAATAGCGCACGAGGCGACACTGATGTCAATGTTCGTTTTGAAATAGAAATGAGATTTTTCCTAAGGAAATCACGAATGAAATGAAAAATTGTTTACAATTTTGTAAACTAGTGTAATAAACAATTAAAATTACATATTTATTTAATAAAATTAATTAAAATTACATACATATGAACTGTCTTATCGATTATCGAAACTAACTGTACGTATACACGCGGATACACAATTTTCAAATTAAAAACTGCATTATCGGCATATGTTACATATTTGTTTGTGAAACTACAAAATATATCATTTCATTTCAATCAGCTGTTAACTATTCGGAACAGTTTAATTGTATCTCACCCGGCATTATCGACAAGTAAAATAGTTAAAGTATGTTACCAATTAAATGTCAGCGCCGGAATTCTGTAACTATTTAACGATACAAATCGGTAGCTAAATTGTGATAACTCACATAATTTCAATACGAAATTTCTGAATTTTGGTAAATTAATTACCGACTTTTGCTATTTCCCAGGAGGCTCTGTCCGTAGACACGTAAATCGGAAATCAGCTTTTGTGTCTGATATGTATAAATTGACAAGGGAAGAGAATTATATCCTCGGTGGTGATTTTAATAGCAGGCATCAGGAATGGGGATGCATTAGGGCTAATACATGGGGAAATGTGTTAGTTGAGAAACTAAGGGCATACAACATGAATATCTAACGTATCTAAACAGACAAAGTTCTACACTTGATTTATTCCTGACGAACATGCCCGAATCAATATCTCATGCATCAACAATAAATGAGTTAAGCTCTGACCATCTACCTGTTGAAAACACTATATGTGACCTGCTCCACGAAGGGGGGCCTCTGCGCCGAAATTTTTTTTTTTAATTTTTGAGTGATTCTTATAGGAATAAAACGCTCTTTCAAATGCCGCAAACCGCAAGTTTCTATGTCTTTTAGTTTTTTTACAAATCACCTGTAAAGATGAACATAATTAATGAACAAATTGAAAAACAGATAATATATATCATATTTGAAATTTAAAAAAAAAGATCAATATCAAAGGTACAAAATTACAAATATATCAAAATTTTACTCTTTTTTACTCCTAACACGCTATTTTGGTGGTTCTTCTGTATTTTGCTGCTTTTCAGGTTGATCAGGTTGAAGGAAGAGTTGCATAACCATGCGCAAAACACGGAAAAACGAAGCGCTTTTTTTAAACGCGTTTTTCTCAATAACTTCTTTTCGGCGCGGAGGTCCCTTTTCGTGGAGCGGGTCACATATACGATCGTGTTATCATACCTCAGTCTTGCAATTATGATTTTAAAAATTCAAATTGGGTTCGTTTCTCGAAATATATAAAAAGTCGATTAAGAATTACAACTTTAAACAGCATTACTGATAATGATTCAATAGACGAAATGATTAGATTTCTGAGAAACATAATTAAGGAGTCAATTGATTATAGCGTGCCTAAAAAATATCCATACTTCAAAAGAAAATACTTACCTAGCTGTATCAAATATTTAATTCACATAAGGCACAGGCATCGTAGAGTTTGGCAACGATTTAGACGTATTGAACGTATATATTATAGGAATCGAAATTAATAACTTCAAGAACAAAACATGGAATAATTTTTTATCCACCTTAGATAAGGGCTCTTCTCCTTTTTGGAATATTAGTAAAATATTAAGGAAGAAGACAGCAACTATTCCAATACTTAAGCATAATAATGCTCGTTTTTCTACTAATCGAGACATATTTGAGATTTTTGCTGAGAGTTTTGCCTCTAATCATGCCAGTTCAACTAATATCAGTGACTGTGAGACAATGATTAAATGTGAATGTCACAATCAGTAATTTCCTGGATTCTAGTTTCAACTCTGCTGAGGAATTATTAACAACCCAATCGGAAATTTTGTCAATTATCAAGGGTTTAAATAACAGGAAAGCGCCTGGTGTTGATGGCATTATTAATAGGTGTCGTAAGGCTCTACCTAAGAAGGGAATACGATTTTTAACACTTCTTATAAACTCTTGTTTTAAATTTGGATACTTTCCCCAAGAATTTAAGGAGGCAACAGTCATGCCTATTAAGAAGTCTAACAAGCCATCTGACTCGCCATTTTCTTACCGTCCGATTAGCTTAATATCGTATATTGGGAAAATAATCGAAAGAAGAATAAAAGAAAAATTGGTTGATTTTATTGAGTCAAACCTCATCATACCTCCACAACAATTTGGTTTCCGTAGGGAACACAATACAACGCATCCTCTTAAAAGAATAAAAAACATAGTTCATTCTAATTTACAAAACCAAAAATCAACGGGCATGACTCTTTTAGATATAAAGGCCGCTTTTGATACCGTATGGTATGATGGTCTCATCTACAAAATGATTAATTATAATTTTCCGACTAGATTAACAAAAATTATACAAAGCTTTTTAACATCAAGGACTTTTAAAGTATATGTAGGACAGCAAAGTTCAGATGCAGTCCCTATTCCTGCTGGCTGCCCACAAGGTTCCTGTCTCTCCCCTATTTTATATAATTTGTACACATCAGATATACAAGGTGGCTCAAAAGTAAACTTCTGATGTTTTTTGGCTGTAATTTAAAAAAAAACTGAAAAACTTTGATTCTTCTTGTGGATTATTTTTATTTGGTCTTTTAATTTTTTTTACATCAAGTCGAGAATATGATGTCATGTAAATGGCCGCCGCCACAGTTGATTGTCATTTGAGCCCTTTTTATGGCATTTTCCATCACTTTGGCCAAAACTTCCGGCGATAGGTCCTCACATTCTTGACGGATATTGTCTTTAAGAGCTGCAAAAGTCAGAGGGTTGTTGACATAAACCCGCGACTTCAAAAAGCCCCACAAAAAGAAGTCTGGAGCGGTCAAATCAGGCGATCTTGCTGGCCAGTGCAAATCGCCAAAACGGGAGATTAGGCGCCCGGGAAATGCATCCTTCAGCATATCGGTTGTGGCACGTGCAGTGTGTGCCGTTGCACCGTCCTGTGGGAGCCACATGTTTTCCAATCCCAATTCATCAAGTTGCGGCAAAAAGAACTCGTTGATCATTGCTCTGTAGCGTGGCACGTCGTCTGGTCAATGTCGACGGCGCTTCCCTGACATCCTCGGCTACAGCAGCAATATTCTCTGCAGAACGGCTACTCGGGGGTCTGTCACGCCTGGCAGCATCTCGTGTTGTGCCAGTCTCTTCGAGGCGAGCGGCTAAACGTCGCAGTGTTTCACCAGTATGCGTTAGACGGCCAGGAAATCTGCGACGAAATTCACGTTGTGCCAAAGTCACCGACCGATTATTGGTCAAATAAATGGTCAGCAATATTCCGGGTTCTGGAGCAGTGTAGCGTAACATTGTTTATTAACGTGTATTTCGCATGTGTTTACTACACAAATGTCAAAACAGAACTGACATTAGGGGCCAATCGCAAAATTTATAGCATTTTCTGATAGGAGGATTACTTTTGCGCCACCTTGTACCTCAACAGAGGAACTGTAATTTATCTATATTTGCTGATGATACAGCTATTATGTCTTCCGAAATTTTAGCAGTAGATATTATATCCAATTTGCAAGAGGCCTTAAATAATATATTAATATATTTCAGGAAACGGAAAATAAGGATAAATTGCGAAAAGACACAGGCATTATATTTTACAAGAAAATGGAAACAATGTTTTCTTCCTCAAAGTACCATTTATATTGAAAATCATCCAATTCAATGGGAAGAGAAAGCTAAATATTTGGGTGTTATGTTCGACCCCAGATTAAACTTCAAATATCATATTCCTTACATAGTTAATAAAATTAATATTACAATTCGAATTCCATATCCACTCATTAATAGGAATTCGTCTTTAAGTATTGAAAATAAAAAGTTAATTTTGAAATCTATCTTTCACCCAATTATGTATTATGCAGCACCATTATGGTCACATAGAGCCCAGTCTCCAGTCATATTAAAAAATTGCAAATCGCACAAAATAAGATTTTGAAAATGATTTACAATTTACCCTGGTTTTATTCTACAAATCGTTTACACTCTCTTGCAGATGTAGAGTTAGTTTCCGTCAGATCGGAAAGGCTTACCCATAACTTGAACACTAAATGTTTAAGTTCTGAATTCTCTCACATTTGTGAGTTAGACTCATATTAGGGCTTAGGCATTTAAGTTAGTTGTAAGTATAAATTTGTTGTTATTCCTTTTTTTTTATTTTTTTTTTCCTTTAAATAGGTTTTTGCAAAATTTTTCCTTCATTATAATTTTATCATATAACCTGTAAATTTCTCACAACGCTTGTTATTAATATTTAAGTAGTAAAAGGAATATTTCTTGAACACTTCATTTTTTATGTATTAATACTTAAATGATATTAAAAAAAAAATAAATTGAAATTGAAATTGAAATTACCGACTTGTATGGGTAAAACAGTTTCCGTATTCCGGTACAGGTGGCTTATTATGCAACAAACGATATCAAATTCAATATTGTTTTGTCGGTAGTGAAGTGTGAGACACTCATATATTTTAAATAGTTCTATGATCAGCATTATCGACATAATGCTATCGTTTGGCCGATTTTCGTCATACGTAATTATATCGCAGGGAACTAATTACTTCAAGAACGATTACAAATTAATTTGCCCAAATATTATGACATTGGGATGATTATAGTTATTCAGTTGGGTACCTGTGTAAGAAACGATAACGAATTCATTATCGTTATGTCGGTAGTGAAGTTTGTGTTCGCATCTATTTTAAATGGATCTATGAAAGCATTACCGGCATAACGATGTAGTTTGGACGGTTATCGTCTTATTTTTACTAGGACCCAGAATTATGTCCCAAGTGCCTTAATATGTATGGAACGATATAAAATTTCCAGGCTATTAAAAAAAATTATTTGCCTATCATGTTTGTGACAGGGCAATCATGTAACGGGTTTTTCAATAAGAGCGCTACAAAAGTTTTTTTAAATAAAACAACACCGGTTTTAGATACCAATGAAATTCTTTATTCCTGTGAAAGTACGTTCGATGTCATTATGTATGGAACTCGATTTATTTTGCATGGCCACCACAGGCACGCTTGCAGAAGTCTAGACGCTGAACCCAATTTCGACGGTTTTCAAGCATAAATCGGCCGATACTGCTGCAATTTCACGTTCGATATTCGTACGAATTTCATCAATCGTCGCTGGCTTGTTGGCATAGACCATAGACTTGACGTAGCCCTACAGGAAATAATCTAACGGCGCCAAATCGCACGACCGAGTCGGCCAATCGACTGGGCCATTTCGTGAGATAATACGTTCACCAAACTTGGTTTCCAATAAATTGATTGTGGCATTCGCTGTGTGGCTTGTGGCGCCGTCCTGTTGGAACCACATGTCCCTCAAGTCCATATTATCCAATTGGGGCCAAAAATATTCGGTTATCATTGAACGATAGCGATTCGCATTCACAGTAATGTGCCGGCCTTGATCATCACGGACGAAGTACGGCCCAATGACGCCGCCGGCCCATAAACCGCACCACACCGTAATTTTTTCGGGATGCAATGATGACTCATGGATTACGTGTGGATTGCTGTCTGACCAATAGCGCATATTTTGTTTATCGACGAAGCCATTCAGACAGAAATGAGCCTCATCGCTGAAGATGATATTCCGATGAAAATCCGAATCATTTTCAAGTTGTTGCTCAGGTCAAGCGGCTTCAGTTCTTGCGTCAATTTGATCTTGTAATTATGTAGGCCAAGATCTTTTCGCAAAATTCGCCACAACGACGTCACAGAGATGCCCAACGCTTGAGAAAGACGTGTGAGAGACACATTTGGGCTTTCTTGAACTGAAGCCTCAGCGGCAGCAATATTCTCGACATTACGGGCACTTCTTTGTCTCACTGGCACGGGAACATTTTGTACTGTGCCTGTGGATTCAAATTTTTCCCCTAGACGCTTAATTGTTGATCGATGACGATTATGACGACCATAATTGGACGTAGCGCTCAGAAAGTTGAGGCCACTGACTCCAAATTTCGGTAGTAAATTTTAACAATTTCGACTCGTTGTTGGCTCGTATATCTTTCCATGATGAAATGGCAAACCTTATTGAAGAGAAATGTCAAAAGAGCGGGAAAAAATATGGCGTCGTTTGCTGTCCCTATCGATTTACTTTTGTTGTGTCTCTGTTGAAAACCCCTTTATGTGACAGAGTAAAACAGAAATTTTTGTAAAAGGCTTATTATACCATTTGTTTCGCTAAATGATAAATCCAAATACAAATGATTATTTTTATTACATATACATTACATAGAGTTTGTAACAAATAATTAATCCTAAGGAACAAAATGCTGAATATTTTATATACTATTCATTTGCATCAAAATTTTCACTGAACATGACAAGCCTGCTTGAAATTACAGGTGTTGGGAGTATTTTAACAATATCATGCCTGTCTCGATCACATTGCTTAGCATTTGCAACATATGAAAATGTATTGCTTGAAATATTTTTTAAGCAAGAAACTGTTAAGTACTCTCCTTCACTGATGCTCAAAACTTGACAAACAAAATTTTTGTATGTTTTTTTACCTGGAACTCTTGCCAATATAAATGTTCCTGTAGTAATTTTAATTTCCAGCAGATTATCCCGAGAATATCTCTTAACTATAGCTGATTTCAAGGATCTACAATCAATATAAAAGTGAAATTCAGAGTTACAATTAATATTTGAATGTACCCTCTCAATTCCTTTGATTTCAATTGCGCTTGACCAATCTATCGATTCAGACTCGGACTTGGTACAACAGTTACATTGGGCATAATTTTTGCGGCGACAGTTGCAAAATCTTTAGCAGTTTGCACAACTTCTCTATGCCCCATTACTTGTGCACGTACTCGTGGCTTCGCAGAGCCACCTATACCATCAACCACACCTTTGCCATGTGATGTGGCCGTGTTCTTCCAGTCTATGGACTCAAATTTGTCTTGGAATTTAGAATTTAACAGGTACAGGAAGTAGGCCATGTACCGACTTTTGAATTCGCTGGATGTTTGAATTATGTGCAAGAGGTTGGTAAGAAACACAGTAACAGTGTTTTTAGTTTCATCTCCTGTGTCTGATACTATGCGGAAACATTTGGTATTTTCGGCATCAAACAGTGTAAATAGGCTGATTGCAATTCCCCTTGCCATTCACATGAATAGCTCATTGCAAAGTCAAGTTGACGCACTAAAATATTCTCTGGATTCGCTTAATCCGAACATGTTCTTGAAAATCGGGTATAGCACTTTTAATTTCATACAGCAGTTCTGCTGCGCAACCCTCCTGAGATTTGAGTTCAAGCCTCTTGGTGTCCTGGTGTTTTAACCACTGGTTCCAATGAACGCGAGTTTCGGCTGTAAACTTTGGGCCTACACTGTCCAATGTGAGGAGTTTTCCAACTCGACAATTTTCGCACTTATTTTTCCAGCAGTCTGACTGCAAAACTTGGTTACTGTCTGTTGTCTTTGAACACAGCAATTTTCCCAAAAATTGGTGATTATATTGTAGTTTTAAGCCATCCAACATCATTTGGAAATTCTCATGTTTGAAGCACTTACACTGGTTGGCAGGAGTATCTTTAATTAAAAGTACATTCTATGGACGCAAGCTAAAAAATTTGGAGTAGCCAATTTTGTAATTAGGATATTGTTCTATAAACAAGAAATTGGCTTCCTTTAAATGTATTAATAAATAATATTTTCGCACATGTTTCCTTTCTTTTCCTAAACAATATCAGATTGTAAAAAATAATTAACAACTAAATTTTCTAAGACGTTGATATCGTTGCCATTAGTTGCATCTTCCATTTCCTGAGACACTTTTAGTCCAACATGTGAAGCCAACCCTGACACGATGGCTAGTTTTTGCTAGGTGACTTGGGAAGAGATCGCATAGATTTACCGAGAGCTTTATTATAGGTCTGCCGCACTCTATATGGCATAGGAGATAGTGTAGAAACATTGGAGGTACTTGCATTATTGGGTGAGCTCAGAGCTAACTTCTTACGTATTCTACACTTCTTGTGTCTTTCATTGGCTGATTTTCTCTGTTTCTTCTTTTCAGAAGCTGAAAAAGTTTCAGCTTGATTTTTTCTGATGGCCCGCTGTCTTTTTTTCTCCTTATCTCTGAAATCTGGGTCTTCACACTTCTTCTTATAATATTTTTTCTGGTTCAGTGCCACCCTCTGCTACTTGGTGGAGTCCATTTTCACCGGGAAGGCTGCTGAGAAGAACACGGTTTATACAATGTAATATTATTATGTTAACCATGCAAATTTTAGATTATAAAGGGTCCGCCAAATAACTTTTTTTTTTTTTTGAAAATGCTATAAAAAAAACTACTGAATATTTTCTCAAATTTCTTTTTTTATTTGAAAGTACAATCCTACCGGTTAATAATGGAAAATAATTTCATTCAAATGGCTGCCTGGGCTGACCATGCAGTAGCCTACACGATCGGTTCAATTTGTAAGCACATTATCGATTGTGTGGAGCTGTATTTCACCAATGGCTTCACGAATATTGTCCTTTAAAGCGTCAATTGTCTCTGGCTTGTCGGCGTAACACTTATCTTTGAGGGCACCCCACAAATAATAGTCCAACGGTGTCAAATCGCAGCTCCGAGGTGGCCAAACGACATCAGCTCTGCGGCTGATAATGCGATCTTCAAAAACAGGGCGCAAAACATCGAATGTAGCTTCGGCTGTGTGGCACGTAGCGCCGTTCTGTTGAAACCAAATGTTGCCAATATCCTCCTCTTCAATTTTTGTGAACAATATATACAATTATGCCTCTGGACCAAAATCCGCACCAAACAGTGACTCGTTTTGGGTGCATCGGCTTTTCAATGTATGCGTGCGGGTTTTCTGTGCCCCAAATGCGACAATTTTGCTTGTTTACATACCCGCCATGATCAAAATGGGCTTCATCTGAAAAGATGATTTTTTTGGCAAAATCGGCATCTTCTGTAAGTCGATCGCAGGCCCACATTCTGCAACATTACCATGATTTTCAAAGTAATGTCGCAATATTTCCCAGCGTTGTTCAAGCGTATACACAACCATATTCGTTCAGCGGAAGGATAAAACTAATTATCTGTCAAATCAGACATGAGCTAAGTGTTACCATTCACGAAATAAGCACTAGTTGAAAAAAAAACGTTAGATGGCGGACCCGTTATAAAATCAAAACAAAAGAAAAACTTACATATTTTCCAGAGAAATCCTTGGTACAACAATTTTTCTCATAAACTTTAGGAAATAACTATTTCACTCCTACTGGAAGAAGAATGTTCTTTCTACTATAAATATTGCAATATGAAGAATACAAAGTTTAGTGTTGCCAGATGCACAATAGACATTTTAGCATTGCCAGATAATGATATTATTATTATTAGAATATTCATCTGATTTTTTTTAAATGCAAATAAGGCAAAATGTAATTACTGTTATTGTCACATACGTGATGTCACATACATGATTGCGTTTGTCACAAACATGATAGCCTAGAACACACAAACTTAAAATGTAAAAAAACATTTCAATATTTATTTCAAGTCACACAGCCAAACTACCTTTGCATAGGTGATAAGAAAATATTAGCTTTAATAATGAGTCCTCTACAACAATGAATACAAGTTTCTATCATGTATGTGACATCGAGATTTTATGTATTCACTAGAAGTTGAGTAGTAAGCAGGAAATAGATGTAATGACAAATTTTAAACTGTTATTTATTAGTATTTATACATAAGAAATGGGTTACTACATAAAAAAAATTTACATATAATCATTAAGAGTGAAATTCTACATCCAAAGATTAATTTTGACAACTTCAAAATTTAGGAATTTTTAGTAGGCTGCAATTCAACTACTCAATTTAGGTCCTAGATACAATTGAAACACCATTGAAAAGAGCAACTTTTTGGCATTTAATAATGATGGTTACCCATTTTTGAAAGAAAACTTTAGTAAAAAACCTGTGGTTGTCGAATCTATGGAACGGCCCAATAGCAGATTCATTATCGTTTTGTTGATAAAACATGACTACTGTTTTGCTGATAGTTGACTCCGGTTTGTCTATAGTGCTGTTCAATATAACAATTGAAAAATCATTACTTAAAGCCCGTAGGAAAATCAACATTTCACGTCAAATTTTACAACACTCGATACAAAAAAATGCCTGGGAAATATCGACGAAAAAACACCTCTAGTATAATAATTGTATATTAACTTGTTCCCGCGAAATATCAGCAACATGTATCGAGCAACATTTTAATGTTTCTAAGATAAATGTAACGACCAATGTAGTTGTAGGAAGAAATTATCAATATTATTAACTCTCATTTAATATCCAAAATAAAAATAGAGATTTTTGGACGTCAATTCGGATATGTGGATGACCCATTTTGCTGGAAACAATGTAATGTTGCTCAATAATGTTGCGAACGGTGTTAGTACTCGGCTTGACATAAAACTATATTACCTTCATAACGACACTGGCGCTTAATTAAAAGTGAAGATAATCGTTCCAACGGTATGATTCTGTTGATAATCCTGGGGCCTAATTATATATAACGATAATCGTCCAAGTGATATCTAAATGTCGATAATACTGGTTCGTAGACCATTTAAAATACATGTTTTGGCAAAACTGCGCTACCGACGAAATCGACAATATAGTGTCTTTCAAAATTAGCCCCGATCCCCCAACCTCTTAATGAATTCGATATCACTTTTTATAATTCGGGGCGCTAATTATGTAAAGAAACGATATCATGCATTATGTTGATAACTCTGGCTCGAGAACCATATGAAATTATTCTAACCTTAAACTTCACTATCGACTAAAAGATAATAAAAATTCATACGGTTAATTTTGTAAGTAACGATATCGAATTCATTATCGTTTGTAGGTAGAGAAATTTTATGAACGCGTGTATTGCCATACATAATTACGCTCCGTGGGGCTAATTATATGAGAGTTCATTATAGTTCTCTTGTTAGTGAAATTCTGTGAACGCAAGTATTCGAAATGGTTTTATCGTTTAACATTATTAAGCTCCAGGGGACGAATTATGTAAGAAACGATATCGAATTCATTATCGTTTTGTCGGTAGTGAAGTTTCTAAGGATCCTAATTATGTATGACGATACTCTTCCAACGACATAGTTTTGGCTATAGCTAATAAAACAACACTGCCGACAGTTAGGTAGACAGATATGATTATGTAAAAGTGATATCGAATTCAGGGGGCTAATTACGTAAAAAACTATATCGAATTCATTATGGTTTTGTTGGTAGTGAAGTTTTATATGTGCACGTATTTTAATTGATTATATCATCATCATTATTGACATAACGATATCGTTTGGTAATTAGTCGTCATACGTAATTAGGCCCCAGCGCCGGAATTCTGTAACTGTAACTGCAACAAACACGGCTGTATTTGTATCACCAACACATATATGTTTGGGTCGCAAATACATATGTTATAACATATTCATTATTGTGTCTCAAACATGTAATATTGAATAGCAAACACAATGCGTTTGGGCACAAGTTTATTATATTTGCGGCAAGCTCCAAACACATGTAATATATGCATCCAAACAACAAAAAACTAAAGATTTTTCGGCATGTAGAGGATAACTGGCACTAAATTGGACCGTACACGAACATACCACCTAAAGATTTTATGGAAATTTTGAAATTCTGCCCTAAGAACACACGCTATTTCCAGTAGACAGATATTTCAGCGTGTACACAAGGATCATGGATTCCGTACCATTTTTTACACAATTAGTCCCCTTGCACTACGACAAAATTATATGCGCAATTACCTTCATACATAAATTAGCACTCGAACCCTTTGAATCTTATGCGAACCATAGACTTGTCATTCATGAGCATGAGCTTGAGCGATAACTTCTTATCTGGCTGATGAATTTGAAAAAAATATTACCAAAAAATTTTGTAAACATAATAGTGATGGGAACAACTTCGATTACATACCTATTTGGTATCAAGAAGGGCGGTAAACCGGCAATAAACATAAACGATACCTGATGTTCATGCTCATGAATGACATGTCACAAAATGTTAATAAACAATTTCTTAACTTGTATATCGGTTTTCCACAAAATCGCTACAATGACAACATCTTTTTGAAAACAACTCAAACTTTAACATCAATTGCAAATACGAAATAAGAAAATCAGTCAGAAAATGCGCTAAAATATGTGCAAACATTACAAGAATTGTTCAGGCAACATCACACAATGGTTCTTGGATCTGACCAGTGGGACAGACAGGACAGAATTTAAGCAATTTGGGGGGACAAAATACAAACAAAATCTTCCTCGGAGTACAATACACATGAACGTATACTTGAATGTACTTCAGTATGTATTGAGACATGTGTTAATGTCTGTCTGTGATAATAGTGGTGAGACGATGATGTTAGGGATGTGTTGATGGTCCAATGTTTAGTAGGTTGCTGGTTATCTGAACAGTTCCACTGGGAACTTTGTCTGGCTGGTTGGTAGTCTTAACGCATTCGGGCAAGTGAGTATTAAATCATAATACTCATGCCGCCGCCGTGCTTGTTAAAGCAGTTGATGATGATGATGATGATGATGACGATGACGAAGACGTTGTGATTGGCGATTGTGATGGCGATGATGATGTCGCAGGGTTTCTACATAATATACCCAGGAATGGCTGAATCTTTCTTAGGTTTAAACATTGTATTTTTCCTGCGATCTTGAGGCGGATGTGTGAGTGCGCCAGAGTGTTTGGATGGATGTGGATGATACCAAAATGATGCCAAAGTCATGATTCATATACCGTTAGTTTTTTCTAACCAAAAAACAAGACACTAAAAATGAAACAAAATTCTGCAAAAACACGAAACCGCTTCAACAATGAAATGAAATGCAAACCTTTTTAGATGTTGTTTTGTTTGCTTTTGTTGTATGAAAAATGTTTGCATTACAATAGTGACAACAAAACGAGCAAGAACCACCACTTTAGTCTTGGACTTGGCAACATGATTTAAATAAGCTCTGCTTCATCGGTAACATGGTGTTGCGCATGCGCAGCACAGCCTCTTCTTTTAGCCAGCTAACACACGCATCGGTAGCGGATTTAAACAAAAGAGTAGAAGAAAAGGCTTTGAGACATTGCCAGAATGTGAATTCATGATATTCATCATTATCAGCATCACCACCATCATCATCATCATCCGTGTCATATGCATATGTGTCATATCTTCTGCATCTTCGGCGGGATAAATGCTGGTGTTTCTGTTTTTAGCACTTTCTTGAAATCTGACAGATTACCAAGATTCTCATGCATTTCGAGAAACTTTTGTTTGCCTGTTTTCTTTTTTGTTTTTTTTTTTTTTGTTTTGTAACTTCATTTTATGTTCTTCACGTATTGTTGCTGTTGTTGTTGCAGTTGTAATTTAGTACGTGTTAACCAATTTGTAAATAATGCAGGTGTTTGTCCAAGCAATCATGATGTTTCATTATAACATTTGTCATCAGATTGTTGCTACATCAATGGGCGGTAGGTACGCGAATTCTTTGTGAAAAGTTCATAGACAGTTTCATAGAAAACTAACTATTAACTACTAAAATTTTGCAAAACAAACGCCACAATTAACTGTTTTGTAAAAGCCTGCATTATCGGCATTTATAGATTTTGTTATGACTAAAACAGAAAGGGATTCAAACAATAATGAATTCATTATCGTTTTGCCATTAGTGAAGTTTAATGAACGCATGAGTTTGGTGAACTGTCATTATCGACATAACAGTATTGTTTGAACAATTATCGTCATACACAATTAGGCCCCTGTTTTGTTTTGGCCTATGATTCACCATTATCGACATATCAGTATTGTTTGGATGATTATCGTCATACATAATTACACCCCGATGACTTAATATGTAAACTACAATATCGAATGCATTATCGTGTTGTCGGCAATGCTGGCTCGGAGAAGCATTTGATATACATACACATTCGTAATACCCACAAAACGATAATGAATACAATATCTTTTACTTTGTATATAATTAAACGCCTGAGGCTTAAATATTCGTGATGCTAATCCTCCGAAATATAACATTAAGTCAACAACTATGGACCATATACCCATGTATTATTAACACTGCACTGCCGACAAATAACATAATGTATTAAATATCGTTTCTTACACACGTATTTCGATCCTTCCGATACCGATACCGATATCAAAATCATTATCTTTACTATGCCAGAGTACTTATATTTTCCCAGGCTGCTAATTATGTAAGAAACTATATCGAATTCATTATCGTTTGGTCGGTAGTGCAGTTTTATATACGTGTGGATTTTAAATGGTGTTATGATCAGCATTATCGACATAACACCAGCTTTTGGACAATTATCGTCATACATAATTAGGCCCCCGTTTTCAAGTGACTCAGTAAAACAGTACTATTATTACTATTGGTTATTCAAACAACCAAAATAGCCCTAGGATGAATCTTGGAATCCAAATGGGATAAAACTTTTCCCAGGCGACTGGCTATAACTTCTTCCGAAAGATTTACATAATATAAACGCCAGCAAAAATTTCTAGGGCCTAGTTTATGTAGGACGATATAAAAATCGTTCGCATATAAAACTACACTATCGACAAAGCCAACCTGACGTATACAAATATATGACGATAATTGTTGAAACAATATCGATAATGCGTGTATCGCTCGTGATTATACAGTTTTACAAGTATTGAAGTTTACAAGTTTACAACCAGTGGGCTGCACGCGTTCTACATGTCCAAAAATCTGTCGTTTTTTGTCGGTTGGATGCAAATATAACGAGTGTTTGGAACTTGTCGCAAATATAATATATGTATTTGTGGCCCAACACATTGTGTTTGCTGTTCAATATTACATGTTTGAGACACAATAATTATTATGTTACAACATATGTGTTTGCGACCCAAATATATCTGTGTTTGTAATACAAATACAGCTGTGTTTGTTGCACTGATGTGCTCTCTCGAGAGCAAAATAATAAAAGAGGGACAACGAGAGAGTCTATCTAGTAAGTGTGGTACTATGTTTTTGCATTATTATCTCAGTCATACCTGAATGTGCGTTTAAATTGCAGATGAAGTCAGTATTTCTTATTTTCGCTGATGTAGTTTCATATATTCAGTCGTCAATGTTTTATCGGACAGAGGATATCAAAAGTTCTTGATCAGTGTAAAAAGAATAAACAAAGGCTCGGGCGGTTAAATGGAAGCTCTTTGACTAACCGAGTCTTTACATAGAAATTCGTAACTACATTTGTGAAATATAATAACGGAAAACAGAAGACTTTAATATACGCTTCGCTTGCTTGAACTAGATTTGTATATACGTATATTCTTCGTGTACCAACGCATAGTGATAACCACCGCATAGTTGAAACCTTCTGAAAACAAAATCGTGAGAGACAACAAAGAAACGAGACGCAAAAGAGCAGCAAATTCCATTTCATGAAAAACAAACAAAATATTGTATTCAATACAAGTAAATGTAAAAAACTTTTGCATTAATTATTTATAACTGTGGATTTATATTAATAACATTAATTATAAGAAATAATACATATACATATATTAGGGCGGGTTAATTTTTTTTTTTTTGATGAAGCGTATAGCAAAAACGTAATCTATAGGTGATATCTATTTTGACAATTTGGGGGGCTCCAAATCCGACTTAGAGCTATGGTCTCTTGAACAAACCTTCTCAGAATTACCTATAGATTACGTTTTTGCTATACGCTTCATCAAAAAAAATCGTTCCATACAATTTGACCCGCCCTACTATATATATATTGAAATCAAAGAATGATTCGGTTCTAAATATTATTATGTTTGGGAGGAAATTCGCATATGTCTCCACGGAAGTATATGCAGGTTTGGGGGAAACACGAGAATTCTTCCACGTAGGTATATGGATGTTGAAGATGTACAATGTATATGTGTCAACGTAAAAGAATACATGTTTGCCAGTAAACATAATAATGTTTGCATTTAAATACAAGTGAGTTTGGGACTTCCAAGCATATAAATGTTTGAAGTTTGTTCCAAACATATACGTGGGTCCTGCAGAATATGTTTGGGAGAATATGTTACAGAGGCAGTTTTTTTTAAGCGTTTAGTTTTACAATCACTGATTTAGGCCTAAATTTTTTCACCGATTCCGTACGGTATTTTGCGGAATATGTTTGGCAGAATATGTTACAGAGGAAGTTTTTTTTTAAGCGTTTAGGTTTACAATCACAGATTTAGGCCTACATTTTTTCACCGATTCCGTACGGTATTTTGGCACTAACGATTTTCATAGCTAACTACTCGATAGTGTTAGTGTCACTATCTGTAAGGGATCGAATCCACGAGATCGAATCCACATCCTCATATAATGAGTGTCTCAGTAAGAATGCACTTTTTAATTTTAAAATAAAAACATGTATTTTTTGGGATAGTTGTGATTTTTTTATTGGGTTGTAAAGAGGCATGTTCCGATTAAGTATGGAATAAATTATCCGTCAAATTGCCCCCACGGCGCTGACGACAGGCCATTACTATGTTCATGCAATTTTCCAGGACTTTTTCACAGACATGTGGCCGATGATACGTTGGATCTCGGATTTGAGCTCAGGAATTGTTCCTGGTTTATTAGCATATACCCGAGATTTCACAAAAACACCCAAAAAAATAAATCGCACAGCGTTAGATTGCATGATCTTGATCTTCGAATGGTTGGCACATTAGGTGCACTTGCTCGACTGAAAATTCTTCGAAGTTTGCGAGCGGGCTCAGCATAACTTTCCAAATTTTTGTAATACGTTTTCACAATTGTAACGCGTTGATCTTTCGTAAAGTGCACAATTTTTAATAATCGGAATAAACATACAATGTGGCAAGCTGCCAAATTTCAGAGTTGCCTCTTTCACAAAAGAAAATTACACCAAATGTAAAAGTGCAAACATGAGTCGTACACTATATTTTGTAAATAAAATTTGCAGATGAACATTAGTAGCGATTCGAAGGACCATTTATTGTTTCTATTACATTTGGGTAATAATAAAAAATATAAATATATAAACAAAATATACGGCTCGAAGGACTGAATTAAATTACTAGCAATTTGTAATTGGAACAATAAATGGTCCTTCGAATCGCTGCTGTTTTTTATTTACAAATTTATTATAAACTATAGATTTTGTATTTTTATTTTATGTTGTTGTTTGTGTGTTTTCAAAATTGTTCTACCATAGAGTTTAGAACTGGAATTCTGAAATTTTTTAACGGTAAAAATCGGTGGTTAAATTTCAAAATCATAAAATTAAATTTTTAAAATTTATTTTTAAAATTTTTAAAATTTTTGAATTTTGTTAATTTAACTATAGATTTTTATGGTGAAAAAGTTATAGAATTCGCGAGTAGGACGTTAGAATTTAATTCAAATGTTCATTTAATTGATATGCAGTTTATTGTTTAAGTCTCAAGACAAACAAAATACCTCTACTTTTATTGATGCGATAAAGCAGATTATGAGCAATTTCTATATGGCCTCCCATGATATTTCCCAATTCCCATGGCAATTATGGCCATTACTGTAACAATTCCTAACAATTCTCACTCAAATACCTTCTGGTCTAAAAGTAAACGAAGAAGTTACCGTAGTACTACACATTACTTAAGGTATAAATCCAGATATATTTTTTTCCTTTTCTTAGACAAATTCCAAACTACATAATCGCTGACTCAATTAGAAGTAGTTCAGTAAGTAGTTGAAGGTAGGGAAATGAATGGAAGAAAAAAATTGTGAAATTCTTATATAATTGCTTAAAGGCATTTAATCACACATTAAATAGGGAGAGGGAAGGAACAGACGGGTCTTCAACATGTTTGAAATTATATGATGCTTGGCTGTCTGTTACGTATGTGCACAATGACCGAGAGACCGACAGCCAACAGTGAGTTGTCTACTATGAAACTGTGCACAGCTGTGGCCAACATTGCAACCCATAAACGTCATTATCATAATCACCATATTACACAGTTCTTAAGGTGTTTAATTTGTTTAATGAGTTCATTTAATTTATTTTTTTTTTTTGCTTTAATTTACAACATCTGATCGAACGATTGCACTTTGGAGTAAGCGCTTCTGTTGGAGACCGTGAACTTGTATTAGAAGTAGACATTGGTAATGGCAGTGGCAGTGAACGTTTTGCCTTTTAGGTCAACATCTATTGGCATTTGAGATAACGGTGAATAAGTACTTTACATGAAATCATGTTATTTCTAACATCGACACTACCACCTGACATTAGGGTTATTCACGTCAACACTTGCAATAGATGAAATATTGTATACAACACAATTTTTACTACCGGCTGAAAAATAATTGCCGCAGTAACATATTGCAGGAAACATGCACATGTTTGCAAACGTGGTTTTCATAAATTGACGAAACATGGTTTTCTTAAATGAACAACAGCAATAACAGTGCAACAAATACAACTGTATGTGCATCACAAATACAGTCATATTTGAGTCGTAAACTCATATATTATAACATATTAATCATTCTGTCTCAAACATGTAGCAGTGGACAGCAAACACAATGTGTTGGGACACAAATATATTATATTTTCGACAAGCTCCAAACACACTTTATATTTGCATCCAAACAACAACAAAATACAGATTTTTCAGCGTGTACTTGCAATCTCATGCTTAACCCCTAAGCTCTCACACATGCTATAGACAGATGATCTCATTACACGAATTGTAGGATTACCAGGCAAGTATGGCCTAAGTCGTACACTAAACCTGGGATGCATTCCTAGACAAGATTTCTCTAATGGCCCCAGTAACATATTGCAGGAAACATGCACATGTTTGCAAACATGGTTTCATAAATTGAAAATCTGCTGCCTTTTTATTGCTCTGTTGTCTGTCTTGTCTCAACAACATGTATTATAGCCTATTAATCATTGTGTCTCAAACATGTTATATTGACTAGCAAACATAATGTGTTTGGAGACAAGTATACTAACTTTGCGGCAAGCTACAAACACGTTATATTTGCTTCCAAACAACAAAAACAGACAGATTTTTCAAAGTGTAAAGTTTTTTGGGAAATTTCCTAAGAAATTTTACAAATTATGCATTTCTGCATATCTTGCAAATTTCTTGAAAGTCACTAATGCCCTTAATGTAAGTTATAAATTACACCATCAATTTGAAAAGATTTCCTTAACCCTTTGGCGGCCACAGTCAAGTATGTTTCCCCATAATTGTTCAGGTAGGAGATAGAGTAAAGATGATTTACAGAACTCCTTTGGGGGTTGGGTTTGGATTTGGACTATATTGTAGGAAGCAGTGTTTCGCTATCTTGCCTGATTAGCCCCCAACAATACCTTCGAAATGGAACAAAAAGTGATATTAGTGATATCGAAATATTTGGCCTATGCGTGACACTCCATGTTTTGCGTACCTATCTGACCGGATACAAGACCCGGTTCCCAATACAGATCATCAGCATCGAATTCAATCAATAAAACCGATTTAAAACAAAAACAAACCATTTAGAACCAGTTTAATTGGCTCCACGAAATACCCTCCAAGGAAATAACCCCAAACGAGAAATGAAATAATCTCCAATTTTTTTTTCACACATTTTTGGGTGTTATTTCATATGAAAAAACATCCAAAATTTTTAGCAAGTATTTCATTTGTATGGAAGTTATTTCGTTTTCCAATCGGGGTTACCAAATGGGCCTTTTACAGGGAAATTTTTTTGCCCTTTGTTTCCATTTTGCCTTGGAGTTAATTTCATTTTTGTTTGGCTTTTATTTCATTCTTTGTTTTTGGATGTTATTTCTTTTTTTTGGGGGGTTTATTTCATTGGGTGCTATTTCCTGAGCATTATTTCCTTTGGGGGGCATTTTGTGGAGCCGTTTAATTGAACCGGTTTCTAAAACCGGGCTTTAAAACGAGGTTTTGAAATCGGTTTATACAACCGGTGATTGTATCTACTCCTCAACCCCGATTTTTTTGATCCGATTGGAGTACAAGAGCTTTGTATCTCACTGATATAATCTAGCACCCATATTAGGCAATCTCGATGCTATTTCCTCGTGGTACCCCACTTTGAGCAACGATCTCACCATGAAATAGTTGAGTAAATTTGGCATGTTCTACCTTCCTGGAAGGGTAACTACTACAGAATAAAATTAGAATAGTTTTATAGTTCATAAAAAAATGGTTTCCCACTACATCCCTTGCAGGAATTGGGGAGAGCTTCTCGCAACTGGTGAGCTGTGCGCTTTCTAATTTTACACTCACTGATTGGGCCCTACAGTTTTACACCGGTTCCGAATGGTATTTTTGAGAACATTTTTCATAGCTGAATACTCGATAGTGTCGCCATCAGTATGCAAGGTGACTACCTCCGAAACAAATTTAAGGTGGTCAGAGCAGGGAGCGAACCCAGGATCTCATGTATAAGAGTCGCGCACACCGACGGCAATTCATATAAATCGAGTTTTTGTGAAAACAAATTTAGAAAACAGGAAATTTCACTGTTTTTAAAGAGCTGACTTTTTTCAACCCTGGAATTGGAATCCTTCCAATTAGTGGAATTTTTTAAAACTTGATTTAGAATCCTTCTAGTTGGCGCAATTTTTTAAAACTTTCGCAATTTAATATCTTCATTGAGCTTAATCAATTCCCAGAAAATTATCAGGAATTAAATACACATTGAAAATGTTCTAGAACATTGGGAAAAAGTGCACAAATTTCAAACTCCCGAAACTTTGAACGATTCCATAGGGAAGCATTTTCGCACCAAATTGACCAAGAATAATTTTTTTTTATTTCTAAACCATCTCTCATAAGGTTGATTGGATTTCGTGGTTGCTAAGAATACTATTTAGCATCGATTTGTGTCTTGAGATACCGTTTTGCAAACCACATCACTCTGGACAGCCCAAAATATCGTGTCTATATCCAGCCTGTTAATCGGAGATACCTCATTAGATCCCCTAGATCTATCTCGTGTAACTCAGTGAGGTTATGCAGAAAGGGACGGCCCATAGTCTTCAGGCGTCTATGCATCAGAGCCGGACAACTGCCGATTGTGGCTTATCAGAAGTTAGTCCGGTGAATGTTATATTCTGGCCAAGTGTTTCTGGATATGCGGCACGTTCCCGTCCTAGCCCATCTGGTCTTCGCTCGTTCAAGGTAATGCTGGAAAATACCTCTTTTGACCAACTCTATAGGCGTTGCGACTGACACCATGTGGAGTCTGGTAGAAAAGGATCCTGCACTGGCTAGTTCGTCTGCCTTTTCGTTGTGGCCTGGTATCTAAGTAAGAACCACATTGGCCAGCAGACCTAGCTCGACAAGTTTGTCCCTACATTCACTAACGAGTTTAGATGCAGTGTTATAAGATGTAAATGATATGAGAGAACCGCTAGGCTATCTACAAATATTCCAATGCGCTCTGTTTTTTTCGCTGTAGTATAAGTAAGATGCACGCTTCTTTGATGGCCAGTACCTCCAGTAGAGTTTGAATGATAAATTGAGGCCTGCCTCTTCGGAGAAGACTCCCGAGCCGGTTCCACATTCCATTTTGGATCCGTCCGTAAATACTTTGGTGTCAAAACCTGTAAGTGGTTGCCCTTTATCGCACTCTATTCTCCTGGCAAACCTGACATCGAATATGAGGGGGTGCAGTAATCGGTAGTTATATTGAGTTCTCTTGGGATTGACTGTAGTATACTCGCATGTCCATATCCGTTGCTCTTCCAGAGTCCATGAGCGTTTAGTCGGGTGCCACTCCAGGCCGCACTAGCTGTAATGTAAAGTTCGATTGGTATCATATGAAGCATTGTATTAAGGGCTTCAGCTGGACAGCTGGTCCTCATTGCCCCTGTTATGCTGATGCAAGCAGATCTCTGTACTCTATACAACAGTTTCATGGTGGACATCTTCTCTGCGACTGGCCACCATACCATTGCTCCATAGGAGAGTATTGGTCTGATTGTGCTAGTGTACATCCATAGCACCATTTTCGGTGGGAAACCCCACCGGCTTCCGAACATTTTCCGACAAGCGTAGTACGCAACAGTTGCCATCTGTGCACGGTACTCTATGTTACGCTTCCAGGAAAGTTTACGGTCTAGAATCACACCCAAGTACTTGGCGTGACTTGACAGTGGAATTTCTATTCCACTTAGCCGTAAGGTGAGTGTATTTTTAATTTCTTTAACAACATTTTAAAAATCTCAAATATATACCGCAGGAACCATATGTATGTTAATAACACACTGCAAATATTCATATATATGTAAGCCCTAAAGTCACTAATATCTAAGTACAAACATTAGCATGTTTACTGGCAAAGATGCGTACTTTTACGTGTAGCCATATTCGTGTTTCATTCCAAACATCTATATACTTACGTCGAAGCATTCGTGTGTTTCCCCCCAAATGAACGATTGACGACTGAATGTCTGAAACTAAAACGCAACAGAACAGTCAACGTAAGAAAGACTCAATTAATTTGCAGACTGATTCAAGAATATTTATAAATCACTGATTAAAAGAATACTGCAAAATTACAGTTATAGACTTGCAATAACATTAACTTAGGCTGAGAACAATCTCCCTTTGCCCCCCGCCCCCTTTATATTATTTTGCTCTCGATAGAGCATAGCGACAAAAAAAAGTAAACAGTACACCAAACACAACTGTATTTGTAGCACAAACGTAGCTGTATTTCGATGTCTAACACATTTATTATAACATACTAATCATTGTGTCTCAAACATGTAATATTGAAAAGCAAACAGAACGTGTTTGGATACAAGTATATTATAATTGCGACAAGCTTCAAACAAACGTTGTATTTGCATCCAAACAAGAAAAAGATAGACTGTTCAGGGTGCATTGAATATGTATATGGAAAGTTCGTTTGCCTTTCTGGGCCGAAATGAAAGCAAACAAATAAATTTGTGGAACCACCTTCTGTGGCACTACATCGCAAACCAAAAACCAAAAAAATAAAATCACTTTGGCCGAAAATGTATGGGCCTCAAAGGGTTAATGCATATCTGAAGATTTTAATAACTATGCTCCAGGTCAATGTTCCCTTGAATACTTTTATATTTTTCAACATTTCGTCTTTCTTCGAAGATTTTTCCCACCTGTTTAATAGAGAAATTTTAGTAAATTTTCAAATTTTTATTTATTGTTTACTCTTTCTTGCAACATCGCGAATACCCCTAATATCTGGTTTATTAGTAACAACATTAAACCGAAAAGAATTTCTTGTTGCAACCAACTTACATTGTTTTCTCTTTGCCCCATTTGCTTTGATTCTTTCCTTCTAATTCCAGTGTTGTTGTCGCTTCTGCTGTTGTCGTCTTCTCGTCTTGTTGATTAGATTTGAAAGATAAACAACAACATACATTGTGCAACATTGTTGCAAGTTGCTTGTATTTAGTTAATCCAGTGAGCAATACCAATACTTGGTATTGTCCATGTCCAATCGCTTAAGACATGGGTTAGCAAACAAACATTATTAAGTAGGAGCAGGTACTTGGAAATGCAACAACATTTATGTAAACAATATGATGATGATGATGATGATAATGATAATAATGATGATGATGATGATTACCATGAAATTATGAGATTCTTCTGCTTTTATGAAAAACTCGAAGATGCCACCATCACAATGTGAAGTTCGTAGAATTGACAAATTGGCTACAAATCGTTTGTAAAGCCAGTGGCGGGCACCAGCGTGTTTTTAGTGTAACGATTTTTGTATTTTGCACAGCAATTTGAGGTGATAATTTCACATTGAAGAGATCGCAGAAACGCTATTTACTAAACAAAATCGCTAAACATAGATACAGTTGCACACGAGTGTGATATTACGTACTATTAGGATTCCTGTATTATAGAGACCTATAAAATAAAATTTTTACGTTGAAGAGATCGCTGATTTTAGTTTTACAAATTTAAGTATTGCAGAGACCTTAGTAGTAAAATTTTCACATTGATGACTGAGCTTACTGTTATGATTCGTGTATTCGCACATTGAAGCGGTCGCAGAAACGACAGATATTACATAAATTCTCAGAAGATCAGGCCAGTGGCACACGAGTGTGATTTTAGTTTTATAATGTTTGTATTGCAGAAAGCTTCAAATGAATATTTTCACATTGAAGAGATCGCTCAATCGACAGTTATTACATTATTTCGCTAGGAATCGAACCAGTGGCACACAAGCCTGATTTTACTGTTATGATATGTATATTGAAGACAGCGTGGATGTGACATTTACACTTTGATGAGATCGGAAACACGAAAGTTACTAAACAGATTATCTATAGATCAAGCCAGCTCATGACTACTGCAGAAGCTGTGGTGATGAAGAGAAGGAAGAGAGTGTCGAACATCTCTTATGTTACTAGCCGTTCTTTCGTATAAGTAGGAGGAAATATCTAGGATTTTTTTCTTCATTTTAGAGCTAACAGACCTTCAGGTAGCTTAGAGGAATGATATTAGCACGTTTCTGTAGAGTACTAATTGGTTCACAAGGGGCCTATGTATGTCTTGTCTTCAAACGAACAATGGTTTCCCATTACATCCCATGAAGGGATTGGGGAGAGCTTCTCACAACCAGTGATCTGTACGCTTCCTAGTTTTGCACTCACTGATTGGGACCTACAGTTTTCCAACGGTTCCGAACGGTATTTTGAGAAGCTTTTTCATGGCTAAATACTCGATAGTGTCGCCATCACAAAGCGAGGTGACCATCGTAGAAAGAAATGTAAGGTGATCAGAGCAGGGATCGAACCCACGTCTCATATACAAGAGCCACGCACACTACATTGCACCACCGACTGCCAGATTCTTCTTCAGCCACATCCTGTAATATCGGGATGAGATATCATATGGCTTCAAGGTACCATAACCAGACCAGGCCAATTTACAGGATCAACGATGGGGACGGAATATGATATCCCAGTCTATCACGGGTTCAAAAATTTCACTATTTCAAGAACTAGTTTATAATTAACTAGTTTAAAAACTAGTATTTTTTAACTATTTTGTAATCGATGTTTTCAAGCACCGGCATTATTTTTGAAATATTTTTTTTTATCTAAACGATGGGCTAAACGATATCATTCACATTTATTTTTTTTATTATATTTTCATAATGACGTTTGTAACCATAGAGTAACCATATACATAGAGGGAACATCTCTCTCAACAAATTAATGACATTAGGCGTGGTGTGATATGAACGTTGGATGTTGAAATTAATTGCTTTAATTATACCAGATAGAGGCATTAGAACAAAGCATCCAACAAGAAAACAATAACAGTATTTTGTGTTTAAATATCAATATAGTTGTCTTAAATGTAACACAAATGTATACTAACAATTAAATATAACAAAAAAGATGAAAATATATTCAATTTCCACAGTACTCCACCTAAACGACATGAAAAATTTAAGTCAATAGTTCTTGTAACTCCACCTGGTGTAGGTTGAATTTCTCTCTATCAAACCGACCACGTCACCATGAAGAGTGTGAAATGAAAACAGTCAGATAAGAGAAATTTTCTCCCTTGTATGTGTGGTTATACCAAAAACGATGTACAAGTAGACAGTCAAAATTTCTCTTCACTCAAATGCCAACAAACAAAACGAGCGAAACCCCAGTCTCTCTCTCTCTCTTACTCTCTTCATTGAATATTTCAATACACGAGCAACTTTTTGATAGTGTTATTGTATATAACAATACAAATTCCAACTATGTTGAAGTAAAATTACATAAACTATGCAAAAAGTAAGAAATAATCAAGTATGACGCGTGAGAGAAATGCGTTTGAGTGAATTTCTAGCACTTTTTGGTTCTCTTTTGCCAGGGTTGCCAAGTTGCGCACATCTTCTGGTCGTCTAATTCTAAATCGTCTTTGGTTATACTATGTTTGTAACTGTGAAAGAGTAACAACATTCTAATTGTCTATAGATGGCACTGCTAGCAAATTTAAATGATATTCAAGAATTTAATCGATAGCAAACATTTCAAACCATACAATTGTGTTGCATATAACTCTTTTAAATCTCATCTATATGCTTGGCACATAAACGTATTAAGCGTTTTAGTCTCGTTTTAGCCGCTTCAGTTTGTTTCTAACACCCAAAATCAAATGGGCCCATCGGGACTGTCTATTTTTGTTTTTTTTTTTGCAAAATTTTATACAAAATTTGCACATGTGTTACAAAATCATCCACTGAAATAAAATAGAAGGCTTTAGGATTTTTTTTTTTGGTTTTTGCCCGCAAAACGTGCATTGAATTCCTCGCACTGTCGCCTATTTGATGATAAAACAACAAGTGAAAAATAAAATCGATTATTTGTGCGTTTCGTATTTAATACGCACAGCAACAGCGAGATGGCGACATAGCTCAGCACTTTATAGGTGGGTGGCTTTTGGCCATAATACTCGTACTCATTTAGTAGCTGGCGTTGGAAGTTGTGGCTATTGCTTGTGGTTCGTTTCGGGCAGGGGTCTTAGTTTGATGGCTATTTCTTGATGTTTAACACGTTTTTTTTTGCGTATGTCTTGTTGGAATTCTAAATGGCATGAAATAACAATTGAAGTTAATTGCAAACATGCGTTAAAGAACTTTGGCAGATAAAAAGAGTTTTTGGAGAAAAGCTGTTTACATTTTTGGCAAACAAGAGTCATTGACAGTGGTGGTAAAGGGTGACAACTTGTTTGATTTCATAGCATCACACCTAAAAAAAACCGGCAATCGCCAACACTTAAAATTTAAGTTGAATTTTGAATTTAAGTCTACAATAAAATTCCAAACTAAAATTGTGTATTTTGAATTTAAATTAAAGTCTGAATTTAAATCCACAATTAAATTTCCAACAAAAACCTGTATGTTTTGTGAAACTGACATGGCAGCATTTTCTAGCCAATCTTAACACCTGGCACAATTGTCACACTATCGTTTTTGATCCATTTACTATTTTAAGTCGAATGATCCTCATCTCATGCTTGTTTGAACTTGTTTCCCATGAAGTTATCAGTAATGGTCCTTCGAGCCGGTTAAGTTTCCTTTATCTATGTTTATCTTCAATTTACTCTATGCGCATCACACAATTTATTACCCCTCTCTACAAATGGAATAATGTAATTAAGAGAATTTGTTGTAATTTGTGGTCCTTCGAGCCAATAAGTAGTTGGTGCCTAATTATGTATGACGATAATCATCGAAACCATATCAATCTGTCGATAATGCTGATCATTTGAATTGGGAATTTTAGTTCATTCAAGTGAGCGCTCTTTTTAGTTCAGCTCAACGGACTAGTTCGTTCATTTAGTTCACTAGGTTCAATGTATCATTTCAGTTTAACAGTTCGTATGACCTGTTAGCTAAAGCGCTCATTTCGATTAAACTTAAACATCATGACCTAGAAAATTAGTTCAAAATTCCGGTCCCAAACGATTATAAAACAATTATTTTCGTACGAAATAACTTTGGCATAACAACCCTGTAATTGATTTTGCTTAAGAACTGAGTACCGAGTATCGAGCAGATGAAAAGTGAATGAAATTTTCGCTTCACCAAAATTTCGCTATTTTTTGTACACGAGAACTCAAGTTTCATAAAAACCGAATTCAGGGCTTTAGCAAAGTTCGTATTTCATTGGTAATGTGTTACTCTAGATAACCCTAGGTAACCCATTAACCATCGTCGTGGAAAATATGTGGCGAATGTTTACCCATTACCCCCAGGCTAAGGACAAAATAATGGTTAGTTACCCACAGCGATGGGAAATTACCCATTACCCACAGCATATAGGGAAATTAATGAGTAGTTAGCAATTACCCTTAGGTTATGGATGTAACCCTTCCCCATTTTTGATCGAAAATATGGGAAATTTAGAAAAAACAAAACCGTCCATATCTCGAAAACGGATCATCCAATCGAAAAGTAACTAATTTTTACAAGTTTTAAATTGTTTTTCATAATGTGGTCCAATTCGTATGGAAGAATTTTTTTTGCAAAAAACCGCCAAAATAATAAAATCCAAATCGCCAAATAAATAAATTCCATAAAAATATAAAAAAGCGAATCAGTGCAATTGCGATTGGGCGGATCCGACTTGAACCCGTTATGAGTCCGTAAAAACATAAAAAATCGAATCAGTGAAATTGCAATTTGGCGGATCCGTTTTGAACCCGTTACGAGTCCGTAAAAACATAAAGCGAATCAGTGTAATTGCGATTTTGGGAATCCGCTTCGCGCCCGTTACGAGTCCGTGAAAACATGGAAAAGCAAAGCGCTAGTCTAAGGCAGCAAATATGAAACTCGTATTTCGATCAAATGTTTCCCAAAACAACCAGCAAACCAACCAATTCAGAACGAAGCCGTTGGGAAATCTGCAATAAATTATAAAACTCGAATACAATTTATTTAAAAAAACAACCCGAAACGGGTTCGAATATGAGTTCGAGACGGATCCGAAATGAAATCCCTAACGGATTTCCGAAGAAGAGTGTGGGTGCTCGAATTCGAAGCACACTGGGTAGTGAAGTTTATGTACATGTATTTATTTCAATGGATATGACCGACCATTACGACGGCGACAATGAATTCCCTATCGTGTTTTTATATAATTATGTTCCTGGGGAGGGAGGATAATTAAATAAAGATAATCATTTTATCGATTGTCAAGTCTTACATACGCATGTAGTTTATTAGCTGGTTCTAAGGATAGAGTAATGTCAAAAACGATGTACTAAAGTAAACAGTCAAAATATCTCTTCACTTTAATGCCACAAACAAATCGAGTGAAACTTTCATCATTCTCTGCTCTCTCTCTCTCTCTCTCTCTGTCTCTCTCTTACTCTCTTCATTGAATATTTCAATACACGAGAAGCTTTTTGGTATTGTTAATATATATATCTATACAAATTCCAACCATGTAGAAGTAAAGTTACATAAACTAAGCAAAAAGTCTGAAATAATCAAGATATGACGCGAGAAAGAAATGCGTTTGAGTGAATTGTGACCACTTTTTGGTTCTCTTTGACGAGAGTTGTCAAATTGCTCACATCTTCTGGTCGTCTAGTTCTTGATCGTCTTTGGTAACCAGAGCTGAGCTCTTTCTTATCTGACGTTTCATTCCACACTCTTCGTGCTGTGGTCGGTGCGATAGAGAGTTATTTGACGTAAATTGACTTACACCAGGTGGAATTATAAAAATTGTTGACTTAAATTTGTCATGTATTTTTGGTTAAGAACTGTGAAATTTAAACGTAATTTTGACATTTTGGTTATTTTTGGAAAGAAGTTCCTTATCGCACGTTGCGGGCATAGACTAATCCATACATAGGTACATTTATTCTCTCAATAAATTAAACGTCATAGGTACGGTGGAATGTAAACATTGGATGGTGGAAAACATGGGTTCAATAATACCAGACAGTGGCAATAGTAAACAACGTCCAACAAAGGAACAACAACCGAATTTCGTGTTTTTATGGCACACTAGTTGTGTTAAATACAATACAAATGTATACCAACGAGAAAAGTCAACAAAAAAGTGCAAAATACATTTAAATTTTTCAGTTCTACACCAAAATGACACGAAAGAGTGAAGTGAACATATTTCGTAACTCTACCTGGTGTAAGTTAATTTTATGTATGTATCTATGTATGTATTAGTGTATCTATGTATGTATTAGTGTATGGTTGCGGGATGTGGGCTAAATGAAAAAAATAAACAATTTTTTTAACACTATTGTAATACAACCCAATATATCAACTAAATTGGGTACTTTTGCTTTGGTTTGTGTCTAGACTATCATATGTTGGAAAATTTCTTGGTTAATGGGAAGTTTTCTAGGTGGAGCCTGTAACCAATATTTAGTATATGTTGCAGTTTTGAACCAAATCAAAAGTAAATTTAGAAAAGCCAAAGTGAAAGAAGTTTAAAAAAGAACATTTTGAATAAGTGATGATTTATCCGACGTTTCGTATTATATTCAAAAATTAAATTGTTCGAGCATTTGGTCGTATTTTTAATTAATTTTATTCTTCGATATTACGCTACCCTTTGGGTAACATCTTCAGGAAGTTTAACACAATTATTAATTATAAACTAAAAGAATTGATTGGTTTATCAATTGGTTGTATCGTTTGGTCGTATTTTCTTCTTAAAAATAGTACCTTTTCTGAAATAAAACATTAGCTTTTAATAAAAGAAGTATCTCTCTTTAAAAAAGGACCTTTTCGGGAAAATATAATACATATTCTTACAAATAGGACCTAAAAATATACTTTTTTTTAAAAAAATAAATTCTATAAGAAAAAATTTTCGTAGAAAAAGTTTATAATTTTACAAAAAGTATCTTTTGTTAAAGATCCATTTAAATTATCGCAGTTTTCAACGGGCGCCTTAGGCGTGTTGGAACTAACTAGTACATGCTAGACTTGTGTCAAACTCGTTCACTAGTTCTCGAACTCGTTCATTTAAGGTGCCCAGACATAACAAGCACGAACATTCTTGCCATTTCGAACATGTGCATTATGTTCGTAAGGGTGCTGTCTGGTCACCCTAAATGAACTATATAGTTCATGAACGACACAACTCTAGTACATACTATATAGCGAAAGGAACTTCGTTCCAACCGGGTTTCCCTGACACCTCATGTCATTTTTATTGTTAGTATATTTTTGTGGTGTATTTACACAACAATGTTAACACACAAAACGAAATCCCATTACTATTTTCTGGTTGGCAGTTTTGAGCCATTGCCTCTATCTGGTATTATTAAAGCAATTCTTTCCAACATGCAACGTCTATATGCAACATCAAACTTCGTAAGTTTACTATGACAAATCGTTACTCTAGGTCAGTGGTAGGCAAAACCGAACGCACGCACACAAACGTATTATGTAAACGTATTAAGCATAGTTGTTTTTTACATGTGAGTTACGATTTCTGTCTGTCTCGCGAGGCTATGGGCTGGTTACCACTGCTCTAGGTATATGAATTACTCTATGGTTCTAAGAGCCAGCATTATCGACATAAGGATATCGTCTGGATGGGTACATCATGTGGTCTCTTTTTGTATTTGTACACAATTGAATATACATAGTTAATTAATCCTTTCCCCCGTTGAATTGAAATTGAAAAATTGAAAAGTTATGCACTGAAAACCACACTCTCTTTTAGATAATTCAAAAACTCATCACAAACTCTTGCCAAAAAGAGAGTTAGAGTCTAGTTGACAGCTGTCAAAGGAATTCCTATACATTGCGTGATATGAATTTTAAACAAAACTATTAAAATTAGTTCAAACCAAATGTTCAAGTCAAAAAAAAAACCATAATTTAACAAAAGCAGAAGAGGAAACAAAAGAGACCAAAGAACTTAAAAATAAAAGGAAACCGGGCGGGGGCTTAGCAACTCACAACTAGAAAGCAAACAAACACATGGCTTTACTTTGAATTCAAAAGAAAAACACCTGTAGACCTATGGAATGGTGTGGTTGGTATTCGTATTTCCTTCTCTGAAAACACCCAACATCATCATCAGTTTGTGGTGAAGCGATGTTGCTTACGATCTATCAACCACCAAGTTCATTAATATGATTACTCATGTTCAAGTAATTTGCATTGATTTCTAAATTTGTATTTTTTTATTTTTTTGTACTGTGATTTACAAAATAAATAACAATTTGAAATTGAATTGAAATTAAAAAGAAAAAAGGTAATAATCCAACAAAACAAATAACTGACTACAATAAATTCCAGAGCAAAAACAAAATTACTTAATATCACCTCAAGTGTACAATAATTTACTCGTAATGGGGATTACGTATAAAATTACACGGAAATTCCCGCCGGATTGAAAACCATTTGTGGTGGTCTCTAATCCCAATTATAAAGAATTTTGAGTAATACAATTATGAATTGATTGAAGATGAAGATGCTGTATTGATTAGATTTATTTTGGGATGATATCATATTTTTAACTTTAGATAATGACCCTCCCAGCCAATGTACTGACATTTATTATTTTGTATATTTTTTGATAAAATACAATTTTAACAACAATTGTCGAACTATTAAATATGCATGTTTTATTTTGTTAATAAAAAAAACATCAAAGTAATAAAAAAAAACTTAATTGTTTATGCGTCATGAATTTTTAAAATTGAACAAGAAATAATAAATCATATGAAATTCCCCCAAATATGTATAAAATTTACTTTAAACATTTGATTTAGGAGATTTAATACGTCATCATGTTTTATGATAAATTTACCATTATGAAATTCTAATAAATTTACAAGTACTTATCGACTGATAACACTGTGCAAGTTTTTGGAAAACATATGCAGACTCAACAGATTTATACTAATTCGGGTGCTACGAATCCACCTGCATCTTGCGATTTTTGGCCTATAATGATGGTTTCATACAGATTTTTTTTTTAATTTCTTACACAGAAACTGCGATTTAGAGCTAATTTTTTAGACAAGTTTATACAAATGTCACCATTACTCGGGAACGCTTAATCCGATTTTGTTTAAACGTATTTAGAAAAATGAACGATTACAATACCTTTAATCTATGCCTATACCTTTTCCCAAGACAGGCAACAGTTTCTGAAATATAAATAAATTTATGAACAAAAAATAATAATTTTTTGCTTAAAAAGTAAAAATTGTGTATGAAAAATTTTTAATAAAACCATCATTATAGGGCAAAAACTAATGATGCAGTTCTATTCGCAGGACGGGAATTGTTGTAAATCCGTTAAGCTCACTTATGTTTTTTTCGACTTACTCCGTGTAATTATTAAAAAAAAAACTTTCCTGGTGATTTGAATTGGAAAAAATAAAAATTTTCTATTAAAGTTGATTTCTCAAACATGGCCGTATTGTGTTCAAAATTCAGTTCAGTTTCAGTTTTTAATAAAAAAAAATCAATGAGTGTTCAAACTTACGGGCGATGTGTTAACACCATGTTGTTACACGGTACCGGTTCGATTTCTATGAACACATTAGTAAATGTTACATTGGAAAAGAAAAAAAAGAATAGTTTTTGTGCTGAAGGCTCTTGTGCTATTGTACTTTCTGTTTTCTTACATCTGCTTTAACATTAGATGTAATATTGTTAAAATAAATAAATCAATATTTAGCTCAATGAAATAATTGTTTTTGGTTTGTCATAAACAGAGCGACGACTACCTGCTTGTTTGAATACTGGCATACAACTGAATAAAAAGCAATATTTAGCTCACTGAAATAATTGCTTATGGTTTGTCATAAACAGAGCGACGACAACAAGTATTGAATAGTATAGAGAACTTATTGAACTCTTTTTCCGCTCTCATGTAGAGAGTCTGAGTAAAAAGCCTAAACGAGTCTTATTCCCTTTATAGAATATTTCAATATAAATGCACCATTTCGAAAATGTTATTACATAAAACAATACAAAAAGCATAAATGTTTCAAAAGGCATCAATGTTTCACATCAAAATTTTGAATGCACCAAGTTATTACATAAAGAGAGTAATACGTTTTGAATCATTCGCCAGATGTCGCCAGTGCTTTTGAGTTAAGTGCAATTCGTTAAATGAGTTCTCTATACTATTCAATACTTTTTGGCGACGACGACCTGCATGTTTGTTCGCTGCGCTACATCAATACCATCATACTTATTTTCAGGCAGAGACTATTGTTGTACAACAACCACGTATGTAATGCTAACGCTGTATGTTGTTTGCATGTGTTCACTTTGATAGATTGCCTTACCCGTGCCTATAGATGTTAATACATCAAAAATAAATTGGTATAGTAAACTTGACACTTTGTACTTTTCTCCTAATTTTTCCACAACTTTCAGGAATTTTTAACTAAATTTCTTAGTTCCACAACATCCATCCAAAAACATCAATTTCGTTTTGAAAAATATCAATTCAAATTTGAAAATTATATTTGAAATATAAAATACAGCAGTTGAAATTTAAAATTTCTATTTGAAATTAGAAATACATCAATAGAAATTTAAAAACCATTAATATCAATTTAAAAATTTAAAAACATTAAATCAAAATTAAAATTCGTCAGTTGAAATTCGAAAATTAATTTGATATTTAAAAGACCACAATTGATATTGAAAACACATCTCTTGAAATTTAAAAGACATCAATTGAAATTGAACATTCGTCAGTTGAAATTCGAAAAATATTAGCCAATTTTATATATTCGATTTTTAAATTTCTATTGATATCTTTTAAATTGAAAGTGATGTCTTAAAAATTTCAATTGATCTGTTTTAAATTTTAAATGATGTGTTTTAAATTTTAATTCATATCTTTAAAATTTCAATTAATATGTTTCAAATTTCAATTGATGTCTTCTACAATTAAGTGATGTATTTCAAACTTCAATTGATGTGTTCTAAATTTCAATTGATATGTTTTAAATATCAATTAATGTCTTTCAAATTTCGATTGATGTTTTTTTAATTTCTCAATTGATGTATTTCAAATAGAATTTTTAAATTTCAATTGATATCTTTTAAATTTCACTTGATATCTTAATATTTAATTGATGTATTTCAAATTTCAATTTGATGTGTTCTAAATTTTAATTAATATGTTTTAAATATGAGATAATATATAAATTCATCGCCAAAGTGAATTTTTATATCCAAATGTTTCCAAAAAAGTACAGTCTTCACAAAATTAGTACTACCCTGATATTGGAAGCTATTCCGAGGAAATCATGTTCATGAAATCATGAAATCAATGTTCATTAGTTCCGAAGAACTAGTGAAACCACATGTTCTGTTTCCAGAAATATCGAATGAAATCGATGTTCATAGTTTGCCTCGTCTTTATTGGAATTGTATATAAACAGGTTTCCCATGATATCCCATAAAGGGATATCTCACAATCAGTGAGATGTGCGCTTTCTGGTTTAGCCAGGGGGTTTCTATTGCACAGCTGATCGAAAAGCCACTAGGGAAATGATGTAGAATGAGAGACCTAAGAGGACATACAGATTAAGTTTAAAAGTGTTTGATTGATACTAATGACAGCTAAATTATGTTTGCATCGAACGAAAATACGCATTTCCTTTTATTTCTGTCCGTATTATGCCAACCAAAGAGTATATTACCAAAGCAACTCGAAAACGATGAAATGGCCTACTACCTCATCGTCATGAAGAGGCATCGAAGAGAGTAATGGAGGCTCTTTAGTATTGCTCTGTGGTTTAGCATTCACTGATTGATTGGGACCTACAGATTTACACCGGTTCCGAACGGTACTCGGTAGTGTCGCCATCACAAAGCGAGGTGACCGTCGTCGAAAGACAATGTGAGGTGGAATCGAACCCACGTTCTCATGCACAAGAGCCGAGCACATTAACCATTACACTACTGACGTCCAACCAGATAATTAATTAAGAGTTAAAAATTTATCGAATGAGGTATTGGAAAGCAAGTCGTGGAAGCTGTTGGAACGATGTTGTGTTTCATTCATAAATGTCAATGACAGGTCTTCCCAACACAATCATAATTTTAAAACAATATCTATTAGTATTTTTTTAAAGTGAAAGTAAATTAAATTTTTAATGATATATGGCTTCCCTTTATTTATTGTAGCAATGAACAGTTACGTACATTGATAAGATTGTCGTTGCTACAATGAATGTTTACGTTGTGGCTACGAATTTTATATGTTAGCTCAATTTCAATGAAACTATTCGTCAACGCGATGAAGATTTATTTTATGTGTAAAATTTAATTTAATCTCTTTTTTAAAAATAGCATTTTTTCATTCTCGAGTAAGACGGAATTTTTTTCATTAATAAAGAAGTAAATTGTTTCCTATTACATACCATGAAGGGATAGAGGCTTCTCACAATCAGTGAGCTGTGCGCTTTATAGTTTTTCACTCCCTGATGGGGACCTACTGTTTTATACCGGCTCCGAACGGTATTTTGAGAAGCTTTTTTGCTTATAATTGATATAAAATCCTAATCCCTTCATGGGGTGTAATATCAAACCAATAATTTATTTATCTATATAAAATTCAAGTCTCATCTTATTGCTGAAATTATGGTTTATACCATATACGGACACCACTACGTGATAGAGAAAGATCACAAAAAAGACCCGTGTCTCCCAGTTTTGCCCAAAGTCATGGACTGTTTTTATGGGCCCCCAAAGATTGGGGAGCTCGGTGTCATCTTGCAAAAAAGTGATCATTTTGTCAGGCTCATATCTTGCAAATCGTTCAGAATTTTGATTTACTCTGTGACGGAAAGTTGTAGCTCTTGTGATACAGAATAAAAATTGGCAACACATAAAATCAAAAAAACTTCATCTTCAAGGTCAAAATCGCAAAAAAAAAAAACTTTAAAAAATTTGATTTTTTTACCTTTTTTCCCCTGTTCAGGTTCATAAGTAGCAAACCGTTCCAAATTCAAGGAAACAATCAACTACAAAAATGTACCTAAAATCTCAGTAAACCGCTTTCTAGAACATATGAACTTCATAGGAATGATTCTTAATACCGTTTAGGTAGCCTTTAGGTAGCCCCAAAAGTGAAAAATTTCCCGAAAATTTTTTTATTTCACTGTGTGTAATTTTTTAAGTCATGGAAATATGACCATATACGGACACCACTACGTGATTAAAGACCCAAAAAAAAGACCCGTCTCTCCCAGTTTTGCCCAAAGTTATGGACTTTTTTATGGGCCCCCAAAGACCTGGGGCCTCGGTATCATTCTTGCAAAAAAGTGATCATTTTGTCACGCTCATATCTTGCAAATCGCTCGGAATTTTGATTTATTCTCTGAGAGAAAGTTGTAGCTCTTGTCATACAGAATAAAAATTGACAGCACATAAAATCAAAAAAACTTCAACTTCAAGGTCAAAATCGAAAAAAAAAACTCTTTAAAAAATTCGATTTTTTTACCTTTTTCCCCTGTTCAGGTCCATAGGTAGCAAACCGTTCAAAATTCAAGGAAACAATCAACTACAAAATATAGTAAGCAACTATCTAGAACATATGAACTTCCTAGGAATGATTCTTAACACCGTTTAGGTAGCGCTTATGCAGCGTTTAGGTAGCCGCAAATGTGAAAAATCTCCAAATAATTTTTTCATTTCACTGTGTGTAATTTGTTAAGTCATGGAAATGTAACCATATATGAACACCACTACGTGATAAAAGACCAACAAAAAAGAGTTTTGCCCAAAGTCATGGACTTATTTAATGGGCCCCTAGAGATTTTGGGTTTTTTTTGCAAAAAACTGATCACTTTGTCAGGCTCATATTTTGTAAATCGTTCGGAATTTT
Organism: Phaonia tiefii; assembly: GCA_963931995.1. Taxonomy (NCBI): domain Eukaryota; kingdom Metazoa; phylum Arthropoda; class Insecta; order Diptera; family Muscidae; genus Phaonia; species Phaonia tiefii. The sequence goes on from OZ008367.1 coordinate 164,387,226, forward strand.
GATTTACTCTCTGGGGGAAAGTTGTAGCTCTTGTCATGAAGAACACAAGAGCTACAACTTTCCCTCAGAGAGCAAATCAAAATTCCGAACGGTTTGCAAGATATGAACTTGACAAAATGATCACTTGTTTGTAGAAATGACACCGAGGCCCCAAATCTTTGGGGGCCCATAAAAAAAAGTGCACGACTTTGGGCAAAACTGAGAGACACGGGTCTTTTTTTTTGGTATTTTATCACGTAGTGGTGTCCGTGTTTTTTTCGTGTTGCACTGTGTAATAATCGGTTCCTTCTGATGCCAAGCCCATATTAAATGCACGAGTTTTTAATAAAAGTTTTCATATAAAGTGCCTTTCTCCCTTTATTATTTTTGGTGTCAATTTCATTGCTGGTGTTCTTCTCCAAAGCCAATAGCGCAATAAATTCTTACAAGTTGAAGTAGTTTTTCTCACAAGTTGTGTTTATTTTTTAAATTCCTTTGAAGCATTTTGTATGCTGGGCAGCAGACATGTTTTGTAATACCTTTTCGGCCTCCCAGAGTAATGAGTTCTATATCCTTTTAAAGGGGGCAAACTGTTTTCTCTTTTGGATAAATTTTATTTTACATATCTACACAGAATTTAAAAGAGAATTTTTTAAATTTTAGCAAGAAATATAATAAGACATTGAAATTGTTAATTACACACAATCTCCTTTAAAATTTCAAACACTTGATTGTCTCTTTTAAAAGATCAACCAAAATTGGTTTGATTCTAACCCAAATTGTTTGAAATGTTAGAGTTGATAAAGAACAAACTGATGGAAGTTTAGACGAAAGAATAAAGAGGAGTAGACTTTAGCTGCTGTGGTCCATAGAATAATTACCACAAATTCGCCATCATTAGCAGTATTAGCGAACAAACTGAATAACAACATTATTGGCAACACTGCAAGCTTGGCAGGAAAAAAACCACCTCAGAGTCAGATTCAGTTATTTACCGCCATAAGGAGGAAATTTTTGAATTAAAGTTGTGGTGATTCTTTCTCTCTTTCACCTTCTCTATTTATTGATGCTGCTGATGACGATGTTGTACAAACCAATTATGCGAATGCACGCACGCACACCCAATACGTTCAAGGAAAAGCGTTAACCCATAACTTGCAACACAGATGGATACGCCAACAGCAACAGAAGCAGCAGCAGCAGATACTTCTTATACATATTATTAGCTGAGATTAGAACAAGTGCCATTTAGAAAAGATTTTATTCTTACTCGACTGGTTTTCCACATTTCTTCAATACCAAATTCAGATATAACCGCCAACACCGCCACCACCGCATGTCGCTTCTAAAATTTTGCGACACAACACAAACCTGAAGAAAACTGCATTAGAATCGCCATCAACCACATCCTCAATAGCACCAGCTCAAGTACTAACACCATCATCACCAACACCATTTTCAGCCATGGCCCCAGAGAGTGTAGACCCAACCAGTGGCACAGCTACTTATGATCACGTTCCAGCATATTAGTTGGATTTTTATGCCCACAAAGAAACGGGGCAACGCCAACAACATTAATGCTTCCGTTTCGTTTTGGCTTATTTGAATTATGACCAAATAGGCAAATCCATACAACTTATCTCAAGACACGCAGTAGATCCTTCCAACAACAAACTACTAGTACCTACTTAGTATATGACTTGACTGCAACTCCATCCCTCCGCTTTCCATGACTGATTGTCGTCTTCGTGTCATCACGTCATCAGCATTAAACTTGGCCATTTTGCCTGACATTCCTCCAGCTACCAAAGAGTTTTTCAACAGCATCGTCATTTTCGTCATGTATTTAGTTTTTGGTTGAGAATTTTCTCCAATTTTCTTCAATCGGTTACAATAGGTGTGTTTTTTTTTTTTTGTTTTTGAGATATTTACGCCCAGTTGTGCTTGATTCATTTTTCCGGCTTATAATAATCGCAGTTATGATAATAACCATTTTAATAGTTATAAAAAAATCTCACGCACAGGTGAAAGAGATCCAGGTGAACATCAAAGAAGCTATTCAGGAAACTGGATGGAGAATTTGGAATTTCAAACAAGAACGTAATAGGAATTTAAGCGGAGTTCGCACTATGAAACTGGCTGATACAGTCATTAAGTAGTAAATAAGAGTTTCCATCAGTTGTTTCGCGCTCTCTTGCAGTCATCGAGGTAGTTGGCAATTTCATAGAGTTCAAGCATAGAGAAATAGACAAGAGTTTCTATACCTCTCTTTACTTTCTCTCGATGACGATGAGGTAGTAGGCCATTTCATCGTGTTCGAGTTGCTTTTGTAATTGACTCTTTGGTTGGACAGCAAACGGGCATAAATAAATGGAGTGCGTATTTTCGTTCGATGCAACCAACATGAAACATAATTTAGCTGTCAGTAGTATCAATCAAACACTATTTAAACTTAATTTGCTACATGGTTTGCTTCTGGTTGCCTATCGCTCTCTCGCCTGCCCATTCTGTTTTCTATAATTTCGCTACTACATAGTCGATCAGCTGTGTCATGGATACCCACCCCCTGGTTTAAGCTGCTTTTGGAGGTTATTCTATGGTTGAACATAAACTGAACAGTAGACTTGTATCGAACTCGTTCATTTAAGGTGCCCCGGCATAACTACAACGAACACAGTCGCCATTTCGAACATGTGCATTATATACGCGAGGGTGGTGTCTGGTCACCCTAAATGAACTATGTAGTTCATGAACTACCCAACTGCAATGAACAGAGATAAAAGAGAATACATATTTTCGTTCGATGCAACCATCATCAAACATCGTTCAAGAATTCATTAGTTTGCCGGTTGGTTTGCCTCTAGTTGCAAATTTGAGACAGGATAGAATGTGAAAGAGAATGAGCGATGGGAGAATTGAGAAAACTGACATTAAATTTGATTTTATTGACACTGATGACTTAAAATAACTGTATATGTAAGAAATAAGTCTTCGTTTGAACGAACAGTGCAACTTAATTTTATTTTTATTTATTTAATGTCCAAATTTTGTTATAAATACAAACTATATCAAACCTGCTTTCGACTAGAATTAAATGGAACCATAGAGCAATAGATAAGAGACGGCATCCCTCTATATAACTTCTCTAGATGACTACGAGGTAGTAGGTCATTTCATCGACTTCAAGTTGCTGTTGTATGTTACTATTTGGACCGAAATAATAGGGAAAATTTACTTCAACTTGATGGCAAACTAACATCAAATTGATGAATAATTTACATAAACTTGATGTAACATTGTCGTTGAATCCACGTAAGCTATTGATGAAATATGTACGGAAGATTAATGAAATGTTCTTCATCAATTCAATGCAATGTGTCGTAGGTTGGAAAATGAGGAAATGTTTCATCAAATTGATGAAGGAATTCATAAATTTGCTCACGCTTTTTCATTCAGTGTACTTAAACTTAGTTTACTGAATGGTTTGCTTCTGGATGATTATCGCTCTCTCGCCTATCTACTCTGTTTTCTATCAATTTCCTACTTCATAGTCGATGAGTCAAAGAGTGAATTACCAAAGCAACTCGAAAACGATGAAATGGCCTACTACCTCATCGTCATTAAGCGAACACGAAGAGAGGCATAGAAGCTATTTGCTATTGCTCTGTGATTATGGATAACCCCTGGTGGAACTGAAACACTTATGCACACTCTTTATGTATTGCTCTATAGCACATTGAGTTGTATTTGAAACTACGCTTGCTGTCCAAAATAACGCCAAGGTATTTGACATACTCGGCGAGCTTAATTTCGGAATCATTCGACATGGTAGGTTTCACAATAGATATTTTCTAGCTCGATCTTGGCCGGATAAACATCTAGTCCATAATGTCCCTTAGAGTACTGGGATACTTGATATTAATAAATATCGTCACATCGTCTGCATAAGCAATAATTTTCCAACCGCATATTCGAGAGTGGCCAGTATTCCAAGTGGGCAGTGTTCGTAAGGTTCTATAGAAGTGGTTTTTAGTTACAGTTTTTTAGAGAGTACTTCCTACAAGTTCCCTTTCTCTCTTGTGAAGTGGATATTCAATTTATAATACTTTTGTGGAATTGCATCAAATATTTTTGTGTTGCAGAATCCTAGATTTTGGTGTTGCCAAATCCACTACAATTCTGGGAATGTTAACCATTACCGAGACGCTATATTAACATTGTATTTTACTGTTAGTTATCTGTGCGTACTATCAGTTAGAATTGTACGGGTCTTTGGCACCAAATCTCTTCCAAATTGTCCCAATTAACCAGAAGAGATGTTAATGCGGCCTTTACGCCAAACAAGATTAACGCAATTCGAAGGTTAACTCCCTTAACCCGCTCTAACACAGAAGATTATTCATACAATTTTAATCTGTAGAAGCTCAAGTTTAATTTTTAACCTCATTTTAACCTGGTGTACATTTTGATGCAACACTGTTAGTAACTAAGAAAAAGGATGTACAATTAGAGAAGACAAAACCGGCGCAATTTGGCAATCCTAGTATAAGAAAACCAAAACAGTCGACGCGATTCACTCAAACGCATTTCTTTCCCGCGTCATAACTTGATTATTTAATACTTTTTACATACTTTATGTAATTTTATTTAAATATGGTTGGAATTTCTATAGTTAGATACAATGACATCATCAGAAAACTGCTCGAGTATTGAAAGATTCAACGAAGAGAGTAAGAAAGCGAGCAGAGAAACGACATGCTTCACTCGTATTCATGAGTAAATTTTCTTCTGTATACCATAGTAGCTTTACGTTACTAAAAATATCAACAATCATAACAACTTACAAAGACGATCTAGAATTAGACGACCAGAAGATGTGCACAATTTGGCAACCCTGGTAAAAGAGAACCAAAAAGTGCTAGAAATTCACTCAAAGTCATTTCTCTCACGCGGCATGTCTTGATTATTTCTTACTTTTTGCATAGTTTATGTAATTTTACTTCAACATGGTTGGAATTTGTGTAGTTATATACAATAACACTATCAAAAAGCTGCTCGTGTATTGAAATATTCAATGAAGAAAGTACGAAAGAGAACAGAGAATGACTAGGGTTTCACTCGCTGTGTTTGTTGGCATTTGAGTGAGGAGCAATTTTGACTCTACTTGTACATCGTTTTGAAACTTACTAGAGTTGTGTAGTTCATGAACGAACGAGTTCAATTGAACGATTCACTCTTGTGAACTAGATGAACTAGTTCACACTGTTCCGCTCTTTTGTTTCAGTAGTTCACTTGTTTCAGCAGTTTTTTGTATTTAAGTCGTGCAATTCTCCGCCATTTTCTAGTTCATGCTCTCTTTGTCTCACTCAATCTGCCCAAATGTTCCTAATGTTGCAATCTTTGTGGAATGGATATGTAACCGACTTCTACGTAATAACTACAGCGCTTTATTCCAAAATGCAAAAAAAAAAATACGTAAACACCAATATTTCAGAAACGGAATAACCCAATCATTAAGCCGATCTTCAATAAGGCGATTTAGTATAAACAAATACCACAGTATCCAAAACACTCTAGAAATCTGAAAAAAATCAGACCATTTTCGTGATTATTCGCTCCGATTGAATTAAAACTACAAGTTGAACTGAAATGAGATCTTTAGTTCACTGCTCATGTGAACTGTAAAGCTGAAATGATACAATGAACTAGTGAACTAAATGAATGAACTAGTTCATTCTGTTGAGCTGAACTAAAAAGAGCGCTCACTTGAATGACCTAAAATTCCCAACTCTAAAACTTACATAAAAAATCAACGTTTGACAGAAGGACGCCGATCGAAAATTTTCCGAATCGTCGCCGCCACCAAAACTTTTTTGAAGCTCACGCCGCCGCCGATATAAATGGCTCATTTGGTTTAAACTGTGAGCCGATGTAACCCACTGAATCAATTTTAAAAGTTCAGTTAATTCAAATTTGTATAAAATTGGCAAAACCAATAGCCGTCAACTTAATTTTTCTGTTGTGTCGCCGTCTCCGATTATTTTGTCTCGGCGCGGAGATTATCTAAGCACGGAGTTGCCACCTGAAATGTAATTTTAATCTCTAATTGGGTGGTATACAACTGCAGTTACACCTACCAAGATTATCGCTTTTTCGGGATTATTTATAAATGTCAAACTCCATAAGAAAAAACGTCGATAATCCCGAAATTGCGTTATTCTTGTTTGGTGTAAATGCCGTATAAACGTCAAAGATTAAAGAACAAGGTTATCGCTGACCTAGCCGCAATAAACGGCAGTGTAAATGCGTTATAACATTATTCAAACTGTTATCACTATTTCCCAATATCTTACCCACCAAAAAATAGTGCTAACTCTGAAGCAGGTTTGTAAGTTAAAGTTGAGTTAGCAATCGCTTACCAACCTGCTGATATAAGGCATGATTTTTGTATGAAATGTCCCACTCGGCAGCACTAGTTAAGGGCGCTTATTTTGTAGCAGCTTGGATGTTGCGAAATCATGCCTATTGAAGGACTTTTAAATGCCATATTTTCTGTGCACTGTCGATGGAGTGAAGTCATGTGGTATGGTAATTGATTCATAATGAGAATTTGGCATATTATACGAGTATTCCAATTTTTATAATTTATATTTTGTGGAATTTATTGTTTATTTGAATTTTTTAAATTCTTATCTATTTTTTTTTTAAACTTCTTTTGTGGACAAAAATTCGGCCGATCCAACTTCAGCGAAATCTAAACGTCAACTAAATCTAACTTTGTATTGTGATTGCAACATCCAACCTATCGTGGGAAATCGGATGTTATTAGTATGAGATCGTGACATAATATCCATCATCTTAATTTACTGCATGTTAGTAAGCGGTCCACGTAAAAATATATTCAATGCCTTACGATATCGCCTACAAGGAAGCGACATTGTAAGCAGTAAACATTACTTTACTTTCGTTTGAATTTTCCTACAGATTGAAGCAGTACCTACAATAGTATGCCTTACTTTGTTGCATTTTGATTTGGTACACATGTAAGGGCTTCCAAGTAAGCGGTGTAGTATGCAAAAAATAATTGCTAATACTTCCCAAACGTTTAATCTCTTGGGTAAAATCTGGGTAATGTTAATTAGATGTTAACAATAATATGTATATGGTCTTTGAATTATTTTTGATACGTAGTGGCTTCAATGGTTTAGATAGGCTTCTTTTATTCGTAAGATATTAAATATTAAGGTGGATCTTAACTCTTTAACAATTCCACAAAATCCCCTACATTTTATTATTATATTCAATGCATGGCAACACCGCGCAAAGGAATTTCCATATCAAATAAAATGTAATAGGTATTTGTGATTGTAAGATTTTGTAATGTAATTTCTTTAAAGGTGAAATATTTTCAAGATTTAAAATAAACAAATCAACTTTATGTGAAAATAAATTCCCTTTCTAGGGAGTTTAGAAATTTCACATTCGCACGTGGTTGCCACTCTAAGTTGGCATTATGGGTTATTGGCAATTCATTGCTTTCAACATTTTCCCCCGTTTAAAATAACAAAAAAATAACATCTCGTAAAGACCACTCTGGTGGCAGCACCCATAATGCCAATTAAAAATGCAACAATTCCCACATAATTCATAAGGAACCGAATAGAAGGAGATGAAGAAGTGCAGGCAGTGGAAGTGAAAGAAAAGGAAAAACCATGTAATCGGCTTAACAACACAAGACAATTCATATGTGAAAAAAGAAAACAATGATAATTCACAATGATAATCAAGAATTGGAAATTTGTTGTTTTTTCCCCTTTTTTGCTTTTGTTTTTTTTCTGCTACTTTGGGAATTTGACAGCACTCAAGGAAAGAGAAAATCACCTTACTGTTGTCAACCATTTTTGGGGGTAAAAATTTCACATTTTCAGAACACGCAAATGTTTTGAATTCAAAATGATGACGCTGATGATGAAGAACAAGAAGAAAGAAGCCTGTTTTGGATTTGAAAAACAAAAAGAAAAGTTTCTTTTGAGAAGAAGAAGATATGAAATATTCAACAGCAGTTTTCCTTTTGTTACCATAAATAAATTTGCCACAAAAGTAACCGAACCGAACAAAAGAATTAAAAATGCATTAAAGCTTCTTGCAACACATGTGTCTCCCTCCATTGTGCTGCTCCTGCTGATGCTTCTTCTGCGGCTAGTATGAGCATTATTGATGCTCCAAACGCTTGTGCCTCTTCTTCTATTTGTGTGACAACCATGCAAAGTGGTTTGAGTAGCAGCAACACACAGCCAGTGGATTTTGTTAACATATTGCCAAAGAAAAAAATGTGGCATTGCCAAAAAGTCATTTTTGGGCTTTTGCGAAATAAAAAAGAAGAAAGTCATCAGCCAAAATGCAACAAACGATGAGACCAAGACATATTCTTGTTAGTTTTGTTGCCTTGTTGGGTAAGGAATTTGAAAAAGAGTATTTGCTCTTAGTGGTCATCAAAAGGAAAAATAAAGAACAGGAGGAGCTTCATGTGTGTTATCGTTGGTAAATATAAAAAGGTTGCCATTAGTGTATTTAAAACCGAAACCGGTTAAGCGAATTCCAGCCAGTTTCGGTTTTTTAAAAAGTGCTATTTTCGAAGAACCGGTTTCACCCGTTTTTTCAAGTCTATTAACCGGTTTTCACACAGCTTATATAACAACGCAGAATTACAAATTTAAATCCCCAATTAAGACCCCATCAGTCAGACACAAAAGACTTTGACAATCAATAATTTCGCCGATAATTTTTTGAAATTAGTTTTCCGATTTAGATGTTCCGGAGCTGTGCAATGGTAGTGTGCGCGGCTCTTGTACATGAGGACGTTGGTTCGATCCCTACTCTGACCACCTTAAATTTCTATCGACGGCGGTCACCTCGCTTAGTGACGCCGACACTATCGAGTATTTAGCCATGAAGAACTTCTCAAAATACCGTTCGGAACCGGTGTAAAACTATAGGTCTCACTCAGTGAGTGTAAAACTAGAACGCGCACAACTCACTGGTTGTAAGAAGCTCTCCCTAATCCCTTCATGGGATGTAACGGGAAACAATTTATTTATTTTATCCTTTTAATCTAACAGATCATTTTTTTTGGTTACTGAAAAAAATTCAAATATCGCGTGTGGGATTCCAAGTCACATTCGCTGGACGATCGTTTCGATGTTTGTGAAGCATCATCTGGAGCAGTGTCTAGCCTATTAAGCTCGAGTATTCACATTTATAACTAACCGGTCTTGCTTTCCACCCGTTGGAAGGTCTGTTTCCATTCCTTTACCTTCTACAGGAGCTAGAAGCTACACACAACTTAGTAGTTAGTGTAACCGATTAACACAAGATCGCTGGGGAAAAAATCCAGCGCAGTTAACCTTTGTGGGACTTCTGGGAGAACATATTTCACACGCCTTCAAAAGAGCTGTTTTAGAAGGCATTTCTCAGTAAGTAAAATAACTGACTGTCGCAGAAAGAAATTAAATGAAATTCTCGTCCTTATTTATTCAATTTCTAGCAGAAGGCCTACTCAATAAAATGTATCTAGGACTTTGAGGAGAAGGTTTTCTGCAGACCTTCTATAAGAACTCTTTTAGAATGCATTCCTTACTGATCCATGCTTTCCTAAAAATCCAGCGTAGTTTTTGTTTTGTGGTGACTTTTTGGGAGAACATACTTACACGCCTTCTAAAAGAGCTGTTGTAGAAGGCCCTCCTCACCATAGACTAATACATACCTAGATAAACTTATTCTCTCATCTGACGTTTCATTTCACACTCTCATCGTAGGTTTGTGGAAATGAGAGTAATTAAATTTAAAATTATCTTACACCAGGTGGAGTTACAAAATATGTTCACTTAACTTTTTCAGGTCGTTTTGGTGTAGAACTGAAAAATTTTAATGTATTTTGCACTGTTTTGTTGACTTTTATCGTTGGTATACATTTGTATTGTATTTAACACAACTAGTTTGCCACAAAAACACGAAATTCGGTTGTTGTTCCTTTGTTGGACGTTGTTTACTATTGCCTCTATCTGGTATTATTGAACCCATATTTTCCACCATCCAATGTTTACTTTCCATCGTACCTATGACGTTTAATTTATTGAGCGAATAAAAGCTTCTATGGTATGTGTTATTCTATGCTCCTCACTAAGTAAAATAACTGACGATCGCCGAAAGAAATGAAATGAAATTCTCGTGCCTACTTGTTTAATCCATTTTCGGAAGCTTCTTTTGGAGGTCTTCTAGAGAGCTGTTTTAGAAGGCGTTCCTTACTGAGCGAGGTGACTGATCAAAATTCTCGTCTATTTTTGTTATCTCTAGAAAGCCTTCTCCATAAAATGTTTGTGATGCTTCCGGGTGACTGCTTTTTTCAGGCCTTCTAGAAGAGCTGCTTTCGAAACCATTCCTTACTGAGCGAGATGATGGACCGTCGCCGAACGAGATGAAATTCATGTTCTTATTTGTTTCACCTCTTTAATACCTGCTCAATAAAATCTTTGTGGCACTATTAGGAGGTTATCTTTCGTAGACTTTTTAAAATACTAGTTTATAAGGCGTCCTTCACAGACCAAGGTTAAATCAACATGGCCGAAAGAAGTGAACTGAAATTTTGTTCTTTATTTATTTAATATGTAAAAGATTTTAACCACAAAATTTGTTTATCACTTCTAGGTGACCGTCTTTTGCAAGCCTTGTAGAAGAGCTGGTTTTTCAAGGTGTTCCTCACTGAGTGAGATTACTAACCGTCGCCAAAATAAATGCAATTCCCTTTTTTAATTGTTTAGTCTCTAGAAAACCTTCGCCATACACTATTTGGGGGACCTCAAGGACAGCATTTTGTAGGCCTTCTAGAAGAGCTGATTTTGAAGGCGGTCCTCACTGAGGGATAATGATCGTCGCCGTGAAAACTTGAAATGGAGTTCTTCTTCCTATTTGCATAATATCTACAAAACCTTCTACATGAATTTTTTGTGGACATTCTTAGAGAGTTCGTTTTGCAGGCCTTCTAAAATAGATGTTTTCGAAAGCTTTCCCCACTGATAGAGAGAGATAGAGATAACTGACAATTGCCCAAACGAATGAAATTTAATTATGTTTCGTATTTCTTTAATATCTAGAAGATCTGCTCAATAACTGTTTTTGCAGGCCTTCTAGAAGTTCAATTTTATATGGTGTTTCTCACTGAGCGACACAACTAACCGCTGCCGAAAGAAATGCTATTAAGTCATCGTCGCAATTTTCACTTAATATTTAGAACACCTTCTCAATAAAAGATTTTCTTTTTTAGGGCTTCTAGAAGTGCTATTTAGGAAGGCGTTTCGCGCAGAGCGAGGATGATACATCATGACCGAAAAAGAGGCATACAATTCTAATCCTTTGCTTAATCTCTACAAGACCTTCTCAATAATATTTTTGCAATACTTTTAATAGAGCTTCTCTTGTAGACCTTTTGAGAAGAGCTTTTTTTGAAGGTGTTCCTCATTGAGTTAGAGGACTGACCATCGCCAATCGAAATAGAATGAAATTTTCGTCTCTTGTTATTAAATCTCTATAAAATTTTCCCAATAAACTTGTTGCGGAACTTCTGAGGGAGCTCGTTTTGCAGACCTTCTAGAAAAGCTCGATTAGAAGAAGTTGCACGCTGCGCGAGATGCCTAACCCTCGCCAGAAGAAATGTATAGAAATTCTCGTCCCTATTTTATTACTGTAGGGAAGAACTTCTCAATAAAAATGTTGTGCGATTTCTGGGTGAACTTATTTTGCAGGCCTTCTTGAAGAGCTGCTTTTGATAGCGTTCCTCACTGAGCGACATGACTGACCGTCACCGAAAGAATGAAATGCAATTCTTGTCTTTATATATTGTATCTCTAGAAGAACTTAACAATACAATGTTTGCGGGGATTATAGAAGATTTTATTTTACATGCCTTCTAGACGAGCTATTGTCGAAGGTGTTCCTCACTAAGCGAGCATGATCGTCGGCGACAGAAGTGAAATAAAATTCCCGCACTTATTTGTTTGATCTCTAGAAGACCTTCTCGAGACCTTCTTGTGGGACTTCTAGGAGAGTTGTGTTAGAAGGCGTTCCTCTCTGAGCGAGAGAGTAACCGTCGGCGAATTAAATGAAACTAAATACTCATTCTACCTATTGTGAGAGCTTTTTCTATGAGAGCTTCTTTTGCAGGCCTTCTCGAAGAACTGTTCTTGCAGGGGTTCTAGAAGGGCTTATATTGCAATCTTTCCAAATAATACAAAAATTGAAAGCCTTATACTACAATCTAATGTACAATGTACTGCAGCAGGCATTTATATTTTAAATTTTATTTTATTTCAGTTTTTTAACTTGCAAATTTTTACCCTAAAAATCTACTTGTCACTGTGTAATATCCGTAATTGCCTATAAAATTCCACAAGTTTCTCATTTCCTACCTACATTCCATGAATGGCCCATTTCGATGGAGCACCTTTTAACCCATTATTGGCGTGTGTGTGTGTTCTCCCTCCATGTACTCGTGTAATGGATCCACGGAACCACACTCATAAACCACAAACCTAATTCCAAATGAACGTTTCGTTTTTTCAATTGTTTCTAATCTCAAAAGAAGAGGAGAGAAAATAAATTTACATGTGCCAATTTATGAATTCTAATTGTTTTTTTCATCAAACGCAATCCATCTCTTAGGAAGATATTTCAACGAACTGTGTGTGATAGTGGCTGGCTCTGGCTCAACTTTAGACCCCATCCCAGAAGAAGCAGTCATCGTATGCATGTGATTGTAACCACGGCAATGTGGTCACTACTTTCATACATCCAATGAGGGATACAAATCATCTGAAGATCGATCAATCGATCTATCATCATACCCATCTTTCACGTACATATTTGATTTTTGAGGGTATTCATTCCTCTTTATGTGAATTTTCCTATTCTCCATACGAGTAGTGGATTTTTATCTTATTTTCTGTACTGTTCTGTTCTTTTTGAGAAACTGACGAATGCGTTAATTTGATTTGTTTCTGCTTCTTCGTCTTCTTCTTCTTCTGGTGGCTAAGTGTGAATATATCAATGACTCTTTTCCTTGGCCAGCAGCCGGCACACAGTGCAGTCAAGAGGTCTAGAGTTATTTTTTCGATTGGTATTTTAATTTTTTCTTCTTTCTTGTTTTGTTGCATTTTAACTCATTTTTATTTGTGAACAAATTAGAGATTTTATAGAACGATTAGCGGTTCAAGTGTCGGTTTTAATGTGAATTTCTCTAACAATCAAATTGAATTTTGTATGGATTTTTGCTGTAAATGCAAAACAAAAGAAAATCAATTTTATTGCCAAGATAAAGAAAAAAACAACAGAATTTTCTTTGAAAACATTTGGAAAAATGTAAAGATAAATAAAATATTAACACAGTTTCGCAGATGGGGTTCACACGAGATAAAGCGGATTTAATGGAAATGTAACAATTGTGCAAATATAAACTTTAAAACGTTTAGAAGAAGAGGAAGATGATATGAATTGGAAACCATTCGACTTCAATTGTACGTAGACTTAATAAGCTGCGGTAGTTATATGCCCCGTCTTTATGTTGTTGTTTGGATGCGAATATAATCTGTTTAGAGCTTGTCGTAAATATAATATTATTGTGTCGAAACACATTGTGTTTGCAATTCAATATTAACTGTTTGCGACACAATGACTAATAGTTAATAATAAATATTTTTGTGACTCAAATGTAGCTTTTTTACACTTTTGCTAAAAACTTTTGAAAAGAAAAACGTGACAGACTACAAACGAACAAAAAAGCATCAGATCTTCAATTCATGCAAACAATGGTTGCAAACATATACATGGTGCCTGCAATATGTTACCGGGAACGTTATTTTTTAGCTCGCATTAATGCTGATACATCGATCAATATATTTTACTCTGTCGAATGCCCCACAACAGAGATGTAACAATTCAAACAACAAATTTTGTAAATATAACGAAATTCTTTGCAAATATTATAACATTTCCCAAATCTATCGGGTTTTTCAATAAGAGCGCTACAAAAGTTTTTTTAAATAAAACAAAACCGGTTTTAGATACCAATGAAATTCTTTGTTCCTGTGAAAGTACGTTCGATGCCATTATGTATGGAACTCGATTTCTTTTGCATGGCCACCACGGGCACGCTTGCAGAAGTCCAGACGCTGAACCCAATTTTCGACGGTTTTCAAGTATAAATCGGCCGATACTGCTGCAATTTCACGTTCGATATTCGTACGAAGTTCATCAATCGTCGCTGGCTTGTTGGCATAGACCATAGACTTGACGTAGCCCCACAGGAAATAATCTAACGGCGTCAAATCGCACGACCGAGGCGGCCAATCGACTGGGCCATTTCGTGAGATAACACGTTCACCAAACTTGATTTCCAATAAATTGATTGTGGCATTCGCTATGTGGCTTGTGCCACCGTCCTGTTGGAACCACATGTCCTCCAAGTCCATATTATCCAATTGGGGCCAAAAATATTCGGTTATCATTGAACGGTAGCGATTCGCATTCACAGTAATGTGCCGGTCTAGATCATCACGGAAGAAGTACGGCCCAATGACGCCGCCGGCCCATAAACTGTACCAAACCGTAATTTTTTCGGGATGCAATGATAACTCATGGATTACGTGTGGATTGTTGTCTGACCAATAACACATGTTTTGCTTATTGACGAAGCCATTCAGCCAGAAATGAACCTCATCGCTGTAGATGATTGAGGCCACTGAAGTTGAGGCCACTGACTCCAAATTTCGGTAGTAAATTTTAAAAATTTCGACTCGTTGTTGGCTCGTATATCTTTCCATGATGAAATGGCAAAGACAAATGTCAAAAGAGCGGGAAAAAATATGGCGCCGTTTGCTGTCCCTATCGATTTACTTTTGTAGCGTCTCTGTTGAAAAACCCTTTATTATGAAAATAATAGTTTATAATACAAAATCCTTCCATAATATTAAAATAAATAAATGGTTTCCCGTCACATCCCACGAGGGGATTAGGGAGAGCTTCTCACAACCAGTGAGCTGTGCTCGTTCTAGTTTTGCACTCAGTGATTGGGACCTACAGTATTACACCGGTTCCGAACGGTATTTTGAGAAGCTTTTTCATAGCTAAATACTCGATAGTGTCGCCATCACTAAGCGATGTGACCGCCGTCGAAAGAAATTTAAGGTGGTCAGAGTAGGGATCGAACCCACCTCCTCATGCACAAGAGCCGCGCACAGTACCATTGCACCACCGACGGCCACATAATATTACAAACATGTGAAACTTATAATACTCACTGATTGGGACCTATAGTTTTTACACCGATTCCGAACGGTATTTTAAGAAGCTTTTTCATGGCGAAATTCTCGAAAGTGTCGCCGTCACTATGCGAGGTGACCGCCGCCGAAAGAAATTTAAGGTGGTCAGAGCAGGGATCGAACCCAGGATCTTATGTACAAGAGGCGCGCATACTTACCATTGCACCACCGACGGCCACGAAACTAGAAAGCGCACAGCTCACTGAATGTGAGAAGCTCTCCCCAATTCATTTATGGAATGTATTGGGTAACTATTTAGTATAAAACTTATAATCTGTTGCCTACATCTTCAAAAGATTGACAGAATTGTCGTGGGGAATATTACGAAATTCTTCGTTATGTTTAGTCAACATTACAAAATCCAATTAGATTTGGGAGACGTCGGTGGTGCAATGGTAGTACGTCAGAACGTGAGTTCGATTCCTGCTCTGGCCACCGTGTATTTCTTTCGAAGGCGGTCACCGCTCTTAATGACGGTGACGGTGACCCTATCGAGTACTTAACCATGAAAAAAATATCGTTCGGAACCGGTGTAAATTATAAAGTTCTCAATTAGTGAGTGTAAAACTGTGAGAGGTTGTCTCCAGTCCCTTCATGGGATGCATGCTTGGGGCAAATTCAGTATATGACAATCCTAATTTGTAGTTTAATTTGAATTACCTCTAAAAATACAAATTCAAAAAAATTTAAACACCTCTGGCAATTTTACTTATGTTCAAAATAATTCCTTCAAATCTGGCAGTTTTTGTTTTCAAATATTTTATACGTACTAGTTCATGAATTGGATAGTACTTCGAGCATACATGGGATTTTTTAAATTGCATTGGATTTTAATTTTCATTACTTTGCAAATGCAAAAGAATTTTCATTGTTCGCAATGGCAATTAAATATGTTTGAATTTCCATTTGCTCAGGCAATGCAAATCCAGGTTGTGGAATCAGATGCCAATTGTAGTGAAATATGGGAATGCTTTTAATTATTTTGAATTTGTTTGACTGATGGCAATTCTGTTTTTAAACTATTTTATATGTAGAGGTTTGTGGTTTCGATAGGTATTGCCTCGTAGTACTATCAAATTCACAAACCTGTACTGTATAAAATAGTTTAAAACCAAGATTGCCAGATATGATGGAAATTCTTTGAAAATAAATACAATTGTCAATTGCATTGAAAGTTTTTTGAATTTGCATTTGGACAGAAAATTCAAATTAAGCAACAAATTATGATTGTCATATAATTAATTAGTTTACCCCATGTACGACATCGAGTTAACACCAATCGAAGTCACAAACCCTTACATATCAAATACTTTAAAACAGTATTGCCAGCAGTCAAACAAATTCAAAATATCAAAACTATTCGCACATTTCATTAGAATTGGCATCCGATTCCACAACCAGCATTTGCATTGCCTGAGGAAATAGAAATTCAACAGTTTTTTATTGTCATTGCGAACAATGGTAATTCGTTTGCATTTCCATTAGATCAGGTAATGCAAATTAAAATCCAAAGCAAATTAAAATATCTGGCAGTTTTGGTTGTCAAATATTTTATACCTTTAGGTTTATGAATTTGAATGTACTACGAGGCAACACCAATCGAAGCCACAAACCCCTACGCATAAAAAAAACTTTAAAAACAGATCGCCATCTGGATCAAACCCTCGTTCTCATGTACAAGAGCCGCGCACTCTAACCATTGCACCACCGACGACGTTTGTGAATGACAACCAAAGACGATCAAGAATTAGACGGCCAGAAAATGTGCGAAATTTGGCAACTCCCGTAAAAGAGATCCAAGAACTGCTAGCAATTCACTCAAGCCCATTTCTCTCTCGCGTCATATCTTGATTATTTCATACTTTTTGCGTAGTTGATGTAATTTTACTTCAACATGGTTGGAATTTGTGTAGTTATATACAATAATACTATTAAAAAACTGCTCGTGTATTGAAATATTCAATGAAGAGAGTAAGCGAGGGAGCAGAGAATGGTTAAGGCTTCACTCGTTTTGTTTGTTGCCATTTGGGAGAAGAGAAATTTTGACTGTCAACTATAGTAAATCGTTTTTTGACACTCAAAAAAATCTGCCGCCTTGACCTTGTTGGCCGACAAATCCACCTTGGCCTTCTTTGGTAGACGTTCACTCAGAGATGTCCATTGCTTAGACTGTTTCTTTATCTCTGCTGTATTCTAATGGATCCATATTTCACTCATTCGGATTGCGGTCAAACATGCCCAAACACTCCTTTGTTGCGGTCTTACGGTTGCATTTATTGTCGAGTGTGAGTAATCGCGGCACACACCGAGCGGATAGTTTTTTTTTATTTACAAAGGCGACCGATTTTTGGCGTCATTGACGTTCGGCGTCACTTGTGCTAGTACAACCACAACGGAATTCAGTAAACCACTTGTTAGCCATTCAAATTGATGTTGCAGAATACCCATATGAAGCCTTTCTTAGGTTCCGGTGATGGGGTTTTCACGCTTGATGGGCACACGATATGCACTTTGTCCATTTTCGGCAGAATTCACGAAGTTGTCTGCTTTCAATTGCTTACTTCAAATTGTACAGTAGTCTATTAATAGATTTTGGTTGAGAGGATCAGTATTGATTTTAAATTAAAAATTACAATAATTTTTAAGTTTTTAAAAATATTTTAATGAAATATTCTCTAACAGCCTGTTTCTCTATGTAGAACGAAACCTTTCGTTCGTGTTCTAGATGAAAGGAAGTTGTTTTGGGTTTCACAATATTGTCGTTTCAAGTTTAATGAAGACATCAAATTTTTCAAAACCATTCAGTACAAATTTTGGTTTGTGTATTTCGAATTTGCTGCCCCTTGGGAACAAACATAGGGTTACATTTTGATATCCAGTTTAGTAACCTTTTGTAAGGCAGTATAGCACCGTATTCAGTTCTTGCGAAATTTTCATAAGAAAATTTGATATTTCTAATCGGAAAATTTTGTTGCGCAGAGTTAACACCTATCTTTGATTTACCTTGCAAATATTTTGTTTATAATTCATCGACGTGGTGGTACTTTTGACTGTTAAAAATAACGAAATGTCAAAATTCCGTTCCCAAACAATTATCAAACAATTGTTTTCGTTCGAAATAACTTTTACATAACAACCCTGTAATTGATTTTGCCAACGAAATTTTAGCAAAGAGCTGAGTACCAAGCAAATGAAAAGTGGGCGAAATTTTCGTTTCATGAAATTTTCGTTAGTTTTAATACATGTACAAACACTTATGGTAACGAAAATTTCATAAAAACTGAAATCCGGGCTTGAACTAGGTCTAGCAAATCTTAGCATTTATTAAATTTTGCATAACATTTTTTTTTTTGGAAATTTTTTGAATTTCTGCCACTTCTTCGATTTTTTGTATACCTCGTCGTTTTCATACAAATATCCTTTGTTTTATCTCAATTATATATAAAACCGTAGAGAAATCATAAATTATTTACAAAACATTTGTTTTACTTCTAAGTTACTGCTCAATATATAAATAAAAACTACCACCCTCAGCACTACATCGCCCCGTTCCCCCACATCACAGGACATAAATATATCACATATCCTTATCAGTGGCCAATATAGGACAGCTTTTTTTTTTGTGCCACTCAATAAAACTTCATTAGTTATGCTCTCACGTGTTGCATCCCTAGAGACGTTATTAAATTCATATGATATGAAATAAAAAGAAAATAAGAGGCGAGGCGAGACGAGACCAGTTACTAATAAAGATACATTAGCCAAAACTACTACAATTTGCTCATAAAAAATGCTATCAAATGGCCAAAACAGGATATCAAAGAAAGAAAAACCTGTGATCTTTGGTTTCACTCCCCTTACTCCTCTTGGCTGTCATCTGTTATTAAAAGTTACACACTCGTGTAATAAAAGTTTTTCCTTGTCATCTTAGATTAACTGTGATAAGGAAACTAGTAGCAATTTTTATGATTTATTATTAACTTTACGATCAGGGACACTTTGCTTCACTTTTACATATAAAAAGGTAATTGCTTTGATTGTCAATGTGTTGCATTCTAACATGGCCGAATGTTTGGTAAATGATGGCCAAGAGTTTTGTATATGTTTTTGGTTTTTTGTTACTTGATTTTAATTGAATGGGGGGACTTGATATCTTGTGGATTATTTTAGGAAATGGATATCAATTTCATAACTAGAAATCTTTCAAGAAGTAGAATTGGTAATACTGCGTTTTTTGTTGGGAAGGGGGAACAGTTTGAAAGGTATTAGGCTGACTTGGAGGAAAACTATCACATCTTCATCAAACAAAGTTTTGGAGAATTGTGATAAAGTAATTTGACTTATATTTTTTCATTGCGTCTCCAACATGTAATATTGAATATCAAATACAATGTGTTTGGACACAAGTATAACATATTTGCGACAAGCTACAAACGCGCGATACATTTGAATCCAAACAACAACAACAGACAGATGTTTCAGCGTATGGAGATACGAGGTTTTGTTACCAAACCACAGGTATAGTAAAATTGCATATGCGATAAGAAGCCTTCTTTCCCAACCAACATTTTTGAATTTTTCTTCCTTTTTGCAAAGACATTTAAATCAGTTTATTTCTATTGCTGCACCCGGAATTATTTTTATATAAAACTTTAAAAATTCAAATATTTTAAAATTACTATTTTTTAACATCGAAGTTTTGTTTAATAATCCCCGCTTACACGAGCGAAGTTTTGAGTATCAACCCCCATACAAATTTCACATTCAAAACCTTAATAAAGGCAAAATGAAATCGGGGTATAAAATAACAACACGCTGAAAAATATGTATTATTTTGTCGTTTGGATGCAAATATAAAGTGTGTTTGGAGCTTGTCGCCAATATCAAATACTTATTTCAAAACATATTGTGTTTGCTATTCAATATTACATGTTTGAGACACAATGATTAATATGTTAGAATATATGTGTTTGCGACCCACGTATATTTATGTTTGTGATACAAATACAGCTGTGTTTGTTGCACTGTCTATGCTCTCTCAAGAGCTAGAGAATAAAAGGGCGACAACGAAAGAGTCTATCTTATAAGTGTGTATCTGTATTTTTGCATTATTCTCTCAGTGAGTCATAAATATTCCTGTAGGTGCGTGCAAATTGCAGACGAAGTCAGTGTTTCTTATTTTGGCTGATGTATTGCCTTTTAGTTTCATGTATTCAGTCGTCAATGATTCAGCGGACTGAGGATATCCAAACCGCTTGATCAGTGAAAAAAGAATAAACGAAGGTTCGGACGCTTAAATGGATTGTGATGTTACTTTGGTTTTTGTGTATGTGTTTCATATATATATGTATGTGTGCTACCAAAGTGAGAAACGATATTGAGGAAAGAAACTGGAAAGGGAAACAACGTGAAGCCCTTTGTCTGTCCGAGGTTTTACTGAAAAAATCGGAACAACGGACGATTTGTGAAATAAACACTTGGCTTGCATGAACTAGATTTGTAAATAAATATATTCTTTGTGTACCAACGCGTAATTATAACCAACGCATAGCTGAAACCGTCCGAAAACAAAAACGTAAGAGACAACAAAGGAGAAGCAAAAGAGCAGCAGATTCTCATTTCCTGAAAAAAAAAAATATTGCATTTAATGCACCTAAATGTAAAAAATGCTGTTTTAGGTCTTTTAATTTATTGTATTAATTGTTAATAAATGTGGATTTATATTGATAAAATTAATTATAATAACGAATGCATACATATACATTGAAATCAAAGAATAATTCGTTCTTAAATATTATTATGTTTGGGGGGAAATACTCATATGTTTCCACGTAAAAGCATACAAGTTTGCCAGTAAACATGATGGTGTTTACATTTAAACACAAGTGAGTTTGGGACTTTCAAACATATTAATGTTTGAACTGTGCTCCAACCATATACATGGTTCCTGCAGAATATGTTTGGAAGAATATGTTATTGAGGCGGGAAGTCACAAGCATTCAAAATTTTCATAAAATGTTTTGAGATTTTTACGAAATTATTATTTTTGAAATTATAAAGGGTGCGCCATCTAACGTTTTTTTTTTAACTAGTGCTTATTTCGTGAATGGTAACAATTAGCTCATGTCTGATTTGACAGATAATTAGTTTTATCCTTCCGCTGAACGAATATGGTTGTGTATACGCTTGAACAACTCTGGGAAATATTGCGACATTACTTTGAAAATCATGGTAATGTTGCAGAATGAAGAAGATGCCGATTTTGCCAAAACAAAACCATCTTTTCATATGAAGCTCATTTTGATCTTGGCGGGTATGTCAACAAGCAAAATTGTCGCATTTGGGGCACAGAACCCGCACGCATACATTGAAAAGCCGATGCACCCAAAACGAGTCACTGTTTGGTGCGGATTTTGGTCCAGAGGCATAATTGGGCCATTTTTCTTCGAAAATGAGCAAGGAGTGGCCGTTACAGTCAATGGCGATCGTTATCGGGCCATGTTGAATGAATTTTTGTTCACAAAAGTTGAAGAGGAGGATATTGGCAACATTTGGTTTCAACAGGACGGCGCTACGTGCCACACAGCAGAAGCTACACTCGATGTTTTGCGCCCTGTTTTTGAAGATCGCATTATCAGCCGCAGAGCTGATGTCGTTTGGCAACCTCGGAGCTGCGATTTGACACCGTCGGACTATTATTTGTGGGGTGCCCTCAAAGATAAGTGTTACGCCGACAAGCCAGAGACAATTGACGATTTAAAGGACAATATTCGTGAAGCCATTGGTGAAATACAGCTGCACACAATCGATAATGTGCTTAAAATTGGACCGATCGTGTAGGCTAATGCATGGCCAGCCGAGGCAGCCATTTAAATGGAATTATTTTCCATTATTAACCGGAAGGATTGTACTTTAAAAAAAAAAAAATATTTGAGAAAATATACAGTATTTTTTTTATAGCATTTTCAAAAGAAAAAAGTTATTTGGCGGACCCTCTATAATGTCGAAATTATATAATGCCGAAATTATGTTATTTTGAAATTATAATTTTTGAAAATTTAAATTTCTAGATCAGACTCTTACTTTTGCTGCAGCCAAAATTGTTAAAACCCTGAACACACTGCAGTCGAAATCTCGTGTTTGGAGTTTTCGATTAACCAAACATCTGTTTCTCAATACAATAATCAGCTGTTAACGAACTCGAAATCTTCAAATGAAAGAATCCTGCTGCAGTGTGAATGCACTATAACAGAAAATATTTTAACTCCCTTTTAGGCAATTTGAATAATTTTCGAATAAATTTTATAAATTTCACAGAAATTTCAAATAATTTACATTGTTTATTATTATTCATTTAATACCTTAAAAGGGAACTTAAACTCTCCTCTTAAAGGTTTAAAAAAAAACTGAGGATGACTGTTTTAATATAAAAAAAAAACAAAACAAATAGCAGCTGTCAAAATGACAAACATAACTAAAGTGATTTCAACAAAAGTTATCAAAAGAAAAATCATCCAAGGACCCGCAGCTATAAAGGTGATTGATGGTGGGTGACGTGGCATCCCGTGGTAGTAGGGGTTGTTGGAAATTTGCTAAATCGAAAAACAACAAAAAAAAGGACAAAACGTTAAATAAAAACCAAATCTTTCGAAATTAAGAAAACAAAACGATTTAATAGGGGAATTTATACACACATATACACATCCTTATACTGCAATACCGAATTCCTATTAAAAGGACACGTGTCTTCTTTACATTTTATATTTGTAATAAAAAACACGTGCCCTAATGCCACAAGGACCTTTGTTTGCTTCTTCTTTTTGTTTTATTAGTTTTTAATAATAATTTGTTGTTGTTATTATTGCTGGATGTATTTTTATACTAATTTGAGTTTATTTTTATCCGATTCCTTTTCAGGTCGTAACAACAGCAAAATGACAAGAAAACGTTCGAGTCCCATGGGACTCGAAATATATTTGTCAGCTATGCTGGCGCTCGTGATGTTGCCATTGTTAGCTCAAGCTGGTAAGTACCCAATTCAATATTTCCACATTTTTTGTTTCTTAGGATGATTCCTTTAATGGGTTATAATGTCTTAACAGGACACTGTGGGCAGGGTAGTAACATTTTTGTAATTTCGTAGTCATATGGGAATTATGGGGAAAAGGATTTTAAGACAGCAGAGTAAAAGAATTTTAATGGGGAAATAAATGCTGTTTTATGTAAGATGGGGAATTTAAATGGCGAAATAAATTATGTTTTTTTATATCAGATTTAGAATTTGAGAGGGCACATAGGAATATAAATTATTTATAGGTTAACTTTATGGTTGCTAGGTTATGATTGATCCGTAATATACACTGAAATCGGCTCACGTTCCCAGCAAACAATGTTGGACCTAGTTCCGTAGGAATCACATTTCCTTTAATTCCAAAGTAGCAGTACTACAAAAATAACAATATTTAAAAACTTGTTGTTTTTTCATTTCGTTACATTAAGGGATTGGGGAGAGCTATTCGCTAGTTTTATTGGTACTAATTTGTATGGAAATCAGGAGTTTCCCAGAGGAATAAGTATTGGAAATATATCCTAGGATATAACATTTTCATTAGTTCCAAAATAGCATCAGCGCGTGCTTTGTGTTTATTGTTGTTTGGATGCAAACATAACGTGTTTGTAGCTTGTCGCAAATATAGTATATTTACTTGTGTCCAAAAACATTGTGTTTGAAGACACGATGATTAATAGGTTATAATATATGTTGTTGTGACCCAAATGTGGCCTTGTTTATTGAAAACTGCTGAAAACCAAACCCAGACAGACAATAAAGAAACAAAAAAGGAGCTGATCTTCAGTTTATGAAAACAATTCTTGCAAACATTTACATGGTTCCTGCAATATGTTGCTTTTAATCAAATTAGTTGATAAAAGCTTGCAGCAAATACTACACCATTTCTAATTGAAATTTGAACAAAATCCATTGAAATTTAAAAATTCTATTTGAAATACATCAATTGAAATTTGAAAATTCTATTTGAAATTTGAAACACATCAATTTAAATTTAAAAGACATCAATTGAAATTTAAAACATCAATTGAAATGTGAAACACATCAATTGAAATTTGAAAGATATCAATTGAAATTTAAAGCACATCTATTGAAATTTGAAATACATCAATTGAAAGTTGAAGTACATCAATTGAAATTTGAAACACATCAATTGATATTTATAAATCTAATACTTAAAGTCGGTTAATAATTTTTAAATTTCAAGTGACGAATTTTAAATTTCAATTGATGTCTTTTAAATTTCAATTGATGTGTTCAAATTTCAATTGATGTGTTCAAATTTCAATTGATGTGTTTTAAATTTCAATTGATATGTTTTAAATTTCAATTGATGTGTTTTAAATTTCAATTGATGTCTTTCAAATTTTAATTGATGTGTTTTAAATTTCAATTGATATGTTTCAAATTTCAATTGATGTGTTTCAAATTTCAATTGATGTTTTTTAAATTACAATTGATGCATTTCAAATTTCAAATATAATTTTCAAATTTCAATTGATATTTTTCAACATTAAATTGATATTTTCCAAATTTCAATTGGAAATTTTGTAGTCGTATACTTTTTGTTACCTCACAATATCCTTGAAAATGATCAACGAAATCTACTATTTTTCTCATTATTTTACTCACTTTGTTTCTTCTTTGGAAGCATTTTTACCGCATGGTTGTACCTTGCACAATGTCTGAATAATTATAGTAATTATAGTTCAATGCACAAGCCCGTTTTAAGTTTACTAGTGTTGCTGCAGTGCTACACACAATATGTGCTTCTTTTTGTACTTCTTTGGAAGCAATATATTTCGCTGGGTCCCAACTTACATGGTACCTGGTAAATGCTAGTTTAAAACAAAATAAATATTCCCCCGAAACTCAGGTCTATGCTTTATTCTAAAGCCTATTGCTTTTCACTTCATTTGTGCTTCCTTTTGTAGTTCTTTGGAAGCAATTTTTTTGCTGGGTCATAATTTGCTTAGTACCCACAAAATGGTAGTTTAAATTTAAGTATTTCCCTCAAAATAGAGGCCGTGTAGTGTTAATTCCACTTTACAGAAAATGTGTGCTTCTTTTTCTACATCTTTTGAAGCATTTTTTTCACTAGGTTCCCAATTGCATAGTGTCCTTTACAAACTATAGTTCTGAGAAACATAAATAAAATAAATAAATAAATGGTTTCCCGATACATCCCATGAAGGATTAGGGACAGCTTCTCACAATCATTGAGCTGTGCGTGTTCTAGTTTTACACTCACTGAAACATAAGTAACATAAATGCCCCCCGAAAGTTAAGCATGTGTTAAATTCTAGTGTCTACTGTTTTCCTCATCATTTGTGCTTCTTAGTGTACTTCGTTGGAAGCAATTTTCTGTTGGGTCATAACTTCCATAATACCTGTAAAATTATAATTGAAAGTAACACAAGAGTTTTCTCAGCATTTATGCTTCTTAGTGTACTTCTTCGGAAGCATTTTTCTGTTGGGTCATAACTTTCATAATACCTATGAAATAACAATTGAAAGCAACATAAGAGCATGCTCTTAAATTCAAGTTCATGCTAAAAATTTAGTGTCTACTGAAATTCTTATCATTTGGGTAGCTTTTTCTGCTTCTTTGGAAGCATATTTATGATGGGTCAAAACTTGCATAGTACCTGTAAAATTGCAGTTTCAAGTTAAGTGCACCTCTACAAATTCCTGACCATAATTTTTTTTTTAATATGTACTTCTTTTTTAACTTCTTTGGAAGCAATTTTTGTTTGCTGGGTAATAATAACTTTCATGGTACCTGTGACTTGATAGCTAAAAGCCAAGTACTTCCCTCCAAATTCATTAGTTTTTCCTGGGTAATAACTTATATAGTAACTGAAAAAATTATAGCTGATAGCTAAGTCTTCAAACTCTATAGTCTGTATATAGCGACATTTTCGCGAATTTTTTCTAATTCCTTGGAAGCATTTTCTTGTTTGTTGATAACTGGCACATAATTTCAAAATTATAGATTATAGTTAAGTGATTCCCTTCAAATCTTAACTCATGTTAAGTTCTCATACATTGATATACTGTGCACATAAATATTGCTTCCTATTGTACATCTTTGGAAGCAATTCCTTTTTTCTAGGGTCAAAACATGACTGCTGCGAAATTTAAGTATAAATTATAGGTTTTGCCTACAAAGCCAATCACTTGTTAAACTTGTCACTGGATGGATTTTTTTTCACCAAAACTGTGCTTCTTTTGTACATTTTGGAAGCACTGTGGTTGTTGTTCGATTATGACATACAAAATTCAGTAATAACAGCATAGAGTTATGCGATTTCCTCTCAAAGCAAATACCATATTAAATTGTAAATTCTCTATAGTTGTGCTAGAAGAATGTGCTTCTTTTTGTACTGCTATGGAAGCAATTTTTTTCTTTCCACCATTTTCACCTCTTTTTTTACTTCCTTGTAAGCATTTTTTTGATTGTTGATAACTGGCATATTATTTCGCCGAATTCTCTAGAACTGATATACTATTGCACAAAAATATTGCTTCCTAATGTATATCTTTGGAAGCAATTTCCGTTTTTCTTGGATCAAAACATGACTGCTGTGAAATGTTAGTATAAATTAAAGGTTTATCCTACAAAACCAATCAGTTGTTAAATTCTCCACACACTGAAAAATACCGGCCCCAGCAACATATTGCAGGAACCATGTACATGTTTGTAAGCATTGTTTTCGTGAATTGAAAATCTGCTGCTTTTTGGTTCTTTACTGTGATAGACACCAGTGTTTTCAACAGTTTTCAACAAACAAATCCACATCACAAATACACATATTAAACTTATTAATCATTGTGTCACAAACATGTTATATTGAATAGCAAACACAATGTGTTTGGACACAAGTATACTATATTTACAGGAAGCTAGAAACACATTATATTTGCATCCAAACAATAAAAAAATAAAATGTTTTTAGCGTGTAGTGTTGACACATATTTTTCACCATAACTATGCTTCTTCTTATACAGTTTTGGCGGCAATTTGGTTGTTGTTGGATTATCGCATACAAAATACAGTAAAATAACAGTTTAAAGTTATACGATCCCCTCACAAAGACAACACCATATAAAATTGTAACTTCTCTATAGTTGTACAAGAAAAATGTGATTCTTTCTGTGTTTCTTTGGAAGCAATTTTTTTTTGTTTGTTTTGAAATTATTCACATAATAATTATAAAACGTTAGATTTAGATAATATGATTCTCTGCAACGCTATCTCTTCACCGAAAATGTGATTCTTTTTGTACTTCTGTGGAAGCAATTTGATTTTCTTGTATACATTTTATGTGAAATAAATATAAAACGACAGTTTTGGGTTGGATGATGCCCTGCAATGCCAACACCATGTTAAATTCTAAATTCTCAATACTTGCTTATAAAAAAGTGTGCTTTATTTGTACTTCTTTGGAAGCAATTTCTGTTGTCCCATTTATAGCAAACATAATATGTACCTATAAAACGACAATTTATAGTTGAAAGCATTTCTCCAAAGCCGAGTTCCTGTAACACCCTCTAGTGTTGTTAAAGATTTTGCTTCTTTTTCACTTTGTTTGCCTCTTTTTCACTTCTTTGGAAGCAATTTATTCCACGTAATAACATCTATACTACCTGCGAAGCACATATTAAGGTCAAAAATTCATATTGAACTTTTTAATGTTAGTAAGGATTATTATTTGTGCTTTGTTTTTACTTCTTTGGAACTATTTTTTTCTGTTGCAACCATTATATTTGCTGGGCTATAGCAAACGTAGTACAGCAAAGGTAGTAGCGATTAACAGTTGAGTTCCCTCCAAGCCAAAACTATGATAAGTTCACTAGACGCGTTACAGTTATTTTTAAAAAATGTACTTCTTTTTGCACTTCTTTGGAGGCACTTCTTTTGCTGGGTTACTCGTTTTAGGGCTTCCGCAAATATGTATGTATGTATATGCAGTAAAGTGCTGAAAATTATTGATAGTAATGTGAGGCAACAGCTTCTGTGAATTGTACATTCTGATTTGTGGAAAGGGAATCCTATGAATTGTACATTATGATTTGTGGATAGGGAATCTATGATTTTCAACTTCCCGAGTATTTTTGACAATTAGGGTTGAGCAAAAGTCAACATGTTTTTTATCAATACAAATTTTACTGGAAAGAATTTTCCCAAAATTTAATGTATATTACTTCTCCGAACTGATTCTCTATTACGAAAAGAAAGAAATTTATCGATGTGGTTTATAGAGATTTAAATTTTGTTCATTCATTATTATTGAACTGTTGTCTACAAAATATTTTGATTAAACCACCGAAAATCTTTTGGATTAACACAGAAGGTCAATCAATATATTTGTTAGCCATCCAAACAAAAGGAGAGTAAGAAAAAACAATGGCCTTGTTATGGGGGTGATTTCACACAATCCTCGCACACACACACCAGAATGGACTGAAGGGAAGCCAGTGTAGAATTCCACACATCTGACTATCTGGGGTAGTTGATTTGGCTGGCTGTATGTAACGTGAGGGTGGTGGTTGTTCCGAGGGTCGTTTTTAGAGGTTTATTAGCTTTACTGTGTTGAAATTAAGAAACATGTGTTTGCAACAAAATATTTATAGGAAAAACAAACAAACGTCGCAAATACTTATATTTGCAACATACGAGTATCTGGTCAAATAAATGTAATGTACTAATTCCAAACAAGGATGGGGCCGAAAAAGGATGTAGTAAACTTTGCCATCACCTTCCACTCTTCCTTCTGAACATCCTCTTTTGTGTGTGTGTGTGTGTGTGTGTGCATTTTGAAAGGATATTTAATGTTTGTTTTAACACTTGCCAGCTACCCTTATTCGCAATGTCCATGACGCTCGCTACTTTGTCGATATAGAAATCCCATTTCGTGATTTGTGTTGGGTTAATAGATTTCAATATTACCTTTAATACCCTTAAATTTACAACAGATGACCCTTGATTTTTATTATTATCCACCCGGTCATCCCATGCAGGGAGGTCCATTAGATTCACTGCATTGCGTGGTAATTTAGCCATCTATTGATGCATCCATCCATTGACAAATTACCATCATCGGTTTTCAAAAAGGGAAGAGGTGGACGAGAACGAGCTAACGTCTAATAACAATTAGAGTGCAATTTCAATTAGTCAAGGCAATAGGCGGAAAATCACCACCACCACCTACCCACCATTGGATTCATCCAAATCTTTCCAAGTACCCTAACATGTGCCAACAAATCTGTTGCATTTTTTGCAAACTCTCATCATACAGGCCAATCATACAATTTTAGTTACTCATCTTTTGTACTTTGAAACATTGTGACCAAATGTCAGTGACACTGCAATATTTCTCCCCAAACCAAAAGAAAAAAGAGAAAATAAAAACAAAAATGCATTTGTCATTCACTTGTCGGTTGCAATGAAATGGACGCAAATATTTGTGTATCTTTTAAAAATGAATCTAAATCCCTGACTCTCTTCATCGAAGGTAGTGGGGGTGGTGGGAGGGACGGAAGGCAGGACAGATCAACACGCATAGTGTTACTGGTGTTCTGGCATTGTCATTGCCAGTGCCGTTGACGTATTTTATATGTCCATATGTTGGAAATATTTACATTTTATGTTGTTGCCATTGCAACAATTAACACCACTCCCCTTTAACAGATTCTTGCAAACGATATGAGAAATAATCTCCCTGTCCGTCCCCCATGTCCCACATTTTGCTTTCCCAATTTAACACTTGCTTTCAAATGTATACCCTTCTTCCTCTTCGTTCCCAACCCTATGCCCACAAATTGTTGCCGAAATGTCCACATTTCATTTATACAATGACATTTTTATTGAGTCACACTCAGATTTTAATTTAAATTGAAAGCTAAATTACAGAATTCAGCAGCAATGACAACAACAAAATGTACAAAAATGTTAAAACTCTGTATGTAACAGACAGTTAAGGCAAAGGTTAAAGGTTAACATTTTTAAAGTTAGTGGAAGTTTCTTGAAAACTCCTATAATTTGCAGATGTAATCACAGAAGAAGATATTACAGTCTAATAACAGCTTTAAAAGTAGCACCATATTTATTAGTTATTATTGTCATATAACATTAGGTTAACATAGCGTTAACAGCCCACATATAAGCATGACCAATCTTACCTAATACAGAGTGGGCCAAATAAGACCTACCAATGTAAAATACATACTGGGTGATTCAAGAAGTTCCGGACAAATTTCTCCAGCGTATTTCTTGGTTCATTTCATGAAGAAAAGTCCACTAGGACCATGTCCGAAAATGCAAGGGTGCGAAATGGCAGCGGGTTCAAAATTTTCGGATTGGCGGTCGGAGTGTAGTAAGGTAAAGTTGCTAACTTCTGAGCCAGTTGGCAATACCAAGTGTACGCAGGGATTCGTCAACCTGATCCCTCCAGCGGAGTCTTGGTCTTCCTATTTTTCGTCTTCCTTCGAGTTGGGTTTCGAAAACCCTTCGTGCTAGTTCGTCTTCATCCATTCTACTGACATGGTCTAGCCAGCGCAATCGCGTTATTTTGATCCGCTTAACTATGTCAATGTGAGGATAAAACTCATGCAGCTCATGATTCATGCGTCACTGATACTCGCCGTGGAGCACTAAAGGGCCATAAATTTTTCGGAGTATTTTTCTTTCGAAGACTCCTACAGATGTTTCGTCTTCTTGCGATTAGACCCAGAATTCTGCACCATAAAGCAAGACAGGTTGAATGAGAGTCTGGTACAGTTGGACTTTTGTTACTCGAGAGAGGGCTTTATCTCTAAAGTGCTTGCTTAGCCCAAAATAACATCTATTTGCACGCACAATTCTCCGCTTGATCCTCGGCAGATCCGAGGTATATAAATTCGTCTACCACCTCGAAATGATAACGATTATAAACGTCCACGCTTTGGTCTAATCACGAGGAGTCCCTGCTCGTTGAAACCATTAGTTTTGTCTTGTCCTCATTTACCGTCAGACCCACTTTTGCTGAATCCTTCTCAATTCTCGAAAAACCCGCAGCAACTTCTCTAATTGTGCGCCCAATGATATCTATGTATATTATCAGTATGTGACTTTTGCTGCTGATGGTTTTATTCATGTTTCTCATAATGATCTCCATTAAGATGTTAAAGAGATCGCACGATAGGGTGTCACATTGTCTGAGGCCTCGCTTGCATTAAAACTTTTTGTTGTATCTAAAATTTTACGTTTTTTCCTTCTCCTGTCAAGAAACAAAAAATCGAGTTAGGTCCTTTTTATATTAAGCCATCGATATGTATGTTTGGGAGACATGTTTGACTTTTAGCTAAAATGGAATAAAATGTACCAACAAAAAGTTTTTGGTTTCATTTTTTGCAGCGTAGCTATTAGGTCATAGATCACGTAAATAATTCAAAATAAATTAAATCGCCGCAGATGTATGGTCGTCAAAGGGTTAATTAGTTAGTTAACACCCTCTTTCTCTATCTCGAATGAAAGCTTTCGTTCGTTCTCTAGACGAAAGAAAGTTGATTTGGGTTTCACAATCTTGTCGTTTCAAGTCAAATGAAAACATATTAATTATCAAAATTTTTCAGTACAAATTTTGGTTTCTCTATTTCAATGTGCTGTCAGTTAGGAACAAACACGAAGTCAAGCGAACGAAAATTTCGACTTAGAGAACCACAATTTGAGTCGCATATGTGTGACTGATTCTCGTTCGCTTAACTTTTCGTTCGAGATAGAGAAACAGGCTGTTAATGTATGTATTCAACATTAGGTTAACATAATATTAACATAAGGTCTTGGTAACATTTTGTTAGCATAATATGAACAGATAAGTTGTATTCCCTTTCTAAAGACATGGTTAGAAAAGTATGTAACGATAACGATAGCATTATGTACCTAAAGGTTCGTTGCCTATTGAAATATCTATCGTTAAACCTAAGTTAACATGATGTTAACATAACATATAGCTAACTTAAGCTAAACATATGATTGTACTTAAATTCAAGAATGTAATATTAGTTAAATATAGCGTAAGTTAGTACCGAAATTCTGTAACTTTTTAACGATAAAAATTTGTAGTTAAATTATCAAAATTCATATAAATTTCAATACAACATTTTCGATTTTTATGGCTAATAAGTAACAGAATTTCGGTGTAGGTTAGGTTCTGATGGTTGTCGACGAACGACTCACTCAAGATTTTTGGGTCGATTGTGATATCATGGACTAAAGGGATTAATCGCTATCCCCATCGAAGGACCAATTTGTTATGCTCCAAGAAGCTAAAGATCCTTTCAACGCCTATCTGAGATAATTCTCCCACGAGTCTGAATGAATAGGTTTCCAATAGTATGCATCCTCCTCCTTTCAACGCCTATCTGAGATAATTCCCCCACGAGTCTGAATGAATAGGTTCTAATAGTCGGCATCTTCCTGCCCGACTAGTGGTGGACAAGTCCATACACAGAATATGCTCAGTAGATTCTTCCACGTCATCATCGGTACAGCTTCTTTAGTCTGATCTTTAGTCTCGACGCATGTCAACCAATCAGATAGTGTGTCGTCAAAACTAAAGCAAGCATTGATACCTTGGGTCTGGATAGAGATAGAATACTCATGGATCTCCTCATTTACACTATCGGTCAGATTTGTCTTGTACGTACACAATATATGCCCCTCGTCTACTTCTCCAGCATCGTCACATATTCTCCCAGGTTATGCTTACATGTTGCTAATGTCATGCCAACACGTTCAAATTCCTATGGAATCTGTTAGTCCCTAGTCTTGACAGCTCATTCTGTCTGTAGCTCTCCGGAATGTGTCTGTGCTCTGGCACCCATATGAATTAAATAATGTACAGTTCGGGCCATAGACTAATACTTACATAGATAGTAGGTACGGTGGAAAGTAAACATTGGATGGTGGAAAACATGGGTTCAATAATACCAGATAGAGGCAATAGTAAACAACGTCCAACAAAGGAACAACAACCGAATTTCGTGTTTTATGGCAAACTAGTTGCGTTAAATACAATACAAATGTATACCAACGACAAAAGTCAACAAAAAAGTGCAAAATACATTTAAAGTATTCAGTTCTACACGAAAACGACATGAAAAATTTAAGAGAACATATTTTGTAACACCACCTGGTCTAAGTTAATTTTAAATTTAATTTCTCTCATTTCCACAAACCTACGACGAAGAATGTGAAATGAAATGTCAGATGAAAGATTAAATGTATCTATGTATGTATTAGTCTATGGTTCGGGCATTCCGTTAAGAGAGCTGCTGCGGTTCTGAGCAAATGTTGGCTTCAGGATAATTAGCATTCCCATAGAGCAAATTAGAATAGAGAATTTATTATCTCAATAATCTTAACTTCATACGTTGGATGGTAGAAAGCATGGTTCAATAATACCAGATAGAGAGGCATTAGTACAAAAGGTCTGACAAGACACCACTAACGGTGGATATGGTAAAATAATTGTGTTAAATACATACAACCCAAATGTATACCAACAATAAAAGTCAACAAAAAAAATTAAAAATACAAACGTTAATTCAACAGTTCTTGCAACTCCGCCTGGTGCAAGTTAATTTTCGTTGAATATTTCTCATTGTGGCCGTCGGTTGTGCAATGGTTAGTGTGCGCGCCTCTTGTACAAGAGATCTTGGGTTCGATCCCTGCTCCGACCACCTTAAATTTCTTTCGGAGGCGGTCACCTCGCATAGTGACGGCGACACTATCGATTATTCAGCCATGAAACAGCTTCTCAAAATTCCGTTCAGAACCGGTGTAAAACTATACGTCCCAATCAGTGAAAACTAGAAAGCGCACAGCTCAATGGTTGTGAGAAGCTCTCCCCAATCCCTTCATGGGATGCCATGGGAAAATTTTTTTTATTTTATCTCTCATTTGCATAAACCTACGACGAAGAGTGTAAAATGAAACTTCAGATGAGAGAAATTGTTGCTCTATTCTAAGCATAGACGAATATAGTATAGACACATTTATTCTCTCATCTGACGTTTCATTTCACACTCTTCGTCGCCACAAAACACGGAATGCGGTTGTTGGACGTTGCTTACTATTGCCTCTATCTGGTATTATTGAACCCATGTCTACCACTATCCAATGTTTAATTGCAACCATACCTATGACGTTTAATTTATTGAGAGAATTAATGTGTCTCTACTACATTCGTCTATGATTCTAATTGCCGTTTGTTATTACCGTCTGTCAGCTAAGTTTATGACACTAATGACTTCTAGACTAGTATCCCTCAGCCACCCGATCATGGACTAAAGGGATTAATCGCTATCCCCTTTTGTTCCTGATACAAGCGACAATAACCACACGCTGAAAAAAAACAGTCCCAGCAAAATACTGCAAGAAACATGTATATAGTCGCAAGCATTGTTTTCACGAATTGAAGATCTGGTTTTTTATTGCCTTGTTGTCTGTCACGTCTTTGTTTTCAGCAGTTTTCAACAACCAAAGCCACATTTGGGTCACAGAAACAGATATTATTATTAACCGTTATATATCCAACATGTAATATTAAATATCAAACACAATGTGTTTGGACACAAGTATACTATATTTCCGACAACCTACAAACACAATATATTTGCTTCCAAACAACAACAAAATATCGATTTTTTAGCATACAGTTAGTGGTACGTTAAAGAGGCAACCCTAGATAAGCCCTAAAGTCCCGTATTCACAAAAAGGATGTACAAGTAGAGAAGAAAAAACCGGCGCAATTTGCCAACCCTAGCAGAAGAGAACCAAAAAAGTCGACGCGACTCACTCAAACGCATTTCTTTCCATCGTCCTATCTTGATTATTTCATACTTTTTACATACTTTATGTAATTTTATTTAAATATGGTTGGAATTTCTACAGTTAGATACAATAACATCAACAGAAAACTGCACGTTTATTGAAATTTTCAACGAAGAGAGTAAGAGAGCGAGCAGAGAAACGACACGCTTCACTCGTTTTCTTTGTTGGCATTCGACTCCATGAGTAAATTTTCTTCTCATACCATAGTTGCTTTATGGTATTCAGTTATTGCCAAATTTTCGTTAGAAATGTTGTCATTTATCTCTGAATGAAAATTTTTGTTGCAAAGAGTTACCACCTATTTCTGATTGACCTTGCAAATATTTCATGAATAATTCCTCTTCGTACTCCATTTCGATTTTAGCGCATATGGTGATAATTTTGGTTGTTAAAATAATCGAAATGTCAAAATTTCGGTTATCAAACAATTGTTTTCGTACGAAATAACTTTGGCATAACAACCCTGTAATTGGTTTGGCCTACGAAATTTTCGCAAAATGTTGTGTACTAAACAAATGAAAAGTGAAAGAAATTTTCGATTCACGGAATTTTCGTTATTTTTTATACACGTATTGTTGTTTGTTTTCGTACCAAATACCTTTGGCATAACAACCCTGTAATTGATTTTGCCTACGAAAGTTTCGCAAAATGTTGTGTACTAAATAAATGAAAAGTGAAAGAAATTTACGATTCACGGAATTTTCGTTATTTTTTATACACGTATTGTTGTGTGTTTTCGTAACAACTACCTTTGGCATAACAATCCTGTAATTGATTTTGCCTACGAAATTTTCGCAAAGTGTTGTGTACTAAACAAATTAAAAGTGAAAGAAATTTACGATTCACGGAATTTTCGTTACATTTTAATCCATGTGCTTTTTATGGGAACGAAAACTTCAAATGAACTGAATATGGGTTTTCAAACTATAAATATTTGGAAATTTCCTAAATAATATTAATTTTAACTATTTAACTAAAATTTACAGAAATATACACACAAATTCCATATATGTACACAACTTTCAAATATTTGTTTAAATCCAAAATATTCTCCATTTAGCCGACGCAAATGGACGAAGTGTATCAACTTAACCACTACAGAATCTGTCATCCATCTCTATCTCTCCCTGCAGTGCATATTGGTTGTTGGTCCGCATTTGTCATGGCATCCGTCCACTGTCAATAGCATCGATGGTTGTGTCAACTGCTGAGAATTTACCGAAGAAAACTAATCAGGCAATTCAAGTACAAGTTTCATTGGGAAAAGTTGGAAAACAAAAAAAGACTTTCTTCTTTACCAGTTGTAACTGGAATAGGAGGTAACGTAGTCGACATGCAATGCAATTGCTATCAATATGGATTTGGCTTAAATACGGGTCATAACTCATTTTTGTTTCTATTTTTCTTGGTTGAAAAACAGCTTGAGAAATTTGTGTCATTTTCATAAATTTCCTTTAGATTAGTTGGGCTAGTGATAAAATGCGGGCCATAAACGATTTTCCTTTATTCCTACGCGACAAAGAAAACACGCATAATGACCCATTTTCTCAAAAGACATTTATGTTGGTCTTTTAGCGATTAATAGGTAAACATTTCTAGGAATTGTCATTGAGTTGTCAAAACCCAGCAATGATCATATGTATGCAAGTATATTGGTAGGCAAATATTGGCAATGCCCTGCTGTTGTAAAACATCGAAGAGGCAAATTTCATGCCTTTTCTCTTGGACGGACGTTTCTTCCATTCATTCATTGTAATACTTCAAAGTAGTTTCTTTGGCTTTTTCTATTGAATCTTTGGGTCTGGTACGAATTTATGCCAGACATGTTGCATACACCACACAAAGCCACTGCCACACTGTCGCATGTTCTATGTTGCATGCCACTTACGCTGTCCGTCTTTACTAAATGCGAATGGTTTGACGTACAAGTAAATTTGACAGTTTGTTTTGTTTCCTTCTGCCGCATCAATGGATGGATGGATGGATGCTGTTGGTTCTTTGTGCCATTCTGTTGTGACATTATTGTTTACTTGGCATCCCTTTTGTCATTGTCCAATAATTGTTTGTAGTATTTATTTTGTTGTTTTCATTTGTTTGACTTAAATGAGAAATGTCAAATGCTTTATAATGGACGAAGGCAAACAAACACTGTTGTCTGTCGAAATAGAATAGAAAAACGTTGAAAGCTCTCGATAGTTCCCAGAAAAATTAAGGTAATGGAAGTTGTATTTATGCCATTCAGCTTAGGCCTCATACACGCTAAAAAAAAAACTGTTTTTTTTTTTATGTTTGCATGCAAACATAACGTGTTTGTAGTTTGTCGCAAATATACTATACTTGTGTCCAAACACATTGTGTTTTCTATTCAATGTAACATGTTTGAGACACAATGATTAATAGGCTATCATTTATGTTTTGAGACCGAAATGTGGCTTAGTTTGTTGAAAACCGCTAAACAGGAAAACGTGACAGACAACAAAGAAACTAAAAAGCAGAAGATCTTCAAGTCATGAAGACAATGCTTGCAAACATGTACATGTTTCCTGCAATATGTTGCTGCGGCCAATATTTTCCAGCGTGTAGATTAATATGTACGCGATGACCCAACTCGCCCATCTAACGTTTCACTGTGAGCTTCTTACAAAAGGAATGAAACGTATGCTGTAATATCGAACAAAATCCTCCATTTTTAACTTTGTGCATTCACAATATTCAAATATTTATATATTTTGCACATACACAGTAACAATTTCGGCTGTGTTTATCAACCGTCAGCTACAGAATTCTTCTGTTGACGTTAAAACTTGAAAGTTTCAGATGTTCGATTCCCTTTAGTGAAATAAGCAAGAGCGAGTAAA
The DNA here is from genome assembly GCA_963931995.1 of Phaonia tiefii. NCBI lineage: Eukaryota > Metazoa > Arthropoda > Insecta > Diptera > Muscidae > Phaonia > Phaonia tiefii. The sequence goes on from OZ008367.1 coordinate 164,425,377, forward strand.
TGGGTCACTAGTATTTTAATCTGTGGACGTAGGTGGTGCAATGGTTAGTGTGCGCGGCTCTTGTACATGAGAACGTGGGTTCGATCCCTGCTCAAACCACCTTACATTTCTTTTCGCGACACTATCGAGTTCTTAGCCATGAAAATGTTTCTTAAAAAACCGTTCGGAACCGGCGTAAAACTGCAGGTCCCGATCAGTGAGTGTAAAACTAGAAAGCGCTGATTTGTGAGAAGCTCTCCCCAATCCCTTCATGGGATGTTATGGGACACCATTTTTTTTTTAGTATTTTAATCTACATACGAGTATGTTAGGCCTCATCCATGGTCCAAACCAAGATTTACTCACTCAGATTATATTAGTATCGTAGCACATCTGATTTAATTTTGTTCGTGCCTAATCTGTCACAGTTTGTTTACCTTTTTGATTTTGTTTACATTATTAGTTTCTTCACACTTTCAACGGTTTTGTAATAAAGTATTGATTTATTTGCGAAAACAATTTGTTAAATAAGGATTTTTCAACAGAGACGCTGCAAAAGTTAATCGATAGGGACAACAAACGACGCCATATTTTTTCCGCTCTTTTGACATTTCTCTTCAGTAAGGTTTGCCATTTCATCATGGAAAGATATGCGAGCCAACAACGAGTCGAAATTATTAAAATTTACTACCAAAATTTGGAATCAGTGGCCTCAACTTTAAGAGCGCTACGTCCAATTTATGGTCGTCATAATCGTCCTACCAGATCAACAATTGAGCGTCTAGTGGAAAAATTTGAATCCACAGGCACAGTACAAAATGTTCCCGTGCCAGTGAGACAAAGAAGTGCCCGTAGTGACGAGAATATTGCTGCCGCTGGGACTTCAGTTCAAGAAAGCCCAAATGTGTCTCTCACACGTCGTTCTCAAGCGTTGGGCATCTCTGTGACGTCGTTGTGGCGAATTTTGCGGAAAGATCTTGGCCTACAACCTAACAAGATCAAATTGACGCAAGAACTGAAGCCGCTTGACCACCATAAGCGTCGTATGTTCGTGAATTGGGCTGAGCAACAACTTGAAAATGCTTCGGATTTTCATCGGAAAATCATCTTCAGCGATCAGACTCATTTCTGGCTGAATGGCTACGTCAATAAGCAAAATATGCGTTATTGGTCAGACAGTTATCCACACGTAATCCATGAGTCATCATTGCATCCCGAACAAATTACGGTTTGGTGCGGTTTATGGGCCAGCGGCGTCATTGGGCCGTACTTCTTCCGTGATGATCAAGACCGGCACATTACTGTGAATGCGAATCGCTACCGTTCAATGATAAGCGAATATTTTTGGCCCCAATTGAATAATATGGACTTGGAGGACATGTGGTTCCAACAGGACGACGCCACAAGCCACACAGCCAATGCCACAATCAATTTATTGGAAACCAAGTTTGGTGAACGTGTTATCTAACGAAATGGCCCAGTCGATTGGCCGCCTCGGTCGTGCGATTTGACGCCGTTATATTATTTCCTGTGGGGCTACGTCAAGTCTATTGTCTATGCCAACAAGTCAGCGACGATTGATGAACTTCGTACAAATATCGAACGTGAAATTGCAGCAGTATCGGCAGATTTATGCTTGAAAACCGTCGAATATTGGGTTCAGCGTCTGGACTTCTGCAAGCGTACCCGTGGTGGCCATGCAAAAGAAATCGAGTTCCATACATAATGGCATCGAACGTACTTTCACAGGAATAAAGAATTTCATTGGTATCTAAAACCGGTTTTGTTTTATTAAAAAAATCTTTTGTAGCGCTCTTATTGAAAAACCCATTATTTACCTTGCTGTACTTGTTGTCGTACTACATATTTGTACCATGGCCCAACAAAAACGCGCAGTTGTACCAGATCTGGCAAAACGTAAAAGTACATACGTTTGTCTCTTTCCCTCGTCAGCACCGTAAATGTTCAAATTTTATTTCTGTTTAAAGCCCGGTATTCAGTTTTTATGAAATTTTCGTTGCCATAAGAAGTACGTTTATAAAAAATAACGAAAATTTCATGAACCGAAAATTTCGCTCACTTTTCATTTGCTTGGTACTCAGCTCTTTGCGAAAATTTTGTAGACAAAATCAAGTACGGAATTTTGACATTTCGATGGTTTCAACAACCAAAAATTACACCGCATGCATTAAAAATAAACCGAAGTGCTTAGAGGAATTATAAATGGAATATTTCGAAGATAAATTAAAGATAGGTGGTAACTCTTCGCAACATTTTCCGTTTAGAGATAAAAAATTTGTTACGAAAATTTTTAACTTAAAAAAATTACAAAGAAAAACCTCAAAATGACAAAATCTTTTACGAAAATTTTTAACTTAAAAAAATTACAAAAAAAAACCTCAATGATTTTCTTATATAAGTATATTGAGTTATCGGAAGTTTAAGTCAAGAAGTCTGAAATATTTCTGTCATATATATTTTTACTCATTTATTAATCGAATTCCCTTGTCTCATATTCTCTTACCGCGATACGTAAGCTACAGAGACACCGCGACATATGAACCTTCTTTGTAGAACCATAGAGCAATAGATAAGAGTTTCCATCTCTCTCTTAGCGTTCTCTAGCGGAAATTTCATCAAGTTTGAGTTGCTGTTGTATGTTACACTTTGGTTGGATATAAAATGGACACAAATAAAAGGGAATGATATTTTCGTTAGATGATAAAAAATAAAAATAAATAAATGGTTTCCCGTTACATCCCATGAAGGGATTAGGTAGAGCTTCTCACAACTAGTGAGCTGTGCACTTTCTAGTTTTATTCTCACTGGTTGGGACCTACAGTTTTACACCGGTTCCGAAAGGTATTTTGAGAAGCTTTTTCATTGCTAAGTACTCGATAGTGTCGCCGTCACTATGCGAGGTGACCGCCGGCAAAATAAATTTAAGTTGGTCAGAGCAGGGATAGAACCCAGGATCTCTTGTACAGGAGGCGCACAGACTAACCATTGCACCACCAAGGGCCATATCGATGTTGGGCCGACTATATATCCAAAAAATCATTTAAAATCACTGTCATGACAGTTTTCTTCGTACCATATAATTTCCTACTATTGGACGGACGCATCTTCAAGGTCGCACAAAGATTTATCGCCGCATGTGGTAATAAAAGATGGTGAAAATCACAAGTATTGTTATATGTTTATTAATGATTATTTTAATTGAATAACTTACTATGAGTAATTCATAATTACTAATGCCAATGAATTTAGTGTGAAGCTAAAGTTGATAATAATGATCACCATCATCATCATCATCATCACGAACAGCATAATCAAAGGCAACAGCAATCGATATTGAAGATATGTATCTCTATGTGCTGATGATCAGGGGCAATTTCATGGAAAGGTTTTGGTTTCATTGATTACACTAATAAACTAAAAATGCATAAAATTAGAAAATTTTAAAAATATTTTATATTTCCATTTTTCAATTTCAATTGTAAACTATAATGAAATTTTATCATTATAAATTTCTTATATGAAAAATACAAAATTATGAGTTAAATTTTGATTTTGTTTAAGGGCATTTTTGTAGAACTGTGTCATTTTTGAGAAATTCTTCTCAATCTGAACCGCCAGATAAATTTAACACCAATAGTTTAATGATGTCTCTGAAATTTAATGAAATGTTTGTTAAAAAAATTTAACAAAAAAAAATCTAAAAATTTTAAAATTTTTCTGTATAATTTTCAATTCTGTTTGGTTAAATGGAACAATGAGTAGTGAATTATTTTTTTTTAATTTTTATTTTTCAAACTTCGAGCAAGGTCAAAGTCAAGGAAGTCATAAAACATTTCTACACTTCTTTACAAAATCCCCAGCGTTAACAAAACAACAAAATCAACGCCTGTAAACTGATCTGTTTGTTGGTACCCTTCTTAATGACGTGTTGGTCATGATCATGATCAAAATCAAAATCATATTCATGATTATTATCTTCCGTATCGCAAGGGTTTTCTACGTTTCGTGTATTTCTATTGAAAATTATTGACCAAATCATGGCAGTAGCTTAACATGTTCAAGCTGCCAAAGCTTCCAGCCATCCGTTTAATGACTTTGTTGATTCTTTTTCATTTTATATGCATTATGACTCTTTTAGTCATAAGATGAACAAACAACACATTTTGTATCATGACAATCATGATCATGATCATCAACCAACCACTTCCCTTTTTCCCAAAACGAACTAACGTACAACATGAGAGGGCTTAAAGAGCGTGCTTGTTAAAGGGGCGTATTTTAGCCATCAATCACAAGTACTTGGTGTTAGTTGAAAATTTTCGGGGTTGCTGATTGAGGGGGGACTTAAAGAGGAAACAGGAAAAGATCTTACCTATTTGGTAGTTTAACAAAAAATAAAGTATTTATTTCAAATTTCGACCACAAACATAATTATTGAAAGATTGTGCTTTAAACAAAGATAGATGGAAAGATGAAGGCAAAAAAGAAGTTAACAAACAGGTGCCTACATTTTTGAAAGGCCCGGCCCACCAGACAAAATCATTTACTCCACTAAGCTACAAATGAAGTCACTAAATTCACTTAAGCTGAGCGGAAAAGAAATGAGTTCTTCAAACAGAATCTGAAACATGAAAACTTCAACCTACGGTTAATGACCCTTTGGACTTAAAAGAATTGTTTAGATATCGTTGTATTTACCTTTAGTAGAAACAAAGGAAATAGAATATTTGCAATTAAATATAAAGAAATTTATTTTTAACTTATTCAATCTTTAATTTTGTTATGTTTTCAATTTATAATTTGGCTTGAGATCATATGTGTTGATAAAAAAATTTATCAGTGTTTAGGAAGACACGCGTGATAGAAGTTCAACTTCATGTGCGTAGTTGAAATTATTTTGACATTTCGGTTTTTTACCCGAAATAATATTCCGTAACATAGAGTAAAGACACCAAGAGTAACGACTTCTCTCAGTACATTTACGACATTTGGCTTGTTGCATATGGACGTTGCATGTTGAAAAGTATTGCTTTAATAATACCAGATAGCGGCAATGGTTCAAAACAACCAACAAGAAAACAACAACGGAATTTCGATTTGTGTGTTAAAATTTCCGTGTTAAAAACAACACAAAGTATGCCAACAATAAAAGACACCAAAAATGTCCAAAATACTTGGAAATTTCACAGTTTTCAACCAAAGCGACACGACAAATTTAAGACAACAATTCTTGTAACTCCACCTGGTTTAAGTCACAGACCTTACCACGAAGAGTGTGAAATGAAACGTCAGATAAGACAGATGGCACCTCTGGATATATGATTACTCCAAAGACGATCAAGAATTAGACAACCAGAAGATGTCCGTAATATGGCAACCCTGGTAAAAGAGAACCAAAAAGTGCCAGTAATTCACTCAAAGGCATTTCTCTCTTGCATCATATTTTGATTATTTTATACTTTTTGCATAGTTTATGTAATTTTACTTCAACATGGTTGGAATTTGTATAGTTATATACAATAACACTATCAAAAAGCTGCTCGTCTATAGAAATATTCAATGGAGAGAGTAAGAGAGAGAGAGAGCAGAGAATGGCTAGGGTTTCACTCGTTTTGTTTGTTTACATTTGAGTGAAGAGAAATTTTGACTGCCTACTTGTACAACGTTTTTGATTACTCTATGGTCTGTAGCATAGAGTAATTCTTATACTAGACTCAACATTTCTCTCAGCGAATTTATGACATTTGGCCTGGTGTGATATGAACGTTGGATATTGAAAATAATTGCTTTACTAATACCAGATAGAGGCAATGGTTCAAAACAACGAACAAAATAACAACAACACCATTTCGCTTTGTGTGTTAAAATTATTGTGATAAATACAACACAAATGTATGTATGCCAACAATAACAGTCAATAAAAAAGTGTAAAACACATTTAAATTTCACAGTTTTTCACCAAAACGACACGACAAATTAAAGTCAGAAGTTATTGTAATTCCACCAGGTGTATGTCACTTTTTGTCAAACATTTCTCTATCACACCGACCGCACCTCGAAGAGTGTGAAACGAAACGTCAGATGAGTCACATATTTTCTCTTTAAAGAATTACTCTATGGTCTGTAGCTTCTATAGGTGTGTGTGTGGGTGAATTTAATGTTTAAATATGCGAATACGTAGTTCCGACGTCTTCGTAGATAACGATTTATTATTTTTGCTCGTGTCTGCCTTCGTTGATATCATTGTCGTCCGTCTTGTACAGTGACTTTGTACAAAAGTATGAGTAGCCAGTAGACTTTCCATATTTTTAAACCCATTTTTTAAAAAAACCTCGGTTTCCGGTTTGTTCGTAAAATCGCGATTTCGAACCCAGGATCTCGGTTTGTTCGAAAAACTATTTTCTTATAAAAGATGTTTTCGGTTTGTAAGTTTGATAAAATCTGGTATTTTTAAAACAAAATTAAATTACTCATGCAGCACTTACAATAAATACCTAATGCGGCGTTTACTCAGACGGAGTTTAAAGCATTAAACTCAGTCTTCAGTTCTACGAGGCGGATCAATGAGTCCGTGACTTTTTGAATGAAACACAGTATATTTTGGAAAAAAAAATTATTTTTCAACATAATCTCCTTTTAGGTCAATTCACTTAGTATAACGTTTCTCCAATTTTGGTATCCCTACCAAAAAAAAGAATTTTTCGAGGTCCACAAAATAGGCATTTGTTTGATCAATAATTTAATCGTTAGAGCTAAATCTCTTTCCACCGAGCCATTTCTTAAGGTTTGGAAATAGGAAATAGTCACTGGGGGCTAAATCCGGAGAATATGGCGGATGAGGTACCAATTCGTGGTCCAATTAAACAACTCACACGATTGCGACGTGACGATTACGTTTATGGGCAATTGAGAGCAAACGCAGCACCCTTCTTGCAGACAGCTTTCTTAAACCCAACTGATCATTTAAAATCGAAACCACACTGCCACATTAAATGCCTAGGGCATCAACAATCTCACGTCCTTTTACCCTTCGATCGGCCAACACCATATCATGGATTTTTTCGACATTTTCGGGTGTATCGACCTCAATTGGCCGTCCAGAACGTGCAGCGTAATTTGTATTTGTGCGACCACAACGAAAGTCAGTACACCACTTTTTTACCATTAAAATCGATGGTGCAGAGTCCCCATAGTATTTATCAAGCTTTTCCTTGGTTTGATTGACGGTTTTTTTTCGCAAAAAATAATGTTTAATGAGCACTCGAAATTCACTTTTTTCCATTTTTAAGAAAATGCACGAGGTTATATGTTTTGAACAGCTGTTAAACGCAAAGTAAATGACGGAACTTGCTCAAAATTTGACAGTAGTCCATTAACAGGTGATACTTGATGGGATCAGTGTTGCATTTCATATAACTACGAGGGAAGTTCGAAAAGTCACGGACTTAGTGATCTGTCCTCTAGCGAAATTCACCACGAAACGGAAAATTTTACTGCGGAGAGTTGCCACCTATCTCTGGCGTACCTTGCATGTATTTCATTAATAATTCCTCTTCGCACTTAATTCTATTTTTATTAATATTTGTTCTGATACTTCTGTTTGTTAAAATTATCGAAATGACAAAATTCTGGTTCTAAACTATCGTGTTGGTACGATAAAACTTTGGCGTAACAACCCTGTAATGGGTTTTTCTTACGATATTTTTGCAACGAGCTGACTTGTATCAAGCAAATGAAAAATGAACTAAATTGTCGGTTCATGAAATTTTCACTATTTGTTATACAAGTACATACTTCTTATGGCAAAGAAAATTTCGCAAGAACTGAATACGGGGCTTGAGGAGGGTTGAAAATGTGAAATCCTGTCCAAAAAAACACGATTGTGCGATAATCCAGTTGTGTGTAAACTTCGTATTAGTTTAGCTACCGTTTCAGATTCTAACGTTATTTAGAATTCGAAATTTCATAACTCCATTTAAAGTTGTCAATCTTGTTCAACTTTTAAATTAAATTTTAAATCATATTCAAGATGTGTTTCACATAAAAGTTAAAATTCACAGTGGAGGGTTGGGTAGAAAAAACTCAACCTAACGAGAATTGTTTCAAACACTTACGAAATCAAGAACAAACATCCACAAATAATACTTAAACAAGAAACATCAACCCATAGAGTAACATACACAGAGCATGCGTCGTAAAAAACCTCCGCCATTGAGTTTGATTTTTATCAATTTTGTTGCCATTAACCAGGTAGTTTCTATGGCACAGCTGATCGAAAAGGTACTAGGGAAATGATGTAGAATGAGAGACCAAAGAAGACATACAGATTATAGAGCATGGAGCAAACTAACTTTAAAAGTGTTTGAACTAATGACAGCTAAATTATGTTTTATGCTGTTTGCATCGAACAAAAATATGAATTCCCTTTTTATTTCTATCTGTATTTTGCCAATCAAAGAGTAAATTGCCAAAGCAACTCGAACTCGATGAAATGGCCTACTACCTCGTCGTAATTAAGAGATCACGAAGAGAGGTATAGAAGAACCTTTTTTCTATTGCTCTGTGTATTAATACATGTTTTTACTGCAGGAGAATCATATTTCGTGTTCTTTTGTTTTGGGTATTGTTTAATGTAATTTTTGCACAGCAACCAAAAGCAACAATGAGCTTTTCAAATCACGCATAAGTAAATCGCTAGTGTGGCACCACCCCCAGAAGCGTACACAACGCCTGGGCTTTTTTGCAGCAGAGCTTTTAAAAGCCCGCGTCAGCAAATCACTACTGTGACCCGAGCTTTGGATGAAGTACAACAAAAAGATACTGCTATTTACACAGAAAAAAATATTTCGTAAATGCAATTAATTTTTTAATTGAAGCTGAGCCAACTATGGAATGTGTGTATGGACTTAAACACAGAAGTTGTAACCTGATTGTTTATTGTACTTTTTGTATTAACAAAATAATAATAATTTTAATTTAATAAGTGATGATTTATCCGACCTTTCGTATTGTATTCGAAAATTAAATTGTTCGAGCGTTTGGTCGTATTTTTAATTAATTTTATTCTTCGATATTAATTAATTGTGTTTATCTTCCTGACGATGCTACCCAAAGGGTAGCGAAATATCGAAGAATAAAATTAATTAAAAATACAACCAAACGCTCGAAGAATTTAATTTTTGAATAATTTTAATTTTAATAAATAATTTATTTTAGTCTTAATTAGAATTTCAGGAATTATTTCAAGAATTATTATTAGTATTAATTGATATAAATTATATAATTATGCATATGTTTATAATATAAATTAAAATAATTGGATAACATTTTTTAAATAATTTTTTTTTTCATTAAATTATTTCTCAATTTGGTTTTCAAAAATTCCACAATTTTGTTTGCATCAAAAGACTTGATGGCAATTTCATGCTATCACGATTAAATTACAACTTTAACCATTCATTAGTCAACCAATGAATAAAGATTTGATGTAACATGACTAAGGGTCATTTCCGGAAAATTATCTTTTCAAAATTATGGATGGACCTCAATGGTTGTTGTTTTTATCACTGTGGGGGTCACTGAACTAATCATCATCATTAACATACAACATACATATAAGGTGATCAATCGTAGAACAAGTCATCATTATAGCCATCATCATCACCACCAACTTTATCAATAGTTGGCCAGACAACTTTATATGATTTTAATTATTTAAATAGTTGTTTGGTAAAGAAATTACAAATTAATGAATAACAAATAATTTGATAATATAATTATTTTGTAGAATTGTTAATGTTCTTTTTCAGTAATGCTGTATTTTCTTGTTTTTTATATTAACCAAGTTGTTAATGGTCTTATAATTGGTTGGAAGTCCGACGACGGCATTCAGTCAATGATCTGAAAAAAAATCTTAAAAGTCCATAGGCAAAAACTTTTATTAATTGTTCTATAGTTTGATTGTTGTTTACTTATATTTGTACTAAACATTACAAAAGGAAAACAAGACATATTTGCAGTCTTCCAAGGAAAAAGCTTTTCATGTCTCATTTTGAAAAGGCTTTATTTGAAAATTTTCAAAATTATTAATTTTTTTGTTTTAACCAATAAATTTGATCTTGGCCTTGAGCTCAGGAATTGTTTATTGTTAATTCGCATAAATCAAATATTTCACAAAACCCCAAAGAGAGAAATCGTTCGGCGTTAAATCGTACGATCTTGGTGGCCAGTGGCCATCGGTATTATGGGAGATTAGTCGGTCTGGAAATCGCTGCTGTAATAAATCGACTGTTTCATATCATATCGTCCAGTTGAGATCACAAGAACTCCGTTATCATGTTCCTAAAAACGAATGTCAGTCACAGTCGTGTACTTTAATTGAGGCAGCCTAAATTAACACACCTCTTAAGAATAGTTAAACTTAACGAGAAGTATTTTCAAACAGTTATGACAGCGAAAACTTTCAAGCTCAATATATAAATACAATGTTTACTAAAAAACGTCAATATTCAAAACTACCAATCTCATGGTACCCGTTGTTTCTGTTTTGTATCAACCCACATACGAGTAGCTACATGCTTTTTGATGAAATATTTGTGTTTGGATGTTTCTCATTGTGCTAAGTGTTTGTAACAATGCTCATTCCGTTGAGTTTTATTAACCCTTATAAGGTGCTTTCAAACCACCCAAAATTCTTGAGGAGGAGGGAGATGTTAAAATATTCTAATTGGTATAGAAATTACTTGATTTCCAAAAATCTAGCAAATTCAATTAAATTTCACAATATTCTCAATACCCTTTTTTTTAAGAAAAAAAAAGAAAAATGTTCTAAAATCTAGTAGAATTTAGAATAGAAAATAGAATTTACGAAACAACATTTAAAATTTTTTATAGTTGAAATAATTGACAATTCAGTTAAGCACATTCACACTGGCATGACTAGTTTCGAACTCCGCGATAAATTCAGCACCAGATGCCTAAATACTGTGGCTGAATTGATACGTGCCATTGGCAGATCATCAATCGTATGTGTACAAGGTGGGGCAAGAGTAATCACCCAATTATCGTTTGGTGTAACTTTTTTTCAATGAGAAACTTTGGTTCTGCTTGTGAAATTTGCTTATTTATTCCATTAGAATTTATTCCATCAAGTTGAAAAAATTACATCGGCCAAGTGACCGCCGCTAGAGTTGATGACGGTTCGTTTTTAGGCATTTTCCATCACTCTTGCCAGATCTCGCATTCTTGGCGAATATTCTCCTTAAGGGCTTCAAAAGTCCCAGGCTTGTTGACGTAAACCCGCGACTTCAAAAACACCCATAAAAAGAAGTCTGGAACGGTTATTTAGAACGAATCTCCAAAACGAGAGATTACGCGACCCAGAAATGCTTCCTTCAGAAAGTCGGTTGCACCATTGAGGAATATAAAATTCGGTAATCATGGCTCATGGGGTTCTCAAAAAAATGGCCGATGACTCCTCCAACATAAACAGCACACCACGCAGAAACTTTGAGCGGATGTTATGGTTCTTCGTGGATGGTACACGGATTTTCGGTGCCCCAGAAACGATTATTTTGTTTATTCACGTAAACGCTAAGATGGAAATGAGCCTCATCGCTGATGATAATTTTCAATGAAAAATCGTCCACTTCTTCGTTGAGATTCAGGATGGTTTGAGGTTACATGCTTTTGGCGGTCAACAGCTATGTAACAGCTGATGCACTGTCTGCACTTTGTAAGGGAACAACTTCAAATCCTTCACAAAAATACTGCGCAAATCTTTCACAAAAATACTGCGTCGTCTGGTCGATGTTCCGGGCTCCTCTTCGACATCTTTGGCAGCAGCATCGATATTGTCAGCAGAACGGCTGCTCCGGTGGTGGCCAGCCTTGGGAAGATTTCGTGTTGTCCCAGTCTCTTCAAGGCGAGTGGTCAAACGTCGTTGTTCAGTTGGTGTCGGACGGCCAGGAAATCTGCAACGAAATTCACGCTGCGTCAACACAACCGACGAATTGTTGCGCAAAAAAATGGAAACAATTATTCCGGTTCTTTCAGTGCAAACCGATTGATGGCTTGTCGATGCGAATTTTCAAGAGTTTTCGTATAAATAGCCACAATCAAATGGGGGAGGCCACACTAGCGTCTTTCCATTGCGCGTTTTTAGGGTTGGTTCAAACCAGCGTTTTGATAATGTTTGAAACCTTCGTACACAATGAAATGCGGGAACTCTAGCGTTATTTTTTTTTTGTCTCATGTTGTTTTGCGTTTTCAACTGTAACGCGCGTCTTAGAAAAGCCGTGTTGCCCTTCTACAACGAGCGCAATTTTAAAAGCTCTCTCGCAATCTCATCGTGTGTGAAGTTAGTTTGTTAATGATTAACTATTTGAAGAGAATCATACGCCAATGTGTTTGATGCAAACTGAAATACAACCCTGATCAGGCACATTAACAAATTTACAAAAATATGTCCAAGTCTGGCAACCTCTCAGATTTTCTTCAATTTATTTCATTCTATGCCCAGACTAACCGTAAGGTATGTGACCCGTGCTTTTTTGCCGTTGACTGGACTAAATAGGATGGTGAGTCAGGGCCTTGACATATATTTGTTCTGTAGCAGGAGAATTTTTGGTACAGTATTTTTGTCTTCCCACCACCTATAAATTAAGCACAGTCTGCTCTTCACATTAAACACTGTGCCAAAAGCAACGTAACACATCGCCAGAGTGACACCACAGAAGCGTCCACCATGTTGAGCTTTTTTTGACAACAGTGTTTTAAAAACGCACGTCCCCAAAACGTTAGTGTCTGCCAAGACTAAAGCCCCGTATTCAATTCATGCGAAACTTTCGTAAGTAATTTTTAAGAAAAAATATTTCTAAACTTTCAATCACATTTCATAATTTTCAAGGCCTTAGTTCCGGCCAAACCAGCGTTTGTTGACACGCGTTTTTAAAAGCTCTGGTGCCAATAAAAGCTTAACGTCATGTACGCTTCAGGGATGCCGCAGAAAGTTTGAAATAAAAATCTGCTGACCGCCATTTTCGGAGTTATGGGCCATCAAAGTTCAGATATACGGGAGGGTATTTGTTTAAGAAACGATTTTGCGAAAATTTGTTTTAAAAAAATCACGCGTTTTACTGTTGTCTTTGATATTTTTTGCTTAAACTGGAGCTGGCGTATTGAGCTTTAAAAGTGACCTTTTGCATAACGGCAGCAGAACTCATTCTTATTCTTTTAGAAGAGTACAGTTTTTTTAAATCATACTCAAGATACTCGATTTCCTCTAAGAGCTCTATAAACTTTAAGGGAGAGTTTCATAATCGATATTTCAAAGCTTAATTAAAAATCTTAAACGACATTTTCATATTAAATGACAAATTTTTCAAAGTTTACGCTTAACACAAATTTTAAAGCTTTAAGGGCGAGTTTCAGACTCGTCATTTAAAAGCTCAATTTAAAAGCTCCCCGAAATTTTTCATATTAAATCAAAGTACAAGTACAATTATAGGGAGAATTTTCAACTGTGAAACTGGCCATAAGTTTTCCCAAAAAAATCTAACAGTTACAAAGCTTAAGTAGTGCTACACATTATTGAACTTTTAAGCTCAGTTCCACATTTGTTCAACTTAAATGAACTTTAAATGTGCGTTAATCATTATTTCAATGCATTTTAACTATTGAGCTTTTAAAGTGACCTTTTTTGTGACGACAGCGCAACACGCCCTTATGCTTTATAAGCAAGACAGTCTTCAAAATTCTACTCAAAATCTTTGATTTCCTCTAATCTGGCGTTTACACGAGACAGTTTTTCGGACACAATAGCAACACAATAGTTGTGAGAAACTCTCCCCAATGCCTTCATGGGATGTAATGGGAAACGGTTTTTTTAATAGTAACACCTTCACACTTTTTTACTAATACACCCACACTCTCTTATTGGCTTCGTCACTGTCTCTGATTTTCGAAGACAGTAAATTCGGCAAATCATTTGATGTAAGCCGGCAAATCATCGAAGTTTCGTGGTTATTTTGCGAAAAACTGAAATATGTATAACGAAAAAGACCGCACAATTTGGAAAAATTTATTTTTATTTGGAGTTTCTCTTCTTTCACAACTAATATATATTCTCAATTGCCTTGTCTCGTGTAAACGTTGGGTAAAAAGCTGTAAAAGCTTTAAGGGCGAGTTTCAAAATCATCATTTAAAAGCTCCTTTTTAAAATTCACAATAATTTTCATACTAAAACACATGTAAATGACAAACACCGGTAATTTAATGTGCATTTACGTGCAGAATAGAATTTAAATGTCACTAGTGAAACTGAGCTTTAGTTTGGAAAGCTTTACAATACTTCTTCAATTGTTCTTTAAATCTCAAATTGTTCTTAAAATCTTTGAATACAACTACGTTTTATAACTCTCTGTGGACACCACTTAGCACCAGCAGCTAATTCATGTTACCAATACACAACCGTTATTTATGGGTCATGATCAAAAGTAGCTCGAAGTCAAAAACCAATCATACCCTCATGTCGCGGAGCGCCGGTTCAGTAGCTGGTTGTTGCCATCATGCTAATTAGAGCCATTAATATTAATAAAATTCCAAAAATGTCGGAGACTTTAATTAACAAATAGGTGCAAAATTTATACAAGATATTTCACGAAACCATAACGGCAATAAAAATGATATTCAAAAAACTAAAAAAAAAAGAAATAAATAAAGATACCAAAACATGCAATGTTGTGATACTCGTACAACAGGTATATTTCTTAAATGAGGGGGGAAAAGGTCAAAGAACTTATGACAGAGTCACCACCAAAAATTAAGTGGGTAACGCCAACAACGCCTACTCAAATACGTAGTAGTGCACTGCGAGACACGGTTGGAAAAACAATGGTCAGACGTACAAAAACAACGGTAAAATTTGTTAACATGTAATCGAAATATTACGTCTTTACAGGGGAGCCAGAATCTCAATACATCTTGTCCCAGTATTTGGGTAAAGAGTTCACTCAGTCGTTCCAATAATTGAGCCATGAGTTTTACGACTCGTTATTTTAGTGTGAGTGGTGGGGGGCTATGGATTTCAATTGTGTGTGTCTGGGGAAGACGAGGGTTTATGGAATTTTATAATTTGTTTAATCCAATTTAGGTGGATGAGTAACTTCGACTGCATTGCTGTATGATTGTTATGAGAAATAGTATGTGAATTTCAAAAAAAACACAACAAAATAAATAAACAAATGAGATAGATCAATGTACTTAACAACATGTTGTACAGAGTTGCCAGATTAAATTATGATATCTCATTTTATAACTTGTTCACGCTGGGAAATAATTGTTGGATTTGCTTAGAAATCCACACGAAAGTCTTGGGAGTTCACTTTAGTTTTTCTGGATATGATTGAAAGTCAAGGCGCATTGAAGAGGTGGTGTTACTACGCCAACAAACACAACAATATTCATTGTGTTTTGTCTGGTAGTTTTTACAATCAAATTCACTACAAATTTATATCAAGAATAAAAGTAAACAAAAGAGTACAAAAATAAAATACATTTGTATTTGAGAAACAAAAATTACCTAAGAAATGCAAAGAAAATAAACCGACTGTTCTAGTGATGCCAGGACTTCAACACGACTTGATTGAAATGGTTGTATACAGAGGTACTTTTAATGCGTATAAGTAAAACAGGGTTGCATAAAGTAAATGAAGCATTTTTTCTTAATTCTCGGACAACAAAGAAACAATATGCGCAAATATGCAAAATCTATGGGAAATTCTTAGTTTCCGCTTAAAATCAACAAAAGTGGAAAAACCAAGAAACTTCCACAGACTTTTTAAAAATTACAAAGCGTTCAAACACCTGGCATCATTTGAAGTCTAACATGAGTACAGACTATGTACATAAGATATGTATGATATAAATGCGATAAACGTTTCTTTTGTACAACATCGTAAAATAAACCGATAAATTTATCGAACTCTCTTAATTGTTGAGATATCGGAAATTTAATTTAAAAATGATCTAAATATAGCAAGTTAAGCGAACCACACACTTGTCATTCTTGAGCATGAGCTTGGTCGATAACCTTTTATCTGACTGATAAATTTGAAAAAATATTACTAAAAAATGTTGTGAACATAATAGTGATGCTAACAACTTCGATTACATTCTTATTTGGTATCAAGAAGGGCGGTAAACCAATGATAAACAGCAACGATAGCTGATGTTCGTGCTCATGAATGACAAGTCTGTGATTCGCTTTAATTTTTTTATAAAATTAAAAAAAAATAAATACTATTTTTCGACAACTCGCTTAGTGATCGTAGAAACATCGACAACTAATTTAGTGATGGAAAGTCAAAAGTTTAAGTTAAAAATATTTATAAAACTAGTTGAATAACAACATCATTTAAATGTTCAACTAAAACGCTCACAGAAAATTTGCAGATCAACTGGCATTTAAATGACAGGCGTAGGGCATTTAAAGTTCAATTAAGTGGAGAATTTGCAAGATTTAAGCTTTTAACAAATATACTATATACTATTCGATTACATGTTAAGCTCGGGACACACCAGCGGTTTGTTGACGTGTGTTTTCAAGCGCTTATGTACAAGTATGCCCAACCAAATGGGGGAAGCTACACCAGCGTTTTTTCGTCGCGAGTATTGTGTTTCGTCTTATTCAAGCGGTTTTGCAGAAGTATCACAATCAAATATGGGAGGCTACACCAGCGATTTTTGCCGCGCGTTTTTTGGTTTTTCAACTGAAAACCCGTCGTGGAGTGTCTATAACGAGTGCGCTATTAAAAGCTCTGTCTCTCTATCTCATCGTGTGTGTTTGTTTTATTAGTGAAGTTAGCTGAAGACTTTTTTGTACCAAAAACGCCAAGAGCTTGTCAAATAGCTCGTAATAAATCGTTAGATAACACTCCAGAAGAGTACACGACGTTGAATTTGTTTTTCTCAGCAGAGCTTGTAAACACGTGCTTCAACAACATTTGATTTTGTATACTTCTACGAAAGCTCTTGAAAATGCGCGTTCGTTAACAACACGATAGTTGGCCCGAGCCTTAAAAGTCGTCAAAAAATAAACACCTGCAGATGTTTTAAAAAGGCGCGTTGTAGATACTCAACATCGGATTTTTTCTACGACGCGCGTTGCAGTTAAAAACGCTAGTGTGGCGTCTCTCATTTGGTTGTGATTATATCGACGAAAGCTCTTGAAAGCGCTCGTCATAGAATAACATATACATAGATAAACTTATTCTCTCATCTGGCGTTTCATTTCACACTCTTCATCATAGGTTTGTGGAAATGAGAGCAATTAAATTTAAAATTAACTTACACCAGGTGGAGTTACAAAATATGTTCACTGAACTTTTTCATGTAGTTTTGGTGTAGAACTAAAAAATTTAAATGTATTTTGCACTTTTTTGTTGACTTTTATCGTTGGTATACATTTGTATTGTATTTAACACAACTAGTTTGCCACAAACTCACGAAATTCGGTTGTTGTTCGTTTGTTGATCGTTGTATACTATTGCCACTATCTAGTATTATTGAACCCATATTTTCCACCATCCAATGTTTACTTTCCACCGTACCTATGACGTTTAATTTATTGAGCGAATAAAAGCTTCTATGGTATGTGTTATTCTATGATTCCATGATGCCATGATAGAATTATACCACGTGATAGCAGGAGGATTTGTATTCTTTAGTATCATAAAATTCTTACAAAGTCAGTAATTGTTTCTATTTCTTTCTGCCTTTATTTCTAAAACTAAATTTTATTTAATTAACGAAATTTTTATGTGTAATTTATTTGGAATTTCTTGAAATTTCGTAAGTATTTACAAAATAAAGAAAGTAAAATAGCTGTTCTTATAACACAACCTCTTATATCAATCATGTTGTATGTATCATATATAAAGACAAATAATAGATACAAACTATTTTCACTAGGTGTTACCGTGTGCAGCTGTCATTTTCACTGACGTTTAGCATAATTCTCACTGGCATTTATTCAATACTATCATAGAATAACACATACTATAGAAGAACTTATTCTCTCATCTGACGTTTCATTTCACACTCTCTCGGTAGGTCTGTGGAAATGTTTACATACACCAGGTGGAGTTACAAAATATGTTCACTTAACTATTTCCTGTCGTTTTGGTGTAGAACTGAAAAATTTAAATGTATTTTGCACTTTTTTGTTGACTTTTAACGTTGGTATTCATTTTTATTGTATTTAACACAACTAGTTTGCCACAAAAACACGAAATTCGGGTGTAGTTCCTTTGTGGATCGCTGTATACTATTGCCACCATCTGGTATTATTGAACCCATATTTTCCACCCTCCACTGTGTAATTTCCATCGTACCTATGACGTTTAATTTATTGAGCGAATAAAACCTTCTACGTATGTGTTATTCTATGAATACTATGGGAATTTTTTTCAACGAAAAATGTACACAGGGGACACTAAAAACATTTAGACATATTAGTTTACAACTGCCTGTAACAAAAACTGTGGGAGTGTATTCTATGGGAGTTGTGTGTGTTTTGAAAACGAATTTCAAGTTTTAGCTTCTTACCGGGAATAGCATCATCGTCCAGAGAATATACATACTTCTCCTGAAAAGTATCTTCACAAAACTTGTGGCTTTTTAAAACGGTTCCGAGATTCAGTCTAAAAATTGTACACCATAGTTATATCCTTTCCTCATCCTGTGGGAAACCCTATAAGTGCTTAAATTCTTTTCAAACATGTCCTGGTCATAATTGTAGGAATTTAAAATATTTTTCTTTCTTGTACCTTTTCTTTTGAAATTAAATTTAAATTGCTACATTTTATTAACTGTCATATACACATGTCTTTTTTAAGTTTTTTGGGAACAAAACAGAACCGTTTGTTGTTTTCAACGCCACCTACAAAATTACCCATCGCACTAAAAATGTTCCTCTATTTGTGCTTCATCTATTTATTTCCTTTATCTATGGTATGTATTATCATTAATGTACGTGTTCAGTGAAGTTCGTTTCCTTTACATTCCCATTTTCTGTTCACACAGTCTCATACTGAATGTGCGAATACAACTCTGCTGTTGAAATGATTTGTGACATGATAATAACGTTAACAAGGTAAATTTACTCGATCTTGAGTTTGATTAGCCGACTATCGAGTCGAGCTGAAAAATCGAACGCATGTAAACGTCCTATTAGCTAAAACCTTGTTCTCTAATCTATGCCGTTTATGTCGCATTTAGACCGCCGTTTATCGCGTCAGGTTAGCGATATCTCGGGGATCACACACGGCAATTTAACTTGCGCAAGTCTGGAGTTTATAAGAGAGAGAGAGGAGAAGAGCTTATCCTTGTTTCAAGTGGTAACTCCGCGCTTAGACCAACTCCGCGCCGAGACAAAATTATTGAAGACGGCGTCACAACAGAAAAGTTAAATTGTGGCTATTGATTTTGCCAGTTTTGTACAAATTTGGGATGTTTTTGAACCACCTGAACCTTCGGTCAAATCGGGTCAGTCGATAAAATCGGTTCACATTTTAAACCAATAAGAGCCAATTATATCGGCGGCGGCGTGAACTACAATAAATTTTTGGTGGCGGCGATGCGTCGGAAAATTTTCGATCTGCTTCCGTCTGTATGTACATGATAACTTGGGTTCGATCCCTGCTCTGACCACCTTACAGTTCTTTTAACCACCTTGCAGTTCTTGACTGCGGCACTAACAAGTATTTAGCCAGGAAAAAGCTTCTCGCACAGCTCACTGGTTGTGAGAAGCTCATCCCAATCCATTCATGGTAAGGGTGGCATTCGTGGCAAACTTATAATTGATTCTATTTACAGCTCCTTAATGAACTTTTTCAAATGGGGCATTTAAAATCGATATTTAAAAACTCAATGCGAAAACTCACAAAAAAATCATATTAAATGACATTTAAATGGCAATCCTTCGATTGTGAAGAATGACCACCTTTAAGCCCTGTGTTTAGTTTTTACGAAATTTTCGTCACCGAAAATTTCGCTCACTTTTCAGTTACTTGGTACTCAGCTCTTTGCGATAATTTCGTCGGCAAAACCAAATACAGGGTTGTTACGCTAAACTTATTTCGTACGAAAACAATTGTTTGCTAATTGTTTGGGACCGGAATTTTAACACTTCGATTATTTTAGTAAACAAAATAAAATGGAGTGCAAATATGAATTATTAATGAAATATTTGCAAGGTAAATTAGAGATATGTGGTAACTCTATATAACAAAATTTTCCGTTTAGAGATAAATGACAAAATTTCTTACGAAAATTTCACCAGAACAGAATACGGGGCTTTAAGTGGAGAATGACTGCCTTTAGGTGGAGAATCGTCACATAAGAAACTTATCCTAAAACAGTGAATTTTGTAAAATATACCTATCTAGGATAGATTTAGTTGCTTTTATGATATTCGCTTCCCTTCTGCTGCCAAACAAAACAAATCGACACAACAATCTGGTAACTCTCGAGACTGAGTTTTAATTGCATCTGAGTTAATCGAATGAAACCACTAAAACAAAAACAAAACAACAATACCAGCAGTTTATGGCATAACATTGGCAATTATGTATGTCTGGGTCCACCATATAGCCAAGTGGCAGCAAAAACAACAACAATGCCACCTTAAGATTAAGCAACAAAATTTCATTGTCAAGGTAAAAACAATTTTGTAGCTGGGTGCTGCTGCTGTCTGTTGCTGTTGCCGGTAGCTGGTCATGCGGAAAGCTTCTTATATGTAAGAAAGAAACCGAAAATCAAAACAAATCCGGCAAAAGAAAAACTTTGAGAGAAAAAACTAAAATTTTCAAAATTAAATTAACAACAACCGTTATAAATTTGTAAATAATTATTCTTTTTGGCCTTAGAAATAAAATATTATTTTTCTTCAAAAATAGTGAACTCGAATCCCCGTAGCGGATTTGTCGTTGATCAATAACAAAAATTACCAACTCCAAATTCTTAATTCGCTCTAATTTTTTGTATATAATTTAAGTGTAGAAACGAAGTATAAATTGAAGGAAATAACATCAAATCTAAACAACCCATTACCTACTATTGCAGAGTAATGCAGAAGAGAGGAGTTTGCGCTTACCTGCTATGTATAAAAAACAGTTTCCCATTATATCCCATTAAGGGATTGTGGATAGCTTGCGCTTTCTAGTTTTATAGTCGCCGATTTCGACGTACTGTTTTACACCGGTTTCGAACGGTATTTGCCGTCTTCGTACCGGCTTATATGTCTAATGGAAACAGTGGAGAAATGTTGAAAATTACCGAAGACAGAGGTGAACTCAATGATAGGTAGTCATGATCAGGAAGTTCAACGGTTGATTCAATAGAACATCTAGTTTGTGGTTCCACAAGGATCGGTCATTGACACTGTTCTTTGGGAAATTATGGAATTAAGATGGTGTCCTAGTGTTGCAAATTCCAAGTGGGGCTTCGATTGTGGGTTTGGGGGCGAAAAACATCGCTCAAGTGGAAATGATCGCGAACGAAGTTGTTGCGCAAGTGAAAACTTGGCTAGATGCAGCAGAACTGGAGCTGGCAGGACATATGTATGACGAAGGCGGTCTTGCTTAGCAGTCGCAACCAAATTAGCACATGTGGTACACTGATCAGCCGCTATCAAATATCTTGCTGTCATAGTAGCCCGCCATCTAAACTGAAAACGGCACGTGCATTATGAGGCAGAAAAATCACCCGAGATCTTGAATTCCCTGGCATCGATCAACAAATTGGGGGCCTCAAGTCTGCACGGAGGGCTCTGATATCAACAGTGGTGAAAATGATTATGATGTATGCTAGCCCTATATGGGGCAAAGCTCTCGCAGTGAATGCAAGCTATAAACAGTTGGCGACAACATATTACCTAGCCGCACTGAGGCTAATATGCGGCTTCAAAATGGATGTACAAGTAGAGCAGAAAAATCCGGCGCAATTTGGCAACCCTAGAAGAATTCACTCAAACGCATTTCTTTCCCGCGTCATAACTTGATTATTTCATACTTTTACAAAGGCGATCTAGAATTAGACGACCAGAAGATGTGCGCAATTTGGCAACCCTGGTAAAAGATAACCAAAAAGTACTAGAAATGTACTCAAAGGCATTTCTCTCACGCGTCATATCTTGATTATTTCATATTTTTTACATACTTTATGTAATTTTATTTAAATATGGTTAAAATTTCTATAGTTAGATACAATAACATCATCAGACAACTGCTCGTGTATTGAAATATTCAAGAAAGAGGGTACGAGAGAGAGAGGAGAAAAACGACGTGCTTCATTCGTTTTCTTTGTTGGCTTTATGGCGGCTTACAGACCATCTCGGTGGAAACAACGCTAGAGGTCGCTGGTGATATGCCAATCGATATTAAAGGAGATGAGGCGTGTATATAATAGACACCACGAAAATGCAACGCTACGGAAAGAAGTGAAAAGCCAATGAATTCGATGACAATATGGCAAATCCCCTGCTGCTAGAGCTAGATCGACGTTTTCTCCCATCCCCAATATATCAGACTGGACGCAGTTGTAGTACGGAGAGTAAACTACTACTTGACAAAGTTTTTAACTGGGCACGGTTGTTTCAGAAAATATACCAAGCTTACCTAATGCATGCCCGGCCTGTGTAGTTCAGGAGGAAGATTTTGAACAGGTTGTGTTTAAATGTAGCAGGCTGGTAGAATATGTTGCTTAGTACAGATGGATGGAACGACCTTGAACAGTTTATCGCGACCGTCCTGATGGATGTTTCTCAATTAGAGAGGGAAAGAGTGGATCAAAATGGCACTGATGTCCATTGAGATACCCATGAGGTGATCGATTAAATTTGGCACGTTGCGCTATGAGTAATGCCTAAAAAAATGCTTTCCCATTACATCCCATTAAGGAATTGGGGAGAGCTTCTCCCAACCAGTGAGATGTGCGCTTTTCCAGTTTTATACTCACTGATTGGGACCTACAGTTTTACACCGGATCCGAACGGTATTTTGAGAAGCTGTTTCATGGCTAAATACTCGATAGTGTCGCCGTCACTATGCGAGGTGACCACCGTCGAAAGAAATGTTCAGGTGGTCAGAGCAGGGGTCGAACCAGAATCTCATGTACAAGAGGCGCGCACACTAACCGTTGCACCACCGAGGGCCATAATGAGTAATGCCTACTAATAATAATATATATTTATAATAAAATCGTGGATTTTTGTGAAATTATTGTTAAAATTTTTTTTGGTGACAAAATTTTGTTTGAACAACAAGGTATTTGAGAAGAAAATATTGCCTTTAAAACAAAGATTTTATAAAAAAAACTCAACCAAAATTTTTTACAGCAAAAATTTCTCAAACAAAACTTTTTATAACAAAGATTTTTCTAAGAGTTTGACAACAAAGATTTCTATAAGAAAAGTTTGACAACATAGATTTATATAAGAAAACTTTAACAACAAAGATTTCTAGAAGAGTTTGACAACAAATATTTCCATAAGAAGAGTTTGACAACCAAAATTTTTATAAAAAACTTTGACAACAAAATATTTCTATAAGTAAACTTCGGCAACAAAAATTTCTATAACAAGAGTTTAACAACAAAGATTTCTATAAGAAAACTTTGGCAACACAGATTTTTATAAGAAAACTTTGACGACAAAGATTTTTATAAGACAACTTTAACAACAAAGATTTCTATGAAACAAAACTTTAACAACAATGATTTCTATGAGATAACATTGACAACAAAGATTTCTATTAGAACCCTTGGACAACAACGTTTTCTAAAAGAAACTGCTGGCGTCAAAGTTTTCTAAAAAATAACTTTTGCAACAATGATTTTTCAAAGAAGCTTTCGACATAAAAGTTTTCTAAACGCCGCCACACGTCAAATTCAGAAAACTCTGCCGCCGAATACGATGAAACGGTCCAGCCGCCCACAAATTGAGGTCGGCTTTGAACCTTATCGGGAAGATGAGTGTTATCATTTAGAGTAAACGTGGTGTGAAAAGGGTTCATCTTTAAACGATTGCATTGATCTGTCGTCCATAGGGAACGTAGGGCGCGAATAGAACCTTAAAACAAATCTGAACAATTTGGCAAGCATTATTCAGGCGTCGGTCTTGTTATGGTGGAATTGCAAACTAAATTAAACATAAATCACGTGCTAGCTATCAAAATGGCTGATATTGCAAACAGGGTTGCCAACTTAAAGCTGTATACCTTTAAAACCTCATATCTGTTTCATTGTTACCATAGTAAAATAACCAAGTAGTAGCAGTAGACGTTGTTGTCGTTGTAGGCAGCAACAACAGGCATTTTGTTTTTGTTTCAATCGCTTAAGATGACAATCTATACACGTAGGTATACCAACAACACAGGAGTACAAAAACAAAGTACATATGAGTTTGACAGATGAAGCGATCAACCACAATGAAAAAATTTAAAACAGCTGTTCTAACGAGTTTACCGGCCTTATTTTACCATGATTGTTACAAACAAATTCAGAGGTTAGTGCTGCATTACCGGTTACTTTATTTGGAGTTGGTGTTTTTAGTAATATACGACAAATCCGATACTGGGTAGGTTCGCTTTTCTTCAATGATCATTTCTCAATAGTCGCTGAGAGAGATTTCCACCACTCTTTGGTACTCTATTGTCTGTTGCAGTGTTTGAGTGGGTCCACTTAAAAATACATTAAATTAAGATTAAAATCTTTTGGGTTTAACTTGAAACAAACAACCAACACATTTTGTACTCTCCTGCATGTTTTGTGTTTTTTTTTTCGTTTTGAAAAGAACTTTAAACTTCAAGAAGCTTTAACACCAGAACTACACATCAAACTTCTTAAGAATCTTAACAAGTTTGGCGGGAGAATGTGTTAATCAAAAAGAAAAAAAAGAGTCCAACACTTGTTCTTGTTCTTTGGCGGTTAATTGTTTGATTTATTTTTTTCGGGAGTTTCTTCTTTTACTTTTTGTTTCCTCTTTTTGTCCGTGCGAGCATCTGTCTGTCTGCCTGTTCGTTTTTTCAAGTTTAACAAACTTTCCAAAATATCTTTATTTGGTGCTTCCCATTTCGAAAGGGAATTCCAAAAGTGTATGGGATGTGTTTTTGTGTTGTCTCTTCGTTTTCAAACTGTTTAAATTGAATGTGGAACATCTTTATACATACAATTCAATATTTGTTGTATTGAAAGAATTTCGAACTTTTGAAAATATTTCTGACAGATTCTTTGGCTTTGCCTTTGTCTTCCTGTCCTTTTCACAAATCTGGTTTTATTGTTTAAATTATTATTAATGATTTGGTGTCTGTGATTTGGTTTATTTTGTCACTTGTTTGCCATAAACAATCGTTTCGTTTTCAATTTGTTGCTTTTAATTACGGTTCTGATGAGAAAAGATGAGATTTCAAAAGGCTGTTCTTTCCAATAATTTATCATTTCGTACAATTTTGACAGAGATCCTTAACTCTTTTTGTGTAAATAAAATAACGTTAAACAATATGAAAACATTATTAAACAATGTAAACAAATCTTGTTTCAAAATGTTTGTACTTAAAGAATGATGTGAAGTTTTGGGTAAACTAACCCACCCATAGAATAACACATACATAGATAAACTTATTCTCTCATCTGACGTTTCATTTCACACTCTTCATCGTAGGTTTGTGGAAATGAGAGCAATTAAATTTAAAATTACCTTACACCAGGTGGAGTTACAAAATATTTTCACTTAACTTTTTCATGTAGTTTTGGTGTAGAACTGAAAAATTTAAATATATTTTGCACTTTTTGTTTACTTTTATCGTTGGTATACATTTGTATTGTATTTAGCACAACTAGTTTGCCACAAAAACACGAAATTCGGTTGTTGTTCCTTCATCCAATGTTTACTTTCCATCGTACCTATGACGTTTAATTTATTGAGTGAATAAAAGCTTCTATGGTATGTGTTATTCTATGATCCCACCACGCACCGTGAAAGATTTTGAAAATTATATATTGTTTGGTTAATGAAAATTAAAGAAAACACAGAAAATGTTTAAAAGTGAATGAAATATTTCATCATTTCCCTTGCGGGAGTTTTTATTCGGTCTAAATTTATACAAGCTCAAGACCTTGTTAATAATATATGTAAAGCTTTTCCGCAAGTCAAATGTTGAAAGATGACGAAGATCATCGCGAGCTTGAAACAGGAATATTGTTGATGGCAACCCTCTATTTTGTGGGATTGTAATGACAAAACCATAGAATAACACATACTATAGAAGAACTTATTCTCTCATCTGACGTTTCATTTCACACTCTCTCGGTAGGTCTGTGGAAATGTTTACATACACCAGGTGGAGTTACAAAATATGTTCACTTAACTATTTCCTGTCGTTTTGGTGTAGAACTGAAAAATTTAAATGTATTTTGCACTTTTTTGTTGACTTTTAACGTTGGTATTCATTTGTATTGTATTTAACACAACTAGTTTGCCACAAAAACACGAAATTCGGTTGTAGTTCCTTTGTGGATCGCTGTATACTATTGCCACAATCTGGTATTATTGAACCCATATTTTCCACCCTCCACTGTGTAATTTCCATCGTACCTATGACGTTTAATATATTGAGCGAATAAAACCTTCTACGTATGTGTTATTCTATGGACAAAACAAACACAAATCATGCCTGTTTAAAACCAATGGTTTTTCGACATGATAAAAAGTATTGTGCATGAAGGTGTTCCAATGTTAGTGCTTGGTATTCTTGAAACATGTGTATAAAGGAATTCTCATTAATATGATGAGTGTTTCTAGATATATATTTTTGATGAATTCACCGAAAACATACCAAAAACGTCTGCTGATGAAGGAAGATCTTGGCAAGATCCGAAATAGCTATACAGGCAGCCTTGGTATCATTGGAACATTTTTATGCTCGACTTTTTTGAAAGTAAAATAAAGCTAATAAATAAGCTTTATATTATTTAAAAAGGTCTTGAAATTTAGAAAATTTTAAGTGAATGAAATATTTATTTGGTTCAATAAATCAATGCCTTTCATTTTCTTTTTAAAGATTATTTCTTGCAACTGTTAATCACTCCTATGCTTCACGTGGTCCATTCTGAAAGTCCAATTTTGACACACTTTTTCTACAATTTCGGCTGGTATCTCTCCAATGACACGTGTAATGCAGCAATCATGGTTGGTTTGTCCCTATAGATGAGATACTTCAGGTGTCTCAAAACATAATATAGTGGGGTCAAATCGCACGAACGAGGTGAACACAAAAAGGCGCCAGAACGTGAGATTAATTGCTCATCAAACTCGCCTCTCAGTCGGCACCGTCCTGTTGAAACCACATGTCAACCAAGTTCAACCCTTCCATATTGGGCAAAAAAAAGTCCGTGGTCGTCGAACGGTGCCTTGTTCCATTGACCGTAATTTTGAGTCTTTGAAGAAGTACGACCCATTGTGACGCCGGCCCACAAACCTTATCAAACAGTGCATTCCTCAGGCTGCGTTGACACCTCTTGGACAGCCTCTGGCTGCTCTTCGGGCCAAATTCGGCAATTCTGTTTATGACCGATTGAGCTAATACCGAAAGCAGGATTTCCTTTCGGGGACGCCCAAGTTGAAATTTAGGTTGGCAAATAGTACTACATTCAAAAATCACCACTTAAGGAAATAATATCGAGGGGGGGGGGGGGCATACTACAAGGGAAGTTCAAAAAGTCACGGAGCTTTAAAACCAGATCGTATGTTTAACGAATTTTTGGCCAATATTTTTTTCTAAATTTCGTTAGAAAAATTTCTTTAGAAAAATTTAAAACAGCCTAAATTTTAAGGGGTTTTAATTTTTTGTTTTTCGAAAATTCAACCTAGAATTTTAATTTGTCTTGGCAAATTATATCTGGGAACGCAAGAAATTTATGAAAAAATGTTTAATGCTGAAAATACCCATAGAGTAATGATGTATAGAGCTGCGATTGTTCTCATCTGACATTTCCTTTCACACTATTCGTGGTGCGGTCGGTGCGATAGAGAGTTATTTGACTTACACCAGGTGGAATTACAAAAATTGTTGACTTAAAACAAACCATGAAATTTAAACGTATTTTTGACTTTTTGGTTATATTTTTTGTTAGCATATCGCTCCTGTTCCACAAAAGTGTAACAACTCAAAATTTCTAAATTTTCGTTTTTTGCAAGAAAACAACACACTGTGGTCATCTCTACCCACTGTAAAGATTATCTATTATTTTGTCTCCTCTTTCGTCAAAAAAACCGTTATGACTCTCTCTTTGTTTTCAGAATAACTTTTTTAGACTCAACTAAAGAGTAATATTTTTAGTTGTCTCTAAATGTTTAAGCTAATCGGTTTGTTTTTTATCATATAAAGAGTAACATTTTTAACGCAAACAACGCTTTTATTCTTTTTAATGATAATTTCTTACAATAACATATTTTTATCTTGAAATATATCATCAATATTAACGGAAACAGTTTTTCGTCTCTACTGAAAATTTTGAAATTTTGAGTTGTTACACTTTTGTGGAACAGGTGCGATATGTTTGTGCTGTATTTAGACACACATTTTAACGCATAAATCGAAATGCCGTTGCTGATTTGTTGTTGGATGGTTTGAGGCATTATTGCCTCTATCTGGTATTATTAAAACAATACTTTCCAACATCCATCCGCCCATCTGCAACACACCAAATGTCATAAATTTACTGAGGGAGTTGGCGTCTCTATATGTCATTACTCTATGAAAATACCACTCGGAACTGGTATACAATTTTCGATCCCAATCAGTGGGTGTACAATGAGAAAACATACGCCCACTGATTGGAAAAAGCTCTCCACTGTCCCTCCATGAGATGTAATGGGAATATTTTTACATATATTTATGTCAAGATAATCTGTTCGTATATTGTTTATAACAAAATTTGTTTCTAAATTTTATTTTTTTCTTTTCTTTCTAGGTAAGTACCCCCAATATGGATTTTGGATATCAAATCTAAAGTAAAACAAAACGTATGACAGGACAAACTCTAAATAATTGACTGCAACAGGTATTTCAGTATTTGGTATAAATTTGATATCAGCCCAAACTTTCCAACACAACTACTCGAAAAATTTGAGTACTACTACACCAGTGAATCCATAGAGTAATGATGTATAGAGACGCCATTGTTCTCATCTGGTATTTCCTTTCGCACTATTCGTGGTGCGGTCTGTGCGACAGAGAGTTATTTGACGTAGATTGACATAAACCAGGTGGAATTACAAAAATTGTTGACTTAAATTTTTCATGTCGTTTTGATGGAATACTTTGATATTTAAACGTATTTTGGACTTGCTTTTTTTATATTTTATTGTTAGTATATGTTTGTGGTGTATTTACACAAAAATTTTAACGCACAAATCGAAATGCCGTTGCTGAATTATTGTTGAATGTTTTGAGCCATTGCCTCTATCTGGTATTATTAAAGCAATACTTTCCAACATGCAACCGCCCATATGCAACACACTAAATGTCATAAAAAATACTGAGAGAGATGGCATCTCTATACATAATTACTTTATGAGTGAAACTATTATGTTAATGGAACCAGTGACTGAATTTACAAAGGATTTATAGTTTTTTCCTCGAATCCGAACGGTTACGCATAAAAAATCTATATCGTGGTTAATTACTCGATAGTGTTGCTCTTACAAAATTCACCTCTTTTTTAAGGGCGACACATCGTCGAAAGAAGTAAAAGTTCACACCGGGAAATGAACCCATATTCTCATGTGCAAGAGTCAGATATACAAAACATTGTACCACCGACGGGCTTATGAAAGTACGGTTTGTTGGTTGGTTTAAGTGGTTGCTAAAGATACTACTTATATTTAGCATCAATTAAAGTCTTGAGACACCGTTTTGCATACCACTTCACTCCGGACAGTCTAATGTACTGTGTATATATTCTTCCTGTTAATCGGAGATACCTCATTAGATCCCCTAGATCTATCTCGTGTATCTTAGTGAGGTTGTGCAGGAAGGGACGACCCATAGTCTTTAGGTGTCTCTTCATTAGAGCCGGACAACTGCAGAGGAGATTCTGTCTCCAACGGGTGGATTCCCTGGATTCACTCCAAGATTCATTGGACCAGTCGTTAAGTGATTTCAAGGCCCCATTCATGATTTCGTTCAACACGGATGGGAACAAACTAGATACCATTATTACCACGTCATACGCCACGGTTTTTACCCTCATATTGTCCAGTTGTAGTAGTATTTTTTTGATCACGAGTAACAAAAGTAGGGCAGAGATGACTCCATCCTGAGGAGTTCCCCTTTCACTCGCTTTGATGGCTCGCTGTTGCCCATAGAGGCGTTAATAATTCTGCTCTGTAGCATTGTCACTATCCAACTCTTGAGGAATGTTTGCACGCCTAGATCTTCAAGTAATTCTTCTATAGCCGCTGAGCTCACAATATTGAATGCACCCTCTATATCCACGAAGCCCGCGAGGGTATATTGTTTGTGTTCCAAGGACCTCTCAATAGTTCTGACGACTTCGTGCGAGTTTCTTTTATTAGCGTTGTAAGCTCATCTGTCCAGCAAGGCGGATAGGTTTTCTTTGAGCGTGGCTGGGGACATGTCACTTTGAATGCAGTATCCATGGATTTCTCCAACTTGGATACAGCTTTTTCTACCTCATAGTGGTATTAATGTGATGCGCGGAACCCTGTTGAACTTGTCCCAACTAGTTCTCTTGGGATTCCGATAGCATCTGATTGAAGTCGTTCTCGCAGAAATGTTTAACAATATCCAGTTGTGGTCCGAGAAGGATTTCTTTTCGAATGCTGTCCAGTTTTCTAACTCTACTATTCTATTATCTGATATCAGGGTAAGGTCAATGGCATCTGACCACCCAACAAGTACCTCTGTTGCAAATTGTAAGGTTGTTAGTACTAAAAAAGTCTAAAATGTACTCACGTAGTTCCGTGACTTCAGAGCTTCTCCATATGACATGCCTCGCATTGGAGTCGCAGACTATAATGATGGTGTTCAGTGGATGGATAGCGCTCCCCACCTCCCTGGGGGGCGTCACAAAAATGCGCTATGTAGCAGGATGCAATGTACATGATCTTACCTTCTGCCAGCTCTAATTTAGCAACGGTAAAATCTGCTGTGCTAAGCTGGGGGCAGAGAAAAATGTTTAAATTGTTTTTTTGCAATTAGACACGATCTTGGCTGGCCATTGTCCTTTATATAGAGTGTTTTATAACCATTACCACATTGTCTTGTACGTAGGGTTCCTGGATGATGCCTAGGTCTAGATCCTCCTCAACTCCAGACGAATAAACCTTAAGCTCAAAAGGAAGGACCTTTTGGAATTATTTATAACTTCTGCAAAATGGTATACAAATGATTGGAGCCCCACTAAGTGTTACCCTGTGCTTAAGAAATTGCCAAAAAAAAAAAGCACTTGACTTTCATTTGATGTGACACACCTTTTGTTAAACAAGACCCCCCTTCATTTTGTAATCCACATCATAAATCATGTGCATCTTTTTATATTCATAAGGGGAAAATATTTAAAACATTTGGAATTTTTTTTTAATTTATCCTCGAAAATGCCACATTATCATTATTCAACAGTGGCTTAAACTTTTGGGCCATGTTTATTGTTTTCTGTTGTATAAGCTGGAATGTTTAGACAAGAAATTCTTGGTCGCCAACAATTCACTCCGGGGCACTTAACAGAATTCTTTACAATTCTCAAGAAAGATGGAAAAGAAAACCAAGAATGACAAAATTTAATTATATGCAGCTTTTTTCTTCTTTGTTGCTAAACAAAGCTTTCTTCGGAGATCTTTGGAAGCGATGGATGTAAGAAATTCTCCTGGCACCGAGAGTCAATAGTGTCAATGGCTCAAGTTGATGGTGCAACATCACCAGGGGAGTTAAGCTAACGCGCTGCTGCTGTTGACTCTTTAGTTATTGACAATTTGTCAATATTGGTTTATAACACAAGACAACACCTCTTTCTTGATCTGTCTGTCTCTTCCCCCATCTCTCTCTCACTCTCTCGGTCACTCTTTAAGATTAGTCGTGACCATCATCCCATTTGTCTAATATAAAATTCAAAACAATTTTTATTCTCTGTTGGCAATGGTGGTAACATGTCCCATGAGCCACTACCACTCAGTTCCTCTTAAAAAAATTTTAAATTTCAAGAAACAACAAATATCGCCGTTAGAATAGACATCTTGTATACATTTTATTTATGAAAAATTACCCAACATATGGTGTCGACTGTTTTGTTAGGCCACTCAATTTGAAGACTAAGAAGTCTCTAGAAGTATTTCTAGTTGTTCGATTTATAA
Source organism: Phaonia tiefii (assembly GCA_963931995.1). NCBI lineage: Eukaryota > Metazoa > Arthropoda > Insecta > Diptera > Muscidae > Phaonia > Phaonia tiefii. Next base: position 164,457,805 of record OZ008367.1, read on the forward strand.
GTATATTAGTAAAATGTATGATTAATTTACAAAATGAAAAACATAATCGAAATTTCCAAAACAAAACACAAATCTTGACAGACACACAAAAGTCTGTGAACGAGGTCAGTTAGAAAAACCATAAAAGGTGATACATGTCCAAACTTTAGCGCTTTTCGGGTAATTTGTCATATTGACAAAATACTGTCATGCTATTTCGTTTGGGCGTCTTTTTCTTGTAGGGGATTTTTAAAATTCCGTTAACATTTCTATTAGCAGAATCGAACAATAACTCAATTTGAAATCACTTGAAGTTGAAACATCTTTGATCTCACTATGAGGCATCCCACTCACATAGAGGAGCACTGTAGCTGCAAGAATATGTGATTTGTCTAGAACCCTCTACATTTTTTCAGTTATGACATCAAGAAGAACTCAAGTAGTTTGATATGGACATCTGAATGTTGCAGTCAAACAACAAGGAGTTGTATGCGAACTCAAGTAGCCTGTTACAAACTTGTAAATTTTGCATTCATACACTAAAGAGTTGTATGTGAACTCCACAAGTTCGATACGGACTTCTAAATGTTGCATTCAAACAATAAGGAGTTGTATGGCAACTCAAGTAGTCCGATACGAAGTTGTAAATGTTGCATTTACACACTAAAGAGTTGATTGTGATCTTAAGTAGTTTGATGCGAACGTCTAAATAGACACTAAGGAGTTGACACTAAGTTGACACTTTTCAATGCTGCATTCAAACCCTAAGGAGTTGTATGAGATCTCAAGTAGTTTGATACAAACCTGTAAATGTTGCATTAACATACTAAAGAGTTGTATTTGAACTCAACAAGTTTGATACGGACTTGTAAATGTTGCATTCAAACAATAAGCAGCTGTATCAGATCTAGACTTGTGTCGAACTCGTTCACTAGTTCTCGAACTCGTTCTTTTAAGGTGCCCGGATGTTACAATAACGAACATACTCGCCGTATCGAACATGTGCATTATGTTCATGAGGGTGATGTCTGGTCACCCTAAATGAACTCAAGTAGTCCGATACGAAGTTGTACATGTTGCATTTACACACTAAAGAGTTGCATGTGAACTCAACAAGTTTGAGACGGACGTCTAAATGTTGCATTCAAACAATAAGAAGTTGTATGAGATCCTAAATAGTTTGATACAAATTTGAAATTATTGCATTCACACACTAAAGAGTTGTATGTGAACCCAACAAGTTTGATACGGATTTCTAAATATTGCATTCAAACACTAAGCTGCTGTATGAGAACTCAAGTAGTCTGATACGAAGTTGTAAATGTTGTATTTACACACTAAAGAGATGCATATGTACTTAAGTAGTTTGATGCGAACGTATAAATATTGCAAGGGGATACTAAGCGGTAGTATGTGAATTTAAGTGATTTGATACGATATTTTCAATGCTGCATTCAAACACGAAGTGTTATATGTGAAGTCAAGTGCTTTGATGTGGACTTCTAAATGTTGCATTCAAATACGTACTACGAAGTTATCACACTTAAATAGTTGGATACAAACTTGTAAAAGTTGCAGTCACATACTAAACAGTTGCATGTTAACTTAAGTAGTTTGATGTGAACGGCTAAATGTTTGCGTGCAATACTAAGGAGTGGTGTAATTCGAACTTTTCAATGCTGCATTCAAACACTAAGGGTTGCATATGAACGCAAGTAGTTTCTAACGAAAAATTAGATCTAAAGGCGACATTATGAGGCGACATTTAAAAAATTTTCCCATCGCCACTTCAAAGTTTTTCCGTTTTTTTGGGGTTAGAATCGAACACAGAAATCTTGAATTTTCTTACAACTGTATTCTACCTTATGCTTTTATAGCACCAGTGTTCCAGTGTATATTAGACCAGTGTATATTGAGACGTAAGCGATATTAAGCCATTTTATGTGACTCTTCATACAAACTGGTCGACAAAGTACCAGTATTATTGGTATTTTTTGTTATTCCCGCTTAGCTTAAGTTTCAACCACTTTGTCTGAGAAGGTACGCGATTTTAACTGTATCAGCTTAAATTAGGCAGACATATTAGCTTAGCTATGACAAAAACCACATACAAAAAGACAGATTGTTAGCCATTTTATCGGGCAACATTCTCCCCCTTGACTTGATGATAGGGCAGAAAATGCAACATTTTTGCACTATTTGAGCGCAACATTCTCAGAAACGAACACAAAACCTTGAAATAGGGTTGCACTTATTTCACAAACGAACACAAAAAGGCACTTTTAGGACAAAGGGCAAACAAAATTAACATATTTTCTTAAAAACGAAATCGCCATTACTTTTCGTTAGATCCCGAACTGGTTTAATTCCTCTGCTCGGACATAATCACCACATCGGAAATAAAGAATACATTCACAACTGTAATAAGTTTTAAGCGTCGTTGATATTTACCCCAATTTAGAAGTTTTTTCCAGACATTAACCTACAAAACATATAATATCTGCCGCACAAAAATCAGGTGCTTATGGCAATGAAATTCCGAGGCTGCAAAATGGCGGTATATCTGAATATTGTTTTACATGAACTTAAGTAGTTTGATCATAGAGAAAACGATAACAGTTTCCATCAGCTGTTTAACGTTCTCCTGCAGTCATCGAGGTAGTTGGAGATTTCATAATGCTTGACTACCTCTTAGAAGTTGGCCATACAACGAACAGAAATGAAAGAGAATTCGTATCGATGCAACTAGCATCAAATACAACTTAATTCAATCAAAATCTTTTTAAATACATATAATTAACTTTTGTTTATCTTGCTTATACGTCCATCCACATTGCCCTATAGAGTTGGGTAGTTCATGAACTATATAGTTCCATTAGGGCGACCACATCACCCTCACGGACAGAATTCAAATGTACGATATGGCGATTGTTATATCCGGGCACCTTATCGTAAATGAACGTGGTCGAGAACTAGTGATCGAGTTCGACACAAGTCTAGCCATAACGAACATGTACATTATGTATGTGAGAATTAAGTTGCATCCGACTACTTTCAACCGCATCAAACTACTTGAAGTCGCTTCAAACTAGACTTGTGTCGAACTCTAGTTCTCGAACTCGTTCGTTTAAGTGCCCGGTCGTAACGATAACGAACATGCTCGCCGTATCGAACATGTGCCTTATATTCATGAGGGTGATATCAACTCTACTTCAAACTACTTCGAGTTGTATCAAACTTCTTGCGTCAAACTTGTGTCAAAAAAAAACATTTATTAACTTCACCAATTGTAAAACAAAATCGTATCGATCGTAACTTAAATTCATGTCATTCCTTCAATTGAGCAAAATCTGCACAACTCCATCACTTTTATTCAGACCTTATAAATTTCACTGTCGTATTTCCTATTTATGATTTTGGAAATTCCTCAGGCATGAGGGGAGAGTTTTATTTCGTTGTTTGTTTGCCTAAAAGTGACAAAAATCTGTTGGTTCGTGTCGATGTTTTCTCCAGCTCTTTTTTTCTCCACTTCATTAAAATACCTAAAAAGAAAAAGAAATGTCGGTGACGACGACGACGACGATGCCACCGCGATGACCTTTTTCGGTTTTGATCTTCATGTACACAACAATTTTTTGACAACTTTAAAGGAATTTTTGTTAGAGAAAGAATCGACACAAATCTTTTTGTGGATAAATGAAAAATCTTTGGCACCACCAGCATTACCAGCACCATAAGACGCATTTAAGTGGTCAAATGGTCAAACAACGAAACAGTATTTTCCCCATTTCCCCTACCGGGAAAAACGTCTGTTTAAATTTACTTACGTGTATACATACATATATTCAGTTTATTTGCTTTGTATGGATTTCTAAACATGTAAAAAATGTCATTTATCTTAACATTGTACCTTCTTAACGACGCACACTATAAAGCCACACTTGCGCGCATGCGCACCAATACCCGATGCCATGTTGTAAGTCTCTGCATCCTTGGCACTGCAAACACTCATCTTCTTTCACCCGAAACATCCAACAACTAGTTGATGCTGTTGTTGTTGTTGTTGGGTAAACAATGTCCATATACACACTCGATCCAAGTCAATATACATATACCGATCATAGATCTAAATTGGAAGATACCTCAGTACGAGTACCTTGTACATGCAAACTATTCGATCATGATCATTTCACTTCATCTGCCCGGTGTCTCTTCACTTCATTTTCACCTCCACCATTAAGGCGTTTTGCATTTCACACATGTTTCGTTTTCCCAAAGGAGATACGAGATACCAGATACCAGATTCCAGATACCAGATACGTTAATCGTCATCTTCCACCACAGCATCTAAAGCTGTGTATACATGGTTTCATGTCTTTGGCAGTTGCGCTGGTTGGCGTGTGTTTGTTCGCTGGCTCGATCCTCCTGTGATCATTTTGTTCGCAAGCTCATACTGCTGCTGCTCTCGGATCATCGATCGTTTGATTTGAAGTTTTAAAGTGGATTTTTGCTAAGATTTTATGTCATTGTTGTTGTTGATGTTGGCTATCTTCATTTTCATGATTCCTTTTAACATTTTGCCGTTATTTCCTTGTCACACGCCAAAAAGGAGATATGTATATAAGCGATTTTTTATTATTCTCATATACGAAAATTCACGTGCGATATTGAGTATCTCGCCGAGATTGTCAATGATTATGTCAGCCATGACCAAAACATTGGAAGTGCATTTAATAGGGTTCAGGAGGGAATTTTCTTGTTTTTTTTTGAGAATTTTTTTGGAATTCAAATTATGAGAAAGAAATTTATCGTCAACATATGACTCTTCCATAGACATATGTAAATCTATATTGCACATACAGTCGTATGTAAGTTGTATGGCTCCACAACAAATCGTATCAAACTTCTTCCGAGAAAAGAGTCAAACCGCAAAAAGTTTACAACTTCGTATAGTTGACTCCATTTCATTCAGTAGGTCTCGAACTCGATTGATTAAGTTGGTTGGGCATATCAAATCCGATCGTAATTACCAAATCAAATATGTAGATTATGTATATCCCAAATGAACTACATTAGAGTTGGGTCGAACTAGTTCAGTACTTCTCGAACTTGTTGAATTCGCGCAATCACGAACATAATCGTCGTCTCGAATATGTGGATTATGGGTAGTTCAAGATCTACATTAGACTTGTGTCAAACTCGTTCTCTAGTTCTCGAACTTATTCACTTAGGTGTCCGGATATAACAACCACGAACGTAATCGCCAAATCCAACATGTAGATTATGTTTTGGGAGTATCATGTCTGCACCGGAATTCTGTATCTTATTATCGATAAAAATCTGTAGTTATATAGACGAAATTAATAACATTTCAGTACAAAATTTTCGAATATATTCTATTTAACTACCGATTTGTACCGATCGTTAAAAGTTACGGAATCCCGGTTCTAGTCACCCTATATAAACTATATAGTTCATGAACTACCCAACTCTAATTTACATATTTCGTTTATGGTTCCCAGGTTCACCAACATAATCTACATGTTCAATATGGTCATTATGTTCGTGATAGTTATGTGGGGGAACCTTAATTAAACGAGTTCGAGAAGTAGTGAACAAGTTCGACACAACTCTACTTATGTTCATGACGTTTATGTCTGGACACCCTAAATGAAGTACATAGTTCATAAACTACTCAATTATAAAGCAAATAGATGATGAAATTCCCAACTCTACAACTTTATGAAATTTAACAATGTCTAAATCGATCTCGTTCATGCCTGGACATAATCGAAAGCTAATATTGTATTCCTCCATAGAGTAGACTTGTGTCGAACTCGATCACTAGTTCTCGAACTCGTTCATTTGAGGTGCTCCGACATAACTATCACGAACATACTCGCCATATCGAACATGTGCATTATATTCGTGAGAGTCATGTTTGGTCACCCTAAATGATCTAGATAGTTCATGAACTACCCAACTCTACCATAGAGTAATCTATAATAGGTTTCATCAGCTGTTTTACATTCTCTTGCGGTCACCACTGTAGTTTGGGATTTGATGGAGTTAAAGTTGCTGTGAGAAATTGGACATATGTAAGTAGAACGGAAATAAAAGAGTATGCATATTTTCGTTCGATGCAACTAGCATGAAATATAATTTAGCTATCGATAGTGTCAATCAAACATTATTTAAACTTAGTTTACTTCAAGTTTCTTATCGCTCATTCTCCCATGTACTCTGTCCTCTATCAACCCTCCAACTACCATTTCGATCAACTGAGGCATGGATACCCACTTTTTTCATCAGGGTAATGTATTGGCAACCTCTTTGATCCTGTTCGTGCAGTTCTAAATAGAATAAACACAACCCTATGTTGAACTTAATAATAATCTCCCTCAGCTGTTTTGCGTTGTCTTGCGGTCACCGAGGTAGTTGAAGATTTGATACTTTCGTTTGATGTCACTAGCATCAAACACAATTTAGTGCCAATCAACCCCTATTTAAACGTAGTTTACTCCCAGTTGTATATCACTCATTCACCTATGCGTTCCGTTCTCTATCAAAGTTCCAACTACCATTTTGAACAGTTGTGGTATAGAGATCGCCTGGTTCAGCAGGATAATATCTTGGCAGCCTATTCAAACATGTTCGAGGTGAACTGAATGATATCGAACCCTAGTTCGAATTTAATCATTTCCACTTAAGCATAGAGTAATAGATAAGAGTTCCGATCGGCTGTTTTTAGTTCTCTTGCGATCACCGAAGTTGTTGGAGATTGGTGTTTGGGAGTTGGACGTTGGAAGTTGGACCTAAAACGAACAGAAATAAAACAAAATGCATATCTTCGTTCGATGCAATTAGCATCAAATATAATTTAGATGCCGTCGGTGGTGCAATGGGGTGTGTGAAATGTAATGGGAAACCATTTATTTATACATTTATAATTTAGCTGTAATTAGTGTCAATCAAACACTTTTACAACTTCATTTACATCCAGTTGCATAACGGGCGTTCGTCCATCCACTCTTTCCTCTATCAAATCTCCAACTACAAGTTCGTTCGGCTGTGGCATGTGGCATGGATATCCCCTGTTTTATACCCAAAAAGTTAGATAGAAATAAATTTCCAAATCCTTAAATTTGAGTCCAACTCAATCCCTAGAGTTCGGATTCTTCACATGATCTCAAACTTATTAATTAGGGTGGTCAGGCATCAAGTTCAGACCCAACTCTACAAAACATCACACAATCTTATACAACTTCATGCAAATCATGGACTCTGGTGTAATATCTAAAATAAACTACCAAGTTGCTAGCCTGATACACATCTGCCGTGTAGACTTGTGTCGAACTCGTTCACTAGTTCTCGAACTCGTTCATTTAAGGTGCCCGGTCGCAACAATAACGAACATACTCGCCGTATCGAACATGTGCATTATGTTCATGAGGGTGATGTCTACTCACCCTAAATGAAATAGGTAGTTCATGAACTACCCAACTCTACTGCCGTATTAATCAGCTTCAATAAGTTTGCTTCGAACTCAAGAAAATTGCGGCTACAGCGAAAGCACTAGCAACTCTTGATTGCAATACAATTGATTTCAACCCAAGAATCCTTTAACAAATGCTTGTATTTTGTAGAGATGTGTGGTACATGTTCGATTAAACTTGAAGGCAACTAAATAAGTTCGGTATAACTGTCAGAAGATTAAGACAAGTCCATGCTGACATACTACTGCGAGAATTGTAGCTTGTTTGCAACACAGATTATTTCAAGTCAACAATTATTTGATCAATAAGTAAGCCATCATTTCAAATAGTTGCATTTCAAACGACATATGTTTGATACGAAGAATTTTGATGCAACACTAGTTACGAGACTTTTGCATTATACTGAAGGCCCACTACTCGATTTTAAAGTTTATATCGAAGTTTTCAAATTGGATTATATTATATTATTTATTAAGTTCAAAGAAGATCCAACTCTCTCACTTGATCTCGAATCCGATCAATTAGAGTGCCTAGGCATAATACTCACTAACACAAACCATTATATTCGTGGGGGTCTTGTCGGGTCACTCTAATTAAACGATTTGGAGATTATATTAGCGAGCTGTAAAAAAATCTACTAAAATCCTTCAAGTATTAGTTTGAGTTGCAAGTGACAAACCTCATTGTGATGCATCAGACCTAATGAATTTGCACCAAACAAAAATTGTTCATAGAAGTTGTCGTTACCCTGCGTTTACTATCTTCAAAACTCAGAGACAGTGACGAAAACAATGAGAAAAGTGCGAGTGTATTGCTATTTTCTTTGCAAAACTGTCTAGTGTAAACGCCAAGTTACTTGAAATTCAAATCAACGTAACTGCAATTTTCATACGATTATCGGAGAATAAATAAAGGATTAAAATATCGTCCAGGATGCAGTTATAAGAGTCATATTATCGAATTCTATGTAATATTCGATCGTAGTTGAATTAAAATGGAATATACTGCAGCCAAAACTGTATTCTTCACAATTTAGTAAGGACCCTTTTCCTCTCATGTAAATCTATGAAAATTGTAATAACGTTTGTTTTTTCTCTCAACTGGCGTTATGTAGTTTAGTCCTGTGTTTTATAAGTGGAGGATTGAAATCCTCAGGTCCTTACGGGATTTGAGAAAATCTATTAATATTCCGTTTTATAAAATCGTATAAGAATTTTGAAATAAAGGGTTTTTCAACAGAGACGCTACAAAAGTAAATTGATAGGGACAGCAAACGACGCCATATTTTTTCCCGCTCTTTTGACATTTCTCTTCAGTAAGGTTTGTCATTTCATCATGGAAAGATATACGAGCCAACAATTAAAATTTACTACCGAAATTTGGAGTCAGTGGCCTCAACTTTAAGAGGCCAACTTTAAGAGGCCTCAACAATCAGCGATGAGGCTCATTTCTGGCTGAATGGCTTCGTCAATAAGCAAAATATGCGTTATTGGTCAGACAGCAATACACACATAATCCATGAGTCATCATTGCATCCCGAAAAAACTTACGGTTTGGTGCGGTTTATGGGCCGACGGCGTCATTGGGCCGTACTTCTTCCGTGATGATCAAGACCGGCACATTACTGGGCATAACAATCACGAATATACTCGCCATATCGAACATGTGCATTATGTTTGTGAGGATGATGTCTGGTCACCCTAAATGAACTCTACAGTTCATGAATTACTCAACTCTACTTTAAAGAAGAATAGTTGCCTGCATAAATTTTACCGAATCTGATAGAATCAACTCTGCCAATCTTTAGTTACAACAATCAAACTTCACAAAGTCGTATTACCCCATTTGCATGACATCAAACTTTGCTCAAACTTTAACAAGTTTCTTACAACATATTTCAAGTGCAATAAGTTGTTTTTTACAAGTGAAAGATAGCTTATAATTTTTGTCAAACTTGGCCAATAAATCGTATCAAGCAGTTTGCAGTTGGTCAGACTTCATGAAGTCGTATCATACACTTTAATGTTGCATCAAACTGCTATCAAACTACTAAAGTTACTTTCTCAGATCTTCTTGAATGAATTACTCGAATGTAGATAAAGATTAAGAGAGTTAATTACAGCTAACTTCCACATCATCTAGCACTGGTCCTTGGGGTATGGAGATCGTTAGTCAAACCTATACATGTTTTGCATCAACATAAATCATTATTAAGTTGTAAACTTTTGATTAGGGCAATCAATGTACAAAAAGAGGCAGGTGTATTCTAAGGACCTATAAAACGCTATATGCCATCAATTTATGGATTTTATACAGGAAGTCGTAATCCTTTAGTTGTTTTTTTTCTGTCTATTTAAGTTTGTTTGTTTAATAGCAACGAATTCCTGGGAAATATCGTTTCACATTTGATTACTCCTCTCTTAGTTTTATGATTACATAACATTAGGCATCTATCTAACTCTCCTTGGAGTTGATGATAAATGATGATAGCTGGGTCTGTGCCTGGGCCGGGGTCGGGGGCTCATCATATCGGCTATTAAAAACCATTAACTTTGGAAAAGGAAAACTCTCATATTGCGTGAGACAGACAGATCAGAATGTAGTTAAGAATGTAAAAGAAAACGAAAAAGAACCAAACCAAAATAAAAGACACGACACGATATGGTTGGCCATGGGTATGGGGTAAAAGGAAAAGCTATAAGAATTTTGAAAGCTTCCGCAAAAACGTTAACTCATCATGATCTACAACACTTTAGTGCGACGTAACGTAACGAACGAATCGTAACAATAAAAAACAACTGCACCAACAAACACTTAGGCGCAATCTATGCGGTCATATCTTGAAGATAGTAGATATACTACTTACAAGCTGCCAAGTGCCTGGGCACCAACCAGAGAACCAAAATCCACTACATAGTAAACATTAGTCCCGGCCGGCTTTTGAATGGGTTCTGTGGTAAATGTAACTAAAACATGAAATTAAAATCCCATGCAAAACGATCGTCATACAGAGATAATTATTTCTTGACCTAAGTTACAATATTAGAGCCGGCGAGAGAGCCAGACAGACGGCCAAAGACACCAGACAGACAGACAGACGAACGAATGGAATGGTTAGTCTACTCGGTCGGTCTTAGATAAAAAGAGATTTGCCACTTCTCACAGAGCTGCTGATACTCCAGGTACTTGTTTGCCATCTCTCTTCGTGGATACTATAAATTAGAACCTTAAACTATGCGATGCGTAAAGGTGCCAAACACAAGCACATCGCTATGGAAAACGCAGAAAACCAAAAGACTTTCCACGTCGAGAGTTTAGTGAACTCACCTCGTTAGTTATATAACTTGGCACACGAAATTTCCCATTTCGAAAATCTTAAGCCAGCGAGTGAACGAGCGAACGAGCGTTGGATTCAAATTGAGCCGACAAAAAGTCATTGCACTTTTGTAAACAAAACGCGAGCGATAAAAATCTAAGACAGCACACCAAAGTAGAAGTAAATTGTGGTGGAAGAGAAGCGAATCTTCTTCCTGATCATTGGTTGTGGTGTCTGTGATGGCATCCACCAACGAAGAAACGTGGTGGCGGCAAACATTTGGTCATTAGTTGGTGGGTTGGTCGGTTGGTTGGTGTTGCTTTGCAATGACGCCAATCTTTAGCTAATTAACATTTTGTTTATTTATTGAAACATTGGCAGGAAATGTTTTGATTACCCCCAGGAAAGTTCAATTAAAGGGGATTTTTTTTTGTTTACACGAGGGATTTCCATGCATAACCATTGACTATTTCCGGAAATTCCAAAACAAAGGATCTTGTACAGGTTGCGACAAAAGTTACTACATATGTATATGATGCACAATGCAAGGTTTCCAGGATTTACATTTTGTATGGGAAGCAGTGCAAATTCTCTTTCAAAATCCGCCTACGGGTGCGGTTAGAACGTTGCATCTAGGCAGATCATCTTCTCGTTGATGTTATAATTTATTTATAAGTTATTAATTTATTTTGTTGTTTTATTATTTATTTATATTTTTATTATTGATAAACCAAAACCTAAGGAATTCAGAAATTTATAGATAAAAAATTTAAATCCAAAAACCATTTTACGTCGCCAGTCTAAGTGGACAAAACTAAAGCACCCCCTTCTAAAAAAATATTGAAATTAATATTTCGTTGCGAATCCTTTATTCTGGATGACACACGCATATCTTTTAGCATAGAGGATGTTAAATTATAAATTATATCCGGTGATATTGTTTCCCAGGCTATTTTTATAGTTTCGAATATAGCTTCTCGTGATAACGATCTCCCACAAGTTCTCAATTGGGTTAAGAACGGGCAATTGGGCAGGCCAACGAAGAATTTGTATCCACTGCTCTGAAACCAATCCTTAAACACTTTTGCTGAATGTTTTGGATCGTTATTCGATTGGCATCTCTTCATCAACATACGGCAACACCACGTTCTTTGTTATGTCGGGATACTTGAAACGATCCATAATTCCTTCGATCTTATGAATTTGCCCAATCCCTTGTCCAGAGAAGCAGCCCCAGACCACTATGTTGCCTACTCTGTGCTTGTCGGGGCCTTTGCCTCCTTCTCGCAAAGGCCCATCTCTACTAGAGTGTCCTAAAATAGAAGGCTGTGCTGTTTTCTGACGAATTCATAATTTAATATCCACTATGCCTCAATCAAACAATCAAACACTATTAAAACTTTATATTTAGTTTATCGTACATTCTCCCATCCACTTTGTTCGCTACCAAACATCCAACTACTACCATTTCGATCAGCTGTGACATTGATACCCCCGATACGAGGTATCGATGCCACAGCTAACCAATTATAAATTTGAAAAAGCAGGAAGAAGAAAGTGGATGAAGGAATGAGCGGTAGGCACCTAGAGTTGGGTAGTTAATGAACAGGAACCATACGGTGACCATAGATGACGCTCGTGATTGTTATGTCCGCGCAACTTAAATTGTCGAGTTCGACAAAAGTTTATTGGCAACCTATGTTTAAATTATGTTTGATTGATACATATGATTTTAAATTATGTTTGATGCTAATTATATCATCTGCAACTCGAACTCTGTGCAGACTTCACCTACCTCACTGTCAGCCTGTGAAACTTTTACAACTGTTACATTTCCTTTGAATAATAATCTATTAATAAACAGATATCAAATATGATGGCAAACGAATTTGGTTCGATACTAGACTGGGGTCGAACTCTTTCACTAGTTCGAATTTCTTATATATAATGACTTGATGTAACAGATTTATTGCAACAAATTCTGCGAAAGAAATCCCTGAATTGATTTTAAAATAATTTATATCACTTATTGGAGCTGTAACCTTCGTCATTCAGGAGGTCAAACGAATTTTCCATAACTTAGATTTCGAAGCGATGGCAACTTCAAAAAAGCCACCCTGAAAATCTTGGCAATCCAGGAAATGCAACAATTACACTGTGTGTAATTTTTTAAGTCATGTCAAAATAACCATATACGGACACCACTACGTGATAAAAGACTAAAAAAAAAAGACCCGTGTCTCCCAATTTTTCCCAAAGTCATGCACTTTTTTTTATGGGCCGCCAAAGATTTGGGGCCTCGGTATCATTTTCGTAAAAATGTGATCATTTTCTCAGGCTCATATCTTGCAAACCGTTCAGAATTTCGATTTACGCTCTGAGGCAAAGTTGTAGCTCTTGTCATAAAGAATTGCGAACATATAAAATCAAAAAAACTTCAGCTTCCAGATCAAAATCGCAAAAAACTTAAAAAAATTCGATTTTTTTACCTTTTTCCCGTGTTCAGGTCCATAGGTAGCAAACCGTTCAAAATTCAAGGAAACAATCAACTACAAAAATTTACCTAAGATCTCAATAAACAAATTTCTAGAACATATAAACTTCCTAGAGATGATTCTTAACACTGTTTAGGTAGCACGCAAAAGTGAAAAATTTGCCGAAAATTTTTTAATTTAATTTTTTTTACCTTTTTCTCCTGTTCAGGTCCATAGGTAGCAAAAAATGAAATATGCCTGGCCAGAACCATGTGTTTGTCCAAGGGTTAACACCGTTTAGGTAGCGCTTAGGTATCACGCGATCATGCACCGACAGCAGCAGCACAGGCAATGCAGTAAGCTCAGCACACGCAACAAGGGACGCAGCACACAATATAAAAGCGACACGACGCTCACATCGAGGCATTACACAGCGCGACGTCAACGAGAGCTCAGCTCTGTAGTACGATCTGGAGTTGGCGGCCTTGGTGATACAAAATTTTCAGGTGCAAGCACTGGTAGTGTGGCTGTTGCAGTTGCTTTATAAATTTTGTTCTTCTCAGAATGTCGATTTCGACGACATGAGCAAGAGCTACAACTTTGCCTCAGAGAGTAAATCGAAATTCAAAACGGTTTGCAAGATATGAGCCTGAGAAAATGATCACATTTTTACGAAAATGAACCGAGGCCCCAAATCTTTGGCGGCCCATAAAAAAAAAAGTGCATGACTTTGGGAAAAATTGGGAGACACGGGTCTTTTTTTTTTAGTCTTTTATCACGTAGTGGTGTCCGTATATGGTTATTTTTTTTCGTGTTGCACTGTGTTATAGAAGCTCTTAGATAAGTACCCACCAAGAGCACACGTTTTACGATATTGCCATTGAATTCTCTTCTCTCCCCATACTGGACAAAGTTTATTAACACGTTTATTAACACTTTTCCTACAAGGAAACTCCTTCTAGTCTTAATGGGAATGTTGCATGTTAAGTAAACGAGTTACTTTATGGACAAAAAATGTATTTCCCTTTTCTGACACATGAAAAAATATTTATGTATACAGATTCTATTAGCACTTTATGTTGCCCCAACATGACACAAACAATGTTGTTGTTGTTAACATCACATCCATTACCATTTACATAATCTATTAAAAGGTCCCAACCAACATAGTTGCATGTGAAGCGCATTGACATGAGTTGAGTTTGGTGTCTTCAGATTTACGACATTAGCGGCCTTTCAGCTTACATTTAATAGCGCCATCTATTGTCATGACGCCGTCTTGAGTATAATTTTCATACTTAATCCTTTATACGCTGTGATTCTTTAATACAAATAGAATGTAAAATGATCATTGTGGTATTAATGTACTACTAATTGCATATGTTTGCCTTGATTCCTAATAAAAATTTCAAATCACATTCGCATAACATGTCCGGACTTAATGACAACAGACGCAGAGATCTTGTGAAGAAGGTGAAGATGGAGGCAGGATTTCACATCGCTTTGATATTAAACCGACAAATGACTGGGAATTATTTTGCGTGTTGAACGAGCATCATTAAATTGTCATCATATAATACAATGTAAACTGTCTTTGAAAAAGAAATAAAATTATGCAGACCCATTTGACTTGACAGTCATGTTGGACCAAATTGTACAAATGCATATGGACTTAAACAATTGGCTGAGATTTATTGCTACTTAATAAGCCAATTCGTTCAAATTGTCTCTTTCCTTAGGCCTAAACGAACTTTGAGTAGTTTGAACGAAAATATAAAAGTTTTATACAACATTGAGTAGTTTGACACAATATAATGACGTTTGATAGGACATAAAGATGTTTGAAGTATTTCGAAGATGTGCAAATAGCCGTAAAATAATTAAGGATTAAGAAATTAGAGATGAGTATAGTTCATTTTGGGTGCCCAGATAAGACCCTTCCGAACATAAATTGCATGTCTGATATGACAATTATGTAGAGTTTGGTAGTTCATATCGTTAATTTAGGGTTACCAGGCATCATCCTCACGAACATAATGCACTTGTTCCATACTTCGAGTATATTCGTGATTATTATGTTCTGGCTCCTTAAATTAACGTGTTCGAGAACTACTGAACGAGTTCGACACAAGACTACAATTATGTATGTTGTTGGTGTTGTATCCGGGCATCTAAACTGACCAATTGCGAGAAATAGTGAACGAGTTAGGACTAACTGAAAACGTAATCGAACGAGTTTGAAAGCAAGTAAACAAGTTGGAGATCATGTTGCCCAAGTCAAATTTTGCGTGATTTGTGGAAGTTAAACAAAATATTTGTATTATATATGATTCGGTCTGAAATTATTTCTTATATCAATATCTTTTTAATTTTCTTTGAGTTAACAGATTAGGGTTTCCGCAGTTAAACAATCTGGAAACAGTCGCAACTGGGATTTGAACTCACATTGGCGAACGATCGTTTCGACAACTGTGACTCTTCTCATCAGCCCATGCTAGGCCAGTGACCGTCTTATTCACACTAATTGCAGTTTTTTGTTGGGGTTTCTCTCCCTTTCTCTCTCTCTCTCTCTCTCTCTCGTGTAAATTGTGTTTTCCCATACATGCACATTTTTCTTTCTAACTTAGACGCACTTCTGCTGAAGTTTTGATATGTTGCTAAATGTCGACCGTGCATGTTAATGGAACAAAGTTTAATTCATTTTGTCCTAGTTGGTTGCATCAAACTTTGGGAAGTCGTATCAAGCATAGAATATTTTTTTAAACTAGATATTGTTGCAAACGTTAATTAAACGAACTCAAGATGTAGTCAACGAGTTTCAGAGCCAGTAGACAACTTGAACTCAACTCTACAAAAGAGAGTTGTGTTTATTAGGGCCATTCTTTAGGTAATTTTTTTTCAAAATCAGACCAGTAATCAGACTGTAATATACAAAGAGTGCGCAAGAGCTGTAAACTATACAGTGGTAGATGAGATTTCATAGATTTCGAGTTAATCAAATATAATCCAACAGCTATTAGTATCAATCGAAAACAATTTAAAAGCTATAAAATATTAATCGATTATTCCTCTATCCACTTTTCCTTCTCATGATTTTCCAACTCCATAGCCAATCAGCTGTGGCATCGAGGACCCTATATGACCCTCAGGATCATAATCTTCATTTTCTAAACAACGATTATATTCGTGAGAGTTATTCGGGGTATCCTAACTAAATCATTTCCCCATCGAGTTTACAAGTTGGGCTCAAATGGATTCACCTAATATTGGGTGATGTCAGACATCCATGTGTTTCATCAAACCTGTCATCCTTACATTAACTCCAGACGGTTAGCACAGAAACCAAACTCGATATGAATTCTGGTTTGAAAGTAAATCCAGGGGTATCCATGACACAGCTGATCGACTATGAAGTAGGAAATTGGTAGAAAAGAGAGTAGATAGGTGAGAAAGCGTCAAGCAACCAGAAGCAAACCATGCACCGGATTAAGTTTAAATTGTGTTTGATTGATACTAGTGACAGCTAAATTATATTGGTTGCATCGAACGAAAACACGCATTTCGTTTTTATCTACTCAAACTCGATGAAATCTTTTACTACCTCGACGTCCGCAAGACAACGCTAAGAGAGGGATGGCGAATCTTATATATTGCTCTATTGTAAAACATGATTTCAAGAAGTTTGAAACGACTTTGAGATGTTTGATATGATTATAAGTTGAGGCAAACCAAAAGTTCAAATAGTTTAAAATTGGTTGGAACTTGTTTATTCGTTCAATTATGATTAGAAGTGGGTCCAACCAGGTGGTATCCATGATGCAGCTTATCGAGTATGAAGTAGTAAATTGATAGATAGCAAAGAAGATGGACGCGAGAGAGATAAGCAACTAGAAGCATGCAATGCTGCAAACTAAGTTTAAATTGTGTTCGATTGATAGTAATGACAGATACATAAATTATGTTGGCTGCATCGAACGAAAATTCGCATTTCCTTTTATTTCAGTCCGTTTTATGTCCAGCCAAAGAGTAATATACAACAGCAACTCAAACTCGATGAAATCTCCAACTACCTCGACGACCGAAAGATAACGCGAAGAGAGGAATGGCGACTCTTATTTATTGCTCTATTGTAAAACATGATTTCAAGAAGTTTGAAAGAAGTTTGAAAGATGACCATTAGTTGCGGCAAACAAAAAGTTAAATTGAAGGCTCAGTTTATGCAACTGGAAGCATGCAATGCAGAAAACTAAGTTTAAATTGTGTTCGATTGATAGTAATGACAGATAATAATATTGGCTGCATCGAACGAAACTGCGCATTTCCTTTTATTTCCGTCCGTTTTATGTACAACCAAAGAGTAACATACAGCAGCAAGTCAAACTCGATGATATCTTATACTACCTCGACGACCGAAAGATAACGCTAAGACCCTATCTATTCCTCTATGGTAAAACCTGACTTCAAGAAGTTTGAAACGACTTTAAGATACTTTATATCACTATAATTTGCGGCTAATAACAAGTTCAGATTGGTTTATGGCTAATTTAAAGTTGGTTGCAACATGATCTCGAACTCGTTATTTGCTGTCGAACTCGTAAAATGTTGGTTAGAATTGGGTTCAACTAGTTCACTAGTTCTCGAACTCGTTCCATTCCTGGCGAAAAACACACAAACATAATCGCCATATCGAACATATAACTTACGTATGTGTAGATCCTAACTGGACTGGGAAAATTAACTACGTATATATACTTCAAGAGTTACCCAACTCTAATTAGTATCACCAGACATAATACTCAGGGAGATAATATTTATTTTGAACCCAAATTCAACGCCTTCGAGCTGAAGTGAACGAGTTCGAGATGTATTCATCTAGTTGGAACCAACTCTAGGAAGTTGCAAGTATAATTGGTCTCACTTCTTCTCTAGCTCTCAAACCTTTTAATTACGGTGTTCGAAGTTTTTCTTCGTGAAGATTATCTTCATGTCCGGGCAGGTTTATTAAACTGTGTCGATTATGTAATAAACGATTCTAATTGAAAAGAGTGTTACACAAATTTGACGTGTTTGACACAACTTTAAAGAGTTAGATATGACATTAACGTATTTGATATGATTACTAAATCGTTCGTCTGCATGAACCAGATCAACAGATGCAGTTTAATGTCAGTTTAAAATTTCAAGGGCATAATGATCGGGATCAAATGGACGAGTTAGAGATCAATTAATCAAGTTGGAACCAACTTTAGTAAGTTCCAAGTAGAATTGGTATCACCTTCTTCACTAGTTCTGGAAATCTTTCATTAACCCCAGAACGTCATCCATATTTTTTCGTCATTATGACTACAACCTATTTCAAGACGCTATATGCCCGGGTATCTTAAATGAGCGAGTTCTAGAGCCAGTGAAAAAGTTGGACTAACCTTTACTTTGCCAAGACTACTGGAAGTTTCTTTCAAGTTCGGTTCAATTCGGGGGTCTCGATGCCACAACTGATGACATATGAAGTTGATAAATCGTGAAGAAGACAATGGATAGAGGTATGAGCGATATCCAATCAATGTTTGATTGACACTAAATATATAAACAGCTTCTAAATTAAGTTCAATTTCTACTAATGGCTTTTAATTTGTGTTTAATGCTACTGCTGCCATCTGAATGTCGAACTCAATGAAATTCCAACTACCTCTGTAACATCCGGTGATATTTGCACAGCTGGTGTACACTCTTAGGGTACAACCCACAGCCTATACATCGAGCGTGCATGTTGTTGTTTAATGTAACAAAGTCTAGGTTCGATTCGATTCAATTTTTTTCAATTGTGTAACTGAAATTATATAAAGGGTCTAAAATGACTTACAGTAGCTGTAAAAAAACGCAAATATTGATCAAATTCATTTAATATTTCGACAATTTTTATATTTGTCATTTAGCAAAAATAATAAGCCAATTCGTTTAAATATGTTTATGACAAATTTATCGCTTAAACTCCAGTATGATAAAAACACCATTTAACTTCAACTATAACACCAATATGGCATCTTCCTTATTAACACGAGAATTGCCAAACATTCACATTTGTTTAAATTGTTACCACCAATCATTAACTGGATTTTATGACAAACATCATCAATAGTTATGATGAAATAAGCAACAAAAATATGTTTGTCGACAAGAGAGTAGAAGAAACAACATTTAACCGGATTATGAAAATCAAGTTAGCTAACGTATAATGGATATGGTTTTCCACAAAAATCAATCATTAGGAAAAAGATGCCGCTAACTGTTATTGATAACCTGGTACAAATTACACTAATTAGTCAAGCGGCAGTGATCGGAATTGCGACTGTGACTGCGACAGCGACAGCGTCACTGACAATGGCCGGCGATCATATGATACAAATAGATACAACACTATACAACACGTCGTATGTTGAGCAATGTCATGATCAATGAATACAAATATAATACATTTTTCTTCTAACGATTTCGTTATGACGAAATATGAACGCAAACACTTGTTTACGTTTTACTAGACCACAATTACAACGCAATGCAACGCATTGCATCGCATCGCATCAAATCACATGTACGTCTGAACATGAAATCGATCCACCCAGTAGCATTAAACATCTGGAAGAGGAGGTATTGTAGCGACTACTGTTGCTACTGCAGCTACAAACTCACACTGGCTGCCGTTTCGATGGCTAAAGCCGGTAAGGTGAGACATGAACAACACAAACATCAATGTCAGCAACATTAACATCAACATACCAATTCATCATCAATAACAACCTGAGACACCAAACAGGGCAGAAGCCACAGCAGGCATTGTTGCAGGCACAACATCTTTTCCATGCAGCATTTGTGATTTGGTTAAATGAGAGTTGTACACGTTCCTACGAACTCCTAGGCATGTAACTGGGTTGTCATTTGTAACATTCCACTTTACATTTGAGTAATGTGACCACAAAATGCATGTGTCTGTCTGTCTCGATTTGAATCTGAATGACATTTTCAAACTGTTATCTTTTGCATGCAACCGTAATATACTCGTAGTAGCAGTAAATAGATGTTAACTGCCTTAGATGATGTGATTTCTGTGGATGACACAAACAATGAGTGAAGATAATAATGCGGTCCTTATAATGTGTTCAGGATGTGACACTTGCCATTGTGCTAGAGTTTAAGTGAGGTTGAGAGTGTGAAGTGTTAGCACAACCTAACAAAGACTGTTCACATGTTCTCACATGCTGCCGCTAAATGGAGCCCGTGCCATTAGTTACTGCATTTAAATCATACAAAACTTAATTCAATTGAAAAGTGTATTGTTTCTATAGTTAGGTAGTTCATGAACTATATAGTTCATTTAGAGTACCCAGACGTCACCCTCACGAACATAATGGGCATGTTCGATGTGGCGTGTACGTTCGTGATTGTTATATCCGGCCACCTTAAATGAACGAGTTCGAGAACTAGTGAACGAGTTCGACACAATTGTATTTGTTTCAAACTAGAAATGGTCTGGCTTCAAAGCAAAATATTGTTCGATTTCAACTTCAGACAATCGAAGGTAGTTTGTTTCAACATTAAGCCAACAAATTTAGTTTGAATGACTACTCCCTATTAAGTTTAACTTTGGGAGTAAACCATAAATTTAGACTTTCAAAATAAAACCAGATGTATAATTCCAATAATGAACAGTTTTAACTAAAAACAAGTTTATATCTAACTTTATCAAGACATTCTCTTGTAGAATTCAGGGTAGCTAAAATTCAAAAAGACGTAACTAACCAAAAATTCAAAATCGAATTTTTGATTGATTGTTATGAATGCCATTAAACTACATGTCTTGAACAAAATTTACACTTCTGCGATCAAAAATCTGTTTGTGTTCTTAAAGTGCAATTAGAAAAAATTTTGTTAAAAATATTTATAGTTTTCATTTTACAAAGTTGTTTGCTTCTCCTGTAAAATTATATTTTTGTTAGTTACCCCTTTTTGAATTTTAGCTACCGATATGTAGTTAATTTAGAGTGACCATACATCGCCCTCACGAACATAATGTACACGTTCTAAGTGGCGAGTACGTTCCTGATTGTTATGTTCAAGCACCTTAATTGAACGTGTTCGAGAACTAGTGAACGAGTGTCTTCTCCTACATGATTTTACCAAAAGAAGTAAGTTCCATCAATTTAATAGTAGTGTGAACTTAACTTAAATAGTCTTGTGTCGAACTCGTTCAATAGTTCTCGAACACAACTCTAGTTGGGTACTTCATGAACTATAAATATAGTTCATTTAGGATGGCCAGACATCACCCTCACGAACATAATGCACACGTTCGATGTGGCGAGTACGTTCGTGTGGCGAGTACGTTATCTGGGCACCTTAATTAGACGAGTTCGAGAACTAGTGAAAGAGTTCGACACAAGTGTATACCCAACTCTAAACTTGAACACACATTCCCAATAACCAGTATAAAATGATCGAATAGTTGTTTGATTCAAACTTTTGTTTGACCCAAACTTTTGTTTGACTCAAAATTTTGTTTTATTCAAACTTTAATTTTATTCTAACTTTTGTTCGATTCAAACTTCGGAAAATCAACTCACACATTTAAAAATGTTTAACTTAAATCATAAGTAATCTTGAGTCTTCAAAATAATTGTATTCAAAACTTCACAAACAAAGTCTAACTTTATCAAATCATTCTGGGTTGATATCGGCAAAAGATATACCACTTCAAACATAGTATGTTGCATCAAAATAAAATTAAATATAATTCACGTGCAAACAAACCCAATTAACTACTAAGATAGACTTGGATCGAACTTGTAAACAAGTTCTCGAACTCGTTCAATTAAGGTGCACGAACATAACAATCGCGAATATAATCGCTATATCGAACATATAGATTATGTTCGTGAGGGACATGTCTTACAAACCTAAATAAATTGTATACTTTACTTAATAAACTACCCAACTCAAATTGCGTTTGTGTTGGTGAGCATTAATCTTGGGTCGAACTCCTCCGCTAGTTCTCAAACTCATTCAATTAATGTGCTGGGACATAAAATTCACGAACATAGTCGTCATATCGAACATGTGAATTGTGTTCGTGAGGTCAGGTCACACCCAAATTGAACAAGTTTGAGATCAAGCGACCAACTTGAAACAACTATAAAATAATGTCAATTGGAAAGTAGTTTGATTGTAACATTATAGTAAATAGACTTGAGTCCAACTCGTGCACTAGTTCTCGAACTCTTTCAAATAAGGTCGGGTAATAAGGTGGTCTCGAATATAATTGAGAAAATATTTATTTAGAATGTTATTTCTGAGAATCAAAATTTAACGAGTTTGAACTCAAGTGAACACATTCCAGATCAATTGATTAAGTCGGAACCAACTCAAGTAAGTTGTAAGTCGAATTGGACCCATATCATTCACTAGTTCCCGAACTTTAATTAAGATACCCAGTCAGGAAGATTATACTCGAAGATTAAGTTCGTGAGGATCGTGTCCAGGTACCCCTATTAAACTGTATCGTTTATGAAATAAATGACTATAGTTGAAAGAAGTGTTATACAAATTTGAGATGTCTGATACGACATTAGAGAGTTAGATATGACATCAACATGTTTTATACGACTACTATATTTGTCACCTTTCTCCACGATGTCAAGTGAAGCAATTTGACGACAGATTGAAATATTCAAGCGCATAATATTCGACTTTAAATGAACGAGTGCCAGGTCAATTGATTAAGTCGAAACTAACTCAAGTAAGTTGTAAGTCGAATTGAACCCATATCGTTCACTAGTTCTAGTAACTGTGCATTAAGGTAAACATCCAGGAAGATTATACTCGAAGATTAAGTTCGTCAGCGTCATATCCAGGCACTCTTACTAAACTGTATCGTTTATGAAATACATGATTGTAGTTGAAAGAAGTGTTACAGAAGTGTTACAAATTTGACATGTTTGGAAAAATTTAAGGAGTTCGATATTATAATGAAGTATTTGATATGACTACTAAATTAATTGTCTGCTTCCACCAAGTCAACTGGTGCAGTTTAATGGCAGTTTAAAATATTCGTGGGCATAATATTCGAGTTCAATGAACGAGTTCGATATCAGTGAATCAAGTTGGAAACAAATCTTCTAAGTTGCAAGTAGAATTGGACACATCTCCTGTACTCACAACCAGTGAGCTGTGGGCTTTCTATTTTTATACTCACTGATTGGGACCTACAATTTTACACCGGTTCCGAACAGCATTTTGAGAAGCTTTTTCATGGCTAAATACTCGATAGTGTCGCCTTCACTATGCGAGGTGACCGCGGCCGAAAGAAATTTGAGTTGGTTAGAGCAGATATCGAACCCAGTATCTCGTGTACAAGAGGCGCGCGCACTAACCATAGCACTACCGACGGTCACTGTGTAAGGGAATATTATGTCCAAACCGCTTAACACAGTCACTGTGTAAGGGAATACTATGTCCAAACCGCTTAACACAGTTACTTCGAGACCTTATGTGTAAGTTCGACCCCACCCTAAAAAAGGTAATGTCCATCCAGGATACTATAACTGTTCAACTATGAGGTTAAAAAATCATCGAGAAGGAAGAATAGAGGAATGATCGATTGACAGACTATATTTAAATTACGTTTAGTTGGCACTAGTGCCATTTAAATTTGTTCGATTGATACTAATGACCTTTAAATTAACTTCAATTGACCATAATGATTCTTAAACAATGTTTGACTAATGATCTTGAACCTTGATCTCGAATTTTAAATGTTGTTTGATGTTAATTCTGTCATCTGCATTTCCAACAGTTTGGAGATAACTCAGTGACAACCGGTGAAAGCTACGGCCTTATTCATAAAAGGCTATGAGAGGTTTGAGAGACGTTTTTAGTATGATAAATCATCGCTCAAACCGTTATGAGAAGGTTCGTTAGTGTATTACTCTATGTGTCAATCACATTGTTTGGTATTATGTTACGTTCGAACACAGTCTGTCTTTCTTCAGATCGATCATAAATTTCTTTCAACGTTAATATATTTCATGCAACAGAAATTAGTTTGAGATGATTTATAGATGTTTGATACAACTGTAACAAGTTTGATCGAACGTTTTAAAGATTACCTGCTGAAATTAGAATATTTAGGGAGTCGAAATTACCATACATGCTACTACATACATACATCTCCTGAGAAGATTGCATCCATTACTTGAATTGAATTGTTGTCGCCTGCCTCAATGATGTTTGTTGGCAGTGTTATCAAACTTGTTAAAGATTATTAAAGCTTCTAAAGCCTGAATTTTGTGTAACTACTTGATAGTATTCGGAGAAGAAAATGTTCCACGCATTCTATTAATAGACATTTCTCCATGATTACATCCATCACCTTGCCAGAGCCGTTATCGTATCAGCACTAAACTCCAATTACATAATACTACCTTAGCTAGACAGACATCCGGATCTTCAATGTAAATTGGTAATGTTATCTACAAACCAGTTGCTTTGCATGAGATGTACCAGAGTCGCCTAGCTAGTATGATGACACCAAACCCAGTGTTATAACATTGATACTTAATATACTTCTTCCTAAATCAATGTGTTGCGTCCAGAGTTCCGAGCACCGAGTAAATACAGAACAAACGTGTCTGCCAGCAGCACAAAATACCGGAATGTATCTTGTAATACTGTCAACTACAAGTTCCAAAAACATGATTCGCATCAATTGCATTTACTGCCTGGTCTTGTACCTCTCCTTGGACTTGTGATGTTTCTCACAGTAACAAGTGGAATTGACACCACCACACCAGTGAATTCTAATGAATTCATCGGTTATGTGAACAGAGAAAGAAGAAAACTTTAACTCCGGTTTTACAGAATACTCGTAACTCGTAGATACCAAATTAGAGAGCGCGTGCTGCATGAAATCACACAGCACCTCAATATTGAAACGGACAACAAGACACATTCGTTCATCTACAGATGTCGCTGCTGAGGCAGTTTTTGCTGCTGCTGGATACAACGGTGATGATGATGATGATGATACGTTTGATTAAACTTGGAACTGAACTGAAATGACCAGATTGTGGTTTGTCTATTGAAACTCTAAATCACGAACAAACAAATAAATAACATTTAATTTTGTGGTTTTCCATTTTATTATACAGCGACTGATACTCGCAAGTATAACAATGATAATGTTGTATTCATATGATACGAGTATATCGGCTTTAACAATAACGGTGATAAATGGCCATCAGTCAAGCGTGTGGCCACAATTTTACTACGTCTACTTCTACGTCTCTACCGTTAGTGGGATGTAGATGCGGGCGAACGCGTGGATGCATTAGATGTGTTACAGCCATATTCGGTCTTACCAAGCGGGCGGGCGGGCAGGCGTTAGGCTGCCACTAAAACTGTCAGATCAATCCGTCTTTTTTCTTTTTTTTATGGCTATAAACCTTACCTCGTTTGAACAGATTGAGTGTGAGCAATTTTATGCTTATGATTTTCAATAGCTGCTGCTTGAATTGATGGTGTTAAATTCTTGCCACAAGTTGTTATCTTTTTAAGCGGATGTGATGTGGCGTGGCGCTTAACGTTTAGTTTTTTGATAGCAACAATGATTTTATAGATATGGAAATTAATCCTTTATAATACAGCACCATTTAAAATAATCAAACAAGAGTTGTGCCTCAATAACAACAACAAAGTAGTTTGAGTGCGAATAGTGCGAAAGTGGTAGGATCAAACCTGCAAGTGTTTTATCAATGTTGCAAGCGGTTTGAAGCATTTATAATAGTTGTTGCAATGCCTAGTTTGATAACGATATGATAGTTGTAGTGAATAGGTTGTAGCGTCTAAGATAAATATAAACTTGCGTCGAACTCTTGCCAGGATATAACAATCGCGAACATAATCGCTGTATCGAACATGTAGATTATAATCGTGAGGGTCATGTCTGGTCAGCCTAAAAGAACTACGTAGTTCATTAAATACCCAACTGTAGTTCACTCAATCAAAAGATTGCTTCAAACATGTTCATTCCCCAAATAGTTGGGTCGACCCAGGTGGTTTCTATGGTACAGCTGACCGAAAAGGTACTAGGGAAATGATGTAGAATGAGAGACCAAAGAAGGCATAGCGATTAAAGACCATGCAGCAAACTAAGTGTAAATAGTGTTTGATTGATACTAATGACAGCCAAATTATGTTTTATGTTGTTTGCATCGAACGAAAATACGCATTCCCTTTTATTTCTGTCCGTATTGGTCCAACGAAAGAGTAAATTACAAAAGCAACTCGAACTCGATGAAATGGCCTACTACCTCGTCGTCAGCAAGAGAACACGAAGAGAGGCATAGCGGCTCTTTTCTATTTCTTTATGGTCGAACTCTTTCACTAGCGCGTTCCATTAAGGTGCACCCACATAACAATCACGAACATAATCGCCAAATCGAGCATGTACATTATGTTCATAAGGGTCATGCCTGGATATCTTAAATGAACTACCCAACTCAAATTACACTGTGGAACACAGACAAAAATAACATGGTTCTGGTAGAGGGGGTAAAAAAAGTATACGTGTATCGGCGTTTTGAAAGTTTAGGTCTGAATTTCTTTTTTAAGGGAGGTGAAATTTTCCGCCTTTTGCACATTGCTATGATAAATCGGCATAGGAAACCATGTTATCCTTATATTTTCGGAATAGGATGTGTTCAGCAATTTTATGTAAAAATTTACGAGGAACATTTTTATGGAATACTTTAACCCTCTATCGCCCTAATATATCAAATTACTCAAATTACCAATCCATCTTCGACTTTTTTCTTTAGACAGATATCGTTTCTAGAACAAAACCTTGCAAATAATTCATCGATTGCTAGTGGTCTGCAATATTGGTATTACATGCAGACAGGTTTTAATAAGGTCCCATGAATGTTAAATTTAAAATTTTAAGCCCGTTAATTTGTCTGAACTCTAAAGTACGGATGTCGACACGAAGCCTATGCGAAGATTGGTTTTGGGACGATCACAAAAGGTTCAAAGCAAACTTGTTTCCGAAGCAACTTGTTTTAAGATCAGATATACATATGTATGTACATTAGTCTGACACCATCGCGATACATTTAAGGCAACTAGTTTGAAGTTGCTTGCATCCAATCAACAGTAGTTTGATAAGGCTGTATGAGGTTTAAGCGGGTATCACAATCCAAGCAACATTTTCAATAGGTGTTCGTAGTGTAATCCACAATTTACAACGAATGCCACATACAGTGTTGTATTTTGAATATTAATAAAATATTCAAATACATTCGTTTGCGTTCGTTCAATTTGAAAGCACAAAGTATAAAAATACACAGTGCATAGGCTTTGTCGTCCTCTGTTTAAACCACAAGACTGAGGAAAAGATAGTTGGCTGGCAGTTGAATGTCCCCGGACGTCCAAAAAATGTACTGAAAAGTTGAAGAAGTGATGGGATTTTTTACTTTTTGGTTTAAAGCGTAGTGTCCATCCACATGGTTGACAAGATGACATTTCGGGATGGCATAAAATTCATACAAAGTTCGTCCGCCGCTGGGGTGATTAAGGTAATGAGAGTATGGGATAATAAGATAATGACTTGAATGTTTAAATTGGTTGCGGAGGGCTATACGACAGCAAGTACGCCTCTCAGACCTATGTGTTTCCGAAATGTGCATTGCTTTTGATCTACGATGTTCTATATATGACCAATTAAATTTCTTTTGAACATCTTGGTTGAACATTGATTGAATTTGGTTTTGTCACCTATCGAGTAAAGATGTTAACAAAAACTACACCCGAACACTGAATTTCGGCCGGAACTCAACCGCCAGTAACCAAACACTATAAACTGTGTATCTTTTTGTTGTTTGAATGCAAATATAATGTGTTTGTAGCTCCAAACACATTGTGTTTGCTAGTCAATATAACGTGTTTGGAGCATAATGAGTAATAGATTAAATATATGTATTTGTGACCCAATAGTAGCTTTTTTTTTTGTTAAAAACTGCTGAAAGTAAAAAGTGACAGACAATAAAGAAACATATAGCAGCAGATCTTCTATTCACGAATACTATGCTTGCAAACATGTAGATGGTTCCTGCAATATGTTGCTGTGGCCGTTATTTTTCAGCGTGCAGTACCGTTAGCACCTCTCTCACTCCAACTGACAGGTTTGAAATGTTTGAAGCATTTTCTTGTAGTTACGGATATCAGTCCGGAAATAGTTTGATTATCTCATGAAAGGTTTGAAACTAGAGTTGAGTAGTTCATCAACTATTTAGTTCATTTAGGGTGACCAGGCATTACCTTCACGAATATAATTAGAGTTGGGAAGTTCATGAACTATATAGTTCGTTTAGGCTGGCCAGACATCACCCTCACGAACATAATGCAGATGTTCGATACGATGTGTATGTATGTTCGTGAGTGTTATTTCCAGCAAACTTAAATGAACGAGTTCGAGAACCAGTGAACGTGTTCGAAACAAGTATAATTGTGGCGAGTACGGTCGTGATTGTTATATCTAGGCACCTTAAATGAACGAGTTCGAGAACTAGTGAACGAGTTCGACACAAATCTAAATATAATGCACATGTTCGATATGTGAGTCGATTTGTGATTGTTATGCCCGGGCACCTTAAATGAAGGAGTTCGAGAACTAGTGAACGAGTTCGACACAAGTCTATTTGAAACAATTATATTTTAGTTACTAAGATTGGATTGAAATAAGTCTGCAAAGTTGTGAGACGTTTGCAGCAACAAGTATTAAGTAGTTAAGATCAGCCTGAACGAAGTTTGACACGATTGGGAAATGTTTTAAGTAGCATTTATTCAGTTCGAAATTAGTTAGATACGATCGCAAATGTTCGAAGCAACTAGTTTTCTGATATCAAGATTAGATGAACCTTATAATTACAAGGTTTAAAACGAGAGATTTAAAACCACCAGTTTTTTAAAATTCCTTTTAAGCTAACAGATCAGTTTTTCAGTTAGTGAAAAAAGAGGTTAGTTGTCAACATTAAATAGAAATTAGATTGACAATATCGTGAAAAGTTTGACACAACTTAGGAAGATGTTTGAAGCAATTTCTTTGTAGTTGCTTAGATCAAGATCGAAAATAGTTTGCAAGGATCGTGAGTTCAAACCTGTTTTTGGTTGGTATAACAACATCGAAAATAGTTTGACAGTATTGTTGGGCTCAACTTGATCAATTGATCACGAACTCGATTAATTCGAGTGCTCAGACAAAACACTCACCTACACAATCAACATGTCAAAACTGAAGATTGTGTCGATGAGTAGAGTTGGGTAGTTCATGAATTTAGGGCGACCAGTCATCATCCTCGCCAACATAATGCACATGTTCGATATGGCGAGTATGTTCGTGATTGTTATGTCTGGGCACCCTAAATGATCGAGTTCGAGAACTAGTGAACGAGTTTGACACAAGTCTATCCATGAGTGCTTTGTCGGAGCATCCTAATTAAACATGTTGCAAACCAAGTTTGTGATGTTTTTAAAATAACTTGTTTTCACTACAAAAGTAGCGATCGAAAAGATTAAATTTGTGGTGTTAAGATTAGATAAAAATGTTTTAATACGGTCTACAGAAATTTAAAGCATCTAGTTTTTAGTCGCCAAATTAAATGGAAATTAGTTCAACAACATCGCAAGATGTTTGAAACAACTTGTAATCGGCTGCTCAGATCAAAAGTAGTTTGATAGGATCGTGAGATGTTGGAAACAATCTGTTTTTAGTTGATATGATGAATTTGATAGTTGATCTTGAACTGGTTCAATTCGAGAGTAAAAACAAAACACTCCTTAAAACGAGCCACATATCAAAACTAATGATTTTATTCAGATGTATTGTGTGTAGGCAGCTTAATTGAACGATTTCGAAATGAAATTGGATCCAAATCTATTTAACGCGATCGCAAGAGGTTTGAAGAAAGTCATTTGGGGATGCTAAGTTCAAATCAATGTTGTGTTGAAACCAATATTTTTAGTTGTAGTATTTTGTATAGTTTTGAGATATTGAGTATAGTTTTGAGCAACCAGCTTGCGTTGTCGATATCAGCTCGAACGTAGTTCGGTAACATCGCGGAAGATAAAAGACAACTAGTTTTAAGGTTGCGAAGAATGTTTGGTTTGAAATATCCCAAGGACATAGTCTAAAAATCACACAGTTCCATGCTGCTAAGATCTAATTAATGCTGCATTGGAAATATCGTAAATTTTTCTACTTTGAGGATTATTGAGGTTTGAAGCAACTAGTTTGCAGTTGCCGAGATAAGTTCGAAAGTAGATCGAGAACATTGCTGAAGGCTTGAGAAAACTTGTTTTATGATTGCCATGTATGTTGAGACTGTAATATCGAAAAGATATAATCATAAAATCTATTGAGGGCTCAGCTTGAACTACAAACATATTGTCCAGCACCAACAAAATGCAAACAAAGGAAAACAATCTCACTTTAGCTCCCACTGCAGGCAAATTTCGTGTGAAACTAAATCTTAAAACTTATCTCATTAACTATTTCCAACGAAAAGAAATAGAATCCTTCGATAATTGTTTTATAATAACCAAAACGTGAGCGTATCTATAGCGATTTAACCATACAAACTTGAAAATTTGAATACTAATTTATGAGTTTTTAGACGCCAAATGCTTCCTTATTGTTGTTAAGAGTTGTTCGTTCAACCATGCAAGAGGAGGTCCCCGTGCACGAAGACTAACTGGTAACAGACAACGTTAACATTACGTCACGCTGAAGCGGATATTACAGACCTAGCTAGAACCAGACTGGCTACTTATACGCCAGATTGTATTGTGTTGCAGTGTGCTTGTATTAACAGCAGGAGTTAGATAATGGCCAAGGCTCAAAACAATCATGTATTAATAACCGAAAAAGCTTCTTTAAGTCAATGTGGCATCTAACCATGGAGATGAAGGACAGACTACATAGGCAAAAGGTTTGATCAACATGTCGGAGGATGGAAAATCGAGAAAGGTAATGAATGGTAACAAAGAACCGTGAAAATATGAGTGGTTGCTGCGACGACATAATCATGTTAAATTACTTGGTAAATTCATTTGTTGCACTTCCATAGAGCAGCAGCAGCAGCAGTCGGCCGTGAAACATTAGAATCTATTTGCATCTTCCTTTGGACAGGGAAAGATGGTGATGACTGATGCAGAAGCTGGAGGTAAAGCTGGAACTGAAGCTGAAAAGCTCTTGCTATAGCTGTTGGTGATGGCGATGACGATGGTGATGTTATTGATACCCAAGATGTTGCTTGTTACATGATAATGTCGGGAACAAACAGTGGTTTGGTTTCCCTTCGTATTCCATTCGTATCGTTTGTCTCAGAATATCTTTCCGTACTGCATTAAAGGTTTTCTGTGAACATATAGATTGTGAAATTTGAGACGTCATGTTAACGCTTTACATGATACACCACCCTGCTGTAGTCCTTCATCATCAGCAACATCTTAGAGCAGCAGCCACAGACCCTAAGCTCACGATCAGTTTCGACAACAACATTACCACTTCCTATGCCACCAACGACAACATTATCATTATCATCCTCATTGTCATGATCTTTGTCGTTGTCAGCGAAGTCTGTGATTCTTGTTTCCAAGACAATACCACATCGTCTTGGGCCAAAGACAAACCACCAACTTAAACATCTACCGCAGTTATGTGATCAAGGCCATGGAAAATGTTTAGAATATTTGCTTGGTCTCTTTCATCATTTTCTCTGTTTTCTTTTTGCCACAACTGAATTTTCGTAGTTTTTTTTCACAAAATTTGTTATGGTTCTTTTCTCTTAAATTACATAATTGTACATTTGAGAACTACATTATGTTAAGACGAAACAAAAGCCAATTTTGTTGGTCTTGGCCAACACAACCCAACCAACCAACTTATTAAATAGTTATTATATCATAATGTTAGTTGGTTGGTTTGAGAGAAAGACAATTTGGTTCCGAAAGAAAATTTAATGAAGAATACTGAGAAAATTTTTGCATTAATTAGATTAATTGAGGAAGATAGAAGTGGGAAATGATGCAACGGTGGAACGGTATTACTATTAATAAACCAATTTTTAATTTATGGTCCAATGAAATTTTTAGCCTGTTAAAGACTTATCGATACGATAATATCAAACTTCTTGCCGACTTCTAGGTCCAATTTTAGGTAATTTCAAACAAATTCGACCTATAGCGAACATTATCTAGATTAGAGTTGGTTAGTTCGTGAACTATATAGTTCGTTAGGTTGGCCAGACATCACCCTCACGAACATAATGCACATGTTCGATGTGGCGAGTACGTTCGTGATTGATATATCTGGCCATCTTAAATGAAAGAGTTCGAGAACTAGTGAACGAGTCCGACAAAAGTCTAACCTAGATCAGGGGGTCTCGATGCCACAGCTGATTAGATTTATGTCGAACTCGTTCACTAGTTCTCGAACTCATCCATTTAAGGTGCCCGGACATATCAATCACAAACATACTCGCCATATCGAACATGTGTATTATGTGCATGAGAGTGATGTCTGGTCACCCTAAACGAACTATATAGTTCATGACCTTCCTAACTCTACAGCTTAGAGTTGGGTAGTTCATGAACTATTTAGTTCATTTAGTGTGACCAAACATCACCCTCACGAACGTAATGCACATGTTCGATACGGCGAGTAGGATGTCTGGGCACCTTAAATGAACGAGTGCGAGAACTAGTGAACGAGTTCGACACAAGTCTACTACAGCTGATGTTGGGAAATCATGGCAAACCATGTTTGATTATTACAAATACCTTTTAAATTCTGTTCGATTCGATCATGTTTGATTGATAAAATAATGGTTTCTAAATTATGTTTGTTTGCTGATAATGAATTTTAAATAATGTTTGGTGCCATTTCTGCCATCTCCAACTCGTACACACGACATTAGGTCTGTTTTTTCGATATTTGGCCTTATTTTTCGGCAACTACCTCAGTGGTAGATTTGGGTCGAACTACTTCACTAGTTCTCGAACTAGTCCACGAACAAAATCGCCATATCGAACATGTAAATTATGTGTGGGAGGATCATGTTTGGGAACCTAAATAAACTACATAGTTCACGAAAGTTTTACAGTTTAGTTTTTGTCTAGAATTGTGTTACTGCTTGTAAATCATAATACCGAAATTACAACTAGTCTTCAAGTTACAACTAGTTTCGGTCTAGTTGTCAATTCATAATAAGGATATAACTATACAAATCCCCAATATGGAGTTTCTTGTTATCAATTCTAAGTCTTTCGACAATGTTTTATTTACCAAAATGCAATAAATTATGAAATTTAAATTTTCAATCCTCGCAGCAATGGGAATACTTTACTAATTGAAAATCTGTAGTTGCGTTACTCTTCTTCCGTGAACCTCCCACATGTTGAGTTAGTTGGGTTTCCAATATTTTTTTGTTCACCTAAAATCTATTAAATATTGCAAATACCAAACTAAACGACAAGAATGTAAAGATATCGAGAACACAACTCGTTACAAGCACTTCCTATAAAGATATTACAAGTTTATGACATTTATTTTCTCATCTAATGACACATAAGGACATAGATATTTAGGCAGACTAGGCTGGCAGGCTTTAAGCCATATGCAAAGGCCAGGAACGAATTCCTTCCTTTTGGCCAAATGACAATATGCGGTCATAGCCTCATAAATTAAAGTCTTATCGAAAATAACGTTAAAATTTCTTGAATGTTTTTGTTACTTACTACATGTACATACAAATATTTGTTGGTTGGTGGAACGACAAAAACGGTCTTTTCCAAACGGCATCTTAGAAATGGACCCCATACCATTCAACCATGGTGGAGGTGGAGGTGGCAATGGCGATGGCGGTGGCTCTGTACGCTAAAAAGGTCTATTGAAAATTGAAAGAGCCATAAATAATGGCCAAGGAGACACAATGTTTAACCACACGATTAAAGATGCAACACAAGAACTCTCTGCAGATGTTGCAGCAACAACAACAGCAACATCCTTAGCATGTTAGTTGGTGCGTAAGTGTCTAGGAAGTTACAAAGCAGCAACAAAAGTCAACGAGTGCATAATACTGAAGTACAAAACCTAGAAGAATGCCGAAAGTTTATGGTAACACCATGTTAACGTGGCTCAAAACTGAAACGCCAAGTCACCAAGAAGAAAAAGAAGTAGGAAAGAAAAAACAATTGTAAACGTTCGTAAACGAGGTATTCTGAGGCATTTGCTGTTATTTGGCGTATTGTTGACTGTTGCATGTTGCACTTTAGATATTTAAGCTTACATACATGGCTATGACAACCTGGTCCTCTGGATTGTAAGCGTATTATAGCTTAAAGTTGTATAACGCATGTGAAAGGGTGTTGTGTAGGAAAGATATAACATCTCCAATAATCAATTTATTTTATTGTTTAACTAAATCTTGCTCATACTTTACGACAATAATCTACGAGCTTTAATTGAAAGTTATATTTCTTTGAAAATTAACCTCGAACTCACAGCAAAATATTGAAGGAATTTTGCTCTCATCCTAAATAACATAAAGAATTTTCTTCGAAAGTTTTCCTCAAAACTTTAACTGGAATTATACTTGTGCCGAACTCGTTCACCAGTGCTCGAACTCGTCCATTTAAGGTGCCCGGATATAAGAATCACGAACATACATAAACGTCGTATCGAACTACTCGTATCAAATATCTCTTAATGTTTACTTTCGTTTACGTTCGTCATTATGTGGCCCAAGTATTTTCATTTTATTCCATTCTGTCCCCCAAAAAGCGTTTTATGTAATAAGAATTTCAAACTAAGTTTCACAGATATCAAACTATGCATTTGCTGTTGCATCAAACTAATTTTAAACTTCATTATGTTAGCTTAAAACATGTGCTCATCAGATTTCGAACTTTTTGGAGTTGCATCAAACTAATTTAAACTTCAAATGTAATATCGTAACATTTAGTTGTATACCTTTAAAACGATCCAGTTCCATCAACAGAAACTTCAAAAAACGTATCTACATCCAAATTGTTCCATTGTGTCTCTCAAAAATATTCCCTGAAATATCAATTTAACAAATACCAAACCAGTTGCCACAGCACCAAATGTGCTTCAGAATTTATTTGCAAACAAGTGCGTGCAACTAGTTTCAAACTTCTTTCTCGCACATCTTCAAACAAAGGCTTACCAGATGGCAATGTACCTTTAGACGCATCAAACTTCTCACATCAAACATATCCTAATGTTCACTTTCATTTACCTTCTTCTTTATATCTCAAATCTTTCACATAATAATGTCCATTTCTCCATCCACTAAGTTCCATTCTTTTCTTCAAAAATCTTTCCCTGCAATAACAATTAATACAGGAGCTTACACTTAAACTTTGTTGCATCAAACAAATTTTAAAGTTAATTTCTAGATTTTCCAACAATTGTTGAGCCGATTTCAAACTATTTGCTGGTACATAAAACGGCAGTGTGGCGAACGTACCCAAGTTTATAATAGTATCACAACTTACATCAACGTGTCATCTTTTGTGGTTAGACTACAACAAGTTTGGAACAGAGTTGGATAGTTCACGATCTATATAGTTCTTTCGGGCGACTACACATGCCCCTAATGAAGATAATCTACATGTTCGATATGGTGATTATGTTCGTGATTGCTGTATCCGGACACCCTAAATGATTGAGTTCGAGAACTAGTGAACTAGTTCGACAATAGTCTAGTTTCGAAGACGAATTTGGTATGACTGCCTTCATTAGAGAGCAATGTGTTCCCCTCAAACTAATTTTAGTTGTATCAAACTGACTTTATACATACTTCAATATAAATCGAGCACGACTTTTTAATCCGATTTAAAAAAAAACGTTTGATTTCTAAATATCCTGTTGCTGGACGCAATACCTGATGTTCGTTTCAAACCTGTATATTCAGCTATGAATTAAACTTGAATCCAAGGCAAACAGGTTATTTGTTGCCACCAACATGGTAAGATTGGAGTGATTGAATAAGTGTAAGGCCAACTCGTTGACTAGTTCTCGAACTCATTATTCCTTTATTAGATCTTTCCCATTATGATGCCTTCCATTTCATCATGATGTATTCGCTCATTCCTTTAAAAGCAGCTTCGAACCTCCCAATGTATCTCCGTTAATACATCTGAACATCCTCCTTTTGTCCAGCCGTCTAACCGTTTACAATAACGTTCATCCGTCCGTCGACCCATTTTGTTCTTCTTCTGTTTTGTTTTCGTTCCTAGCGATCTACCCTTCTATTGTATCCATCCTCTTCCGTATTTAGTTCATATAGTAAACGAGTTGGAGAACTAGTGAATGAGTTCGAGCCTAACCTAATTGGATTGGTTGTGTAGAAATGTTGTAATGCATGAATACTTGATACAATAACACCAGGTAGCAGTAGTAGTACAACCCGTACAACAGGTCAACAAAAATAGGTATTTTCTCTTTGTTAAGTAGGATAGTTATTGGAAGGAGTGAAGGAATTCGGCACAAGTCTATTATTCTACATGTTCAAAATATCGATTATATTCGTGACTACTTCCTGAGGGTACCTTAACTAAATGAGTTCGAGAACTAGTTCGACCTAACTCAAATGAAGTCCGTCATTGGCTTAAGAGTTGGTTAGTTCACGAATTATATAGTTCATCTAGGATGCCCAGACATGATACTCACAAACGTAATCTACATGTTCGATATGGTGATTTTGTTCGTGATTGTTATGTCCGGGCACCTTAAATGAACAATTTCGAGAACTAATGAACAAGTTCGTCCCAAGCCGAATTGGTTTGGTTGTGTAGAATTGTTGCATGTTGTAATGAATGTGTACAATAATAACAGGTTGCAGCAGTAGTACAAAACGTACAACAGGTCAACAAAAGCAGATATTTAGTGTTTGTTAAGTATGATAGTTCTGTCAAATCCAACCATAGAGAAATATGTACGAGTTTTCAACAAATGTTTTATGTTCAGTTTCCCCAAGGTAGTTGGAAAGTCGAAGTTGTTGTTAGAAGTTGGGCACAAAATTAAAAGAAATGCAAGAGAATGCCATTGGTATCAACCAAGGACTATTTAAACTGATTTTACTTCCAGGTTGTTATTGCTCATTCTCCCATCCACATCTGTTCTCTATTAAATATCCAAACATAGAGTAATACATATATTAACGGTCTTATTCATAAAAAGTTATGAGAGGTTTGAGAGATGATTTACCATACAAATATCGTCTCTCATAACATTTTATCAATAAGGCCCTAAGAGTTTTTAACTGCTGTGACACTTTCACCGAGTTGCGAATGGCAACTTTTCGATCAGCTGTGCCATAGAAACCCCCTGGTCAAATTCAACATCTATGGAAAGTCAGATGAGCAAGTTCACAGTTCCAGACAAAACTTAGTTCTGTTGCGAAAAATTCCTATCATTTTAAAGTAACGCTACCCTTTGCGCTAAGGCCACAAAGAAAACCGGGTAAACTAAATACTTGTTATCAATCGGCTCCATAGTAGGAAGCATAGACTTCATTCTTCCACTCATATGTTATGTGGCCACAGTCATATTTTTGTAACCCATTTAGAGAATCTCTCAGAAGATCTGTTTCCCTTGTTTACAACACCAACAATGGTAGATTATGAAATTGATGCTACTCCCAGTGATGTCGTTTCGAATGGAAACCACAAAACTCAAATACCAGGGTGGGAAGAGAGGGGCCAAAAGAACCTAAAGATAACTGACTACGACGGTCACACCCCCTTTTGGGTTACATCTATGGAGAAACAATGTTCTGGCGCATATGAGCGAACATGCGGTTAAGGAAAATAAGGCGTACATATGTTGAAAGTCTAGCCACTTGGTGTTGAATGCCACTTGGGGTTCCTGTTATCTTGGTAGCCTTGGTTATGTTGAATTGTTGCAAACATTTGTGGCAACATCTTGCTGTTGCTTTTGGGAGTGTAGTATACGCGATCAGTGGTACGACATTGAAGCTCATGCGTACAGTTTGTTAGAACTAAACATTTTAGTGGTTTCCTTTGTTTCTCAATGGCCAATTTTGGAGCATTTGAACAATTTGTTAAGGAATATAATAAGTGTAACACAAGGGGAAAAGGAAATTCAATTATTTCCATAATTGGGCTATTATAAACCGAAGTCATAGAAGATCAAAAATATACTTCCCACCCTGAAAAGAACTCATAAATTTTGTCTCAACTAACCATTGATCTTGTCTTGGACGTTATATTACACTTAAGCCACCACACATTGCTCGACGTAATTTCTAACTTCAATGTAAAAAAAAAGTAGAATTTTTCATCTCCTCATCTACTACGTTTCTTTAAAAGTTCACATTCTGGCTTAGTTTAGTTTAGTGTTGGTCTTCGGTGTCTTCTTGGTTTTTGCATATTCTTCTTCTGTATGCATTTGCAGTTTCGTCTTCAGATGTATGTTATTATAACATTTTGCTGTTGTTGAAATAGTACATAAAAATATACAGTTAGATTTTTTACTACCCATCACCGTCATCACCACCACCATCATCATTATCGGTATCATCATCCACCAACCGCAGAGTCAGTCGTCTGGTTCCGTATCTCTTAAGTAAATTCTCAGCTTTTACGAGGTCGTTTTCCTCGCCATTCTGGTGCGTTTTTATTCTGCCATTCAGTCAGTGCTTTTGGGTTTATATGTTTTATGTCATAGCCAGTTTCCTGGAGTTAGTTGGAGTTTTATTATGTTGCATTGTACCAAACAAGTGTTCCTCTGCGGTTTTTTGTTTCTTGTTTTTTTGTGAATTTTTACGGATTTGTGGCAATTAAAATATGTTGAAGCAAAATAGTTCCGTTACGACACAAGTTCCTTGGAAGATGTTTGCTGTACATATTTACTAGATGTACGACGGCATAAAATCATGCAAATTTAGTTGAATTATTTTTCTAAAATGATCTCGAAGTTCAGCAAATTTTGTAGTGATAATATTCCTTAAAACCCTTTAAAGTTACTTGATTTACATGCACAATTAAACTCTTCCGAAACTATATCACTTGTGGTTGCATCAAACACCTTGTGGCTGCATCAAAGTACTTGGAATTACATCAAACTTCTTCTTGGCGTTAAATCAAACAAAATACAAACAATTTGTATTAAATCAAACTTTGTAGAACTATAAATGCAACTTGCAAAATTGACGTCGAGAGATAAAAAGGAATTTGTCGTGCATAGAGTTGGGTAGTTCATGAACTATATAGTTCATTTAGGGTGACCAGATATGACCCTCACGAATATAATCTACAAGTTCGATATGACAATTATGTTCACGATTGTTATGCCCAGGCACCTTAAATGAACGAGTTCGAGAACTAGTGAAAGAGTTCGAGAACTAATGAACGAGTTCGACACAAGTCTAGTCGTACACATACCTCTTGGCAGTTTCCTTAAAAGAGTTTAAAGGTAGTTCAGATATTCAAAATTTCTTTAAGATGTAAACAAGCTTTAAATAGGTTATTATTCCTTGAATTTATCTATTAATATCGAGTAATGTAATACAAATTTTTCCGCAACACGATATCAAACTAAATGTAGTTGCATCAAACTATAGTTCAAACCATAGAGTAGTACAGTAAGAGCGCACAACAGCTATGTCTCTCCGACTGGAAGCCTTGGGAAGTCACCGGAATCGTTCGTGTTTCATGCAGAATGAGAAAAAATTTTAGTTTTAACAAATTTGCGTTTTAATTGAAATCCATATAAAAAATGTTGCAATTGGTTGTAAAAAAAAGTAGGCCGAATAAATAAAACTCATCCCAGTGAATAGTTTTACCTAAAACTTCATTGCCTTTGATTTTTTTGATTTTTTCACTTCTTATCCCCATTTTCCTCCATTTAGTAGCCACAATTTTCAATAACAATACTGTCGGTTGATGTGTTTTGTACTTTGAAAAACGTATAGAGCAGCCCTAAATACTTCCTGTCACCTATCGCTATTTCTCTTTCTTACTATATTTCCCCATAAAACAACTATGGCACAGAGAAGAAAATTTCCTCAAGGAGTGAAGTGCCAACAAAGAAAACGAGTGAAGCGCTTCGTTTCTCTGCTCTCTCTCTCTTACTCTCTTCGTTGAATATTTCAATACACAATCAGTTTTCAGATAATGTTATTGTATCTAACTATAGGAATTCCAACCATATTTATATAAAATTACATAAAGTATGTAAAAAGTACGAAATAGTCAAGTTATGACGCGGGAAAAACATGCGTTTAAGTATGGACTCTTTTAGTTCTCTTCTACTAGGGTTGCCAAATTGCGCCGGTTTTTTCTTCTCTACTTGTACATCCTTTTTGATTTCCCAAGAATTTTCAACTGCATAGTCGATCAGCTGAGCCGCGGATAAGCTCTGCGTCAAACTACTTTACAACAGATATACAATATTTGGAACATCCCTGAATGAATGAGGAGAGTTCCTAGCTTTGAAACCTCAATTAGTTCATGAAAAATGTTGTCAATTCCTTAATAATATAACCTATTTCATTTATAATGCTCTTCCAACACGACAGCCAACTATTTACGGCTGCATCGAACACCACTACGTCAAACTACATTACAACAGACATTCAATATTTTGAAACCCCTGAGTGAATGATAAACCATTTCACATTTTATTAGGATAGGGTAGGTAAAAGTGGCTGTCACTTTTGACACACTTAGTCCAATGAGGACCGTTGTGCTACCACAGATCGTCATATTTCGTCCACGTCATTGAACCTGTAAATTGAGCTGGTATGGTTAAGAGGTGTTCAAGCAATAGGATGTCCCACCCCGATATTCCAAGATGTGGCTGAAAAAAATGCATACATTAAGCCCAAGCGAACCAATTAGTACTCTAAGATCATTCAACATAACTCACTGAATCTGTGTTAGATTCCACATGAAGTAAGACCCGGTGTAAGGTATCCTACTCAAACAATAGTCAGCTCCTCTTACTACACAGTCGGCAGTACTCATGAGCAGAGATTCCAAGACTAGATGCATGTATGGCTATTACACAGTGTTCAGCGATCACAGCTACTAGCGTATGGATATCTTTTGGAGAATGATTCAGGTCATAACTTGATGCTGATCCTTTGCACCTCTAGACGATCATTCCCATGTGTGAAACCTTAAATTTTAAGCATAAGCTTGCATGCATAAAGACGCAAACCCACATGCTCCACCTTGAGTGGAACAATTTAGATAGTCTCTAATCTCGCCAACTCGTCGATTCTATGGTTCCCTGGAATGTTTCAGTGCTCCGCCACCCATATTAGGTGGGCAGATGACACCTAGATGTGCCATAATTCTCATCTGACGTAAATTGACTTACACCTGGTAGAGTTACAAGATCTGTGGATTTAAATTTGTCACGTTGTTTTGGTTGAGAACCGTGGGATTTAAACCTACTTTATTGTTAGTACATATTTAAGTTGTATTTAACACAAAACGAAATGCCGTGCTTGTTTTCTTGTTGGTTGTTTCGAACCATTGCGTCCATCTGGTATTATTAAAGCAATACTTTCAACATGCAACGTCCGTGTGCAGCCAAGCCTAATCTCATAAATTTACCGGGAGAAGTCGTTACTCTAGGTATAGAATTGACTCGTTAGATTTAAAATTGTGCAGGGTAGGTTTATAATGACACTCATATGCTGTTACATTAAGTTCATTTCTAAACCAAATGAGTTGGAGTTGTAGACGAACGGCAAGCACAAGGGACTAGAATTAGGCTCAACTCATAGAGTTGTATATGTAAGTATGCAACAATTGTAAAGTGTTTCAAACTTTCATACAGTTCGAGTTGCAGACGACAGAACTAGCATCAAACATAATTTGAAAGTCATTATCATCAGTCAAACATAATTTGAACACCATTAATATCAATCGAACTTAATTTAAAAGACATTAGTATCAATCACACACAATTTAATGATAGTTTGCCTCTCGCTCATTTGTCCACTCAATTTGTTCTCCATGATTTCCCAACTTCATAGCCGATCACAGAACCCACTGAGTCAAGTTGAGTAGTTGGGTAGTTTATGTACTATATAGTTCGAGAACTAGTGAACGAGTTTTAGAGTTTGCAACAACTGTTTTAAGTTCTCTTGGGGTCATCGAGGTAGTTGGAGATTCAATGGCAGTTCGAGTTGCTGCTGGAGTTCGAGTCAGACTTAAATTGGACAACAATTACAAAATAATTCGTATTTTCTTTCGATGTATCTAGCATCAAACATATTTTTTCTGTTATTAGTAAATTTCATTCGCTGGCGGTCACTTCGCGTAGTGACGGCGTCACTATCGAGCACTTAGCCATGAAATAGATTCTTAAAATAAAAAAATCAGTGAGTGTAAAACTAGAACGCGGACAGCTCACTGGTTTGTGAGAAGCTCTCCCTAATCCCTTCAAGGGATGTAACGGGAAACCATTTATTTTTTTAGTAACAATCAAACACTATTTAAACTTAATTTACGTCCAGTTGTTTATCGTTCAATATCCCATACACTCTGTCCTTTATGAAACCATCAAATACTATTTTTATAAGAATAAATCGAATAAACCGATATCAATTCCAAATCATGATAGATGCAAAACTTTTTATCACACTCTGGAATTTCTTAACGAACTATTATTCGTCCTTTCATTAACTTCATTCTTTAATTGTTTATTCTCCTTTTGTTTTCCGTTCGTTTTTCCCTTGTCCATTTAGCCGAGTTTCTGCCCAGTATCTAAAAATCTAAAAGTTGTTGATCCCTTCTCACCATTCTTTCATTTTTTTCCATCTGTACTTCCATCCGCTTTTCCTATCTTGAAAATAAAGTGTTTTTCCGACAGGCACTGAATATTTGTCGCCATACAATGTTGCAGCGGGAGCACCCAATCCCAATTGCATTCATATTCTTCAGCTAGCCATCCTTGGAAATCGTTGTCTTTTAATTTCCTTTTAAAGTGTTAATTAATGAAATAGTTGTTGCTGCATTTTCATTTCTCGTAGATTTTAATTAACTCTAAAATTCACATTAGACCTGATGATGGTGGCGGTGTGTTAGTCACTCCAACACTCTCACATGGAGATCGACTAGGAAGTCGGTTGGCTGGCATGGTGTAGCTTAGGCCCATACATATTAGCTTATGGTAGCACATAAGAACAT
This sequence comes from Phaonia tiefii, assembly GCA_963931995.1. Classification (NCBI taxonomy): domain Eukaryota; kingdom Metazoa; phylum Arthropoda; class Insecta; order Diptera; family Muscidae; genus Phaonia; species Phaonia tiefii. Next base: position 164,501,367 of record OZ008367.1, read on the forward strand.
ACAAATTCATACGTAGAGGCAGACAGACAGATCTTAGAACTTGACTAATGTTCGTCGTCATAGCGACATTTTATATTGGCCATACTTGACAATATCACCTGGTCCTATGCGAGTAAATATATGAGGAGGTGCAGTCGTCCGTCGACATATAGTGGAAGTTTTAAGTTCCTCTCTCCCACCACCCAACACCCGTTCACAGTGGGTCTGCCTGCCTTAAGGTGTTGGAGTAACTAAAGAAGTTATAGCCATGGCTTGTATTGTATTTAAGCCCAAAACAAAATACCAAGAAAACTGAGCAATTGTGTTCGCTTACAACCGACAAAGTATGACGCTGCTGCCGTCGTCATTGTGTTTACGTCCGTCTGTTTGTGTCTGGAGTTTGCGCGTGCGCTCTTTTGTCTATGCGCGCAGCATGAAAATGACTCCTAGTACATGATAGTCCATTCTATGTTGTTGATAGCTCTTTAGCTGCTGGTTGGATTACAACTACTATAAGCGAGTTGAAGTATTCCATAGCTATTACCACAGTCGTGTGCATACAAGTCTGCACTTCACACACACCTTAGGTGCATCCATATGCCTCATCCTGTGTGCATACGAATACGAGTATATCTGGAGTGCAAATGTTATAGCACCAACTAACTGCCTCTGTGTTTTGCCAACAACGGTCATTCAACTTGTTGTATTGTTGCTGATTTAAGTACAACAAACAGCATACAACATTCAATATCCAAAACCATAATTCCGAGTGCTAGTGAACTTCACACTGTTAGTAGTTACGACAACCAAATTAAATATAATAAGAAAGATATGAAGCACATTGGTAACAGAATTATTATTGTTACAAAATTGCATTAAAATACAATTTTTACTTTCAATTTAGTCACGTTGTTTAAAACTCAGTCAAACTCGTATCCAAACAATATGATTTAAAACTTTTTCGATATCGGTTTGATGCAACCATAATTAATTTGATTTAAAAAACAAACAAAAATTTTTTGAATCAACCAAAGAAAAGTTTGATGTGCCAAAGGAGGTTTCAGACAACCAGAGGTTTGAAGCAACCAGTTTTATGCCACAGAAAGTGGTTTGACACAAATAAAAGTAGGGTGATCCACAGATCCATAACACTAAAGAGCCTCCATTACTCTCTTCGATGTCTCTCCATGACGACGAGGTAGTAGGCCATTTCATCAAGTTCGAGTTACTTTGGTAATTTACTTGTTGCTTGGCGTAATACGGACAAAAATAAAAGGGAATGCGTATTTTCGTTCGATGCAAAAATATTTTAGCTGTCATTAGTATCAATCAAACACTTTTGAACTTAGTTTGCTGCATAGTCTGTAACCTGTATGTCTTCTTTGGTCTCTCATTCTACTTCCTTTTCCTAGTGGCTTTTCGATCAGCTATGCCATAGAAACGTCCTGGATGATCAAAATGGAATAGACTTGTGTCGAGCTCGTTCACTAGTTCTCGAACTCGTTCATTTAAGGTGCAATGAACATGATGGTCATATCGAACATGTAGATTATATTCGTAAGGTTCATATCTGGTTACCCTAAATGAGCTATATAGTCCATGAACTACCCAACTCTAAAATGGAACTTAGATTTGGGTAGATCAAACATCATATATAAAATTTGGAATTGGATGGAATTTGGAAGCAGATGGTCAGTATGACATTTATCAAGTGACAAATTATTAGCTTAAAGGTTAGAAATTTACGAAATGCTTTACAATTGAAGAAAATTGAGAAATATTAAAAACTTTATTCCAAAACTTCTGACTATGAAGATAAGCATTTTTACCGAAAAATCAGCCGTTCCGATGAAGCTTATTTTCACCTCGGGGGCTATGTTCACAAACAAACTTGTCGCATTTTAGGCTAGGAAAATCCAAACGTCGTCCATTGAGGCCTTTAAACACGAAATCGAAGCTGTCGTTCACAGGATAGGAACCCAAAAGAATCGAAAATGTAGTGAAAAAGTGAGTAGATCGAATGAGGTACTGTAAAGCAAGGTGTGGAAGCCATTTGAACGATGTTGTGTTTCATTCATAAATGTAAATGATGGGCCATCATGCAATCATAATTCTGAAAAAAATATACATATATTATTATTCTTGTATTTATTTTCCTCGATATTTTGCTACTCCATTGTGTAGCATCATCAGGAGATATAAACGATATTATTAGTTTTGTCAAGCGAATTTAAATTAAATTCCAAATCTTACATTGCCCACCATTTATACAGTTCATTGTGGACGACCAAGCCATACTTATCCTCACGAACATTATCTACATGTCCGATTCAACGACTACGAGAACTTGGTCACTAGTTCTCGAACTTGTTCATTTAAGGTGCCCGGACATAACAATCACTACATACTCGCCGTATCGAATAACCGCATTATGTTTGTGAGTGTGATGTCTGGTCTCCCTAAATTAACTATATAGTTCATGATAGACTTGGGTAGTTCATGAACTATATAGTTCATTTAGGGTTCACCAGACATTACCCTCACGAACATAATGAACTTGTTCGATATGGCGAGTATGTTCGTGATTGTTATGTCTGGGCACCTTAAATGAACGAGTTCGAGAACTAGTGAACTAGTTCGACACAAGTCTAGTTCAAGAACTACCCGATTCTAAATGAGATCGACTCAAGTCTAATCGAAGTGGTTTGTTTGAAGCAACCTCAAATAGTCTGATGAAACTATAATTTGGACAAAAAGTTCATTAAATTTATAATCGCTTATACGAGTATAAATGTTCGATTAACCCAACCGGAAGTGGTTTGATGAAATGGAAATATATTCAAATTAAAATATTTTAAATGACTATAAGTCTCCTTTGACCAAATAATGCGACCGTTTTCTTCGAAAAAGTAGGTTCCCACAATGGAGCTCGATCAAATTGTGCACCAAACTGCGACTCGACTTGGATGCAACTCCGTCACATGGAGTTTCTATGGGTTAGATTCACATCATATTCGACACTTTACATCAAATTGGACATAAATATTAATTTCGACGTGTTTTTGTCCTCAACCACCATTTGAATGATCTGCCACAATTCCAAGCGTATCGGTAAGACTACTGCATTCAGTTTGCTTGTTATTTGAATTTTATAAGGAAATGAATTTAAATCCTTATGCAGAAGTGTGTGTAGTTACGGCCTACTGATATGCATTTAAGTAAGTTCCTGGTCTAAACTCTAGGAATGACATGCATTCCTGCAGCTACTGCAGCAATAGTTTCCTGCCTCCAAACTGACGAAAGTCTAAGGACGTCTTGAAATCCATGTGCTCAGAGGAGAGTCGCCTCCAACGTGTAACTGCGGCGCACAATCAAAATTCTAATTTCGCTATTCCAAACTTCAATTTGCCTTAAATTGGAAGACCAATCACTACAACAAAAGTTATGGAATCAATTAATTATAGAAAAAAAAAAGTATTGGGTTTTTTTGTATTAATATTTATCAGCCATCCTGTACTTTGAATTGGGACATGAACTCTCTTACAGACACAGTTCGATATGGCGAGTATGTTCGTGATTATTATGTTCGAGAACATGTGAACGAGTTCGACACAAGTCAAATATTTGTATATAAACTTTAAACTTTGTGGCCGTCGGTGGTGCAATGGGTAGTGTGCGCGCCTCTTGTACTTCAGATCCTGGGTTCGATTCCTGCTCTGACCACCTTCAAATTTCTTTCGGCGGCGGTCACCTCGCATAGTGACGGCGACACTATCGAGTATATAGCCATGAAAAAGCTTCTCAAAATACCGTTCGGAATCGGTGTAAAACTGTAGGTCCCAATCAGTGAGTGAAAACTGGAAAGCGTACAGCTCAGTGATTGTGAGAAGTTCTCCCCGGTCCCTTCATGGGATGTAATGGGAACCATTTATTTTTTTATTTAAACTTTACCCATGAACATGAACTCTCTTACAGACATCACCCTTACAACCATAATGCACATGTTCGATATGGCGAGTATGTTCGTGATTGTTATGTTCGAGAACAAGTGAACGAGTTCGACACAAGTCTAATATTTGAATATAAACTTTAAACTTTACCCATTTTTGTATAATGTTTATTTATAGTTCGAATGTCGTTTGAAGGTAGTTTGATCAAACTACAAGTAGTTTGATGCAACGGGAGACGTTCAATGACTTTAGAGTAAAAAAACTCGTAATGTTATACAAATACATACCCAAAAGTAGAGTTATTTTTTTTTATAAATTTATCCAGTGTGAACAAAAGGGGTATTTCATTGCAATCAAAAGTAAAGGAATTTGTCTTAAAATCTGCTAACTTGTTAAGACAACGTGTGAAGTTTTTCACTAACCCCTTAGTAGTTTTAAGTTATCCGTTGCCTGTGGCCTTTTCTCTGCTTTCCTCCATTTCTCTCTGACTCCCTCTAGATAATAAATGACTTCCCATTGCAATTTTTCATCAGGAATTTGCATAAATGTCTAACAAAATACCACCTGTTGGATACAGAAACGAATGAGACCCCAAAGAACAAAAAAAAGGAAAACTAAGAAAATCACCAGGCACGGCAAAAATCATTAAGAATAGAATTCACCGACAAAACACATAATTTGTCAAATCATTTAAAACATGTATAACAATCTTGTGAATAGATTAAAGTGACAAGGTAGAGTATCTTATAGTATAATCAGATACTTATGCATCTCACACAAAACCAACAAAAACCCCAGAGTTATTGTGCAACAAATGTGAGAGTTCTTGGGGATATCAGATATGACATAATAAAAAAGTCTAACAATGAAAATGTCAAGATAAAGAAGAACAGGGAAAAGACGGTTTTGTTTTTTGAGGAAGTTTCATAAAACAACGAAGGAAAGGTAGAGCGAAAACATAAAACATTCCCAAGCATCACGTAGAAAATATTACTTTGAGGCAATATGTTTAAATCTGGTTTGACCAAACTACATGTAGTTTCATGAAACCCAAAACAAAATGTTTAATATGGTCAAAGAAGTTTATCACTTTGGTGCATTAAATGCAGATTTTATTAATTTCATTCAAGCTTTTGGAAATTGTTTTAAAATAAATTATGATTCCCTGGCCAAAAGGTTTGATGCAATTAGACTTGTGCTCACTAGTTCTCGAAATCGTTAATTTAAGGTGGCCGGTCGTAACAATTACGAACTTAATCGCCATTTCAAACTTGTAGGTTATGTTCGTGAGAGCTTGTCTGGCCACCCCAAATGAACTATATAGTTCATGAACTACACGAACTCTAGATGCAACATTCAGAGGTTTGAAACAAGTTTGATGCAACTGGAATTAGTACCTTTAAAACAGATTTCTCCTATTCCACGTTTCTGGGACATCTAAACATCTGGGACAGTTAAACACAATCCACGTCTCCCCCTGATCCCCACAGCTTGGACATAAAGGAAAACTATCACGTCCATATCTGTGCAGATATTTTCTACTTACAGCAACTATGGCCCTTGGGAAACTGGGTCATATAATACTTCTTCCTAACCCTAGAGCTATGTCAGGAATGCGGCGAAAAGTCAATCTTCCTTTCACCGAGTGTTACCATCATGTCTGCCATGCTTCCTAAGAAGTCAACTGTTCATCTCTTTTGGTAGCATTGTTGGTTTGTATATTCTCCCAGCGCCTATGATATGTTCGCCTCATCTCATCTGCCAGGATTTCAATTGGTTTTGTGCCAGCAATAACAACTGTAGCCTCTTCCGGTATCGTTCGGAAACTGCTAATCTAGGTCAGGGCGCTTAGGCGATATACGGGCATCAATCTATTCCTCGTTGCCCTAACAGCTAGCGCTTTGGCCTGCACAGAAATAGGCAATAGGCGAACTTACGGCTGTAGCTATGAGCTTCCTTCCCGTTAGTTTAGGACCTTCATTGTCAGGCATCATTCTTGCTAGCGATGCTTGAATTGCAGCAGCTGCTCCTTAAAATTTAGCCTATTGTCGATCATGACTCCCGAGTACTTTATTGATCGTGAAGATTGAAGACACTCATGTGCCGTACCATTATACGGATGTTTATCAAGAGGACCTACATCTTATGATCGGCCAGTTCCACACCCGCTATATCTAGCCACGTTTACATCTGCGACACTATTGCTTTCATATTTTCTGTAAAGTTGTGTAGTTCATGAACTATCTAGTTCATTTAGGGTGACCATACATCACCCCCACCAACATAATGCACATGTTCGATACGGCGCGTATGTTCGTGATTGTTATGTTCGGGCACCTTAAATGAACGAGTTCGAGAACTAGTGAACGAGTTCGACACAAGTCTAATTTTCTCCCATGTTTTCTCCCATCGAGTAGCGATGTGCTTTGCCACCATGACAATGGCTATGTCGTCTTTATTTTAGTACACCTTGTTGCCTCTAGTCTTAGTACTCCAACATGCATACTTATGTTCCAAACGAGCGGGCCTAGGACCAACCACTGGAGAACTCCCGACATGACGTCATAGAACGATGTGCCATCATCGCTCTGCGCGACGCATAAGGTATGATGCAACTTATGTAATGTTTGGTACAACAAAAAAAGTTGTATGGTTATAAATTTGTATAATTGTTAGACTTGTGTCGAACTCGTTCACTAGTTCTCGAACTCGTTCATTTAAGGTGCCCGGACATAACAATCACGAACATACGCGCCGTATCGAACATGTGCATTATGTTGGTGAGGGTGATGTATGGTCAACCTAAATGAACTAGATAGTTCATGAACTACCCAACTTTAATAATTGTGGCCGTGGGTTGTGCAATGGTTGTGTGTGCGACTCTTGTACATGAGAACGTGGGTTCTATCCCTGCTCTAACCACCTTACGTTTCTTTCGACGACGGCCGCCTCGATTAGTGATGGCGACACTATCGAGTACTTAGCCATGAAACAGCTTCCCAAAATACAGTTCGGAACCGCTGAAAAACTGTACGTCCTAATCAGTGAGTGTAAAACTACAAAGCGCACATGTCACTGGTTGTGAGAATCTCTCCCCAATCCCTTCATGGGATGTAATGGGAAACCATTTTAATTTTTTTTTATAATTTGTCACATTAATTTTGAGAATGTTATTGAAATCTTTAAACTTTAATAATTAGTATTCAGTTTGATTTAAACTATTTTCTTAAACTCATTCAATTTCCTTATGGATTCGATCAGAGCGTGTTGATCGAACTGTTAGTTGGAGATTTAATAGAGAACAGAGTGGATGGTAGAATACGCGATAAGCAATTCAAAGTAAACTACGGTTAAATAGCGTTTGATTGATACTAATAATAGCTTGTGTTTGATTCTAGTTGCGTCGAACCATAGAGAAATAGACAAGAGCCGGTATCCCTCTCTTCACGTTCTCTTGATGACGAGTTTCATTGAGTTCGAGTTGCTTTTGTAATTTAGTCTTTGGTGGGACATAATACGGACAGAAATAGAAGGCAATGCGTATTTTCGTTCGAAGCAAACAACATAAAACACAATTTAGCTGGCATGAGTATCAATCAAAGTTAGTTTGCTGCATGGTCTGTAATCTCTATGTCTTCTTTGGTCTCTCATTCTACATCATTTCCCTAGTACCTTTTCGATCAGATGTGTCATAGACACCCCCTGATCGAATTATGCGTTATCGTTTATTTCTGTCCAACTTCTAAAAGCGACTGCAACTCCATCAAATCTCCAACTACTTCGATGATCGCACGAGAACATCTGATAGAAACTGTTATCTATTAGTCTATGATTCGTTTCACTTTATTGTAACCAGCAGCAAAACCAAGACTCTTTATTGTATGTAGAAATTTCCTTATTTTCTTTTTAGCGTCAGTAGTTTAAATGTGTGAATTAGAATACCTTTAAAAGCGCCTTTACTTCATGTATCAACCGTCAATTGGGATTCCAAAGCAGGAAACCTAAAAGTAAATCACGTTCCCAACTGAGTATCTCCCTCTCTTTCTGAAGTTATCATGGAAATGAAGACGTTTCAAGTTTGGTTTGCATTCAAAAACACAGAACATCACGACAAAGACGAGCATGATCATGATATTGGCCATCTAAATTTAAAATCCAATTCTAACAAATTACCCATTAGCACAGGCACACACTTTGTTCCCCATGGAAAACAACAGATCGCTTTCTGGAGATTACAGATACGCCGTTGTTACGTACATATGCTATATTTTGATAGCTGCTGATGCGAAAAACGATAATTTACAATTTCAATTCAATCCTTGGGGTTTTCTATAAGATTCCACTTAGCCAACCAACAAATATTGGACAATAAATTATAGTGATTCTAAAGAAATTAAAATTTTTTCGTAGATTCCATAACAACAAAAAAGTCGTCTTTTAATTAAATCCTGTTCTTTTGTCTCTTTACAGCTCCTCTGCAAGATTATACGGAAATTCAACAATATACTGGTAAGTTCCATCAACATCACCATATAATAGTTACTACTAACTACGAGTACTAATACTTAAACCGGCCTGACATCCAGCTTTTTAAAGGCCGTTTGGTTTGGTGTACCAGATTACGTTGTTCTGGACTGGTCGTCCGACCACATTGCATCATCATAACAATTTGCAATTTACTTTTGGTAGTTGTTCTCTGGTTCTTATGGTCCATATGATTACCGGAAATTTATGATTAGTGCCTGGCATGTTCTGCAATAGCTATACATTATGTTGGTTGGAGTACTCTGGCCACCACCACTTGTTGCCATTAATAGTAGTGGCTTTTTGTTGTGTAGGTTATTTTTAGCCAAATCCTTTTATTACTCTTCATGTTATGATTAAAGGCATGAAGAAAATCTAACTATCCACACGAGTGGTATTCAAATTATATGGAGTTTTTTGTTTGCGTTGGTTTGTTTGGAACAACCCAATCCAAAGACCGTTAGTTAGTTACCAGTTATTATGTGGTATATTAATCTATGGTCGAATTGCTTCTTGGGCTACCCAGAACTACGGAAGGTTAATTATTGATGTAAATTATTAGGACACGAATGAAACAATATCAGGAAAAGGCAAATGGCACATTTACTAATATACACAAAATAGTTTAATGTAACCTCGAGTAGTTAGATTGAACTACTAGAAGTTTGAAACCAAATTGCTCAGAGACGAACATAACATCAGGGAATGGCAAGTGAAACATTAACTTATTCACAAAAAATATTTTGAAGCAACCTCGAGTAGTTAGATTTAACTACTAGAAGTTTGAAACCAAATTATTAAGACACAAACGAAACATTATCAGGGAACAAAACATTATCAGGGAGAGACAAAGGAAGCATTTACAAATTTAAAAAAAAAATGGTTGATGAAAACTCGAGTAGTTAGATTTAACTAATCTAAGTCTGAAACCAAAGTATTAAGACACGAAAAAAATATCACGGAAAGCCAAATGAAGTATTTATTTACTAATTTTCAACAACGTAGTTGAGTAGTTAGATTTAACTACTAGAAGTTTGAAACTAAACTATTAAGACAAGGGGAAACAATGTCAGGGAAAGTCAAATGACCCATTTACTAATTTACAAAAAATATTTTGGTACAACCTTGAGTAGTTAGATTTTACTACAAGAAATTTCAAACCAAATTATTAAGACGCGAACAAAATATTGTCAGGGAATGGCTAATAAAACATTTACTAATTTTAGAGTTGGGTAGTTCATGAACTGCCTAGTTCATTTAGGGTGACCAGACATCACCCTCATGAACATAATGCACACGTTCGATACGGCGAGTATGTTCGTTATTGTTACGACCGGGCACTTTAAATGAACGAACTCGAGATCTAGTGAACGAGTTCGACACAAGTCTAACTAATTTACAAAATCAAAAGTGTTTGATGCAACATCGAACAGTTAGATATAACAACTAGAAGTTTGAAACCAAATTATTAAGACACGAATAAAACATTATCAGACAAAGACAAATGAAGCATTTACTAATTTGCAACAAATAGTGTGATGAAACCTCGAGTAGTTAGATTTAACTACTAGAAGTTTCAAACCAAATCATTAAGATACGAACAGAACATTATCAGGGAAGGACAAATGAATTTTAAAAAAATTGTTTGATGCAACATCGAACTGTTAGATTTAACTACTAGAACTTTGAAAACAAATTTGTAAGACACATTATCAGGGAACTACTAAAAATCTGAAACCAAACTCCGAATCGTATAAGGTTTGTCTAAACAGTTGATAATGTTTCAAACTTAAAGCCATTGGATAACGATCGTCCGGCAAAAGTGGGTGTACTTCCTGTATTTGAAAAGGCCGCAAATTCGTCTGTTGCCTCCGAATTGTTGTTGTCAGTATTAAAATTGGCAACTAGACTTGTGTCGAACTCGTTCACTATTTCTCGAACTCGTTCATTTAAAATGCCTGGACATAACAATCACGAACATACTCGCCATACCGAGCATGTGCATTGTGTTCATGAGCGTGATGTCGTGCCTAAAAGAACAATATAATTCATGAATTTCCAAACTCTACACTGAAAGAAAATCTTTACATCGAATTTAGTTGTTTTTAGATCCTCGTTATGTTTAAAGTTGAAATTTCCTTTAAGGCTGTAAGATATCATGTTTTCTCCGGTTAGTGAAAAAAATGTAAAAGCCGCGGGTGGGATTCGAACTCACATTCGCTGGACGATGGACGATCGTTTCGATGTTTGTGAAGCATCATCTTCAGCAGCGTCTAGCCCGTTAAGCCACTGCGGTGTGTATTTACACAAGTCACTAACCGAAGACATTTATTGATTGATTGTGTGCAGAGCGATTGTTGTCGCTACTTACACATGGCTTTCCTACTTACACACACTTAATCGATGATTAATGTTCATCAATTGTTTTTCGTTGAATTGATCACAAATTTCATCAATTCAATAAAAAAAAAAGTTCTTCAATTTGAAGATTGTGAGTTTTTTTCACCATTTTCAGCTTCATTGAATTGATGACCTTTTTTACATCAATCTCCATCATTGGAATTTGGAAATAATTAGTGGGATCAATTCAAAAAATGGGCGTAGTATTGAAAAAATAAAGAGAAAAAGAAAAAGGCGTATAAAATTTAAAATAACTATATAATAGAAAATAGACAAATGGACAGAAAACTTTGTCCACGCTACGGGCATTTTTCATCTTGTACTTGTAGATTTTGTACGATGAAAAAAGGCCGAAGGGTTTGTCTACTCATTAACAGACAATTTACATTTAATTGACCAATTTACATCAAATTGATGCCAAACTTAAGGAGGAATTCATAAATTTGATGAAGATTTGATTGAAATTTGATTTGATTCATTTATGAAAAAATTCATAAATTTGATCAAGCTTTTTGTTTAAGTGTAGTAACCTAAGTGTGGGATCACACGTCAAGTTTACTTGCGCATGTCTTGAGTTTATAGGAGTTATAGCCACTTTTTTTATTTTAGCGATTTTCTTATTTTGGCGATTTTTCGGAAAAAAGGCTTTCATACAAAAATTTGGTTATTCTTTCGATTGGACGCTCCGTTTCCGAGATATAAACATGAGGGCGTTTTAGCGATTTTTTGTTAGAAAAATTTTATTTTTAGCGATTTTGAAAAAAACAAGTGATGCCATATTGGAGACACCTATTGGTTAAAGCCTCCTACGGAGGTAAAATTTTTATTATTTTTTCGATTGGACGCACCGTTTTCGAGTTCTAGCCACTTTTTTATTTTAGCGATTTTCTTATTTTGGCGATTTTTCGAAAAAAAATTCCTGGAACACTTTATGAAAACCCCTTAGAAACCAGCAAAAATTGGTTATTTTTTCGATTGGACGCAACCCATCGTCGTTGGTAGCTACCCTTTCAATTTTCCCATTTCCCTGAGTGTAATGAGTAATCGTGATGAGTAATTCCCCATTGTCGTGGGTAGCTACCCATTATTTGCCCCATTGCCCTGAGGGTAATGGGTAATCGTGGGTAGCTACCCACTATTTTCCCCATACCCTGTGGGTAATGGGTAAATGTTCGTTACACATTCCCCACGACGATGTGTATGGGTTACACATGGGGGGGGGGGTAAATACGAACTCTGGCTCTATATGATCACTATTAACTGTTACATTCTGGCCGGGATTGTGTTTGCACATGTAAGGACGAATTATTTCAGCAATGAATCGCACCAAGCAGTCACTTTTCCTGGATGTTGCGACGTCAGTTGGTCGCCGGTGGTGCAATGGTTAGTGTGCACGACTCTTGTACAGGAAAACGTGGATTAAATCCCTGTTCTAACCACCTTATAATTCTGACGGAGACGGTTACCTTGCTTAGTGACGGCGACTCTACTGAGAGCTTAACCATGAAAAAACATTTCGAAATACCATTCGGAACCGTTGTAGAAAAAGTCGAGACCAACAGCAACCTTGTTCTGGGCACATTTACCGAATGTATGCCATTCCCAGTGGTCGTAGGGCTGCACTTGTTTCACGAGTTGGATTTAGTACGCCCGCAAAGCAAGATCTCTCCAAAAAATCGTCAATAAAGTAGATGGGCACAGCTTCAATTGTTGTTCACGAGGCTGGATGACCTTATTTGGGTCTTCCTCGATGCTACGTTCAACAGTAGCAATAGATTCTTCAGAACGCACTATACAATATATTGGAGGATGCGTGTTATCTATCATTTAGGGTAAACATGGTGAGAACTTAGTTCAGCGTTAAACGTATTAATTGCTCTGATGGCGACCATAAAATAGACGTCGCGCAAGATTGGTTTCAGGAACGGAACCATATTTTGTTCAAAATAACTCTGCACAATTTGCAAGCGCTATTCAGACGTCATTCTGTTCCTAGTAAAATGGCAAACCAAACTGAATATAAATCACGTCACAACCTTAAAAATGACTGACAGTGAAAACAGTGCTGCCAACTTAAAGTTATATACCTCTAAAACAAGCACCAATTATATGTCAGAGCTAATTGCTTTCTAATACAATCCCATCTCTACAACTGCAATTCCAGTTGTAATTTATAAATGTTATGTTTCTTTGGAAAATTACTTAGGTTGGTTGGCAAATGTTCACACATAACTAACAATTCCCTGAAATAAACTTATTCATAATAATTATGAAAGTTAAAGTAAATGTTTGAGAAAAAATATTGCATTCAGACACGTAGAATAACTATAAGGAAAATGAATCAGTATACAATAAAACTTTTAGTAATAATTTAACAGAAACATATGTATGTACGTTGTAGCAATCGCAGTTAATTTGACGCTACCGCAAACAGTTTAACAGAATGACAATATAGTAATAGTGACAAAAATAAATCAAATGCTTAAAAATAATTGAGACATTCGTTAAAGCAATATGAATATTACAAACAGTAGTAGTTGGAAGCAACTACGTTTGGCTAATAGAAGTAGTTTGCTGCAACACCAAGTAGTTTGATCCAACCCGAAGTAGTTTGAAATACTTAAACATTTACGAATTATGTAGAACATGAGTTTTCGACCCTGATGATGTGAAATAATTATTAACAAAACTAAACAGAAAATAACTGGTTTTGTAACAAATTAATATTTTAATAAATGTAAAGAGTTTGATGACATACGTGGGACAAATTAATTATATAAATATTATACTTAGTTTGTACTTTAATTTGAACTACGTCTGCAAATGTAAAATTAACAAAATATAAATGCTTATTTTCAAGGCATTTCCTTCATATCTGGCAGTTTTGGTTTTCAAATATTTTATACAGTACAGGTTTATAAATTTGAAAGTACCAATACCTACCTAAGACACAAACCTCTACATATAAAATACTTTATAAACAAAATTGACAGCAGTCAAACAAATTCAAATTAATTAAAAGCATTCCAATATTTCATTACAATTGACATCCGATTCCACAACCTGCATTTGCATTGCCTGAGCAAATGCAAATTTAACATTTTTTAATTGTCATTGCGAACAATGGTAATTCATTTGCATTAGATAGAGTAATGCCAATTAAAATCCAATGCAAATTAAAAAAAAAAAACATGTATGTTTGATGATACCGTACAAAAATTAAATGGAATGAATGCAGACATGGGGCAAATTAATTATATGACAATTATAATTTGTTGTTTAATTATAATTTCCTGTCCAAATGCAAATTCAAAAAATAGTTGAGCGATTGGCTAGTGCGCTTTGAGTAGGTTGTTGCATTCCAAACCCAAGTAGTTGGAAGCAACTGCTTTTGCCTAGTGGAAGTAGTTTGACGCAACCCAAGGTAGTTTGATGCAATCTTAAGCAGTTTTGATGTGTTTAAATTCTAAAAATTATGTAAAGCAGTGGTTAGCTAATTGTGCAGATTTGTTTTAAAAAATTTAGTTCTGTTCGTGAATCATATCGCGGAGTACGTCCATTTTTTGGTCGGCATTATTATGCGAATTTTGTTCAGCATTCAAGCTCATTTTTGGTTGAATGACAAGGTAAAAACCCAACACTGACACATTTGAACATCAAATAATCATCAAGCCCAAGATGTATTTATATATTACAGGTGGAAGCGTTGAAACAGCTGATTTAAATTTTTTCTTTGTCATTGTGGTCCGACCTTTTCAAATGTTTTTGATAGCAATTTCCAACATGTATCTAGTACAGGAGGAAGCGTTAAACAGTTGACACCGCAACATGGCACACAGCGTGTACCACCATCGAATTTTTTAAGGAAATTTTTGGCGAGCGCATAATTTCACGGATTTGACCTGTGAAATGGTGTTCAAAATTATGCTATTTAACACCACTGAATAATTATCCATAATCTACGCCAATAAGCCAGACGACTTGGAAGACAACATTCAACGTGTTCGCTGCAAGAATTGATAAAAATTGCTTCTTCGGCTACGAAGAACTATATTCGTAATATACTTTATTAAAACATCAACTAAACATTATCAGGGAATGGCAAATGCAACATTAACTAATTTACAAAAAATAGTTTGATGCAACCTCGAGTAGTTAGATTTAACTACTCGAAGTTTGAAACCAAATTATTAAGACACGAACAAAACATTATCAGGGAATGGTAAATGCAACATTACTAATTTACAAAAAATAGTTTGATTTAATCTGGAGTAATTAGATTCAACTACCAGAAGTTTGAAACCAAATTATTACGACACGAACAAACATTATCAGCGAGTGGCAAATGAAACATTAACTAATATATACAAATTTGTTTGATACAACCTCGAGAAGTAAGATTGAACTACTAGAAGTTTGAAAAAAAGCATGCAACCTCGAGTAGGTAGAAGTTTGAAACCAGACTTCGGTGAGTATTCGATTCGAAGAGGCAAATACTGCAAAAAGTGATCAAAAATTGAATCTCCCCATAGGACTAGTATATGCGCGCCAGCAGCAGTGGCCATATGCTAAATAAAATATCCAAATAAAAATGGAAACAATTATATTCCAAAAAAAAACTAACTTCATTGCGTTTAATGCGATTAATCTGATTTTATATAATTGAATGTTATAGACCTCTAAAAAACACCCTTTACAAGTATGAAATTTCGTGTGGCTCGATTAATAGTTGTATGCAACCCTAGTAGTTCGAAGATATCCCAAGAAGCTTGAAGTTAGCCGCAGTAGTTTGATGCAACCCTAAGTTGTTTGATGGAAACAAAAGTTGGGCCTTAGAGTTGGGTAGTTCATGCACTACCTAGTTCATTTAGGGTGACCAGACATCACCCTCATGAACATAATGCACATGTTCGATACGGCGAGTATGTTCGTTATTGTTACGACCGGGCACATTAAATGAACGAGTTCGAGAACTAGTGAACGAGTTCTACACAAGTCTATTGGGTACAGACTTGTGTCGAACTTGTTCACTAGTTCTCGAGCTCGTTCATTTAAGGTGCCCGGACATAACAATCACGAACACAGTCGCGATATGGAACATGTGCATTATATACGTGAGGGTGGTATCTGGTCACCCTAAATGATGGGATACTTAATATTAAGTGACCGTCGGTGGTGCAATGGGTAGTGTGCGCGCCTCTTGTACAGGAGATCCTGGGTTCGATCCCTGCTCCAACCACCTTAAAATTTCTTTCGACGACGGTCACCTCGCTTAGTGACGGCGACACTATCGAGTATATAGCCATGAAAAAGCTTCTCAAAAATACCGTTCGGAATCGGTGTAAAAACTGTAGGTCCCAATCAGTGAGTGAAAACCGGAAAGCGCACAGCTCAGTGATTGTGAGAAGTTCTCCACGGTCCCTTCATGGGATGTAATGGGAAACCATTTATTTTTTTACTTAATATTCAAAAGTGAATCTTGAGAATGCGCTTTCCAAAAACAATAAATTCAACCAGCTGCTTCCTAACTTGATGTCTGGGCAACAGAAATAAATAAACAACACGCAAATTGATGAGGTGTTAAGAGAGCAATTAAATGTTTATGGAAAAAAAATAATTAAAATAAAGAAACATGTTTTCGAAAAATTAATTAATTCAAACGTATCGGATTCCGCGAAGATTTCAAATTGACACAGTAGCTGCAAACATGAAAGTATTTAATGTCATAATAACGATTTGTATTAATAATGGACAGATGGTTGGACAGAGGGAACCACCGGTAAACAGCAGTGATATACATTCATCAAATGCATACAGTATGAAGTGAAAAAATAGCACAGTCCCAATGAAAGAAAATATAATATTTTGTAAGTATTTTATTGAGAAATAAATTTTGCATAAAGATAAGCCCCTTGTCAAACCAAGCAGCAACAGCAGCAAGAGTTTTTATTTTTATTTTCATACTACAGCGCTTACTTAGAAACCCTTACATATATATATTAAGGTGGTCCAACATCATATGGTAAAAACTCAAGTTGAATGTAAAAGCCAAGCGACCCCCCAATTCTTTTCTATTTGATAAAAGAACTAAGGAGCCAAAATTTCAAGGTCATAAGTCACTTTGAAGTCAGTGCTCAATGCTGTCTAAAAAATGAGTGCGGGAATTTTTTTTCAACTTTTGAAAAAATTTCAAGACATCTTAGTATACAAAAACTTAAATTTATTTGGTTAGTTTGCATAAGAAACAATGTTACAAATAAGTACATTTTATAGTGAAGACCGTAATAAAAATGAAGTCTTTAAATTTTTTTTTTGGAAGTGGATGGATTCTTTAGGTTTTCTACAACGGCCTTCTTTGTTGGTTCAGTTGGAAATTGTTTTCGATTAGCCTCTACAATCTGCAGCAACAGCTGTTTTTCCTCCTCTTCATTTGTTATGAGTTTATTAAAATCTTGAAATAGTTTAACACCTCTTTCTGCGATGTCATTGACCACTTTGATTTTATTTACTAAATTTTTTGCCTCTTTAAAATCTGGATTCTGTTCCCATTCACTTGGGTGTTTGTTTAAAAAGCTTTGCTTAATGTTTAGCTTAGTAAACAACAACATTGTTCTACTATTAGCAAAATCTGCCAACACACATTCATCACTTAGTAAATTGGCATTTCCTCTAATCATCCAGGGCGGTGCAGGGACAGACATCTTATTCACTAGGCTCACTTTGTTTTCAAGGCTCACTTTCTTGGAAAAGAGTGATAACCCGACCAGTTCGTCGGATAGGTACCACAAATGTGGCTGCAAGGCTTTTTTGATGGTTCTAGCTATCTCTCCATCAATTGCGCTGTATTTCCCAGCCTCTTCCCAAAAAATTAGGCCGTTGAAAGCTGCATTGCCGCTGATTGGCGCTTCAACCCAGTTTTTACGTACAAAAGTGCTCCGAAACGGACAAATCTGTCCAAGTTTTCTTTCTCCTTGTTTGTGAAATGGTAAAGTCCTTGACCTTGGTAAAGGTACAATTTATATGCATAAATAAGCTTAGCCATCCACCGAGCGTGGTGTATAGGCCCAGGTGCTCTCCAGTGAATTTTCTCTATTGGTTGTCCCAACACCAACAGCGTCAGTTCAATAAGTTCGAGGTAGTCATCTCGAGGCTGGTCTTTCTTACTTAAATGATGTAGCAGGGACTCGATGGCACTGTTTTTTAACTCAGCTTCTCCAGGGGAAAAATTTAATGGTGTGTAATCTGATCGAACAACTGCATTCGATGATTCCTTCAACCTTTTAAATATGGGAGTTTCAGGAGAGCTTGAAGGTCCAAAACATAATGTACATACTTTGCTCAAAATGATTTATATTATGTGATGGCGACACGCCAGCCATAGAAATTCTTTGTTCAGCTTATTTTCAATGAAAGTGCATGCACCACTCTTGACACCAGTGTTGACGGCTGTTGTGTCAAAGCCCATACCAATGACTTTATCATCGAGATCCCATGTTTTAAGACTTTTAAGTACTGCATCTGCAGTTTTCGAACTTGTTGCACTATCCAATTTTGGCACCCCCAGCAGTTTCTCATTTCCACCAGCATAGGAAACTAGCACTGGTAGTCTATCTACTTTTTGTGAACCTAAAATGTCGGGCAAGATTTTGCTGTCCCAATGAACAACAATTGGTTCTTTAATGTTTAAGTTTGATTTCATTCTTTTGCAAAATTCTGCCTTGCTGCTTTTCGTTTCCTTTTTATAGAACTTCTTGAAAGGGGCAATTCCTCAGGATCATGCCCAAGTGCGGCGGCAATAGGTATGATAAGCCTTACAGCTTCACGATCGGAAACTTTATTCCTGTCTAAAGCCCCTGCCACATTCATGTCAAAAAGGTTCTTCTTAGCTTTTGGTTTAGAAACATCATCGCTCTTCCCACCTAAAACTTTTTCTACATTTTTTCGGGACGAAGGTTGATATAATTCACCATCAGAACCATTTTCAGAACGACTTTTGGCACTTGAACTATCATTTAAGTCATCATCGGGTGGATTAATAGAAGAAGACTTTGATTTTGCAGCAGAAACAGACTTTTCTCTTCTCTCCTCTTCTTTTTCAAATCTTTCTAGTGCTCTTTCTTGCTTTTTAATATACTCTTTGTCTTCAGATGAAATTATCATTTTTCTCTCAGTTCTTTGGTCAATTAAAAAATCTTTTGTCTTCTTGTATTTTCATGAGAATAAGAGCATCTGAATGGGCAATGTCAAAAAGCTTTTTGATTTTGTCTACAAATGATTGCTCGTTTGTTCTTTGTTTTTCGGTTATTCTGCCTTTATTTTTCTTTAAAAGTAGCCACTGTGAATGCACACTTTCAAGTTTTTCATTCGAATCGCAGGTATATTTTGTCGGGATTAGGGCTTTGCTCCAAACTTCATTCAATTCTTCAATTGTGCTATGACTAGCGTTCCTGACGGATTTTATTTCACTTAAAAAAAAGTGAAATCTTAACAAAACTTCTTTTGTTGTAGGCAGTTGGTTCTTCTTTGTTAATGGTTCTAAGTCCTTAACACCGATTAAGTAAACACTGTCCGCTTGACGCGTCTTAAGTGCATCCATTTATATTGAAATATAGTTCACACCTGAAACAAAAAAAAAATGCGTTACATACCCGAAAGTAACAAATATTTTAACTTTTATAACAAACAAACAAAAATTTACTAAATGATAATGGGGCATCTCACCGGTGACTTCTGATATGTGGCTCTCTCTTTCGATTAATAGAACTGGACAACTTATGTTTGGTTTCCCGTAGGCGCCAAAAAAAATATCACCACATAAAATGTGTGAGTTTCTGGAAGCTTGAATGTCACGGGTTCTTAATGGGGAATAAAACCTCACTGTTCAGCGTTTTAATATTTTTTTCACTCTTTATTTGGTTGTTTTTTTTACAATTTGCGCTAACGTTCAACTTCTTATAATTTTATTTGCACTTTAACTTTTCTCACTTTGGCTTTTGTTAGGAAAAGAAATACACTTGTTCAATCAATGAGTTAGAAACACGAATAACCAAAAATTATTTTGGCGCCAAAAAAGTAAACAACCCGCCATGAGATTGGTTGCATTTTTTAGTAGCGCCTGTCAGTTGTCACTGTTCCTAGTAGTATTTAACAGGCTGCTAGTATTCCTCTCCACGGGGCAGCACGTTAACAAGAGATCGCATATGTGAACACTTAACTTAAGTGTTTTACAGAAATTTATGAAAACTAAACGTTGTTGAGCACTGCCTTCCATATGCTCTAGGGTGCTAAGATTTTGCATAGATTATTCTTTTATTAGATGTAACAAAATGGGAGGGTCTCTGGGTATCTAAAATAAACTTGAGTTTTTTGAACCACACTAATATATGTATATATATAACATACCAAAATGCAAAAAATCCAATGAGTGTTCGAACTCACGGGCGATGTGTTAACACCTTTTTGCTACACGGTACCTGTTCGATTTCTATGAACACATTCGTAAATGTTACATTGGAAAATAAAAAACAGCGTTCAATCATATGATGACGTTACAGTTAAATAATATTAATACTTAAAATTATTTAAAGACCCAGTGCAAGCACATGTGTCATTATATTCTTGCTCAATACTTTTTGTTTTATTCCCACAAAAGTCAAAGAATGCAAAGCAACAGACACTTGTATATACAGACATACATTGTTATATTCGTACATACGCTCCACAAGTTCACAAAATTGTTGTTGCTCTCTTGCTATCTCATTTTTATATACGTATAATACGTCATTACACTCTTTGCTCTGAGAGTGCTCCGCACCCACATTTTATTGGACTTACCTTTCACTATAATAAAAAAACAACAACACCAACAACAACAACAACTACTACTACTACTACTACTGATATGTTGGTGATTTATTTGTGCTTGCTGTGTCGTGGAGTGTTTGTGTGGGTGGTGGGTGTAGGTGGGGTACCTAAAATAAAAGCAACCAGACACACAACATCACACATCCTTTGTCCGAAGTAGCTGACGTATACGTGTGTCACATAACCACATGTTTGCCATATCAACAGCAACGAAACAGCCAAACACAGAACATCACACATACTTTGTACGAAGTAGCTGACGTATTAATATGTCACCATAACGTCGACTGCGATGGTTTTAGCTGCAGCATAAAATCTGGTTTTAGCAGATTTTGACTTTGATAGATTTAGTCCCTATACGCCGCTATAGATGTTAACACATCAAAAAGTAAGGCATATTATTTTGTGTAATGCTTACCTAAACTTTATCGATTACTATGTCGCTTCCTTGTGGGCTATATCGTAAGTCAATACGAGTAATTAAATTTTGTTCGTCGTTCGCTTACCAAAATGCAGCAAAGTAAGACAATGGATATGTTGCCACAATCTCATACGAATAACAACCGATCTCCCACTACACTTTGGATGATGCAATCAGAATACGAAGTTAAATCAGGGGGTACCTATGACACAGCTAATCGACTATGTAGTAGGAAAATTATAGAAAACAGAGAGGATAGGCGAGAGACCGATAAGCAAACCATGCAACAAACTAAGTTTAAATAGTGTTTGATTGGTACTAATGACAGCTAAACTATGGTTTAAGTTGGTTGCATCGAACGAAAGTAAGCATTCCCTTTTATTTCTGTCCGTTTTATGTCCAACCAAAAAGTAAAATACAAAGCAACTCGAATTCGATGAACTCGTTACTCGAGAGTAGACTTGTGTCGAACTCGTACACTAGTTCTCGAACTCGTTCATGTAAGGTGCCCGAACATAAGAACCACGAATATATTCGCCATATCGAACATGTAGATTATATTCATGAGGGTGATTCCTGGTCACCCTAAATGACCTATATAGTTCATGAACCACCAAAATCTACTCGAGAGAACGTAAAGAGAGGCATAGAAACTCTTGTCTATTTCCGTATAGTTCAATTTATTTAATATTCCATGATATTATATTTTTGCCCACAAAAGCAGTTTCAAAAGCGTGATCGGTTGTAAACAAGAAATATTTAAGAAATTCAAATAAATAATAAATTGCACAATTTAATTGTCCTTAAATATGACCTTACCTAGTGCTGGCAAGTAGGGCATTTCATACAAATATCATGCCTTATTCCATCAAGTTGGTAAGCGATTGCCGGCTCAACTCTCCCTTACAAACCAGCTTCTGAGCAGGCTGTAGTTTTTGCTAGGGTGTGACCTCGATGATAAGGTATTTTTGTGATTGTCCCGCGCTCGACAAATTTGTTCACTAGCCTCATTATGTTCATCTAGTCGGAGCAGTGTCAACAAACATGCGCCTAAACTCCCTTTGAACAGAAAACGGCTCACAATCCAAATTCTTGTTTCATCATCCCAATCGTCCATTTCCTTTAAACTGTAAAAGCAATCACTTAAATAAAATAAAAATGGAATTGATTATTTATACAGAAAATAAGTTAGGACGTTTTAATTGGTAGCAATGTTTATCAGACACATTGTATATACAAACGTTTGACAACTAAAATGATGTGGTTTGAAGCTTATTGTATCCAACACCGCAAATAGTTTCATAAAACCGCCAATGCTTTGATGTTTAGACTTGTTTCGAACTAGTTCACTAGTTATCGAACTCGTTCATTTAAGGTGCCCGGACATAACAATCACGAACATACTCGCCGTATCGAACGTGTGTATTATGTTCGTGAGGGTAATGTCTGGTCACCCTAAATGAACTAGATAGTTCATGAAATACCCAACTCTACTGGTCACCCTAAATGAACTATGTAGTTCATGAACTACCCAACTGTAGTGATCAAAATGGAATAGACTTGTGTCGAACTAGTTCACTAGTTCTCGAACTCGTTCATTTAAATTGCTCGGAAATAACAATCACGAACATACTAGCCATATCGAACACGTACATTATGTTCGTGATGGTGATGTCTGTCACCCTAAATTAACTATATACTTCATGAACCAACCAACTCTATTGATGTTGTTGCACCAAGTTTGATGCAACTTTAAATAGTTTGTAGAGTAAAGTTAATTAAATAAAAGTTTGTATTCTAAGAAAGTACGAAATTCAAAATTTTTGCAGTTTCCGCTTTTGAGAACTAATAATCGAACTTTAAAAGATTTAAGTTTCTTTGGTAACTCAACGCTCTGCTAGTCCACAGCCCACGGCTGTACACATTTATGAATGAACGAATGAATTCAACTTGAAACACATGTTTCTCAAAAATAGCAAAACTATAAATTTTAAAACAATAACTCATCGATTAAATAGCTCACAATGAACGCGATGTGTGTCTCTTGAAATTAGAACAAAAACGTGAATTAAATTGATTAATTGGACAAAATTAGTCGTTTTGACACAATTTTTGCAAATCAGCTGAGAAAATACAGAGAACAAAAAAAAATACCTCGATACATGTTTAAACATGTACAATTTCTATCTAATCTGACGCATCAAAGTCACACGGATCCCACATTCACGTTTCGACCATTAACAATAATGTTTAATAGGTTTTAGACGCAGACGCGAAACCTCTCTTTGTTATATGGATATGTAGGTTTCAGACTTCACGTGCTGCACATTCACGGAATTCTTCGTTACTGTTCAACGTTCGTTTTAATAAAGTGGCATGCGTCGTTGTATGTAATCTCTGTGACGCTTAAGTGGCCTATTACTCATTTCAAAAATCTCCTTTTACATGCCCAGGTAGTGTCGCACGGAACGTATGGAACCTGGTGTGATTGTGTTGTGGTTATTCATACGCATTGGCCATCATGATGTCTGTACTAATGTTATGAAAAGTATTGTAATTTTATATTAAATATTTCACTAGAGTCCCATCTAAACGGTTGATTGCGCTGAGCTTTGTCGTCCGATTAAATAGCCCAATTAATGAGGCATTAAATCACTTGAAACGTCGCTCTATGCGACTACCGGCTGGCTAATTTACTGTGTGAGTTTGAGTTGAAAGACAGTGGGACAAAAAAGATTCAAAGAGGTCTTTTAAAAGGTTGTCTATTATAAAAATGTTTACATGATATAAACTGAACCAGGGGGTATTCATATAAGTGATATAAACTGAACCAGGGGGTATCCATGGCACAGCTAATGGACTATGAAGTAGGAAATTGATAGAAAACAGAGTAGATAGGCGAGAGAGCGAAAGCAACCAGAAGCAAAACATGCAGCAAACTAAGTTTAAATATTGTTTGATTGATAGTAATGACAGCTAAATTGTATTTTATGTTGGTTGCGTCGAACAAAAATATGCATTCCCTTTTATATCTGTCCGTTTTATGTCCAACCAAAGAGTAACATACAACAGGAACTCTAACTAAATGAAATGACCTACTACCTCGTTGTCGTCGAAAGAACATAAAGAAAAGGATGGCGTTTCATATATATTTCTCTGCGGTTGAAAACTGGCATTTACAGTTGTGTAGTTCATGAACTATTTAGTCCATTTAGGGTGACCAGATATTACCATCTCGAACATAATGTACATGTTCGATATAACGAGTATGTTCGTGATTATTACATCAGGGCACCTTAAACGAACGAGTTCGAGAACCAGTGAACGATATCGACACAACTCTACTGGCATTACAAACAGTAAATTATTTGAACCTAGTTTGATGATACCATATAAGGTTTGATGCAACATTACGAAGTTTGATATTTCTGCAGGTATTGAGAATGTTGGAAAGGTAATTCGAAAAGTAGGTTAACAAGCGCGACAATATGGCTTCTAGAACCATGTTAATCAACATTTTAAATCTTTCAGCGACGTCCGTCCCTCTTACTGACAGCGGCACCAACAAGTCTGTTGGGTTGGCCTGTAGATCCATTTAAAGAGTTCAAAAATGGGAAGTACACAGGCCACTGTTTCTGAAAGCTCGTATTATCTCCTTAATGGAATGTATTACATTTGAAAATATGTTTGAAACTCTTAGGTGAAGAGTGTTAGAATCTCTGCAAAAACGACGTTGCTTAAAATCGAAAACTAAACCTCTCTAGACTCTCTTAAAATGTCACTCCCAACAGTGATTAATATAATATAAATAATTCGGTGCAACCGCTGATGGTGCTTGAAATAGATTACAACAAGTTGTTGAACGCAACCTATAATAAAGGGTGATTTTTTTTGCTGTTTGGTGATTGAAAATTGATGAAAACTCAGAAAATTTGTACAAGTCAATAAAATATTTATTTCGATATTCGATAAATCAATGTCCGCCGTTTACTTTTTGAAGTTTATTTCATACAAATGTTTCAAACAGCTACGCTTCACTTGATCCCTTCTGAATGCCCAATTTGGGCACAATTTTTCCAACATTTCATTCGGTTTCTGACCAATGACACATGTTATGTTCCAAGGCGGCAATGGTGGTTGGTTTGTCCCTATAAATGAGATAATTCACATCCAGTGGGGTCAAACTGCGAAGTAAGTTTAATTGCTCACCAAACTCGCCTCTCAATTGGTACATGGTATTGCGTGCAGTGTGGCACCGTCCTGTTGCAACCACATGTCAACTAAGTCGAATTCTTCCATTTTGGGTAAAAAAAAGTCTGCGATCATCGAACGATACCTTATTTCATGGACCGTAATGTTGCGGTCATCATCGTCTTTGAAGAAGTACCATCCAATGATGCCACCGGTCCATAAACCGGAGTGTAAAGAGTGCATTTTTCAGAGTGCATTGGCAGATATTGAGCACCCTCTGGCTGCTCTTCGGACAAAATTCAGCAATTCTGTGGAATGGACGAACCATTTGCCAAATATTACCCTCGTCGCTGAAGACAACTTTTGGATAAGAAAGGCCTGCACCAACTGAATTTTGTATGGCTTTACACCTTTAAAAGAGCATAAACGAGTCTTATTCTCTTTATGGAATATTTCAATATAAATGAACCATTTCGACAATGTTATTACATAAAACAATACAAAAAGCATAAATGTTAGAACGGCATTTATATTTCACATCAAAATTATGAATGGACCAAGTTATGACAAAAAGAGAGTAATACGTTTTTGAGTCTTACAATTCGTTCCATGAGTTCTCTATACTATTCAATACTCTTTGGCGACGACGACCTGCTTGTTGCCGCTACATCAATACCATAATCCTTTTTTTCAGGGAGATACTGTTGTTGTACAATAGCCACGTATGTGTTCACTTTGATAGATTGACCTACCCGTGTCTATAGATGTTAACACATTCAAAACACCCGTTAGTTTGATGCAACTATAGAGATTTTGTATACAGTTGGGTAGTTCATGAACTGCATAGTTCATTTAGGGTGACCAGACACCTCCCTCACGTGTATAATGTACATGTTCGATATGACGACCGTGTTCGTGATTATTATGTCCGGGCATCTTAAATGAACGAGTTCGACACAAGTCTAATTTTGTATAGACTTGTGTCGAACTCGTTCACTAGTTCTCGAACTCATTCATTTAAGTTGCCCGAATATAACAATTACGAATATAGTCGCCATATCGAACATGTAGATTATATTCGTGAGGGTGATGTCAGGTCACTCAAAATGAACTACGGTATAGTTCATAAACTACCCAAGACTAATTTTGTGGAAAAGTAGAAGCAAAATACAACTGAGGTTGTATAACTCTTTAAAGTTATGAAACGAAAAATACAAGAAAGTTTAAAAAATTAGCTTCATTGTCTAGGTCTAAAGTTGTAAGGCCAATATGTGACCTCACACTAGGTTGATACTAAATCAAGATCAGTCCATGTCTGTCAGAAAAATATATGAAGTCTCGTTCAAGGGTATGATAATCCTTACAGTCCAATTCAATAATTGCAATCAAAAAAATATAATCTTAACATTTTGTTTCAAACATCAAGTGGTTTAAAGGTAGTTTGATGCAACTACAAGTAGTTTGAGGCATCTTCATATACTAGATTGTGGCAATCGCTAGAAGTTTGATACATAGTTCAATGCAACTCATGTAGTTTGATGCAACCGCAAGTAGTTGCAATGCATTGTTCAATAGCTTGATCCAATTTGTAGTAACAAACGATATTTCTGCAGTGATTTAAGTAATAAAACACAAGTTCTCGTATTTATTAAAAAAAAATTAACTTGGAAATAATTATTTTATTATTTTAAATCTTAAAATATCTTCATTTATATTATAGTTTATAGTGCAATTTTGTTTACTTTTGACCCACGGTTTTTTGTTTTAACGACACACTTGATTCATTTGCCAACTCAACGACAACAAACCAATTGCCTCCAGTAAACAGTATCCAGTAGCAGCAGCAGCAGCAGCAGATTACTGCTCAGCGTATATTAGATTAAGTCACATATTCTCTAGTTGTTCATAATTTTTTATGATTATTGTTATTATATGGCACAAACCGAGGGAGGGAAAAATCGTCAAAATGTTTTTTGTTTTGTTTTTGTAGATATCTCCAATGTCCAGCCACAACAGGCTGGCTGAACAAATATATAATGCCATGATGATGGGTTAATGTAGTGGAGTCGGCGTAGCCAGTGGAGCCCCAGAGGAAGGGTATCTCTGCGGTCTCTCCTCTATAAACACGTTCGTTTTAATTTATCCATTATCTGTAATTATTGGACAATTTGTCACTTTTACACGGATAAACAATTGTGATATAACATTGTTGTGGTTTTTGCGCTCTCTCACATCCAATAGAATAGAGTACAACAATAAAATGTTTGTTTAGTTTTTCGGTTGGATTAAGTTATTAAGTTGTCATTATAAAATTGAAACATTTGATGACATGCAAGAAATTAAGGATAACATTTTAAACAGTGGAATACAATGACATTCATTGGATGTTAAATGGAGTGGATGGATTGAATACGTGTTAAAGTTTAAATGCGAGATATTATAAATTATTCTTAATGATATCAAGATATTTCAAGGCTATACTAGTAAGATATCTTAAATATATTTCCTTTTTGCGCTCTGGATAAGGCTACACTTCAAACTTCTCTGACTACAAACATCTTCAACTGTAGTTTTCCTCTCCACCACTGCATCGTCATTACGAACGTATGGTGCAACAAATTCGAATTTACCATACACTCGTATAATTAACACGCTCTTATTTCAAGGTAACATCTGAGTTTGCAGACCTCATCTTAATATCAAATTAAGGCTAAGCGTATGGAAACCTCAATAGATTCCATACGAATGAAGCAAGATGCTGAAACTAAACTAGAACACAATGTATACCCACATGCAGATATAGAACTTGACATGCGTCTTTACACAATATATTGTACATAAGTAGGTAAAAAGAAATTTATATGTGGCAGACATATGTATCTTTACATTTACCCAGATATGAGCTTACATGAATGCTTAACCTTTCCGTGATGCTGATGATTTTCCATTCATTTTTTCCCTCACTGTGAAATATTTTCGTCTGTCTATTTAAATGCATAATGCATGAAGTTATAAGATCATCATAGCACAACAAACGAACAAAAACTGAAATTCGTAATTATTGTAAAACACTGGAATTAATTAGATTCCAAAATGTTGGAAGTTTTTACATTTACATTGTACGACAGGTAGAAACTAACTTAAGTCCCTTCAGGGTACATACAAGTTTGAAACTGGTTTGATGTACCAATAAGTAGAGCGATGCAACCGAAAACGAGGTTGGCGAAATTAAATAGTTTGATGCAACCGCAGTAGTTTAAAGTTGACTTGTGTTGTACTCGTTCACTAGTTCTGGAACTCGTTCATTCAAGGTGCCCGGACATAACAATCACGAACATACTACTCGCCATATCAAACATTTGCATTATGTATATGAGGGTGGTGTCTGGTCACCCTAAATGAACTATATAGTTCACGAACTACCCAACTCTAGTTTAAAGAGACAAACCAGGGGGTTTTAATGCCACAGATCATCGACTATTAAGTTGTTAAATCATGCAAAATTGAGTTGGGTAGTTCATTAACTACCTTGTTCATTTAGGGTGACCAGACATTAGACTTGTGTCGAACTCGTTCACTAGTTCTCGAACTCGTTCATTTAAGGTGCCCGGTCGTAACAATAACGAACATACTCGCCGTATCGAACATGTGCATTATGTTCATGAGGGTGATGTCTGGTCACCCTAAATGAACTAGGTAGTGCATGAACTACCCAACTCTACTAGACATCACCCTCACGAACATAATAAACAAGTTCGATACGGCGAGTATGTTCGTGATTGTTATGTCCGGCCATCTTAAATGAACGAGTTCGAGAATTAGTGAACGAGTTCGACACAAGTCTAATGCAAAAGAAAGTGGATGAAGGAATAGGTGATAGACAAACTATGTTTAAATTACATATGATTCATACTAATGTCTTTTAAATTATGTTCGATTAATACTAATGGCTTTTCAATTAGTTTGATTGATGATAATGACTTTGTCACGCTAGTTTTGTCTTGTGACGTGACATCCGGTCAACGCTTTAGCAGCTGTTGCACACACTTAGTATATTTCTCTATGAGACAAACAGAGAACTATTAAACAACGAATTCATATTCAAGTAAAGGGTATCCCAATAAAAGTGCACGATTTAAATATTTTGGCAGTTTTTTTCCTGTGCTTTGAAATTTTACAGCTGTCATTTCGATTATTAAAAATGGAGCGATGCACAAAGGAAGATCGCGTTATCATTGTAAAACCCAATTACAAAAATGGGAAAATTACGCTGATACCGCTCGCAAACTTTTGGAAGTAGAAAGGCATCTAATGTGTCAACAATTCGAAGTGTAATCAAAAAAGTGAAGATACTGGGTCGCATACGGGCAATAAGTTACCTATGGGTCGACATACCAGCCGGTCTCTCGAAAACATTGCTGCTGTAAACGGGAGTGTCGAAGAGAATACGGGAACGTCATTGCGGCACAACAACATAAAAATTCCCGAAGCACCACGCAATGGAAATTGACGAAGCGCCTCCAGCTTTGCTCTCACATAATTCATCTCACTCAGGTGCTCAAACAAGCAGACCATGCACAGTGCCAGCAATTCGTTCAATGTGTGGCAGAGTAAAGTGAAGTGAATGCCGGTTTTTCGAAACAAATTACCTTCACCGATGAGCTACTTTGTCATCTGAATGGGTTCATCTACAATCAAAACTGTCGAATTTGGGGTTCCGAAAATCCTAACGTCATCCATGACAAACAAATGCATCCACAACGAGCAACTGTTTGGTACGGATTTTGGGCAGGCGACGTGATTGGACCTTACTTCTTTAAAAATGAGGCCGGATATGCAGTAACTGTGTTCACCTTCATTGCGGGAACATTACAGTGGTACTCATGTGGCCTCACCTGGACGGCGCCACCTGCCACACCGTGCTTGAAACAATCGACATAGTTATTTGAGCAGCGATTTTCACCCTGAATAATCTTCCATATTTTCGATGTCAACTGGCCACTAAGGTCGTGCGATATCTTTCTTTGAAGTTTTGTGAAATCTCCAGTCTCTGGTATATACCAATAAATCACAAACAATTCCGGAGCTCCGTAAAATAGAGCCACTTCTTTGTCAAAATAGCATCCATCGTTTCATCAAAAGAGCAAGGGCATGTGATTAGAGCCATGGAGGCGAGATACTTTATTCCATACTTAATCGGCGCATGTCTACATTACAATGAAAACAAAATATCACCACTCGATCAAAGAATAAATAGATAAATATTTTACCATCCAAAGGGATAGGGGAGAGCTTCCCACAATCACTGCGCTGTCGTGCACTTCTATTGGGATACCCTTTACTTATAAACGCTACAGTTGAAGAAATCAATATACATCATCCAGTGTAAAGCTTGACATATCCAACCACTAAAGCTTTACTATATTTAGCAATATGTCAAAAACGACTTTTTGCGAAAAATAACTTTTTCATTGTTGAATATGAATCTTTGGGGACTCAGACACAATATTTATTCCACGAGTTTTTTTTTTAAAAATTAGTTGTATTTCAAAATATAACACAGTTTAACCATTTTCGTGGGCTTAAAAATTAAAAAATTAAATTAAAAAAAAAAAAAACTGTAATTTTTTAATTTTTTACAATAAACTGGGTTAGTAGCCTTTCATTTAAGATGAATATTTCATTCGTACACTGAGAGAAAAAAAATTATTATAATAATAAGTGGTAAAGGTAGATTTACGACTTTTTCATTTAAAATGGCACAAAAACGGCTAAAGATTTTTGGCCAAAATTTTCTATTTCTCGTTTAGAACCTTAAAATCTAAAATTCCACCAAGGCGCTTCACGTTACAAAGCTTAGTTTGGACGTTATGAGTTGAGGAAGGTAAAAAAGCTAAAAATTTTGCATTTTTTCCATTTTTCTTGAAGTTTTTTCAATTTTTTTTCCAAACGAAACATTGTACTGCGAAGCGCCTTGGTAGAATTTAAGATTTTAAGGTTCTAAACGAGAAATAGAAAATTTTGGCCAAAAATCTTTAGCCGTTTTTGTGCCATTTTAAATGAAAAAGTCGTAAATCTACCTTTACCACTTATTATTATAATAATTTTTTTTCTCTCAGTGTACGAATGAAATATTCATCTTAAATGAAAGGCTACTAACCCAGTTTATTGTAAAAAATTAAAAAATTCCAGTTTTTCGGATATTAATAAAATTACAGGAAAAAATTCGTACTCAGTTGAAAAATCAATGACAACAAGAACACCCTATAATTCACATATCATGTAATTGAGGGCCACCCTAATGAGCATTTCAGATAGCCGAATGTATCCCCAAATCAGTACATATAATTTGGTACATATATCTTTAAATTGGAAAAACCACTTTTTTTGACATATTGCTAACTATATTCATTAGATTTGAATCGAACTAGTCAGTTCATTCATTCCTTTCAGGTGCCCGAATATAACAATCGAGCATGTATATTATATTCATGAGGGTGATGTGTGGCCACCCTAATAGAACTGTATATTTCATGAACTATGCAAAGAACTCAATGAAGCTCTGAAATCACGAGGCAGTAAGGAAGGAGTTAACTCAAGCGCCTTAAAGTGCAATCTGGCAGAATCTAGTTTGAACATTGCAACAACAAGTAGTATGATGCAACCGAAAAAGTTTTCAACAGGCAAGAGAGTTACGAATGCATAAGCACCTTCAAGTTCCGACAGTCCATCATATAATCTAGTTTGAACATTGTTTGATGCAAGATTACACTCAAGTAGACTGATGGAACCGAAAATGTTTTTAACATGCTAGAGAAATACGAATTCATAAATATGCAGCTAGTTGGACCTAACTACAAATAGTTTGATGCAACCGCAGCAGTTGGAAGATACGGATTGAGCGGATTCAGTGATAGTCATATACAAGTTGGAAGTAATAATGGAGAGCTTTCAGTTTAAAGTTATACAAAGTTTAAAGCTCCAGAATACTCGTAAAGTTCCAAGCATTCAGAAAAGGTTGAAACTCACCCAAATATCCAGACAGTACAAAAGAGTATGTTGCAGAGATGTGGGCTTTCTCACTGATTACACTCACGGATTGGGATAGGGACAATTTTACTCGGGTTTCGAACGGTTTCCTTCGGCACGAGTTTACAGCAAGTTTAATCCAACCTAAGTAGTAGACAAATTAAGAGTATTCGAATCAAGTAAAATCATTCAAAATATTGTTTTAGTTTGATGATTGATGCAACCAATATCTGATCATATGCAATGTAGGTCGAAACAGAGTACTGCCTACAGCGGCTTATTCGGCAATGAAAGAGTTGTTTACCATAATGCCACGAACCAGAGTCGGGACAGAGCAAAGACTATCTTAGATATCAAGGTTTTATCAATCCACAATTGAATATGGAAAGCATGAGACAGGGACGGAACAATCGACGATTCCGTGGGCCTTCTTGAATAGTAAAAAGATAAACTTAGTCAAGAGTTTTCTAAATGTACACTCCACTTCAGGGCACATATAAGATACATTGAATTGAACGAACCGAATCCAGGCAATATAAGGAAAATATCGATACATTTTATCTTATATTGTTGTACCTACGCTAGATTACGACTCTTACAATTCTCTGTTGAGACAATGCCTAGTTTGGTGTATCCCAGGGGAATGGATTGCGGAACACTGAGGAAACTATTTACTTTAGTTGCCTTGAAAGAACTTCCTATGAAAACCAAAGGTACTTTGGGACAAACAACGACTTACTAGCTTAGATGTTTGATCTGGAATGGGTCATAAGGCACAGCAACGATACTGGTTTTCTACCCAATCTTAGAAATCTTTACATCAAATCGATGATAAATATGCATCAATTGTTTTTCAATGAATTGATGACAAAATTCCTTAAGTCAATGAAAAGGTTCTTCAGTTTGAAGGTTGTGCGTTTCTTCAACTTTTTCAACTTCATTGAATTTACGATCTTTTTCACATTAATTTTCATCATTGGACTTTAGAAATAATTAGTGTGATCGATTCAAAATATGGACGTAGTATTGAAAAAATAAAGAGAAGAAGAAAAGCAGAAAATTGAAAATAAATACATAATAGAAAATTGTGCAATGGACAGAACACAATATCCAAGCTATGAGCATTTTCTATATGGTCTTATACCCTGTTCTTTCGCATTTTTTTCAAAAAAAGAAATATAGTCCAAAGAGTTTGACTCCAAATTAACAAACAATTTACATCAAAATTATGGCCAATTTATATCAAATTACATCAAACTTACATCAAATTGATAACAACCTTACATCTAATTAACAAAAATGTACAGCAAATTTATGAAAAATTTAAATCAAAATGGTGGAAAATTTACTTCAACTTTATGACAGACTTACATCAAATTGATGAAAAATTTGGGCTAATTTGATGTAACGTTGTCGTTGAATCAACATAAACTATTGATGAAATACGGATGAAAGATTGATGAAATGTTCCCCATCAATTCAATGAAATGTGTCGTAGGATGGAAAATTAGGAAATGTTGCATCAAATTGATGAAGGAATACATAAATTTGATGAAGTCTTTTCCTTCAGTGTAGCAACCACAATAGAACACAATAAAGAAAATAATATAATTTTTCATCTCAAATGTAATTTCAATCCTTACACTCACTTTACATTCATAGCGATTATCGTTGTACACGAGTTCCGAAAACCATATACATCGAAGAAGCTATCAGAAACCAAGTTACCGTTGGTGGAAGCATTTAAAGGTGGGCAGCGGCGACTTAGAATCCGCATTTTCTTGTACACGGGTGGGGCACGCTAACCATTACGCCAATAAAGGTTGCAACTTTCAATATTTCAATGCAACAGCAAGGAAAAAGGATGCAACAAAAACGTAAACTTTGATGTAACTGGAGAAGTATGATACAACCAAAAGGAGTAGATTTTGATAGTTCATGAACATGATCCTACCGCAAATAATCTAAACGTTCGATATGGCTATTATGTTTGTAAGTACTACGTACGGGCAGGTTTATTGAACGAGATCCAGTACTAGCTAAGGAATTGGACGCAACTCTAAAAAGGAGCCCCTTAGAAGAAAGTAATTTGAGTAGTCAGGAGTTTGAAGCATGCACATATAGTTTGAACTTTCTTCATAAATTCGATCAGGGTTGCCAACAGTGTTTAATGTATGTTCGATGCTAATACAAAAAGTTTGACTTCCCTTAGGTGTAATCAGTGGCGTCAACTGATCTCAAATAAATCCGAAACCAAGAACTCTCAAATGTTTTGTAGCGTGGCAATGCCATCTTAACATACATATGCGCAACAAGTATTCATGTATTAATAATGCCTTGCACCAATTGCATGTTATCGCCTTTTGAATTTGAAAAGAAGAGATTGCATGTTTTAGTTCAACCTATCAACAATGATGGTAGGTAGTAGGTTCAAATGAACTAAAGAGACACACAAATAAAAAAACTAAAACTCAATCATCAATTGTTAACATTCGTCGCAATGTCCCACAATACCGGAGGCAGCGTTTAACAATCTTTGCCATCCTGGTCTGTCGTTGGTTTGGCTATTATTACACAAAAAAAAAAACATAAAGAAAATATTTGCTGGAAATGTGATGGAAAACTATAATTTCGCTGAATGGAAAACTATTAGTGTAATAACAAGAACAAAGATTTCAAACTAATATTTGTTTAATGTAGTAAGTAGTTATGTTGTTGGGGGCTTAGAATATCAACGAAAATGTTATTATTATTAGGTTGTTACTATAATTTGGGTTGAAACGTAGTTGTTGAAGTCTATCATGGTACCAGGGAACTGTCCGTCAGACGGATTCATACATGATCGTTTGGAGAACTACTTTAGTTGTAGTGTTAGTCAATCCACTTAGCATCCATCGTCTTGGGGCATAAAACTAATTTGCATAGACATGGCCTTAAAGAAAACGAGAAACTACTCCAGAACGTCTTGGTAAAGCAAGTAGTAACTAGCTTGTTCATCCATTCAATCTGGCCATAATAAGCAATGCTTGTCTAGCTACATGTCCGTCCCTGTGTTCATCCAACGGCGTTCCATCCTTTTTTTAGATTTTTTCTTCCCCATAGATTTGAGCAATTTGGTTTTAATTCCTATATTTGGCTTTTGTTCATGTTGAATTTGGAACTTTTTTCGTTTCTGTTGCAGAAGGCTGCTACTACAACTATAATCATTACAATGAAGGCGATAGAATCATGACAAATGAGCCCTGTTTGAATTGTACGTGCCACAACAAGATGCTCATGTGCTATTTGCGTGTATGTCCGTTCACCAAACCCATTGGACATGATTGCATCGTGGAGAAACGTGAGGATCAATGTTGTCCAATCATTACGTGTCCCGAAGGTGAGTTATCTGCCGTCCAGCGAAAAGAAAATTACTTCATTTTCATGTTGCTGGCTGATGTGATACTGATGACGATTATTTTCTCTTGCCCCCAGTTCCTGTAGATATTTCTCATGCCGCTCCTGAACCAGGCACTGAATTGAGTATTCCCGAGAAATTCGGTTGCAGTATTGATAGCAAATTCTATTTGGAAGGTGCTCAAGTTCCCTCGAATCCCAACAAACCTTGTGAGCTCTGTTATTGTATTAAGAATCGTACCTCCTGTTTGATGCAAGAATGTACTCTTCACATTGATGGCTGTACTCCAATTTACAACAAGGGCTCCTGTTGTCCCGTGCGTTACAACTGCGGTGAGTTTACTTAACCAAACAACCAATGACTAATAATAATGTGCTCTCTTTCTATTCCTTTCATAGACCATGAAAATGATATCCTTGGTTTAGAGGATATGTCCACCACTACAGAATTGACGTCAACAACCACTACCTCGACCACAACCACTGAGCGCCCCACTACTGGTTTTATCCTTACCAGCACCATGTCTCCGTCTGTATCCACAGAGTGTATCCACAATGGTGAATTGTATGCTGATGGTGCTCGTATTGTCGGTGAAACTGCCTGTGAGAACTGCTATTGTATGCGTGGTGATATCATCTGTGCTGTTCAGGAATGCAAGGTGCCCATGCTGGCTGGCAATGGTAAACAATGTCACGCTCTACCTCCAGCTGAGGGTGAATGTTGTCCCAGCAATTACGTGTGTGAAGATGATTCGGACACCACTGAAATGTATGAAGCCACTACGCTGCCAAATATTGTTTTGGATGAGGAAGCTAGGGTGACCACCTCAGCTCCACTTAAGGATCTGCATGGTGCCATACCCGAAGAAGACGTTCAGCTTCAAACCCATATTGATGATGAAGAAGAAATTATCACAGAATCGTCGGAGGAAGTCAAACCGACGGAAGCAGCCTCAGCTGAAGAAAAGGATGAAGAAGAAGCTGAAAAAGAAATAAAAGGAGAAGATGAAGAATCTACAACTAAAGTTACGGATAGAATCGAGACATCAACCTCTCGCAAAGTGGGTGAAATTGATACAGAAGCTTCAACTGAAGATGTTACTGACACATCTGCTCCTGAGGAACAAGAAGCTGTTACTGATTCGAATGTGGATGAAAAACAAGAAAGTGTTACAGAAGAAAATGACGGAAAAGAAACTGAAGCAACTACTAAAACTCCTACGGCCTTTATTGATGAAGTACAAGATGTTGCCACCGAAATTAGCACCCATGCTGCTAAACCTGATGAAGATATTACCAAAGCACCATTGGTTGACGAATCGACTGAAACTTTCACAGATAATGTTGTTGATGCTGAAACCGGCGATTCTAGCACTAAGTCTTCTACTGATCAAAAGATTACAGAATCAGAAGAAGAATCAACAATCGGAACTGACAAAATACCATCAGATATGCCTACTGAATCTGCTGAAGGGACATCAAGTAAGGCTCCCTCTGCTGAACAATCATCAGACTTCTCCACTGAAACAATTGACGAACTGGCTACCAAAGCTCCAGCAGCTAAAGAACCGTCTGATGTCTCTACTGATGCAGTTAGTGTTGATGAACTTAGTACAACTGAGCCATTTGAACACGAAGTTTCAACTGAATCGGCTGAAGAAGTCAAGCCTGATACTGATGGCTCTGTTACCAAGACTCCTTTTGTGAGTGGTGTAGAACCAGCAACTGAATCTGAGGAACAAACTGATATCTCTACAGAATCTGATGAAGAAGAAGTTAAAAAACCGAGTGTACATGAACCAGTCACAAAAGTTCCCGCTGTTGGCGAGGAGAAAGATGAAGCCTCAACAGAAGATATGGTAACTAAAACTCCATTGGCTCCATTGGCTCCATTGGAAATCTTAGATACTTCTGCTGATGAAGAAAAGGTAACTAAAGCCCCAGAAATTGCAGCTGATGAGCAGAAACCAGAAGAACTTACAACTGAAGTTGCAATCGAATCGGCTGAAAAACAACACGAAGTAGCAACTGAAGGCTCAGGAGATGCTGGATCTGAAGAGTCTGAGGAATTATCAACTAAAACTCCCTCGATCGAGCACGAGAAGCCATCGGAAATTAAGCCAGATACTGATGAAGAACAAGATATGGCAACTGAATCCCCATTATCGGGTGAAGAAAAATTCCCTGTTACGAGCATTACTCCCGTCATGACTGATGAGATTACAACAAAACATCCTGAAATCGCTACAGAAGATGTGGCATCCACTAAAGGCCCCAAAAAGGATGAACAACCGACACTTGAAATCACTACTGAAACCTCCGAAGAATTTAATCCCTCCGTTGTTGACGAAGTAATGCCGACTAAAATTCCAGACACTCACAGTACTGAGAAACCAGAGATATCGACAGAATCCTCTCCTAGTACTGAAAAGGAAATGGCTACTAAAGCTCCCAAAATTGGGGAGGAAGAACCTTCAATGTTCACCTCTAAAGCTCCCGTGGATGTTACAACAGCTGTTTCTGAGGAAGATCAACAAGTTGTCACTGAAGCTCTCGCAAAAGATAAAGAAACAGAAGAAGCTTCTGGCGAAGGCGAAACTGCTGACGTTGAACCAATCTCTGCTACTACTATTGTCCCCGCCCTTGCTGACTCTGGAGACATCGAGGGAGAACTTTCTACTGAATCACCTTTGGATTCTGATGAATTTGGCAGCGGCCATTATCCTACTGATACGACTGAAGACGATGACACATCCAAACCTTCAATTATTGGTACGTCTACTGAAGGCGTAAGTGCTCAGGAAGAGGATGTTATCACAGGTACACCTGAAGTGAATGATGTCAAAGAACCGACAGAGGAAGCCGTAGAATCTGTTACAACTCCAAAGGCTGCAGTTTCCACTGAAGCCGAAAAAGATAGGAAAGAAGTAGACGGTACCACAGTCAAACCTTCCCTTTCTGAAATTTCTACCGCTGCCGCTGAAGAAACATCTAAAGACGATGCTACCACCATTAAGTCTGACATTCTGGTTGAAGCTGGTACTACCACAAGTAAATCTGGTATCGAACCGTCCGCAACAACAATAAGCGACGTCGAAGCTGAAGATAAAATTGATCATACCACAATTGTCTCCACCGCCATGGAAAAGGAAGGAACTAAACCTGAAGGATCAGAAGATGACAAGAACCAAATTACTGAACATATTGATGTTACAACTCAAGCCTCAGTTTCTCTGCCCTCCTCAACTTCTGAAGCCATCGATAAGGAATCATCGGAAGGAGAAGATACAACCAAATCAGACAGCAGCGAAGAGACTATTGAGTACGAAGAAATTGCCACACCAAAAGCAATTGCCGAACAACCCGAACCCACAACTGTTTCCTCAGCTATTGAAATTATCACACAAGCCGAAGCAGATGAACAAAAAGGTATTCCCGAAATGGACGACCACAAAGTCGAAGATATTCCGGATGAACATGCTGGATCTACCGGTATGCCTATGGTTATTGTCGGAGATATGTCTGTGGTCACAACTCCTTCATCCACTAGTGAAGAAGAAGATGTTAAAGCTGAAACCGAGACCAACAAGGAAGCTATTCCATCTACAGCTGCTCCAACTTCTAGCGATAAGAAATTGCCTTCTGTTGATGTAAAAGGTGACTTTGGTGAAGAAACGCCAGCTACCACAGTCAAAACAGTTGTGGGGGATTCGTCCGTTGAAGAGATGCCCGATATGCAATTACCTGCTATTATTCCCGGTGAGGGTGACTGTTTGGTTGGTCAGAAAACTTATACAAACAACACCATTGTACCAAGTTCCGATGAATGCGAAATCGCCTGCAGATGTGTCAGCAGTATTGTCGCCTGTGAACGTGTTAAGTGTGATGTTCCCGAAAATGTTGAAAAGTGCGTGTTGGATGAAGCCAGTTCCAACAAATGTTGTCCTTCATATATTTGCGGTATCGATAGCTTGCCAACCAAGACCGAACAACATGATGAATCTGCTGAGGAATCTGGAGATGAGGAAATCGAGTTCACCACTTTTGTTGCTCCTCGTAAACAATCTACAGAAGCTACCGTTAAACCTGTTTCAACCCCCGAAGGAAGTGTCACTATTGCTAGCGTTCCTGAAATTGAAATGCTTATTGCCAGCACCGAAGAACCCATGTCCCACAGTAAAGATACAGATGAGGAGGGATACGAATATGGAACAAAATTGCCTGGAGACTTTGTGGCTGATGACAAAAAGGATATTGTTGTGGATAGTGAAATACCAACTACTCCAGCAACAGCCGCTGAAGATGTAATTAAACCAGAGTCGGTGACTCCAATAGAGTTTGGCACTAAGGAAACTGAACAAAAGGATAAGCCAAACGTCTTTGATATGCAAGCTGTTCAGCAAGAATTAACACCTGTTCCCCCATCTGCTTCTGAAGAACCTTTAGATCAAGATCAACAGCCCAGTGCCACCACTGCTGCTCCTATCATGGATGAATATCAAACTGTTAGACCAATTGAACAAGAGCCGGATGTGGAAGATAGCGCTGAGGAAATGCTGTCTCATACTACACAACGAATTATAAGCCAAGATAATATTCAAATTACGACTGCTGCTAAAGAAGACGCTGAAGATCAAACATCTGCTCCTATCATCCCAGTGGAAGAAGAAAAAGAAACTCCTGAGTCTCACACAGTAAATACCACTACCGAAATAGAAAAGGAAGAGTCATCTGAAGAACCAGAAGTCCATACTTCCATTCCAACTGTCGACTCCTCCGAAGAAGACAAAGACATCGCCGAAATTGAAACTGCTGCACCTGCTGTTCAAAGCGAAGATAATCAAGAAGGTTCAGGGGAAATTGATAGTCAAACTTCAGCTCCCTTCCCTGGCGATGAGGAACGAACCGTTGCCCCTTCAAGAGAAGATGCCGCTGCTTCTACTTTGGAACCTACTGAAAAAGAAAAAGATGATAAAACTGGAGTTCCTACTGAAATTTCTGTTACACCTGAGAAAACTTCTAAAAAAGACACTGAAGTTCATACAGAATCACCCTCAGCCGAACCAACTGACGACAAGGTATCATCTACAATTGCTTCCGTTAGTGAGAGTGAAGACAAAGATACAACAGAAGAATCTTATGAAGACAATGCTGAAAGCACTACCGCAGTTCCCTCAATTATTGAACCCATTGATTCGGCCACCACTTCTGATACAGAAAAACAGTCTGGCGAAAATAGGGATGAAATTGGATCTATGGAACATACTATCACACCAGTACTTGATGAATCTTCTTCGACCGTTGCTACCATCTCTGTTGCAGAACAAACGACAAGTTCCGCATACGACAAGTCCGAGAGTAATATTTCTTCATCTACTACTACACCTGTTGAGGATTCTGAAGAACAATCTACTGTCGCCTCAGACACTGACGAGGAACCAGCGGTTTCTTCTATCCCTATTCAAGAAAAAGAACCAGGAACTCAGAAATCTGATATCACCACAACAGTTCCACTTGCTGTGGAAACTTCCACTTCAAAGAGTTCTGATGATATCGATGAATCAGAGGAAACTACTGATGAATCTATTGCTTCAACTGCTGCTCCCGTCAGCGAATTTGAAAGAGAACCTGATACTCATACCGCTGTACCAGATGTTGATGAAGTAGTAGGCCAAACAACTGCCACTCCAACTTCTGATGAAATAATTGCTCAAGGCACTTCCTCGCCAACAACTGATGCCGCTGGCAATGAACCCTCTGATATTGCAACAGATATTCCCATTGGCTTCAATGTTAAAATTGATACAGTTGACGATAATGTTACTTCGTCTGCCAAAACAGATAAGGATGCAGAAATAGAACCTGCCGACGATGATACTGCAGGCCATACTGTTACCCCATCTACTGAAAAAGTGGAATCTGCCGAGGATGATACTGCAGACCATACTGTTACCCCATCTACTGAAGAAATTGAATCTACCGAGGAAGGTACTGCAGATCATACTGTTGCCCCATCTCATGAAGAATCTGTAGAGGGGCAGAGCCCATCAACATCAGTGGAAGAAGAAGACAAACAAACTGTAGCTACTCCAACAATTGATCAAGCAGCTGAAGTTACAACTCCTGCTGATGATGGTATTCATAAGGATACGACCATATCTTCCGTTGAGGTCGATACTACTTCTACTTCCACTGAAAAGGTAACAGAATCTTCAGAGGAAGAAACGGTCACTGAACCTTCTGCTAAACAGGATAAAGAAGATAGCGCACCTTCCGTTACTGTACCACCAATTAAGGAAGATAAGCAAGATCTCGAACCATCCATGTCACATACAATTGCTCCGCCAACTTCCGAAGAAGACGAAGAATTTGTTACATCTGCTCCAAGTGTTTTTGACGAATTAACATCAAATAAATCTGTCACAACTAGTCCAGTTAGCTCTGACGAAGCAGCTGAAAAATCTACAGATAAGACTGAAACCGCTCAGACAATGGCTCCTGTAAAGGAAGACGAAACTGTTACCATGACGGCGGCCGAGAAAAAGAAGATTCCAGTAGCAGAATCCTCTACTCCTGCTTCTGTTGACAAAGATGAAGACCAAACAACACTTGCCACTGGTCAAAAGAAACCATCCCTGGATCTGTCAGAAGAAG
This sequence comes from Phaonia tiefii, assembly GCA_963931995.1. Classification (NCBI taxonomy): domain Eukaryota; kingdom Metazoa; phylum Arthropoda; class Insecta; order Diptera; family Muscidae; genus Phaonia; species Phaonia tiefii. The sequence goes on from OZ008367.1 coordinate 164,543,775, forward strand.
ATTCTGGGGAGTCGATGGAATCGGAAGAAGAAGTCACACCCACTCCACCTCAACATATTGGCGCATTTGTTACAGAAAGGGGTGATGAAATCACCGTAAGGCCGTCTGTGCAACCTGTGGCTGACGGCACTGAAGATGAGAAAGAAGCATCCGGAGGAGAAGAAATTGAATCGGCTGTTACTGATAAACCTAAGGGTGTACAAAAAGAAGAAGACATTGAGACCAATACTGCTACCTCTGGTGAAGTTCCACAGACATCGGAAAAAATCTCAACTGCCTTTAAATTGCCTGAAGAGATTGATGAAGCTGTCATTACTAAAGTTCCAGAAACTACTGAAGATAGTGAAACCGATAGTAATGAGCAAGTGCCCCCTGTTACTAAAGTTCCAATGGCTGCTGATGATTTCAATATTTCCACCGATGCCACATCCGAAGAACAAACATCGACTTCCGCTCAATCTGATGAAGATAGCTCTACGGTTTCTGAGTCTCCTGGGGTTTCCGAAGAAGAGAATGTATTCGTTACAATTAAAGCACCTGTGGCAGCAGAGGACTCATCACAAGAATCTACAAAAACTCCTGATATTATTGACATTTCTACCGGTAAACAGCAACCAGAGGATGAAATGACTGCAAGTGTAACCAAGACCCCTGGAGTAGTTGAAGCAGTAGAATTTGTTACTGCACAACCAGAAGAAATTGAGACTACTGACACTACAGAAGCTTCGGAAATAGCTGAAGGAATGGCCCCTGCTATTACAAATGCTCCAGAATCTGCTGAAGCTGTTGATACTGTTACAGCTAAAGTATCTGCCGAAGATGTCGCTGTTATTACAAAGGGTCCTGAATCTGTTAAAGATTCCGAAACCTCCACTGCTCAAGTATCTGATGACGATGTATTTGTTATTACAAAGTCTCCGGAATATGTTGAAGGTGCTGAAACCTCTACTGCTCAAGAATCTAAAGATGTTGCTGATGTTACCATGGCTCCGGTATCTATTGAAGGTGCTGACACCTCTACTGCTCAAGAGTCTGAAGAAGACGGTTCAGCAACAACAAATGCTCCTGAATCTGTTGAAGACGTGGAATCATCTACCGCGAAAGAATCTGAAGATGTTTCTATTATTACAAAGACTCCTGAATTTGTTCTGCCGGAAGAAGAATTTGGTACAGCTACAAAAGGTCCTGAATTTGCTGGAACCTCTAGTACAGAACAAGAATCTTCGGATGTCTCTATTGTTACAAAAACTCCTGCATCTGATGAACGTGTTGAAACATCCACTGCTGCAGAACCTGCCGAAGATGAGTCTGCTGTTACAAAGTCTCCCGAAATTGTTGAAGGAGTTAATACGGCAACTGTTCAAGAACCTGATGAAAATGTTTCTGCTGTTACAAATGCTCCTGACTTTGGTCAAGATGTTGAAACTGCTACTATTCAAGAACCTCAAGAAGACTTGTATGATGTTAAAAAGACCCCTGAATTTGGTGAAACCTCAACTGTTCAGGACTCTATTGAAGACGTTATCACAGTTACGAAAGCTCCTGAACCTGTTTCCACAACCTCTCAAGAACATAAGGATGAAGATTCTGCAGATACAAAGAGACCAGCTGATGTGGAAACCGCAGTTACACAGAGCTCCGACGATGTTGAATCTTCTACAGGCAAAAAATCTGATGAAGAAGTATCTGACGTTACACAAGCACCTGAAGCTGGCGAAGACACTGAAATCGTTACACTTAAGGAATCTGAAGAAGTTGCTGATGTTACTAATCCACCCGAAGACAAAGGTCCAGAAATTGCTACCGTTCAAGAGTCAGAAGATGTTTCCCCTGTTACAAAAACACCAGAAGCTGACAAAGGCCCTGAAACTGCTACAGCTCAAGGGCCAGGAGAAGATGATTCCTTTGTTACAAAAGCACCAGAAACAGCAGAACATGTTGAAACTGTTACTCCAGGAAAATCTGCAGAAGACGTTTTTGATGTTACTAAAATACCCGAATTTGTTACAGATAGTGACAGCGCTACAACTCAAAAATTCGAAACTGACATTTCTGATGCTACGAAAGGTCCCGAATCGGATAGTGGTATTGAAACAGCAAACACTCAAGAATCCGAAGAAGATGTATCGGGTGTTACTAAAGCATCTCCCACTGCTGAGGAACCATCAAATGAGAAAGTTAACACCGAAGCGTCTATGGTTTCGAAACCATCTGAGCAGGAAATTCAATCTGAAGAAGTCACGCAATCTCCTGAGACTTCGGAAGAAGATACGGATGTTACCACTGCTAAAATGCCAATTCAACAAGCTGATGAAATTGAAGAAGCTGATGTTACCAAAGCTCCATCAACTGATATGGAAAAAGATAAGACTGAAGAGGAATCTACCGCAGCACCAACTGCCGGTGAACGCATTGACACTACCTCTGCCAAATTGCCTGAAACTGTGGAACATGTCACAGAACAAGGCGAAGACGTCACCGAATTGCCTGTCGTTGGTCATGAAGAATCTACTGTTGGGCAAACTGCTAAACAAAAGCCGGAATCTGATTCCCACAAGGAGGAAGAAAAATCTTCTGATGAAACTCCAACTGAATCTGCTGAAGCCATTGATGATAAGTTACAGCCTACGACCACAATACATCCATTATTCGCTCAACGTGTTACTACTACCCTACCTTCAGTGGTTACTGACAGCCGTATTGATGATACAAATGCTACCGACAGTTATCAGACAACTATTCAGCCGACCAGGGATGGCTCAGAGGAAGATGAGCAAGAACTTACTACACCCTCAACTACAAGTACCACTAGCAGTACAACATCCGCTCCCATCACAACCTCAGCACCAGCACTAAGCTCACACTACCCACCACAACCACAACCCCCTATTTATGGTCAGCAGCCTCAATATCCTCCACAATACGAAGATGAATATACGGATGAGGATGAAGCAGAAATCTTTGGTCCCGGCACCTGCCGCTACGGTGGCAAACTCTATGTGTCCGCCCAACAAATACCCCGTGATGATCCTTGCGATTTCTGCTTCTGTTTCCGCAGCGATATCATATGCTTGCAACAATCTTGCCCGCCACCAATCGCTGGTTGTCACGAAGAACCCATCTCTGGATTCTGTTGTCCACGCTACGAATGTCCCGTCTCAATGGCAACCGTACTCAACATCACAACGAGCACAACGACGACAAGCACGACTTTGCCACCACATTTCTTGCATCACTCGTACGGCAATAGTGCCCAACGTAATGGATGTCTCATCAATGGACGCTCCTACCGAGTGGGCGAGAAAATTGAATCGACAAGTGGTCCATGTATTAACTGCACGTAAGTAGAAGAAATATTATACCTTTTAATGCTATTTTAAAATAATCTATATACAAAATATTAAACTGTACGAGAAAATTATAATTAGTTTAATAAAGCGATGTCTGATTAAGGGGATTTATAGGGCATCGAGTGTTCAGTGATAAAAGCGGACTAGTGGTGAATTTTATGTTATCACTTAGCAGAGATTTTTCGAAGTTCGAGTATTAATTGTATCAATAAAAAAAATTAATTGTATCAATTACATCGCCAAATAGAAACACGGTTGCTATTAGTATATCTGAATTTGCAACTGCAATACTATTTAATATTCGAGCATTTGGTGCTAAAATACTGGATTGCTGGAGAATTTTCGAATAGTGAAATTGGAAATTTATATAAGAAATATTAAGTTATAGATAATCGGATATTAAGTTGCAAGGATACATTTTCTAAATTTTTATTTAATGTTTTTACCTGGATTTTTATGGAATTCTTGTAAATTTTCCTCTTTCAGATGCGGCGGTGATGGCAAAATGAAATGTGATCCTCAGGCCTGTGTTCCTGAACCAACTATGCAACAAGTGATGGCTGTTGTAGCGGCTGGTCGCAAAAGATGAACCCCTAGCCATTCTAATTTAAACTAATTATTAAATTTTTTTATATAAAAACAATTAAGATTAAGCAACAGTTACAAAAAAAGAAAACACTCTCCCCTTCTCTGTCCCCACAAACACACTCTATCTCTTCTACCACCTATACAGCCTAGACTCGAACCACGTTAGGTGCCAATATAAAGTGACTGTAGATTTTATGTATTTGTCAAAAAACAAAAACCAAAACACATAAATCGAAAGATGAGATTGAGTTGTATTTTAGATTTTAATCCCCCTTTTAAACCGTATGTATTAACACGACTTTTAACCAAACCTGTAAGTTGCTAAGAGACCAAAGCGATTCGTGATTGACGACATAACATCGAAACTGAACACTTGATGATGTGCCGCCGCAAAATCGCTTTGGTCTGTTGGCAGTTTTAAACATTCAATTGAGCGTAATCTTTTAGATTTTTATAATTAATCTTTTGGATTTAGCTTGTGAGAAGCACAACCAGTGATATTGTACTTTATACATAGTATAGGTGCAATTATATAAGTGACAAAATCGAAACACGCACATAAAATTGTACACTCAAAGAAACCCGAAAAAACTACACAAGTTTACACACTCAAGAAAATGCGAATGTCGTGCATAAGCATGATTTTCTAGTAAGTAAGATGGTAAACGTTAGGGAGTTTTTTCAATAAGTTCACTTGTAACATGGTTTTTTGTTAGCCCAAAAAGGTTAGTTTTAGCTGAAACGGTAAAATAAATTCACGAGACTCTTCAACCGCGCTGTGGCTAAAGTTTTCCTTTTTCCGGCTCAAAGAATAGTGTTATGACTGTTACTTGAAAATTCTTAAAAAAGCAAACTATATATACGAGTATATATGTTTTTTTTTTAAATCTTAATCAACACTATTTCACACCCTTTTAAATGTCCTTAATTCATATTTTGATGACTATAAAACTAGTAATTTTTAAATTAAGTAAGTTTCTATTTTTTATTTTATATAAATTATTATAAATATATGTTTTATAGAGTTTTTTTTAAAGATATAATTGTTGCTTCTAGTCTTCTCTTTTTTATAAATAATTTTTGTTTTATAAAAGAGCAACAAAACAACAATTTAATTTTTTTTTTTATTTTTTTCTTAGTTCTCAATTTATCTCCTCTCTACCTTGAAGTGACGTTTAACTTCAACGTTCAACTGTCAGAGTCATAGTTGATAATGACTATGATAAGTTTAACTATGACTTTAGTAAACATTCTTCCCCATGTAGTTAATAGAGTAACACGATATAGTATATACATATATATAAAAAAAATAAGAGGTATAATGTAGGAATTTTTTATAGCAAAAACTGAAAAGAAAAATAAATATCGATTTTAAACTGAAATCGAAAATAAAATCAACACGTATCACATTGTGACATTTGTAAAACAAAAACAAGTCAATCTCGCAATTAAAAAACAATACGAATTACAAACGTCTTTGGTGAAGTTTCGATGTAACAGAACACGTTAGTAATACCTACTTGCAGATAGGGCTGATAGGCTAACTGTTAGTAGTAAACCTAGTAGTTTTTAAAGGCATAGTTAAATTTAACTACACGGCCCTGCCCATAAACACACACACACCTCTTATCCTCTTGCCCCGGCCCTTTTTAAACTTAGGCGTGAAATAAAAAAACACACAACTTTTAATGTAACGAACAAAGAACCCAAATTTTATACACTCAAAGAAAAAAGAACTAGTGCTCGACTGATTGAATAAAAAATATTTTGTATTGCAAGTAATAAAAACTGAGTAAACGTAACGTAAAAGAGAACAAAAAAATAACTTTGTAATATTAAGTGTAAGAGAAACTTTTGTAAATGTAGATTATTTTTATTAAATAATATTAGCCTTGTAGCTTCCAAATTTATTTTGCCCTTTCCCCATGCTATTTTTATGAAACTAAAATCGTTATTTACTATCAAGGTTTTTACTTTTTTTTTTAAATAAATTTTTGTGTTGCGAAGTTTCACTATTTGTTTTAGATTTCATTCAACCAAATATTATACACTACTTCCTATTTGTTTCAATAAATGATGTATAATGCTTGACAATTTGTATTTGCCTAAATATTTTCTTTGTATTTAAATATAATTTTTAAAAAGTTTTGTACTTTTTTTAAGTTGCAGTATTTTTTTTTGTTTTTTTGAAAATTTAATTAAAGTATTAATGATCATTCCCTCATTTATTTAGGTCATGTTTTAAACACAACATTTTTGACAACTGTTTTTACTTGAATTACAATTTATTATTATTTTTTTCAATCACTTGAGCTTTAGTTGCTACATTTTTTCGATCCCCTCACACTCACTCTGCAAACCTCCCCCCAAAATGTATTACTTATTTTGCAATATATGTATACATATATTTAATTTTATAACATAATTTGTGTTTTGAGTTTTATTTTTTGTTTTTTTTTTTTGTTTTAGCAATTCTTAATATTTTTTTATATACATACATATTATTATAATTATATTTATTTTTGTATCCCCTTTCGTAATTCCCCCTAAAAAACATTCACTCATGTATGATGTCAATGTACTACTCTTATTGCTTTTATAAACTATAGTAACAAAAGAAGAAGAAAAAATAATTATAATTATTATTTTTTTTTTGTATTGCCTGCAATTGTAGATATTAATTAATTAATAATAAATTATGTGCGAATATTATTAAAAACAAGAAACTGAAAACTGATTATAATTTGACAACAATCGTAAGAAAATGTGAAATTCCGCGCGTTTTTTTTAAAGATATAGTTATTAAACTATAATAATAATAATTATTATTATTAATAAATATAATAAAAAAAATTGTATTTTAATTTTTTTATATATATGAACATTCTGTTTAAAACGAAAAAGCGATAATAAAAAAATATGAAAATAATAATAGTGTTTTTTTAATCACAAGAAAAAATCAGATGCATTATGGTCAGGAGAAATCAGCTTATTGGACCATTTTGTTAAAACCACACATATGGGGGCATTCTCATTCGACGTAGTTCTGGAAAGATAAACTCTTTCAACATCTTTAAGTAACGATATCCATTGGCCTTAACACTAAGGCCTAATTTTTGACTGGAAAATCATCTTTGATCAACGATCAAACACAATTTAAACCCAGAATTCACTATTTATGTAAATACTTACGGCCTTATTCATAAAAAATCATTAAATTACCTCTAAAGCATTCTTCAGTTATTGAAAGCATTACGATTTGGCGAAGGTTTTATTAGAACCGTATTCATAATGAGTATTTTAACTAGGGAACAGACTGACAACCCTGTTTTATGTATTCTCACAGTGATGGTGATGTAAAAACAAGATGAACAATAACCGATTGACCGAATTATTTTTTTCTTATTTAAATGCATTTTTGCAAAATTTTAAACATTAATGGAAAGAACTATTCAATAAAAAGATCAATTAATATTTTGCTATACATATTTATAAATTTGGAAGAAGTGTCAAAAAATCATATTGAATTGGATTTCAGTTTTGGGTAGTCGAATATAAAACCGGATAATAGGTTGTAGTTTCAATGTTTTGATTTTATATACATCACCATGTAAACAAAACTTCATTTTGGTTAAAAATTATAAAAATTGGAACGATAATGTCACACTATAAAAGCTGCAAATATACACAGAATAATTCCACGTGTTTATATCGCATAAATATGTGAGAACGGCACTCGGGAAATGTAAAAAAATTGTTTCATTTGTGTATTAATGCGAATAAAATGGCCTTAAAGAAGGGCTAAACGTTCAACAAAAATGGCTCACGTTAGAGAACTCTTAACAGAGGAATTTTTCGATTATGAATACAATTTTTGGGCTTTACCTTCTTAAACCTTTAACAAACCTATGACAACTTTTTATGAATAAGGCCGTTAATTGCTGTTTAAACAGCCAAAGTTGGGCATTTAAACTATGATCAAGTGACCATATGATTTTGACAGAAAACAACAAGAAGAACAAACACAAAGCTTCTTTAATTGTTAATGTGACCAATTATAATCACCATCTTAGTTGAAATAACAATAAACACGTATCATTTAACTCGTAGGGCAGTTTGAACTTTATTTCTGCTCAAATATTCTCCAATTTCATTAAATATTTTGTATTTTATCACTTCACTTTTCTTTTACAAATGGCGCCAGTTTGATGCATTGTAACGATTAGCCGATAAATGTATGAATACCGAGTATTTTTCGTAGCATTTGCCACTGTTGCCACATGGTAGTAAGATTATTTGACAAAGCACTGAAAAACTCTTTTCGTATTTAAAGTCATATCAAACATACATAAATCAAAATCAACTGATTACCAATTTAAATATCAGTCAAAAATTGGGCCTTAAGCATTCATCAGTTATTGAAAGCTATAAGATTTGGTTAAGGTTTTATTAGAACCGTATTCATAATGAGTATTTCAACTAGGGAACAGATAATTGACTCACAACCCTGTTTTATGTATTCTCATAGTGCTTGTGACAAGATTAACAATAACCGATAGACCGAATTAAATTGTGTTTATTTAAATGCGTCGATGCATTTTTTCCAATTTTTAAACTTTAATGGAAAGAACTATTCAATAAAAAGATCAATTAATATTTGCTATATTCATAAATTTGGAAGAAGTGTCAAAAAATCATATTGAATTGGATTTCAGCTTTGGGTAATCGAATATAAAACCAGATAATAGGTTGTAGTTTCAATGTTTTGATTTTATATACATCACTATGTAAACAAAATATCATGTCATTCCTTCATTCAGAATAATAATAATGCAAATATACACAAAATAATTCCAATTGTTTATATCGCATTACTATTTATGCGCATGAAATGTAAAAAAATTATTTGTTTTGTATATTAACGCGGATAAAATATCCTTATACAAGGGTTAAACGTTCAACAAAAATGGCGACGCTGGAGAACTCTTAACAGAGGAATTTTTCGATTATGAATACAATTTTTGGGGCTTTACTAGGGTAACCATTCAATTAATCATTATTCGGTTAATCGATTAATCGTGCTATAAAATTAACCGAACATTTTAGTAATTAAATTTTTCGATTAACGATTAACTCGAACAAATCAGTGCGATTAATCGATTAATAAAATATAAGCACGTGTTTATGGCAAGCAGTCCGTCTTGAAACAATCCTACAATGTGGCAACTCATATGACCACGATTTGCGAACAAATTTTATAACTTTACACACATTTCGAACAGATTTGATAGTTTGTTGGGAGGAAGCGTCGCACAGTGCTTTGGCACATAGATATAATTAAAAAAATTGTCTAAAAATTGGTTAATTAAATTGGGTGTAATAGTCTGATAAAATTTCAAGACCCACTGGTGACTTTGTATGGGTGGTATCAAAATGCCTGGTCCGATTCTGCTCAAACTATATAGAATAAGGAAAATAGTCAGAAAATTACGTTTTTCAAAATTTGTGTAAAAATTAATCAATCCAATAGGGTGTTATAGTGCGATATAGTTTCAGAGCGACCCTACCCTTTGTATGGGAGGTACTTTGAGATTTGTTTAATTTTGGCTTGGTACCAAAAGTCACTAATATTCATGTTACTGCAACCACGATTTGTGAATTGTACCTACCATATATTTTATAATGAAGTTGCTTTTGTTACGTTTTGTTTTGTTTTAATAAATGTGCCTAGTACAATGTTTGACCACAGTGTTCTTTTTTTTGTTTTATTTTATTCGATTAATCGAATAACTTGATTGCGTTTTGTTCGGTTAACTGTCAGATTGAAATTTACGATTAACCGATTAATCTAAAAACCCGATTAAATGGGTACCCTAGGCTTTACCTTATTAAACCTTTAACAAACCCATGACAACTTTTATATGAGTAAAACTGCAGTTACACCTACCAATATTATCTCTTTTTCGGGATTATAAATGTCAAACTCCATAAGAAAAATGCGTTGATAATCCCGAAAATGCGATAATCTTGGTAGGTGTAAATGCCGCTTAAAAGTCGGTCAATCGTTGCCATATATCCGGTTTTCGGTTCGTGCAAAAAGTTGTTTAATAATGCAGCACAAGATTAATTGCAAAAACCCGGTCTCGGTTTTGGACTCTCTAAATACGACCCTCAATCTCCGTCTGTGTAAATACCACATATGTTGACATAAAGGAACGCTCAGGTCTTTAACCCACCAAATATATGTTTTACTGTAAAAACAAAATCAGCTTTGTATTGAAATGAAATCCCATAAACTGCGAAATCCCGGTATACCTGAACACACCTTTAAGTACTGAATTTTTGTATGGGAAGCTAAGCGATTTTTAGCGGCTTCCCATACAAGCCATCGAAAAATCAGTTTAACGGGAAATAAAAAAACGATTATTTGTTGGTGCATCTTTGGGAATGATAAACCGATGATTGGGGATAACAAAATTGAGTTGTGGATTCGAACCAGGAAAAAATCTGGCAACGCAAGTTGTAATTGAATCAGCTGTTGGTTTTCATATCGTTTTGGCACAGCTTTTTGCTGCTAAAAATATACGGAATTTAACCGTAAAAAGGAGGTTTCTTCATACGCTGGGGCGCTCGCAAAAACTATTTGCTGAATTAACAAAATTTCTAGGTCAAACCATGTCCTAAATGAAGAATTGTAAACTATTTTTTTGAAACAAACTGATATTTTTAAGTGCACGCAATACTCGAATTTAAAAGCGCCAAACCCAAATCATGGCAAGTTTAGCAACAATCAATTGGCTCTTTATCTGTTGCCTGTCGTTTTCTTTGGGCGGTGTGGTGGTGCTAAGCCTAATGCCGCTTCCATCAGGTACGGCTATTTCTAAGGGTTGGAACGTGATAAAACAATTCTTATTTCAGACTGTATTTGTCCGATTAGTCGGCCTAAACCAAGGGAGACATCAGACTTGTTGCACAAACCGCCGGACGAATTGCAAGTAGTCAACAAATTGGCAATACTTGTGCCATTTAGAGATCGCTTCGAGGAGCTGTTGCAGTTTGTGCCACACATGACAAAGTTTCTCAAGAAACAGCGGGTGCATCATCATATATTTGTTTTAAATCAAGTGGATCGTTATCGATTTAATCGGGCTTCACTGATTAATGTGGGCTTTCGATTCACGAGTGGTGTTTATGATTACATAGCTATGCATGACGTAGATTTATTGCCGCTAAATGATGGTCTCCAATATGAGTACCCCAGTGAGCTGGGTCCTTTACATATTGCTGCCCCAGATCTACATCCAAAGTATCATTATGAGAATTTCGTAGGAGGCATATTGCTGGTGAGAAGGGAGCAGTTTGATGCTATGAATGGCATGTCCAACAAATACTGGGGCTGGGGCCTGGAGGACGATGAGTTCTTTGTCCGAATCAGAGATGCAGGACTGAGGGTGACAAGACCTCAGGGTATTAAGACTGGTGTCAATGATACATTCAAGTAAGTTTTAAAGAATTAGAAGAGTAATAAGTCAGATCAATAGAAAGAAAAGATTCAATTTCCTTTACGGAAAGAACAATCCAGTATGTAATGGATATCGATGGACTTAAGTCCCATTCGATTTGGAATAAACAGATGTTTAGGTACAAATAGCTCTTGTCTATGAGAAGATTCAACATACACAAGTATTTTCGGAGAAAAGTGTAATACTTCAAAAAATAAAATGAAACATCGTCATAGATAAATAGAATAATTTTTCATTCAATGATAACCATAATTTTTCATAGAAAAAACGACAAATTTTCCTGTAGGCGACTTCCCTATGGGAAACAACAAAATTCTGCCAAAAGATGAGGGGATATTTTAAATAATGTGACGCAACTTTTTATTTCTCTTAATAACTTAGCTACATCAATAAATTAATTCATTTGTACTACGTTTTATTTGATCCCCTTCAAGCCACATTCATAATCGCTATCATCGCAAGCGTGACACTCAAAAATGTTTCAACCAAAAAGAGGTAACCCGAAGACGTGACCGTGAGACGGGCCTCAGCACACTAAAGTACAAAATAACCCGCGTCCATGATATGCTTATCGATGGCACCCAAATTACGGTTCTAAATATAGAGTTGGAATGTGATATAAATCAAACTCCCTGGTGTGATTGCACAGGATCAGCACAAGCGGCCGCTGCGGAGGAGCACCAACAGCAACACACCAAACAGTGATAATAAAAATTGCCATATTACGCCATGAAATTAATGGATTTTCTTTGGTTATTTATAAAGAAAGAATTCCTATAAAGGGAATTCTATAGCCAACCATATTAGTGAAGATACAGTTAGGGCTACTTGACAGTTACGGCTGTCAGTTTGCATGCAGTTTGAGATCTTCGTAATCTTGGTAAGTTGGAATTTAAGGAAGTTAGAGTATAGGAAAGTTGTGATGGTGAACCAACGAGTCCAAATCTTGTCTTCGACCTTACATTTTTTCTAATTGTTTGGCTCAAAGTAAATTAAAAATATTTTTCTAAGGAACAAAACCACATTCATTTCTTGCTGCCACCTACCAACTACATATGTAAATGGAACAAACATTTTATATTAATTTATTTATTAAAACCTAAACCATAGTCTAAATGTTCCGGCCCAATCAGTAGACATGAACCATACCATACAAGAATGTCCAGAATAACACATATGTGCACAAAGCTCCCATGAAGCTGTTGGTCAACAAACTTTGCCGATTAATGAAAAATTTACGCCACTGGGTGCCTGACTTCATCAATACAAGCAACCACAAAACGAAAGCAGACACAAAGTAGAACAGGAATCCAAGCAGACCATTCAAACCCAAAATACCTAAACAAAATACAAATGCAATTAAATCAACACCCAAAACAATTCTTCAGGCTTTTTAATTTCTTACCCGCAGCACATCCGGAAATTGCAGCCATGGATGTACGACAGTATTCCACTGCCGAGATGTTATTGCGTATGGCTGCTTCACTGTAAGCGATAAGTTCACCCGTTTTGTTCGCAATTGGTTTAACCCGCTGCATTTTCTAATAGTTTATATATATTAATTAAAAAAATTAGAATAATATAGGAGTTTCTCCAAAAACACGACTTCTAATGGAAATGAATGGACAACTCAGTGTTGGTAATTTTTTGATTATCGATAACTTTTCCTTAAGGCGTGTTCAGTAGTCCTAACAAGCCCAATCGAACAAAAATTTGCACAAAAAATAATGTTTTGTTATAAAACGTTTATAGGGCGTTTACATGCACTTGATCTTGCAGATGGATTCGAAAATGACTATTGTCGTGATTTCTCATACATTTTTGTACCAAAGATCGAGTAAATTTAGCTCGATAATATCAATAATTTATCATGTCAAATCAGTTCAACCGCAGCGTTGTATACGCACTATCAGTATTTGACTGAATATGAAATGGGAATGTAAAGGGAACGTACTTCACTGAACATGTACATTAATGACAACACATACAAAATGATTGATGTAACGATTCTCCACCTAAAGGTAGCCATTCTCCACTTAAAGCCCCGTATTCTGTTCTGGTGAAATTTTCGTAAGAAATTTTGTCATTTATCTCAACGGAAAATTTTGTTACATAGAGTTACCACATATCTCTAATTTAGCTTGCAAATATTTCATTAATAATACATATATGTACTCCATTTTATTTTTAACGCATGTGGTATTACTTTTGTTTAGTAAAATAATCGAAATGTCAAAGTTACGGTCCCAAACAACTATCAAACAATTGTTTTTTTTTTGTACGAAATATGTTTAGCGTAACAACCCTGTACTTGATTTTGCCAACGAAATTTTCGCAAAGAGCTGAGAACCAAGCAAATGAAAAGTGAGCGAAATGTTCGTTATTTTTTATACACGTACTTCTTGTGGCAACGAAAATTTCATAAAAACTGAATACCGGGCTTAAAGGTGGTCATTCTTCATAATCGAAGGATTGCCATTTAAATGTCATTTAATATGATTTTTTGTGAGTTTTCGCACTGAGTTTTTAAATATCGATTTTAAATGCCCCATTTGAAAAAAGTTCATTAAAGACCTGTAAATAGAATCAATAATAAGTTTGACACTAATGCCACCCTTACCATGAAAGCGCTTTCTAGTTTTATTCTCACTGATTGGGACCTACAGCTTTAAAGCGACTCCGAACGGTCTATTCAGAAGCTTTCTCCTGGCTAAATACTTGTTAGTGCCGCAGTCAAGAACTGCAAGGTGGTCAAAAGACATGTAAGGTGGTCAGAGCAGGGATCGAACCCAAGTTGTCATGTACATACAGACGGAAGCCGATCGAAAATTTTCCGACGCATCGCCGCCACCAAAAAATTGTAGTTCACGCCGCCGCCGATATAATTGGCTATTATTGGTTTAAAATGTGAACCGATTTTATCGACTGACCCGATTTGACCGAAGGTTCAGGTGGTTCAAAAACATCCCAAATTTGTATAAAACTGGCAAAATCAATAGCCACAATTTAACTTTTCTGTTGTGCCGCCGTCTTCAATAATTTTGTCTCGGCGCGGAGTTGGTCTAAGCACGGAGTTACCACTTGAAACAAGGATAAGCTCTTCTCCTCTCTCTCTCTCTTATAAACTCAAGACTTGCGCAAGTTAAATTGCCGTGTGTGATCCCCGAGATATCGCTAAATGCGACATAAACGGCATAGATTAGAGAACAAGGTTTTAGCTAATAGGACGTTTACATGCATTCGATTTTTCAGCTCGACTCGATAGTCGACTAATCAAACTCAAGATCGAGTAAATTTACCTTGTTAACGTTATTATCATGTCACAAATCAGTTCAACCGCAGCGTTGTATACGCACTATCAGTATTTTACTGAATATGAAATGGGAATGTAAAGGGAACGTACTTCACTGAACATGTACATTAATGACAACACATACAAAATGATTGATGTAAGAGGTAGTGTTTTAAGAACAGCTGATTTTACTTTCTATATTTTCTAAATATTTATAAGTACAAAATTTCGAAAAATTCTAAATTCTACATAAAAATTTTAATTAAATTAAAAAGTTATTTTTACAAATAAAGAAATAAAAAAAATCATGAAATACAAATTTGTCAAAACTAAATCGTAAAAATGCATGTAATACAGCATTCTCACTGGCATCGATTTTCTTGATTTTGCCACTTTTGTTGATTTAAAGCAGAAAACAAGAAAATTTGCTTGATTTTCTGTACATTTTGACAGACGACAAATCTGGTATTTTTTTATTTGGCTAGGAATCGGGAAAAAATGCTTGATTTGCTTTAAGCAACGCTGTTTTATCTCACACTATGAAGGATAGTACGTTTGTTTACAACCATTTCAATCACGGCGCATCGATGTGGTACCACTAGAATACCCGACTTATTTATTTATCGCATTTCTTAGGTATTTATTGCTTCTCAAACGTATTTTTTATACTTTTTTGTTTACTTTTACAAGCAAAGCAAAATGCCTACTGTTGTCGGCTTGGTGTGTTTGTAGTCGTAGTAGTACTACCTCGTCAAAGGGCCTTAACTTGCAATCAAATCAGGAAAAATCCCAATGCGAACACTTCGGATTTTGTTCGGACATTTGATACGAAATTGGGAAAATATTTTGTAGTGCGAATGAGCTATTAAGGCCAGGACTCACTATCAGATTTAGTGTTTGGATCTATCAAAACTCGTATGTGTGCTGAAAAAATAGGATAGTCTGGATTGTATGCGAATAAGTATGAAAGTGAAACGAAAATAATTTTGACAGGTCTGTTAGATTTGCTCATGTTTTGAAAAGTTGCAAAAAATTAATATTTTCTCTGCGATCAGGGTTGTGTTTTGGGAGACAGCTGATAAGAATAACAACAATGCCAGCTGATACAAAAATAGACGCGGGTGAGGTAGTTGTGCAAAAGAATAAATAATAGTTGTGCAAAAGAATAAATAAATGAATATGTCCAAAAATATTAAAGTGAGTATGCTGTAAATACAAACGAAATCAAAATATGGTCAAAAGCAATCCAAAGAACCAACGTGATGTATTGGCATCCAACCTTACATATGGTTTACAACAAAACATATGGTTTTG
The DNA here is from genome assembly GCA_963931995.1 of Phaonia tiefii. Lineage (NCBI taxonomy): Eukaryota > Metazoa > Arthropoda > Insecta > Diptera > Muscidae > Phaonia > Phaonia tiefii. The sequence continues at coordinate 164,559,842 of OZ008367.1, forward strand.
CATCATTTTTGTGGGATGGTCTGGCATCCACAACACACTTGGATCGGATTTTTTCAAGTGTGATGCGATTTTCTTCAAGTGTGATAAGATTCTGTCAGATTATTTTTTGAATAAATCGCACCACCATCTAGGATAGTGAGTCAGGGCCTTTACTAACATTGTTCGTTGATTTCACCTACGACAATTGGTTCAGCGTACGTTTATTGGTAACATTGCCCAATTAAATGGCTTGTCCTATGTTGCCCAGTGCATTGGATGATATCAGACCATGAATTTGGGTAATATTACACTAGTTATTTTTCTGTGTATATATTTAAAGGAGAGAAACGTATTCAATGCGCTCACTCAATTCGTGCGAACAGTATCATACGTTACTTACAATACAAATTCCACTGTGCCACTGTGCGGCCGGCCGTAGGCGTCTACAATTGTCCGCCGGTCGCCGACGATCATTTTTTGGTATAGCCGTTGAAAATCTGCCATCGGCTTCGATCCCTGGCCACCAAATGTTTTTGACATTTCGTCGTTTGCACCATTCTCATCAGTTGGGACGAAGGAATCGCATTCTAAATGGAATTTGGACAAGTTAATTAACGTCATGTTGTGATAAAAACAAAAAGTAATGTAGATATATTCAACAAATATTCTTGTATGTGCAAATCAATCGAAATACATATAGAAGTTCTAAATTAGAAACGGGAAAGTCGTGAGAATACTAGCGACAATGAAAAATAAAGAAAAAAACAAAGAAAATTGATACTTGTGGATAAAGTGAAGTGAAAAACAACAACAAAAAAAACATCTGCAACAACAAAACACTACAAAATAATCAATTTGTTTGAAGACACTAAAAAGGATTAACTATTCCGGACGACAGACAGTCAGATAGTCGCAAGCACACAATGTCACCCTCCAAAACATGTGCTGTGTGTGGCGACAAAGCTTTGGGATATAATTTCAATGCCGTGACCTGTGAGAGTTGCAAGGCTTTCTTTCGTCGCAATGCGCTGGCCAAGAAACAATTCACCTGCCCGTTCAATCAGAATTGCGAGATAACCGTAGTCACTCGTAGATTTTGTCAGAAATGTCGCTTGAAGAAATGTATGGATATTGGCATGAAGAGTGAAAACATAATGTCAGAGGAGGATAAAATGATAAAAAGACGGAAAATTGAAAATAATCGCGCCAAACGTAAATTGAATGAGCAAAAGTCAACACATTCACCAGTGTCATCGGAGACTAATGAAACTAACGCAGGTGTTGAAGATGGTGAGGTAGAGGCTGAGGGTGGTGCCTCTGAACAAGAGGGTCAAGGTGAGGTTGCAGCTTCTGCCGCCGCTGATAGCAGTGGCTATGACGCTTATGCGGGTAATTATGATTCCCGCAGTTGTGGCTCGTTCGATAGCAATAATGTTGGACCTTCCACATCAACGTCAGCGATAGCTACAACAAGTTCAACAGCCCTAGCAATTGACTACATGGTCGATGTAAATCCCGAACTAATGACAAGCGAAGAAATGGTCGAATTTATTGTATGTGATCCAGATCGTGCATCTCAGGCCATTAGTAAGTTAATGCGCACTCCAGCGGAGGCGTTAGCGTCACTAGAGAAAATTATAAATTCTCAAAAAGATGCATTGTGTTTGATATCACATTTAATAAATTACCCAGGTGAGTGCTAACAATGTGTGAAATTATTTTTGAATCTTCCATTTTAGTAGTTTGCCCATTTTATGTTTACGACCGCTGGGCCACTTATTCTACACAGCATCATTCTCTTAAAAATAATTAGCGGTATCGAGCCAAATAATTTCGTCCAAATATATTGAAACTATATGGATTTCCATTGTATTCCAAGAAGTGATGTATTCTCACAATAAGTTTTAAAGTTTAAAAATATTGAAGCATCGACTTGTTCTGCCTGTTTTATTTAAACTATTAACTTAGTGTTCTTTTCGTCTATGGTCAAATCCATTCAAGTGAATCAATTTAATGTTCTCAAACATTATCGTCACATAACATGCGAATAATCTGCACACGCGGCATTGCTTCTGATTTTTTCATGCTGTGGTAACTGCAGGTTTTTTGTGTTATTATCTGAAGCAAGTTATTGGGAATATTGTATTAGACTTATTCTTTCTTTTTTTTTCTTTTATTGAATATTTTACAACCTTATGGGGTCAGATGCCTTACACATATTAATTAAACAAACAAATAAATAAATTAAACAAATTTTAACATATTTCTCCAACTGGTTCTATCCTTCGCCTTTCTCGCCAATTGGTAATACCAAGGATATGGAGGGATTCTTCGGCCTGGTCTTTCCAGCGGGGTGTTGGTCGTCCTCTTTTCCTGCTTCCATCGGGTGCGTTATAATAGTTCATATCCTACGTCGGAATATAAATTTTATAGCTCCTGGTTCAAACCACGTCGTTGCTCATCGTCTTCTTTAACAGGACCATATACTTTGCGAAGAATTTTTCTCTCGAATACCCCCAGGTGTTTTCCATCCGCTTGCGATATGACCCAAGTTTCGGAGCTATATGCCAGGACAGGTAAAATGAGAGTCTGGTATAGATGGACTTTTGTTCTATAACTGCTTGCTGACCCCAAAATAGCAAATGCCAGCACAATTATCCTATTCATTTCAAGACTGACGCTGTTGTCTCTGTTCACGGCGGATCCAAGGTAGATAAATGCATCTACCACTTCAAAATTAAATCGGTTGTCGAAGTTGTCGAGAGGTTCGTCTAGTCGTTAACACTATCAATTCTGTCTTGTCCTTATTAATAGCACGACCCAACTTCGCTAATTCCTTTTCGATTCTAAAAAATACTACAGTAACCTCTCGCAATTTCGCCCAATGTTTTACAATCTAGACTGTCTTCCTGATGTTCAGATATGGTAGACTTTGTTGGAGATACCATGTTGAAGAACCGCTGAGTGAGAATAAACAATATTTGTATTTACCCAACACATCTTTGTCTTTTAAAATTGAACCCAAAGTTTAGGATTAAGGTTATTTTAGCATCATGTCTCGGATTTAGTTCGAACTCATATTTGCGCTTCTAAATATTACCTGCTATTCTATCTTGAGACTTTGTTGGCGAATGATTTTTACCTATTTTTGAATAAACTTAACAAATCTTCTAAGTTTTTGTTTACATTCTCTTTTTAATTTCAGGTGATGCCTTAAAAATCATAAGTAAAATAATGAATTCACCCTTTAATGCTCTCACAGTATTTACCAAATTTATGAGTTCACCCACTGATGCTTTAGAAATCATATCAAAAATTGTTAGTTCTCCTCAGGATGTCTTGCAATTCATTAAGAATCTAATGGACTCACCAGAGAACGCTATGGACATAATGAATAAATTCATTAACACACCTGCTGAAGCTTTACGTATGCTAAATAGAATTCTAAATGGCTCTACGGAGAATGACGAACAAAATGATCAAGAATGTGATAATGTTCTTCGAGCCGGCTATGAATTACCAACAGCGGAAACAGAGCTGATAATTAATTCAGAGACCAGAGATACTCTCTTGACGTTGGCATCGACCACAGTAGCGCAGGCATCTGAAACGACGCTATTAAATGAGAATACTTTAATACATTCTATGCTTAATTATCCCAGTCCTAATGATATGAATACTAATATACTGCCACTCATAACATCACCTGCCCCTACCACACCACTGTCAATGGATAGTGGACATTATGCTACGCCGCCTCCCTCAGCCACGGAGTCTTTGGGTATGGCATCACCTTTAGAGTATCACTCTTCGCCCGGCATCACAACGTCAACTATTAATACTTCAACGATTATCTCATCGCAGCCAGAGGATCAACTACCCAGCACATCTTCCGTAGGTCTTTTGTCACCGCCTTCGGAAGTTGATGCCGCAGCGGCTGCTGAATTTGCCAGTGAACATTTTGATATCAAAACATTTATACAAAACTCATTTCCCGAAAATGCCACCGGTCATAATACACCCGGTGATAGTTTAAATTCTTTAGAATCCGTTCTTACCGAGGTAATACGCATAGAGTTCCAAGCGTTCAATAATCTACCCCCCGAACCACGTGTGAAGCAGGAGCATTTGATGTTGGGTATGCAAAATACCGGGTGTATGTCAAGGATATCAGACTCATACGCATGCGCTCATGTCAGAAACTGTATACCCCAACAACAACCATTGCAATCACAGCCCAGCGTGTGTTCGCCATCAAGTGTTAGTATGTCACGCGACTTGAATGAAACAGAATTGATGAAATTACGCGAATTGAAATTGGCAAGTGAAGCTCTTTATTTGCCCATGGATGATGATTTAAGTGTTTTGATGAGCGATGATAGAATAAAGGTGAGTACACGAAGGCACAATAATTAAGATTATGTAATATATTCTCGTAGTGTCGCTGGTGCAATGGCATGAGAACGTGGGTTCGATCCAATTTTCATTTCTTTAGGTTTGTTATATTTTCTTAAGCAATGCCTAAAAATAATCTTAGTTATTATAGTCAGTATCGTTTTTGTAATTATTATCGAATACTATGCATGCTAGGACAGTTTGGCCTATTCTAACGCTATGACACCAATGTATTTTTGTCGCATTTATTTTTATACAAATAATTCGATAAGGGCTTGTCGGTTTTTCAAACTCTTCCGGACATAAAAAAACGGAATTTCCCTCAGCCTGTATGCAATTTGAGAGCGCAAATATTTTTGAACGAGCTAACCCTTGAACTGCTTCATAAAATACTGAAATGTTTTTTTTTTTTTTAATACAAGAGTGCTGAAAATAACAGCTGTTACAGTTTTCCGAGATTAACCCTATTCGAAAAAAGCAACAGGATCCCTTTTCGAATTTGGTGATTAAATCGCTTGTATGACTGAACTGTTTAGAATTGTGATGTGGAGTAGAACAATGGTAGTAAATTCAGTGACAGATATGACTTAGAAACTGAGGTTGGTTTTTAATGAGATATGTCTGCTTAACGTCATTTTAGACTATCAGTGTAAATGGAACGATACACGGAAGCAGAAATGGAATGAAACTATTCCATTTGAATGATATCGTAGATCATTCTGCTTTGGATCAGTTTTGGAAAATAAGAGAAAATGAAATGGGAGAATCAAAGAGTATATGTCTTAGAGAATCTATGCCAATAGGTGGGGAACATATTTTTCTTGACGAGTTTATAGATGTTGGTCAGTCAATGCCAATTGTTCGTTTTGAAGAACGAAATCAATTTAAGGAAAGCAAAGAACGATTATTATTAGATGGTTTTTATCTATTTTGCTTTTGATTATTAAACGACAAACGGCCCTGACTGAACAAAAATGTCTATGAACTGCTCTCAAATTACCAAACCGAAGTGTTCACAACAAATTAAAAAGTTTCATTCACATTTTTTGTGGACCTTTATTCAAGCTCAATTCTTTTCGCACTAATAATCTAACAGATATGTCAAATTTTTACTGCAAAACAGTCTCCGCAAGTTTACGCTTTTTCATTCGCTCCATTATATGAACATTTAAAATATAACCAACTACTTCTCTGATAGTCGAACATGGCATTTATCTATGTTAATTTTTATAACAGAAATTGTCTAAGAAAATACCCACTTATTTGGTGGACCAGAATTTAATTCATGGTAGAATAAGGAGGGCAAAATCGTAAGAACAGCAGCAGATTTGAACTTTTTTCTTCCTTCTGTGTTTCTCTTATGTCAAACTAACATAAATTTTGTTGTACTTTTTTGTTTATTCTTATTATATATACACAATTACAACAACTCCTGCTGCGTCTACCTTACTTATTCTACCATCATTCAACTTACAAGCGTCCATTATGATGAAGCCTGTCGATTCTACGATACTTTGACAACTGTTGTGGCCAATTTATTATAGGTTGCATATTTATTCCACTCTTTGGCGAAATGAATAGTGTGGAATATCTTCTTGTGATGTTTGAGTTGCCTTGATGAGCCTATTCAAATTATGGAACAAAATCGAAATTGTTGCATTGAATACAGGTTCGCCAAAAATCTGCTTTGGAATTAAGCATGATATCATGTAGTCTGGTTTAGGATGGTTTTGCAATATGTATTATAGTTGCATCTTTTGCTTTTAAAGATTAGATAAAATATATAAATATTTAAGTATACAGATATTTCTAAAGACCTATACTTAAATCGCTAATGGTAGACTAAAACTTTAAATTAAACCATTGCCTTGTCTAATATGATTTTCACTTAATGGCGGTGTATAAATTACAATAACTCGCCGTCAATGTTGCTGCTAAAGGGAATTCTCATATTTTTTTTATCTTATCTTAAACTTCAAACATTGAACACCTGTTGCTGTGACAATAATTCTAACTGTGTCTATCTATGAGTCAGCTAAAATTTACAAAATTTACACATCTATTTTCATCAATGTTTAGAAGTTCCTCAGATTTATACGTTTCAGCTATTCCAAGTTATTAGTGTACAATAATAATATTAACAGTTTTATGTTCAAACCCGGTTGTTGTTACATATTAGCAATTTATTATCAAATACAGAAATAAAAACAAATTCACATAATGTTTATCGTAATATCAGCTACCACTACTCTTCCACACTCAGTTGCGTTTCTTAGAAACACCTGTTGAAATGAGTATCTTTGTTTTTATTTTTATCGATGGTTTGTTATCAATGGGAATATTAGGAAAATAGAAATATGTGACCAACATTCAGTTAATTATCTGTTTTATCTCCAAAAAGTAAATTATTTTCAGTTTAAATTACTTTAACCTTAAGGTTTCGTTTTTATAATAGGGTTATACTCGATTGTTGGCCTTAATATCCTATTATTTATTCAAATCATTTCAATTTATTGTATAATTTTTCGTATTTTGTTTTAGCCCGAAGACACCCACCAGGATCCTAAACTACTGCAAGTTATAAACTTAACTGCTGTAGCGATAAAGCGTCTTATTAAAATGGCTAAGAAAATCTCTGCATTCCGTGATATGTGCCAGGAGGATCAGGTGGCCTTACTAAAAGGAGGCTGCACGGAAATGATGATTATGCGTTCCGTAATGACATACGATGATGATCGTAATACATGGAAGGTTAGTAAAAGTGACGTGCACAAATAAATAAATTGGGATCATATGTAGAACAAACCAAATATTATCCTCATGCCGAAAATAAACCCAGAAATGTGATTGTTCTGAAGTTTTGGGCGATAAAATGAAAATATGTTTATAATAGAAATCTCCATCATCACTGCGCCAACGACAAGGGTTATGTGTAATTTTTTGAAAAAAAAATGTTATTCCACAATTGAAAACCAGTTGCATTTATACATACGCCACGCAGCTCTTTCTTGATATTTGCATCGGCTTCGAAGTTTATGGTACTGACGAAGACAGAATTGTAGAATAAATGTACCAAGAAAATTTTGATGTTTTTGCTTCCCTGAAAAGTTAATAAATGTGTTCGTTGGCGCAGCGACGCCATCCTGTGTTTCAAAAAAAAAGATGTTTTCATAGAATGAATGAATAATTGACATAAATCGTATAAAATGATCTGAAAATGTGAAATTTTTTAGAGATTGGTTTAGGTAATTAATTTTTTTGATCTGTTCCGATTTTGCACAATCTCAATATCAATCTCTCTGAGATACAGTGGCTTAAAATTAAAATGGGACACCTATTAATATTACTTATGTTTCCTGTATTCTACTGAACTAACTAGCTTAAGAAAACAAATTTATATAACGTTTTAATGCTAATGCGATGAGTTTATTGGAAATATAAACAGAAGTCATTTTCATTAGTACAAAAAGTAAGAAACAAAAAAAAGTAAAGTAATTCATAGTATTAGGGTCAAAGTAATAATGGGACACGAATTAAAAAATAAGTAAATAAGGTATCATATTCAAAACTTCAATATTTTGTTGGGAGACTCTTTTGTTGTATTACCGCTTTCAAACGTTGCGGCATCGATTCAACCAGCTTTCTGCAATAGTTAGGTCATAGTTTTTCACATTCTTCCTTAAGAGCAAGTGTAAGTGTGTTTTTGTTGTTAATGTGGTGATTTTTTAATTTTTGTTCCAAATAACTCCACACGTGCTCAATCGGGTTTAAATCTGGCGATTGTGGTACTCGAAATGTGGGCAATTATAGAGCAACCAATTCCGAACATAATAAGCCTTATGCTTTGGATCATTGTCCTGGTAGAAATAGTACTCGTTGGAAAGGCCTAATTTTTCGGAAGTTTCTGAAAGGTTACATCGCAAAATGTTTAGGTAGTACTTGTGGTCCATAATTCCTGCAATAATATGAAGATTCCCAGGACCAGCTGCCGAAATTGCACACCATACCATTACTGACCCTGACCCGTGCTTCACAGTCGGTTGTACATTTCTTTCGCGCAGCTCTTCGTTCGGCTTTCTCCATACGTATGACTGCCCATCTGATCGGAAAATATTAAATTTACTTTCATCAGTAAAAATCACTTTGCTCCAAAACGAAAAATCGTTTCCTCTGTGCTCTTTTGCAAATGATAGTCGTTTCAGCTTTTTGACTTTACTGATATGAGGCTTCTTCCTAGCTACTCGACCGTTGTATTGATGCTTTCGTAAAATATTTCTTATGGTTTCGGGATTAGCATTTTTCGCCAAAAAATATTTCTGCTTCAGCCGCCAGTTTAGGTGCGATGTGGGCGTTCCTTTATTTGCTGTAAGAGCCAACGCTCGTCTGAATCCGAAAATATTTTTCGCTTGCTCGGTTTCCCAATGTTTTCAAAATTTTCTGAGTTTTTATATTTTAACACTGTAGATTTTGGTAAATTTACTATTTCCGCGATATCTCGCACAGATTTTCCAGACTTTGAGTGGGTAATTATTAATCTCCTCAGCTCTGGCGATGTTTGGGAACGACGTGGCGCCATGATGGATATTTATAACACAACTGACTGAAATATTCTATATAGAGTTCTCTTAAAAGTGTCAGTCAAAAAAAAAACATTTGGTACCGTTATCTAAAGCTAAACTGAAAATGGTTGCCATCTATCCCATTATTACTTTGAGGGTCGTGATCTGTATTATTGTGAATGAATGCTTATAAATTTATTTCAGGTGAATATAATGCAGCAATTATTTCCTTAAATAATAAACATTAACGTGGCGATATGAAATCATAAAAATAAAGTCAAAATTCCGTTACCATATTTTAAAAATAATATATATTTTATTATGTGGGTTAGTGTCCCATTATAATGTTGAGCCACTGTATATTACTGAAAATGTTCAACCAAGTGGGTCAATACGTTTGGACGCTGGCGAGTTTATAGAGAGACCGCCATACAGCCATATACAGTGACTCAAAGAAGTTTTGGCACACCCAACATTTGTGGAGAAATGTGTGTTTAATTACTTAATAATAATTATTTTGTACATTTTTTTGCGCTGTTATCATCTTTAGTGCCTTCGCATCAAAATGCATCACAAAAAGTGTTTCGTTATTTCATACCCATCACAAACTGTAAGAAACAGAAAAAAAATGCAAGAAATTACCTCAAAAAAGTTTCGCACACGTGTGTTTTTCATTTTATTTTTTTTACTAATATAACGGTAATCTTTCAATTCTCTTTGCTCTATTTCGTGACTATGCATAATCATTTTCATGGTAAGCCAGAGGGTTTCTATGGCACAGCTGATCGAAAAGGTACTAGGGAAATGATGTAGAATGAGAGACCAAAGAAGACAGGAACTAATTTTAAATAGGCAAGTATGTATATACTAGAAGTGTATACTGGTCGAAAAGAACACTTCGCCTTTAAGCAAAATTAATTTGACAGCACTTTTGTCGACTGTCACTCTAGCAACAAAACAGAAATATTGAACACTTCCCGAATGTATTTGTTTTTTTATTTATCACTTTATCTGTGGCAAGGCTTCTGGCCCAGAGCATACATTTTTGCCTACAAATCGATAGAACGTGAGATCAAACCTCAGAGAAGGCATAAAATAAAAACATTTTTTTAATTATTTCTCGTACTAATTACTCTATTTTTTAACATAACTCATTTACCAGCAATATTAAAAAAAATCATTAAAATATAGTTAAAAATTAAACATAAAATTAAAAAGATATGCGACTTAATTAGGATTCGAACCGAAATCTCGCGGCTGTTAGGTCTATGTGCTACCCATCATGCCACCTTTGAGTTTCAAACGGCGAGACCATAGAATAATACTTACCATAGAAGCTTTTATTCGCTCAATAAATTAAACGTCATAGGTACGATGGAAAGTAAACATTGTATGGTGGAAAATATGGGTTCAATAATACCAGATGGTGGCAATAGTTTACAGCGATCAACAAAGGAACAACAACAGAATTTCGTGTTTTTGTGGCAAACTAGTCGTGTTAAATACAATACAAATGTATACCAACGATAAAAGTCAACAAAAAAGTGCAAAATATATTTAAATTTTACAGTTCTACACCAAAACGACAGGAAAAAGTTAAGTGAACATATTTTATAACTCCACCTGGTGTAAGATAATTTTAAATTTAATTGCTCTCACTTCCACAAACCTACGATGAAGAGTGTGAAATGAAACGTCAGATGAGAGAATAAGTTTATCTATGTATGTGTTATTCTATGGGCGAGACCATAGACTAAAATCGAAGTAAACTGTTGCTTACATTGTGAACGCCTATTGAAAATGTTGCTTGCATTGTGATTCCGGCTTTAATCTATGACTTTTACTGTAGATACACACATGTAGAAAATTCGACAGATAAGAAACACCAAACAAAAACTAAACGCCTGTTTCTGTTGCCTAAAATTACAACAATTCCTACTGCGTTTACCTTACTTATTTTACCACGATCATTAGACAACAGTTCATTTATCGATGTTTTGAAGATAGTGTTGATCGGGAATTCGTGATAGATTGAGCAAAATGGGCATTGAGACAGAAATTCCAGTAGAGGTCCGTAAAATTAGAATAGACCTTTACTTGCAGCAAAAACCGTATCGCGAAATTAACAATATACTTATGTAGTTGTTCAGAGGTCATATTCGAGTGTACGAAATATTATAAATCATTATGTAAATACCGGAAAACTAGAGCTTGAGAGCAAATCTGGGCGGCCAAAAAATGTACACCATGCCAAGAGCGGATTATAGTGGCCGCAGTGGTTAAAAATTCAAGGATTTCGTCCGTAAAATTGTGCCATTGATGAATCAAAGTATAAACTTTTTGGTTCGGATAGCGGTAAAAAAAATATGTCGAAAAACAAACTAATAGTTGCAACAAAATAATGTAATTAAGAGTTAAACACGGCGGCGGTAATGTCATAGTGGGTTATACAGCGGCATCTGGAGTCGGTAATCTGATCCTTATTGAAAAGAAACTGGACAAGCACTTGTACCCAGTGATGCCAATTTAGCTCTTTTGGGGCTAGATTTAGCATTTTTCGACCTTGCAAAACACGGAAAAAATTTCAATGGCGATTTTTTGGAAAAACGCGTAATTTGTTTTTAGCCCTTTAGCCCGATTTTGCTAAAGAATGTTATTTTTTTTGGTATTTTCGGCATTCCAGCTGTAATATGAAATTTTTGTTGCTAATGGTCTTGAATAATTAACTGTTAATTTATTTTGATGTATTACTGTGACTTACTGGCGAAGTGTTTTCAAAAATATATGCATATTCAGTGACAAGACTTGCTAAGTTTGCTTCTATTTTTGTATTGGATACCGCCGAAAATATCGCAAGGTATGGGAAGCACAATCCACTTTTAATCTTGTAGATGCAAGAGAAAAACAACAATGTCAGACAATGCTTGTTTCGTCAAACCTGGACTCCAAACATTGTTTTCTTCGGTTGACCATCTGATAGGATTTTCCAAGCGGGAAAGTTACAACTAAATAAAAACAAGTTGCGTGTGAGATATTAACGAATGTGCCCGCGCTCCAAAGGACCAACGTGGCTTCGGTGGCTGACGCGAAACCGAGAGTTGCCATTTTCAATAACTGGCGCATAGATCAAGCTGAATTATGCCGTATTGCCATAGATCTGCGACTTATGGAAACCCCACGAAAAAGTCTAACTTGTTAAAATGCACGGCGTCTGTGGCAATTTCACGTCGCCTCTGCGTGAGATAACCCTAAATTCGGTCCCGTAGAATGTCCATTGTAGCATCAGCTGTGTATCACGTAGCGACATCCTATCACCCACTTCACGGTGATAGTAATGCCATCATCGTCTTCGAAGAAGTGCTGACCGATGATACCTCCGGACCACAATCCAGACCACACAGTGGCATTCTGTGTGTGCATTGCCACTTGGTAATGATTGGTAGCGTCCTAAATCCGGCAATGCTTGTTTATGTACCTGTTGATACAATAATAGGTGTCGTCGCCACAAGGGAACACTCATTTTGATAATAAAGTTTTATCATTCGCACGTATTGCTCGGTGCTGTAACTTGCCATATTGATTTGTCTCTATTGTCTGAAAAGTAACAATAGATAAAACAACGTAACCACCATGAACTGTCGAAATCTTCCGGTCTCTATTGGAAACAACCATATTTATTAAGCGTGCTTTAGCACTTTCGGGATTTTTCTAGATGTTTTCGTTATTTGGCGCATTTTATCACTTTTTGGGTAGTTTGACGGAGCGTTTCGTTCCTGCAGAGTTGGCATCACTGCTTGTACCTGAACATTTTTAAAAGAAAATTTGGCTCCAAGTGTTGAGAATTGGGCTTAAATGGGCAACAATTTATGTTCCAACAAGATACCCAGCAGGAAACTAACAAATTAGTTCATAAAAGTACCAGTTCATGGCACTATAGGAGGTTCAACTAGTTAGTGTGCCTCTAGTTCAGAAATACGTAGAACTGAACCAGTTATATTTTTAAGAAATTTAAATTGATTCGTTTTCAATTTTAAAGGAATTGCAGAATATAAAGCTGTATTTATACATAACCGTTATTTGCTTTTATGTTAATATTGTAAACTATTTAAAGTTTTCAACACCAACGTGCATGCAGCTACATTAATTATGTTTTATGTGAAAATACTTAAATGTATGTAAAAAGTGCCGGAAGTCGGGCTTAACCAAAGTGTACCATTAACAAAATAAAATTTTGGCAAAGCAATAGAAAACAGAAAATGCAATTTTTTTTGACTGACGGTCCTTTGGTTCTCTTAGCTCAAACATTTCTTTGAAAAAGCCAAGCGTGGATACAAATCGGTATGCAGATATAGTTCTAGTTCAAGTGCTATCTCCATAGCTCTAGTTAAGTACCAACTTTTAGTGGCTAGTACTGAACTATATTTATTCTCTATGGTACAATTGGATTTTGAACTAGTACTATTAAATTGGTGCACCACTAGTTAAAAAGCAACACTCGACAGATAATTTCTTCAAATCCTAGTACATCGCAATGTTAATTTCTACAGTTGTTTGTACAGGCGAGTACTAGTTCTATTGCTCAAAAACACTAGTTCATTACTAGTTCTGAACTAGTATTTTTTCCTTCTGGGTAACGACCCGAAACATTCATCGTATCTTGTTCATGGAATGTGTAATTTACCATCGCAAATAATTAAAACCCCTCCCCAATCGCAGGATATGAACCCAGTTCAACACATTTGGCACTTGCTAAAGAACAAAATACGGAGTCCTCACATAACCTCAAAATATTTGCTCAAGGCGGCCATACGCACGGAATGGGCAATTAAAAATGGTGACATTTAATTTTGACACTTAATTTGACATTCGGTGGTGGTGCAATGGTTAGTGTGCGCGGCTCTTGTACATGAGATCTTGGGTTCGAACCCGGCTCTGACCACCTTCAAATTTTCTTTCGGCGGCGGTCACCTCGCATAGTGACGGCGACACTATCGAGTATCTAGCCATGAAAAAGCTTCTCAAATTACCGTTCGGAATCGGAGTAAAACTGTAGGTCCCAATCAGTGAGTGAAAACTGGAAAGCGCACAGCTCAGTGATTGTGAGAAGTTCTCCCCAGTCCCTTCATGGGATGTAATGGGAAACCAATTATTTATTTTTTTAATTTGACATTTAATTTTGTCACCATTTTTAATTTAAATGCAAGCGTTTTATTTGAGAGATCCCTAGAAAATTAATTAACTAATTCATTTTAATTACGCTCTTTATTGAAAGTATCTAGACCATTGTTGTTGAAGTGCTAAGTAGACGGACCATTGTACAACCCCATCATGAAGAAGAATATACTTATTGAGGCTAAGAGAAAAATTATTTTCTAGTTTTTAGTGCATTTATAAATAAAACACTGTAACTTAATTTTTTTTTTAATTTTTTAGTAAATAAATTTTTAATGTTTTAATTTTTTTTCATATTCATGTATTGTCAACCAAATCTGACAAGTGTGCAAAATTTTAGTTCGATTGGTCAACTGCCACTGTGTTCAAAATGAGTTACTAGATTTGAACAATACAGACTGACAGACAACAGAGCAAGTTAAATAAAACACTGTAAAAAAAAATACAGCAGACAGTTGTCAGAGGCCTTCGGCCACGGACTGTCCCTGCAGGCTGTGTCAGAGACACGGCCATTAAGTTTAACGTAGAATACGCCATCCGATAAGACAGAAAACATATATAACAATAAATTCATTTGCTTATATTATTTATCATTTATTGTTATATATGTTTTCTGTCTTATCGGATGGCGTATTCTACGTTAAACTTAATGGCCGTGTCTCTGACACAGCCTGCAGGGACAGTCCGTGGCCGAAGGCCTCGGACAACTATCTGCTGTAATTTTTATATTTACCAACGGCATTTGATTCAAGTCCGTTTAAAAACAAAATATTATGTTCAATTTTTTTAAACTTAATTTAATTTATGTATTTTAATTAATATTTTTATTGAAATAAGTTCTGCGAATGTTGAGAGGGCCGCCCTAACATTAAAAAAGGTTTACCTTATCGAGTCTTCGCATTAGCATTCGAGCGTTGTGTGAAAGCTTTACGCTTTACAATTCAAAATTAATGTTACAACAGCTTTATTGAAGCTTTCGCAAGAAAGCTTTATTACGTTAGCTTACTGTTTGTTTCACTTTTTACTAGATACATGTTGCCAAGCAACATTAGCTTGCTGTTCGTTTCACTTTTTACTAGATACATGTTCCTAAGCAATGTTGAGCAACCAAAAACACTCAACCAAACACCACACATGTTTGAGTGTATGTGTTTAAACAATTTTCATTTGAGAAATTAAAATACTAGAAATATATCAACCAATATGAAATGTATATCAAACGAAAGATAACATCTTCATTTACCTACAAAAAAAATTTTAAAAAAATTCATCTAGCCGTTTCCTCAAATTCAATGAAATAAAGATTACAACAATAAAAACCTGACATGACTCCTCATACCGTAAGGTAAGACGTATTCTACGTCAAAAAAACAAGAATTTTTTCTTTTCAAGGAATTTGAAGTCAGCACGAATAATATAAGACAATAAGAAAGATTGTCTTTTGTAATATGGAATTTGCGAAGTCGCTTAAGCCCTTATCTGGTGAGACTGATTGGCCGATATGGAAGCAGAAAATTAAGGACTTGCTGGATTTTTTTGACGGAGCGTTGGATGTTATAGAAGGAAGAAAATTAAAGCCATAATCTTTATCTGAAGGAGCTACATTGAAAGTAAGAAATATGTATATAACGCAAATGGACCAGCATATGAAGGCAAATAGTTACGCCAAAAGTTTGATAACAAGCAAAATAACGGATGACATATAATATTTGAAAATTATGGATAAGGAATCTACTTCAGAAGTGTGGAACTTCTACTTCTACTTCAGTTATATAAGATGTGCACAGAGCTATTTTCATTCCAGTGGACTGAATAAGGTGATGTCTCTACTCACATATCAGTGCTAAAAAGTATATGGGTCGAAATAAACAATGGTGCACAAATTAAAGGAGAACATACGTTACCGGAATTGTTACTCACTTGTAAAATCTTACATGTTTTGTCCAGATCATACGAAATGTTTAAATCGAGTTGGATGATGTTGACCCGAGATGGAGACAAGTGCTTAGATGAATTGGTGTGCAGCTGTGTTTATTCGAACACAATTTCAAGAAAAATGTAAATGATAATCAAATACATATCTCAAGAAGCATTAGCTGTGGCTTATAAGAAACCCAAAAATAGATACGAAAAATGTGACAAAAAGCAAGATATTTGTCATTACTGCAAGAAAATTCATTCTAAAGCGGATATGTGTGGACAACAAGACTTCTGGTTACAACTTTTCTGCCATTATAAGTTTACGGTCTGAACAAACCGCTCGGACAACCTCGAAAACGACTTTGATGTTTCAAATGACGGTTTGAGGTCTGACCATTATTTCGAATATAAATTATAGCGCAGAAGGTTGCCAAGGTAAAATGTTTCTGATTGAATTTATCTAAGTATGGAAATAAATGAATAAAATATGGAAAATAAATAAACTGTTGAAATATTATTATTGAAGACGGTTCGGTTTATTTTGATGAAGATTTATTTTTCATTATTGTGAACAAAGCCAGTTCAACAAATTTAGTATCGAGTAGTCTCAGTTACTTTACTTAAATGGTAATAAAATTAAAATTTAACATAGTTATTTTAAACAAATTTCAAAGTTTAATAGATGAATTTTAAAATTATAAGTGCAAATATTGTAAGGTAGAAATTTCTGCAACAATTATTGTCAACTAAAATTGCAGCTATAAAATATGCTAATATTGGTCTGACTTGTTTGTAGTGTAAGAGGAACTACAAAAGTGGGAGACACTTATTGGCGGTCATGCAAAACATTCTAGTTAGACACTCGTTGTATGGAGCGTACATCCAATGGCTAACTTTTCCGTATGAATACTCGGTTAAATGAATAAATGAATAAATGTTCACTCTTTTCTGTCTCTTTTTTTAGATTCCACATACCAAAGAGGACATGTCCAATATTCGAGCTGAAGTTCTCAAATTGGCCAAGGGAAATGTTTATGAAGAGCATTTAAAATTTATAAGTACCTTTGATGAAAAATGGCGCATGGATGAGAATATTATATTAATAATGTGTGCCATTGTTTTATTTTCACCAACAAGACCACGTATTATTCATTCCGATGTTATAAAATTAGAACAAGTAAGTTTTGTAACAAAAAATCTAATTATTTAAAAACATTCATAAAACTTGTAAAACGTTTTAGTAAGCACAAATTTCATACAATAATAGCACTTGGCAAGAAAATTTAAAAAAGTCATCCTGAACTGTCGACAAAACTAGGGTTCTGCCAAAACAAGGACAGAAAGCTTAAATCCATTTGTATAAGTAATATGATTTGTTTTCCTGCATTCCTATGAGAATTCTCGAAAGTAAAGCAACAATATTTTAATATACCACGTTTTTAGGACGGACTAAACTGTACAAAATCATTTTTCTTATCCCCATACAGATTCCAAACCCCTTATAAATAGTTTTGAAAATTTGTGATTTTGATTTTTTAATAGCTCTGAAACACGTTTAAAACGTGGGTCTCAAGGCAATACGTTAAAATATCCAGGTTTACTGCAATCCTAGTCTCGACATCAGGGTAACATTATTCTCCAATATGGCTAAGTAATCCGATTTGTCTATGGACAAGTCAATAAAAACAAGACCACCGACACTTGTTGCCGCCATGCAGCCGCAAACCATAACTGAGCGTTCATCGTGTCCACCACGCTGGTAACAGACACCTCACCGAATGACCCATCCTAGAACGCCCCATTTTCGGTTACCTTTCTGCACTCTTCAATAAGTCTGAAACCCTTCCTCGCACCCTCCAGCAAAATCCATCCGCTTGTCTTGATTTACATCGGATATATATGACGTCTCGCGGAGGATCCACCATTAAGGCCACTTCGTAGTAAGTGTTCCCAGTTACCACTGTTTGTCGCGTTAAAATCATGCATTTTTATTTAGGAGAATTTTTGTTAAATTGCCGACAATTTTGATTTAACGTGTGTTGGTAGAAAATTTAAAGGGGTGCAGTAGTAGACTATGTAATATTATATTGTATAGCTTTGTAAGAGGCGGGAAATTTGTGTTTACTATCTGTAGACGCTCACTGAATATCATCTTCATACCTACGGCCATGGGATGGCAATCGCATTTCTCATGACATTTGCGGTTACGATTTCAAATCGCATAATGTCACACGTAGGTGTGATGTCATTCGCGATCGCCAAAAATATAGCGACTTCAAATCACAAGCGCACAATGAGGTGAACTGATGTATTAAACGGAGCATCATACAATATATTGGTTTAACAATTTTCGTCATTTGAATTCTGACACACTGACGATTTATTGCAACACAGCTGATTAAATTAGGTCTGTCTGCGTACTTTTCCAGTAGCAAATACTCAGTAACTTTTTTTTGGGAGAGTAAGAACAATTTTACTCTCTCGGTTGAAAATATCTCAAAAAGTACGCAGACAGCATCCAGTGAAATCTTGCAAGAAAACAGCTGATCGGTGTGTAAACAATTGAAATAACAAAGCAAAAGAATTTTAGCAAATGTGTCGCACGGTCGCACTGTATATTTGCACGTTTCTAGCATGAAGTAAAATGTGTTGTTTATTATAATTTATTATAAACGTTAAAAATCAACACAATTCTAACTACTTGCCTCTGCCATTGTTAAATTTAAATTTTTATTTTCATTTCACAAAAATTATTTCATTCAAACAGTAAATAAAAACAGCTGTTCAAACTAGTTGCAAAATCTTGCAAGCAGAAATTTCTCCAGCAACATTTTGCAAGTTCTCTAACTCCCAACTGTTAAAAAATTCTGTTTTTGGCTCTCTCGCTGTAAGAGATTTGGAGTACGCAGACAACATTTTGCAAGATTTTGCAACATTTTGCACAAAATGATGCAAAATATGTGTACGCAGACAGAGCTATTGATTTTCCAAAATTGGGTGCTGCCAGGCGTTTGGATTTGTCTACTTATATATGATGGAATATATATTACGCATATGATGGAAAATGTTAATGAAATTGAATTTCTGCGTTAAATGTTTTGCCGACGCAGCAAAAAGCACTGTTTTAGATTATGAAAAAATTTTTACTTACGTCTGCAATGGATTGATAGAATCCTTTAGTATAGGTTAAGGACATGCATCCATTAGAGATCCGAAGATCTTGGCAGATGCTGCACTCGGAAGCCAGTTGGCCCATAGATAGAAAGACGAAAAATGGGAAGAATCAGTGTGAGAGAACAGTAAATGGGAGGGAGTGGAGTGAGGGGTTATAGGGGTTACAGAGAGAGGTGGGGTGATCATCTGTCCCCTTGATGCTGCATCCAACGCAACCCCCTCATGAATCCTAGCAGTTCTCTCGGATATACGTATTTGAAGGTCTTGTCTGTAAATTCAAGCCCCCGTTCCAGTATCCATTTTGAATCCGTCAGTAAATATGGATAATCCCGTCATTGATTAAGGAATCTAATCCAAACAGTCTCCCCTGTCCAATATGATAACCTCCGGGCCAGCTGGGAAATCGCATCGGCAACATTTAATTCGATGTCCCTGCAAGATATCCTCCTTAATCACCATAAGGGCAGTTGCGTGACCAGACGAAAATGTCCACAGGCCCAATTCTCTAAGGCGAATAGCACCTCTAGCCCCGCACCTGACAAATATGTCGATAGAGGTGAAACCGAGCTTGAGCTCAAATGTCGTATGAGGGGAGCTTCTTCTAGCTCCACTGATGCACATAGCCGCCGTCCTCTTTACCTTAAATAGTACCTTTAGATTACTACTTTTAGCCAAAGCCTTCCACCACACTAGACACCCATAGGTTATAATAGGTTATAACAGTCGTGTAGAGCCAATAAATGGTCCTGGGACTGAGCCCCCAGCTCTTACATACATATGGGATTGCGACAGGCGTACATCGTATTCATTCCTTTCTTCGTCCTTTCCTCGATATTCATTCTCCAATTTAACTTTTGGTCCAGGATAATACCGAGGTTTTTGGCTTCGGAGGATAATGAGAGCTCCACACCGACTAGGCTAGATAGTCTAAATTCCCTAATTTTCCTTCTGTTTGTGAATAATACCAGCTCTGTCTTTTGGAAGTTTAAACCTAGCCCACAGCTCTCGGTCCAGGCAGGTAGTTTCCCCAAAATAGTTTGCATTACATCACTGATGGTAGTCAAGTGCTATCCCGAGAAGAGAATGACTACATCATCGGCGTATGCCACCACCTTAAGTCCCTCTCTGTCCAAAATCTACGAGAATATCGTTCACCACTTCCAAGGATGTGTTTAATCCATTTAACCACAAAATTCGCAGTCTAATGAGTGAGCTCTTGATCGCGCTAGACGTTACATTGATAAAAGCACCTTCAATGTCTAAGAAAGCACCCAAAGAAAAGTCACCATAATACAGGTTGCGCTCAATATATCCGAAAACTTCATGCAGGGCACTGTGCACCGATCTACCCGTGAGGTAGGAATGCTGTCCCCGCTTAGCATGGCTAATCCTATTCCTAATGTGTGACCAATAAGTCTCTCCAAAACTTTCAACAGAAAGGATGAGAAGCTGATTGATCTGTAGTCCTTGGGAGCAGCGTGACTTGTTTTACCCGATTTGGGTATGAAGACCACAAGCACCTCACACCATTTATCAATTTCAAGAGACGTTCAGATAGGTACAGAGCAAAGAAAACCGCGCATTTCTGCAGCATTATCGGGAGGACACCATCAGGCCCTGGCGACTTAATGTTTGAAGCTGTTAATGGCCCAAAGAATCTTTGGCCCAAATATCACCTCATTTATCTCTTCCATGTGTGTTCTCAACATTGACACAACATGGAAAATGGGTCTGCATTAGTAGTTCTAGTGTTTCAGTACCAGAATCGGTCCACGAGCCGTCCGCCCGTCTTACGAAGCCAATAACTTTTGGGTCCTTGGGCAGCACCCAACAAAAGCGTTCTGCCTCGTTTACCTCGAGTATCGATTCACAGAAACTGATCCTTGACGCGCGTTTCACCCGCTTTATATTTCCTTTGAACATGTTGAAACTATTGTAATCCTTACAGTCACAGTCCAGCTCCGACCTTTTCGCCCTATTGAAAAGAGTCCGCGTGGAATTTCGTAGCTCACCCACCTCCGTAGTCCACCAGACCGGCTGTTTCCTTATTGGGAAAGGTAAGGGTGTGTCTATAACAGTCTCCCTTAATCTATTTCGGAAGGTAGCAACACAACTCACGTTATAGATTCTAAGCCCGGATCGAATAATAAAATCAAAAACAGACTCACCTCTACTGTTAATATCTCCGCTGCCCCATTGTGTGTGGTGAGCGTTCGCGTCCATGCCCATAACAAGCCTACATCGCTTAGTGGATGCATGGAGTGCAAGATTGCGAACCAACTCACCTGGAGGCTCATTTTCCTCATACGGCAGATACACGGAGGACAGCATCAAACTCGAACCAGATTTCGCCTCCATGTATGTCGCTGCAATGTCTCCTGTACTGAAATTAGAAGAAAAGATTAGGTGAAGGTATTTCATAGCACGATACAGGCTCTTACCTTTTCAGATGTGTTGTTATAGAGGATATTTAGGTCAGCATTCCCTACACTTGCTTGCTCACGAGGGATAGAAGTAAATGAGTAGAGGCAGCCTCACAATGGTGCAGGTTTATCTGCATCACACGAAGCTTCCTAATCTCACCTCCTGAAAACTTGAGGACCGAAACCGGACATGTCCGAGACCCATAAACACTACCCCCATAAGCCCTTAATCTATCTAATGACACCGGAGACGGTAGATAGAACCTCCCATGATTGGGTATCCAACCCGTTTTGACTCCCCAAAAGCCCATTGATCCTATCGATTGTAACAAGGAGGGGAATCCAAACTGTAACAACTGGACGAAGACGGATGCAGGTTTGCGATACTACCTCTACCCTAGCTCCTGGCAAAAATTCGCTAAAGCACTTGACTGCCTCCGTAAGAAATACTGCCGAGTTCCTATTAAATCAGTCAATAACCTTGACGTCTTTGGACCAGTCGATGCGGCTGAAGCGTATCACCTCCCCGTTCCTTGTTTCCTCAAACATCTTGTTGATAATCGCTGGGCTTATCCTACCGTCAGGGTCAGCTCTGCCGATGACTGCCACGTTCAGAGTCGACTGTTCCAAGACTTCCTTGTTTACTCCGCATTTTCGTTACTCCGCGTGAACTGTCACCTGGAGGGTTAGGTTGGGGTTTGCCCTTGGATCCCCCAGAGGAGGAAGCCCACCGCACTCTTTGGCGCAGTCAGCCTTCGTGCTCTGTTCGCGCTTGGGAAACATAGAAGTGGAAGGTCCACCGCGATCTTTGGCGTAGTCAACCTTCAGTCCCTGTTTACTACTAGAAGTAGCAGAGGCACTTAGGTGCACTCAGCCTTCCCCTGCTCCGATTAGCCAGCCCATCGCCCTCTATGGACCAGTCAGTCTTCCTATCTGATTCTGAGAGGATGCCTAAGTCTTCCTGGAGGATGCCTTATGGTGATAACTAAACTTAGCCACCACATACCTTCCACGGAAGCGGCAGCGATTCGGTCCCGAACTTGGTGAAGGGAGGCAATTACTTCGCTCCACTTCTCCGCATCAGGGTACACTCTCTCGTACCTTTGACTGCCGGATCGGTGCTTTGATAGCACGTGTCTCTCCTTAACAGAGAGAGGCACGGAATCGCCTTCCTGAGATCGCCTCACGGCAGCACTGCGACAGCTGTGTCTCTCCCTATAAGCAATGGATCTTATCTTCTACCACTCAGCTCCCTACTCACCCTGTCCAGTGCTCCGGCAGCTGACAATGGTAATATTGCTGCCTCATCAGAGAGAAGTGACAACGATTCATCATCATTGGCCAGTGTACATTCATTCAGAAGATCAGCGATGTCGTTTGCACCGCTGGGTGAATCTATGAGATGATCCCTACGTCCGGAGACTAGCATCAACATGTATCCTAACGGGATTGGTCTCAAACATCATGTTCGGATAGATGTCAGAGGAATCATTTGTCAAGGTTTGGTTTTTATTAAAAGAGTAAATTTTGATTCCCACAAGTATGCCAGCAAAGAGAGGACCTTCTCATTCGGAAGCGGCATGAATGGACTAGGCAATAATTAATACCGACCCGTGCCCTGGTGTCGGAGGGAGCTGTTAGGAACCAGTTTATTTTAAAACTCTAACTGGCCATCCAGGTCCTCGGAACTGCTACCAGCCACGTTGACCTTAAAAGTGTTTTTGCTTCAACGTTGGATATTTTAATGGTGGCAAAGTCGCAAGAACCGCCATGTCGAGGAAGCTTCATTGACAATCGATATATATAAGTACATAGGCCTGATCAACATATATACCTACATAGAGACTCTCCGCTTCCCCCGGAGTAACCTTTAGTACACGCGTAAGCCCTCACATCGCAACAGGGTAGTTACTCCCGGTGGGGGAAAATCCCTTAGTATCCGTTTTTTTAACTCGCTCTTGCCTCTTCTTTTTGATTATGTTTGATAGTAATAACATGTTTGGTTCGAGTTTTACTTTGCCAAAAATCGAGTCAATAATATTGCGATATTGTATGGTCATCCAGTCACCGAATAAACAATAGTCGTGTTTTGGTTACAAGCAAGCGATTATCGCTTGCTAAGTTGCAAAGAAAACGGTTATTTAGCGATAAGTGATTTTATTTGAAAATATGAAAAAGGGTTGAAAACGGTAAAAGATGTGAAAAAGTTTTTTTCTTAAACTTAGCGAAAATGTTTCGCGTCGCTAAGTTTTCGCTAAGTGCTTCATACAAAACAAGCGATTATATAAGCAAGCGGTGTAACCAAAACACGCTTAATATAAACTTACATTAGTAAACTGACGTTTGAAAAATCTTTATCGTAAGCCTCGTAACTTGTGTACTTCCAATTTTTGGATAAGTCAAAGGGACCCCTTATTGTAAATACAAATGTATTCATGTTTGGAAATAAACTTGATAAACTTAGAAATAAACTGATAATAAAGAAGTTGGAAAGCTTGTGATAAATTTATATTTTCATATATTTCCAAATTTGATGTAAACACTATTCAAAAGTAATGCTGGAGTTAATGTCGACGTCGTTGACGGCGTCTCAACGCCGAAATTGTGATGTTCGGCGTAAAATTTCATTTTTCTGTTAATGTCAACGCCTTCGACGACGTTAACATTAGATTAACTGCTCTCATACAATTTCATATGATTCAACTTTTTTTTTTGACATTTGACGCCGTCAACGACGTCGACATTAACTCCAGCAGTATGTTTTTGTCTGAGCAACGCCGCAACGACGCCGAAAAAGTTTAAACAGATTGAACTTTTTCGGCGTCGAATTTCTCACGACGGTGAGATTAACTGCTCTCATACAATTTCATACGATTCAACCTTTTTTTTTGACATTTGACGTCGACATTAACTCCAGCATAAATAAAAAATAATTGCAATTAATATTTTTTTTGATATATTTACTTTGTAAAAGAGGAATGAAATATGTATGTACATATGGAATCATACATTAATGAAATAATACATTTAACGTATTCCGTGTTAGAAGTCATGGCTTGTTGCTTATATCCAACAACTCTACCTACAATTTTTGGAACTTCATTTGCAGCGGCAGACGAAATTAGGTATTTTATTAAGCATTTTGCCAAACAATTTCTTATGTTCGCAATAGCTGCGTCTTCTAAAGAATTTGACTCACTCTCTTCACTTGAACTCAATTCTGACAATATCAAATCCGGAGAGCTTGGGCGAGTCCTTTTATATTCACCGTTTGATGGTATTTTCATTTTTAATAACTTGATTATTACTGCACTCGTTTTCCGCACACTTTATTTTATATTTACATATAAGACATTTTTACCTATAAAATTTTCGCAACACATGTCATGCTACAATAATAATGAATGCAACGACGAAAAGAATTATGTGTGTAAACAAAACAAAAAATGTAACTGTTGTTTCTGTCAGCCTGAGTTTACAAATACATTGCATTTTTTTTTACAAATGTGGTACAAAAAACATTACCAAATATTTGGAAAACGTAGTTTTCGCAACCTAGTTTGGAAAATATTACATATAATATAATATTTATTGGGAAGTTTCAAGCATCTAGCTCATCAATTTATAAATTTGTACCGAAAGACAAGCACCGAACTAATACATAGGTTAGGTAGAAGTGGCTCGCTGTTGACACACATTCAGGACAATTGTAATACCACTGGACGTCATATTCCATCCCAATCACTGAACATGTAAATTGACCTTGTATGGTTTAGGATCGTTCAAGCCACGTTATACCTCATTCCGATATTCCAGGATGTGGCTGTGTGTGAAGAAGAGAACAACCATTAGTCCCTGGCGAATCAATTAGTACTATGCAAATATGTCTGCAAATAATGTCTGTTAGATCCTAAATGAAGTGAGATTCTAGATATTCAGCCCTATTATGTATGTCGTAGTCGAATTGTGACAACTGTTTCAGTCGAACCCCAATTTCCATTTTATTGGTATTATATAAATTTTTCGACGTCAGTGTTTTTGTAATAGATTCTGTGTGCACACAGAAAAAAGCGAATGCTCAAATCAATTACGATATTTGTCAATTCAATTATTTTTATACTTGGATTTCCGCCAATGACGATTTTTGTAAATTCAATTACTCGAATTGTAAGATCGTAATTGAAAAGTTTTCAATTATAGCAAATATTTATTTGAGCACAGATTTAATCAAAATTTCTTAATATTGTTGATTAAATTAGTACTTGAGTTAAGCATGACTTTAATCAATTTTTTATGGAAAATTTCAATTACGCATGTAATCAAGTTGAGTGAGTGCTTAATCAAAATTACATAATGTTTTGATTACGCGCGTAATCAAGTTCAGTGAGCGTTTAATCGAAATTATATAATGTTTTGATTACTAGCGTACTCAACTTGAGTATTCTGGTAATCAAAAGTCGGTGTTCGCTTTCAATCGAAATTTTTAATGATTACCATTAACACCCAAAATAACAAAAACCAACATCTCATATTTTTTGAACATTTTATTTTTATAATTAATTTCAGTCTGATTAAATAATAATTAAGAAAATCTTTCTTTTTTCTTATGGTATGTCTTTTTTTCGTTTGAACATTTATTTGTAAATTCTCAAAGATGTGTTTTGATTTCGCAATAATTTTGTAGCACGTGTGTTGTTGCTGTCATTGTGTTGACGAGTGCCGATTGCAATAACAAAACAACGTTTGTAACGGATTTTTGGTGATGCGCATCTTCCACTTGTTCTCCCTGACAACAACAAAAATTCGCCTTAAAAATCGAACAAAAAAAGGTCAATTAACATATAAAGAATGTTGTAATTTCAAGTACACAAGTACATGATTCCAGTGAAATTTTAATTGATCTTCTTCGCTTTATAAAATGTAAAATTGTTGAACCAAGTATTCAAATGATTGAGTCAAATAATGAAATAATTGAATTTTATCTCTGTTTTCAAGCAAATCAGTAATTGAAATTAATTCGGGAATATTTTTTTCTGTGCACATTAGTGTGGGTTGGGAAAAATAGTTTATATAGACGATAGAGAAATACTTGTCTAGAGAAAATATCTCGCTCAGCAAATTTCTGACATTTGGCCTGGTGTGATATGAACGTTGGATGTTTCTTTAATAATACCAGATAGAGGCAATGGTTCAAAAACAACCACCAAAATAACAACAACCGTATTTTGTTTTGTGTGTTAAAATTAGTGTGGTAAATACAATGCAAATGTATGCTAACAATAACAGTCAATAAAAAAGTGTAAAACACATTTAACTTTCACAGTTTTTCACCAAAATGACATCAAAAATTAAAATTAGAAGTTCTTGCAATTCCACCTGGTGTAAGTCAATTTTAGCCAAACGTCTCTCTATCACATCGACCGCACCACGTAGAGTGTGAAAGGAAAAGTCAGATGAGACTAATGTAATCTCTATGTATAAGAATTACTCTATGGTACTAACTGTACTCATGCCGTTATAGCGTAATTCAAAGGTTATTCGCGACATAATCCCCTAAATGGAATCTTTAAAAGTAGTGAAACATACTAAAGCATCTACATATAAACTGGATTTTTTGAATATCAATATTTTCGGGAATGTCGGCATTCTTCGGGAATGACAACATCTTCGAGATCGCGTTTTAATCTCGAAAATCCCGATCCCAAATAGGGCTGATCCGGGTCCCGCCCGACCCGACACGCACCGCTTGTGTATACTATTGGAAGTTACATTAATGTGCTTGACGAATAGCTCGATTTGGAGAGGGTAGTGTATCTTCGTTTACCTAACTATTGTGTTTTGGTTCCACCGCGACACTTGGTCGGCATACAACAAGTGTTGAGCCGAGAGATTGGGAGAATCTAAGAAAGCAGAGTTTTTGAAATTTAATTACGAACAAGTTTTTATATGATATATTGACGTTTTTATATAGATTAGGATTATATAAAATTGTCTTCCTATTGACCTTTTGTTACAACATATTAAACGTTCTTTGATTCTATATAACAGGATCGCAACATCCGCATACAACTTTTCTAATTAAAACTTTCTAAGGAAGTGTTATATTATAAAGGGTTTTCCAATAAGGACTTGACAACTTTTTTTTAAAATAAAACGCAAACCATTTGAGATATTTCCTAAACTCTATTCGAAATACAATCAAAACAATTATGAATGGAACTCGACTTCGTTCATATGGACACCGCGGGCACGTCGGCAGCGGTCGATTCGTTGAACCCAATTTTCGATGACTCGGTCGGTCACACATTTCGGCCGTAACGGCCGCTATTTCGCGTTCAATGTTGGCCCTGAGTTCTTCCGACGTCGTTGGCTTGTTGGCATAGACCAATGATTTCACGTAGCCCCAAAGAAAAAAGTCTAGAGGGGTTAAATCGCACGATCACGGCGGCCAATTGACTGACTGGTCCATCGGCTTCAATTCTTGAGTCAGCTTGATCTTGTATGTGTGTAAACCAAGATCTTAACGTGATCTTGGCGATGCCCAGTTCTTGAGAACACCGCGGAATCGACTGATTTGTATCGTTTGCTACGGAAGCCTGAACGGCAGAGATATTTTCGTCACTTCGACCAACCTGTTGTCTCACTGGCAAGGCAGCATCACACAATGAATATGTAGACTCAAATTTTGGCACTAAACTTGTTATTGCTTGTCTACTAGGGGGAGAATAACGACCGAAAATTGGAGTTAACGCTCTTAAAGTTGCGGTCACCGACTCAGAATTTCGGTAGTACACTTTTATAATTTTCATACGTTGTTCGTTCGTGTACTTTTCCATGATGAAAATGTTAAGTTTACTGAAAACAGGAAAGTACCAGTTAGATGATCAGTGAAATAGTGCGTTCACAAATTAAATTCAAAGTTGTCAAGTACCTATTGGAAAACCCATTACAATATTCATACAATAGTTTTTGTTTTTTTTGTAAAGAATTCTCTATAGAACTTCTTTATACAAATATTCTAAATAATTTTATATTTATTATTGATAAAATTTGATGAAAAGTTACTGCTTGCACTATTTTTTAAATTATTGTTTACTTACTCTCTTATTCTTATTTTTATTTTTTAGAATTCCTATTACTATCTTCTGCGAAGATATTTGGAATCAGTTTACCCTGGATGCGAGGCAAAATCGGCTTTTATCAAACTAATACAAAAAATCTCAGATGTTGAACGTCTGAATCAATTCATAATTGGTGTCTATTTAAATGTTAATCCATCACAGGTTGAACCATTGCTAAGAGAAATATTCGATTTAAAAAATCACTAAAACTATCGATGATTTAAAAAATATCTATTTGTTTGTTGATATATAAAGTAATATTAAGTGTTTATGTTTTATTTTTATATTCTGTGTCTGTTTGTAATGTAGAGTCCCTCATAGCGTATAGTAACTGTTATATATTTTTAAGCATAAAATGCTATATATATTTAATATTTTACTTTTAAATTTCAATAAGTAAATCTAGTAGGTATTTATGAAACTCTATATTGTTTTGATTTTGTACATGTGATAAAGGTACAAAGGTAACGAACGAGCCTGAGAAAAGAACAAGAAAGAAAATTAAAATATAAATTTTCCATAACTTTTGTCAATCTAGCAAAAATAAATTTTTAAACATACATATTTATAAATATACTCTTTAAGACAGGACAGTAAGTTGAAGTTATATTAAGAAATGGAAAGAAAAAACACCCACTGTGCAATTCATAGATTTATTAAAATGTATATGTATTATGTATATTTACATTGTACATTAAAAATTTATGGAGTTTATTTTATAGAGCTTTAAAAGAGAAGTAAAATGTAATTTTATTTTTTTGTTCTGTCTCTCTCTCTAGGTGTAAAACAATATATGTATGTGTATAAACAAATTAATAGTTATTGTTGTTAATTATTTTTTAAGGTTGAAAAGTGCTGACTTGGTAGGTCTCAAAAATGCTGACTCGACAATGGTTAACAAGTAGTCAAACAAAAGAAAAAAGCACAACTTGTAAACTCTTTGCCGTCAAATAATTACTGCGAAATTTAACAAATGACTATTTCTATATTTCATTGTCTATATTTCTGTACAGAAATCAACAAACTTCAGATGTCAGCCCCTTTTTCATTTAAACTCTCTTTCAAAGGTGAGTACTCATCGTTCGTGTATTCGTTTATAGTTAGTAAAAGTTCACCATATTTACCACCTTAGATATTCATAACATGTGTGGCGGCGCCGTAACGCCGGCAAGGCAGAACGTTCACAACAACCACTCTGGTGGTCGACACCCGAATTATTGCCCCAGATAATCTGTGTCAAATTTTACCATCTCCAACATCATTTCTGTCAACACAAAATCTTCACAGTATTTGTTTCACTAATTTTTGGATAAATAAGCGGTTTTCTTCCAAAAATTGGTGGAAAACCAATGCATCGACATTTGATAGAAACAACGCCACCAGAATAGCGGAATCTCAGAGTTGATTTCTGATCTTTCGTCAGCCATTTTTGGCAAAAATTCAATCATTCGTCATTCTTAACCAAATGGACAGTACGTGCTCAAGTGCAGTGAAAATTTTGTAATCGTAAAATAAAAGGAAAAGTGTTTGATAGAGTTAAACCCAATCGGTCTGCTATACGGAACGACCACTGGCTATCAGCCGAGAAATTTTCCTGAAATTGTAATCAGATCACGAGTCGCTTGGTACGACGAATATTATCCTCAGCCGGACACCAAATCCCCGAAGGGTAAGTTAATTAAGAGCTCTCGTACCGACTCAAGTTTAATAGGGTTTATTGTTTTAAACCAAAAGGGCCGCAGTTGCAGTTTAATTAAATTATCAAACCCAACGTCTAAACCTCAAATACAAGTGTTAGGTTTGGTCATTCGCCGTTGCCATCAGCCGGCTATAGGACACGCCACCGACCGAAAGATCACCAAAATCAGCCGCAACACCATCTACAGGCAGTCCGATCACCATACCATCACACTGGTATAAAACAAAATTACATACTCCGTCCGCGACAGCAATAGAATCATCATTTCTTAATACCATCACCCCATAGTAATCCAGCTTAAATTTCATCAGTCATTTAAACAGTTCCATCCATCTTCATCCACCATCAATCCATAGACACAGGTAGTCCTCCGTAAACTCGAGGTAAGTCCTCTTTTTTCTATCTTTTTAGCCTAAAGTCCACGACGAATCTGGCATAAAAACACCTGAAACCCAGTTAAAGGGAATCAGCCGACGTTAATAGCCGCCCCAGAAGGGCGAATCTAACCGGGATACCATCAAAGAGTCCCGATGAAGCCAAATTAAACACCACTATTTTAAAAATCTACACCTAATGTCATAAAATCAACCTGATGAAACCAAATTAAATGCAATAGTTTCAAAAAGTCTACGGCCAACGCTATAAAATCAACAGAATTTAACCTTTTAAGTGGTCTGTGAGCTTCACAGATCGGTACCAGTAAATCAAAATCGAAAGAATCGAAAAGTCATAGTGGGTAATAGACTACCCCGAGCTATGGACATGTAATTTACATTGTTCATCACATAAATTCTAATGAAAGGCTCGCAACGACGAGTCCATCAAATAAACTGGCGGTATTTTGGTTACCCCCCAGTTTTATCCTAATCTAGGACCTGAGTTATTCCTGCGGGGATAGCGAATTTAACTCCCGAAATACAAACACGGCAATATGTGCTTAATTCTAGTAGGGCAGGGTTTATTTCTAAAACAAAAAATTACAATTATAATAAAAATTAAAACAAATATAAAACCAACACTACTTACCGCAGTCTTTATCCCCAACAAACTGATTTAACAGCAGAACAACTCCTTTGCTGGAGCCCTACATTGTACTTGTTTACAAAACTTAACAGTTCCTTTCCAACACAACAAGTACAATGTAGGGACAAAGGGGGAACTGCGGTAAGTCGTAAACAAATGACGACAAAAAAAGGACTTAAAAAAAAACTCAAACAAATGATCATTATGGGCAAACAATAATAACGAGTTAATGATCATAAACAACCAAATGATAACAATATGACAAAAAAAAAGGGCAAATGAATAGAAACAAAAAATATAAGTAAATACAATAACAAACATGCGCATCAGCGACATCCCCACCCCCGTGGATCGACTCGATTCACTCTTCGAAATCCAGAACAGCAAGCTTGGATACGGGGCGCCTAAGGAGACCAGTAGACGTTCGGACATCAGCTCGACGTATAACTCCATCACTTCCCTTGAATACTTTTTCTACGCGACCTCTCTTCCATTCTCGGCGGGAAACATCTGGATCGCATATGAGGACCAAATCACCAGGAGCCACAGGTTTTGTATACTCGCACCACTTGGACCTGCGCGTTAGTGTAGGCAAATACTCAACAATCCACCTTTTCCAAAAGTGGTCTCGTAGCTGACGAGATATTCGCCACTGCTTTTTAAACACAGCTGGCTTATCGACGACTGTTCCCTCTGGTGTTTGCGCAGTACTCGATGACCCCAGCAAAATATGGTTAGGCGTTAATGGCTCCTCATCCTCATGGCTGACAGGCAAATGAGTCAATGGACGAGAATTAACGATGTTTTCCGCCTCAATTAGATAACTGTAGGGTGTGTTCTTTAGGGGCCACTTCTTTAAGAGTCACCCGTAGAACCTTTTTGACACATTGAACCATTCGTTCCCATATGCCACCTTCTGCCGGATTATGTGGGCAATTGAACTGCCAGTCTATGCCCTTTGAAGACAACTCATCTTGGATTCGAGCCACGTCAAAGACTTCCTCGAACCGCTTAGCCTCTTGGTCGACACCAACAAAATTCTTCCCATTATCACTGCGTATCTTCAATGGGGTACCACGCCGATTTATAAAATTTCTTATTGCCAAGATACAAGCATCTGATAGTTAGGCAGGTGAACAGAGCTACCCAGCGCTTTTCGTGGCGACGTCCAATAGTTATGTTGACTGGCCCAAAGTAATCCACACCAGTGTATGTAAATGGCCGCACATATGGAGTCAGTCTGTCCGTTGGCAAGGGACCCATGTATGGCGGTACTGGAGTGGCACGACGAATTTTGCAAATATTGCAATTTGAGACACACTTATTAAGAGCACTCCTAAGTCGTGGAATCCAAAACGTTCTTCTTATTTCACCCAATGTAGCTTCAAAGTTTTGATGTTTCATGTTGGTATGCACATGAGCCACAATAAGTTGGGTCAGGTAATGCTTGGACGACAAAATGATGGGGCGCCTGGAATCTAGTGGTAACCAGCTGGCAGCATCGATACGACCATATACTCGGAGACAATTGTTTTCATCAATATATGGCGAAAGGGAATACAGGTCGTTACATTTCGGTATTTTACCACCAGATCTTAAAATTTTGAAGTCGTCCGCAAAACTCTCCTCTTGTGCGAGCCGGCAGAGAATTGTTTCTGCAGATCGCAATTCGATAGCAGTCAGGCAAGCTGTGTTATTATTAATCTTTCTCTTACGGCAGCAATCAACAAATCTCAGTACCCATGCCATAGTACGTTTTAGCCTGAGAAATGAAGAGAAACGATTAAAATCAATGATTAAATTTGAACCAACCAGTAATGCAAATTTAGGGCGCAGTTCTTCTTCGCAGGAATCATCTTGTACACAGAAAAAAGCGAATGCTCAAATCAATTACGATATTTGTCAATTCAATTATTTTTATACTTGGATTTCCGCCAATGACGATTTTTGTAAATTCAATTACTCGAATTGTAAGATCGTAATTGAAAAGTTTTCAATTAAAGCAAATATTTATTTGAGCACAGATTTAATCAAAATTTCTTAATATTGTTGATTAAATTAGTAATTGAGTTAAGCATGACTTTAATCAATTTTTTATGGAAAATTTCAATTACGCGTGTAATCAAGTTAAGTGAGTGCTTAATCAAAATTATATAATGTTTTGATTACTAGCGTACTCAACTTGAGTATTCTGGTAATCAAAAGTCGGTGTTCGCTTTCAATCGAAATCGGTAATTTTTAATGATTAACATTAACACCCAAAATAACAAAAACCAACATCTCATATTTTTTGAACATTTTATTTTTATAATTAATTTCAGTTTGATTAAATAATAATTAAGAAAATTATTTACAGGGATTCAAAAATAAAATTCAAAAATAAAAATTATGGTATGTCTTTTTTTCGTTTGAACATTTATTTGTAAATTCTCAAAGATGCGTTTTGATTTCGCAATAATTTTGTAGCACATGTGTTGTTGCTGTCATTGTGTTGACGAGTGCCGATTGCAATAACAAAACACCGTTTGTAACGGATTTTTGGTGATGCGCATCTTCCACTTGTTCTCCCTGACAACAACAAAAATTCGCCTTAAAAATCGAACAAAAAAACGTCAAATAACATATAAAGAATGTTGTAATTTCAAGTACACAAGTACTTGATTCCAGTGAAATTTTAATTGATCTTCTTCGCTTTATAAAATGTAAAATTGTTGAACCAAGCATTCAAATGATTGAGTCAAATAATGAAATAATTGAATTTTATCTCTGTTTTCAAGCAAATCAGTAATTCGTCCCAACGTGTGTTGCTTCTCCAAATTTCTCTCAATAACAATTTTGCAGTTATCATGAAATGGCACAAAAACCCAATTGGATCATATATGGACATGATAACACTGAGCAGATCACGTTTAGTGGGATACCTTAGGCCGTTTATAATCTCTGCATTTACTCGATGAAATTTAAAAATAAATTTGAATGCGTCGTCTCCCGGATGCCAATACATGCCCAGAATTTTTTCTACGGATGAATCAAATTCATTTAAAGCTCCTTCAAAACTGACGTTCTGATCCGAATCACCTTCAAGAGCCACGATCACATCCGGCGAGTTTGATGTAAAACGACGCAGTTCAAAACCAGCAGACTTATGTATATCACGAACTTGCTTCGATATTTCGATAGCTTTTGATGCGTTGTCAAAACTGTCCACAAAATCGTCAACATAATGGTGATCCAATATTGACTTCACGGCTCTTGGGAAACGATCTCGATATTCTAGAGCATTTTTCTCCTTCACATATTGGGCAACACACGGCGAACAGGCAGCTCCGAAAGTCATCACGACCATTTCATAAATATTTGGTTCACGAATTTCATTTTCACGCCACAAAAACCTCTGGGAACATCGATCTTCTGGAGCCACGATGATTTGATGAAACATTTCTTTTATGTCTCCACAAACACCTACTGTACCAACCCGAAAATTGAATAGTACTGAAGGTAACGGCTTATATTGTTGAGGGCCTTTCAATAATTTTGAATTAAATGAGACTCCTTCTACCTTGGCAGCAGCATCAAACACCAAACGAATTTTCCCTGGCTTATTGGCATTAACAACTCCAAAATGGGGCAAGTACCATGTCCTCGGCTTATAAGCTTGACCCTCTTTTGGTGACAATTTCCGTACATACCCTTTCTCCTCATATTCAGCAACTATATTTTTATATGCCACGCTAAACTCGGGATTTTTCTTCATCTTTCGCTCCATACCATAAAGGCGATTGAGGGCCATGGAATAACTATCCGGCAAGACTACGTCATCTTGGCACCACAGTAGTCTGGATTGAAATCTTCCGGCAACCCTCTTTGTAGAACTTTCCAAAGTCTTCCGAGCACGTGCATTGTCCTTCGACTCAATGACTGGTAGAGCCTTGACGCCAAAATTCTCTGTCTCCAAATAACTTGCCACCAAATCATTTAAATTGTCCGGCTGTGCTGTCAGCAAACAAGTGCGGGCTGTAGGGTGACCTCCATCCATTTTCCCGAAAACGATCCACCCTAAAGGAGTGTTGGCAGCATATGGACCAGCTTTCTCCAACGGAACTATCTCATCGGGCAATCCTAAGTGGCAATGGTCCAATCCAATGAGCAATTTTGGAGCCACATCACCATATGAGGATATAGGAATGCCATGATTCTTTATCAAGTCCGCATTGAAAGTCTGATTGGGCAACTTCAAATTTGAAACACCATAAACACATTTTAAAGCATATTTCCGTTGCTTATTTACACCACTCACATGAAGATCGACGACTGTGGCTACCTCCTGAGACGATTTTCCACCATACCAGCTCAAATTTAATTTGTTTTGTCTTCCCTGAAGTCCAAGTTGTCTCACCAGTGACCGATGAGCCTTCATCCAAAAGAGCATAAGTCTCCACAACACAATTTGGCCCATAAAGTTTCACTGGTAGCACTCTAAACAGCAATTCACTTTTTTCAGTTATGCTTGAGACACAACTTAAAACTGGTTCACCAATCGGACCACTATCAGCTGATAATACATTTGAGGATTAATTTTCACATGAAGCTTTAGACTGATCTTCATGCAATAACTTGTTATGTTTCCTTCGGCAATTATTCACTTGACACTCTTTACGCCGGCGGCAATCTCTGCTTGAATGTCCTTCATTAAGCCATGAGAAACATAACTTAAACTTTTTCACTTCACTCCATCTGTTCTGCACACTCAGTGATAAAAATTTCTTACACTCAAACGTTCTATGTTGTCCTCGGCAATGGGGACACTGTATCTCTTTCCGTTGAACATCTGATGTATAAAGAACAACTTTCTTTTTTGACTCACTGTTGTTTGAGCGACTGGTACTTGCACTGGTCGTTTGAATACTCCGTACCAAACTAGCTACACCTTGGAGCCAATTGCTAAAATCCATAACAGTGGGCCACTGGCTTATATTTGCTGCATATTGGGCCCAATCTAAACGACGGCTCATGGGGAGCTTCTGCACCAACTCTTCCATCAAAGTTGGGTTTGACAAATGCTGATGCCCATTTGCATTTTCTAAAAAGGCGGCTAAATTTCTCACCTTGACAGCAAATGGTATCAGCTTATCCACAGCATTCTCCCCAATTGGCAAAAATTCTCGTACTTGTTGCAGCTGGAATCTTATCAGCAATTCCGGGCGACCATACTGTAATTTCAGTTGCTCAATAACAGTGGGAACATTATTTGGATGGATAAGCAGAGACTTGACGTACTCCCGGGCCTCACCTTTCAATGCCTTTTGCAAACGCAAACAATTTTCAAAATTGCTGTACAAATATGCGGCCGTTGAGTGATCAAAAGCAGATGAAAACATCGGCCAATCTTCTGGGGTGCCATTAAATTCCGGTAGGTCAACAATTTTTCTCGCTAACGGCACTGAATTCTGCATCTGATACGGCGCTGGCAGCATCTGATACGTCGCTGTCGGCTGCTGTACATTTAGCGACTGCGCTGCTAACCGATGCTGCTGATTTCCATAGCGTGGAGCCACTGTGGCGCCGTTACTTGCAAAGGAAAATGGCGATGGATCCCGACGATCTAAAATGTCCTCTGGTCCACTGCTATTGGAACTACCGGCGACATAACTGGTGCTGTGCTACTCGATGTCGTCATAGTTGTTGAAATGCTCAAGTTATTTGTAGTTGAAGCTGCTTTCGGGGCTCGTTGGGCATTTAAAAGTTGCGCCTGCAAAACATCGATTTGATGCTGAAGGCTTTCCATGGCTGGCTGGGCAACTAAATTGGAGCTGGACGTCATTACACCTGGCGCTGGAGTCAACGGTGGCGGTATATGCGACAGCAACAAATTAGGGCCAGGATTATGTTTTCCTGTGGCCGTCGGTGGTGCAATGGTTAGTGTGCGCGGCTCTTGTACATGAGATCCTGGGTTCGAACCCGGCTCTGACCACCTTCAAATTTTCTTTCGGCGGCGGTCACCTCGCATAGTGACGGCGACACTATCGAGTATCTAGCCATGAAAAAGCTTCTCAAATTACCGTTCGGAATCGGTGTAAAACTGTAGGTCCCAATCAGCGAGTAAAAACTGGAAAGCGCACAGCTCAGTGATTGTGAGAAGTTCTCCCCAGTCCCTTCATGGGATGTAATGGGAAACCATTTATTTTATTATGTTTTCCTGACGCCGTCTGAATCGTCTCGGCAGATGTTCTGGCAGTAGAGGAACTTGTATTGGGCTCCGGCTGCATATGGGCCACATTCACAATTTCATTTGTTCCGGCAGGCATGGAACTGTTGAGCATACTTACTGAGGAGGGCAACAAAAAGCAAAAAAAAAAAAACAAAGTCGCACAAAGTTTGCGAAATAAATTTGTCGCTGGCTGCGACCTGAGTTATTCCTGCGGGGATAGCGAATTTAACTCCCGAAATACAAACACGGCAATATGTGCTTAATTCTAGTAGGGCAGGGTTTATTTCTAAAACAAAAAATTACAATTATAATAAAAATTAAAACAAATATAAAACCAACACTACTTACCGCAGTCTTTATCCCCAACAAACTGATTTAACAGCAGAACAACTGCTTTGCTGGAGCCCTACATTGTACTTGTTTACAAAACTTAACAGTTCCTTTCCAACACAACAAGTACAATGTAGGGACAAAGGGGGAACTGCGGTAAGTCGTAAACAAATGACGACAAAAAAAGGACTTAAAAAAAACTCAAACAAATGATCATTATAGGCAAACAATAATAACGAGTTAATGATCATAAACAACCAAATGATAACAATATGACAAAAAATGAAATGAAACAAAAAATATAAGCAAATACAATAACAAACATGCGCATCAGCGACACTAGGTCATTTTCCGTACCACGGTCAAATCCCTGTGAATAAGAAAAGGCCCGTCGCCAGCATGACGTTGTAAAACCTTAAATTGCCATATTCTTTTTTTTTTTTCTTTATTTTATTTTT
Source organism: Phaonia tiefii (assembly GCA_963931995.1). Taxonomy (NCBI): domain Eukaryota; kingdom Metazoa; phylum Arthropoda; class Insecta; order Diptera; family Muscidae; genus Phaonia; species Phaonia tiefii. Next base: position 164,598,303 of record OZ008367.1, read on the forward strand.
CTGTATTAATAAATTTAAGAAAAGTGAAATAGTGTCGGTACCTCGTCAGGGGAAATGTGTTAAATTCATTGCATACTTGTGTTAATGTCATTTTAGATTTTGTGAAAAGACAAAAAGAAAATTAATTTTTGAAAGTGACCCGGTTGTGACCCCCAAAAGTCGTGAAAAGTCGTTTTTGCCAAATGAAAAGTCAGTAAGCCAAACATAAATCTGGTCATTCGTCATGGAGACCCTCATATGGGATTAGTACAGCGCCGGGAGTGCCTAATAACGGGTCCGCCATCTAACGTTTTTTTTCAACTAGTGCTTATTTCGTGAATGGTAACACTTAGCTCATGTCTGATTTGACAGATAATTAGTTTTATCCTTCCGCTGAACGAGTATGGTTGTGTATACGCATGAACAACGCTGGGAAATATGGGAAAAATGGGCCTGCGATTGACTTACAGAAGATACCGATTTTGCCAAAACAATCATCTTTTCAGATGAAGCTCATTTTGATCTTGGCGGATATGTAAACAAGCAAAATTGTCGCATTTAGGGCACAGAAAACCCGAACGCATACATTGAAATGCCGATGCACCTAAAATGAGTCATTGTTTGGTGCGGATTTTGGTCCAGAGGCATAATTGGGCCATATTTCTTCAAAAATGAGCAAGGAGTGGCCGTTACAGTCAATGGCGATCGTTATCGGGCCATGTTGAACGAATTTTTGTTCACAAAAATTGAAGAGGAGGATATTGGCAACATTTGGTTTCAACAGGACGGCGCTACGTGCCACAGCCGAAGCTACACTCGATGTTTTGCGCCCTGTTTTTGAAGATCGCATTATCAGCCGCAGAGCTGATGTCGTTTGGCCACCTCGGAGCTGCGATTTGACACCGTTGGACTATTATTTGTGGGGTGCCCTCAAAGATAAGTGTTACGCCGACAAGCCAGAGACAATTGACGCTTTAAAGGACAATATTCGTGAAGCCATTGGTGAAATGCAGCTGCACACAATCGATAATGTGCTTACAAATTGAACCGATCGTGTAGGCTACTGCATGGCCAGCCCAGGCAGCCATTTGAATGAAATTATTTTCCATTATTAACCGGTAGGATTGTACTTTCAAATAAAAAAAGAAATTTGAGAAAATATTCAGTAGTTTTTTTTTATAGCATTTTCAAAAAAAAAAAGTTATTTGGCGGACCCGTTAGTAAATGAAATATATTGATGTGCTACGACGAAATGAGAAGGTTTACGGCATGATTTAGTGCCTTTGATATGTGAGGCGACATAGATTTTTTATGACGAAAGTGAGAATTTGTAATATGAAATTTAAATTTTGAGAGTCACAATCGGTTAGAAAGTGGTCGGTCACCAGCGAAATTTTAGTCTTTTCACCGAATATAATAATTTTCTAATCGGTGGTATTGCCGAGTTTTTTTTATGACATTTTGTCATCATAATAGATTAAGTTCAATGAGGATTTAAGACATTTCAGATGTTGAGATTTTTTTTTGAATTACGAACCTCAATTGTTTAAAATAAGTGACCAATAGTAAAATAAACTATACATGTTAAGAATTGGTGATGTTGAATAAGAACATCACCGTGAAGTTCGTAAGTTTAAGATACCCGATACGGGTTAGCGCGTTGCCCTGTGGGCATAATAAATGAATTTTTGTGATAAGACTTTTAATATTTGTAAAGGTATTCGGCTAAGGAAATAAATGCATTTATAATGTTTGAACTCTTGTCTTGGCGCATTTAACATGCTCGGGTAAGGCAATTTAGAGGTAAAGGGGAATAAGGGGGTTAAGCGAACCAAGGTGAAGTAGCATTTTTGGGACTCTGGAAAGTACAGAGTCATGGCAAAACTGCAGGAGTTTCGAGCGGGAGGGTCAAAGCCGGCATTACCATCGGTCAGCTCAAAAGTAAAGTAAGAAATCCTGTGCATCCTTTCGCTTCTTCGATACAAAACAAAACATAGATATATTTTAAATTGTTTTTCTATATTTTAAATTCTTTTTCTATATTATAACTTTTTTTCTTCCAGGTCATCAACAGTGTTTTCCTTTGCGTGTTTTATTATTACGAAACTAACTTCGGGCTCTGTTTATTTAAATTTTATGTCAAAGAATCCGTTTGTGTGAACTTAGTTGTGTCGATGAGTGAAAGATCCCCCCGTTCGGCGAGTTCCAAGCCCGGCTTACGCAATGCATACAAAGCAACTCACTCGATCAGCACGTAAACTCGCGAATCCAATTTCCAAAACTTGCAGACCACACTGACATAATGGTACCCAACGTAGAGACTCCGAAGGTTGGCTTTTCATCCCAAGGGAATCATACCCAAGTTGAGGCCTGTATGTTAGTGGACCCTGACACATGTTACATCAGTTTACAGTCATTTTGCTGTAGAGTTGTAAATAGTTCCTCCTAAACACGAAAATTAATTTTAAAAATTTGTCCTCTGATTCGATTTCAAGACATTTATAAATTTTGGAATTGTTTTTCGAATTTTTTATGAAATGCCTCAGGTTTACCTATACAAGGTTTTAAACCAGTTGGATAGTTTTGATGGTAGAGGCATTTAAAGTTTGAAAAATTCAATTTTTTGTGCAAAAATCATGTGTTTAGAATGATAACAAAATATATAAAAAATATTAATCGCAAAACTACCTCCAGTTTCATAAATTGAGCATAAATTTTGGACTGTTTCGAGCAAAACAAGCGATCGATTATAAAAATTGGGTGAGAAATGGTAGAGTTACACGTTTTTTAATGGGACACTTCAAATAGTAAATTTTTCGATTTTAAGGATTTATGTCAGTTTCTTTACTAACCTAAGGTTTTCAGTAGAACATTGGAAACAGTACTGTACTGTAATATTTTTACGCGTTTTACTTTCGTCGATAAGAAAAATTATCGGATGCGTTCAGAAACTGTGCTTTTTATCGATGTCGTTAATTGGATTTTTGGAAAGTGTCAGAAGCAACGTGGTGTGGTTTTTCTGCAAAAATGTAAAAGGTGCTCGATTTTAGTGCTTTATTTAGACGTTTTTTTTTCTAGAACTGATGAAGTATGAGCAAGCGCATCCGTAATTTCGAATGTGTAAACAATCTAAACGATTTTCGTAATGTTTGCGATGAGGTCATTAAACGTAACAAAACTCGAGCTTTCTCTGACAAGCTGCAAAAATGCTATCTTGATTATTTTGGAATTACGCCGAGGTTCACAGATCTATGGACACCCAAATATTTGTGCAATTACTGCCAGCCTACCCTAAATAAATGGTCTATTGGAAAGAAGGTAAAACTTTGCAGCGTATCAGCAATAATAAGTCGCTAAACAGCTTTAACCGTTATATGATATTTGAAATGTCGATGATTTGGACGAAGCCATTGCGTCACGCTACAGACTGCAACTTTTGTCTCAGCAAAAGCATTGGCTTTGGAATGCATATGAAGTAGGAATATGCCAAAGTGGATTCAGTTACGTTTCCATCACTTTGCTCTTCAGAAGTTGTTCATCCTTCATCACCATCCACGCACGCTGACGTCGATTGTTAAGATGTGAGATTTTCAGTGGACGAGGCAGAAAGAACATTGATTTTGAATTCGAAAGCGAAGGGAATTAGTTATGTATGTCATACAGAACTCAATGATTGGATGCGAGACTTGGAACTGACAAAAGAAATTTACCTTTAAATTTACCTACTACAGGACAAGACACGAGCGATTTGCCAAACATTTTCAAAAGCAAGAAAACATTTCCTTTTGCAATGATTTATTTGGCCTTCATTTCTGTTCATTGACAGCAATAAAGAAAGTTTGAAAGCCGTTTATTGAACAATGGGAACAAAAAGCCATCAATCCCGCTGTCAATGCTAAGGTAACTTATGAGACTATGGCAACATTGTTCGAAAAAACTGAATATAAACAAACAAATGGTCAGAAACAATGAGCAGTGTTCTTGGCCAAGCAAACGTGAAATATGAACCTCTGGTATTCTGCCCTTTTTGCATATGAAGCTGGGATTAATAAAGACTATTAAAAACGTGGACGAAGAGGTTGCAGCGTTTGCCTACTTGAGGTCTCTTTCTAAAAACCTTTCGTACGCAAAAATCAAGGAAGTGTTTTTGTTGGCCCAGAGGTGAAAAAGCTTTTGAACGATGAAAATTTTCCAACTTTGCTATCACCAGCCATTCTTTCAAACTTGTGGTCGGCCACACATTTTTTGGGCAACAATAAAAGCCCTGACTGCAAAAAAATTGTCAGGTATTCGGAGCATTTTTATAAATTGCTTTTTTTCTGTTAGGAGTGCTAGATTTTTTCCCGGAAAATTTAGGTGATATAAGCGATGAACATGGCAAACGACTCCATCAACAAATGAGTGCGATGGAACGGCGAAATCATAGCTTTTGGGATGCAGCCATAATGGGCAATTACGTTTGGACTTTGGACACTCGAGGACTTAAAAGAAAAACAAACGAAGTAAAATTTCTTTCCAAATCATACTATCAATATTTGATCGACTTTGTCATGGCAAAAAACATAATAGGTAGTACGAGATTCAAACATACATATATATTTACATCCAGAAGGCTACTTGAGTATTCCCCGATCAACAAACAACAAATCACATTGATCACCTGGTATTGGACGTTTGTACCAACTACCTACTTGCAGAGCAAAGATTCGGACAACGTAAAGTAGAGTGAAATTCACAGAAATTCAAACACATCGTCGCCTGAATCTTGATTTTCCCTATACGCCAAATTGCTGTTTTAAGGAAACGAGTTCAAAGTTTCATTCAACGGTAAAAATTGATAACCATCGGGCTTATACGGCAAAATCAAAACTCTATATCTCTCAAACCAATGAAGATAGAAGATTGCGGATTAGCGTGCCGGAGTATTTGACTGTTTCCTGTTCCAAATCCGTTTCTAACTCAAAAACGTCAAAATTACGTATACGGCAAATCAAGATTCAGGCGACGACCTACTTAGTAAGTTGAACATTGAAAAGCTGCAATTGCCACAGACAGCCACGGTGAATGCAGGAAAGTTTTCTCAGCTGCTGGCGCAGAACGCACGCCTGCTATCATCCTGAAGCTCTTTATGTTTCTGAAGCGTTTTCGCACTCCACGAAAACTGCTGCAGAGATCGTGCTTGGTTATGAAAATGCTTTTGAAGGCAATCAACGATGAAGAGCGTCGCATGACAAGTGATGAAAAGAACGCTGCAGGCATGGCAAAGTTTTAGTTAGCTGCAACGCGAACCTCGGCGGTGCGGTCAAAGGAAAGAGGAAACCGGTTTATTTAAGAAAAACGGCTGTGGAGAAAGTAAGCAAAATATAGCATACAGAAGGAAGAACGAGGACCGCAAATTCTACTGAAATTTACCTTCGCTGTAGGGCTGGGCATTGACGGAGAAGGTACTAAATGCCCTTCATTTCCTCAAACGCGACAGTATGCAATCCCGTCCGTAATCCATTTGCGACTGAAGCCCCCCCCCCCCCCAACATCAGAGTGAGCCGTAATCACCCCCACGAGAAGTTGCTAGTCAGCCTTTCCCAGTCGCAGAAGCGACTCAGTCTTACCCGAGTCCACTGCCGGCAATATATCCCTCAGATTCCTACAATCAGGTAACAAAGGCAAACGAGCTCAGACCAGCAGAGCCACTGCCGGCAATATATCCCTCAGAATCATACAATCCAATCCGGCCAACCATTCGGCATTGACCCTGTCTCGCAATAAATCAAGCCATACAGGTAACAAAGGCAAACGAGCTCAGATCAGCAGCACAAACCGCTTTAGCAGTCCCGCAACCCAGCAGAGTCTCAGCTTGCCAAGTATCCGCTTGCATTCCCAACCAATTTGGATTTACATGTGTTTAACCTGATCACACTGAGGGCCGACTTAGCACAAGACCATTATCTCAGCTAACGCTGTCATAATCGCCAGTATTTTAGCTTAGAAGACACTGCAGTTTCAACTCAATCTCAGTGATAGACTGAGACGAAGGTCCTCACTGAAGATCACTCTGCTTGACTTGTTCCAGGAGACTCCAATAAAGATGAGGGAGTTGAATAAATAAATACAAGGCGATGGCGTCGATTGCCTCTTCACAGCCAAAACGAGGTTAGAACCGCATATCCCGAGGACTACCGGCTGAGCTGTTCAAGGCTGGCGGCGGTGTGTGTGAAGGGTGCATACATCAGCTCATACAAAATCTGGTTAGGGGGCCTTAGGTCTGTGCATAATATGTTGCAGCGTCTTCAAGTTAACATCAACTTATTCATGGTGTTAGCTGAAGTTGGTGGATGGTACAAACTAGTTGATGTAAAATCAAAGCGATTTTGATTGTTTGAAGTTGATATCAGCTTATCGACCAGTGTAAGGAAAAGTTGCAACAACTTTCATATACACATTTCGAAGAGAAACGTTCATTAGGCAACATTATCAGCAAAATGTAAATAAATAAACCACCAAATAAGTAACACAAACATATAAACTAAATAACTATGATTTGTAGTGTTTTTTTTAAATATTTAAAGAATAGAAAAATAGTGTTTTTCTTAAAATTAGTGATATTTTCGAAGTGCGCTCTTCACATTTCATTTCGACATTTGAGGGCAAAATCAAAGTTGATGTGAAATAATCGAAGTTGATGTCAACTTGAAGTCGAGCAACTTATCCACAGGTCTAAGGGCCCTTTTAGACGGATGTCATGAATTTAAAAGAAGGTGACCCGAGTATCGTGCAATAAGCTTTTTATCCATTGCAGACCTGATCGGAACCTATCAGTGTGGCTTTACATCCACAAAATCCGTAATAATCTTTGTAGATTATAAGGCTGCATTCGATAGCTCATTGGGCGGAATCTGCGAAAAGTTACTGCAGTAATCGACAAGGAATCGGTTAAAGTGTGGCGGTAAATCAGGATAATACAAAACAGCAGAACATCCTCCCGATTGAAGGAAAGGGTGAACGTTGATAACCGTTGTAATTTCGAGATAGTGGCCGAAGTCATATTTTGTATACAAAGCAATAACGTCAGCCAAGAAAACAAACGCATAAATGCACTTTCAAACAGGTGTTGTTTGGGGCTAAGCATGCACTTCAGAGACAAAGCCAACTCATTCAACTTGTCTTATTTTATCACGCAGAATCCTGGGTCATATGGCACGCTGACGAAGGTTAGGTACGATATACATATATGTTCATATAACAGAACAGCGAGTATCGACGATGTATGAACTCCGAGCTTTATAAACTGTATTGTATTTAAAATAAATCGATTATGCTGGATAGGCCATGTCAGTAGAATTATAGTGAACCAGCGCGAAGACATACGCGAATGACATCGAAAAATAGGATGACCAAGACCTCGCTGGCTAAAGACCAGGTGAGGAATACCTGTGGGAGCTTGGTGGTACGAAATGGATGAAAAATGGTGAAGATCCAGCAGGTTGTATAAATATATTATTTCCGTTTTGTAAGGTCCCTAACCCATCTAGGTTGTTTGGGCCCCGTAAGTGCTAAGGATGCTCATTTTCAATTTAAAACAGCTAATTCGGGGGTTTCGTAAAACATTAAGCTGTGCAAGAAACTAATAATACCGTCAATAAAAAAAGCTCTATAGTTATTTGTTGTAACAGATTGTCTGTTTCCACTAGTTCTTCCCTGGAATATATAAAAAACAAAATTATGAGCAATTCCCTTGTGTCACTGGACGTGGCGGTGGAGAGCTGGAAAAATTGTGCCACCTACATGGGTCTGTCCCATAGGTCCACTGGACGCAAATCAGTAGGTCTATCAGGACAGTTGAAAATAGGAATAGTGTCAAGAGGGGTTTGATGGCAGTGTGACACTGATCTAATGTGCCTGGGTTTATACTCGATCTGTATGAATCCAGAATAGAACTCCAATCAGATCTTAGCTGGGCCAGAATATTTCTGGTATGCCTGGGCAGAAACCTTTCATTATCCGAAATCGCGGGGGTGTGTTCATTAGGGTCCCTGTTGTTATGTCCTCTGACACCACCGTGTTGTGCAACATTTTCTGGGCTACTGCTATCAATAGTCTCTTGACGTCTTGGATGTCCGTGCAGTAGCGCCTGATGTCCTTCCGGATGTGAAGAGGAGGTGGATTCTTCATCAGAATAAAATAGTTAGGATGACTGGACAGATGACAAGCCAAAAGAAACTGTCTGGTCAACAACACATTATGTTGTTGCACTGACAGCATATTGGTCTCCTCATGTACGTGATCCACGTTCTTCATTTGTGTGCATCCGGTTGCGTTTCGAAGTGCACTAGTTTAGATCCTCTTTATTACGGGTGTGAAATTTTCTCCTAATGTGATCCGCATGCATGAATGTAAGGAGATTATCGAAAACAACTTTGAGAATTTTAGGGTTACGGACTGTGGTTATAGACCCCCCATTGACAGATATGACGAGCTCTCTCCATACTTCTTTGGCTCAAGAAGTAAAAAGGGTCACAGAAGACTTCGACGGAGATAACTGTAAATTCCGTTCCTGCAGAAAGTTAGTGAGGGTGGTCAGATAGCTTTTAATTCTGGTGCTTGTGTTGTCTACGTTTACGCCCGAGGAGATAATAGTGAAATCATCGGTGTACGATACAATACTAACTCCATGAGGGGGTGCAGAAAGATTCGCCAGATAAGTGTTGAAGAGTATAGGTGGCAGTACTCCTCCTTGTGACACACCCATTTTTATTTTCCGATGGCGGGAATTCTGGCCCCTAAACTCTACACTTGCTTGTCTCCCATTGGACGAGTTCAAGATGTTCTAGAGCTGGGGCCAAATCACCGCATTCGATATCGAGTACTTTGCCTTCGATATGTTGTTAACGTGGATCACGGTACTCGTTATCGAATCATATTTACTCGAAGTTGTGCACGATTGGTAGTTTATTATCGAAATCGAACAAACTACTATTTTTGCACGCTAAAAAGAAGGAATGCAAAGAGGAACAAAGAAAGATGGAAGTTCAAAGACGCGAAAAAATTCAAAGTTGAGAATAAATTGAGTTGAAAATATTTTTTTGGAAAGAAATTTTTAAAAATGTAAGTATTTTTTTATTTTACCAAAATAAGTTAACACAATATAATTTTACTTGTTTTCAGGGAAAATTAACATCAATTAAAAAAAAACAGCGGAAGCCGCTCACTTCAAAACAACTACAACTTCCTCAACTTCAGGCAATGACAAAGGATTGCTTTTTTCGCAAATATTTCTTCTCAATACGCTTATATTTGATTCATCCTCCGAATCCGACGATGAAGACAACAAAAAAACACAAGGATTCATTTTCAAAGTTAAATTTTCGGTATAATACAAAACAATTTTCACAATTGACTACTTTTGCCTTCCTCTTTCCTGTTGATTTTCGTAACACCATATGCTTACAGCAATGTAAAAAAAAGAGTAGTAGACAAAATAGATTACGATCGAATACCGTGATCCAACAAATTTCGACTATCGAAATGTTTTACGCTACGAAAGTGAACTCGATAACGAATGCGGTTATCGAATGATCAACAGTGTCGAATGCTTTAGACCAGTGGTAGGCAAAACCGAACGCACGCACACAAACATATTATGTGCTTGTGTGCAGTCGCAAGCGCACAGGCATAGACTGAGGCTTCGAATCAAATATAGTTGTTGTGTACATGTGAGTTGCCGATCGTGTGTGTGTGAAAAATACGATTATTGTCTGCCTCGCGAGGCTATGGGCTGGTTACCACTGCTTTAGACACGTGGTCTAATGCTGAGACCACTTTGCGTTCAACGGGTCTGCCCTGATTAAGGCCATTGGTGATGTGAGTAGTTAGACTGCCTGTCTTGCCATACAAACAACTTTCTCAATAAAATAATCACCAGCTTGACTGGAAAGCCAAACCAGATGCACCTCAACAAAAAGAGGTTCATCAATCAAACTCCAAATGTCCCCAACAAGAAATTTCAAGGTTTTCTGATGATTAAGGGCTATGCAAGCTCATACAGTCCTTTTTATAAATGGCAAAACAGGCATCAAACGTAGTTCTATAAAACACAAACGTCTAAAAATAAAATATATCTTGGGTTTAGATTACTTGTGTGTATGGTTTTATTGTAAAATAAATGTTGATATCGTTTATCCAACACCATAAAAAATTCGAGGAAAAAAGAGGAGCATTCAAATATTTATATGTTTAGATAGTATAAGTATAGAACAAAAACGAATTTTCATTTTACAAATAACATTTAAGATACTCTTACATGGCTACAAACGAAACAGGATTTTAACATTTATACTCAGTGTGTGAAAATAAATCAAATCAAAATAATTTATATCACCTCATTTGATGTAAAAGAGAATTTACCACTTAAAAAATTTATTTTTTTTTGATAGAAAAAGGAAAAGTAATAATAAATATATGTACATCTACAAGAAACAATATGTCTGATTTTGTATTTACTATACTATATGAAAATATATGTAAATAGAGAAAAAGGACCACATTTGTTTACTTGCATATTGTATGTACGTACGTATGTATCTATGTTTATCTCTAGGTGTACAAGTTATATATTATATATTGTGTATATATATATACATATATAACTGAAGAGACTACTTCTGATGGGATTGTTCATTTAAAATGTTAACATTTTCTTGGTTACAATTACTCATTTATATATATATATATAAAAAAAGTTCACAAACGACAAGATGATTTAAAAATTGAAGCACTCTTTAACATTTTGTTAGTTGCTGCAGTCTTTGGCCCACTGTATAAATTCCGGTAATTCGCTAACGGCCAAATTACGTGATAATGATTTAACACGTAAATTGCGATCGGTTGTGATTAGCACCAATTCGGTTTGTATAAAGCATTTGCCATCTAAAGTGAAATAGAAATTCCAAGATACATGTAAACATTTCAATAAATAATGCATTAGGAATAGACTTGAAATTACCTTTACTGGTTTCCGAGCTCATTGTTTTTGATAATGCCAAAGCTGTGGCCAAAATCTTATCATCATTGGAAACATTTTCCTCCTCCACCAAAGCAAACAGGGAAGCATTTATAATAGAGCCTTTGGTAGTGGCACATCTGTATAAAGTTTTTAGATCGTGTTTAATAAAATTATTTTTTGCTTGTTTATTTTTAGTAACGAAGCACATACTTTACATAACTTTTTGCACTCTTGATAAAATCCAATGATTTCTTAGCTCTTGTCGATACATCATCATAATGATGTATACGATGTTTTTGCATAGATTCTTGATAGGGTTCCACTTTAACACCCTTGGAAAGACCATCTAATTCTTTGACCACTACAAATAACATAATTTTTTATGAAATTGCAAACATTATTTAAGGATTTCAATGAAATATTTACCTGTGAGTGGTATAATTAATGTATACCCCTTGAATTCATTCACAATGCGTTCAAAATCCTCTAAACAATCGATAAAACAATTCGTATCCGGCAATAAATATTTTGGACGAACTTCGATATACAATTTAGAGTCCACAAACTTCAGAATATCCTAAGGTAAAAACAAAACAGATGGGTGACAACAATAATAGTAAAGGTTTTTGGAAAATTTCTCTATAAGAACATATAGAGTGGTGACCAAAACAAATGCAACCAAAATGCATCTGTTACGAAATATTACGTAAAAATTTTCTAAAACAAAAATTAGCAATTGTTTGTTTTAAATTTTATACTTTATTGCCTTAAAAATAAGGAAAAGGGATCTACTCCATAGATATTTAGAAAAATGTATAAAAAAACATAAAAAAAACTTATTTGTTCTTATATATCAGTGGCCAAAACATATACAACTAATAAAATCAAACACAGTTCAATACAAATGAATTGAATATTTTCTAGAACATCCGTTGTTGTCCTTTACAGCCTGACATATTCGACATTAGTATGTCAATGACGTTTGTTGGGATTGATTTCCATGCATCTTTCAGTCGTCGAAACAAAATATCAGAACTTGTACTCAATTTTTTGGTTTATGATTTCCTAGAGTTTCTCCATGGGATTTAAGTTTGGTGATTGTGGTGGCCATTCCATAACCGTAACTCACCAAACCACGATTTAACAACTTTCGATGAGAGTTTGGGGTCGTTGTCTTGCTGGAAGACCCACCCCAATGGCATATCGTACTCGGTATATGGAAGCATTACCCTTTCTAAAATGTCTCTACACAAATCGATTCATAATGCCATCAATTTTATGCAGTGGGCCAGCACCAGAAAAGCAGCCCCACATCATTACACTTCCCCCTCCATGCTTGACCGTCGTTTTCCTACTAGTTGTCGTACGTAACACATGCCATCGCTGCCAATAATATTAAATTTTATTCGTCACTAAACAAGACAGACCTCCATTTACTTTCTAGCCAATTTAAATAGTATTAGGCAAACTGCAAATGCTTTTTCTGATTACAATTTGATAGAAGCGGTTTCTTTGCAGGATTTCATTCGAGTGGAGACCTGCAAAGGACGTCTACGAATTGTTCGAGCAGAAACTGATATTTGAATTTTGCAGATATTTAGAAGGAAGAGATAAATGGGTCTTATTTCACGTGTATGATGATCAAATTGTCCGTACGATCACTTGTCTTGCGCGGATATTGAACTTTTATGAACACTATATTTCTCGGCAATGTGTTTGTGATATTCCACAAGAATAAGCATTCACAATTTTCCGTCTGAGCTCAAATCCGAATTTATCGAGCGCCATTTTAAAACGAATTCTCTTTTTTATCTTCAATAGGAAACAATAACAAAATAATACTGAATATTCGTACAAATCTCTTTACAAGGCTTTCTAATTAGTTATAAGAAGAACAACGATCAAAATAATTATAAAAACGACGTTATTTAAAACAAAATTGGAGAGTTGCATATGTTTTGTCCACACCGATTTTAATATTTATCGATAAAAATGCCGATAACTTGGAAATGTAAACAAAAGCTGTACATTCTGAATATTAAAGATAGACCTGCCAAAATGTATACCGATTGGTTTAGAATCACTTTCTGAGTGCCTGTCTGTCTCCCTGTAATCAAAGTACCAGTCGCAAATATGACCTGATTTAGACAAATGGACTATACAAATATTTTTTCAGGGTCCGGGCGGTACACTTGTCATCGAATTGGAACAACATTAGCAAGACGATGAAGGTATAAAACAGCTGTATTTGCCGACTATAGCACTGTTTAGATTCTACTTTTCTCCCGTCCGCTTGTTTTTATTATTATTTTAATTCAATGAAATGGACATTTACTTATAAATATTTCATCTGTTTTTGTGGCGTGAGTAATCGAATCAAACACTTAAAACCAAAAGTGTAAAATTGTAGCCCTCAAGTTATTTGGGATAAGAATATAATAAATATATGAAAAAATTGATTGAAATCAACAACATTTTTCCGATTTTTTTGAAATCTAAACTACAATAACTTGAAAAGTTGGCATGGTTTTCTCTGCGTCACCAGTAGCATTTTTCAAATCTGTTATTATACTACGAACTAAAGGGTTATGGTTTCCCAATGGCTACAAGAAACCATGCTTTTGGAATTTGAAAAAAAAAACAATTATGTAAAGAATATAAACAATATTTTAAAAAAAAAAACTTGAAATTGTTCGGATTGTTTTCACACAAATGCAGCAGGTTCTCTACAACGCATTAGTGATCCACAAAATACCCATAGTAATCGCTTCTACGCAAACGGATAATATATGTAAATATATGGTGACCAGAAAGTTACGTCCTGGAACCTATTGTCAGTTGATCTATGCAATTATTATAGCTGAAGGCCTTAGTTGCTATTGCTCTTCTTTCATAATTAGCTTATAATTTAAAGAGTAAATTAATTCTTAATAAATAAATAAATATTTGACGGTTTCATTTACTCACCTCTAATTTTTTACTATACATTTTCTTCACATTGCTGTTTGCCTCCAATTCTTTTTTCAGTTTCGACAAATGACATAATTGAGCATTTTCGGCCATGGCATTTGCATTTAGTTTTATTGATTTCGTAGACTTCTTGCCATTATGAATACTCTCGCCATTGACAACAATATTTTCTAAATCTTCGTCCACATCGTCGTCATCGTCGCCAACAACCGCACCATTGGCTACCTCGCTTTTTATACTTCCCGCTACAGACTGGGTACTTTGTAATTCATCCAATGCTTGCTTGATGTCTGAATTTAAAATTTCATTAACGAAGGGTTGTGATGCCTCGACACTTTCTAATCGATTTCGATTGTCTAGGTAAAAATCCTGAAATTCGGAAATTATTTTTAATCTCGCCTTAAATTGTAAACAATCATCTGAGATGTCATGATCCTTGGCTTTGGGAATTATCGATGTTAGTGGTGTAAATCCAGCCAAAAATATATCTTCTTCAAATTTAATATCTTGACAAGAAATTGATGTTAAGTTCTCTTGTTTGAGCAGATCGAAAAGTTTTTCAAGTTCCAACCATGGATTTAGGTAAATGTGCCTAAGAATTAATAGTACACATATAGGAAAAATAATTTTTGTCATTAAAATATAATTTGAGGTTAAGTTATATAAATGGTTGTTTCTTACTCTTCAGTTTTTATTGGTTCCCAAATGGTCACGTTGTGTTTAAGCCACAGTACATATATTCTGATATATTGTAACATGGTATTCAAATCCATAAAGCTAATAAACATGTATCGATATTAATAATTTTTAACAGTTCCTGTTTACATACATATATATTTTACGAATACTTACTTTTCATCTTCAAATTCCTCGGGATTATTATTCAAATCGTTTAACAAGCCATTCGTCTTTCGTAATAATAGTCCAAAGAATTGATTGCAAAAATTAAATGCGTGATAACGTCGAGTATCTAGAAAACAAACTTATCATTAGGCAAGGGAAAGGCTAGAACAACACTGCACTAAAAGGTTCTGCAGATATTTTATACGTCCCCAACCAGTTTTGTTATTCATAAAATACATCAGCAACATTTTTAAAATTTCAATTTCTTAAAGAAAAGACTCCCAAAGAATGTAACAAAAAATTATGTCCTTATAGATTGAAATCCTGTAACTAATAACCCGTTTTGCGTCGTTAAAAATTTTCTGTGATTTCGAAGTCGCGTCGTTTACGTTTCAGTTTACGAAGCCTGGCTTCAATGTTAATGCGTCGTTAAAGTTTCGATTTGCGTCAGTCGTATGAAAATATTAGTCGAACCCCTTCTATTTTTATGAACATTCTGAAATTTCTCATATTTCGGTCAGTATTATGACTCAGAATTTCTGAGCGCTCAAAAAATTGTTGGCTGGTTCATGTGGATTAGTATTTTTCAACAGCATCATTCCAAACAACCGCTGATGAACACCTGCGGCTAAATTTGATATAGCTACACGGTTTACCAGGAATCATTCGAATGCATTTTCCAAACTTCTTTTTGAAAACTAGATCTCTATTAATAGAGATATACCATAACCCCGAGCTTGAACAAGAAAATTAAAAATTATGAATCAAAAAACAAAGAATATAAGTTTAGAACAAAAACTGGACATTTTGAAACATTTTAAAACGGGGCATAAGACTGTCGAGATTGAATGAAAACTTGGACTAGTCCCTTCTACAGTAAACTTTATTTGTTCCAGAGACGCCGATAAAATTAAAAAATGGAGTCACTTAACATTTAGATAGGATATCAAAAATTACCAAAGAATGCCATCAAGTCAAATGGGAAGAAAGCTTGAACTTTATTTAACAACGATCCTAAAAGAAATTATCCATTAACAGATGCCGAAAGTGTAGACGAAGCAAATAGATTGGTTTGATAGTTTCAAAACTCGTGCAAATTTGCTCAATATCGCATTAGAAAGAGAATCTGCTAGTGCAGATACTTCAGCTGCAAACAAAGTTCAAACTTGAAATAAATGCAATTATTAAAGAGGATGGGAAGCGGTTGCAGGAAGAGCGTACATTTGTAAATCCCAAAAAAAATTCGCCTTCGGAGAAAATGCATTGAGAGATTTTAAATATAAGCTTTTTTTAAATTACTACCCTGAAACCCCAAGTATTTTAAAATGTTTAAAAAGGACGGGCGTCCTGTTCGTAGGCTGAAAACGTAATTAGGCATTTCACAAGGTCTCGTACTTGTACTGTCGTACATTCTCCCAACAGTTGTACGAATTTTGTTTTTGGCTTCCATATAGAGTTAAGAGTTCCCGTTAACGCAAGATAAAAATGGGTGTGCCACAAGGAGGAGTACTGTCACCTATACTCTTCAACATTTATATTGCGAATCTTCCTGCACACCCTCACGGAGTTAGTATTGTGTCGTACGCCGATAATTGCACTATCATCTCCTCGGGCGTAAACCTAGACGACATAAGCGCCAACTATCTGGCCACACCCTCACTAGCTTTCTGCAGAAACGGAATTTTAGTTATCGCCGTTGAAGTCCTCTGTGACCCTTTTTACTTCTTGGACTAAAGAAGTAAGGAGAGAGCTCGACATTTCTGTCAATGGGGGATCTATAACCACAGTCCGTAACCCCAAAATTCATGCGGATTACCTTAGGAAAAAAGTTCACACCAGTAACAAGGGCCTAAAGGCCCTTGCAGGGAAAACTTGGGGCAAGGAGGAGGAAACAATTGAAGTGACTTCTAAAGTTATAAGTCGCTCAGTCTTCAACAAACTGGCCAATTGAAAAGTGGCGAAATATTCTTTGGACAGATGAATCCAAAATTGTTTTATACGGTGGAAAGGGATCTCGATCGTATATTTGGAGGCCACCAAATTGAGAGTTTGAGAAAGACGATCAAACGTGGAGGTTCCAGCATCATGGTCTGGGGATGCTTTTCTTATTATGGCGTTGGCCGGATTCATCGTATAAATACAGGGTGGAGAGCGGTAATTTGCTTATTTGGGAATGAAATAAAAATAATATGAACCTTAGAAAAAATTATTTTATATTTTAATTATATTGAACAGTACGGGAATTTTTAAATTACATGGTTTTAAATAGTGTATCTCGCAAATGTCGACCTTCGCTATCCACACACTGCTGCATACGTTTTCTGCAGTTTTCATGAACTCTAACAAGCATGTCGACTGGTATTCTGCCAATTTCAGCCTCAATATTGTTAATTAGGTCTTCCAAGGAGTTGGGACGGTAGGTATGCAGAGGTCTCTGGGGTTTACTTCATTCCAGTACCGCACAAATGTTTGTTTACACACCCACTGAGGTGAAAATGTGCCTCATCAGAAAAGAACACAATTGCGTCACGGGGTATAGTTGCAATTATGTCTTCACAAGAGGTCCGCCGTGTCAAATAGTCCCGTGCTGACAATTGTTGGACCACGCACATTTTATACGAGTGAAAATTCAGTTATTTATGAAGAATCCGGTGGAGAGAACGTCTGGAAATGCCCAAGAGCAAGTGATTGATTCCTAGCAGAGCGTTTCGGAGATTGCAGTACTTCTGCTCTAACTCTCTCGATGTTTTGTGGTGTTGTAATCCTTCTCTCAGGTCCCCTTCGTACACATGACACATTCCCTGCTGTTCTCAATGAAGTTACCTAATTTACAATTGATTGCCGTCCAGGAACACTTCCGCGTGGGGGAACAGCGAATCGTAAACGAAAAGCACGCTGCACTGCCATGATCGAGTGCGCATTTGACAAATACGCTTTAACACAAAATGACTTCCCACGTGTCCAATGCGTGATGGCAACTGAAAGGCAAACGAATACAAATCTCCCGTCAGCCACTATAAGCCACGCACACTATCCATTCTCTTCGACCAACAGTACCGCCACAGCCTGCAGTGCAAAAAAGCAAATTACCACCCTGTACCATCATGGACGCTTCCGTATATGTTCAAATCCTTGAGGAAGTGACGCTTCCGAATGTATCTGAAGAAATGCCACTAATTTGAGTTATGCAGCAGAGCAATGACCCTAAACATACAAGCCGAAAGGCTAAAAAGTGGTTTGAGGACAACAAAATCCCATTAATGGAATGGCCTGCGCAATCGCCAGACTTGAACCCCATTGAAAATTTATGGGCGGACTTGAAGAGGGTGTCTGAAGTTAAACCCACCAACAATAATGAATTGTGGAGTACTGTGGAATAGTTCTAGTATTCGATACCGAGTGACAGATGCCGTACCTTGGTCAACTCAGTGGGAAGACGTTGCTCAGCCGTTATTTCAAATAAGGGAAACGCAACTAAATATTGATTTTAATTTGTAAGCATATTTCAACAAAAAACTTACAAATTAAAACTTTTTTAAATTATTTAAAATTTTAATTTTTATCTACATAACTATAAGCAGTGCTATTATTTTGACTGCCCATTTTTTGACTTTTGGATAAAACAATGTTTTTTGTGTTTATGTGAATTCAAAGTATATTTTTTTGTCACACAAATCCTGTATACTTGTACTCTAATTTAAGTTAATTTTGAAATACATTTTGCTTCTAATTTTTCGTTTAGCATAAAATTAAAAATCACAGTGGCGTTATTATTTTGACATCAGCTGTATGTATGTGGGGTTTTGCCGACTTTTTCATCTTATAGCAAATTATTTCCATTGAGCTCAATGTAAAATAAAACCTTCTTTTAGCTCTCCTCAAGTAAGTTATTTTTCGTCTTGTGTTACACATACATATTTTATCTCTAATATGTATTAATCAACATTACTATTAAATCAATTAAGTTTACCAATTTTCTTCAGTCTTTTGAATTTTTAAATTATTTATAATTCAACAAGAATCCCCATATCCGGTTATCCAATAAGAATTCAACAGAATCTGGCAACCCCACATACTTAATCACCTCTATCATATTTCCATATCCTCAGTGTAAAATACGAGCCGAACAAGTGAAGATCGCGAAAATAATAAAGTGCCATAAATGCCGCAAAAACGGTGTTAATTTCTGTGTAAAATCCAACGCAAGTGTATAAATCTAAAGTGCAGCCATTTCACCATAAGTGAATGTAAAAATTCAAAGAAAATTTAATTATTTCATTAAGAAAAAGCAGTTTAAAGTTCCTAAATTTTCGTCACCAAAAGCAGAGTTTATCAAAACTGTCTTGTGTTAAATGTAAAAGAAGAAGAAAAATAGCAGCAGTTTGTTTTGTATGTGTGTGTGTTTGTTTCTATACAAAGTGAGAGAGAATAAAAGTCATCCAATAAGTATTGTATTTCCATTTCCTCAGTACAAAATACGAGCAGAATAAGTGAAGATCGCGAAAATTATAAACTGATATAAATGTCGCAAAAAGTGTGCTAATTTCTGTATAAAACTCAATACAAAGTTTATTAATCTAAAGTGCAGCTTTTTCGACCCAACTGTATGTGAAAAGATCAAAGAAGAGTTTATAATTTCATTAAGAAAAGCAGATTAAAGTTTCTAAAATTTTCTTCACCAAAAGCAGAGTTAATCTCAAAATGTCTTGTGCTAAATGTAAAAAACGAAGAAAAATTACGGTAGTTTGTTTTGTATGTGTGTGTAGTGAATGTTATTTATGTATCAAGGGAGAGTGAATTTCAATAGATAAAGTGCAACAAAGGTAAGTTTTTTATTTCTTTTTGTTTGGTTGCTCCTTTTGTTTTTGGAAAAAGATCTAGGGGCTTTTTAGCTCTTTTTTTAAATGATTGCCCTTTTTTCAGCACATTTTAACGTTAACAACTTATGACCTAAGTAAGCACTTTTTAATGTAAAGCTCATATTTAATTTTTATTAATATACATGTTTAGTATTATTTGTGTTTAGTATTATTTGTGTTGTAATTAAACAATACATTATGCGGCAAATGGAAGGTTTTTGTTTAGTTCCTTAACATTTCATAATAACGGTTATTTTTTCGATTTTACTTCAATCACTCCTAAGCAGTTTGAAATTTTGATTTGTCTTTCAGAACAAATCCTGTTGATGAAGCGTCGAAGCATATTTGAAGTATTTTAAAGTTGTTTGCGTTTTCAGGCTCACTGTAGAGAAACTACACACAGGGAAAAGATTAGTTGGAAATCAATTCAGGCATTGGAAATTCCATGTTAAACTCTATATTTAGATTAGAATTCATAATTATCATACGTCAGAATTATTTGTCGGTGTTATTGATAAATTACAACTAGGTCTTACTAAATAGTAGTTGTTACTACAGAAATTAAGTTGTATTAACCAATTTGAGTATTTCTAAAGCCTCATTCATCTGAAATGGAAGATACAACTAATAAAAAGTTAAATATTAAAATTCGCGTTCAAATATTAGTCACTGCACTCATAATTTTGTTTCTGTTACAAAAACACTTGTTACAAAGTTATCATTCTCTGCTCTCTCTTACTCTCTTCATTGAATATTTCAATACATTTTTTTGATAGTGTTATTGTATATCTTTACAAATTCCAACCATGGTGAAGTAAAATTACAGAAACTATTTAAAAAGTATGAAATAATCAAGATATGACGCGAGAGGATCGGGGATCGTCTTCGGTGAGGCTTTTAAACACAGGTTAACCCATCACAATGGTAACCATCTCAATTTTTAATCGAAACTGTGAAAAATTTAGAAAAAATGTCTATATCACGGAAACGGAGCGTCCAATCGAAAAATAACTAAGTTTTGGCGATTTCTACGGGGTTTTCATATAGTGGTCCAATTCGTATGGAGTTTTTTTTTAATCGCTAAAACTAGAAAACCGCTAAAATAAAAAAAAATGTCTATAACTCCGAAAGGGTTCGTGCAATCGCAAAACTAATATTTTGTTTACCTCCAACGGAGACTTTAACCTATGGATGTCTTCAATAAGGCATCACTTATTTATTACAAAATCCCTATAACATACAATGTTCGTTTTAACGATTTTTTATTTGGAAAATGTTAGTTTAACGGAAACAACAACAACAAGAAAAACAATTTTTTTCAAATTCCTATCCTTTCCAAAAGATTTTTCTCGCATTTTCAAGTTGTAACCATTTTGCATTCGAAACGATTTTTTCCATTTTTAAACACCTTCCCACCGTTCCCATTTTAAACACCTTATCCTTTCAAACAATTATCATCAAATTTTCACAATTTGTTGACCGCTTTTCTATTTTTTCACCCATATGTAAATTTTTCCTATACATTTAATAATTACAAAATATGAAATTTGACTCGCAAAT
Organism: Phaonia tiefii; assembly: GCA_963931995.1. NCBI lineage: Eukaryota > Metazoa > Arthropoda > Insecta > Diptera > Muscidae > Phaonia > Phaonia tiefii. The sequence continues at coordinate 164,619,513 of OZ008367.1, forward strand.
CATTCTTTTTGAATTAAATCGGGAGCCAGAAATATTTTAAAATCTTTGAAAATAAGAGCAAAAAATAAAACTCTGGATTTTAAATTAAACTCCCTTGCCGATCTAAATTTTTTGAGCGAATCGAAAATGACTGGCTCTCCTTAGTCTGTTCCCAAGTCAGCAAAGACTAGTCATGTATCTCCTAAGGACTACAGACCAATCAGCCCCTCATCCTTTCTATTCAAAGTTTAGAAGAAAATGGTTGACTTGTACATCAGGAATCGAATTAGCCTGTGCTGCTTGAACGGTAGACAACACGCCTACATCAATGGGAAATCTGTGGAAACTGCTCTGTACGATGTTGTGGGGGTTATCTTGAGCGCAACTTGAAGTTTGGGTATTTCACTTTGGCTGCCTTCTTTAACAATGTGTCATCTATCGCTATCGTGGCCGTCGGTGGTGCAATGGTTAGTGTGCGCGCCTCTTGTACATGAAATCCTGGGTTCGAACCCTGCTCTGACCACCTTACAAAAATTTCTTTCGGCGGCGGTCACCTCGCATAGTGACGGCGACATTATCGAGTATATATAGCCATGAAACAGCTTCTCAAAATACCGGTCGGGCTCGGTGTGAAACTGTAGGTCCCAATCAGTGAGTGAAAGCTCTCCCCTATCGCTTCATGGGATGTAATGAGAAACCATTTATGTTGATCTAATCGAATGGATTGCGAACATGCTTAGAGATAGCATTATAAATTCGAACATTGGAGTGAGCTCAGTTCGGAAGCTGCTACAAGGGGCATGCCGCAGGGTCGAGTGTTATACCCTCTTCTGTGGCCTTTAGGGGTTGACGGTATTTTTAAGGACTTTGAGTTGAGAGAATGTAGAATTGTTGCCTTTGCGGGCGACGTTGTTATTCTTGTCGGTGGAAAATCTTTGCCCCCGCTCAGTGACCTCATGTGGGATGCCCTGGGTAAGTGTCAGTATGGGCTAGGCACTGTGGCGTGGATGTTAACTCGGCAAAGACGGAACTAGTTCTTTTTACGCGCAGGCGAAAGATTAGATTGTTAGGAAACCAAGGTTGGATAGCATAGAGCTACCTCTATCTTCTTAGGCGAAATATCTCGGTATCGTTTTTGATCAGACACTGAACATGAAGCGAAATACTGATGCTCTACGTCTATCAGAATTCGAATGGCAAAAGTTGGAGTCTTTGTCCGAAAGCCGTGCTTTGGCTTTTATCGGCTATCGTGCGCCCAATTATCACCTATGGCTGCGTAGTCTTTTGGAACATATTTGGGAACAGCTACCAGTTGAAAATTATCAGTAAGCTTCAGCGCACTCCACCGATGTATCAGTGGGTGAGGAGAAGCGCTCCGCAGGCGCCGCTGGATATAATCCTAAATTTGACTACTCTTCATGTCTACCCGAGACGGTGTACTGTTAGAAGTGCCCTTCGCATGAGAAAATTGCGAATCTTGAGACATGACCCTAAGGGGGCAGTAAGGATTTTTGCGTTGATAGTAAGAATCACCCGGACGAATGTTTGAGGCAGGCCACTGACTATGTGCTGCCGACTGTAGACTTTGGGCAATGCCCGGAGATCATGATGTCAGATAGGAGTGACTGGGTGGGAGGTATACCTTCCTCACTCTCTGGTCATATGATGTTTACAGATGGCTCCAAAAATGGAATCGGGCACAGGAGCGGGGATCTTTAGTGAGGACCTTCAACTCGGGCTTTAGATGAGATTGGGTGCGAACTGCAGTGTCTTCCAAGCGCAAATCCATCGGATGAATTTGTCATCTGCGTTGATAGTAAGCAAGCCCTCAGTGAGACCAGGTCACACATATGTAAACCCCAATTGGTTAGGATTTGCAAGCGGATCTTGAACAGTGTAGTGCCCGGCAAGCTAAGACTCTGCTGGCTTCCGGGACATAGTGGTGTCACAGGGAATGTTGAAGCAGACTGTCTTGCTAGAGCAGGATGCACTTCTGCTGATTTGAGATTGATTGCCTCTGCAAATCCACCTATCTGTTGCTTGTATGGCTTGATATATATATACCGGGTACATAATTGATTGGTTCTTTTGTTTGTCCTACGACTATCTATCGGAATTGTTCATTATTAGTGGAGCTCGCCACCTTCTCTTCCATCTCTTCCGTCCCTTCTCTCTTTTTTTCTCATATATATGGGCAATCACAATGGGTTGACCAACCTCCGAGTGTAGTGACGATAAGGCAGTTGTATTGTCACGTGTGCTAAACCTAAACTAACATAAACTTCTCTATTCTAATTTTCTATGATTAAAACTGTTAGTTAGCTCTAACTAGATATTATGATAATGACCCTTATTTAATTAAACTGATTTTAACAAGAACTAAACAACCGAATGATATACAGTGGCGTGCAGATATGAGTACATAATTAATTTTTTGATTCATAAACGAATAAAATGAGCACCAATAAAGAAAGTGGAAATAACTTTTTGTCCTTTATTCCTTGTTCAATTCTGAATGAAACAACAAAAAGCATCATATTCAGGGAGATAAAAAACATAACAAAACTAACTCGGATTACTCAATTTTTCACTTTTCAATACCAGTGTCAGTGGAGCATTTTTTTAGTACTTGGTCCATAGCCCTTTGTATTGTTTTCCTTTTGTCTACGGTCAGTAATGCAAATTTAGGTTTAGAAACGCGTGGTTAGTAAGAGTTAAATCTTTTTTTATTCCAAGTGCACCGCAATAATATCCAGTTAAAAAAATGGAAAAGTTATCACGCAATGTGGAGGATAATATAGTTTCCTTAACTAATAATGGGTCTTCTTCTCGGGAAATATCCAAGAAACTAAATATAAGTCGATCCGTGGTAATTTGTGTCCAAAATACGATATACTGCTCCCAAATAGCAAACCAGAGGTCGGAAACGGTTGACAGAAGCGGACGCACGACTTATGATGACACAAATGAAGCAGAACAAGTCCGTAACACCGAAAAATACTTATGTTGCCAAAAATAACCACGTTAGTGAATGAACAACAAGATGAGCTCTCCACAACATTGGCTATATTTCAGCTGTTAAAGAAAATAAACCTGCTTTGTCCTAAAAAAACCGAAAAGCGCGAATGAAGTTTGTAAGAGAGCATACAAATTGGACGCTAGATAACTGGAAACGTGATAAGTGGTCACATGAATCAAAATTTAACCGTTTCCAATCGGACGATAAATAGTATTGCTGGCGTCGCCGTGGTGATACCATTCAACGCCACCATGTTAAGCATGGTGGTGGAAACATCATGGTTTGGGGCTGCTTCACCTGGTGACATATTGGTCCGTTACAGAGAATGGATGGTATAATGAAGAAGGAAGACTACCTCACCATTTTGCAATCTCGTCTTCCCTAGTTTGTTGACATGAGTTAGTACCTATCATGAAGATGAAGTCGTATTTCAACAGGATATTGATCCGAATCATAGTGAAAAAATTTCTGAATGAGCAAAATTTTGAAGTGATGAATTGGCCAGCGCAAAGCCCCGACCTCAACCCGATTGAGAATTTATGGTCAATCGTGGGAAGACGGCTGGAGTTGTACCAATCAGCTCCATCAAACATAGGAGAGCTGTAGGAGCGAGTATAGCTTGAATGGCACAATATACCAAATGAAATTATACAGGAATTGGATGAAAGTATGACAAAGCGTATCACTATGGTAACAAAAAAGTCAAAGGGCTATGGACCAAGTACAAAAAAATTCTCCACTGACACCGGTATTGAAAAGTGCAAAATTGAATGCATGCGAGTTATTTTTGTTATAATATTTTATCTCTCTGTATTTGTTGCTTTTTGTATTCAACCTTTTGTTGTTTTATTCAGAATTGTACAAGGAATATAAGATAAAAAGTTATTTTGATTTTATTTATTATTGCTCATTTAATTCCATTAGAAATGAAAAAATTTAATTATGTACTCATTTCTGCTGGCCACTGTAGGTCACTTGGCACTCAGTTCTTAAAGTATTTTGCGGTAGATTTCCTCAAGCAATTACAATCAGAAATATTTCGTCCGATATATTTTTAAAAATCCCGAAAATATGGGGAAATGGTTTAATAATTTAACACTAACCTTTATTCAAGTTATGTTCAATCACGAAAATATTCAATGCCAACATCTTCAGAAGTCTCGTACGAGTAGTCGCCAACTTATCATTCTTCAGCAGAACGTTCAATTGAAGCAGCAACTTACGCTGTTGTTCTATAATAGTCTCCATACTAAAATCAGGTATAATAAAGCGGGAAAAACAACAATAATAAATGAGAAAACTTAGTGGATTAGGACAGTAACATTTAAAATGGAAAACATTTATTTTTAAAATTAATTGTGATGTAAACTTACCCAATTCCCGTATAGAGTTTTCCAAGAATATACAAATATAAAGATGTAATGCGTTGTATAAGCTAAAAACATAAAAACAAAGTCAAAACATTTTAAGATATACATAAACAGAAAACAAATTACCTCCTCTGCCGACATATCCATAAAACGTTTATCCTCACTTACGGCCATCTTATTACTACTATTACTTTTGAGGTCTGTGTGATGTAAACGACGCATGCCATCCGGATAGATCCATACTTCCTTGCGCATCGATTTCGATGACTGTTGTTTGTTATTGTGATAGGTGGTATGCACTGGTGATGATTTCATTTCAATTTCCTCATATTTTTTACGTATTTCGTCAAATAAAACTAAAAGTGATTCTTTTGACGAATATATGGCATTGGAAGACATTAGACTACGCACATGGAAATATATGGCACAGAATTTTTTACGCTAATGAAGAAAAAACTAATGTGATTGCTGACAAAATGTGTACAAACAAAACCTTACATTAAGTATAGCTATAATAGCCAATTGATTATAAGGTACACCATTGGATGGCACCCAGGCTTGTGCTTGTTGATAATATTTCTCTGCTTTGTAATAGTTTTGCCCTTGATCATCTTTGATTTTATAACGCCATAAATCACCCAAACATATCAATAATTTTTGAGCCGTAACCTTTGCTATAAACTCAAGCTTATGCTGTGAACGTTGCTGCTGCTGTATTGAAGTCGTCCCGTTTTGAAGCGACAACGAAGTGCCCGACTTTGTGAGATATTGTTTGTGAAGTTGTTTATAGAGTTGATCGTAGAATTCGATACCTTCTTCGATTATTAATTGTATACCCTTTATGGTTGGCGTTTCATTTTGCCGCTGCTTTAAATGTTCACGCATATTATAGAAAAGTATTTTCCAAAAGAATGAATCGACCTTCTGTTCACAACAAAATTTTAAATGTGTAAGAAGTAAATGTTGAAAAATCTCTTGAAGTTCATTGCGAATAACGTGCAGTTTTTTCCAATTCTAAAAGAAAAAATCAGAACACATGTACATATATATGTATAACATGCATCCTCCAATAATGCAAATAACCGTTTGACAATACCTCAATTACTTGATTGTGACTCATTATCTGCTGCAAAGCATCAAACAGTGGTGGTAGTCGCTTGGTCCGTATGTCATCCAGTGCATTAAACCACTGCGGATGGTTAAGCTTTTGTATCTGCCTCACCGGTGACATTGGCAAATTACCTCTAGCCGATGATACCAACATTTCTTGCCTTGTCTGGTGATGCCTGTTGCGACGCTCATGGTTGCGCGAACCATTTGACGTTGACGTTTCGTTCAGTTTCTTGACATTCTCAGCATTTAGGCGTATCAGACCAGGTATGGAGACAATCTCTTCGGCGTCCCCTGCTGCTGTGTAAGCGATTGTTTTCTGTGTCGACACAGCTTTTGTTGTACTTGACCCGCTGGTTTCCAAAACGGGTTCCTGACATTTGCGTTCACAATCGTCGGAGTTTGTGGCCAATCTCAAGAAGTAATCAATGGATGTCATTGCCACTTCATTGGCATCTGTGGCGCAATGTGTACCATTGGCCGCCGCTCCTTCAGTCGCCATTGTACAAGTATGCCCATTTTCTCCTTGTCGTTTGTCATCACTGTTGCCATCTTTATTGGTTGTGCTTACATTTGCACCGCCACTGATCGAAGCAGTGTTGCTGGTGGCGTTACTCCCTTCGCGTATTATGATTTTGTCCTGTAGTCGTTTTGGTAAGTTCCCGATGATTATCGAAATATCATTTTGATCTCGCGTTGCTTTTCGATTCATATTTCAAACACAACGCCATCAACCGCATTTATGGTGTTTTGCTGCCTCCTGTGGTCTCTGGTAATTTCCAAATTACACACTTTATACAATTTGCTTGCGCACGAAATTGAAATGAACAAACGTTATTCTAAGTTGGACTTTCTTTTGGTCGCCTAATTTATGGAGTAAATTTCACATGTAAAAAAACAAAGAGCAAAGATAACAACACATCTGCCAGCCGTTGACAGTTGATCTGCCAGTGATGAAAGAAATATAATTATTGCTATCGATAACTATGGTTACAGTGGACCATGGTAAAATGAGTAAGGTAAACTCGTTAGAACAGATCATGGTACAAAGAAATGGTAGAAGCACCAGCCCAGCTGATTTGAACTTTTTTCTGGACTGACCCTACAAGAAATGAATGATGGAAACTAACACACACAATATTTTTTCACAGATACACTTGCAACTATTTTATACTGAGTTCCATTTGCTAGAGTGAAACAACCCTACAAGAATAGTTTCGGTCATTCGACTGTCAGTGTTGATGGAAACTTGTATTTGTTGACGTTTAAAAAGTAAAATTTGTGAATCCTCGGCAAAGTGCAACGACAAAAGTTTCATTATCGTTAAATATCGTGAAATAAAAATAAACAGTGGAAAAGAATAAACTTATGTGATCCAAAAAACAAAGATAATGATTATGAAAAATGAGGCATTTAAAAGCCATCAAAAAGTAGTGGAAGATTCTGTCTGGCAAAGTCAGGACAAAATCATTAATGAAGTCGGCAGCATGCTCCCTTTCCTGACCATTACCGCGGTGCAAGAGTTAGAGCAGAAATTAGGAACCCCAGATTTTGCTCAAGCAATATCAACAAACTAAAATTTATAGTTCGATATTTTAATATTTTGATATTTATACATACTTCTTCACAGAAAATATACTGAAAGAGGCGTCAGAGGATGTCCGCAGAGTCTGCCCCCCAATGTTCACGGATAACCTGCTTGATATATACAATTGGGATGAGAGGTTGGAAAAGCATACAATAGGGAAGCTTATGTGGTTCAACAAGACTGCGTGGTATGTACATACATATTTTTGTCTATAAATGATTAAATAATTATTAATTTATATACATTCATATATACTTATTATTATTAATACATATATTTATATATCTCCTTTTCAAATTTTAGATGTGCTAAAAGACAATTAAACGAAGCCACCATAGGATGAAGCAGAAGATTTATTAAAAACAAATTGTAAATAAGTATTTTATTTTGCCCAGTTACTACTTTATTCATTTTGAATCGATTATTCTTATTCATTCACTCCCATTCTTGACTAAGAATCATTCATTGCCATTTATTATACAATTATATATTAAAAATATATAAAAATAATAAAAATATACCATAAAATCATTAATAACATTTCTGACTTTTTTTATAAAAGCTATACCCATCATCTTTGACTGATATATCCATCAAATTTGATTAGTCAACTGTGATGGGTATATCTATCAAGTATGATTAGTCAACTGTGATGGATATATCTATCAACTGTGACTAATACTCATATAATCTTTGATTAGTGAACAGCACTAGAGTGAGCAGCTCAGATATGTTTTATAGGCGACCGAACTCATAAGTTCGAGGGAGATACAAAATCACACGTACACAAAAGTTTCCATCAACTTTTTCATTTCGGCTTTAAGAATGTGATAGAAACTTTGATGGATATACCCATCAACAATGACAGTCAATTGACCAGTCAAATGACTGTCACTGTTCTTAAGTTTTTCTCTTATGTCAAAGTTTGTTTACATTTGTTTCTCTGCAACCCCCGTTCGCCAGCAACTGCTGTTTTTGAAATATTTCTCTGCAAAAATTGCATAGAAACGTTTTAATTTTCACACTTAAACACTTTCAATATATCAAATAACACTCAATCATTTTCTAACTGGCGCTTTTTGCAAATTTGTTTACATTTTCATCATTTTTCTATCAGCTGACTTGACACAACACAGACACTGAGCAAAAACAAAATGCCTGTTGTTTTTGGCTTGTTGTATTTGTTGTCGTACTGCTTCTACCATTATATTTCTACCATGGAACAGCTGATTTCAACATATTTCTTGCTTAGGTGTTACTCTTATGTCAAATTCACATGCATTTTGTTTGTGTAGTTTTTTTTTTACTTTTACAGTAGATACACACATGAAGAAAATTTGACAGATTATGGACACCAAACAAAAACAAAATGCCTGCGTTTGTTGTAACAATTCCTAGTGCGTTTACCTTACTTATTTTACCATGCAGTGGACATTATTGTCAGACAAAGAGGATGAAAGGGTAGAGAAGAAAATTTTCACCCACAGTAATGCCAATAAAGTAAATGATTGAAGCGTAAAGTTTCTCTGCTCTGTCTTTTTCACTTCGTTGACTATTTAAATACATTAGCAGTTTTTTGATGATGTTATGCTATTTAGCTATACAAATTCCAACCATGTTTAAATAAAATTCTATAAAGTACTTATAAATTTATTCAAGCTCAAGACCATTTTAAATAATATAAAGCTTATTATCTTTATATTACTTTCAAAAAAGTCGAGCATAAAAGTGTTCCAATGATACCAAGGCTGTCTGTATAGCTATTTCGGATCTTGCCAAGATCTTCATCAGCAGACGTTTTTGGTATGTTTTTGGTGAATTCTTCAAAAATATATATCCAGAAACCCTCATCATATTAATGAGAATTCCTTTATATACTCGTTTGAAGAATACCAAGCACTACCATTGGAACACCTTCATGCACAACTCTTTTTATCATGCCGTAAAACCATTGGTTTTAATCAGACATGATTTGTTTTTGTTATGTCATTACAAAAACAACAAAACAGAGGGTTGCCATCAACAATATTATTGTTTCAAGCTCGCGGTGCTCATCGTCAACTTTCATCATTTCCCTTACGGGAATTTTTATTCGGTCTGTTTTCTAATACTTATAAATTTATTCAAGCTCAAGACCTTTTTAAATAATATAAAGCTTATTATCTTTATATTACTTTCAAAAAAGTCGAGCATAAAAATGTTCCAATGATACCAACGCTGTCTGTATAGCTATTTCGGATCTTGCCAAGATCTTCATCAGCAGACGTTTTTGGTATGTTTTTGGTGAATTCTTCAAAAATATATATCCAGAAACCCTCATCATATTAATGAGAATTCCTTTATATACTCGTTTGAAGAATACCAAGCACTACCATTGGAACACCTTCATGCACAACTCTTTTTATCATGCCGTAAAACCATTGGTTTTAATCAGACATGATTTGTTTTTGTTATGTCATTACAAAAACAACAAAACACAGGGTTGCCATCAACAATATTATTGTTTCAAGCTCGCGGTGCTCATCGTCAACTTTCATCATTTCCCTTACGGGAATTTTTATTCGGTCTGTTTTCTAATACTTATAAATTTATTCAAGCTCAAGACCTTTTTAAATAATATAAAGCTTATTATCTTTATATTACTTTCAAAAAAGTCGAGCATAAAAATGTTCCAATGATACCAAGGCTGTCGGTATAGCTATTTCGGATCTTGCCAAGATATTCATCCGCAGACGTTTTTGGTATGTTTTTGGTGAATTCTTCAAAAATATATATCCAGAAACCCTCATCATATTAATGAGAATTCCTTTATATACTCGTTTGAAGAATACCAAGCACTACCATTGGAACACCTTCATGCACAAAATATTAAATAATAAGTTATGACGCGAGAGAAAAAAATGTTTGAGTGAATTGTGTCAACGAGGGCTGCTACATTGCGCACTTTTATTTCTTGACTATCTAGATTCAATCGTTTTTGGATTAAATGTCAAAAAACGCTTGAACATAGCAACAAAAAAGTTGCACCGTATATGCTATAAGTCGTGCATCAGTCACTTCTCGTTACTTTAGTCATTATTCAGTGGTGATCTTCGTTTCTTAGTTAAATTTTGGTTAAACCTCGAATTGTATATTTCAGTCAATGGTTAACAATGAATTAACCACCCAATGTTGGTTGGTTAACTTGTAGTAATAACCATATGATTTTGACAACAACATTGCTAACTGTCAAAATTAGATTGTATAAAATACATGTTTCGGCTCTGAGTATCAAGCAGACGAAGACTTTAGCAGAACAAATGAAGACGTGAGCAGAAAAATTGAGCATAAAATTATCATAAAGACCTTCCCAGACGTAATAAAAGTCCCATCTGCAATACAGATTTAGCAGTCATAAAAGCGTTTAATTTACATGTAAATACTTTATGGAGAGTTTTGAAATCAAAAATGGTAACAGGTAGTATTGAAACTGCCCTTTAATTTTTATTGTGAATGGATTGATTCAATTGAACAACTTTCATACCTACTATAAGTATAGTTATGCCAAATATGAAAAAATTTAAGGAAAATAAATTTTTTGGGTGGCCGCTTGTCTCAAATGTAGAGGAATTCGAGGAAGTAATTGAGTCAGTAGTCGTTTTTCTGATTTTGAGTTTTGCTTTGATTTTGCTTCTTCACAGTTTTTTGTTACAGGTCGACGAATCTCATCAGCCAAAGTGCAATTGACAAGGTATGGGGCGTCTAATGAGCGCAATGTGAATAAATTACAATAATTTCTTTTGTTCTGTAACTTATAGTGAAATTTAAGGTAGAATATATTTCCAATACACACCAACCCCCTAAAATGCAGTATTGTCTGATAATTTAGTGCCAACTCGGAATAAGTACGAAATTAACCCTTAAATGGATTTTCAGTTTTGACTTATTTTTTGGCATTCACGTTGAGTTTTGAGCTTTGGTGATTTAAGAAAGTTATAGTAGAATTTTAGGAGGAATGTTTTTATAGTACATTTTAACCCCATACGATCCTTTGTTAGGGGTGTAGTTTACCCTTTTCTACAATAAGGACAACAAACTGAGACGAAATAGGGTTAAAGTATTCCACAAAAATGCTTCTCGTAAATTTTTACATACAATTTTTGAACACATCCTATACCCAAAATGTAAGGATGACACGGTTTCCTATGCCGATTCATCATCATAAGGGTGTCAATTTTCCGAAGGTTGCCAAATTGCGCACATGTTCTGATCGTCTACTTCTTGGCCGTCTTTACAACACGACATCGACTGCTGCATGGTATAATAAAATTTACCTGGTAATAGCAGCAGGCGTTGTTCTAGTTGTAGGCGGCAACAACATGCATTTTGTTTTTGTTTGTTTTATTCGTAGTGAAACTCCAACGACACAAGAATACAAAAGAGTACAAAACCAAAACTAAAATACAAATAGGTTTGGCAACTGAAACGAAAAATCACTCGAAAAAATTAAATCAGCTGTTCAAACGATTTTACCATGTACACAGAAAGATATGCATCGGAAATATTGACAAGTTTGGGTTTGGTGATTTTTTTGTATGAAGACAATTCAAAAGTGCAAAACATACTATCAACAGCAATGATGAATTTGCATATGAATGTTGGCAAATTTCTTATTTGAATGTCACGATCTGTGGTGAGGCGGCAACATCCCGACTAGACACCTTGCGTTAGAGCGAGACGATTATAAACCTCAAAGAATTTGTATTACTACTGTGTCGCTGTGTATGTATGTAACCATTAATTTGTGAAAAGAAAAAAAAAATAATAAATTTCTTAAAACAAGGGTGAATTTACAAATTTCTTAAAGAAATGTAAGTAAAAATGTAATTTGCATGTGTTTTTTAACAAATAATACATTTCAACTGGTCAAAACTCTATATTGTAGAACTTTTGATAACGAAAAAGTGAGTTGTGAGATTGTGTCTCTTATATACTGATCAATTGGAAAGTGTTGAACATGTTTTAATAAGCAACAAGAAAATCTACATCTCTTAAGGGGCCCTTAGACCTGTGGATAAGTTTCTCGACTTCAAGTTCACATCAACTTCGATAACTAGACCTCAACTTTGATTTTGCCCTTACACTCTCAAACTAGTTGAGGCAACTTAATTTTCTTGTCAGATGTCGAAATGAAAGGTGGTGAGCGCACTGCGAAAATATCACAAATTTTAAGAAAAAAAGGCTATTTTTATATTCTTGAAATATTTATAAATAACACTATAAATCACATATATATTTTTATATAGTTTTTGGTTCATTTATTTACATTTTGCCGATAATGTTGTCTCATGAAATGCGTATGAAAGTTGATGCAACTTCCCCTTACACTGGTGGATAAGTTGATATCAACTTCAAAAAATCAAAATGGCTTTGATTTTACATCAACTAGTTTGTACAAACCACCAACTTCACCTTACACCATGGATAAGTTGATATCAACTTGAAGTCGCTGAATAGAAATGTGTATCCTTTGTAGAAACGTACAAATTTGATACCCAAAAGTTTGATACTTTTATCTAATCATTAATAAATTTCTTCGCAGGGAACGTGGCTGGAATCTTCGGCAGTGACAAACGAGAAGTGCTACTACATTTGAGGAGCCTGATAATTGTTGATTATAATATTAAAATTTATTTAAATGTTACTATTGTAAGCAACAATGCAGTAAATACTTGTTTAATTAAAAACAAAAACAAAATTTGTTTCCGTAAATATGAAAAAAATGGGGTGAACATTCGGTAAGATTGCTCATTGTAATTAATATAATTGACCTACAATAAATTCCGTACATTGCTCTTTTTGCATTCTGTAAATCTACAAATATGCAAGGCAAGTTTTCACATTGCTGGTGAACGTAAAATTGCCCACTGCATTGGCTGATATCAGACCATGAATTTAGGTAATATTACAGTAGGTATTATTTCTGTGTAGATATTATGGTACCATGTTGTTGCCAACAATTACAACATCACCTACTGCTACTACCTTTTAGTTATTGTGTCAGGTCACAGCTGCTGCATTTTTCAGTGTCTTCATTTCATCGGTCGTGCAAATTTTTTCATAATTAACAAAACAAAAATATGGCTCAAGTACAATTCCTGGATAAACTCCTCCATGAATATTTGATATTTCGTGGATTCTCGAATACATTAAAAACATTGGACAATGAACAGAAAAACGAAAAGGATCAATCCTTTCGTGCTGAAAAAATGATGGAGCAATTCAATCATAGTATCCAAACACACGATTTACAGAGTTTATTGGCCCTGTGGAAACATTTGGATTCAAATCTCTTTAGTAAATTGGAGCATACCTATGCTATGGGTAAGTAAGAACATTTTTATATAAAGGTGGAGAAAAAGTTGAAGATTTCTGTCAATTTCAGCCGTTAAGAAATTGGAAAACAGTTTGTTGAAACTTTATTTGGTGACTGCCTGTCAACACAACAAGCCCGATAAAATATCGGAGTTCTTTACAAAATTGGCATCAGAATTACAGCAGCAAAGTGAATGGAAGGATTGGTTCTGTAAGTTTTGTGACATCCAATGGATGTTGCAGTTCATTAATAGTTTTATTTCTAAATGTGTATTCTCGGACTTGGAACAAGTCTGCTTTATCGCATACTCGCAAAAACTTTAGTTTTTACCCCTCTAGAGATATAATTTGGTGAAGAAAGAAAAAGTAAAAACCAACCCGTAAAAAACTAGATTTTGACTATAAATTCTTTATATATGACCGCGCCCCTTGTCCAATCCCGCCCATATTTGCAGCAGATCTTAGAATATTTACACCTAAACAACATAACCCATTTTGTTCAAATACCGTTAACACCGTTTACTGTTACCGTTAAATATAAAACAACGGTATCGTTTTCAAAACAATTATGAGTCTTTCTTAGCTCCTTGTAAGAAGAAAGAACGGGACTAGTTGTAATATAACTATTCCATAGACTAGTGAAAATTGCAATAGAGAAATTTCAACTGCTATTTTGGAGGAACACATCGCACACTAAATACAAAAGAGTCATATCCAAAAACATTATCATTATTTTTAAATCTCATTACTGTATCCTCTCTTTGTTAAAAAGAGTCATTTATGGATCCGGGCATTATTGAGTATGTATTTTTATTATTAACAAAAACTGTATTAACCTCAACTGAAAATTTGTAAATTAGTTATTGCTCTCTTTTGTATATAGCTACAAAGAATACGCTACAAAGTTTTACTTGTTGGACCAATATGAAACCGTTTTCTTTGTATACAATAAGTATTTCCGAATTCTGTCCTCCAATCAGTAGCTTTAATACTGGCACAAAACTAAGTTAAAAGTGTCAGAAATGGGACAATATCCCCAAAACCAATGACATAGCAGTTAAATTATACAAATGTTTGTATGCTATGGAAACAGTTATACAGTGGTGTGCGATGAAATAAGAGTCACACACTCGTCAAAACTTTTATTCTCTGCAAATCAGTGGTCCAAGATGTTTCATGTCAAGAAATTCTAAACCTGATTGACCGGTCTTCTGCTGAATATAATGCCGTCATTTTTAATAAATTTTGTGCACTACTGTTCTCCAGGTCAGTGTCAGTATTTGAAAGGCTATGTAATGACGTGTGCTATAAAATAGTCAATTACAAAAAAATATTTTTTTTTTTGAAATGTTTAATGGTAGTTTGGATTTGAATTTGAAAACAAAGTTTAGCTTCTAAATATGATTAATGTTTATTAGTAGTATTAATAAATTGTCATTGTTGACGTTCCAAAATGGGCCGATGTAAATATTGCAATAATGAGCGCAAAGAAAGAATAAAAGAGACGATAAAAGAATTCAGAAGCTACATACAAATTACTGACATAATTGGATGCTCAAAGAAAATGACGGAGAGCGGAATAAAATATAACCCCAATCCAGGAAACAGACGATAAAACCCTGAAAATTACAGAACATTTGGAACCAAAAATATTGCGCCACGTAGAGTTCGACTTTTGTTACCTCTTCCGCCCTTAAAAGGCAATACGATTGGGATTTTGACACCTATACATTAAGAGAAATGCTAACTAAAAACAATTTAAAGGCAAAAAGTGTCCGAAAAGTTCCATTTCTATCCAAACGGAACGTTCAAAAAATGTTGCATTTTGCCAAGGAGCATGTGAAATAGTCTGTACGCAAATGGCGAAATATTATGAGGACAACTGAAACTAAAGTGAGATTGGGTAATTATGATAAGAGTAGTCTTCCTGTACGAAGACCTTCCAACACTGAATTCAGGCCCCAGAACACAATCCAAACAGTTAAACGTGGTAGCGGAAACATAATGGTACGGGGTTGTTACTCTTACATTGGGACAGAACCTTTATTCCAAATTGAACAGACAATGGACGCTGCATATTATACCACTGTATTAAAAAAACATCATGATGCCTTGTGCTAAATGGGAAATGCCGCTTCGATGGGTGTTTCAACATAATATCGACCCCAAACACACATCGAAGCGAGCAAAAGCTTCGTTTGAAAATAATAGTGTAATAGTTTTAAGATGGTCTATGCAGTCGCCGGGCTTAAATCCTATTCAGAATTTGTGGCGGGACATTAAAGTGTCTATCAAAGGAATAAACCAATTTATTAAGGATGAACTTATCACACTGGTACAATCGGCGTGGAAAACATGACTTGTAGAGACTTGATGATTCAATGTCAAGGCGTTGCTTAGGTGTGATAAAAAATAATAGTTATTTCATAAAGTACTGAGATAATATAACATTTTATTGACACAGCTATTTATTCTAGTTCAGATGATGAATCGCGATGACTATTTTAATTCACAGTCAAAACGGGGCATTTTGAAATATTTTGATTTATACCTAATGATTTAATTTTAAATTACGACATTAATGGTATATCTAGTTCTTAATTGAACAATTAAAAATAAAAGTTATAAAAAAAATTTAATTTTTCTACATTTGTTTTTGTTTTGAAAATGTTGATTAGTGTTGACTCTATTTCATCGCACACCACTGTACTATGTTATAGAAAAATGTTTATCGAACATTTTCCGCTACACGCATTGTTGAAATTATTATAATGTTATCTATTCCATATTGTTTTATACATCAAATGTTTTGTTCACTAGTTTTTATCATAGATAAAGGTAAACTAATAGATGAAGCACAAGTGTTGGGAACATTTTACGAAATAACCCCCAATGAAATTACCCCCCAACTCGAAAATGAAATAATACCCAAAAAAATCAGGAAAAAAGAATTTGGGGATAATTTCCTAATTTTCGGGAGTTATTTCATTTTTAATTGGGGGATTATTTCATAATGAAATAAATGAATAAATAAATAGTTTCCCAGTACATCCCGTGAAGGGACCGGGGAGAACTTCTCACAATCACTGAGCTGTGCGCTTTCAAGTTTTCACTCTCTGATGAAATAATGAAATAACCCCCAAATAAAAAAAGCCCCAATTTTTTTTGGGGATAGTTTCATTGTGGTTTTGGTTTTGGGGATTATTTAACTTATTTGGGGTTTATTTCATTTCCGCACGAAATTACCCTTTTTACAATAATGATTTCTTCTAAATCCTTTAATAATAATATTATAATTAATAATAACTATTTTGGGGTTTATTTGATTTACTTGGGGCTTGCTTTTCTATTTTGGGGTTATTTTCGAGTTTGGGGGTTATTTCCTTGGGGGTTATTTCGTGGCGCCGTAATGGGTAATTTTCTAGATGTTGTTGAAAGCAATAAAAGGGAAATTCTAAAATTTCAATAAAAAAAAAACAATTATTTTCAACAAAAATATCACTTCGAAACAAGAATGCAACACGTAACACGCAAAGCCATGCCAACACCTCTTATGTCCTAATAAATTGGTTCTTCTTCCGGTACAAGTACCATTCCGTGTTGAGAGTCCTCAGACACACTAACGGGTTTGGCATCTGCGACTACAGATGTTGCTACAGTTTTTGGGCGGGGAAGTTTTTAGATTAAAACGGCATTCCGGCATGTTCATTGTTGGGTTTTCGGGTTTTCTCTTGTTGATATCAAAACAGTAATAGTTACTTAGATAAGAAGCAAATGCTATTATATAAAATCATTTAGATTTTGTCACATTTTCCCTTGTTTAAATTACTTTCACAAAAATTTCCCACTATTTTGAATAATCGTCAATGAGAATTGTGAAAGTGACAGTAGTACAGGACAGCACCTAGTGACCAAAGTTGACAATGGGCGCGCTATATCTATTATTTCCTTAATCTATGGTTTTTAGTTGTTTAAATACATTACCTTAATAGGTTATGTCCCCAGATAATTGCTCTGGAAAATAAGTAAAATTTTTTTAAAGAAAATTTTATTCAGACTTCAAATATTTTTCAAATGAAGAAAAGATCTAGCAAGACGCTTATTAAGATCTAAAGAAGGAGGAATATTGGCGGAAACATAGATTGCAGGAGCAGAGCGATTAATCAACAAAATGGATTTTTGTAAGAATATAAAACCATGGATTTTTGTAAGAATATAAAACCAGTGTGAGTCAGACTGGCCAATCTGGAAAAGGAAAATTAGAGACATTTTAGACTTTTATGAGGGAGCTCTGGATGTGATTGAAAGGAAGATAGTTAAACCAGAACCTCTATCAGTTAATGCCACAGAGCCACAAGTCAAAGATCACAAAAAAGAAGGAAGAATATTTTCGAAAAGCCAACTCGTATGAAAAAACTATAATAAAATGCAAAAATTATAACATATCAGATTCAGTCTATCAAAAGGTAATGGACAAAGATGGTGCTTTAGATACGTGGGAAGCCACTTCGAATGTTCAACTTTTTAAGAAGTGTACTAATTTGTTTTCGTTTGAGTGGCAAGACGATTTATATGTTTCGTCTCACATTGCCAACCTAAAAAGGATATGGGATGATTTGAACAACGGTTTGAAAATCAAAGGTGCGAAAAAATTTTGAAATGTTCCGGTCTAACTGGATGATGATTACGGGTGACAGAGACAAAACAATAGATGAGCTTACAATGCAGCTTTGTATGTTCGAGAGAAATTTTAAGGGCGGTGAACATTCAGGAAAAATTTCTAGTCAAGAGGCTTTGAAAGTTACGACAAGAAATTTTCAAACTGGCAAGTATCAAAGAAAGCATGACAAGAAGGAGGACTCATGCAACTATCGCAACAAGAAAGGACATTGGGTGAAACATTGTAGAAAGTGGTTAGCGGATGGAAACCCAACGAAGAACACGGGATCAAGTAATGGTAATGTACAAAATATATCTGTTTCATTGCATGCTATTTGTAATGAGGCTCAGGTGGCCAATACAAGCAATGATTGGTGGATAGATAATGGTGCGACCAGACATGTGACCAACAGTTTTGAAATGCTTAAACATTTTGAGCATTTTGAACAACCTCATTCGATACAAGCTGCTGGAACGGAATCATTAAATGCCATTGGGAAAGGAGTTTTACCGATTATTACTGAAGTAAATGGAAAACAGCTAAAAATGGTGCTTCAAGATGTTTGGTGTGTTCCCAGCATTTCAAGAAATCTATTCTCCGTTCTAGCCGTCCAAGACCGAAATCAATGTAGTGAATTTAAGCCAACACCAACACAATGTTGGTTGACAATAGACAAACAGGTATTGCTATGCGGATATAGGTTAATTAATGGAACACATTACAAACCAAATTTAACTCCAATGATTGAAAATCACGATGTTAACTATTTTGTCAACAGCAATTCAAAAAGTCAATTACAGCTATATCACGTAAGATGGGGTCATCAGGACATTAAAGTGAAATACAAAAACGAAGTTTGTGAACTCTGTATATACAGTAAAAGTACTCGACTGGCATTCGGGAAACGTGAGCCATCAAAAGCCCCCGGAGAGCTAATGTCTAGTGATGTTTGTGGTCCATTTACTTCATATTTTCAAGGCTTTAAGTACTTAGTTGCTTTTAAAGATCACTTTACGAAATTCAGATATGGCTAAATAGTTAAAAACAAATAGGATGTAAAGAATGTGTTACTTCAACAGGGTCATTCGATTAAAATATTGCTAAGCGATAATGGTGGAGATACTGGCAGACAATGGAACCAGTCAAAGGTTCACTGCACCATATACGCCAGAGCAAAATGGTGGCGCGGAAAGAGAAAACAGGAGCATAGTAGAAATGGCAAGAACATTCAATTTTTCAAATTCCGATGTTCAATTTCTTGAAGCGATGTGGGCTGAGTTCATCAAATCTTCAGTCTATATATTGAACAGACCCGGTAAGTTTTCAGTGCCACAAGTTAGCCCCTATGAATTGTGGTACAACAAGAAACCAAGAATTCGACATTTACGTATTACTAGATCTACATGCCATTTTCACAACCAAACCAGAAACGAAAAAAGATGGATAAAAAGGCAATCAAAGACTACTTAGTGGGCTACGATGGGGATGAAAACTACAGAATTTATGTTAAAGACAAAAACAAAGTTTTAGTTTCAAGAGATGTCAAGTACCAAGATTGTGAAACAAGATTACGCATAAGTTAAGGAAACCAGAGTAACAATACAACTGCAGGAATATAACGCGGTTGGAGAAGATACAGATTTAGATAAGGGTGAAGCCATTTCATATCCTCAATCCAGTGTACATGAAGACTTTTCGAATCACGATCAAAATGTCGATGAAAATGAGAATGACGAAGAAAACATTTCTTATGAAGAAGATTTTGAGGAATATGAAGATGATAATGAAGATGACAATATAACTGAGCGAGGCAAACGTTCAAGAGAATATTCAGATGACGAACAGCCAATAAGAAAACGCCTTCGCGACCGGACCTTAATATCAAATCCAAGATACGACGACTTTGTATTGATGTCACAAGATATTTTAAGCCAAGTACAGACACCATTTACATTCAAAGAGGCTATTCAAAGTAGTCAGAAATTGGACTGGATAAATGCCATGAAATCTGAGCTCTAGTCATTAATGGAAAACGAGACATGAACGTTAGTAAATTTACCCAAAGTAACAAACGCACTTTCAGGAAAGTAGGTGTTTCGAATCGAAACGAATCCAGATGGGAGTATTGATAAATACAAAACGAGGCTGGTGGTTAAAGGATTTTCACAAAAGAAAGGAGTTGATTATGAACAAACATTCAGTCCTGTAGCAAGAATGTCTATGATTCGATCATTTTTAAGTGTTGCAGCAAGTGACCACTTACACTTAGCACAATTTGATGTTTCAACTGCCTTTCTTTACGGTGAATTGGATGAAATGATTTATATGAAACAGCCGGAAGGTTTCGATGATGGATCTGGTAAAGTTTGCTTACTCAAGAAGAGTTTATATGTACTAAAGCAAGCGCACAGATGCTGGAATAAAAGAATTTGGAATTACTTTGTGAGTAGACTTGGTCTACAACCAACAACTGTCAATCCTTGTCTTTATATTCGGGAGAGAAAAGGAAAGAAACTAATATTATATCTCTATGTTAATGATGGCTTAGTTGCAGCATCGAATGTCAAAGAATTAGATGAATTTTTAAATGATTTAAGGTCTGAGTTTAAAATTATCATTAAAAATGCCAGCTATTTTCTTGGACTTGAAATTGAGGAGAATGAAAAAGGTCTAAAGATCAGTCAAAAAGGTTGTGCCAAGAAAGTACTTGTAGGATTCAACTTCTCGGAATGCAGTACAGTGTCTACACCTATGGGCAAAGTTAATGAAAATTCTAAATCGGGGAAAGTGGAGACCGAGTATCCTTATAGACAGGCAGTTGGCGCATTGATGTAGCTAATGCTTGGAACCTGATATGATTTGGCTTATGCTGATGGATTCCTGTCACGATCTTCGGAAAACCCTACGCAGGGTGACATGCAAAGGGTAAAGCGGGTATTTAGATACTTAGCAGGAACTCTAGATGTTGGTATCACATACCATAAAGATGGTCCAAAATCACGACAGTGTTTTAGTGATGCAGACTTCGGAGGGTGTATAAAAACCGGCAGATCAACCTCGGGAGTTATGCTGACATATGCTAAAGGTGCAATATCGTGGTTAAACCAAAGGCAATCTACCGTAAGCAGAGATAATAGCCGCCAGTGAAGCAGCGAAGGATGTTATTTGTCTGAAAAGACTATTTCATGAGATAACTGACTACAATGAAATATCAATTGTTCAAATTGACAACACATCTGCTATTCGATTAACCCAAAATCCTGAATTTCATCGACGAACTATGCACATTTCAAATAAACACTTTAATTCGATAAAAAGTAGCAGCGGGTAGTATAGATGTTTTGCAAGTTTCAACTGAAAAACAAGTTGCAGACATGATGACAAACCCATGGGCGAAAATTCGTTTAAAATATTTATGTGATTGTATTAATTTGGCTTAGATAAAACATAAAACAAGGGAAAGTGTTCAAATTGTTATAATGCTATCTATTCCACATTGTTTGGAATATGTTTTGTTTGTTCACTAGTTTTTATATCTGAAATTTTAGTCGTTTTAAAAACATTACTTTATTACGCATAGCATTTTCGAGATAACCGTTTCGCCTTATAATTTATCTATTTCAATCTCTTACTTTTTCTATATTTTTGTCATCTTCGTAAAGATTTTCCTTTTTGCCGCAATCCCGAGGAATCTCAACCTTTCTCTTTGTACTTCAAAAAGGAATGGCAAGATACTTTCCAACTGTCTATGCGCAACTTTTTGGCCACTATTTACCAATGTATACCCCAACCCACCTTTGTGCGCGTCGAACAAGAAGCTGCTCTCATACGCAGATTACAAGAAGAGAACGCTTTACTAAAGTCTCGACTTCAGCAAACTCTACAACAGCAGCAACAAATGACTGCATCACAAAGCTCACAAAATCTTAATAATGCCTCAACATCAGTGGGAGGTGGTGATATACATGCCAGACGTCGCGCCTCATGTCGTCCTCAACAGAGCCTTAGTGATATTTTGCCATTTGACATTAGTCCTCCTGGTCATGTGGTCGATGATTTTTGTATAATTGCCACAGAGGTGAATAGTGTTAGCCAAGCCAGCGACGCCCAAGCACGAGGTTTAAAGATGTTGATACGTAACATCGGTTCTGGTGGGTCGCCCGTTATGGGACGGAAAGATAGTGCCACCACACATGGCGATAAGTCGGCGAAGAGACGTTCTGGAAGTGTTGGCAGAAATTGGATATAGAATAAGTTGTAAATCATTTATAAACATTTTTAATAAGTTTAAAGTAATTCATATGATTAAGTCAATCAATCAATTACATTTTATTATGTTTATATTTAGTCATTCCAAGTACATACCGTGAGCAGCAAAAGTCATGGTACACCATTCGAAAAAGACATTTCCTCAAATTTCTCAAAAAAAAATGTGTCTGAAAACGGATGACATTTACTCGTATTTTTGTTTTTGTTCTTCACTAAGAAACCATAAACACTTTTCAGTTATTCAACCAAATAAAAAATAAATAAATCTGAGATCGTTACATCGTTTGATTTGTATACAGCATAACTCTTCGTATCACTGGATTAAAATATAAATATTTTAAAAGCTATGGCTATGAACTGAATTTATTTTCCTAATCTTCAACAGGATATCCCTGATTCGTAGCACTTCACATTACATAGACTACGTTTTTGTATAATCTTAGATATTTCCTCCCATTCGACCAAAAGCAGTTGTTAAAGCTGAGTTTTGTTTGGTAGAAATTGATGATTTCGGAGGCTTTTTTCTATGAAATCCCCCAAGTGATCAATGATGTTAATATTTGAAGTTTGAAGCATGTGAGATATTTGAATATCTTAACGGCAGCAGCAGTGGGCTTAGCATCACTATCCTGTTAAAAGTAGTAATCATTCCGAATATTCAATTATTCAGCACTTTTGTTCAAATATTCTTTGAGAATATTCTGGTAAACAGTTTACTTCATTATTTTTTCAATAAATACTAACGTACCAAAACGTCCTGCAGACATACAACCTAATATCTTGAGATAGCCACCTCCTTGCTTGACAGTTTTTTTCGCGTGGTCTTTGGAGTTAGTTCATAACACTTGTTTCTTCATACTAATCTGCAACCGCCTGATCTAAAAATATTAAATTTGGATTCGTCCGGGAATATGACTATCCCAAAAATCATCCGTTTTGCAGATGCAGAGCAGTGATGCATTTACGAACAGGCCCGTACTGCGATTATCCTCATTCGGAAAATTATACTGCGTTGTAAAATTTTCAAGTTATCTCTATACTTGCTGATCTGGTGATGTTATCTCTGTCATCATTGGCTTTTAAGAATGTAGAACCCTCATGTTCTTGTCTCTCAGCTGTTTTAACGAAGAGTATGTACACTCTACGGAAGTTACCTGCATTTGCAGTCGGAACGGTTCATGTACCTCACTCTACGTACCGATTAGCGATAGTCTGGGATCCAATACGTATATTGTGCAGACGTTCAAGGTTTAATTTCACATCTTTTCTCACCAAGGACCTCCTTAACAGTTTTTATCAGAGTTCGAATAATGTCTGACTCGGTAATTTGACTGTGCTGTGCCAAATGAGCTCCTAGAGTTTGATAGTGTATAATTGGTGAGTCCTGCAGAAGTTTTGTATTGCTTTCTTTTACGAATTTGGTTTTAATACCATTAATACCTTCATTGGGCAGCCCAAGCAGATCACTACTTCCACGCAGTATGTCCTGGGCAATGGCTTATCGGAAATCTCCGTTAGCTAGATAAAGTGAGAAGGCGAAACGAATGAGCAACCTGAGTGGTAATGCGATCACTGATACATCTCAGGATTATTAGGTGACCCTGTCACTGAAGCTCTTCGAAGTAGTGGACGTATTTTTGTCCTTTGAAGGCGGATGAGCCAACACCGCTGGGCAACGGCGGATCAAAATTGAAGAAACCAAAATTCAGTTTCAACACACTACATTCTGGTCAGCGTCTGATCCATAATGGGCGGCTGAAACATAATCATCCTGGCAGTAGGTCAAATGCAAACCACGGTGGGCTGGGTTTGCCTCCCGCCATCGTTATATTAGCAATGAAAATACACAAAAAAAAATAATGAACAAACAAACCCCCCAACTGTTGACGACCTTCGCAAACGTTATAAGGAACACGATTTAAGGATATGTACCTTGAATGTGCGAACGCTATACAGGACGGGTGCCACTTTCCAACTGGCGGATGTCCTCGGAAAGTATAAAACTGACATCACAGCGATCCAGGAAATGCGATGGACAGGATATGGTTGGACAAGAAAGAAAAACTGCGATATATACTTCAGCTGCCATGAGCGAAAGCACGAATTTGGGTGCGGATTTGTAGTTGGCAAGAGACTGCGACATCTACTTTCAAGGTTCAACTCAGTGAGTGACCGCATAGCCACAATTCGCATCAAAGCGAAATATTTCAACATCTGGTCAATTTGAATGCACGCACCGACAGAGGATAAAGATGATGAGGTCAAAGAAACATTTTATGCGCGTCTGGAGGAAATATACAAACGCTGCCCTGACCACGACGAAAGGAAAGTGTCTTTCGTGCAACCATCGGTAATTACAGTCTACATGATACCACCTCCGATAATGGAATAAGTCTGATAGACTTCGCCGCTGCAAAGAACATGGTAGTTAGTAGCACACGATTCCAGCATAAGGACATACATAAGGCGACCTGGATATCTCGTGATCAGCGGACCAAGAACCAGATTGATCACTTGGTAATAGATGGCAGGCACTCATCTAGTGTAATGGATGTACGTGTGATTCGAGGTGCCAATATCGACTCGGATCATTACCTAGTGGCTGCGAAAGTTCGCACAAGACTGAGCAGGGCGAAAAACGTACGAAGCCGAACACAGGAAAAGCTGGATATTGACAAGCTACAAAAATACCGGAGATATCAATGTCCTATCGGCAGAAGCTCTCTCTCCTGCTAGAGCAGAATACCCCCCTCCCGAAGACCCAGATGCGCAGTGGAAGCACATCTCCCCATTCTTTGGAAACCGCTGCAAGGACTGAACTTGGCTATCAAAAACTGCAGAAGGATAAGCCATGGTACGACGTAGAATGTCGCATTGCAACTGATGAAAAAGACGCTGCACGTATGGCAACGAAACAGTCAGTTACAACGCGTGCTGCGAGTGAGCGGTACAAGAGGCTGAGAAGGGAGGAAAACCAATTATTTAGGCGAAAAAATGGCAGTGGGAGCAGAGAGAGAGTAAAAAAACCGAAATGTGCAGGATGAATGGTGAATCCCGAAAGGTTTTCCAGAGGGTAAGAAGATCGAATAATAATGTGCTGCCCTCCTGCAAGGACAAGTGTGGGAATCTGGTGACTGATAAGCAGTATGTGCTCAAAATGTTCAGCACTACTCCACTCATATTCTTCAACTGAAGATCAGGAGGTAATGATAGTGGAGGATAGTGTAGATTGTACACCCCCAACCAAGACGAGATTAGAACGGCGGTCGCCCGCCTTAAGAATAATAAAGGCGCTGGTGCGGATGGCCTACCCGCTGAACTTTTTAAGGCAGGTTGCGAATGGCTGCTAGCCCACATGCATCGATTTGTATGCGGTATATGGATGGGGGAGTCTATGTCCGACTATTGGAGTCTCGGTGTATTATGTCCTGTATTCAAAAAGGGTGATCCGCGTGTCTATTCCAACTATAGCGGTATCAGTCTTTTATCCATCGCGTATAAGGTCTTGTCGAGCGTATTATGTGAGAGACTAAAGCCAATTATTTAAAACCTTATCAGCGTGGTTTTAGACCAGGCGGGTTCACGACTGACCAAATATTCACGCTACGCCAATTCCTAGAAAGGACCCACTAAAAGCAAATAGATACATACCACCTTTTTGTCGCTTACAAAGCTGATTTCGATAGTCCCATACGGGGAAAACTGTACGAAGCTATGTCTGAACTTGGGACTCGGGAAAAACTGATCCGCCTCTGTAGAATGACGTTTACCAACACCAAATCAGTAGTGAAAGACCTCACTCAACCATTCTGTACCAAGCGAGGACTTATACAAGGCGACATACTTTCGTGCAATCTCTTCAACATCTTAATGGAGATAATAATGAGAAAGGCTGCAGTAAATACGAACAAGACCATTAACACGAAAAGCCATATGTTGCTGACGACATAGACATCATTGGGCGAAATTTGCGAGAGGTTACTGCAGTATTTTCAAGAATCGAAGAAGAATCAGCGAAGGTGGGTCTTGCTGTTAATGAGGGCAAGACAAAATTGATGGTGTCAACGACTAGAGAAACCTCTCGACTTGGTCCGCATTTGAACGTTGACAACCGATTTAATTTTGAAGTGGTAGATGAATTTGGCATCTTGGAACCGCCGTGAACAAGGACAACAACGGCAGCCTGGAGATACTATATAGAAGAATTGTGCTTGCATATAGATGATATTTTTGGCTCAGCAAGTTGTTAAGGAATAAAGCCCTCTCTCGACGGACAAAATTCCAGCTATACCAGACTCTCATTTTAAAATGAGGTAAAATGTGAGTTTGATATAGCTGGACTTTTGTCCGTCGAGAGAGGGCTTTGTTCCTTAACTACTTGCTGAGCCCAAAATAGCATATATTTGTCTTGACATATGGCTCCGAAACTTTTGTCATATCGCAAGCGGATGAAAAACACCTGGGAGAAAACGAGAGAAAAATTCTCAGTAAAATATATGGTCCTGTTAGAAAAAACTGCGAGTACCGACGTCGCTGGAACCAAGAGCTACATAATTTATATTTTGACGTGGACATAGCTAGGCGAATCAAATTAGTCCAATTGCGTGGGCTAGGCAATGTTGTCATAATGGATGAAGATGCGCTAGCGCGAAAAGTTTTCGATAACGTACCCGATGGACGCAGGAAAAGAGGACGACCAAGACTCCGCTGGAAAGCGCAGGCAGAAGAATCCCTCCGTATCTCTGGGTGTTACCAACTGGCGAGACAAGGCAAAGGATAGAGCCAGTTGGAAGAATATGTTGAAATTTGTTTAATTTGTTTGTTTAATTAATATGTGTAAGACGTCTGACCTCATGATGTTGTAAAATAGTCAATAAAAGTAAAAGTAACGTACAAATATTTTCGTAGATGGGTGAAATTTTACATCGATTTAACAATAATATTTTTCCAATGAACAGCCTACAAATGTTGTAGCAGATATGTGATTTTTTCTATCACATGATTTTCAATTAATATTTTGTTTGAACTTTCGAATATTTTAATTGAATTGAAAAATAATTTTTTGCTGTGTAGTTATTTTTTGTTTGAATTTCAAACTTACCTTTTTATATGGCATTCACATTGCAGCAAGATTCTCTCTGATGTGGAGATTTCGAGTAAATATACAGCTGATTGTTTGATTAAACAAAATCTCCAAATACGAGATTTCGATTGCCATGCGTTCAGGGCTTTAAACTGCAGCCTTTTTGTAATAGAAAAGTGAAATACAATTTAGGTTTTTAATTCGTTTATTTGCTTCTCGATTTGTTCGCTTGTTTTGCTTGCTTGCTTATTTTTCGTTATATAAACTAAATGCTAAAAGAAACTAATTAATTATAATAAATTGAAAATTATTAATTAAACAAATAGCTGCTACATTCCTGCTGGCTGTCTGGCTGGCTGACATACGAGTTGGTTGTTTGTTTGGTTAATCGTACACAAATAAATTATTAAATAGTTTTATATGTATGCATGTGTATATTTATCGTAACTCAATTAATAATAATAAAAAAAAGTGCTAAAGTGATTGCAAAAGATATTGTGATAATCTTAAATAATAAATTAATTGAATACAAATCATATGATAAGAATAATTGCAAATGAAAATTGCAATGGAAATAATTTAATTGTGTTCTTTATTTTAAGTTAAATTAATCAAAGATATGCGAACTATCATAATTACGTTAAAAATTTAAATAATTGTTGTTTGTTAAAAATACATAATAGGTTTGTACAAACTAAAACAAATAGTAATAATACTAATAATAGATATATTAGCAGCTAAACATTTGAGGATAATGCAAATCCTACGGTGAATTGTAATAAATAGCTGGGGATAAATCCTGCACCAGCTCTTCTGTGTTTAGTAATGTAAATTGTTTTTCTCAAATGGGAAATGAAAATTAATTTAAACACTATTAAAATTCAAAATAATTTATTGAAAAATGTGCTTAAATATATAATTGCATCTTTTGTAGATTTTTTTCGTTTTTATTAGTTGGTTTTTGTTTTTATTTTTTAGGTTAAGACCAAAATAGTAGTCCCTTTATTGTGACATTCCGCACTTGTATACTGTGCAGAAAGTTAAGAGTGTTTTTAGGCGCCCTTACACACTGGTTAAGGTTTTTTGTTTTACTATTTGATATGCTTTGTCTAAAAGCGAAATTTATTTTACGAGTTTTGGCAGTCGTTGCATCCACAACTTGATTTCAAACCGCACAATTCTTGGCGCTTTTGCATATGCAACTTTCATTAAAACCAATGGTGTTTTATGAAACAGCTGGTGGTTGGATGTTCGTTCCTATTTTGATCTTGATTCTCAATTAATTTGTAAAATAACTCAAGTGGCAAAAAGCTAACTACATAACTAAATTCTCATAATTTGTTACTAGTACTGGTGGTGTACATGCTATATAATTTGATTGTTTTGCTTAAATATTTTATCTCCGTACAATTCCAATAAATAGTTTATTAGTTGGTAAATGCAATAATTCTGATATTTTGTGTTTTCAATTCTCATAATTGGCAGACTGTGGTTTAAAGTTAGGGGGATGGATATTGTGGAAGATGAAGATTTTATAAAGCGGTCTCTAAAGCGGGCATATTTGCTATGGAAGCTGTTGATGAGGCTAGCGATGATCCACCTGGTGACATTGCGCCAGCGGTTACAGCGATAATTGATGTATTAGCGGCAGCGGAAACGGACGCGTTAGCCATCATGGAAGTTAACGTAGAAACTGTGGCTGCTACTGTTCCACTATAATTTGTAGAATCTGTTAGGGGATTCGTCGATTTTATTATGGGCTGCACTGTATTTATGGGTTGCTGTTTGCTGGCCTCCCCAGTTTTGGTGCGGCCGAAACTTGATCTCAATTCGCCGCGCATAAAATTATTCTCTTCGGTTTGTAAAAATATATTACGTTTCAAATTCAGACTTTCCGTACTATCTGTACGATTTTCTTCTTCGGAGTTTTTCGAACTATTCGAATGATCCTCTTCGCTATTAGCCTCTGGTATGGTAGTGGACATTATATCGGTGCGCTGCACAGAGTTCGAACGATTGTTCTTCATTTTGGGAGCAAATGATTTGGAAGGTGAACCGAATTGTCCTTGACGCAACATGCGACGATTGGCAAATGTTTTGGGAGAACCGCTTAAGTCTAAAAGTTTCATGGATGAATTCAATTGGCTGTTTGCTGGATTGTTAATGATATTAATGGCGTTGGAAGATGCAGCAGAGGCGTTTGTTTTCAGCGGCGACTGTGCGTTATTAGCTTTCTTTAACAACTCCACAGCCGACACTTTCTTGGGTATGGTACTGGTTTTGGCTGATTTGGCCAATAACAGTTTCTTGAAATCCATTAAGCTCGTCTTACTTTGACCTATACGATCCGCACAGGTATTCAAACGTTCCGGAGAGTTGCCATCCCAGTTTTTGAGTTTTTGCTTAGCTGGTATATTATCGGCTGGCAGTTGGGAATCGGAATTTCCGCCTATTCCGCCTCTAATAGGTGTGGATGTTAAGAATGCACTGCGGTTGCGCACAGACCCAGGCGAGGACAGATACACATTAGTGGCAATTTGATCCAACTGTTGCTGGTTTAGCAATTGTTGCTGTTGTTGTTGCTGCTGCAGTTGCTGAGCTCTAGCCAAACGTTCGGATCGCTTAAGGGGCGTGGCATATAAGTCATCACGACTCAAAGCCGCAGCTTGCATTTGCTGTTGTTGCTTTTGGGGCTTACGATTTTGTAATGTCCAATAGACCGGAGCATTGCGTTGGAATGACGGTCCGACTGATGGTTGGAGCTGCTGTTGCTGTTGCCTCAAGGTCTCATAATAGGGTTGTATCATCGAGTCCACTTCATCGGGACGTTTATATAAATGTTGATAACCTAAGAGAAAGAGAGAGAGAGAGAGCAAATAAATTTGGATTAAAAATGTGTATTAAAAACAATTATAATTACACTGATTAACATTGATTTGGGGGTAGAAGTAACAAATACTGAGTTATCATTGCAATCGGAATATGTAACACTTTGTAGAAATAAAATCTGAGAGCACCAGATTTTGATCTGAAATCAACCGTTGTTAATAAACCTTGAGTTATATGTGATTTAGTGTAATTTATAAGACATCAATTGGAATTTTAAAATCACTGGTTAAAATTCAAAAATTATTAACCGATTTTATATGTGTATTATTAGATTTTTAAATTTCAATTGATGTTTTTTAAATTTCAATTAATGTTTTCGAAATTTAAATTGATGTGTTTCAAATTTCTATTGAAATCTTTTCAATATCAATTGATGTCTTTTAAATTTTAAGAGAAGTTTTTTAAATGTTAATAAATGTATTTTCCATATCAATTACTACATTATAAATATCAATTGCTATCTTTTAAATTTCAATTGATGTTTTTATAAATTTCAATTAATGTATTTAAAATTTCAACTAGAATTTTGAAATTTCAATTGATTTTTGTTTATATTTCAATTGAAAATGGTGTAGACTAGGGGAACTATTTTGTCGATATTTCGCAAGATTCTTTTTTTATATCGCTTTTCATAAGATATCGCCCAAAAGATCAAACTCAGTAAATGTGTCGTGGTTGTAATTTTCATAGAGTAATGTCATATAGGGCTGAGATATTTCTCATCTAACATTTCGTTTCACACTCTTCGTGGTGCGGTCGGTGTGATACAGAGGTATTTTCCATAAATTGACTTACACCAGGTGGAATTACAAAAATTGTTGATTTCAATTTTTCATGTCGTTTTGATGAAAAATTGTGAAATTTAAACGCATTTTGGACTTTTTTGTTATCTTATTTTATTAGTATATTTTTTTGGTGTATTTGGTGTTTTCTTGTTGCCATTGCTGGTTTCTTGTTGGTTGGTTTGGACCATTGCCTCTATCTGGTATTATTAAAGCAATACTTTCCAACATGCAACGTCCATATGTAACACCAAACTTCGTAAATTTACTGAGTTAAATCGCGTCTTAAATGCCATTTCTCTATGATAAGGTTATTTTTAGGTAAAGGCTGGTACTAAGTTCACACAAAATAAATTGAGCGACATAATATTTTCCGCTGGAAAATTCGCCAGCAATATATCAAGACGCACAACAAATTTGTTCTCTGTTTTTAAGTTTCCTTTACACCACTTTTTATAAATTGGTTGAGTGTTGACAGCATTGATCACTTCTTCCTACAATTGGATATGGGTTACAATTTTCTGAGAAACACTAAAATGTTTCTCGATATATAGTTAATATATCGCGTGGTCAACTTAGTACTACACTGGCGGAAATTATTTCTCTGGAATTTTGCTGCATACGGGTTTTAAAATTGTTGTGCGAATTTTTGAACTTAGTACAGGCCTTATTTCTACAACTTCGTATTATTATAACATGTGAAACTACAAGAGAATTAATTTTTTTCTTTTCAATTTACCGAAGCGGTGACTCTATAATAATTATTTTACATTTGCATGATTTTTTTTAACGCCGCCAAATTTTTGTTTCGCTTAAGAGAAACATAAATTGTAAAGTATAAAAAAAATTGATATAATCGCTCTTTTTTATAAATGTATTTTCAGAGATTTTGTTTTCTTATTTCCGACATGGTGGGCGGCCGATTTCCGATTACAAATACAAAACATAATTTTTGGTTGCTTCTTCTTCACCCTAAATTGTATGTCTCAGTGTTGCCAATATTCAATATTTTTCTAAGAGAAATCTAAAAAAAAAGAAACCCTTAACCACTTGATTCAAATTAAAAATCGTTAAAATATTAGTTGACTATAAAAGTTGGTAGTGGTGTTAATATTGATTAAATTTAAATAAAAAATTATTTGAAATTTTAAACAAAAACATTTACTACAGATTTACGATATTACTTACAACAGTAACTACTATTACAGAGTAAATATACATCCATACATATTTTACACATTCAATTGTTTACATTCAATATGGAAAATGTCATACATTTTAAATACATACTATGATCTAATACAGGAAACACATTTGCCCCAGCCACATGTAGACAGGCCCAGTTGGTAGGTGAAGTAAAAAGTTAAATTTTACATACATTTATTACATTTTACATACGTGTTCATTACATATGTATGTTTACACTCGCTTTGTATACATTGTATTGAGGCCATTTGATACTTACCTGTTGAAGTCCCTCGTGTTATACGTTTCTCATTTCATTTTACCTTTTCCACATCACATACAATGGTTGCAATGATTCACAAGGATGTAAGGTAATTTTATGTCCTAAATATCTCATTTAGATGAGGTTATGTACAAACATCTGACACATTGTACATGTATATGTATGTATAATGAACAGTATATACATATATAACATTATATATTATAAATTTATATACATTTACATATGGGAGACATTATGAAGTACACACATCCATATAATTTTATAAAATTGTTGATGTTGTACATTTTATATGAATATGTCTTCCAAGTAACATGTACTCGTTAGTGTCAGTCCATTGTAGTTCATCCAGTGTAAATAACATGTACGAGTATTTTGAAAATGGAACGGAATTTAGGTGAATGACATTACTTTGGCCATTTTGGCGATGGAAAATAATGCGGACAACTGCATTATTCTAAACAGCAATTTATTCTGTCTTGGTAAGGTAAATGACACTTTGTGATCATTTCGGACAAATTGTAAATAATAATTGCATATTGTGAATGCATTTTCGTTATCATTTTGGAAAAATTGTTTAAACGTCCCCACAAAAATAAGTGCGATCTGTCAAACGAATAAAGAGTAGCTGAATAATTGCAAGATTTTTATTGCAAAACCATAAAATTAAATACATTCCATTTATAAAACTGATCGACTCAACGAATGAAGTTAAATCGTGTGAATGGTATATAAGAAGATTTTGTAAAGTTCTCTGTCAGATACTAAGGCCTAATTTTTGAGTGGGAAATCATCTTTGATCAACGATCAAACATAATTTAAACTCTGAATTCATTTGTTATATTAATAGTTGATTGCTGTTTACACAGCCAAAGTTTAGCATTTAAACTATGATCAAGTGACCATATGATTTTGACAGAAAACAAGAAGAAGAACAAACCCAAAGTTCCCTTAATTGTTAATGTGAACAATTACAATCACCATCCTAGTTGAAATTACAATAAAAACGTATCATTTAACTCGTAGTGCAGTTAGAACTTCATTTCTAATGAAATACATTTCAATTTAATTAAATATCTTGTTTTTTATCACTTCACTTTTGTTTTGCAAATGACCTCAGCTTGATGAATTGTAACGATTAGCCGATAAATGCCA
Organism: Phaonia tiefii; assembly: GCA_963931995.1. NCBI lineage: Eukaryota > Metazoa > Arthropoda > Insecta > Diptera > Muscidae > Phaonia > Phaonia tiefii. Next base: position 164,653,239 of record OZ008367.1, read on the forward strand.
ATATTCAATATTTTTCGTAGCATTTGCCACTGTTGCCATATAGGTAATAAGATTATTTGACAAAGCACTGAAAATCTCTTTTCGTATTTAAAGTAAGATCAAACATAATTCGAAATCAACTGATTACCAATTTGAATCACCAGTCAAAAATTGGGTCTAAGTTTGTTAGATCTAAATAATCACAGAGTTGTCTGACGGCAGCTCCTGTTGGAAAATAAGTGGCAGTCCCAGTCGTAGAAATACACACGGTTTTTTAAAGGTATAAAACTTCATGTTGGCAGCACTGTTTTCTGTGCCAGCTGTTTCGATAGCTTTCACGTGCTTTATGTTTGGTTTGCCATTGCAACGTAATGGATTGATGACGCCTGAACAATGCTTGTAAATTGTGCATATTTACTTTGAAAACCATGGTTCGGTTCGTGAAATACATCGCGCATTGTCCCCATTTTATGGTCAACATAAACGTCCATCAGATCAATTATTTCGTGTAAAGCCCCGATTCAATTCTTGCGAAAATTTCGTTCCCATAAGAAGCATAAGTACGTGTATAAAAAATAACAAAAATTTCGTGAACCGAAAATTTCGCTCACTTTTCATTTGCTTGGCACTTCGTAAGCAAAATCAATTACAGGGTTGTTATGCGAGAGTTATTTCGTACGAAAAAAATTGTTTAATAATTTTTTGAGGCCGAAATTGTGACACTTGCATTATTTTAACAAACTAAAGTAACACCACATGCGTTAAAAATAACATGGAGTGCGGAGAGAAAATATTCATGAAATATTTACAAGGTAAATCAGAGGTAACTCTCTGCAACAACAATTTTCGGCGAAAATGTCCCTAGAACTGAAACGGGGCGTAACGACGAACCGCTTTCTCACCACATTTAACTCGCACCCTAGGATATGTACTGTGCGTCGCTAGAGAAATAGCTAGTTTACACCGAAAAGCCACACGCTGAAAAATATCCGCGCAGTAACATATTGCAGGAAACATGTACATGTTTGCAAGCACTGTTTTCATGAATTGAAGATCTGCTGCTTTTTTGTTTCTTTGTTGTCTGTCTCGTATTTGCTTTTAGCGGGTTACAACTAAAAAAGTCAGATTTGGATTTCAAGAACATATATTATAGCCTATTAATCATTGTGTCTCAAACATATTATATTATAAGACAGATTTTTCAGCTTGCAGAGACATTTTCACATTGACCGATACCGACACCGATACAACACAAGAGCGTCTCCGATCCTGGCACAATTTTGCAAAGTACTTGCACATTATAAACGACACGACAATGTTGGTTTTATGTGTCGTTTAAAGAAATACCATCGCTAGAGTTAACAAATTGTATTTGGTGTATTTGTTTATATTTAGGGCCACTTTCTCACTTACGATAAAGTGCAGGTTAGCAAAACTTAAATATTATCAATACATACTTAAAATTTACCCGACTGATAATGTTAATAGAAGGTCTGTTGGCAACAGCTGTTTTGTTTTTATGTTGTTGTCAAACATGTCATGTCAAAAGATAAATTTTACTCGGCGACAGATAAGTTATATCCAAACTGTCTTTTTTGATTGATTTCAGCTATAATTTGAAGAAAATACACTTTGCGCAATAACAATCAGCTGATATCTTACAGTGCTGACAACTATAGTCATACATTTAATTAGAGTTGGTAGCATAAAAGTCTAACATCCTGTTAATTTATCCGGAGTATAAGTATATGAAAAACCTTAACTTAGTCGTTCCGATAAATTTATGTACCGACTAGTAAGCATACACTTTAACCGGACAATGCCCCTTAATCGGCCCTGTTCTGTAAACAGAATCCAGACAAACATAAAACGTTTCAGAATATTTGGGTTTCTGTAAAACAATTCAGAACAAAATTATCGTTTTGAATTAGAATGCATACAAGAATGCAAAAACAAGCAATTCAGAATAAAAATATCTCATGTTTTAAGAACATCAAAATTGTAGACTTTTTATTCTGAAAGAAAATGCTGATTAAAAATGATTCTGTATGCAGAACAGGGCCGATAGAAGGGTTTTGATTCCACTAATTTAATTAATGTTACAATATCATATTTGAAGTTCGCCGTGTTATTCTATTACACTTCAAATGTATAGATAACAAAATTCTCTACACTGTTCATAAAAATATAAACTTCTGCTGTCGACAATACGAGTGGAGTGTTTTCTTATCTCCGTCAGGATGCCGCCGGCAACGACAAAAAACCGACATGTCGGGAAGTGTGAAAGCAGTCCCATACAATTATGTATATGAGTTTGCGCGCCCACTCATGTCGTTATCGGCTAGTGTGAAAGCGCCCCATGTCGTCGTGAAAGACAATATTCGCCGCCGTAGTAACGATATACACCCTAAAATGCAAATTTATCGGAAATTGTACCCGCGGCGGTCAGGTACTAGAAATCATATTCAAATCAAAATGGCAGCATATTATCCTTCAAATAAAACCAATTTCATTCCAATTAAACACATTTTTTTAAGTGCCAAAGGTATTTTTATAATAAAACATTGTTTTGTTTTGATTGTTCTTTTTGCTGATATTTCACGCTACAACTTACAGAGTGGCACGGAATGTGACAACTGTTATCTTTGTTTTGATATTTGTGAAATAACCAGTTTCATAATAATCGTAGATAAGCCATGGAACTACACTTGCTTTTTTTTTTACTGATTGTACTGTTTTCAGCAGTACGCGTATTTTTTGTTGTACTTCAGTCTGCATAACACCTAAAGAAGTAAGCAAAATTACTTCTTTTTAGCCTCTGTACCACTTTTTGTACTTTTTTTTGTTATGCCAACAATAAATTAGAAAATGTTCCTTCTTATTGATAACAAAAAATTTGTTCAGTGTATAAAAAAGCAAATGAAAGATATTTGAAACGCCCTGTAACATTTAATTTATAAATTATTATAGCCTTTTCACACTAATGGCCTTTTCACACTAGGCCACATCTAACATCTTCAATCAATTTGCAAAGATGTTAACATTTCCCCATACAAATTAGACACTTTGTGAGCTCAACATCTTTCAACATCTTTGAAAAATGTTCCTATCTCAATACGGTTCACCCCACATCATTCGATAATTTTGAGTCCATCACTAGAAAAAATTTCCAGAAAAACTGACAGAAATTTAAACAACAAGACAAAAGATGTATTTATATTAGGTGGTAGCGCTAGAACAGCTGACATACATAAATGTTTTCAAATCGTTGCTTCAACTGACTTAAATTCATATGTATTTCTTTTTTGTTGTACTTGTATTGCAATTATTACCCAATTTTTCTTGGCAGTGGTATGACACCAAACAAATATAAAACAGCTATACAGTTCGTGGGACAATGGACATTTTGAATGATGCGTTTTCGGGTCGCCTAATGTCTCGTTTTGTCGATTTGCACGGCTCTAGGATTCGTTCTTTGCAGGATTTTTTTGTAGTCACGGGTCTACGTGAACAAGTCACAGATTCCGGAAACTCTCAAAGAGAACATTCAATAGAAGGTGATAACTTACCGCCCGAAGTTCTCGCCAGAATGGTGAAAAACCTAAAAAGTTTACGAGATATCACCTATTGAACTTTTTTAAAATGGTATTTAATTTTTTTTTATTGCTACGAAGAAAATTGTTGAAATTTTTTCGAGTTAACTAACATTTGAATCAACTGCAACAAACTACAATATGTCAAAGTAACATTAGAATGTCAACAAACACAATGTGGTGTGTATAGAAGCTTGATTGTTATAACGGTTAAGTGAAGTGTTATGTTATATTGTCGCTGTAAGGTGAAAGCTACCATACACGATCTCACCACGAATGGTTGATGAAATCGCTAACAATTTTCTGGACTAATCGAGAAAAAATGTCGCTATTGCGAGAAGGGGGAGAGTGCAAAGTTTGTATTCCACAGGGTCAGGAAAAGTTCCTGCCAAGACCGTAGTGCGTGGGGAAGAGCTCGAGGTGCCCTGCTGCTTACTAAACACTACGGATATATACTGGTAAATGGATAAAAATACCTCCCTAGTACAGGGTGTGGCCGTCGGTGGTACAATGGTTAATGTGAACGCCTCTTGTACATTAGATCCTGGGTTCGATACCTGCTCTGATCACCTTAAATTTCTTTCGATGGCGGTCACCTCGCATAGTGACGACACTATCGAGTATTTAGCCATGTACAAGCTTCTCAAAATACCGTTCGGAACTGGTGTAAAATTGTAGGTCCTAATCAGTGAGTATAAAACTAGAAAGCGCACAGCTCACTGGTTGTGAGAAGCTCTCCCAATTCCATAATGTGATGGAATGGGAAACCATTTATTTTATTTATTTTACCTGCCCAGAGGTTGTTGGCGTCCTCAGCACTAGGATCAGATGCTGTGGTCTAATGAATTACTCGTCTTAAATCTGAGTAATTATAGAAACGTCAATAAGTTGACGCCCTATGTTCTTCCTGAATCTTTTATATCAACTTTGTATTGTAATATTGTTTAATATTGTTATATTCTGTTTAAATAAATAAAGGATATATATACATATATATATACATATATAGCGAAAGGGATCGCGAAAATGTCTGAATCAGAAATGGTGGATTTCAGGAGTTCAATTTAAGCAAACGATAAAAATTTTTTTATTTTTAAAGTTCTGATATCTTCAATATGAAAATCTATAGTTGTCACATTTTTATATATGGGCATTTCCGCAGAAAGGTTGACCTTTTGTCACATCACGTCACACTCGTTAATTGCTTATATTTTAAGACCAGTTAGTTAGATTGTTTTTTCATCTGTTATTAAATATAGAGCTTCTTACATTCTGTATTTAGTAAGAGAATAGAAAACAATCGAACTTCATGGTCCTAAAATATAAACAATTTACGATGGTGACGTGAAGCGACATAGGTGGCACTTTCTGCGGAAATGCCCATATGTTGTTCTGTCTGTTTGTGTTTATTGATATATGATTTTTAAACATCTGTTCTTTCCGAATGATTCAATATGAATTATTGTTGATCTTTGACCAGTGATATATTTAATGAAGATAATTTTGATGTTATCATCATTGATTACAATGCCCGAGACCCAAATACCCGTATGAAGTATTTACATATATACAATGTAAGATATAGGAGCCAATGATGGTGTGTGATTTTGTGGATGAAATGTGGAGAAGGACTGTGTGCAATAATGTCTATAAATCCCCGAATGAGCGAGTTCCAAACCGGTTCCAATTCAATTTGTTTTTGTATAAAATATGAGTTTGTGTTGATGATTAAAAACGCCCACAAATATGTATTTAAATTTTATTCAACAAAATGATTTTGTGCTGATATGCAGCGATTAAATAAATGATAATATTAATTAAGTATTTAATCGTTAACATTATGAACTAACGGGACAAACAAATAAAGTGTAATAAAGATTAAATAAGTGTGGATGTGGGTGGGGTGGGGTGGAGTGGAGTGTTGCGGTGTGTTTGGTGGAATGTGTAGTTACACATTATACTTATAAACTAAGAATTACATAAAAACAAATGACAATTGATTAAAAATTTAATTAAAAAATAGAACAAAAGACATTCCTGCAATTTCAACAAATGTGGAACATAACAAAATGAGGAAAACAATAAAATAAAAAAGTAAAGTATTTTGTTTGCGTGAGGACGAAAAAAAGAAGCAGACACTAACGCGTTATTAGTTTCCAAACAAAAGCATAATGTTAGGCGCTTAACAAAGATGTGAATAAAAGTGATTGTGTGTATGAGAGAGAGAGATAGAGACCAAGAGCGCGCCCGAGTGAGAGAGAGAACGTGCAAAAAACCACTACTACCACAACTACTACTACTTGCACATTCACACAATGAAATGAAGTAATAATAGAAGCTTTTTGCACTTTTCCAAAGTTAATATAATACGTAAACAATCAATTAATCATTCATACATCAATGCAATTAAATTATGATACTACAATGAAAATTTAAAATTAACATTTAAAAAGTAGTTAGTGCTTGCTTCTTTTTTGTACATTAATTTTAAAATCAAGGAATCTTATAGAAAATCATAAAATTTACTTAAAACAAAAACAAAAAAAAAGGAAAATTTTCTGGTGCAAAAAACTTTACAAGTGTTGTCAACTTTCCTGTCGTATTATTATTCATTTTATGTGTGTGTGTGTGTGAAAATTGTAAATTTAGAAACTGTATTTTTTCTCTTGTTAATTGTTATAATTAATATTTGTTCTTTATAATAACGTAATTATACATAAAATAAGAGCTTAACCTAAAAGTTATTTTTGAAGATTTTATTGTATTATTTTTTATTTAAAAATTATTTAAAAATAAAACATTTTGTTGTTAATAACAAATAAACAATAAATGCAAACAGTTAATATTAGTTACAAAGGATTTTTTTTAATTTGGAAAATTATGATGAAACACATAAATCACCAAAAGTATCATAACATCTAGTATAAGTTATGGTGGGTCCTAAGCTATTAGAAATTGAAACAAAATCTATTCTTCAAATGTCTGAAATCTGTTTCCATTAGTCTTCGCTATATAAGCTTTGGCTATAAGCGCTTATACACATGTATCGAAAACGAAGATAATGAATGTACCCCCTTTCATTAACACTTCTAAATTATAAACATAAATATTATTTTTATAGTATTTTATATAAAGAGCTAAACTTGTTTGAACGACTCTAAACTTTTTGAATACATTTTTCTTCTTAATTCGTTTTAGAGGAAAAACATATTTTTTTCGCTGCGAAATTTGCCAGCTTACAACAGTTTAACAACTATACATTTCATAACCTTTTGTTATACACAAAAAGTCGAAGAAGAGTTGGTTGACTTCTTCTGCCTAAAATTTGATTGGCCGTTACATTTAACAAAAAGTTTGACATATGGTGCTGATATGTTTCGTGACCAAAATTAATGCTACAATGTTGGATTATTTTTCTCGATATTTTTTTTGTTGAAATTTTTATAAAAGTTCGCGCAAAATATTGAACTTCATACAGGTATTTACGTCGACTACTAAGATCGTTCGCGTGAAAAATATTGAGCAACATCAATTGGTTTCGCTGTGAAATGGATCAGCATTATTTCAGTTACAACGACTATATTTTCCTTCATATTTTTCACTAAAAATCTTTTTTTCTCCGAAATTGAGCGTCACTTGACAACATTGATCGCTTCTTCCTACAATTTGCTGGATCGCTGCATTTTTCTTAGTAAAGCTGGGTACTAAGTTCTTTCACATGAACAATGTTGAGCACCATCAATTTGTTACCCTGCGAAATAGGCCTGCAACATATCGGTGTTGACGACTATATTTTTCTCTGCTTATAATTTTTTTTTATACTAAACGCTAAACGTATCGTCTTTCTTAAATGCAATGATAGTTGACAACATTGATAATTGCTTCCTTTAATTTGATTGGTCGGCACTTGCTTCATATAAACATTAAAATGTTGCTCGATACATGTTGCTGATATTTCACGTCAACAACTTAGTATTGCCCTGACGGAATTTTTTCGTCGAGGTATTTTTTTTTTGTATGGAGTTTTGCAAAATTTTAAGAGAAATTTTGATGTTAGTACGGCCTTTAATATTAAAATTTTGTTGATATTTCACGTGAACGACTTTATACTACACATGCGGAAATATTTCGTCGATATTTCGCAATCAGTTTTTGTATGCTTTCTTCACTCAAGCAAGGTCGACAAATTTGTAGTAAAGAGACTTAATAAGTGTTTTTTTTTTTTGGCAAGATTGGCCAAATTTTCACTTATTATGTATTAACAGCTACGTTATTAAACATTTTCCCTGAAGTTTTTACTTCTTAAAGGCTGGCACATAAGTCGTTAAAATTAAAAATATTAAACAACCTTTAGTTTTTTCTTGTAAACTTGCTGTGGAACACGTCAGTGTTGACAACTATAAATTTTCCGAAATCTCTACGATTTTTAACACTAAAATTGATAAATGGAATAAGAGTTGACAAAATTGAACTCTCCTTCTCACGATTTTATTGATCGTTGGTACATTTTTTTTTCTTAGAAAATTTAAAAATTTGCTCGATACATGTTGCTGAATTTTCGCGTGAACTTAGTACTAAATAGACAAAATTTTTAGTCTATATTTTGCAGGATGTTTTTTTTTATAAAATTCTCATGCTAAATATTAAGCATATTGTAGGCTTTAGCGGCTGGTACTAAGTTCATTTGCATGAAAAATATTGAGAAACAACACCTTTTGTTGCTGTGAAATTGGCCGGCAACATTTAAGTGTTGACAACAAAATATGTTTGAATCTTTAAGTTTAGTTTTAAGGCTGGTACTAAGTTCATTCGCACGAAAACCAATAAGCAATACCAATTTGTTTCCTGTTAATTGAGCTAGCAACATGCTAGTATTTTCGACTTTACTTTTCTTCATTTTAAGTTTTGGTTTTACACTAAAAATAGATATACATACATATATTTCTTGAGAAATTTAAAGAAAGTTGCCAATATTGGCCACTCTGTCCTACAATTTGATTGGAATTTAAATTTTTCTTAAGTAAATAAAGGTTTTCCAATAGCATCCCATAAAGGGACAGGGGAGAGCTTCCCACAAACAGTGAACTATGCGCTTTCTAGTTTTGTACTAACAGCCTGTTTTTCTATCTCGAACGAAAGGTTTCGTTCGTGTTCTAGACGAAATAAAGTTGATTTATATTGCACAATCTTGTCGTTTCGAGTTGAATGGAAACGTAAACAGTTTCAAAACTTTTCAGTACAAATTTTGGGTTCTCTATTTCGAATGTGTTTGTCAGCTTGGAACAAACATGAAGTCAGGCGAACGAAAATTTCGACTTAGAGAAAACCAATTTGATGCGAATGTGGTTGACTGACTTTCGTTCGCTTTGCTTTTCATTCAAGATGGAGAAACAGACTGTAATTAATTGGAACCAACAGGTTGATACCGTTTCCTAACTTGAGAAAACTTTTTTTTAAATTTTGAGAAATTTTTTTATGGCTATTAATTACTTGATAGTGTCACCTTCAATAATCGAGGTGATCATCGTCGAAATAAATGAAAGATGGTCAGAGCGGGGATTGAACCCAAGTTCTCATGTACAAGAGTCGCGCACACTAAACATTATAATTATTACTACTGACATTTTTCGTATAAACATGAAAAGGTTTCTAGCTACAAGTTGCTGATATTTAGTGCAACACTGATGAAAATATTTTTCCGATATGTTGCAGGCATTTTCCTTATATTTTTGAATGGAAGTTTCTACAATTTCGACCGGAATGTTGAATTTAGTACGGGTCTTTATTCTAAAAATAAATTCTTTGTAGATAAATTGAGGAATAGTAAAATATATTTTCTTTTATCGATTCGATTGATCATTTAATTTTTCTTCGAAACAATAACATTTTACCCAAACATGTTGCTAATATTTCTTGCAAACAACTTCGTACAAAACAGGCGAAAATATGTTCTAGATGTTCCCCAGGCATATTTTTGAAGGAGTTTTATAAAACTAAATATTTAAATATTGAACTTGGAATGTAATTTTTCTCAAAATTAAATATTTTTACGAGAAATTGAGAAAGGTATATCTCTCTCTATCTTTTTTGATCGATTTGATTTGGCATTATTATTGTTGTCACATATTAAAATGTTGCTGAATTCTAAGTCGCTGATACTTCGTGTGAACTTCGTACTGTACTGGTGCAAACATTTTGTTGATATTTCCCGGACTGTTTTTTGTATGGAAACCTTAAGGGTGGATGATGTTACCTTAATGTTGCACAAAATATCAGTTTAAAATGAAGCCGTCATTTTTGTTGCGTTTTTTTTTATATCAGTTTTATGTGCATTAAAATGTTTCGAAAAAAACATTATTAAAGAAAATATTTTAATTTGCTGAGAATTAATAATTTTAAATTTTATTACAATTACTAACTAATACGTGCGTGGCCGTCGGTGGTGCAATGGTTAGTGTGCGCGGCTCTTGTACATGAGATACTGGGTTCGAACCCGGCTCTGACCACCTTCAAATTTTCTTTCGGCGGCGGTCACCTCGCATAGTGACGGCGACACTATCGAGTATCTAGCCATGAAAAAGCTTCTCAAATTACCGTTCGGAATCGGTGTAAAACTGTAGGTCCCAATCAGTGAGTGAAAACTGGAAAGCGCACAGCTCAGTGATTGTGAGAAGTTCTCCCCAGTCCCTTCATGAGATGTAATGGGAAACCATATATATATGTATATAACTAATGCAGTAGTTGATTTATATGAGACACAAAATGTTGCAAACTTTCTTATATTTTGCGAAAATAAAGGCCCGTACTAATATTATCATTTCACGGGAAGTTTTACAAATCTCTACAAAAAAAAATGCCTACGAAGTTTCTATGAAATATTTATTTAAGTTGTACACGCGAAATATCAGCAACATGTATCGAGCAATATGTTAATATTTCTAAGATAAATTTAACGACCAATAAAATATAAGGAAGAAATTATTAATACTGTCAATTCTCATTCAATTTATAAAAAAGTGATTTGTAGTGTAAAAAAAAAAAATTAAAAACACAGGAAAATATGTTGTAATCAACACTTATATGTTGCAGACTCATTTCGCAAGGAAATAAATGGATGTTGCTCACGCGAACGATCTTAGTACTTGGATTAACAGAAAATGCGGTCAAGTTTAAGATCAAGGCTGGTACTAATTTTGTTCTCACGAAATAAATTGAGCAACATCAATTATTCTTGGTGCAAAATGGTTTATCGGTCAAATTTTTTTTTACAAAATATCAAATTTTTTTTTTAAAATAAAATTCGAGTAGACAGTATTAATGATTTCTTGCTACAACTTGAAACATTCAAATGTTGTTTCAAACATTCAAATGATGCTTGCTACATAATATGTAGCATGTATTTACTGACATATATTTTACTGATTTTTCTTGCGAACAACCTAGTACTACATGGGCCGATAAAAAACGGGGATATTTCCCGTTCCATTTTTTTTAATGGAGTTTTGTAAAATTTCACGCGATATATTGAACTTAATACCGATCTTTAATAAGCAACTTGCCACAACGATGAATGGTAATTTATGAGATCCTTTGAATACTGGACGTAACCATTTTCACCTGCTCATCCGTTTAGTAGTGACATGTACTCCAAATGCCATTTATTGATTATTTGCATTTGAATCTACTTAGTTGGCTCGTATTATTGCATGGCCTGTGTCCAGTCGCCCATAAGTGATTCTTTGTCATTTTACGATGGCACGTTGGCATTTAATGTTGTTTCCTACTACACTTAGTTATTGCAATTTCTTTGTTTAGAAATTGTTTGCCATTAAAAAGTCATTATAAACTCAAGGCATCTGCCATTTTCAAAGTCATTCTTCAACTAACACACAGCCATAAGAGATTTTATTTTATTTTGCCTGTCCATTTAACCATAAAAGACCCATTTAGCTGACAACAAAATGCTTTTTAACAGAATCCCATAAAACAAACAATATAAATAGAAATTATATACATTTGTATATTTTTGTGTAGACTCGTACTATCGGGATGAGAGCTTTATTAAATAGTCATTTGGTATTTGTGTTAATCTACGTATCCATAGTGTAGATTTGAAAGTCCATTGAAAAACGATTTGTATGCCTAGGCACTTGTTGTTAAGTCCTTGAATAGTGAATAGTGAGTGGTGAATGATGATGGGTTTGACGTTTGACAATCACATTGAGGGACGTACAAATTTGTTTTTCACATCATACACTTGACAGTTTGAAGGGTTTCCCAATCGTATAGAGAACAGAAGATGATCGATCACCCTCTTCCTTTGTTGTCATACTCATACATAGATTCTCCAACTCGCTCTTTTTTTTTGACTGAAGGGAATCGAACATCAGAAAGTTGAAAGTTTTCAAGTCAGAGGAGGAGAATTCTGTCGCTGTGAGTTGATAAACAAAGCTCAAATTGTTACTGTGAATGTGTAAAATATACAAATATATGGACATGGTGAATGTAAAACATTCAAAATTGAAACTTTTGTTCGATATTCGCACAATTTGTTGTAATTTAACAGCTGATAGAAGTTCGTTTCCTCTCTGGAGAGGCACAAAGTGCAACGTCAGATGAGATGGATAACAAATCTATAGTAGTTTAATCTGTGGCTAAATCAACCACAAACTCAAAACAACATGATTATTATTAAACATTTCAGTTTGAGTGAGCATTGATCAAAATACTATAGATTCACCAAGTCGCTCTTTGTTGAAAGGAATCGAACACCTGGAAGGTGCAAGTTATGAAGTCAAGAGAAGAATTCTGTCCCTGAGGTTTGATAACCAAAGCTGAAAATGTTATTGTGAATGTGCAAAATATGTAAATGCATATATGGACATCGTGAACGCACAATATCAAACATGGAGAATTTTGTCGACGTTCGCACAATTTGTTGCAATTAAACAAAAACAGCAAAACAGCTGAGAGAAGTTCGATTTCCCTCGGAAGATGCACAAAATGGAACGTCAGATCAGACCACAGTTGAGTGAATACAAGGTTACGCAAAGAAGTGTGCAACTTATTGCCTCTCTCTGCGCATGACGTCACAAGTTCAGTTTTGTGTATGAGAACATTGCTTGCAGTATGAAAATATACGATTTAAGAAAGAAAATTCGTTATTTATGTGTTAATTTATGGTTTTATTAAGTTTTTTTTGAGATTTGATGGCTGTTGGTTATACATAGTTGATTTAATTTTCTTATAGTAAAATACATTCTTGTTCTAAAATCCCTGATCTATAGTATTTGAATCTATGTGAATTGAGAACTATATATAATATTACACAACAGCGGAAATTCTTTAGCTCAATAAAGAGAGGGAACTCATAAGTCTCCCGGCAATAAATATTGAAAATTTGGCAGCAGTTGGAATTTTTAGAAGCTCTTCACTGCTTCCTGCTTCTTATATGCAATAAAGTAAGGCAGAATATATGTATATATAATAATGGTAATCTGATCTGGTATGGTGATCTGAAGCGCTTCTGAGAATTAGTAAAAAGTATACACAAAATAACTACAACTGTACCAAGACAGTTCAAACGAAACAAATATGAAACACGATCACGATGCTGGAGTGATAGAATTCCGTTAATATCAAGATAGTAAACAAAATTAAATTTTTTCCTCTTCTTATAGACTGATTTATGAGCGTAAAATAACATCATTTATTCTGCAGTCTATATAGTGCTTCTTGAAAGCAATGAATATATTGTTTTTAGGTGACACTATCGACTGCTTCTAAGTAGGAACTTTGTTCAACAAAAATTCGCTTCTGTAAGCACATTGACAAGTGCTTCCGAAGAGATTCCTGCTGCATTACTGCTTTTTGGCATGCACAATTTTTTGCTGGGCTGGGGACTTTCAAATACAACTTCAAACATGTTTGAAGAGAAGAAGGAAGTAGACTACAACGACGAGACATTTCGCACAGAATTATATGAAAGTATAAAGGCTCCTTTAAGGGCTGTACAATAATACAATCAATATTTCACGCGAAGTTGTTTAAACGACAATTATAAAATGAAATCCATAGGAAATACCTGCCAAAAATTTCCGCCAGTGTGGTACGTAGTTCATTAGGGTGGGTCAATTTGTATGGAACCAAAAAACTTGACAAAGAGTATAACCGAAACGTAATCTACGGAAAATTCTAAGAAAATTTTCCCAAGAAACCATGGTTCTAAAATCAAAATCGAGCCCGCGATTTTTTACTTGAAATTTTTTATATTAGCGTAAAAAATCGATCCAAATCCATACTTTTGAAACTTGATACTTACTCTTCGATTTCGATGAAATTTCTCACATATATTTTGCTCGTTGCTGCAATTACAATGACGTTTATTTTAGGTCGAAACTGCCCTCGGTTCATGTTTTATAGCTGTGTAAAGTTGGTCAGCAGCATTTGTGTGAAGAGATGATATGTGTTAATGTTAGAATAATTTTTGAATGTGATATCAGATTGTAACGATCAAGGTATCATCTGATAGGTTATAATCTTCTCTTTAGTAATGAAAAATACAAATGGCAGATCTGATATCGCATTCAAAAGTTATTCTAACATTAACACAGGTAGCTCTTCACAAAAATGAACCGTGGGGAGTTTCGACCTAAAATATACGTCATTGAAACGGCAGCAATGAGTACAATATATGTGTTTGAAATATCATCGAAATCAAAGAGTATCAAGTTTCAAAAGTATGGCTTTTGTGTCGATTTTTTACGCTAATATACAAATTTTCAAGTGAAAAATCCCGGGCTCGATTTTGATTTTAGAACCATGGTTTCTTGGGAAAATTTTCTTAGAATTTGCCGTAGATTACGTTTCTGCTATACTCTTGGTCGGCAAACAAATTGACCCAGCCTATTGTTCATGCGACATATCAGCAACATATGAGCCACTTAGATGCCAATTGATACAACTTCACACTTTAACAATTTTGAAATTTCAATTCAAAAAATTTCACAGTTCAGTTAAAAATAACTCAAATAAGTGTTTCGGTCGTTTGTCGCAACAATATTTATTTTGTCAGAAAAATATTTCCTTTAGTACTGAGTAGGTAATTTAAAACCTAAACACGATTTATTTCAAAACCGTCTTGCGGGTTTTCTGAATATGATTGCCCCGCTTAACCGTTTATTTCCCCACATTTTGAATACTAATATTTCCATAGATCTAAGTTTATTTGGACGAATATTGCGGGCTGTCTGAATTTCTATGATATTTGAGTTTCGCTCATCGTATATTTGGCATGTCCAACAGATTATACTTACAAAAATCGTCTCTTAAATCTCTCACAACTTTTTATGAATAAGGCTGTAAGTCCATAGCCTGTTTTTTGTGTATAATCTGTTGGACATGCCGAATATACGACGAGCGAAATTGTAATCGTATTTTCTTTTACCGTGACTTTTTTTATTAAAAGAAATGTGTAAATGTTCTTATGAAATTTAACAAATACGCGTATAAAATATAACGAAAATTTCGAAAACCGCAAATGCCGCAAGTATTCATTTAGTATGAACATTTCGTTACCATAAGAAGTACATGGATAAAAAATAACGAAAAAAACGATCCATCATAATGCAGTTCGTTGATTTTTGCGTATTAAGCCCGATATTCAGTTTTTATGCAATTTTCGATGCCATAAGAAGTACATGGATAAAAAATAACGAAAATTTCATGAAACGAAAATTTCGCTCACTTTTCATTTGCTTGGCACTCACTCAGCTCTTTGTGGAAATTTCGTAGCAAAATCAAGAACAGGGTTGGTACACCAAAGTTAGTTCGCACGAAAACAATTATTTGTTAATTGTTTGGAACCGGAAGTTTGACATCTCGATAATTTTAACAAACAAAATGTACACCACATGCGTTAAAAATATAATGGAGTGCATAGAAGAATTATAAATTGCATATTTAGAAGTTAAATCAGAGATAGATAGTAACGCTCCGCAACAAAATTTTCTGTTTAGAGATAAATGACAAATTTTCTTACGAAAATTTTGCAAGAACTGAATACGGGGCTTCAGTTCTTAAGAAATTTTCGTTACCATAAGAAGTACACGTGTAAAAAATTACGAAAATTTTGCTCACTTTCCATTTGCTTGGTACTTAGCTCTCTGGCCCAAATCAAGTACAGGGTTGTTACGCCAAAGTTATATCGTACGAAAAACAATTGTTTGCTAATTGTTTGGAACCGGAATTTTGACATTTCGATAATTTTAACAACCAAAAAGTACACCACATGCGTTAAAAATATAACGGAGTGCGTAGAAGAATTATAACATATTTAGAAGTTCAATCAGAGATATGTGGTAACTCTCCGCCAGAAAATTTTCTGTTTAAAGATAAATGACAAAATGTATCTCTCGCAAGAACTGAATACGGGATTTCGGTTCTTAAGAAATTTTCATACGCGTATAAAAAGTAACGAAAATTTCGATATCCGACAATTTTGCTCACTTTTCTTTTGTTTGGTACAATCTAAAGTCGCTTGCAGATATAAATACATATGTATATATATGAGACCGACTCACATTTTAAGGTGGGGAAACAAGTGATTTTTGTCCACCCCTTAAAATGTACCTTGGTTTGTTTTCTGATGATTCCCAAAACATTTTCTGCCTTATTCATAAAAAGACATTAATGTAGTTCTAAAGCATTCATCAGTTATTGAAAGCTTTAAGATTTGGCGAAGGTTTTATTATAATCGTATTCATAATGAGTATTTTAACCAGGGAACAGATAATAGACTGACAACCCTGTTTTATGTATTCTCACAGTGCTTGTGATGTAAAAACAAGATGAACAATAACGGATAGACCGAATAAAATTTTTTTCTTTAAATGCGTTAGTGCATTTACGCAAAATTTTAAACATTAATGGAAATAACTATTCAATAAAAATATCAATTAATATTTGCTATATTCATAAATTTGGAAGAAGTGTCAAAAAATCAAATTGAATTGGATTTCAGTTTTGGGTAGTCGAATACAAAACCGGATAATAGGTTGTAGTTTCAATGTTTTGATTTTATACACATCACTATGTAAACAAAAGTTAATTTTGGTTAAAAATTATTAAAATTGGTACGAAACTATTTTGTTGCTTAAGCCCCGTATTCAGTTCCTGAGAAATTTTCGTAAGGAATTTTGTCATTTATCTCTAAACGCAAAATTTTGTTGCGAAGAGTTACCACCTATCTTTGATTTACATTGCAATTATTTCATTTATAATACCTTTACGTACTACATTTTATTTTTAGCGCATGCGGTGTGGTGTGACTTTTGGTTTGTTAAAACCATTGAATTGTAAAAATTCCGGTCTCAAACAATTACCACACAATTGTTTTCGTACGAAATAACTTGGCGTAACAACCCTGTAATTGAGTTAGGCCAGAGAGCTTTTTCGTTTTTTTTCGGTTATTTTTTATACACGTACTTCTTATGGCAACGAAAATTTCATAAAAACTGAATACTGGGCTTTAGCAGGATAATGTAACACTATAAACGCGTGAAATGTAAAAAAATATTTTTTTGTGTATTAATGCGGATAAAATAGCCTTAAAGAAGGGTTAAACGTTCAACAAAAATGGCGACGTTAGAGAACTCTTAACAGAGGAATTTTTCGATTATGAATACAATTTTTGGGCTTTACCTTCTTAAACCTTTAACAAACCCATGACAATTTTTTATGAATAATGTCGTTTGTGTCTAGCAATAAGATCCCGTGAGCTGGACCGTTTTTAATTTTTTTTTTTTAATTTTCAAGGAAATTGGTACTTTAGCTAAAGACAATGGGGCAAAATCATAGTCAAAATAAAGTCGACTTTAACTAAGTTAAAGTGCAGTTTAAAGTTAGCTGTATGTTAACACAATAATAGTAGTGCTAAAGTTGACTTTATCTCTTAAAGTCTATTTTAAATTTAATAATGAGAAAAACTTTTATTAAATCAGTTAGCAAGAGGTTCAAAAGTAAACAAACGACATTTCGGGGGTTTTCGAATGTGTTGAAGGAAGTTCTTTGGTGTTGAAATGTTGGTGTTGATATTGTAAGAGATTTTAAAATGTTTAATGATGTGGATTTATTGGAGAAATAAAAGAAATGTGTTAAAAATCATATTCAATAATTTTTAAACGTTATTTCGTTATTATTATTTCTTTTCGTTTTCCTATATTACAAGTAAACAACAACAAAATCCAAAGAAAATGTAAAAAACATATGTTTTTCTTCTAGAGATGTGTAAAACGACAAAAAAAGAGATGTTTTATCGATATTTTGCAAGAAGAGGTGCTACGTTGTTTTGACTTCTACTCCTAAAGTTGATACTAGTTATAATATTGGTACATGGTACATAATTACTGCAATCTTACATTTAAATCAGAAAAATCTCCGTATTAAAATTTAAAAAATCCTTTTTTTGCATAATATCCCCGAAAATGGGAGGTGTCATGACATTCTTTAACACATTTTATATACCGGCGGACGAGCCTTAATAAAACCTTTCATGATGTGATGAATATGAGTCGTATTCATTTTCTTTATCTAAAAACTTCCTTGAAAAACTAAAAAAATGCCTTCTAAAAATTGTCCTACTCATGAAATCTTTGTGCTAGACAGGAAATATTTTGGGAATCATCCTAACACAAACCAAGGTACATTTTGAGGGGTGGACAAAAGGAACCTTTATTGTGTGAGTCGGTCTAATGTATATATACTGTATGA
The DNA here is from genome assembly GCA_963931995.1 of Phaonia tiefii. Taxonomy (NCBI): domain Eukaryota; kingdom Metazoa; phylum Arthropoda; class Insecta; order Diptera; family Muscidae; genus Phaonia; species Phaonia tiefii. Next base: position 164,671,580 of record OZ008367.1, read on the forward strand.
CCACTCTTGGCAATACTCTCTTTAAACTTAATTTTTAAGTGGACAAAAAGTGATAAGTAGGAACAGCCGAGAATATTGTCATCATCGTCATTTCGGGCATAGAGTATAATGATAATCATGACGTTCTGATAGTTGTCACTGTCAGCATATTTATCCCTCTCAAATGTCTATAAAAGTCCCATCACAAAACATAACATTCGATTACAATGTTCGTTCGTGTGATTGCAGAAAGTGTCTAGTATTATTAGGTACTGCTCCTTCTCCTCCAACTCATTCCAAAATCAACAACCAGACAATATGACAACACAAGTGTAATGTGTCTGAACAATGGATATCCCCTTCACTCGCAAGCGAATATCTATTTGTTGTTGGCTGATACTCGTAATGCGGATAAAATCTATTGTCAACCTACCCAGAGTATTGGCTCCTTTGGGATACATACCCGTATATGCAATACTACCTACATATGAGTGTCAGAGTAACAAAAAATATTTCCGTATGCACATATGTTTTGTGCTTGTTAAGATCTCAGGGGTTTGGGCACAAAGGTCAAGTTTAAAAAAGATATCAAACATATTTTGTCTGCATAAATTAGCAAACCTACATGATTATCTTTGAAATCATATGGAAGGAACGAGGTTGAGGGACATTTGGTTAAGTAGGTCTGTCTCTATTCATATGATAAGTGAGTGAATGCACTTGAATGGATGTGATTCAAATTTTCTGTTGAAGTGTCAATTGCACAAACGACTTGGGACTGCAATAGATTGGGGGTTGTTTTAATCAAAATTTGACATTGGGGGAATTTCGAGATTGGTTAGGGTATACCACCAATTGTTTGAATATGTAATATATGAACAGTATTATGACACGCATATTCTTACAATGTTAGGTGAGGATAAAAATTCATAAACTACACAAGAAAATCTCTATGAGGAGTCAAAACAGATAATTGATTGATTAATACCACGTCACACTAGTTTCCTTTTGGGATTTGGGGTATATCGTGATTCGTTAAACCTAGAGCTACAGATCATCTCTTCCTACATTGAGTGTCTTTGTAAAATATTTGTAGAGATGCACACATCAACCTATTCAGCTCTTATGGAAATTTTCGTTCCCATAAGAAGTACGAGTACAAAAAATAACAAAATTTTCGTGAACCGAAAATTTTCATTCCATTTTTCATTAAAGAACATTAAATACAGGGTTGTTATGCCAAAGTTATATCAAAACAATTGTTTGATAAAGCCCTCGTATTCAGTTCTTGCGACATTTTCGTAACAAATTTTGTAATGTATCTCCAAACGAAAAATGTTGTTCCAAACAATTGTTTTCGTAACAAATATCATTGGCATAACAACTCTGTAACTGATTTTGCCTACGAGATTTTCGCAGAGCTGAGTACCAAGCAAATGAAAACAGAGCGAAATTTTCGGTTCATGCAATGTTCGTTTCTTTCATACAAGTACTTTTATAGCAACGAAAGTTTAATAAAAACTGAGTACTGGGCTTAATTGTTTGGTACCGAAATTTTGATATTTCGGGTATTTTAACGAACAAAAGTACCACCACATGCATAAAAGAAAAAATGGAGTACGAAGAAGAATTATTCCTGAAATAATTGCAACAGTAATGTCCGTGTGCAGAGAAAAGACAACATTGCTTACGAAAGTACGAAGAAGAATTATTCCTGAAATAATTGCAACAGTAATGTCCGTGTGGAGAGAAAAGACAACATTGCTTACGAAAATTTCGCAAGAACTAAATACGGGGCTTAACTAGAATGTTTTTGTAGGGTTGGCCACCCGATGGTCGCGTGTTGATTCATAGCAGTTTCCCATTACTAATGTCTAACAAAATATACGAACATGTCTGTCTTAGGCAAGTGCAACCCTGACAGTTGCAATTGTTGTTTAGTAAAATGAAAGTCAGCATGTATTTATTCGTTTCGTAGCAATTCGTTAAACATAGTTTAGTAGAAGTCGACAATCGTAAGCCATATGAAAGTCGGTGGCAACATTTTCATTATAAATTTGTGGGTTAATTAGCAGTGAAAAGCCAGTGTTGGACATATTCAAGAAGAAAAAGTCCGTAAGCCCGGCCTGCATCGCAAAAGGCTTCACTTTATTAAGCCGGTACAATATAAAATTTTGAAACTTTACTTCCGATAACTCCATAACTATAATATTACCTTTCTAAGCCGGTACAATACACATTTTTATGAAAATTTCTCAAGAACTAAATACGGGGCTGAACTAGAATGTTTGTGTAGGGTTGGCCACCCGATGGCCGCGGGTTGATTCATAGCAATTTCCCATTACTAATGTCTAGCAATATATATAAACATGTCTGTCTTATGCAAGTGCAACCCTGACAATTGCAATTGGTGTTTAGTAAACCGAAAGTCAGCATGTATTTATTCATTTCGTAGCATTCGTTAAACATAGTTTAGTCGAAGTCGACAATCGTAAGCCATATGAAAGTCGGTGGCAACATTTTCATTAGAAATTTGTGGGTTAATTAGCCAGTGTTGGACATACTCAAGAAGAAAAAGTCTGCCTGGCAAAAGGATTCACTTTACTGAGCCGGTACAATATAAACTTTCTAAGCCGGTTCAATATAAATGTTTACGTAAATTTCGCAAGAACTAAGTACGAGGCTGAACTAAAAAGTTTTTCTAGGGCTGGGCATCCGATTGGTTCATAGTAGTTTCCCATCCCTCTCTCGATCTGCCTCGCAAAAGGCTTCACTTTACTAAACCTGTATAATTTAAATTTTCAAACTGATACTTCCGATGAGAACTCGATAACTACGATACGTCAATTTAAAATGATGTGAAGACAGTTTTCTTGTCCTGTGTTATCACTCATTGTGAATGAAAATGTAACGCAAATAAAGGGGACGAAGAATTTAAGTTTTTTATTCAATTTTTTACTTTGGAATATATCCATTCAACTCCTATGTAAAGTAATTTTGTCATATATCTCTTCACGGAAGTTATCCCTTCGTTCTTCATTTTTGGTTTTACGCTTGTGGTGTTACTTTGGTTTTTTAAAATAATCGACATGTCAAAATGCAGGATTCAAACAATAACCACAAACAATTGTTTTCGTACGAAATAACTTTGGCATAACAACCCTGTAATTAATTACGAAATGTTCGTAATAAGCTGAATACCAAGCAATTGAAAAGTCAGCGAAATTTTCGGTTCACGAAATTTTCGATATTTTTTGTTCACGTATCTCTCTTATAGGAACAAAAATTTTATAAGAGTTAAATACGTAGCGTAAGGATAAAGTATGAAAGAATGTTACCAATTTTGTCATATTATGCCCTGCATATTACAGACGATGTTGTGTAGTTTGGGACTATAAAATGAAAATAGTTAAATGGTTTAAAAACAGACCTATTGTCTTTGGATATGACGTCCATACTGAAAAAAAGTAATTCGTCAGTTCGCATGATTATGTTTGAAATTCTCTCAAGTTTTTGTTCATCTAAATTAGTTAATATTGGGTATTCCTCCGTACATTATTCTATTTTAGACAGACAAATGTAACCAGGTCGCAATTAAAGTTATGTAGTAGTTCATGAAATATATAGAGTACAATTAAGGTTTCCAAACATGACTCCCACGAATTTCTCGTTTTGCTGAACAAGTTCGAAAATTACTGATCGATTTTGGCGCAACTCTAATCGCAATGCTCTCACACAGAAGTGACATTAGATTTAGTAAACAAAATATTTCGCACGCGTTGTACGAAAAGTTATTTTGCACACTGTATATAAATATTTCAATACATATGTATTTAAAAAGGACCTAAGTAAATGGCTAATAAAAAACCTAATAGGTTTGGGAGGATTAATAAATTTAATGATGATGATGCATATTTTATTGGCATTATATTGAAGAAGGATGTGACAAAGAAAACCGCAGCCAGTTGAAATGTGAAGAGTGATTAAAAGAAAAAGCTTGTTGCCCTAAATGAATCATCGGAGGAAACAACAGTCCACATGTAAGCCCCGTACTCAATCCTCATTGAAATTTTCATTCCCATAAGATGTACATACGTGTATAAAACATAACAAACATTTCGTGAACCGAAAATTTCGTATACTTTTCATTTGCTTGGTATTCAGTTCTTTACGAAAATTTCGTGAACAAAATTAATTACAGGGTTGTTATGACAGAGTTACTGCGTACAACAACAATTGCATGAATTTTGACATTTCGGTTACTTTAACAAACAAAAGTAACCATGTACTAAAACAAAAATAGACTACGAAGATGAATTATTCATGGATGAGTAAAATAGGTGGCAACTCTCTGTAACAAAAATGTCCGTTTGTAGATAAATGACAAAGTTTCTTACGAAAATTTCGGAAAATCTGAATACGGGGCTATACCTGGGTTTGGTATTAGGCAACTTGGAGAACTGTGTGCTAATGCGGAATGCCGGAAGATGTTTTTAGTTTACGCAATTGAATTTAGCCCCTCACATACGTGATAGATGTTTGGTTAGTGGCCTCTAGTTTGGGTTCCAATTAGTTGCCTGCACTTGAGTGAATATTAATTCGATAACTTCACCTTTCCTTCATTGCCTTGGCGTTGTTTTTTGACAGCACCTAATGCTGAATTCATAGCCCAATAGAAAAGTATAGTATTTTGAGGTTTGGTTCAATGCCAACACCTGTTTATTCATAGCAGAACCAGCTGTTGAAAAGGGCAAAAATTAGAGTATTTAATTGAAGTGGATTTTCAGTGAAAAAAAAAGAAATTCCGTGGATTTTAAAATATTCCATAAAACAACATATGTTTAATAAACATGTAGGCTTTAAAACTAAACTATAACTAGACTTCGACTTCATCTAAGTGTAGAAATCCTTTTATTAATTCTATGTATGTATGTTTTCATCATAACTATTATCTTTCTATTACTCGTAATAGGGTTAACACTTTTTCTAAAAAATATTTTTCTTATATTACTAATTTGACTTCTCGTAGAGGTAAAGTATTTTATTGATATTAAAACACAAAATTAAGAGACACTTAAACTAATTGTAAATTATTAAGAGAAATAAAATATTTTGAAATTAAAATTTTCTTCAGCGCCATCTAGTTTTTAAACTTAAGGTCAACTAAGCTTTTTACAAAATGTTTCATCTTACAACATTTATTACAAAATGGGGTTTACCGAGGATTCACTACATTATGGCAAGTTTGAAATTAGTTAAATGCGGTTGATCCTAATTCCACGTTGTCATTGCAACCAAAATCTGGCTTTTAGAGATTTCATGTGTTTCATGTTAAAGAAAAGTTGATTGTTCTGTGGGAAAACAGATGTTTGGCAGAAAGAATCGGAAAAAGAGCGTTAGATTGCAATGTGAACAAGACCTAAATTGCCAAAAGTGTTGTATTTTCAAAACGTTGACAAAAATGGTGACGATTTTCGAAGTACAAAATCTAGGAAAATGAATGTAAACCCCTGAACACACTGCAATCGAAATCTCGTGTTTGGAGATTTCGTTTAGCCAATCATTTGTTTTTCAGTAGAATAATCAGCTGTTAATTTACTCCAAATGAGAGAATCCTGATGCAGGGTATATGCAGTATAATGGCAACTTTGTATAAATTAAAAGATATAAATAAATTAAAAATTACTAAGTTATTATAACAAATGTAATATCGTGAGAACTAGAACTAGTCAATATCTACCTAGAACAAGTTTTTGAAATGTTGACTAAACTTGGTCAATGTTTTCCTAGTTAAGCATTATTTAAAATAAACTAAACCAGATCTTTAAACTATATTCTTCATTAAACAAAAAGTTAAAAAACGGCCCCAGCAACATATTGCAGGAAACATGTATGTGTTTGCAAGCATTGTTTTCATGAATTGAAGATATGTTGGTTTTTGTTTTCAGCGGTTTTCTATAAACAAATCTGGTTTGGGTCACAAAAACATATATTATAGTCTATTAATCATTGTGTCCCAAATATGTAAAATTGAATAGCAAACACAATCAGCCTTATTGCGTATGTCGCTCTCGTATTTCGACTACGACAGTTTTGTAAAAGATTAAAGACAAAGTTTTAGTGTTATCGTTAATCTTTTACAAAACTGTCGTAGTCGAATTACGAGAGCGACATACGTAATAAGGCTGAATATGTGTTTGAACATAGGTATACTATATTTGCAACAAACTACTTATACAAGCACGTTATATTTGCATCCAAACAACAAAAAACACAGATTTTTCAGCGTGCAACATTGAACTTCATTCCAAAATCTGGCCCTTAATCTTAACAGCTGATAAACTTACATTCTAACACGCTCTTAATGCAAGACAAATTAAGATCAACTAATGCTACTGTAACGAGAGGATAGATCTTGAATACAAATTTAAACTACACGTTGAAAAATTCAGTAATTTTTTGGTGTTTGGCTGCAAAAATAACGTGTTTGAAGTTTGTTGCAAATATACTATACCTGTGCCCAAACACATTGTGTTTGCTATTCAATATAACATGTTTGAAAAACAATGATTATTAGGCGATGATATTTGTTTTTGAGACTCAAATGTGGGTTTGTTTTGTTGAAAACCGCTAAAAACAAAAACGATACAGACAACAATGAAACAAAAAGGTAGCAGATCTTCAAGTCATGAAAACAATGCTTCATGTTGTACATGTACCTGTTTCCTGCAATATGTTGCTGGGGGCCATTATTTTTCAGCGTGTAGCTCCTGAAATATGTTGCGAGGTCGAATTATAGATTTACAGTCAAAGGGGTTCAACGAAATCATAAGTGGGTGCACACTGTGCTAACCTTGTGTCTATCTAAAATGGTTTTTAGAATTGGTCACTCATTGTGCATGAGATTCAAATTTTCATCTCCTGTCCAACTGTAGAATGAATATATCTGCTTTCACTAAATGCATCTCTGCTAGTTATGATGTTGTTAGTAAACCGACAAATGTTCATTAAAATTTAATATGTACAACAGTTGTTCATCTACTGTCTAACTAAAATATGAACATGTCTGCACTGATAATCGTAATTGTAGTTAGTATAATGACAGCTGTTCGTAAAAAGTTAGTATGTACTTGGTCGCTTCGTAGCCAGGAGATAACTGTTGGCTAATTTTTGTTGTAAATAAGAGGGTGCAAGTTTAAACTATGGTTATGTTTTACTGAAAAATTGCTTCAAATTTAATTTAGTTGTGGCAGGTTCTTTTCCAAATACAATGGAGAGGAATAAATAGATTAACAATTGCATTTTGATCAAAGTCGTGCAATCTTAAACTTAAACAATAAAACCCAGTTTTTGTGGTGTAGTTCAACGATGTTTATTGCTTAAACTTGGTTTAAACTGGGAATGTTGTTTTTGGGATCTTAGTTATTTAGTTTTAAGCCATGTTTAATTGACCAGTTAAAAATAAGTTAATACTAAACTAATAGACCATTAAACCATTAAGCTGGTTTCTTAACTAATTTAATACTGTAGCGCAGACTAACTGAATTTATGTCTCTTAACCTCAAGTGGTAAATTTTCTTGGTCTAAACTAAGGTTAATTCGTTGCTTGAGTTTTTAAATGAACTACCGCAGGCAGTTCTCACAACAAAGTGATTCCTTGGATTCAAAAATCACATTGACGTTTGACAGGCTTAAAAATAAAATTTTTTAAAAATAAACTGCACAATAGCAGGCATTTAACGTTTAAGGTTGGTACGCAGTTGAAACGAAATTTGCATTTCCCGTAAGAAATACATGAGATTTTTTGTCGCTTTTCGTACGTGATACGCAGTTCATGGCGGAAGTTCGTTGTTTATGTAATCCATTACAGGGCTCTTACCACGAATTAGTGCACTTTATTTGCACTACCATTATTCGTACTGAAATTTTACTTCTTCTAAAAGTATTTTACAAATAGAAAATAGTCAAAACGAGCTATAATGATGAATTTTGTTCTACAACATGTGAACAAATTAGTTTTATCTACGGAAATGAAAATTTCGCTTGAGCTCCATACCAGTCTTTCACAAGCAGGATTTTTGTATAGTAATATCGCTTAGGCTTTGTTTAGACTAGAAGCTAGATTTCAACATAACAGCTGATTTTTGTACTAAATACCAGCTGTTAATTTAGATTTCGGAATCTAGATTTCGTGCCAGCATAAGCAAAGCATTTGCCATACTATATCCATTGATTTCGGGAATTTGAAATTTGTATCGTCCCTCCCCCCACTTCTAATATAAAATCTACCATATTTCTGTTACCTCAAATTTCTGTAAAATCCTCTGCCTCCGATTATCATCGCGCGGCAGGATTATTTTTAAAGGTTTCAAAAGAACAGCCTCTACAAAGGATTTATGATATTTCACCTGAGGTATTGAGGGGGATATTAAACTTTCCAAATCGGAATCTGAATCTTCATCCTCCGGCTCGTTTTTCAAAGTATTTGTACTACAGTCGGCGGAACTTCCATCGAGTGTCGTATTAGTAGGTGATAGAATCGAAGGAGAATCATCAAAATTCTCCAAAGATTTATTACGTAAATATGAGGAATCCACTGATATGGTGGACAAAGAGAATTCATCTATTAAACGTTCAAAGGATTTGCCAATTTTGCGAGAGTTTGAAGAATTTTGTGGCGTCGACGATGTGTTGGTTGTGCAACACGCTGTCGAGGAGGAGGAGGAGGCGGAGGACTTTTGTGTTTCATCTAGTACACTTTGTAAGATATTTTTAATTTTAGTACGGGGCAATGACTTAAAGTGATGAGGACTGGGTGTCCTACTACTCGTACCATATTGGAATGCTTCAATATGGCGATTTTCTTTGTTCATTCCTAATTTCATGTCATCGTTTGCCAATCTATAACTGTTATTACGCTTTAGAGGCATATGTAAGTCCGTGGGAGTTAGTGACGGAAGTGCTAAGGGTTGTTGCTCTCCATTGGGAAGGGGTAGTGGGGAGGAATCAATTTGCGCCGTTGTTGCATTTGTCGTAGACGTCATTGGTGGGGGTTTTACGTCTTTGGTTGTTGATGGAAATTTCGTTTTTGGGTCATCGCTATGTGGAATCGATTTTTCTTTGTTATTGTTGTCGTTTTCTTCCGAGGGAGTTTGTGATTCTTTAGTTGTTGTTGGGGGCGGAAATGCATTCGTGGGGATTCTGTTTTTCAATCGCGGAGGTAATGCTGGGGGTGGCATCACGCCAAATGCTGGAGTCATTGGGGTTGCTTTCAACTTTTCTTGTGAATAAGAAGTTAAAGATTTATGTTGTTCGGGGAATTCTCTACCGGTTGGTGGTACATCACCCACCGGTGGAGTCATCATTGGGGTCGTTTTCACCCCTTCTTGTGTATGGAAATTAAAAATGGTAAGTTCAGGAGTTTCCCCACCTTCACCTGCTGCGAAACTTTCTATTTCTTTAGGTTCTATTACAAGTTTCCTAAATGTGGTTAGAATTGATTCTTGGACACCTATGCTAGATGCTAGTGGTCTAAATTTGGGATTTATGTGTTTCTGGTTAATTGGCTCAGTGAATTGGGGGTGGTTATTTACATGGTTTGTTGGGGTTGGTTCATTAATAATACTTATGGTTGTTTCATAAAGCTTACCTTCGTCATCTTTGGCTGATGAGCCCGCACTGTGATGCGTGGCGGATGATGATGATGTTGAGGAGGAGGCCGTCGATGAGATGGTCGAACCCGCACTCGATGCCGTGGATTTAGTGGATGGTGAATGCATGTTGGACTGCGGATGGAAATAGGGATTTGTTTGATTGGCCGTCAGTTGTTTGGCATCACTGTATATGGCGTAGCTTGAGGTTAAGTAGGAGCCCGACATTTCTGAATTGGCAGTGTTGTTGTTTCGCTGTTCGACGGGTGTGAGAGGCAGTGGACGCGTCAGTTGGGTTTTGTTGATAATGGGCCGCACATTGGCGACTTTCCGTGGATTTGCATTGCTCTTGTTGAGTAGTAGCAATTTCGCAATCGGATTAACACTTTCACTTTTCACGGGAGTATCAGTCGTAGTGGTTGTAACGTTGCGTAGTAGTGTGGTATCGATACTTTCGTTTTCCTTCTGGACCTCGTAATGGCCGCCGTTGTCGATGGCGTTGTCTTCGTCGCGTTGTTGTTTCACGTACGGACCCGGTGCGAATGTTGTATGCGCGCCTTTACGTCGCTTCAAACTATCGGAATCGTAAATTGGTTTGCCCTGTGCATTCAGACGTACTCTCGCTCCCTTATGGGGTGAGACATGTGGTGATGACGAAGCCGAGGATGGTGGTGTATTTTGCAAATAACTGAGAGAATTTGCAGATGCGGACGAGGTGGCAGATGCTGCAATTTCGGAACGCAATTCATTTATTTCAGCGTACATGGGTACATGTGTTGTTGTTGGTCTTTTTTGTATTGTTGCTTTGTTCATTTCCGAGTCGGCGCACAGGGGATTTCTTTGTTCGTCTTTTACGACACCTCTCTCAGAGAGCAAACTACCCTCCATGAACACCAGACGTTTCGCAGCAGGCGGCGTACAAGGAGATTCCTTAGCATAAGCTTTTTGTATTGTTTTGGGTAATTCATTCAAAGACACGTACTCTGTTGCCTGCGGCCGTTTCATCTCATGATTGGAGTAGTAAATTCCCAAGGAACTCGATACGGAAGCTTTTGCAGCTGATACTTGGCCCTTCAAAGCTTTCTTGTTGTTATTACTAACATCAGCAGATATGTAAACATACTCTCCTGCCATGTCATACAACTTATCATCGTTGATAACAGAAAGTTCAACCAAGGGGAAAGCTTTTGTTGGTGACTTTTTTACCGAGGGCAACACCACCCTAAGTTTGTCCATGAATGAAAAGCTTGTAGGGGATTTAACATGATTCAAATTATTATCCACCTCTTGGATCGAAAGCTTTTCCACTAGTTCCACATCTTTGAAACTTTCTTCTGTCAAAGTTTTATTTAACAAATCTTCATCATCGTTATCATCGTCGTCATCTGGCGCATCTCTAGCCATTTTACTGTGGGCAACAAAGTGATTCTCATCATCACTGGTAGATGGCGTTATAATACACATGGACGGTATACGTTTGGCATTTAGGGCCGTCTTTTGTTTAATGCGTTCAATTCGTTCCACGCCTTCGAGGTCGGAACTTTCAGAAAATTCTACTTCATTGCTGCCAGGCAAGGGCAGTGCTCCTCTTCTCTTTATCTGTTCAGTGTAAATGAATTCTTCCTCTTGGGATTCAGGAGTATCGGTATTATCCAGCAAATTATCATCGGCCACAACTTCATTGCAGGAAAGTTTTAAGGCAGCATTAACATTGCGCTTAATGGTGCCAGTTCTTTCTAAAGTGCTACCAATAGTACTGCTCGAAATACTTCTCTCCAAAGTACTGGTTGAGGCGCTACTGTGTCGCAAAGAGCTAACACGTTCAGGCACCTCGGGTCCACAGCCGGCGAGACTGTTATTTAAGCTGGACTGTTCCGCTCCTGAATTGTGGGCCAATAGAGCGGTACACACTGTGCCCGCCGAACTGGTTGTAGTAGAAGTTGAGCCGCGACCAAACAGTTCATATTCATTTTCGGCCATCAGAGTTTGGGGGCAATTACTGAACGTCGTTTGCTGTTGACCAAAGAGGGACGAATTCAAGGGTTGTCCTCCGATTTGGAAATTGCTCATATTAATCTCTTCTTCTTTCAATGTTCTCAATCCACTATCCATATGGAAAGAGGTGTAATAACCCTCTGTATCGCATGAGTAGGCTGAACTGGTCTCATCGTCTAAGTGATTGGGATAGCCTCCTTCGTGGGCCATTTGTAAGTCTGGTGTAGCTGTGCCCTCACTTGTCACACTACTGGAAGCGGACGTATTGAAAAATCTTCTACGGCTTAGCATAGAAGAGGGAGGATTACTACTGCCATTGTGGAAAGTGGAAACGTTGAGTGACGTATTCGAAGCACTCGACTTGGGCTGCAATGTTATCTCACTGCCTATGGAGGCCCTACCCGATTCGGAACTGGCACTCCAATTGCCACTGCTCGAGTGGGGTTGGTCGTCTTTGTTGCCGCCCAAACCGTTAATGCGCCTCTGACGATTCAACGAGGATGTATCTCTCAGCTTCACATTCGCACATACCGAATTCAATTGAAGTTTACCCCGCAAGTGGCCCGAACTGCTGACACTCATTGATTTCTCTGACGACGAATACGAGGGTTTTCGTTCGTGCGAAAACCGACTTTCGTGCGCGCGCTGTGTAACAAAGTCATGCACTCGGCAATCATCATCGATATCCGTGCCCGATTTCTCGCCGCCTATTTTGGCTGTGGACGATGTCTTCAACGACGAGCCACTAGCACTGCCCGAAGCCGAACATACCTCGGCCTTCTCTGTGGACGAATTGTGGGCGCTTGAGCCGGATGAATTTAAATCATTGCTGCAACCACTACTATTTATTGTGCACAACGTGGAGGAGTTATATTGATCTCCAGAGCCCGAGCCTGCCGCATTTCTTTGCATAAACTTGAACCTGTTGCGACCCCACTGCTTGAGCGAATTCAAACGGGTCAAAGTGTTCTTTCCCTTATCGTAGGGCAAGGCAACAGATTCTTTTTTTAAGATGTCACTCGATTTGCTACGACCGAATTTTGATTTCGACGCCTTCGTTTCCGACTGACTGCGCGGCTCAACAGTGACAATATCCCCATTTCCATCGCCAGTCGAAGCTAAAGCATTTTTAAGCTCGCCGCTAGTAGCCGTCGAATCGCTAAAGTTTTAATTGAAAGTGGTAGTTCGAATATTGTGAATGATGATTCGAATGATGATTTGAGTATTTTCGATTTTTTTTGTACAGTTGGAAATTATAAACAAATCACATAATTAAGAGAGAGAAAGGGTATTTTGGAAATTTGTTAAACACAAGGCGGGAAGAAACCAAAACGAGAAGAAAAGAAAAAAAAAACAAACAAAATGATTTGAGGTTAGTTTTCTGAAATGTTAAGTCAATATGATTGATATTTGTATGATTGTTTAATTAAAAAAATATGTATAATTGTATAAATAATAATTGTACAAAATAATATGTTTAGTGTGTAAACTAAAGTATAGAATTATGTGAAAAAGATTGAGTGAGTGGTTGTGAAAGAGAATCAGAGAAACTTAGTGTCTTAAGAGCAAAGAGAGATAGTATGCTTATAAGTGAGCGTTGGAAAAGGGGGTTGTTAGAAAATAACGATGGCCAATCGAACGGGTAGGGTTGTAACATCTTCAACATCTTAATGGTGATAATGGGGTTGATTTGTTTTTCTATGCAAAACTAAATTTTCTTTTTCTTCACTATGAAGAGATTAGTGAAGCGGAAATGAAAGGTATGAACGAATAAAAGAGCAAAGTTTGCTGTTCTTTATTGCTGGAAGAATTTGAAGAAAATGCTGCCAAGTACCAAACCAATAAGCGAAAATGCTTTTATTTAACAGCTCATAAGCGAAAATGACATAAAAGCTTTCGGTGATAAAATCGTTAGAGTGTCTGACTCTCTAGCTTAAGAACTTGCGTTCAAACACTGATGACTTTTTATTTCTTTCGCCGACATTCCCTCACTGCTTGTGACAAGATCTCCTCAATCCCTTCAAGGGATGTAATGAGAGAATACACAGTAATTGCTGTGACTTGGTTGTGGTGGGAAAAAGGACGATAACTACATCTACACGAAATTATAACCGAAAAGGGAAACGGGTTGGATGAATATTTTGACATCCATATCCCATAATCTTACAACGTCTAGGGACATTTAAGTATGTTGATTTTCAGCACAACCATTCGGGAAGAAGCAGTGAAAATTAATTAATTTATTTATCTACATATCATAACCAGTACAAAAGGAGTAAATCTTATATTTAAAGTATTGGCTTTCGAAATGTTAGATAAAAAAATTGTTGCGGCAGGTAGAGCATGTTATTTTAAGCAAAAAAAAGGAGTAAAATAACAAAATCGGGGCAAATGCATAGTTTTGGAGTTATGGGCCCCGAAATTTCGGATATGTGAGAGAGTTATGACGTTAAGGTACTGTGTAAAGATATTGATATCATCACTTTTTTCTATAAAACAAGTCAAAATAAACTCAAAAAATTATCCAGCATTTTTGGGAAACTCGTTTAGTTATTTTGAAAAATTATCGAATATTTTCGTTTACTTAAAAGTAGAAATCTTTAAATATACCACAAAAATTCTATGCCGAAGCCGCGAAACCGGTGTTTGACCTACCCAAGAGTAGAAAGTCCCTTAGCCCGACCATGCAGAAAGCTCTTTAGTATTTAGCATTTTCGATAACGAGTTACCGAAAAATTATAGATAATTTTTGGAGTTTATTTGGACTTGTTTTATACAAAAAAGTGATAATATCCATAGCTTTACACAGAACCTTAACCCCATTACCCTCTCACACATCCGATATTTCAGGGACCATAACTTCGAAACAATGCATTTGTGCGGATTTTATTTTACTTTTTTGATTAAAATAACGTGTTCGGTCCCCCTTTAAAAAATGGTTTTTTTTTGGAGTGTACGTCGTAAAATAGACCTGTTCCTTTTTTTTACCGAAAAATACATAAGGTGTGTATCAACAAAGTTCATAAAGTGTACAAAAACTTACGTTTTAGCACCAAAGAGTGTACGAAAAGAGTATGAAAGATTACCAAACAAGTATCAAGAAGTAAGTGTACAATAAGGTACCTTTTGATACCAGAAAATGTACACAATTATTTATTATGTGTTAAAAAGGACATAAAGTGTACCAAAAAAGTACTTTCTGGTACACTTTATGTACTACGTTTCAGTACACTTTATGCATTTTTAGGTTACATTTTTGTAGTTTTTGGTACACTTTATCTACGCTATGAACGCTATTGGCACATATTATGTACCTTTCGGATCATTATGGTTTTGGTACACATTATGCCCCTTTTTGTACAATTTGTCATTTTTTGGTACACTCTGTACATTCTGGTACATTCATGTACTTTGGGTACAATTTATGTGCTCTGTGGTACGATGCAATTTTTCAAACCTTTAATGTACTTTCGTAAAGTTTTTGATATAAATTTTATAATATTTTGTACATTTTGGTACACTTATGTATGTAGTTTTTGGTACTTATGTTTTGCATTTTTTGTACGTTTTGCAATATAAGGGTTTGAAGGTGAGTGCGTTGTTAAAAAACGCAAGCGCATGTGGTCTGCAGCGAATACATTTTACAGAAACGAACCTAATCACGTGTTGCTTTACTGCTCGTGCGTTTAAAATGTAATTATTAAAAGTGCTAACGAGCGCGAGTGCGAACATATACGACTCGAATCTCGTGAGATGTCTTTTGAGCAGTGAGAGGGATAGTCTGTGATCACTCGCTTGAGATTGTGGTGTCTGATTTTTAGTAAAATTATAACTGCTCATTAGTACGGTGGCAGCATTCCCAAACTGAAAGCATTCCCAAACTGAATGGGTCACCGAATAGAATCCCACCAGACTTCAGCATTTGAAAAATATTTTTAAATATTTTTTGATTGTTTTTCCTTGAGCAATACATTTTTTCATATACAATAACAGCACTAGTGATATACAACGCAAATAAAGGGTTTTTCAACAGAGACGCTACAAAAGTAAATCGATAGGGACAGCAAACGACGCCATATTTTTTCCCGCTCTTTTGACATTTTTCTTCAGTAAGGTTTGCCATTTTATCATGGAAAGCTACAGATACAACAACGAGTCGAAATTATTAAAATTTACTACCGAAATTTGGAGTCAGTGGCCTCAACTTTAAGAGCGCTACGTCCAATTTATGGTCTTCAGCGATGAGGCTCATTTATGGCTGAATGGCTTCGTCAATAAGCAAAATATGCGTTATTGGTCAGACAGCAACGTCGCAGCAGACGTCGTTGTGGCGAATTTTTCGAAAAGTCTTGGCCTGCAACCTTACAAGATCAAATTGACGCTAGAACTGAAGTCGCTTGACCACCATAAGCGTCGTATGTTCGTGAATTGGGCTGAGAAACAACTTGAAAATGATTCGGATTTTCATCGGTAAATCATCTTCAGCGATGAGGCTCATTTCTGGCTGGATTGCTTCGTCAATAAGAAAAATATGCGTTATTGGTCAGACAGCAATCCACACGTAATCCATGAGTCATCATTGCATCCCGAAAAAATTACGGTTTGGTGCGGTTTATGGGCCGGCGGCGTCATTGGGCCGTACTTCTTCCGTGATGATCAAGACCGGCACATTACTGTGAATGCGAATCGCTACCGTTCAATGATAACCGAATATTTTTGGCCCCAATTGGATAATATGGACTTGGAGGACATGTGGTTTCAACAGGACGGCGCCACAAGCCACACAGCGCATGCCACAATCAATTTATTGGAAACCAAGTTTGGTGAACGTGTTATCTCACGAAATGGCCCAGTCGATTGGCCGCCTCGGTCGTGCGATTTGACGCCGTTAGATTATTTCCTGTGGGGCTACGTCAAGTCTACGTGAAATTGCAGCAGTATTGGCCAATTTTTGCTTGAAAACCGTCGAAAATTGGGTTCAGCGTCTGGACTTCTGCAAGCGTGCCCGTGGTGGCCATGCAAAAGAAATCGAGTTCCATACATAATGGCATCGAACGTACTTTCACAGGAATAACGAATTTCATTGGTATCTAAAACCGGTTTTGTTTTATTTAAAAAAAACTTTTGTAGCGCTCTTATTGAAAAACCCGTTACAAGTAATTGTTGTCTGGCAAACAGCTGTACTCAGAACATAATGGTTCATTGGCAGTATGTACCATTGTAATGCATGATATATTAATATCGTATAGTGTTACTATTCAATGCTAAGTTGGCAACGCCGCAAAACCGCCCCAAAGAAGAATATAATGTACAATAAGCCCCATATTCAGCTCGCATGCAATTTTCGTTTCCATAAAATGTACGTTTATAAAACATAACGAAAATTTCGTGAACCGAAAAAATTGTTCACTTTTCATTTGCTTTATACTCAGCTCGTTTCGAAAATTTCGTTACCAAAATTAATTACAGGGTTGTTATGCCAAAGTTATTTCGCACGAAAACAAATGTTGGACAGTTTTTGGAATCGATATTTGGACATTTCGATTATTTTTACAAACAAAAGTAACATCACATGTGTTAAAGCAAAAATGGAATACAATATGAAATTATTCATGAAATTGTTGCAAGGAAAATCAGAGATAGGTGGGAACTCTTTGCAATAATAATTTCCGAGTAGAGATAAATTACAAAATTCCTTATGAAAATTTCGCAAGAACTGAATACGGGGCATTAAGAATAAGGGAAGAATGCCAACCGGAACCAAAATATGTTTAAGAATAAAGTTGGCAACGCTGAGGAAAATATAGTGACAGGAAATTTAATGACAGTTAAGCAAACTACATAACTTAAGAGAAGTACAAATAAGAAAATTCAAAGGGAACAAAATAAAGTTGATGATACAGAAGCTTAAGTAAAATTATTGAAAATTATGGTAAAATGTGGAAATAGCAGGACAGCGTAGCATGTAACAGTTTGAGTTAAGGTATGATTAAAGTGAAATGGAAATAAATGAGGTGAACTGAATTCATTTGACGGAATGTGTAACTGACAAAAAAATACATTTAGTTTGGAAAATTTTCCCTAGATTCTTGTAAAAATCTTGAAGAAAATCAATTCAAAATAATATGATAAAAGTGGTGAAAATTGACATAATTGATTTTACTTCTAATTGGAAAGATTTCAGTATTACATTTTTAAACTAAATATTTGAAATTATTGTGATTTCTTATATAAGTATAAGTACATAATTTACTTTAATTCATCAAACTTTTTTGAATTTGTTATGCTTTTTAAAACACAAATTGAATTGAAGATAAAACTGTAATAGATCAAAGTTGTGAGTTTTTCAAATCCGTTTTCTAAGAGTAATGACATTTAACTGCAACAACGTCAGTGATTGGATATTGCTTTCAATATAAAATGCAAAAAAAATCATTAAAAAATATATTCGGATATTAATAATTCTTGTATAATTTTCGATATTTACAGCTTGATTAGTTTTAAATACTGTAGTATTTTGAAGAGTTTTCCAAAATATCATGGAGGGAGTATGCTCCCCATATTTCCCTGCCC
The DNA here is from genome assembly GCA_963931995.1 of Phaonia tiefii. NCBI lineage: Eukaryota > Metazoa > Arthropoda > Insecta > Diptera > Muscidae > Phaonia > Phaonia tiefii. The sequence continues at coordinate 164,689,777 of OZ008367.1, forward strand.
AATTCAGACCACTTCCGATGAGTTTGTAATATGTCTTCCCTTTCCGCCTCCGAAATCAAATCAAATTAGATTTAGAGTTGTAACAACTGTTACGCCTATTAGATCATTATCCAAACGCCCTACATCCGTTCGCTTTTCTCTGTCTATCTAAGCATCTGTCTGCCTTCAAATGTTCATTCATATGTCTGATTTCGATGGTGGTGTTTTCAAAACTCCCCAAGAAAAGAAAAGTTCTAATTAATAAATATAAAAGATGAGAAAAAAATACGTCTTGCTTTTTTTCCTTCGAGAGATCAACACCACCAACTAATTAAAAGATTAAAGACGAAACTATTTTGTGTCTGATTTGAAAATGTTTTTGTACATATGTATATTTTAAATGTGAACAAGTTGTTTTGAGATTTTCATATATTTAATGTTTAAATTTGTAGCTTCGATTTTTCCTCACAACTCTATGATTTGTGTTAATGCTAGGGGGATAAAATGTTTATTTTCATTCCTGCTGTTGTGATTTGAAAATGAAGTGGTAATTATGGAGCTTCGGCTCTATTCCATATTTTTTAAATGTTGTGGATTTTGTTTTTTTTTAGGTGTAATTACTTTTGGGGTGATAATGTTTATTATATAATTTATTTCGTTCGTGTCTTATTGATAATTATTCTTCGGTTTTCTAAAACATTTACAAATTGGGGTTTACTGTGGAGTTGAGAATTTGTGTTGCTTTAGACACGGTAAAAGTTTCCGGACACAGCCTGCCATCATTTGTTAGAATATCATTCACACACCACCTTCAATGTTTCGTGGAAAGACCTTCTAACATGACTTCAGATAGTGTTTGAAGAATCCTAAGTAAGCTAGAGCAAACATCAAATGCGAAAAAGAGAAACTAAACCAATTGCTTCATCAATCTGCGCAGTTAGCTTTTGCTTATGCAGTCAAACGGTGCAATGGATTTTCACATAATTGCTGTTGCTGCAAGCAGTCAGTTGTTGTTTGTTCTTCTGCTTTTACTTATCCTCTTTAGTGTGTAGTTTTCACAGTCGAGTGCAGCATTGAATCAAAGTTTGTAAAATGTGACTGTGCTTGAAATAAGAAAATATACTTCTTGCTGTCGGTTGAAAGTTGGAAATATGCCACATTTTTCAAACTTTGCTTCAAATGCTGCTTTGGGGATTGATTAAGTCCACTGCATCAGGATTAAAATTTATTCCCATACAAAAATCAAGCAACCAGAAAACTGTATGTAGAAGACTTGCCGATTCGGTAGGAATTTTTCCAGAAGATCATTAAAATGATGTTTGATGACGGAAACATGTTGAACTGCATTTGTATTTCTGACGAGGTGTAGAGCAATAACCAATGATAACAGTAACAAATGTCGAGTATGGAGTGACCCTAACCCATAGATACTCCATGAGACGGAATCGCATACATCTCGAGTCACAATGTAGTGCGCAGTATCACCATGCTGCATTGTCTGTCCCTTGCTTTACCGAAGAAAACGGTCGTACTGCTACGGCAGGAGGTATTCAAAAACGATTAAGAAGTATACAACCTGGGGTTATTATGGCACAGCTGATCGAAAACCCACTAGGGAAATGATGTAGAATGAGAGACCAAAGAAGACATACAGATTAGAGACCATGCAGCAAATTAAGTTTAAAAGTGTTTGATTGATACTAATGACAACAAAATTATCTTTGCATCGAACAAAAATACGAATTCCCTTTTATTTCTATCCGTATTATGCCAACCAAAGAGTAAATTACCAATGCAACTCGAACTCGATGAATTGGCCTACTACCTCGTCGTCATGAAGAGGCATCGAAGAGAGTAAGGGAGGCTCTTTAGTATTGCTCGGTGATCAAACATAATCTGGCAGTCATTAGTATCAAACACGTCATTAGTGACACGCATAAGGGGGAGTTCTGTCTCCACTATTATGGTTAACGTCTGTTAATGAACTGCTTCTTGAATTGGACAGAGCCGAATGCCAGGTATTTGCCTATGCCGATGATATTGCTATCATCTGTACGGGTAGAAACCTCAATTTACTTAGCATTCGTACAACCAGCCTACTTAGTCTGATTTCGAACTGGACCGCTATCAACGGCCTATCACTTAACCCACTTAAAACCAATTACAGTTAACGGAAAAGGTCAAGTATCTGGGAATAATTCTCGACAGAAAACTGTCTTGGAAACCGAATGTGGAGGAGAGGGTAAAAAGAGCGTCTGTTGCTCTTTACTCATGTAAAGGGGCGATAGAAAAGAGCTGGGGACTGTATCCTAAGATCACCATGTGGATTTATACGGCAATAGTCAGACCAATACTTCTCTGTAGCATCGTAGTTTGGTGGAGGTCCCTCCAAAAGAAATATATACTGAATTCCTTGATGGAAATTCAAAGATCAGCACTGATTAGCGTTAGTGGGGCAATGGGCACGACGTCAGGCACTGCACTTAGTGCTATCCTGAACATCTGTACTCCTGATATCAAGGCCGAATCGGCAGCCGCTACATCCCTGGTGAGAATCAGAGATTGTGGCGTTTTGATATCGGGGCATTCCGGACACCGGATCAAATCTATTCCCGTAAAAACGGACTACTGTCTCCCCTAACTTATACCAGCGACAAATCTAAATACTTCTATTCCGAACAGGAATACCTGGGAAAAGTCACTGGAAGGGGACACCAGTAGTATCAGATTTTTCACGGATGGATCAAAGTTGGACGAGCAACCTAAATGTAAATATCTCCTTCAAGCTGCCTGATCACTGTAGTGTATTTCAGGCGGAAATTACCGCCATACTGGAGGTTGCTGAACTACTGAAAAGTAGTGTCACAACCCACCGGAGAATATGTATCGACACAGACATCTAGTCTGCCACAAAATCCCTGGAAGCCATGTTTTCTACGTCCCTGACGGTGAAAGAATGCCACTCATCACTTAGGGTGATGGCAGAGTATTTTGACATCAGGCTCATCTGGGTACCGGGACACAGCGACATTCCAGGCAATTGCGTAGCGGATGCGTTAGCTAGACAGGGTACAACGGCACATGTTCTTACGGCAAAAGAAGGTGTTAGTATGCCAATCTCAGGCAGTGGGCAGATAATAAGTTCAGGGACAAGTGGAGAATTACTTCAACTTTCAAATAAGCCAGGGTCTTCTGGCCACAGGTGGACAGGAAGAGGACTAGGCAACTATTTAACTTGCCGAGAGGCAGGTTATCCACAAAGATAGGAACACTTACGGGACATTGTCTTGTAGGAAAACACGCCCTTAGATTGAGACATAGAAACTACACTCTCTGCAGATGCTGCATGGAAGAGGACGAGGAAATGACGAAACACCTACTCTTGGATTGCCCTGCTCTGGCAGGACTGAGAGGAACACATTTAGTTAGCACCGTAGCCCTACAGGATATTCCTGTAGGCCTTATAGACAAATTCATTGAAAGGGCAAATTGGCTAGACGACTAGTCAATAGTTGCTATAGAGGAAACTACAGGTATCGCAATGGGCTTCTTTAGCCTAAGTGTGCTAGACAGCGTGCTGTCTTTCAACCTTTTCAACCAACCAACCATGTCTTCTGTGATCTCTCATTCTACATCATTTCCCTAGTGGCTTTTCGATCAGCTGTGCCATAGAAACCCTCTGGTTTGATGCTGGTTGCATCAAACGAAAATAAGCATTCTTTTTATTTCTGTCCGTTTAATGACCCACCGTAGAATATCATACAACAGCAACTCTAACAGCAAAAGTCACGATCTCGAAAGAAAACCTAAGCGAACGAAAGCCAGTCACTCACTTTCGTACGTATCCCTGGCTTTAAATGTTATTGTGTGGTTGTGTGTTTACAAAATCGGAAGCCACTAACTATTTTCGCTGTCATCTATGCGAACGAAAATGTCAAAACCAGTCACTTGTCTTTTGGTTGTCGCATAGCTGGAAATCAAATAAAAGCTTGAAACAAAAACGATTTATAGAGAATTCAATGGAAGAAACATTAAAATATATTTCCATTTCAGCACAAAAAGCCAACTTTGCGGCACCTGCAGATACTGGTCCTTCGTACTCTTCTCTCTCGCTCCGAAATTAAATGGCGAACGTCAACTTTATGTTATTGCTTTGAACTACAACTACACAAACACACGTAAAACCATGCGAACGACAAGTCAAAAGATAGTGACTCGCTTTTTGAAACGAAAGTGAGTGACTGACTTCGTTCGCTTGGATTTTGTGGGGGAGGGTGTAAGTGGGGTCCGATTTTGTATTGAATTGTATATGTTTTCGTTCGCTTGTTAGTGAATCCCAAACAAGCGAAACAAGTGAAATTAAGCTAAAACTTCTAAACAACAACAAGGCAATTATTAAACCAATATTGACTTACGGTCCAGAGCTGTGGGGCTCAGTGTCAAAACCAAAAATCGAAATTATACAAAAAATTCAATCAAAATGTCTAAGGCTCATCGCTAATGCAACCATAGATTAACTTATATATAGATTTGTTATCCGTATCATCTGATGTTTCTTCAAACTTGCAACTTCCACAAGATCGCTGCCCTTCAAACATTAAACGGATGAGCGAGTTGACAAATCTATGTTTAAATTAATCTATGGATGTACACGCCTACGTGAGAAACGAAATTCTTCACAAAGACTTCCAAATAAATACAGTCCAACTGGAGATCGACAAAATCAACGAATGTTATACGGCATTTACACCGACCAAGATTAGCGAATGTCGAATTTTAACTCCGTTAACTCCGTTAACCCACGCTAACCTAGAAGATTACTCATACATTTGTAATCTGTAAAACTGGAAGTTTAATATTTATGTAACCTCATTTTAAACTGGTGGACAATTTGATACAACACTGCTAATTACCAAAAAAATGCAATCCTAATAAAAAGATACACAAAAAATCAACTGTTCGACAGACAGACAAAGACGATTTAGTATTAGACGACCACAAGATGTGAGCAATTTGGCAATCCTGAAAAAAGAGAACCAAGCGTCGTATTTTGATTATTTCATACTTTTTGCATAGTTTAGTAATTTTGCTTCAATATGGTTGGAATTTGTATAGTTATATACAATAAACTATCAAAAAGCTGATCGTGTATTGAAATACCAATGAAGAGAGTAAGAGAGAGACTAGGGTTTCACTGGTTGTGTTTGCTGGCATTTGAGTGAAGAAAAATTTTAACTGTTTACTTGTACATCGTTTTTGAGACGGAAACCGATCGACAATTTTCCGAAGCGTCTCCGCCACCAACAATTATTTGAAGCACACGCCCGTTTAAATGGCTCTCATCGGTTTAAAATATGAGGCTATTTGTCGACTGACCCGATTTGACCGTCTGATTCAATGTTAAAGGTTCAGTTATTTCAAATTGTTCGATTCATACAAAACTAACAAAACCAAGAGGCGCCAATTTAATTTTTTTGTGCCGTCGTCTTCCATAACTGGGCACGCAGTTGTTCTAAATTGGCCTAAGCACAAACTTGCCATCTGAAATGCCAATTTAATCTCAAATTGGGTGGTGTAAACGGCAAAGAAGATTATCGAAAAGGATGTACAGGTAGAGTAGAAAAAAATTCCGCAAGTTGGCAACCCTAGTAGAAGAGAACCAAAAAAGTCGACGCGATGCACTCAAACGCATTTCTTTGCCGCGTCATAACTTGATTATTTCATACTTTTTACATACTTTATGAAATTTTATTGAAATATGGTTGGAATTTCTATAGTTAGATAGAATAACATCATCAGAAAACTGCTCGTGTATTGAAATATTCCACGAAGAGACTGAGAGAGCGAGCAGAGAAACGACACGCTTCACTCGTTTTCTTTGTTGGCATTCCACTCCATGAGTAAATGTTCTTCTCTATACAATAGTTGCTTTATGAGATTATAGAACAAGGTTACGGTTAACCTGGCTGCTATAAACTGCGGTCTAAATGCAACATTATGTGGCAGCTTTTTCTTTTATATATTTTTTCTGATTATATTCAATAACACCTGGAGAATGAATAATGGATAGATTCACAACTGATCAAAGAACCAGAGCAAAGTGTTAACGAAACACCACAAACATCTACCAGGAGGCGTTCTGTATTTAAAAAAAAATTACTGTTATTCGCATATAAGGTCCATTGGTGCTAGAATTAAAACCCGCAGATCATCGGCAACGTCTAAATTTTGCAGTTAAAAAAAAAACAGTTGGCCAGACTGGTGACGTTTGTCCCACCCGTAGAATGATTTCCTGTAAAACAGATTGTGTACATCTATTCGCTTCTATTATGACAAAGTTCGTAAGTGGAAACTTAAATAGACTAAAATAAACTACCTAATAATTATTCATATCCTTTATGTAATTTCTTGTTGTTCCCTCATTAGTTTCATATCAATTTACTAACAGGCCATACAGAACGAACTTTGTGTTAAGGTAAAGTTGTCGGTCGCCCTTTCCGCTTGGGCAAACCTAGACTGAATTGAAGTGCAGAAAAACTTTTGCAACATGTTGCAGCACAAATGCCAACGGCGTCAACATCAAATTATCGTCTGGGATTGAGGCGGCGTCTGTATCATCTGCATCCATTGTGTGTGCACAACTCCAATATGCAGCATTATGTAGCCATGGAATGATGCATGTTGCATAAGTTTCTTCAATAACAACAAAACATAAATTCAATGATCACAAAATGGAATTACTGCAGTAACTTTTGTATGTAGCAGACACCTTCCCCAGCATCCAGGGGCGTACGGAAAGGGGGAGAAATGTCATCATATGATGTTATCGCTGAACTATAATCATATCTCATTGCCAATGCCACACCCAAGTGCTGCGTCGTTATAATAGAGCAGCAGGATTTGCAGTGGATTGTTGTTGAGTGTTTTGTGCAACAATCTATGGCCAAAGGTGTACGAGTATGTGGTATGTCCTAGGTATGTATTTTGTACGTTGTATGCTACCACCATGCGTGTGGCATAAATGTAATTTTCATTACACAAAAAAAAAAACAAAAAAACGGTTAAAATGATTTATGATTATGTTCTGGTTTTTGTTCGTAGAAATTTTATATCCATACGTGCAGATACATGAGTACAACACTATCCAAAGACAAGGCGGCAGTCAGTCAGTTCGGTTGTCGATGTTGCAAGTTTTTCAATGGCAACAAAGTGTTTACATTTTATGGCAAAATTTGGCCAAAATGTTTGAAGGCGAGACACATATGACACTGGCAACAAATTTTGGCAAAACATGTCGAAAGCAAAATATCCTCCTCAGCGAGGTAACCCATCAGGTGCCTTTCTAGCTGGGTCAGCAGGGAATACTTGTAGTTTTTGAAGTTTAAAGAAATACACCAAATCCTGTGGTAATTTAAAAAAAAAACAATAATACTGCACGCATATTGTTCCCGCTACCATTTGCAATATCAGTTACAATGGTAAAATTTAAGACCCCGGTTAAAAAAATAAAGAAATGAACGGAAGAAACTGTAGCAAGCTACGGCTGTATGTCTGAGCTTAATATATCCATGGATTAAGACATACATGGCCGTCGATGGTGCATTGGGTAGTGTGCGCGCCTCTTGTAGTTGAGATCCTGGGTTCGATCCCTGCTCTGACCACCTTAAAATTTCTTTCGACGGCGGTCACCTCGCATAGTGACGGCGAAACTATCGAGTATTTAGCCATGAAAATGCTTCTCAAAAATACCGTTCTGAACCGGTGTAAAACTGTAGGTCCCAATCAGTGAGTATAAAACTAGAAACCGCACAGCTCACTGGTTGTGAGAAGCCCTCCCCGTTTCCTTCATGGGATGTAATGGGAAACCATTTTTTTTAAGACATACATAGAGATATTTGTTCGCTCATCTGAGGTTTCATTTCACACTGTTCCCCCTGGGTTAGTTTCAATGAGGCAAGTTCGACCCAAATTGACTTCCACCAGGTGGAGTTACAAAAACTCTTGACTTAATTTTATCATGTCGTTTGATGGAGATATGTAAAATTTAATTGTATTTTTCAGGGTTTTGTTGGTATACATGTGAAATGTATTTAACACTACTATTTTATCACACAAACAGGAAATGCCGTTGTTCTTGCCTTGTTGGATGTTTTGTACTAATGCCACTATCTGGAGTTATAGAAGTCACGCATTCCAACATCCAACATTTACTTTACCGTACCTACGACGTAAATTTTTTGTTCTTACTGTATGGGTTCCCCGCATAGTGTGAAGTATATAGTAATATATAAGAGTTGCCATTTCTCTTTTATCGTTATCTTGTGCAAAAACTATGTACTAAAGTAGACAGTCGAAATTTCTCTCGAGTGGAACGCAAAGCAAAGAAGAAGAGTGAAGCGTTACGTCAGGGGGTTTCTATGGCGCAGCTGATCGAAAATGTACTAGGGAAATGATGTAGAGCGAGAGACCAGAGAATATTATAGACCATACAGCAAACTAAGTTTAAAAGTGTTTGATTGATACTAATGACAGCTAAATTATGTTGTTTTATGTTGTTTGCATCGAACGAAAATACGCATTCCCTTTTATTTGAGTTTTAGTCGGTATTGGTCCAACCAAAGAACAAAAGCAACTCGAACTCGATGAAATGGCCTACAACCTCGTCGTCATCAAGAGAACATGAAGATAGGCATAGCGTCTCTTTTCTATTTCTCGATGGTTACGTTTCTCTCAACTTTTTGATAATGTTATTGTTTATAACTACACAAATTCCCACCATATTTAAATAAAATTACATAAAGTATGTAAAAGTAGTAATTTTATATAAAAGTAAACATGGTTAGAATTTGTAATGTTATATGCAATAACACTATCAAAAAGCAGCTCGTGTATTGAAATAATCAATGAAGAGAGTAAGAGAGAGCGCAGAGAAATGAGGCGCTTCACTCGTTTTTTTGTTCTCTTCTACGAGGGTTGCCACATTGCGGTGGTTTTTCCTCTCTACTTGTACATCCTTTTTGCCATAGCTGATCGAAATAGTAATTAGAATTTGAAATCGAATAGAGTGGATGACGGAATGAGCGATAACCAACTAGAAGCAAACCAAGAACAATCTAAGTTCAAATCATACATTAATTTGTACATAGATTTGTCACCGCGCTCATCGGTTTATTGACTGTTTGATAACCACGGCTGAAATTATTACTGTAAATGTTCAAAATATTTAAAATATAGGTACTAAAGGTCTGCAGCAAGAAATTTACTTATGCGTCTACGTATTAGTTTTATTTCACTAAAGTAGTACATTTTGCAAATCAATGATAGAAGAATAAAAAGAAATCCAAACACAGACACCATTTGCTATTTCGAAATAAATTATGTTCACTGGTTGCTTCTCTTATTGAAATAATTTGATGTATTAAAATGTTTTGGAATACACAAGAATATACCGAGTACACCAAAACATTTGAATTTATTAAACGAATTCAAATGTACAAGAATATGCCATGTTCCGATTACGATCCGCATTTCGTCGTACGCAACACGAGCAATGATAGAAATTATAAGAGAGTATGAAAGCAATTTAATTCAGTAGTTAATCAACTTTTTACAAAGATTCAGTGAAGTTGGTTAATATGTATGTATGTAACAATTTAAAATGACAGTGAGTACTCATTTCAGTGTACTCTGAAATGTAGTACTTTTGTTTTGCTTCAAATTTTTTTTGATGTGTTTGATGTTTTGGTTCTCATTTATTTTGAATTTTGTTTCTAAATGAATGATCTCATAAATACTAGTTTGTTTTGTTAGCAGTAAATATAGTATTAGATGCATTCAAGATATCCATTGCATACGTTTAATATGTACATCGTGAATGCACAAAATTAAAAATGGAGTATTTTGTTCCTCGATGTTCTCACAATTTGTTTTAATTAAACTGCAAAACAGCTGACAGAAGTTCGTTTCCTCTGTCGCAAAGTGAAACGTCAGATGAGACGGATAACAAATCAATTATATTATGTAATAAAAACAATTTAAATCCTTTACAACAATAATAAGCGTGTTTTGGTTACACCGCTTTATCACTTACTTTGTATGGAGAGCTAAGCGATATTAAGTAGGCGGCTCTTAAAGTTATCGCTTGCATTTCAGTTCTAAGCAGGCATAAAGTTACGAGTCTGAAAAAAAATCAGAAAAACTGTGTTGGATATCGTTATCGTTATGGAGAAGAATATGAACATCTGCAAGAATAACCATAAACCATGCGTTAGAGCAAGACGATTATATGTATTTCCGGTTGAAAAAGGCAGAAAGTTTCCAATCAGAAAAACAGTGTTGGATATCATCATTGTGAGCCAAAGGCCAGGAGAAGAATATACATATATTCAAGAATGACTATAAACCATGCATTAGAGCAAGACGATTATATATATTATACTAAATGATCGCTAGTTTGCCGTTTTGGTTACTAGCTAGCAAGCGATAATCGATAGCTTGTAACGAAAACATGACTAATATTACGTTTCCAAACATTCAAACAAATTCCAAAAAAGAGCAGCAAATATATAGTATGTTCATACGACGCGGAGAGGAAAAATCAACTGAAGTCGCCTGACGCTCTCTTTCCCATTTCGTTTGGACGCTACGTCACGTCGTCATCTGAAGCGTGTCTGGTTCCGTTTGCACTCATATTCTCCATAAATATGTCAGATAAAACTGTTAACGATAACTTCACTATAGATTCAACTTTAGAAAGCATTTTTCAATACCGAGTAGCCATTTTGGCAACTTTTATATTTTTTTATTGCCAAAATGACGAACAGTTCATAAAATATATCATACAAATTATAAACAATTAAAAATAATAATCATCCTTATTACGGTTGTCGTCGTCGACATAAAACGACGTCGTATTGTGATGACAGTTGAAAATCGGTATTTGTGTAGTCGTTATCGATCACTAACGAAGACAGTAGACACATATTTGGTATTTTTTAACTAGAATTGACGTCGACATTGAATTGAAACGACTCTATTTCTGTCGACACAGTTTTTCATAATCGGCCTTATCCCGTTGTCGTCGTCGACGTCTTCATCAGATTTTTGTCAACTTTAGAACGTTATAAATGTATTGTCACATCGACAACAACAAATTTTTTGATGTCTATGATCCAAAAACAACCCTCTTAAAACATTACGCAAATTTTTTTTGTTCAAATGCCTTCAAGGCGCCAATAAAAATGGTGTCGATATTGTATTGACGTCGACGACGACAACGGGAATAAAGCCTGCATTTTTAAGGCAGGTGGCGAAGGACTGATAGGCCACATGCATCAACTGATATGCGGTATATGGCTGGGGGAATCTATGGCCGACGATTGGAGTCTCAGTGTATTATGTCCTGTATTCAAAAAGGGTGATCCGTGTGTCTGTTCCAACTATCGCGGTATCAGTCTTTTATCCATCGCGTATAAGGTCTTGTCGAGCGTATTATGTGAAAGACTAAAGCCAATTATTGAAAACCTGATTGGACCTTATCAGTGTGGTTTTAGACCAGGCAAGTCCACAACTGACCAAATATTCACGCTACGCCAAATCCTGGAAAAGACCCACGAAAAGCAAATCGATACATACCACCTTTTTGTCGATTACAAAGCTGCTTTCGATAGCCCCATACGGGGAAAACTGTACGAAGCTATGTCTGAACTTGGTATTCCGGCAAAACTGATTCGCCCCTGTAGAATGACGCTGACCAACACCAAATCAGCAGTGAAGGTGGGGAAAGACCTCACTGAACCATTCTGTACCAAGCGAGGACTTAGACAAGGCGACACACTTTCGCGCAATCTCTTCAACATCTTAATGGAGATAATAATGAGAAAGGCTGCAGTAAATACGAACGAGACCAGTAACACGAAAAGCCATATGTTGCTGGCGTATGCTGACGACATAGACATCATTGGGCGAAATCTTTAGTCTTTTTAGTCTTTAGTCTGATATCTTTCAAACAAGCGACCGCTAACGAAACGTACAGTTCAAATGCTTTAAACATAGCCGAATGGTCGGTCCGTGGTGAATTTGATGATATCATTTCTTGCTCTCCATTACGTCCTTGTCTCGAATATACACAGCTCTGAGGCCAGTAAAGGCTGCATGTGTCTCCATGGAGAGCTCGTCTCAATTCACCGCTTCCATTCGCCTAACCTGGTGATATAGGGCGTCTACATCCAATAACTTCCAACTCGGAGTTCATACGGTTACGATAATTAAACGCTTTTAGGAACTTGAAAAACTTTTACCAAATTAAATAAAATAATAGAATTTCAAATGTTCTTCTTCTTCCTGCTTTCATTCACTACGATTAACAAACTTTGTTTATGTTTTTAATAGGTTATCGATAAACAGTCGACGTCGTCTCCAGACAGTTATGCCATGTTCCCAATACAGCGCCAATTATTTAATTCGCTCTTTGAATTACTATTCCGAATTACCCTGTTTCCACTACATATACATAATTCGATCGGACAGTTGTTTACTTTTTTATTTGTTTTGTTTCAATGGCAACAACAAAAAGTGTTTAGAATGGCAACAACAAAAAGTTAATAAATATTAAAAAACAATTTTGGATATCTAACAACCTTTCTATATTTAATATTATATATTTTCTATATTTAATTCTTTTTTGTAATCCATTGTGTATTGTTAAATGGCATCCATTGTGTATTGTTAAATGGTTTAAAATTATTTTTCTTTTATTTTGTTTGTTTCTGACAACAGTTGCGATAAAATTTCGATAAATATAAGAGAAGGCAATGTTCATAAGGTAATTCAAATAGAATTACCTATAAACAAAGTAATTCGCTCTCCAAATTGTGTATGGTGAATTACGAATTCCGTTTTGTAATTGGAGATTGAATTACGAATGAGAGAGCGTAATTCTGTAGTGGAAACAAGGCATTACAGAATACCAAGATGTATCTATTACAGGTGGAAGCGTTAGAACAGCTGGTTTAAATATTTTCTTGTCGTTGTGGTCCGACGTTGTCAAATGTTGTTTATACTAATTCCAAGATGTATCAAGTATAGGTGGTAGCGTTAAAATAGCAGACGAAATTTATTCTTGTCTTTGTGGTTGTTGTCGAAAACTACAACAATTTCTCCTGATATAACCTGAAATAAATACATCGATAGACTTAATTTGACAAGGTCGGCTCCTGAAATAAAAACAAAATGCCCTCATATCCTACTGCTTCTACCTTACTTATTTTGCCATGACAGAATACCAAGCTAGCGTTGATGTGACGACTATGTTGACACGAAGTGATTTGGACATAAAAACCACAACGACGACGACGTTGACGAGGACAACCGTAATAAGGGCGATTATTTTAAAACATAAACTTTGGTGGGATTCGATTCCGGGAACCTTATCATACGGACATTCTACCTAAGTTCTTCTAAGTTGTACTGCAGATTGTGGTCATATTGGAAGTACTTCTATCCAATGACGACTATTTATTGGTGTAGCAGTCAAATTGTCAATATCTATTACCACTACCTCAATCGAACATCCCTACATTTACTGACTCTAATGAGCTGCTTAAATTGTACTGAAAAGTGGTCAAATTGGAAGTGCTTTCGTGTAATAACAGCTTGTGAAATGCGTTTATGTAGCAGTTAAATTGTCATTACCTCTTGCCGGGTTCTGAATGGCCAAAAATTATAAGAAATGCGTAAAACATTTGCATTTCTTAAAAATTCATTTATTTATTTCGCATGATATGTAATAAATCGCAACCCCCTGTCAGGGGTCGGATTATACTCGGCGCCATCGCATGCGATACTGAAATCTAATATTGTTCAGTGAAAACTAACCGAATTTTTTAACAACTATAAGTCTCTTATTAACAACTGAAATTTGTAATTTGATACAGAAACAAAAACTATGAAAATTATACTGGAGATGATGAGGATGATAATAGATGATGAAAAGGAATTATATGTATATGAATGTACATTAAAAATGAACGATGTATGTATATTGATATGATGATGGATGTTATAAAATTTTAAATTTTTTCCGAGCAACTTGCATGAATTAGTTGTGTGATAATTGTAGGCTGATTGGTGGTTTCTTCACTTTAGCGCGGCAAATTTGTTAAGCTGCTGTTACATCAATATTTTTTATATTTTATTTTTAGTTTTATTTCCGAAATGCATTTGGCTAATTGCTAGCTAGCGACTTGGCTGTTTTTTTTTTTACAAATTAATATTGTTGAGCAAACAAAAAATTAAATATTTATAATTCACATACAACAACGAGATAATAACACTATTGCAAATTATTTACAAAGGGAAAACAAATTGTATAACAAACAATAAAAGAAATCATGCGAGTTGTTCTTTTGCTCTTGCTTGTTGTAGTGCAATTTCTTTTAAACAAATAATTGGCATAATTACGCTTGGATACATTCTTGTATATGCCGATTTAGTCTATTTTTCAAATTACAATATGGACAAAATATAACATTTATGGGAGTTATAGCGAAAACAAAATGCTCTAGAATTCGAAAGAAAATAACGAAAATTTGCATACCAAATAAACATTTGGGTATTCCGAAAACAGCATAACAAATTCTTAAACAAAAAAAAAACGAAACAAATTTTAAAATGTTAATAAAAGAAATTACATAAAATCACAATAATTTCAAATATAATGTTAAATATAGGGGGGTTTGAATCGGGTGGCAACTCTTTTTGGTGGAATGAAAGTAACGCTTCAAAAATCAGAGTTGTAATCTGTGGTGAGATGTCAAAAACATTCGGCTTCTTTTGCAAAAACTTTAGGTTCTTTTAATTTCAATAATTTTTCGAAAAACTCTTACCGGAAACTGGGAAATTTCGTTTCCACCAACTTATTTGCATGCCAAGTTATTTACCAGCTATGCACAGTAAAACAAGTGGCTTTCAAATATTTTTTGTTATCGATTTTTGCAAACTGCAACAGCCGATATCTTAAAAATTGAGCGAGTTATCGAAACATATTATGTTATATTTTTAGATTATTTTGAAGTGTTCTGTCATATCAAAACGACTCGGATATCATGCAATGAAAAATATATATTTTCTTGCAATTATAATCACAACTCCGAAGAGTTTAAAACTGATGCATAAAATTTGATGTGGTCGACAAATGGACAGTTTCTTGGAGATATTAGGATGGCAAATATATAATTTGCTGAAATTCTTTACAAGTTTCTATTACCAAATGTTTTAATATGCATTCCTCCCTCGATTACAACTCTTTTTCAACGTTACTTATCGAGCAAATATTATAATCGAAGGAAAAGGGAATAAATAGAGAGAGGGAGAAAAAACAAAAGAAATCTAAAATACAGATATAAATCTAGAAATATAATACATATTAATGAATAAATAATGTATAATTATAACACTTAAATACAAATATTGATAACAAATTGATCGATCGATTTTCATAAGAGAGGATTTGAATTTATTTCATTACTTTCTGTTCTTCTCCCTCTCTAAAATCGATCGGTCTCTTTGTGTTTTTTTTTTTTTGTTTTTGCTATTTGATTATATTTATTTAAGATAAACTAAGAGATCTAAGTCTTCACTTTTTCTAAATTGTAATATGTAATTTGTATCTTAGTTTTTTATCGATACCAACAATCGATAGCATAATAATAATAATGATAATAAAAACAACAACTTACCCATTTGCAGCATTTTGTATTTCCTTTTGATCGATGCCGGCTATAGTATTACGCCTTTTGCCTCGTGCTTTGCGCGAACGCGAACGCCGCGAAACCGTTTGTACATCATCATTGAGATTATTTGTATCGGGCATGTGGGTAAAGACACCCGTAGTCGATTTTCTAGCCATACACATGCGTTGGAAACGTTTACCAGACGTATCGACAGATATAACTTCGGCAGGATATCTGTTGGAATATAAGAAAAAGAGCAAACCATAAGAAGAATTGCATTATAATTATGGAAATTGATAAAAAGTAAGGAATATTTATGTATTGGTCAATGTGGAGAGGAAAAAGAAAGATGGCTTGTAAGGGCAACAAACTAAATATTATTAAGTCATAACGGAACCACAAACTTGTCATCAACGAGCATGAGCTTAGGCGATAACTTTTTATCTGCCTAATTAATTTGCAAAAATATTACCAAAAATTTTTGTAAACATGATCACTATCAACTTGATTACATTCTTATTTGGAGCAAGAAAGGCGGTAAACCCGACAATAAACATCAACGATAGCTGTTGTTCATGCTCATGAATGACTAGTCTGTGGTTCGCTGTAAGACATTCACTTTACAACTTTTTCTTATCATCGAGTTCTTACGAAATTTTCGTAAGAAATTTTGTCATTTATCTCTAAACGGAAAATTTTGTTGCGGAGTGTTATCACCTAACTTTGATTTACCTTGCAAATATTTCATTTCTAATTCTTCTACGAACTCTATTTTATTACCTCACGTGATGTTACTTTTGTTTGTTAAAATAATCGAAATGTCAAAATTACGGTCACAAACAATTATCAAACAATTGTTTTCGTACGAAATAACATTCGTAACAACCCTGTAACTGATTTTGCTTACGAAATTTTCGCAAAGAACTGAGTACTAGGCAAAATTTTCGGTTCATGAAATTTTCGTTATTATTTATACTCGTACTTCTTATGGTAACGAAAAATTCATAAAAACTGAATACCAGGCTTATAGAGGGCAATTCAAGGCCTGACTAAAGCGAAGTTCACACCATTATATTTATAATACTATTTGCTCAGAATGCTTAACAACAGAAATTCAATTGCTACATAATCTAACGAACTTGTAGAAGGAACTGACAAATGCCACTTAACCTTGAGCTACGTTATATTTTGTTGATCATATAAATTTACTATTCACTTATTCAGCATCAATACAAGCTCTTATTTAAGCACAGTTCACAAAATGAAATTTGTTACAATACTCGATGGGATTGTAAACATTTTAGACTTAAATGTAGTTTACGATCAAAGCTCCGAGTTTATCTTATATTGTGATATCATATCGCAATATGCTGACATTACAATACAAGCTCTCGTATAAACGTGGTGTTAGATTTCTAGCACTTCTTATTCTGCATAAACTCAGAAACATATATGGAGACAGGTCCTTACTTACCGAGTGAAATTAATGCGGCGTAATATAATTTTTGCCAGTATGAACTAGGTTTTAGATGATTGTTTTTATGAAATTCACACTTCGACTTAAGCGCAGTTCCCACAATTAAATTTTTAATAACTCTTGGTGGATTAGTAAAATAATTGGGCTTAAATCTAGTATTCGGACAATGTTTAGATGTTTTTTTTTTCAAATTTCTAAACCAAACAAAATGTGTAGCAAAGCCCAAAATTCCGATTTATGCGCCTGCAATTTAAGTATTATTATTTGACCTGTTGTGGGATTAATCCAGGTGCTTTAACCGCCATAGACTTTTCGCAAGTCTGATATATAATTTGTGATTTAAAGTATAATCGAGACTATAACCTATGATAAGGAGATTTGTTATAAAATATGTTTTGTGTCAACAAAATCAATCTAATTGCCACACAATGTAATTAAAAATCACGTTAGACTGCCAATGCAAATGGAACTATGGCAAATGAAATGGAATGGAACTATGCGCGGATAGAGAAATAATATGAAAGAGCACTATTACACTATTAATTGAATTCTCTTTTAAACACCCTTCGTAAGCCACCATACTATTACTTTATGACTTTTGTTTGCATCTATAGTTGGGGATTTTTGACGTTTAATCAGTTGTTTCTCTTTTTTAGCATTAATAATAAGTACTTTTTTTACAAAAGATGAAGACTTATGTTTTATTATCATCATCTCCACTAGTTCGTTTGTCCAAAACACTTTTCCCATTTTATAAATTTTATTTATGTAAATTTCACTTGTGTGTTGCCCGAAGTGTTCACTTTGAAAACAGAAACTATATGAAGCAAAATAACGCAAATACGAATCACACGAAAGAGAAACGCCAAAAATACCCATACAACCTCGTTTCGTATCTATCGGTCTACCCCGGAGGGTCTTCACTCCTATCGCCTAAAAAACTAAAACAGTGATGTTTGGGTGCCAGGGGAAAAGTCATAATCTAATAGTCGACAAACTCTCCTCCGTTTGACAGAAATCATACGATAACTGTGCATTCGATTTACACTATCGGTTTTGAAAAATGAAAGCGGAGAATGCAAAAATGAATGTTTGCGAAATTAAAAACAAAACAGCTGTTGGGAAATAAGAAAAAAGAGATTAAAATTAAACTTTTGAACAAAAATTAACTATTTAAGTAATCCAATTAACTATTTAAATAATGCATTCCCCTTTTTCTTTGTTTTTGTTCGTTTCTCTCCAAATTCAACCGTACTCTCATTATTTTTTAAGGAAAACCGAAAAATTATAGAATTTTTACACACCTGTCAAAAAGTTTACTGCACAGCGTTTTTCTCAAGTTTACAATTTGTCTAATAATCCAACTCGGCATTAAGTATGTAGTACGATCAATTTAAATGCGTATGAACACCGCTTAAGCTCGTCGAACAAAATCGTGCAAAGGGTAGTATTGCTGTGCGTTTTTAAGTAAACAATTTTAAAATATTATAGTTTAAGGTCGTATCATATAAGACGGACGCATCACATCACCTTACTTTATTTTAAAATTTGTTAATCAAATAAAACGTCGAAGCAGTCACCTGATTGAAAAATTTTATGTGAATGAAAATTTATGGAAAACTTTATATGAAATTCAAAAAATATCCATTTAACTTTGAAAAATATTAATTGAAATTTGAAAATTATATTTGAAATTTAAAACACATCAATTGGAATTTAAAATTTCTATTTGAAATTTAAAATACATCAATTGAAATTTAAAAACATCAATAAAATTTAAAACACATCAATTAAAATTTAAAATTCATCTGTTGAAATTGAAAAGACTTCATGAAATTTTAAATTCCTCGGTTGAAATTTAAAAATTTTTAACCGATGTTATGTATTAGACTTTTACATTTTAACTGTTGTCCTTTAAATTTCAAATGTTATTTTTTAAATTTCATTTGATGTATTTCAAATTTCAATTGATGTCTCTTAAATTTCAATTGATATCTTTTAAATTTCAATTGATGTGTTTCAAATTGTATTGATGATTTTTAAATTTCGATTTTAATTGTTGTATTTTAAAATTCAATTGATATATTTTAAACAGCAATTTATGTCTTTTAAATTTCAACTGATGTTTTTTAAATTTCAATTAAATAGAATCAAATAGAATTTTTACATTTCAATTGATGTATTTCAAATATTCAATTCAATTCAATTAGCGTGTGCGTCTGCGTTAGATTCACTCACTCAGAGTTATGAGATAAGACCCTTAAAAAGTTGGAAGCATTCAAAAGTATAAAAAAAAAATTTTAAATCTGCTCATTCCCAGAACTCGCATTCAATACTTATTATATATTTCATTAATATTAACATTATGTATTCATTTTGTTTCGGATTTCATTAAACTTTGAAAGTGAAGTTTATTTCCGACATTTGGTGAACTGAAATAGTTTGGTTGTGTACTTCTTGATCGTCTTTTACTCATCAGTTGTGCTGTTTTAAATTAACGTACATTTTCAGGTTACATTTATATTGCAACTCTGATTAGTAATATCAAAGAGGATGTACAGATGGAGAAGAAAAAAATTGCGCAATTTTTTAACCCTAGTAGAAGAGGACCAAAAAGTCGACGCGATACACTCAAACGCATTTCTCTCTCGCGCCATAACTTAAATATTTCATACTTTTTACATACTTTATGTAATTTTATTTAAACATGGTTGGAATTTCTATAGTTAGATACTGTATCATCATCAGAAAACTGCTCGTGTATTGAAATATTCAACGAAGATAGTAAGAGAGTGAGCAGATAAACGAGGCGCTTCACTCGTTTTCGTTGTTGCCATTCCACTCCATGAGTAAATTTTCTTCTCTATTTAAAATTATTCTCTATTAAAAATGGGCGTCGGTGGTGCAATGGTAGTGTGCGCGGCTCTTGTGCATGAGGACGTGGGTTCGATCCCTACTCTGACCACCTTAAATTTCCTTCGATGGCTGTCACCTCGCTTAGTGACGGCGACACTATCGAATACTTAGCCAAGAAAAAGCTTCTCAAAATACCGTTCGGAGCCGGTGTAAAACTGTAGGTCACAATCAGTGAGTGTAAAATTAGAACGCGCACAGCCCACTGGTTGTGAGAAGCTCTCCCTAATCCCCTCGAGGGATGTAACTGGAAACCATTTATTTTTTTTATTTAAAATTCCATATTCTTTGGTAATATTATTCTTCTACTTTTAATATTAAAAGCTTTCTTCCAAAGTTTTGAGTCTGAATATGAGCATTTTTACCAAAAAATCATCTTTTCCGATGAAGCTCCACCTCGGGTTCTACGTTAACAAACAAAATTGTCGCCTTTTGGACTCGGAAAAATCCCACGTCGTTCATTGAACATCGTTCTTAACACACGAAAACGACACTGTCGTTCACGACATAGAGCCCGAATCTATTGAAAATGTACTGAAAAATTGGGTAGATCAAATGAGGTACTGTAAAGCAAGTCGTGGAAGCCACTTGAACGATGTTGTATCTCATTCATAAATGTCAATGATGGGCCTTACTAATAAAATCATAATTTCTGAAAAAAATCTATGAGAACTTTGTTAAAGCGAAATTAAATTGAATTTCAAAAGTTACATGGCTCACCCTTTATACAGGGTGTCTGGTAGCAGATTTATATTTTAAAACTTAAATAAAAAACATAATAATTGACACAAAGTTTTATTAAGAGCATTGAACGATAGAATGGAAATGCGGATTTTATTTTTGACAGAGTATGTCATCCAGATGTCTTCCATCGAGTTGAACCCACTGTTCAAAATGGAGCCTTGAGTTCTGCGCCACACGGTTCAATTGACGAATATTTTACTTTAAAGCCACAAGAGATTGGGAATTGTCATTATAAACCCTCTCTTTGAGGTAGCCCCATTAAAAATCAATGGGAGTTAGATCAGGCGACCTCGGTGGCCATGGGATGTCCCCAAAGCGACTGATCAGTTTCTGAGGGAAAATTTCCCGAAGCAAATTCATCGAAGCTGTCTGGCTGTGTGTGCAGTCGCCCCATCCTGTTGAAACCACGTGTGTGAAGAGTACGATGGATGAGCTCGCAGGTTTGGCAAAAAGAATTCCGTAATCATGGGTCGATAACATTTTACCGCTGACATTCGTCGCCTGGCCTCGAGAATTTTGGAAAAAAATGTTACAATTATCTCATGCGTGGATAAGGCACACCAAACAGTTACCCTGGGGCAATGCAATGGTTTTTGATGTTTCAATCGAGGGTTGCCGGTTCTTGGAGACCAGTAACGGCAGTTTTGCTTGTTGACGTGGCCTTTAAGTGAAAATGAGCCTCGTCGCTCCAAAAAATGGGATTTACAGTGCGAAAACGCTCCAACATCGTTTAAATCAAAGTGACTTTCTTTCAGTTCTTGAACGATTTGAATTTTAAAAGGATGGAACTTCAGATCCTTTTTTAAAAGTTCATGAATAATCGCTCTTGGAAGTCCCAGTGAGGTTGATCTTTACCGTATTGAAAGTCGCGGATTTTCACGTAAACTGCTTTCAACCAGTTCACTGTTTTCGGGAGTCCTTGAAGATCGACTGGGCCCTGGCCGTGGGACATTTATAGCCGAAGCAGTTGCGCGGAATCTCTGCAGCCACGAACGAATTATATTTACACTCGGTCCATCACTTATAGTTCCTGACGGCTAATTTCTATCAAGGACTAAATAAACAGCTCGAAGTAAAGTAAAACTTTAATCGCTGGTCGAGTGTATTGTTATTTAATGAGGAAAGTCCAACATCTTGGGAAAACGGCTGACTCAAAATCAATTTTTGTAATGTCGTATTCAAAAATTCGATTTTGGGCTAAAATAAATTTCTGAAAAAAACGGTCGAACGGAATTATTCCTGCTGGTTGTTCAAAAATGCTTTCGGTTTTTGATTACTCTAGTTGTAACCGTAATGTTCTTTGGGAGAATTGATTTAAAATAATCTTAACGTAGCGGTATGATTTCAAAATGATTCCAATGATTTCAAAACCTTCGAGTTTTTAAGAACTAATTTAACGCCTATAAATGATCCTATTTGAACTGATTTTCTTCGGCCCAAATGGCTTCGACAAGAACTACATAAATTGCAGCACATAACCCACCAACACAGAATCGAAATGTCATAAAAATTTGTTCAATGCTAGGTCGCGTATTGGAGGAGGTGGTTACATCAAAAGGCGGTGGCACTTTTGTGCATTACACTTTATCTGTTCTTTGTTTTCCGCTTTGTTTTCATTTCTGTTGTTTTTTAAAGTATTAATTTGCTGGCATTCGATTTCCATGATAATGATGAGGACGATGATGGTTCTCATCATCAGGTCAGGTTGACAATGTTATTATTCTTGGCTATAAAACTTGAAAATTACCACTATCACCCAACGTAGTGGCCGTAACGTAACAGAGACCGATAGCGCAGCAGATAACAATGAGAGTGGAATGAATGAGTGTGGAGTCAAAAGGTGTTATATCCATCCAATGCCGAGTTGGATTTTGGTTATTTGAGAAGCAATGCCTTCAAGCTTTCTTTTTTACAACGTGTTTCTATCTACTACTTCTTGCTTTAGACTTTATTTTGATGACTTTTTGAGGTTCTTCTTAATAGGTTGTTGGTTGTAATTTGATGTTGCTCGCTTGGCTCTATCACTCTCTTTCTCTCTGTTGCTGTTAACCTTTAAGGTTAATTGCATTCTTAGGCGTCATTTTCCCATTTACATTGGCGCACCAGGCACCTTCTGCCTTTTCACCATCTCCTTTCTTTGCACAAGAGTCACGAAGTTATCGTGTCAAGTCATTACCAGGAAAATGTTGGCTAAATTAACTACCGTAATTTTTATTGATTCACCTCCCGTTCAACATCAATTTTTTTTCTTTGTTTTATTACCTTTAAATTGTTCGCTCTCTATGCCGCTTTATCGTGGCTGAAAACCAACATTGTAATATAGGAGGGGTATGAGGGCTGTACAACACAATCCAGCAGCTCATTTAGTAGTTACATGATCGCTGTGTTAAGAGGCAATCAAGGGGCGTTTTAATAGTAATACTTGATTTTTTTTATTACAAGGAACATAAAATAAATACATAAAATGCTGATGAAAACTTAGTTGAAACTTTATGGAAAAGTTAAGCTTCTCATAATTAGAGAGCTGTGCACTTTTTCTATTCTTAGACACACTGATCGGAACATACAGTTTCAGTGCGATTCTGAAGAGATTCACTGAAAGGCAGAGATTCGTTGTTCGTCGACTGAACGAATATTTTCATCGAAAGGGAGATAACGTTAACTGAAAAAATTTTGTCAGTGTGACGAACAAAGTTCATTGCTGTGATGAATAAACTTCACTATTGCGATGAATATGTTACAATATTGTGGTGAATATGTTTCTCGACAACACAGGGATGACTACGATATGAAACATGGTGAGAATAACAAAGTGTTATGGACAGCGAACCGAAACTTTTGGAAGTATTTAGTAGGCAGGTTGATACCGCTAAATATGTCACTAAGAATAAAAAATGGGCGGAAACAATCTAACAAATCAGTTTCCGACTGGAGTAACCTGCCTAACGGTGGAACTGTAACAACATTCAGTCAAAGCCAGAAATCCAAACTAGGAAATCTCAAACTATATCGTAACGGACGCGCTCTAGAATTTTGCCCCACGGAAGGCGGCAGTAATAATAAAGGGTGGTTGTTTCCACAGGTATGATTTTTCCATCACATCCTATGAAGGGATTGGGGAGAGAGCTTCTCACAAACCGTGAGCTGTGCGCTTCCTAGTTGTACGCTCACTGAATGGGACCTACAATTTAACACCGGTTCCGAACGGTATTTGGCGAAGATTTCTCACAACTAATCACGCGATAGTGTCGCCATCACTTAGCAGTGACCGCCGTCGAAAGAAATGTGTGGTGGTCAGAGCAAGGATCGAAACCACGTCCTCATGGGCAATACCATTGCACCACCGACCGCCAAGTATACCGGTATAGCAATTTAAAATTTAATCAAATTCCGATGAATTGAATTCAGATGAATAACAATTTAAAATTAAACAATTTAGGATTAATTGGAATGAAATTGACTTTATTTGAAAGATATTTTTTTGCCAGTTTTATTTGAATATGATTTCTAACATATGGCCACAGTGAATTGCTCGGATGCAGCTAATTCGGGATGTAGTTGATTAAAAGGCGGCCCTCGATAGTCCGATACGGGGGAAACTCTACGAAGCAATGTCTGAGCTTGGTATTCCTGCAAAACTCATAAGACTTTGCAGGATGACCCTGACGAACACCATTGACATAGTTAAGCGGATCAAAATAACGCGATTGCGCTGGCTAGGCCATATCAGTAGAATGGATGAAGATGAACCAGCACGAAGGCGTTTTTGAAACAGAACTCAAATAAAGACATTGACATAGTTAAGCGGATCAAAATAACGCGATTGCGCTGGCTAGGCTATACCAGTAGAATGGATGAAGATGAACCAGCACGAAGGCGTTTTTGAAACAGAACTCAAAGAAAGACGAAAAATAGGAAGTCCAAGACTCCGCTGGAGAGATCAGGTCCTGCGTACACTTGGTATTGCCAACTGGAGAAATAAGGCAAAAGATTGAAGTGGTTGACGAAATATGTTATCTCATTTTGTAAGGTCCCTGACCCCTCGGGTTTGTTCGTGATGGGATAAGTAAGTAAGCTGAATCGGGAGATTCAGTTTTCGATCCGTTTTTGGCAGCATTTGGTGCCGAATATCGGTAATATAACAGCTAATAGTGTCTCACAAACCCTTAATATTCTCCGGCGTATCGGCGTAGACTAGCGATTCGCATACCCCACAGAATATAATCCAGCTGTGTTAAATCGCACGATCTTGGAGGCCAATTCACTGTTCCAAAAATTGCAAAATATGCGCTCACCAAAAATGTCCTTCAATAAATCGATGTGCCTTGCTGAATCCACAGCTCTCCCACATCAAGGAACGAAGAAATCATTGATCATTACACTATAGGCGCCACCAATAACTGCAATGTTCTGGCCGGCATCGTTTTGGAAGAAGTAAGGAGTAATGATTCCACCACCATCTCATAACGCAAACCACTTCCTATAAACCAGTCACTTGATCTGGATGTAACGGCGTCTCAATGATGTGTTGCGGACTATTTTCACTTCAAATTCAACTGTTTTCTTTATTGACGTAGCCAAATATAATCCCAATCGCTGAACAACATTATCTTGTGAACATCGGGACCAGCAGCAATCGTGTTTTGGGTTCATTCACTGAATGCTGGTAATTGTTACACCAGTTGGATTTTGTAAGCACGTGATCCAAGATCTTCCGCAAAATCGTCAATAAAGTGGGTGGATACAGATCCAATTATTGTGCACTTTAGCGGATGGACTCATTGGGGTCTTCCTCAAAGCAGCAATAGTTTCTTCAGAACGAACGGTATGACGTCCGGCAAGATGTTAATCCATATTATGAATGCAGGAATTATTATCTCTAATGAACGATAATCCATAAAATGGATGCAATGCGTGATGCGTTTCAAAATGGCTGACATTGAGTACAGTGTTGCCAACTTAAAGTTCTATACCTCAAAAACTACACCCTTTAATAGACGTGATCAGTCATATGGTAAGGAATAGGTGGTTTACCTTTGGGACGAATAACATTTATATAGGGAATATAGTATGCCGTGGAGCACAACAAGGTGGGATTATATCATTCTTAGCGTCACCACTTCTCAGGGTCACCACCCCAAATAGTTTACTCAGAATTTTGACCAATGAGGGATTCAAGTCCCTGTCCAGACGATGTGGCGATACTTCTTTGGGAAAACATTCGAATATTTTTTGCAGAAGGGCCTCAAGGGCACTTGATAAATCATACAACAGTGCACAGCCTAGGGAACTGAATGTAAACCCAGAAAAACGAGGATATATTTATTTACGTGGAGGACGAAGATAGTCGTTTACGTGGCTAAAATCTTCCTTGGAAAGACTACAGAGTTTTCAAACAGGGTCAACAACTTGGGAGTAATCCTGGTTCGAAAACTACTTCGAAAAAAACCCACATAGAGAGCAGAGTGGAAAATGCTCACATATTTTGGTCTATTTGCTAAGGATGGAGTCTCACCCCTAAGATGATATACTAACTCTATACAACAATGATAAAGGTCGTGTTAGACTGTTAGAGAAATCGTTGGATGTGTCAAAGTTTTCATTTGGTGAGAGCAGATGGAATAGCGTAAACTTGAGGAGAACGATTTGCAGACAACATTTTGACAGATCTGTTGGATTTCTCTCCTTTTCCGATTTTGCCTAAAAAATTATGCAATCAGGGTTGCATTTTGAATGAAACGAACAAAGGCAAAGAAAACGGCAATAAAAACTTTTATTTTGTCAAAAAATTGTTAAGTCTCTGTTCACAATATGCTGTTTTTTGTATTCTATTGATATTTTGTAACTGTTGGATTTTGTTTGTCACTTTGCAGACAGATGTTTTTGCAATCTCCAAAACTGATAGTATAAATCCCAAGCAGATTGATAGAACGATTTCTGTCAAATGGAAGAGAGTTTCACTCCATCTCTTTCTCCGCGAATCGTTCAATTTGTACTATTAAGGCCGATAGTGACTTTCGCAATAGTGTCTGCAAGCCGCAGAAATTGGGAATATGGAAAACACTAAATATTTCCAGGCCATAAAGACCGAACTTCAAAAGTGGTTAAGACCAAATCGCATAAGAGTATAGAATGCATTAGACGGGAGAAGAACGGCAAAGATCCAGTGGGGCAAACCGAAGAGCAACAAGACCAGACATAAAGCAGGACAAATTTGAACCGAGTCATGGGCATCATAACTGAACACTCCACACTGCGGTCACATTTGCATAAAATTGACCCGGCCAATGAAAATGAAAGTAGTGCGTTCGAGGAAGACATCAAAACGATGGAAAACTTTCTCTGGCATTGTTCCGGTTTTGAAGGATTAACATTCCAACACCTCTCAGGTAATACAATACTTAGTCTGGAAAATCTAAGGGGAACGGATTGTAGAACACTGAGAAAATTTGTGCATAGCACGAGTTATCTATAGAAAATTGGAGGTTTCTTACGGGGAATATGAAGATCGTACGTACAGCAAGGCGTATAAAGGCCTAAGTTTATGCCCATAAATAGGGCACGAATCGAATGCTTCGAATCCACTTTCTCAACATAACTTAAACATTTTATTATTGTACCTGTTTTTACTCTAAAATGTACAATTATTACCAGTAGGAAGTGGTTGTGCAATGGGTAATGGGTGCGGCTCTACACGCTGAAAAATCTGTCGTTTTTGTTGTTTGGATGCAAACATAACATGTGTTTGGAACGTGTCGCAAATATAATATACTTGTGCCCAAACGCATTGTGTTTGATATTCAATATTACATGTTTGAGACACAATGATTAATATGTTAAAAAATATGTGTTTCCGACCCAAATATACCTGTGTTTGTGATATAAATAAAACCGTGTTTGTTTACTGTTTATGCTCTCTCGAGAGCAAGAGAATAAAAGAGGGGCAACGACTGTATATATCTTTTAAGTATGTTTCTGTATTTTTCCATTATTCTCTCAGTGAGTGATTCATAAATATTCCTGAATGTGCGTGTAAATTGCAGATGAAGTGTTTCTTATTTTGCCTGACGTATTGCGTTTTTGTTTCATGTATTCAGTCAGTTGGCGTCGGTGGTGCAATGGTTAGTGTGCGCTGCTCTTGTACATGAGATCCTAGTTCCGAACCCTGCTCTGATCACATTAAAAAAAAATTTATTTCGGCGGCGGTCACCTCGCATAGTGACGGCGACACTATCGACTATATAGCCATGAAAAAGCTTCAGTGATCAGTGAAAAAAGAATAAGCAAACGCTCGGACGGTTAAATGGTTTGTGATGTTGCTTTGGTTTTTGTGTATGTGTTTCGTATATATTTATCTGTGCTACCAAAGTGAGAAACGATTTGAGGAAAGAAACTGGAGAGGGCAACAACGTGAACCCCTTTTTCTGCCCGAGCCTCTACTGAAAAAATCGGAATGGCGGACCATTTGTGAAATATAATAAAAAATAACACAAGTAATTAATACACTCTTGTCTTACATGAACTAGAGTTGTATATAAGAATATTATTTGTGTACCAACGCATAGTGATAACCAAGGCGTAGTTGAAACCTTCTGCTAACAAAAACATGAGACAAAACAAAAAAAGAAGAAGCAAAAGAGCAGCATATTCTCATTTTAAAAAAAAGTAATGGTAGTAAATGTAAAAAGGATCTTTTTAAATATTTCAATATTTTGTATTAATGACTTAAAAATGTGGAGATATATTAAAAAAAAATTAATTATAATAAAGAAAGAAAGGGAGAATAATTCGTTTCTAAATATTATTATGTTTGGGAGAAAATACGCATATGTTTCCACGTAAGTATATGGAGGTTTGGGGGAAACACGCGAGTGCTTCCACGTAAGTATATGGATGTTTGGGATGAAGCATGCATATGTTTCCCCGTAAAAGCATACATATTTGTAAGTAAACATGCTAATGTTTGTATTTAAAAACAGCTGAGTTTGGGACTTGCATATAACATATAAATGTTTGAAGTGTTCCAAACATATACGTTTTTTTCAGCGTGTAGTACATTAGAGCGTGGGATCGATACTTGTTCTGACCACCTTACATTTCCTTCGACGTCAGTCACCTCGCTTAGTTCGGAACCGGAGTAAAACTGTAGGTCCCAATTAGTGAGCGTAAAGCTAGAAAGCACACAGCTCACTGGTTGTGAGAAGCTCTCCCCAATCATTTCCTTGGATGTAATGCGGAACAATTTTTTTAAGTGGGGCAAAGAAGATTGGATGACTGCAGCAAACACAACGTTGTATGACCAACCAAATCTGGTAAGATATGTTTCGTTGAAGTAACAACAAAATCTTCAGATGTACGAAACTGTCATTGCAGAAATGTAAGCAGATGAACGAAAACCTGCGATGAAGCGCGTTTCTTTCAGTGTATGGTATGAGAAACATTTTTTGAGTTTGAGTTTTAAAAGGTTTAAAACTTCGGTGCTGATCGTTGACACAATTAGTGAAATGCATGGGGTTCCCTTGCGGTGATTACTTCAGAAGTATCAGGGATGACGATTAGGAGTGTTTCACTGCGTGTTTAAGACCTATGTCCCAATTTTCT
Organism: Phaonia tiefii; assembly: GCA_963931995.1. NCBI lineage: Eukaryota > Metazoa > Arthropoda > Insecta > Diptera > Muscidae > Phaonia > Phaonia tiefii. The sequence continues at coordinate 164,719,222 of OZ008367.1, forward strand.
TGGCAAAAGGTTCTTTGATGATTTGTTAAAATATTTTTTCTAAGTCGCCTCAGTTAATTTCCATTCAAAAGATTCCAACATTTATTTTATTACAAAAAGAATGTTCCTTTTATGTCACAAACTCTAACAATAGCAATGTGTTCCACCTAGTCATAGCTCATATAATTTCCCGGTAAATGTTTCCAAATTACAATGTTTTGGTTAAGGTATAAATCAACATAAATTTCCAAAAGCCAACAACACTTCAATGTGAGGCACTGCCCCAAAATGCAATTATGAAGAGAGAAAAAAACCTGGGGGCCACGGAATTGCATCATGGTTGAGTACCCGGCACCTGGTATACAAATACCACGTAATTTTAGTATTGAATTAGCATAAAAGTCAAGCAGCACTCAGTTGTCCATATGGCACAGACTCATGTTTTGTTGTACGATATTTATATTTTAAATAAATAAAAATTGAAGGGCTTGTATGCAAATTAGTAGTTGGAAGTGATTTCACAAAACCACCAGTGTTGCATGTGGAAATACACACAGAAACACGCACGCATCTGTCAGTGTTGTATATGGCTTTTAAGTTCTAGTAGTTCAAGGGGTGGTGGGTTTCATGATTCAATGCGAGTATCGTAAATAATGTTTCAAGCATCATATATTATTTTCTGGGAAGGGATCACTTAACAATATGGAGTACATGATAAATGCAGATTGGAATGCAACATAAATTGAACTTGAAAAGTGGGTGCTTTCAAAATGTATTAATACTGATTTCCAATGTGGAGTTGATGACAGTTTATGTTAAGGGTGTGAATATGAGGAATACCACAAACAAATGTCGGTTTAGTACTTTAAGTACTCATCGTACTTTGAGTACTTAATATGAGTTCTTAACTTACTTTTGTGAAAGAGTTTACATGTAATAGTGTCGTTCTTTCATTTCATTCGGCAACGACAATTTCGGGTAATTAGCATTAACATTCGAAATCGGTTCGCCGGTCCCGATCAATAATTTTTCTAAAGGATGATGCTGATTTGACTGAATGTTAGATATGTATGTCTTCCAGCGGATGTCGATGGGGGGCTATTCCCGAAAATAGTTTACTGAACATAAACAGCTTTGGTCCACCCGATATTGATTTACGGCATTGTAGTTTCGTGGCCGATGGAAAAATCCACCTACCTAAATCTATTGACAAAGGTCCTTCGCACAACACCTTGCTAAGGTTTAGGGGTCATCCTTTACCTGTTACAAATAGATTTGCCGCACAGACAAATGGCGGCAACGCCAGCATACTTTACAAATTGTAACTTTGGAAAAATACCAATTTACAATTGCCTAGATATGTTAATAGGGGACCTCCTGAATACGAAAAACGCTGTAATTTTTTTCTAAGTACCATTTTTTAGATAACGGTACTTTTGTGTTTTTCGGTGTATGGTCCCACTCAAGCCCTTGTGTCCGATATCGTTGGAAAGGTAATTGAATGCCCTTTCCGTCGATATGCTGTAAATTTCTATCTGATAAGAAATTTCAAAATTTGCCTTTTTTTACATTCAAGTCGCTCGTCATTTTAATTGAAATTTTTTGAATTAACGACGAATATACTATAGTGTGTGAGCAATGAAAATGAAAATATTGTCGTTCCACAAAATCCTTAACCCTAGTGAGATAACGTACGTCTTTGAGACGTATGAAAAATAAGCATTTATTTATTTCTTTGATTTTTAAGGGGAATACTGTTCGTTGGTTTTGCAGTTTAAAATTTGATGGCTTTTCTTTAGATAGCATTTTATTATAGAGCAAGACTTAATCTTATTAATTTGAAACGAATTTTATTTTAAAACATTAATTAGACCTCAAACTAGCATACGTCTTTAAGACGTATGGTTATCTTTTATGTATGAAAAAATAAGGTTATCTTTCTAGGGTTAATAAAAACTTTATTTTTCATCCGATTTTGATCAAATTACGCTTAAAATTTTGATAATTAAATAGACTAACTATAAAATAAAACATTCCAGATCTTCACTGTAACGTAGATAAAAAAGGAAAAAAAAATTAAAAATTTTGAAAAAAACGTAAAAAAGGCAAATTTTGAAATTTGAGGTGCCATAACTCAGCCATTTCTTATCAGATAGAAATTGACGGCATATCGACGGATAGGGCATTCAATTACCTTTCCGACGATATGCCATTTATTTCGATTGGACTTTTCGGTTTGGCTCCACAAGGGCTTGAGTGGAACCATACACCGAAAAACACAAAAGTACCGTTATCTAAAAAACGGTACTTGAAAAAAAATTACAGCGTTTCTCGTATTCAGGAGGTCCCAATTAACTTATCTAGGCATGTGGCGTTCTTGGTATTTTTCCAAAGTTAAAATTTGGGATATACAAATTGGGGATGACAATAAAAGAACAAATAAAAAAGAACAACACAATCTCACAATCGCTGAGCTGTGGGCTTTCTAGTTTTCACTCACTGATTGGGACCTACAGTTTTACACTGGTTCCGAACGGTTTTTTGAGACGCTATTTATGTGGCCGTCGGTGGTGCAATGGTTAGTGTGCGCGCCTCTTGTACAGGAAATCCTGGGTTCGATCCCTGCTCCGACCACCTTAAAATTTCTTTCGACGGCGGTCACTTCGATTAGTGACGGCGACACTATCGAGTTCTTAGCCATGAAAAAGCTTCTGAAAATACCGTTCGGAATCGGGGTAAAACTGTAGGTCCCAATCAGTGAATATAAAACTATAAAGCGCACAGCTCACTGGTTGTGAGAAGCTCTCCCCAATTCCTTCATGGGATGTAATGGGAAACCATTTATTTATTTATTTTATGGCTTATTACTCGATAGTGTCGCCGTCACCAAGCGAGGTGACTGTCGTCGAAAGAAGTGTAAGGTGGTCAGAGCAGGGATCCAATCCACGCTACTCCAAATCCTGGGGAAGACCCACGAAAAAGAAATCGACACGTATCACTATCTATTTGTTGATTATTAGGCGGCATTCGAAAGCCCGATACGGGAGAAACTCTACGGAGAAATGTCTGAGCTTGGTATTCCGGCAAAACTACGCCTTTGTAGGATGACCTTGACGAACACTAAATCCGCAGTGAAAGTTGGTAAGGATCTTACCGAACCTTTCGAAACCAAGCGAGGCCTCAGGCAAGCCGACACCCTATCGTGCGATCCCTTTAACATCTTAATGGAGATCATTATGAGAAAAGCTGCAGTCAACATGAATAAAACCATCAGTAGCAAAAGTCACATGCTTCTCGCCTATGCTGATGATATAGATATCATTGGACGAGAATTGAGAAGGAGTCAGGAAAAGTGGGTCTGACAGTAAATGAGGACAGGATAAAATTAGTGGTTTGAAAGAGCGGGGTCTCCAGGAGAGTAGAGCAAAGCGTGAACGTTGAGAAACGTTATAATTTCGAGGTAGTGGACGAATTTATATACAACGTCAGCCATGAGATCAAGCAGGGGGATTCTATGGCACAGCTGATCGAAAAGGTACTAGGCCGATGGTGGAGAATGAGAGAGGAACTAATTTTAAATATTGTTTATTGATACTAATGACAACTAAATTATATTTTATGTTGTTTGCATTGTACGAAAATGCGTATTCCCTTTGATTTCTGTCCGTTTTATGTCCAACGAAAGTGTAAAATTGGTAAAATACCAATTTTGAAGAGGCATTGAAGAGAGTAATGGAAACTCTTAAGTATTACTCTATGGATCAAGCGGAGATGTGCTTGCGAATATATGTTATTTTGTGCTAAGCAAGCACTTTAGAGATAAAGCCCTCTCTCGAGTAACAAAAGTCCAGCTGTACCAGACTCTCATACAACCTGCCTTGCTTTATGGCGCAGAATCCTGGGTCTAATCGCAAGCAGACGAAACATCTCTAGCAGTCTTCGACAGAAAAATACTCCGATAAATTTATGGCCCTATAGTGCACAACGGTGAGTATCGGCAACGCATGAACCATGAGCTGTATGAGCTTTATCCTGACATTGACATAGTTAAGCGGATCAAAATAACGCAATTGCGCTGGCTAGGCCATGTCAGTAGAATGGATAAAGACGAACCAGTACGAATGCATTTTTGAAATAGAAGGAAGATGAAAAATAGGAAGACCAAGACTCCGCTGGAGGGATCAGGTTGACCAATCCCTGCGTACGCTTAGTATTGCCAACTGGAGATATAAGGCAAAAGATCGAATTGGTTGGCGAAATATGTTATCTTCGTTATGTAAGGTTCCTGACCCCCGGGGTTGTTCGAAACCGGATAAGTAACTAAATAAGCCAGGTTCTAGTATTTTTGTGATAATTAAATCGAGGAGGAGGAGTGATTTAAAGCAAAATGTAATGAAGTGTTATAGTAAAATTATTCATAGAGATTCCAATTAAAACACTAGTTTATTAAAGAAAGATTTTTCACATTCCACATGGGTTGCCAATTCTGTATCGTATAACTCTTGCTCCAACATTTCCACTGACTTTTCTTGGTTTCCGGTACAAGAAAAACAGCTGTTGCCGACTCTATGTATACGATATTACTCTATGATTGTAGCTATGAGAACAATTTGTCATAGTTTTATGTCTAAATGCCGACGTCATAATTACATTTACGGCCAGTTTTTAAGTGGCTAGTTAACTATCGGGTTACTTAGTCACAATTGATGGTTAGAGTTTAACTTTGTTTATTGTTTTCAATGGCGAGTTAATATAAAACGTCATATTGTTAGCGGTTATGGCAACCCTTGTATTCTTATTGGAAAAAACATATGTTTTGGGCTAAATACCAGAACAACAAAGAGGTACAACCAAAATGGAATTATGTAAAATAAGAAATAAATGTATAAAATGGAAATCATTTTAAAAAATATGTACAAAAGACTGTAAAAACTATAATATTACGATCTAGGATAAAAGTACGTGTACTGTAAGTACAAGGTGGCGCAAAAGTAATCCTCCTATCAGAAAATGCTATAAATTTTGCGATTGGCCCCTAATGTCAGTTCTGTTTTGACATTTGTGTAGTAAACACATGCGAAATACAAGTTAATAAACAATGTTACGCTACACTGTTCCAGAACGCGGAATATTGCTGACTATTTATTTGACCAATAATCGGTCGGTGACTTTGGCACAACGTGAATTTCGTCGCAGATTTCCTGGCCGTCCAACGCCTACTGGTGAAACACTGCGACGTTTAGCTGCTCGCCTCGAAGAGACTGGCACAACACGAGATGCTGCCAGGCGTGGCAGACCCCGGAGTAGCCGTTCTGCAGAGAATATTGCTGTAGCCGAGGATGTCATGGAAGCGCCGTCGACATCGACCAGACGACGTGCCACGCTACAGAGCAATGATCAACGAGTTCTTTTTGCCGCAACTTGATGAATTGGGATTGGAAAACATGTGCCACAATCGATATGCTGAAGGATGCATTTCCCGGGCGCCTAATCTCCCGTTTTGGCGATTTGCACTGGCCAGCAAGATCGCCTGATTTGACCGCTCCAGACTTCTTTTTGTGGGGCTTTTTGAAGTTGCGGGTTTATGTCAACAAGCCTCAGACTCTTGCAGCTCTTAAAGACAATATCCGTCAAGAATGTGAGGACGTATCGCCGGAAGTTTTAGCCAAAGTGATGGAAAATGCCATAAAAAGGGCTCAAATGACAATCAACTGTGGCGGCGGCCATTTACATGACATCATAGTCTCGACTTGATGTAAAAAAAATTAAAAGACCAAATAAAAATAATCCACAAGAAGAATCAAAGTTTTTCATTTTTTTTAAATTACAGCCAAAAAAACATTGGAAGTTTACTTTTGCGCCACCTGTTATAAACATACAATGTAACGTTTCTCATTTTGACAATCAATAATGTGATAGTCAAAAACATATGTTTTTGACTAAAGGTTAACCAACCAACATTAAGTGGTGAAATCATTGTTAACCACTGACTGAAAAACACAATTCGATTTTTAACCACAATTTAAATAAGAAACGAAGATGACCGACCACTGACTGAAGAGCTGGTCATTATTTTTATTTTGTCCATTACTGTGCTACTGCGGGTAGTTGTGTGTGCTCGATGAATATTTCAACTTAAGAGTGTTTTTTGCGATAAATTTGTAGTGTGTCTTTGTTTACCTAATTCTTGAGTTTTGTGGTCGTTGCGATATTTGATCGGCGTACAGAAAGTGTTGAGTCTAGAGTTTGGGAGACTCTTAGAACGCTGGCTTTAAATAAACCCCATTCACATAGAATTTCGATTTTATAAATGTAGAAAAATCATTCTACTAATTATAAATACTAGAATTTTAATTTCTTCTTACCTTAATGCTATTATTTTACATTGTTCCTCGGGTGAGGGCAGTCGATGATTTAAAGGCACATCTTTATTGATATCATTAGGAATATGACTGTTATCGATTAGCGTATGATTCACATCAATGGAATATAATGCATCTACAGCATCAGCTGATAGAACGGACGGAGATAGGGCCGGTGTTAGGATACCATTATCGCCAATAAACATTGATGTAGATATTGATGTATCCACATGATGCATACAATCAGGCGTAACAGTAACATCACCCAAGGCTTCGCTGGAAGTCCATTTGCGCAAATCTTCAATGGCGGCAGGCTGTAAATAGTTAAAAAAAAGAAGAACAAATTTAAAATGAGTTGTTATTACAAATATTTCAACAAATTGTTATACATAATATAAGTACATACATACATATATCTAAAGGCTTAGGTCATCTTAACTACATGGAATCGTTTGTTTTTTTTGTTTCTTTAAGTCCTTCAAACACGATAGAAATCATTAGACGTCAAACCAACCTACTTTGTTAAAAAAAATGACTTTGCACACGCAAAATGAAACGATGACAGTGTTGAAGAAATTTTTTTGTGGCATAACACGCGGATGTCGCTCTGGCCAGCAGTGAAACAAAATTTATTAAATTATGATGGCTGCGTAATAAAATCGATTTATATTAAATTATGGTTACATTTTTAGTTGGACGGCTGTTGCCTGTATAAATCTGTAGTAATATTACGAAAGTTGTGTGTGGTCTTTAACGAAGAGCATTGACATTAAAGTGATAAGGGCGAAAAAAACAAAGCATACTTTACGGATAATTTATTTGACAAAATGTATTGTATATTGTCCAAAGAATATGAATGGGGCTTCTAAATGGAATGGAAATTGGAGAGAATTTATGTTATTAAATGCAAAGAACATCGCATATTAATATCGCCTAGTAAATTGAGACTTGGGCAAATTTATTATTTTTAAATAATTTAGTGTATGTTCCTTGTTGTCGAAGAAAGCTTAGGTTTCCAATCTAGTGTAATGAAATTTGATTTGCGTTCCACATTCTTTCCATTTCAATTCGAACAGAAGCGTACAAGGTTTTCATTTCATTAAGTACAAAACTTTTTGGCTTAGAGGAATCCAAAATTATAGTGACTAGAATTCGTTCGAGATCGAGGCACAGCGTACTAAAGTTTTCACAATTCAAGAGGATTGTTCAGAGAGTAGCTGAAATATATTTGTGGTGGTGAACATGGGTTCTATACATGCTCGGACAACATTATATTTCCTTCGCCGACGGTCACCTTAGTTAGTGACGGCGACGCTATCGAGTAATTAGCCACCTAGAAGTTTTTCAAAAATTACGTTCGGAACCGTTGTTGTTGTGGGTCCCAATCAGTGAGTGTAAAACTAGGAAGTCTACAGCTCACTGATTGTATGAAGCTCTCCCCTATCCATTTATGGGAGTTAATGGAATATATTTAGTTATTAACCATTACACCCATTAATCAAGTGCGTTGCATACCTTAGTGCTACAACATGTGCATTCAATTATTCAAGTGCGTTGCATACCTTAGGGCTACAACAAGTGCATTCAATTCTGGAAGTGCGTTGCATACCTTAGGGATACAACATGTGCATTCGTTCATTTCTCTAGAAGAAACGACATGAGTACGATAAAATAAGTCCAAAGATTTCCAAATAATTAATTTACATGTATAGAAATGCGAATCGATAGAAAACTGTAGGGACCGATCAAATAGTCTAAGAATAGAAAACTCACAGTTCGTTGCATACCTTAGGGATGCAACATGTGCATTCGTTCATTTCTGTAGAAGAAACGACATGAGTAAGATAAAATAAGTCCAAAGATTTCCAAATAATTAATTTACATGTATAGAAATGCGAATCGATAGAAAACTCTAAGAATAGAAAACTCACAGTTCGTTGATTATGAGAAACTATCTCCAATCTCTTAATGGGTTGTATTGTAGAAGTTAAGTTAATTTGGATTCTTCGGCAATCTCGAGATCGCATGGACACTTGGGCACTGTAGCTTAACATCTTGGGTAACTAAAGGGCAGACGAGCTGGTCTCTGCCCGTCTCATCCACACAAAGTCTACAGCTTGGAATCTTGGGTAACTAAAGGACAGACGGGCAGGGACCAGCCCAACAATGCAGTCTTTTGGACATCTGGCAGAAATCATATTCAAATGGAAATTGAAAAAAATGATCTTCCAAAAGAAGCCAATTTCATTGCAATTAATGCAATTCCTTATTTAATTTAATTTTAAAGCTCTTCAGCTCTAAAAAAAACACCCTTTCTATATCACTCTCTCTGCCATTAACCTGGTATCCCGAGCCTAAGACTTCAACATCTCTTCGATGATGGTTAGGATACATTACGTAGAAGAGGTTACCACTATTGATAAACTTAATCCAATGAGAACTGCTGTGATACCACTTGATACCATATTGATTGAGGTGCATTCAAGCCATACGATACCTCCACCCGATATTCCAGGATGTGGCTGAAGAACATACGTGTCATTAGAAATCATACGAACCACTCAACAAAAATGTCCTAAGATCATTCAGCTTAACTCTCTGAATGTCTGTTAGATCCAACATGATGTAAGATCATACATATTGTATCCTAATTACACTCGAAGGTCGGGTAGTAGTATATGCGATGTTTGCCACTCTCGTCCTCCTCTTCATTCCCACAGCTTCTGCAGTAATCATGAGTTGAGATTCTGAATCTAGACGCTTTTCCGTCTATTAAACAGTGATAAATATATTTTGTCTATACCTGGATATCAAGTTTATCACACGATTCAGGTCATAACTTGACCGTACTAGTCTGGCGATCCTGCATTTTGTTCATCCACGCCATCTATCATTAGCATGCTCTCGGGCATTCAGTTTTAATCATGGGCTGGCATACAGAAAGGAGCATGCCACCTGCTCCATATTCAGTGGAATAGATAAGGTAGTTCTTAATCTCGCCAGCTCACGGTAATCTGGAATGTTCGTGTGGCGCGGCATCCACATAAGTTGAATATCGAATTGCTCGACATTTCGTTTAGAGATGCGCGGCAGTTGTGGGCTGTTCTTGAAGTCTGGAAGACTGATTACAGATATTTTATAGCAGCCTGTCTGCCGCAGTAGATGTTCATGCTCCATTCGGTTATGACGATTGTCGTGACTTCTGCCTAAAATACACTATAATGGTCCGATAGTCTTTGCGCAAGGAATTGGCCCACCTCGTTAGAATTGACTCCAAAACCTAATTTGCCAAGTTTGGCGCCATCAAAGCATAAGCCTAACTAAGTTATATTACCTGGCATGCACCTCTTAAAATCTTGTTCTGGATATGAGTGGAGAAGTTTCTCTCAAACATAGAAGTCGGTGTCATATAATCAATTTTATTTCGGATTGCCGCAGATCTCTTCACATCGTCCCATGACACTATGGACTGGAGATCCATTGTGATTGCCAACGTAGCATCCATTTGTCTTCCCAGTAAACCTAGTGGTCACAGGTGAGCGTCAACGCCCAAAAGCTCAGTAGCGGTTGTGTGAAGGGCACCCATCATGCACACCATTGCCAACAATTGACAACAGACTTAGGTAAGGAGATTTTTCCAGAACCATCCACCAAACTATTGTGACGTAAAACAATATCTAGCGGCCAATAGCTGTATATATCCAGTAAACTATTTTCGGGGACAGGTCCCGACGGCCCCTGATTGCCCTTTTATACGAACATACTGTATGGCCAGTGTGGTTCTACTGATCATATCCATAGTGTTTGACATGAAGTTAAACTTTCTGTCGAGAACCTCACCTAGGTATCTTACACTACCATTTAGGTGTATTTCTCTACCAAATGAAGCAAATAGCTGCATGTAAGGAACCATCTGCTTCCTGGTAAAGAGGACAGGTTAGAATGACAACCGGCATGTAAGGCCCACTTAGACCTTGTGGTTCATTATGATACTACATGGACAAAAGGAAAAATACGATATTCCCCAGTGAACCAGTTTAATTGCTTCAAAAAGCTCATGAGTTGGCGGATGCCAACATCAGCCAGATTTGCTAATACAAAAAAAAAATTGAGTACAGTGTTGTAGCCTGCCGCGTTCTGGAAAGAGCGGGGCATAGACCCAGAAGGTGTTATATTGACTCCACCTCCTCTTCGACACTGCAGTATCTGCAAGTCATTTCTCAAGACTTTCAGTCTTTCTGTGTGTCCTTCAATGAGACAGCGACCCTTTATGACGTCCGGTCTCGATAACAACCGCAGGGTGTTAGTGCTTTTCAAGTCTAGGCGGTCCACATCAGCTTGGAACGTATACAGTTCACTACGATTACTAGTGGCCATCGACCGTTATTTGCCGTCAGGGCAAAAGAAGAGCTTGCAAGTTGCTAGAGGTATGTCCACATGTTTTAGTTCCCCCTGGATCATGTAAGGTAGTCCCCAGTCTGGCAATTTCATCTGATTTGCAGCTCTCTGGTATGTCCCTGTGACCCTGCACCCAAATAAGGTGAATATTAAAATGTTCAGCCATCTCATTAAGAGATCTGCGATAGTTTTAGGGCAGTTTTCGAATTTAGGAAGACAGTTTCCAGGAACTTAATGACTATCAGAGTTAATATTGATTCCGAACTTAATCAAAACGTTACGCCTTAGACATTCCGCTTCTTCCCTAATAACTAAAATTTCTGGATGGTGATCAGAAAGTCTTTTCACAATGGATACCCCTAGGTGCTTTAAAACGACACCACAGCCTACTTTATCGGGAAGTTTTGAACCCTCATTATATAAATTCATGAATCTCCTATGGCCGTCGGTGGTGCAATGGTTGGTGTGCGCGGTTCTTGTACATGAGATCCTGGGTTCGAACCCTGCTCTGACCACCTTCAAAAACAATTTCTTTCGGCGGCGGTCACCTCTCATAGTGACGGGGACACTATCGAGTATATAGCCATGAAAAGCTTCTCAAAATACCGTTCGGAATCGGTGTAAAGCTGTAGGTCCTAATCACTGAGTGAAAACTGGAAAGCGCACAGCTCAGTGATTGTGAGAAGTTCTCCCCGGTCCCTTCATGGGATGTAATGGGAAACCATTTATTTTTTATTTCCTATTCTCCGTGGCCCACTAAGAGTCTTCTGATTAAGTCCTGAAGTATGATTAAGTACTCCTCTGCGTGTGGAGGGTTATTTTCGCTGTACCATGTCATCAACATGTGCTACGACTGTGCAACCTAATCCCTCCAGTTCCAGCAAAACTCCAGTGCTAATTCCATAAAAGTGGAGACAAGACACCCCCTTTGGAGATACCTCCTCCTAGGAATACAAGGTTATGCGTCTTCTCGTAAGTAATTCGTAGATCAAATTAATAACCTCTGGCCATCACAAAGTATCGATGGAGCCGGTTTTACTGATCCCGGTAAGAGGGTATTAAACTATAAGATTGTATTCCTGAGAGGCTGAGCGGTTTCCGTAGATTTCCCTTTGTGGTGAACGTGCTGACATGTGGACAGCTGAGAAGAAACTACACGCTGAAAATTAACGGCCCCAGCAACATATTTCAGGAACCATGTGTATGTTTGCAAGCACTGTTTTCATGAATTGAAGATTTGCTGGTTTTTTGTTTCATTGTTGTCTGTCACGTTATTATTTTCAGTTGTTTTCAACAACTAAAGCAATATTTAGATCACAAAAATATATACATATTATAACCTATTAATTATTTTGTCTCAAACATGTAATACTGAATATCACACACAATGTGTTTGGACACAAGTATACTATATTTGCGAAAAGCTACATACACGTTGTCTTTACATCCAAACAACAACAAAAGATTTTTCGGCATGTATGGTCATGCGCAGATATAAGACAATCATCTTCTCTAATACCTTCGGAAAGATGAGAAACTAAAGTAATTGGTCTAAAGTCTGCGATGATTCCCCCGCTTTCGGAATGAATTACACCGTGGATTCGATGATACATTATTCAGTTTGAAGAAAATTAAAGAGCTTTGTTATGAATAAAGAGAAGGTACTGGCCGTCGGTGGTGCAATGGTTAGTGTGCGCGACTCTTGTACATGAGATCCTGGGTTCGAACCCGGCTCTGACCACCTTCAAATTTTCTTTCGGCGGAGGTCACCCAGCATAGTGACGGCGACACTATCGAGTATCTAGCCATGATAAAGCTTCTCAAATTACCGTTCGGAATCGGTGTAAAACTGTAGGTCCCAATCAGTGAGTGAAAACTGGAAGGCGCACAGCTCAGTGATTGTGAGAAGTTCTCCCCAGTCCCTTCATGGGATGTAATGGGAAACCATTTATTTATTTTATTTATTTACTACCGGCACTACAAAGAGTGCAGAGCAGACCAATGCAGTGACTTTGATGTATGCCCGGAAATGAAGTTTGAGAAAATACTTGTACTTCGGCTACTCCTTCCTCCTTCTCCTTTCTAAGCTGTATTAACATAATTGTTTGGCAAGACTGTCATTTCAGCTGCCTCGAACCGAGAAATAGAGTCGTTCCGCGGCTTGTTACATAATCAAAATTGCGAATCAAATTTTATAACAGTCGACCTTCACGTTAACTACGACCTTCAAATAAACGACATGAATATGCTTCTGGACTTATGCTTCAAACGGGCTGGAAAATATTACTTAACCGATAGGTATATCCATCATAAAAATGGGTACGAGCTGAAAAGTGAAGACGTAAGTGTTACACAACATCATATCTTGTAGGAAAAGGGTTGCCTACAATTAGGATATGTTATAACGGCTATTGAAGTATTTAAAGAAAACTATTGCCTTCCAATTAGGATGTGTTATAAAACTCGATTAACGCATACTTTCAGAAGGACTAGGAAATATTTAAATTTGCCTATAAATAAAACAAAATTCGTTAAATGGATTCCATATCTGCCTTTTATTCTCTATCCCACTGTAGGTTTAATCCTTTGCCCTTAAAGTTTCTGATATATAAATAACTATAAAAATTTATTGAAAAATTCTTTCTGTTTAATGAAAAACTATAAAAAAATATACATTGTATAAAACTATTACTAATGTTCTCCAAAAAACAAGGGTGAGGCAAACAAATTGTATTTAAAAAGTTTCAGTTTTTTATACGCTTCTTAAAGGCAATTGCCTGGAATAAATAGGAAGTGATTACACGTGGTGTATGAGTTCGAGGATACGAGAATAGAAAATAGAAAAGGTCAATCGTATGACAAAACTCTTGTAACACGAAAACAACAAATGTTACACAAATTGTTTGATTTTCAAAATCCTCTCTCTCTCTCTCTTATTTTGCTTGTAATACATTTTATCTCTTTGTAATTAATTAGCGAGTCATTTAAAACATTTTTGTTTCTCGAAAATTTATAATGCCACTCAAAATCTACATAAGCTTCATTAACATTATCTGCTGTGAAGCTATAAAAATGTTTATATACTTATACATATGGGTATTTAAATTCTCTTATTCATGATTTCACTACAATTTTCACCCATTAACGTCAGGAGGCGTTTAACGTATAATAATGTTATTTAAGTGGCACTCTAGGACTCAGTCATTATGTGCGTGGTGGCATCGTTGTTCTACTCCAAACTTGGGGTTCCAATGAAAATGTGTCGAAATGATTTTTTTTTTGTATGGCTGCGATGATATTGCAACATACAAATTACAATATCGTTCGCATGTTCGTTGTATTTGGGGAATTAAAATTGGCGGGTTGATTGTGGGAACACTGCTCATTTGGAGATAAATTTTTCCAAAACACACATTTTACACACACAGAGAGAAATTTTTAATGTTTACATTTTAATACTACTGTATCGCATAGCAATGAACTTCCATTATCCATAGCATACCTTCAGGCGCGAGTTATACTTGTGAAAACATTGCATACTTTGGTGTGTGTTTTTTTGTATTTATTGTTACCAAAGAGGATTAATCAATTTCTGAGAGTTAAGCAGGGTAAAGGGTAAACTCAGTGCGATTCCAATAACATGACCAGATTGCTAGATTATTATCATTCAACTATAGCAATTAGGGGGAAACATACGGAAAACGAAAGATATTATCAGCAACCTGTGTTTTTTTCTGGGATCAACTTTTTAAATCTCATGTAAATTTAGGGAAAATGACCAAGTATATATTTGAATTTAGTGTGAACTCGATTTATCGTATTGAGTTTTTTGACAGTGTATGGTAAACCGAAGGGGTTTCCTTCCCAAATGGTGTACAGAATTTTTTGTTGAACATTTTCGTTTTGAATTAGAATAGACCGATATATGTATATGTTCCATAGAAATAATAAAAAGGGGAAAAGTAATGATTCTGCTTATATTGCAGAAAAACAATCACTCGATGTTGTTTTGTCATATTTTTAAAATAAAAACAACATAATTTCCTAATTTTCATATACATCTTTGTTTGGATCGGCGCCACGAAATAACCCCCAATGAAATAACCCCCAAACTCGAAAATGAAATAATCCCCAATGAAATAACCCCCAAAATCAAATGAAATAATCCCCAAAATGAAAAATTAAATAAAGACCAAACAAGATGAAAATAACCCCAAATTAGAAATGAAAGAACCCCCAAAAGATATCGGTACTACCGCCTACTGAAATAACCCCCGAAATAGAAAAGAAATATATCCCAATGAAGCAAGCGCCAAGTAAATGAAATAAACCCTAAAATAGTTATTATTAATTATAATATTATTATTAAAGAATTTAGAGGAATTCATTATAGTAAAAAGGGTAATTTCTTACGGAAATGAAATAAACCCCAAATAAGATAAAATAACCCCCAAAACCAAAATTAAACTATCCCAAAAAAAAAAATTTGGTGCTTTTTACATTTGGGGGTTATTTTATTATGAAATAATCCCCAAATTAAAAATGAAATAACTCCCGAACCCCCATTAAAGAATTATGGGACGGCCAAATAGGGCGACCTTACCAGCCATTGCAAATTTCCAAAACGACACATTAGGCGACGTGGAAACTCATCCTCCAAAATGCCCATAATCGCGCGAACAGTGTGTGAAGTTGCACTGCCCTGGTGGAACAATACGTCCTTCAGGCTCAATTTATCAATTTGCGGCAATAAAAACTCGTTGATCATGTTCTGTATCACTTACCAGTTATACAAGCTAAAAAAGTGGCACCAGCAACATATTGCAGTAACCATGAAAATGTTTGGAAGCATTTTCATGAATTGAAGATCTGATACGTTTTTGTTTCTTTGTTGTGTCTCGTTTATGTTTTCAGCAAACAAAGTCACATTTGGGTCACAAAAACATTTATTGTAACCTATTAATCATTGTGTAACATTGTAACATTGAATAGCAAACACGATGTGTTTGGACACAAGTGTACTATATTTGCAACAAGCTACAAACACGTTATATTTGCATCCAAACAACAAATAAGACAGATTTTTCACCATGTAGTAATCGCGTACGGTAACAAATTAACCGCGATGACACATCCGGCATAAATGGCGGACTATGCAAGAGGTATGGAGTGGATGTAATGACTCTACATGAATGATACGTGAATTCTCAGAGCTCAGAGAAATGGCCCTCGTCACTTACTATTAATTTTGGCTGACTTTGGGACTAACATTGAAAACAGTGTTGGCAACTTAAAGTTTTACATCTTTACGAAAAAAGAAACTCTTGCAACTTCGCTTATCGCAAAAAGTGCTTTCTCGTTTTTAGTCTCCATCTCTCATCAACAAATTATGCTGATTGTTTGGCACTGGAGGTGGACTGAAAATGATTTGCGATGTGTTCTCCGTAGCCGCGTGGAGAGCTTATGTATGTGAAATACCCTTCAACTTGCAAAAGGGCAGATCAGTTGTTCAGCTCTGGCTCTTGAAGATTTGAGAGCCCCAGGATATGATCAATTATATGATCAATTATAATATAATTGCCGAGTAATCACACTATGATCAGAGATACACATAATAGGATTGCCTGCCAATCATGAAATTATCAGCCACAACAATTATATAATTGATTTCGAAACATAATATGGTTAGTATAATTATACAATGAATATGGGTGATCGAAAATTCACGCAGGGTTTGAATTTCGTGTCATGTGTGCGGTAAAATGTTGTTGTTGAAGAAAAAAATCAGAGAGGGAAAGCTGCCAGTTCAGTGTTATTAAAAATGGAACTCTAAATGAAATAAAATAAGTATATTAAAAATATTAAAGGGTTTTGAACAAAGGGATCTTCAACGATGATGCTAATTTTTATCTTGATGTCAAAATCTATCTTGATGTCAATCGCCAAAGTTCTCGCATTTGGGTTTCAGAAAATACACGAGTGAATGTTTAGAAATAAATGAATCAACAACGTGTCATTTTGAACTAGGGCCATCATCGAAACAATTTTCCTCGAAAAGCGTCTGGTCGGGCAATAACACTAACATGGTAATGTATCGCCACATGGCAGTCTAGTTTTATTGTTTCCAAATAGATTAATTTGGATGGGTATAACGCGGCGGTGCAACATGTCATACATACATCCCGAGAACAATGAAATTATAATTCAATATTGCGTGAATTTTGGGACAACCATTGCTATGAACTGCTTTGGGATCTAAATTGTTATAATAATTTCAGTCAAAGTTTCCTGAAATTACGTATATTACCCATAAATCCTAATATTCAGATTTGGTGTAGTGTCGTGTTTCGTTTTATCACATCCAACTCACAAACACCTCCCTAAAAAACCTGATCAGAAAAAAAGGATTTTTCAAATATATACCAAAAACCATAAGTCTCATAGGAACTGAAGAAATTCCCAATAGGAGCTGAAGAAATACTCTGATCTGAACCCAAGTTATCACGTATAATTTTGTTATAGTTAATCAACTTTTAGCGCAATAAATTTGAACATTCGTCGAAAGGGAATTGTAACACGTCCTCTGTAAGATGCGTTTTTGATGGCATTTTACTGTCGCCTAGATCTTGATCGATCTGACACAGATAATTGGAAATCAGCAGATAGTAACTAAACTACCCGAGAGTTACAATTTACGTATTGCATACTTTTTGACTTTTTGTTCCCACACTCGTACCGCATACTTTAAGGACATAGGTCCAACTTAATGCTTTAAGTTGTCTTGAAGCAAGATTAAAAAAAATCCTAGTTTCCTCTTACATCACGAGGATGGATTGGGAAGAGCTTATCACAATCAAAGTGCTAGGTTTGGTTAGATTGAAGTGGCAGCCTCACTTAGACCTTGTGGTCCATTCTGGTACCACACGGACAATTGGAAAAATATGAAATTTTACTAGTCCCTCCCGTGAACCAGTGCGATTGCTTCAAAAACGCTCAAGAGTTGGCGTATGCTAACATCAGGCAGATTTGCTAACTCCCCAATAGAAATGTAAGTCCAGTGTAGCCTGCCGCCTTCTGTAAAGAGCGGGAACAAACACCGTAGGTGATCTATTGTCTCCACATCCTCTTCGTCATTGCAGCTTCTGCAAAAGTAATATCTCAAGACTTTCAGTCTCTTTGTGTGACGTTCAATGATACACTGCCCATTTATGACAGACACGATAAGTGAGACGTCCGGTCTCGATAACTTTTCAAGTCTATTCGGCGCACATCGGATTGGAACGTGCACAGTTCACTACTAGTGGACATCTATCGTCATTTGCCGTAAGGGCACAAGAAAAGCTTGCAAGTTGCTAGAGGCTTGCCCACACGTACCAGTTTCATTTGGAGCATGTACGGTAGCCCGCAGTCTGGCAAGATCATCTGATTTGCAGCCCCCTGGTTTGTTCCTGTGGCAGGGCATCCAACTAAAGTGAATATTAAACTGTTCAGCCATCTCATTAAAAGATCTGCGACAGTTGAGGGCAGTTCTTGAATTCACGGATACAGTTTTTTCCAGGGTGTTGATGGCAGCTAGACTATCAAAGGCAATATTGATTCTGACCTTAGGCAGAACATTATTGGTAGCCTGGTAGACACTACAGTGATCCGGCGGCCTTTTTGCAATGCATAGTCCTAGGTCATTAGAAAATACACCAAAACCGACTTAATCGTCAAGTTTTGAATCATCTGAGAAGTTCACGAATCTTGTGTGTTCGGAGATGCGGTTAGTTATACGAGAGTGGTACTGCTTGTGAATCAGCTTTTTGGCAAAAGTGTAATCGACAATACATGGAAGTTCAGGCATTGTATTGAGAAAATTGTGTCCGAAGCCATTTTCCGACCAAAGGGACAGTTCCGTAAGTCTAACAGCACTAACCGTGGCATGCTGTCTAGCTAAAATGTCCAGTGGTATTCGGTGTGTGGCCGTCGGTGGTGCAACCATCAGTGAGCGCGGTTGTTGTGCGAGAGAACCTGGGTTACCTTAAACTTCTTTCGACGACGACCACCTCGCTTAGCGACGGCGACAATATCGATTAATAAGCCATGAAATAGTTGCTCAAAAAACCGTTCGTAGCCGGTGTACAACGGTAGGTCCCAATCAGTGAGTGAAAACTGGCAATTGTGAGAAGCTCTCCCTATCCCATCATGGGATGTAATGGGAAATATTTATTTATTTATGACTTATAGTGCATAAGACGGTGTCGTTATCAAAGCACCAGTGACACACATCCCAGCCATTCGCTGAACTTTATCGTGCAGAAGTTGGATTTCCGTAGTTCATCAAAGAGCTACGCTTTTTAGTTTTAGACTCACTAATCGAGGCCCAGACTTTCAAACCGATTCCAAGTAGCGTTCCATTTTGGACACAATTACATTGCTAATTCTTCGATACTGCTGCCACCAGTGAGCGTTTTTATGTAAAAGAGCCGGGCATACTTGCCATCTCATCACCGACGGCCATAAGAAAAACTATTGGAAGAACTGCAAATATTGCATACTTTTAGGACAGAAGTTGTTTTAACTGAGCATTTTTAATACTATAGTTAAATTAATAAATTTGTATTAAGGCCTTTTCAATTTTGTAGCATACTTTTAATGGAAGTATTTAAATTATAGTGCATAAATTGCTCGCAATTAATAATTCACCAAAAACCAATTCATTTAGTAAAGTATACTTTTCGGCTGCATCTTCTGCATATACTAAGGATTATTATTAGATTAGGTTTCAATAAAATGCAATTTATAAAGTTGAATTGGTGGGATTATTAATTATTTTTATTTTTTGTTGTTCAGTGCCTCCTATATCAACTGCAACTATCCTGTTTATATGCAGAATATACATTCTAACTTTGTATACTTTTAGAATTACATATAAAAAGTTTTAGATGTAATGAAACTATCCTCAAAAGTTTTATAATTTTACTCTACACCATGCATGTAAATAAAATATTGCATACTTTGCGGCTGCTTGTAAACCACACAATCATTGTATACTTAGTAGATGAAATTAATTGAAAACTGTAAAATTAAACATACGAAAATATAAAACAAACCATTATTTTGTTCAGTGTCTTGTTACACGGTATTCCCTCTAACCTCTTTATGATACAAAAGGAACGGATTAATAGACATGTTCTTATCCATACGGCCAAAATAGCTTTGTAATCATTATGGCACAGACATAAGTTATAGTTTTCCTTATGAAGCAGTGGTGAATACCCAACTGAAGATGTAGCAAACGCGGCAGCACACAGCAAAGACCAAAACTACCAATTTTATGTTGCCGCGCTCCATTCTCAGAATGATGATGATGAGCACATACATATACTGAACTCTAAATATATGTATATGGTATGGAAGAAAAACTAGTCTTGTTCCTCTACTGGGACCTGGGAACTTTACAAGAAAGATACAAACGATAGAAGATGGAAAACGGTTCCACCATGCCAGACGACATCTTTCTATCTCACTACTTGCTAAAGTCAATAACTGTTTGTTGCAAGAATTTATTGATTGAAGGCAAGAACGAACTAACAACAAATGCTTAAGTTTTGATAAAACGTTTTTGGTCTGGCAACAAGTTTTGTTGGTCTTTGAATCAGTTGGACGGTGTGTCTTCTGGGTTGTGATTCCGTAATAGTTTCATCATCATCTAATAAATTCTTTATTTTAATTATAGCATTTAATTTGTATGGCCATTTTTATCTAATACATTAGACAAACATAGTAGTTATAGATATAAAATGCAGGATATATCGCACATTGTTTCAAGAGTGTGCAATATTTGTCCAAAGGCGGAGAATATTTACACAACCCGCAAAAACATCCCAGAGTGCTAACGAAACGACACAAAGACAATAAAGTTTGGTTGGGTTTGGGAAATCTTGTACAACCGCAGCACAAAGAGATTATAAACTTTCCTACTGAGACTACATGTGGGCCTTTTTGCCACACAACTTTTGTAATTTACATTTTCTGTTCTCTCCCTATTTCTCTTTCGGGAAATTTCATTGAGTATTAACTACAACTCAAAACTATCACATATGATTTTTTAGGCGGCAGTTGTGACTGTCTAAATATATGGCAAACATTAAGGGATTTCAGATGCACTCCTCAACTATTGTATACTTTGAGGAGGGAAACTTATAAACTCCTTCTTAAGAGCAAGAGTGCTGGGAAATGGTAAGATTGAAAGTACAACATACTTTTAAGCATAGGAGGCAGATTATTGTTTTCCGATGTGGGATGCAGTACTTGTGTAGTTGAGTGCTCCATTAAAACGCTATTGCATACTTAATGGCTGGCACTTGACAAAAGTGTGACAAACTCCATTGTCTTATGAAATGATGTTCAGAGAAAGTTGTACCACTTGTAATCCGCAGACTAGGCTTCAAGTTGTGTACTTTTGTATAGAAATCGAGAGCAGCTGATTTGAAATGTTGTTATAAAGCGCAAAAAACTATTAAAATATTGAAAAAATATTTATTTTAAAGTCTCAGATAGAAAACAATTGACAGGAACGGGCAAGTAGGAGTTTTCTGTTAATAAATCCTAAACTAAACCTGTAATACTTTAGGATTAAGTGACTAGGAAGACGGAAAGAGATACAATTTAGGTTAGGTTAGGTGGAAGTGGCTGTCACTATTGACACACTTAGTCCAATGACGACCGTTGTGATACCACGGAGCATCATATCCGTCCCTTTCATTGAACCTGCAAATTTTACCTTGCGTGGTTATGGGGCATTAAAGCCATATGATACCTCATTCGGATATTCCAGGATTAGGCTAAAGCAGAGACGTACATTAGTCCCTTGCGAACCAATTAGTGCTCTGCAAAAAAAGTCCTAAGGCCATTTAGCAAAAATCCCTGATTCAGTGTTCGATCCAACATGAAGTAAGATCGTAGGTATTGTCTCTTTCTCACACAAAAATACGGGAAGTAGCATCTCAGACGTTCGACGCTCTCGTCCTCCTCTGGATCTCCACAGCTTCTGCAGTAATCATCAGCTGAGATTCCAAGTCTAAACGTGAGTCTGCCTTTTAAATAGTGTCCAGTCATCACAGCTACTACCATTGAGATATCTTGTCTAGGACTGGACATAAAGTTTAGTTTGCGATTCAGATCATGACTTGGTCTTATACTTGCCGGTGATTTTGCAATTTGTGCCTCGAGACCATCTATCATCTGAATGTCCAAGTGCTTTGAGCTTCAACATAGGCTTGTATGTAGAAAATGGCATAACCAAATGCTTCATATCCAGTGGAACAACTAAGGCAGTGCCTAGAGGCTGTTTCCTACCCTAGCATCAGGATTGGATGCGGTGATCTAACGAATCACTCGTGTTACATTGCAATCATTACAGAAACGTCAATTAATTCAAATTCAAAGAAAAAACATCCCTCCTTGATAAGGACTTTTGGCTTTAAACAACGATTTATGATTGGTACCTAGAATGTAAGAACTCTCTCCGAAAATCGAGAATGAGGACACCCTAGTCCTAAGCGAAGTACGGTGACTCAATAGTGGCATATCTCAGTTACCATCTGGTCACTGCTGTCTTTATCCCGGCAATGATACGAAACGTATAAACGGCATCGGCCTTCTTATTTCTCCTACTGCTAGAAATGCTGTAATATCATACAATGCTATATCTGATCGCATCGTCATTGCGAGTTTTAATTCGAAATTTCGCAGGATTTCAATGGTAGAGGCGTGTGCACCTACTAACAGTGTTAAGGACGAGATATATAGCCCACTGGATTTTACTGTTTCCTCCTTGTCAATTGGTGACATTAAAATATTCAAATGCCAAAGTGGGGAACGACAACAACAACCTACAGGAAATGATGGGAAGACATGGTCTTGGAACTGTGAGAAATGACAATGGTGACAGGTTCATAGATTTATGTACCCGCCATCAGCTGTTTATCGGTGGAACGAAATTCCCCCCGAGAAATATTCACAAGTAAAGAATACATGGCAATCGCCTGATGATCAAACCTTCAATCAAATTGACCATATACTTGTCAGCAAGATGTTACTGGCTTCCTTGCTAGACGTCAAAACTAGACGTGGTGCTGATATTGATAGCGACCACCAACTTTTAGGCGGCACCTTCTGTCTCCGTCACAAAGAGACGCCTCCGGTACTAGAGGCAACATCGTAAAATACAAAGAGATCGTCTGCAGGACACATCCATATCAATGATATACGATCAAACTCTACACTCCAATTTGGCACAGGACAGTCAAAAAAATACGTGGCCAGGCTTTTTTCGAACGCTGAAGGAAACAGCCAAGAAAGTGCTTGGCGAGAAAAGATATGTGAATAAACGTGGGATTAGTCCAGAATTGTGAACTGAAATTCGGAATTGTGAAAGCCTGCACAATATTCGCATGTGACCGAAGACATCAGCGTTAAAGAGGCAGTTGAAACCAGACTATCCGCAATCAGCACGTAAAGTTAGTTACATGGTCCGTTCAGATTACGACAATTATCTGAACAATATAGCGGAGGAAACCGAAAAAGCTGCGAATACAGGTATCCTCCGTATTGTATACTCTTCAAGAAAACAACTGAGCGGCAACAATATCAGGAGTACTGCATCGTTAAAAGCTAATGGTGGCACGGATATATCATCACCAAAGCAGTAGGAGGAGCCATGCGTGAATTCTTTTGGACACAATCTAGACTTCGGGGTGAAAAAGATCAGTGTACCTCTTCGGCAGTATACTCACGTCGCAACCCGAGGAGGGGTATTTCAAACGTGAACACACTTCGCACAATTATAGAACAATCAGTTGTACTACACTCGTCTCGGTATCTACTTTTCGTAGACTTCGAACAAGCGTTTGATTGTTTACACAGCAACTCATGGTGATTCACCTTGACTAAAAAGGGGATACCGGACAATACAGTGTCAGGGGATACCGGACAATACAGTGTCCATCGTTTCGTTCGTTTTAATTGCGGGAGTTAGATAAAGATTATTTCTTGTACTTATGGGTGAGATAATGGAGGGAACTAATGCAGAAGTGCCGTTCGGCATTCAGTGCAGTATGTATGAAAATCTACACCCAGAGAACTAATTGTTTGAAAAGAGGTTGTAGCAACCGTAAATTCGGCTGTTACCACCGAATTGAGGTTGCCACTACCGAATTGAGGTTGTTACGACCAAATTTAGTCCTCACAACCGAAATTCGGTTGAAGCAACCTCGTTTCATAATTGCTTCGGTTGTGACAACTGAATATTCAATTATATTCGTTCAGTCAACTAAATTTTCTAATATTTTGTTTGGAACAACCGAATTTGAAATTAATTCGGTTGAAGTAACCAAATCTGGCATTAATTCGGTTGTAGTAACCGAATTTGGCACCAATTCGGTTGTAACAATTCGGTCGCATTAACCGAATCGAGCCTTAATTCGGTTGCAACGACCGAATTTGACGTCAATACGGTTGCTGTAACCGAATTTCTCATGAATTCTGTAGGTACAACCGAATTAATTTTCAATTCCGTTATCACAACATAATTCTATGTATTTATAATCTAACGTTTAAAATTCTATAATCAAATATTATTTTAAAAAGAATTAAAGAAATTCAAGATTTTTTTGTGGTTATTAAGAAAGGTAAGTAAAATATTTTTTGTATTAAAACGTCTTATTTTGCAGAAATTATTCAAGCAGATATCAACAGTTTTCAAGTTCTTCAAGATCGGTCATGAGGGATATGCTGCAATCGTCTGTATACAAAACGGTTTAGGACCTAAATCAACCGATACAACATGTCAGAATTAGTGCGGTGTCCCATGATGGCCGGGACTTGAAAAAAGGTCGGAAGAGGCATGTATAACAAATGTATTACCCTGTAGATTGCCCCATTTATATGACTTTATTTTCTCGCTTTTTAATTTTTTTTATAACCATACAGGAAAATAAATCCTAATTTAATAATAATAAAAAAAATTATTAATTAATTTGTGACACTATATAAATTCGGTATAACAACCTCTAACTCGGATGTGAGAACCTCTAATGAGGTTGTATCAACCTCCAAAGAGGTTGTGTCAACCACTAATTTGTGTCAACCTCCAATGAGGATGTGCCAACCTCTAAAGAGGTTGCGTAAACCTCTAATGAGGTTGTCACAACCTCCAATGAGGTTGCGTCAACCTGTAAACAGGTTGCGTCAACCTCTAAAGAGGTTGCGTCAACCTCTAATGAGGATGTGCCAACCTGTAAAGAGGTTGCGTCAACCTCTAATGAAGATGGCCCAATTTGAAATCAGGTACTCTGGTAACCTACATGCAACAGTCCTATAGATTTGGATATACGTAGAAGAAAATTCACTTGGATCGACCATATACTTAGACGCCCATTAACATAATGCTAGGACGTCACTTTAATGGAACCCGCAGAGGTGTCGAAGGTCAAGAAGACCACGAAATATATGGAAGCGGTGCCTGGAAAAGAATACAAAGAAACTCGAATACCATGGAACCAAATTACATCACTTGCCAGAGTCAGAAATCTATGGACAGAATCCGTTGACGACCTAATTTCTTATTGTATTATTGTTTTAAATTTGTATATTCTGTTTAAATAAATAAAGGATATACTTATATATATATGTTTAAGTCGGTTCACCCGATTGACATTTTAGTACTATTTTTTAAAACATGTCTCAACAATAAAAACGCGATGTTCTTCTTTTCTTCATCAACAAAATGTGTGCAGTACATGGCACGAAATTCAAATATTGCTTGAACTTTCTCACTCCATCTACGGTCATTCATGTTTAAAATTACCAGTAACACTGTAGTTAATATTTAACAAACGGGTCATTATACTAAGTTTAACTAGCAACCCAAAACCCAGATCTTAGCTGAACATCGTTAGGTTAACTCTTTTTTCGCACAATTTATATTAAATTTAGGGCTAATTTTTAGGTTAATTGTCATCTTCCTTTCTTAGTTAAATTGTTACTAAACTTTGAATTATCTTTTTCAATGCTTTAACCGCTCAAAATTGGATGTTTAACCCGTAGTCAGAAACATATGATTTTGACAACAGCATATGATGAAACATATGATTTTGACATGTTCAAAAGACAAATGTAAATTTGCATAAAATGTATGTTTGTATATTGCATATTTTTATATATTATATAGTTTATGCCTAGCCCGTCAATTATTTGGGCCTAAAATCCATAGAGTAATTCTTATAAAGAGAGAAAAATTTGTCTCATCTGACGTTTCCTTTCACACTCTTCGTGGTGAGGTCGGTGTGAAAGGAGCTGGTCGGCTTACACCAGGTGGAGTTACAAAAACAGTTGACGTAAATTTGTCATGTCGTTTTGCTTGAGAACAGTGCAATGTAAATGTAAATGAAAAATGGGCCTGCGATCGACTTACAGAAGATGCCGATTTTGCCAAAAAAATCATCTTTTCAGATGAAACTCATTTTGATCTTGGCGGGTATGTAAACAAGCAAAATTGTCGCAATTGGGGCACAGAAAACCCGCACGCATACATTGAAAAGCCGATGCACCCAAAACGAGTCACTATTTGGTGCGGATTTTTGTCCAGAGGCATAATTGGGCCATTTTTCTTCGAAAATGATCAAGGAGTGGCCGTTACACACAATAGCGATCCTTATCGGGCCATGTTGAACGAATTTTTGTTCACAAAAATTGAAGAGGAGGATATTGGCAACATTTGGTTTCAACAGGACGGCGCTACGTGCCACACAGCCGAAGCTACACTCGATGTTTTGCGCCCTATTTTTGAAGATCGAATTATCAGCCGCAGAGCTGATGTCGTTTGGCCACCTCGGAGCTGCGATTTGACACCGTTGGACTATTATTTGTGGGGTGCCCTCAGAGATAAGAGTTACGCCGACAAGCCAGAGACAATTGACGCTTTAAAGGACAATATTCGTGAAGCCATTGGTGAAATACAGCTGCACACAATCGATAATGTGCTTAAAAATTGGAACGATCGTGTAGGCTACTGCATGGCCAGCCGAGGCAACCATTTGAATGAAATTATTTTCCATTATTAACCGGAAGGATTGTACTTTCAAATAAAAAAAGAAATTTGAGAAAATATTCAGTAGTTTTTTTTTTCTAGCATTTTCAAAAAAAAAAGTTATTTGGCGGACCCGTTATTTGTTTCGAATTTAACACAATAATGTTAACACCAAAAACGAAATGCCGTGGTTGTTTTCTTGTTGGATGGTTTGAACCATTGCCTCTATCTGGTATTATTAAAGCAATTCTTTCCAACATCCAACGTCCATATCACAGCAGTCAAAATGTCATAAATTTGGTGAGACAAATGTTAACTACATACATATATAAGATTTACTCTATGCTTTAATGTTTTTTGTATGTATTTGTTCAATACTTCGTCGTTATACATTTATCAGTTATTCATTTAATCAGGGGGTATCCGTCGGTGGTGCAATGTTATTTTTTTTATCCATGACACAGCTGGGCGACTACGAAGTAGGATATTGATAGAAAACAGAGAAGATAGGTGAGAGAGCGATAATCAGCTAGAAGCCAACCCTGCAGCAAACTAATGTCGATTACCTTTCTGAGAAAAAAATTCAAACATTTTTCTGCCCTTTGCCCTAAAAGGGCCTTTTTGTGTTCGATTGAGAAAAAAAAATGCAACCCTACTTCAAGGTTTTGTGTTCGTTACTGAGAATGTTGCACTAAAAAAGTCTAAAAATTTTGAATTTTCTGTCGTATCAGCGAGTCACCTAGGGGAGAATGTTGCCCGATAAAATGGCTGACATTCTGTATTTTTGCTTAGCTTATTTTCCTACCTTTTGTGTGGGGCGCTATGCGATAGTAAGCGGCTTTAGTTAAAACCGCATACCTTCTCAAACAACGCGGTCGACTTCTTAGAGGGCGGATCAATAAGTCTGTGACTTTTTGAATGAAACAAATTTTTTTTTTGCAAAAAAAAATAATTTTTCAACATAATCTCCTTTTAGCTCAATACACTTAGTCCAACGTTTCTCCAATTTTTGTATCCCTTCCAAAAAATAGGATTTTTCGAGGTCCATAAAATAGGCATTTGTTTGATCAATAATTTCATCGTTGGAGCTAAATCTTTTTCCACCGAGCCATTTCTTTAGTTTTGAAAATAAGAAATAGTCACTGGGGGCTAAATCCGGAGAATATGGCGGATGAGGTGTCAATTCGTAGCCCAATTCATGGAATTTTGCCATTGAGACTACACACGTGTGCACCCATGCGTTTATGGTCAATTGAGAGCAAACGCGGCACCCATCTTACAGACAGCTTTCTTAAACCCAACTGATCATTTAAAATCGAAACCAAACTGCCATATGAAATGCCTATGGCATCAACAATTTCACGCACTTTTACTCTTCGATCGGCCAATCCCATATAGTGGATTTTTTGGACATTTTCGGGTGTATTGAGCTCAATTGGCCGTCCAGAACGTTCAACGTCATTGGTACGACCACAACGAAAGTCAGTAAACCACTTTTTATCATTGAAATCGATGGTGCAGAGTCTCCATAGTATTTATCAAGCTTTTCCTTGGTTTGATTGACGGTAGTCTATTAACAGTTGGTACTTGATGGGAGCAATGTTGCATTTCATATAACTACAATGGGAAGTTTGAAAAGTCCGCCCTCGTATATACGCGGGAATAACAAAAAAACAACATTTATGTTGGTACTTTTTCGACAAGTTTGTATGAAGAATCGCTTAAAATGGCTTAATATCGCTTAGGTCTCCATATGTACTGGTCGAATAATTTAGATAAGAGAGGTAAATTAAACATGCAAAAAAAAGCAAACGGAAGGATACAGTTCTGAGAAAATGCTAAATTTTTATGTTGTTTTCTCACCCCAAAAAAGGGCAACATTGAAGGGGCGATGGCAACGTTTTGTAAATGTCGCCTCATACAAGGGTATCATTATTTTTTAGAGACGAAGCCACCTTAAGTTTAAATAGTTTTTGATTGATCTAATGACAGTTGAATTATGTTTTATGTTGGTTGCATCGAACGAAAATAAGCATTATCTTTTATATCCTTTCGTTTTATGCCCCACCAAAGAGTAACGTATAACAGCAACTTGAATTCGGTGAAATAACATATTACCTCGTCGTAATCGAGAGAATGTACAGATAGGGATGCCCACTCTTATCTATTGTTCTATGATATAATTCCCTTTAGGTTGTTCTCTTTGTTGTTTTGGTATTTAGCCTAAAACAGATGCTTTTCCAATAAGATTGCAAGAGTTGCCATGCTAGTAAATTATGTAACGGGTTACATTTACTCACCACTAAAAAACAAAACAAAATGCAAAGTTTAGCTCTAATTAACTTTCAATTAGGACCGTCGGTGGTGCAATGGTTAGTGTGCGCGGCTCTTGTACATGAGATCCTGGGTTCGAACCCGGCTCTGACCACCTTCAAATTTTCTTTCGGCGGCGGTCACCTCGCATAGTAACGGCGACACTATCGAGTATCTAGCCATGAAAAAGCTTCTCAAATTACCGTTCGGAATCGGTGTAAAACTGTAGGTCCCAATCAGTGAGTGAAAACTGGAAAGCGCACAGCTCAGTGATTGTGAGAAGTTCTCCCCAGTCCCTTCATGGGATGTAATGGGAAACCATTTATTTTTTTTTTTAGGATGACGTAATCCGATAGTTACCCAGCGGCGGAATTTGCAAGACCTTCCACAAAGAAGGCATGCGGAATGCTTCTTCTGTAATGCCTTCCTAAAATATGCCCTGCGGAATGCATGCATTTTTGTATCAGATATAACCAAGATGAATATTTTTAAAATTTTGAGAAATTTCTTTACCGATTCTTTTTCACCGTTTTTATTCATTCAATATTTTGCAGGATAGTTCTAGAATTTTGGAAGAAACCGACTTTCAATTTGAAGTTGGGCGTGGTAAAACTTTCTAAGTTAGGTATATACATACATACATACATATAAATAAATATGTAGAAGTGGATAATGATTTGGTGATAAAAAAAATTATATTTTTGTTTAACAAAAATAAAGTAAAGTAAATGCCTTCTAAGGCCTTCCTCTTTGCATGCCTTCTCAGGCCTTCTACAGTCAATGGACAACGAAGGCCTTGCGTCCCTATCTCACACAGTGTTAAAATGAAAGGAGGAGGTAATGTGTAGTTACGGGCTTCCGTATTTTAAAGAAGGCCTGTTGGGTCGTGATTTCAGGCCTTCCAGGTCATGACTTCCGCCGCTGGGTAACTACCCACTTAAAGGTGTATTAGTGCAAAGTCAAAAGTATGGCCGCACAAGGGCGAAAAATGTCACCAAGTGTGTTTTTTTGGCAATTAACAAAAGATGCTGCCAAGTTTCGGAATACTAACCACAAGTTGTTAAATTAGCTGTTAATAATTGGTGTTAGCTTTAATGACACAAAAAACAGCTCCATTGTATTTTAGAGTAGAAGTGATAAATGTGTCTCATTCAGAAAAAAAACTTGGAAGAATTGAGAAACCTGTAACACAAGGTGGTTTTTTATTCCACTGAAATGTAGAAATGTGATGTAATACCTTGTTTGTTTGTTTCTTAGAAAATAAACTTGTTATCTTTAAGTTTCAACATATTTGAGAGCAAAAACAAAAATACGGTCTTTTCATGAAATCCCGCAGTAGAAACAAAAACAAAAAACATAAGATTTTACTTAAAAACTAAGTTGTTCTCTTGTCCAAACACGTACGACATCCAATGTTTGTTTTCTTCAAGGCTCCAAGTCTTGTTGGTTTTTATCATTTTTTTTCTGTCACTTTGTGGAAGCAAAATGTGAAACATGGAACTAAAGCGAAAAATATGCCCACAGCTAAAGTATTTGCTTGAACCATTACCGGTGTAGTCACTTGGAGTATAGTGGCGAGATACCCAGTACAGTACATAACCTCACATAAATGTCGCCTGACCATACAGGCGGCGGCAGCTAGAAGTGCTCGCAACCGGCCATGCAAACAAACCATTAGTTTCTTTTTAGCCATTTTTGTCGATACTGTTGTTTGTTATATTCCAAAGGCCTAAAGAGAGGTCGAAACTAAACGCAAAGAAACGCAACGGGACGGGACGATACGAGACGGTACCGAATACTCACTCGTGTGTAGTCATTACAGAAGACCACACACACATTAGTTCTACGAAAGTTGAGCCGGTCGTCCGTCAGTGAATGGAAGGAATCACATACTAGCTCTTTATTGTTGTAGTTTTATATTTATGACTCCACAGATTAGTGGAGCTGCCGACCGTATGAGCCCCGTTTGTGTTACATGCAGCAGCAGCAGTCAGCATCTGTGGCATCATTCCTATCTGCCGCAGCAGCATCCTCATCATCTGCACATGCCTTTGCATCCGCATTAGTTTCTGCCTTAGCTACATCTCCTACATCTTGAGTATCAGGAAAAGTATTTTGTTGTTTGTAAATTGTTCATATCCATCTTTCCCTGTGTGTCCCATTTGTCCTCGCTTAACAATGAGTAGTACTTAACTCAGAGTACTAGTCGGCATTCTCCCCTTACTCTCTCACTGGCCCTTTATCTTTCCACTCTAGTTATTTGCAGATTGTATAAATTAAAATATTTATTTTCTCCCCATTGTGGGCAGTTTGCCATTGATGTCCAAAGGATTTGTTGCACCAATTAACCGAACAACTGGAAGAATGCATAAATAAATGACATAATTTCCAATATAATTTATTTGCGGTTTCAAGGGATAATTAAATGCTAATTGTTACAATTCCAAGGAAAACCATGAATGATAGAAGTTAATTGGTGTATTCGTATTAATTACGGAATTTGAATTGATTAAATGTGGATTTACTAATTTAATGCACAACATACTTTTATTTATGGACGAACTTATCCTCATTCATAGCATTTAGTAACTTGTTGTATACTTTCAGGGATTTGTAAATAAATACCACATGCATTGCATACCTTGTGGCTTAAGTGGCAGATACTCAGATTAAAGTGAAGTCGTAGCAATTAATTTATATTGTTACAACGAATTCATTAGACCTAAAATAAACTATGATTAGATTAACAACAGTTAGTTGGATATTAATAATTACAGTTTAGTTACTTAGACCCAATTTTCGAGGGGAAAATCATCTTTGATCAAGCACCAAATATATCATTTAAACACTGAATTCAGTTTTTACATTAATAAAATTTGGCTCAAAATGTGTCGACGTGACGGAAGATGCTATAGCTTTGATGACGGAAGATGCTATAGCTTGAATAACGGCAACGGTAAGTTTGGTTTTGGTATTTGTGAAGTAAACAGTTACATAATTAGTGTGTTCAAAAAACCGACAGTTACGAATAATCGGTTTTCGGTTTATTCGAAAAACCACTTTTCGAAAATCGGGGTTCGGTTTCATAAAATGGATAAAACCGGTGAAACCGTTTAATTTTTTGTTTTATTTACGGGTTCATTTAGGTTTTTCTCGTTTTGCATGGTAAACAACATCTTAAAATTTTTGTGGAAAAATTAATATACAATCAGTACAAAAGAACATATTTTTGTCTTGTTTCCTTTGCCTAAATAACCATTATTCAGAATTTAATATATTTTAATTTTCTCTAAAAAAAAACATCAGTTAATATTTTTCTTATGAAGATAAATAGAACTGAACTGAATTATAGGAAGCTAGATCAGTTTGGATTGAATTGAATTGGACTAATTGGATTGAATTTAGCTGAATTGGGAATTGAATTAAGTTGAATTTAATATAATTAAGATGAATTGAATTGAATTGAATTGGATTGCATTGAATTGAATTGAAGTGAATTGAAATGGAGTGAAGTGAATTGAAATGATTTGAATTGGATTGAATTGAATGGAATTGAATTGAATTAAATTGAATTAAATTGAATTGAATTGAACTGGATTGAATTAGATTGAACTGAATTGAAATGCATTAAACTGAATTGAATTGAATTAAATTGAATTGAATTGAACTGAATTGAGTTGAACTGGATTGAACTGAATGGAATTGAGTTAAGTTGAATTATATTCAAATAAATTAAACTGAATTGAATTGAGTTGATTTGAATTGAATAAAATTAAACTAAAATGAATTGATTTGAACTGAATTCAATTCAATTGAATTGAATTGAATTGAATTAAATTGAATTGAATTGAATGGAATGGAATGGAATTGAATTGAATTGAATTGAATTGAATTGAAATGAAATGAATTGAATTGAATTGAATTGAATTGAATTGAATTAAATTAAATGAAATTAAATTAAATTAAATTAAATTAAATTTAATTAAACTGAACTGGATTTGAAATGCTTTGAATTGAATTGAATTGAACTGTATTAAATTGAATTGAACTGAATTGACTTGAACTGGATTGACCGGAATGGAATTGAGTTAAGGTGAATTATATTGAATTAAATTAAACTGAATTGAATTGAGTTGATTTGAATAAAATTAAACTGAATTAAATGGAATTTAATTGAATTAAATTAAAGTAAATTGAATTGAATTAAATTAAATTAAAATGAACTGATTTTAATTGAATGGATTGCATTTAGTTGAATTCAGTTCAATTTCATTGAATTGACTTGAATTGAAATTTAGAAGCTTAATTCAAATTTTTTAATTTGAATTGGATTTTGATATTCTACCTATTGCATAAGAATTGAAATAAGCATAATAGTATGAACATTGTTTTACACAACTATTTATCATCCTGCAGACAAGACGCAATGGCTTCGCGGGAATATGAATTAAGATGAAATGTAAAAAATATATTTTGTTCAATAAAGCTCAAAAAATTGAAAAAAAAAATTGAAATGAGCTGAATTGAGTTGCATTGGATTCAACTGAACTGAATGGAATTGAGTTACTTTGAATTAATTAAACTGATTTGAGTTGATTTGAATTAATTTGATTTGATTTGAATTGATGTGAATTGAAGTGAATTGAAATGGAGTGAAGTGAATTGAAATGAATTGAATGGAATTGAATTGCATTGACTTGGAGTGAATTGAATTGAATTAAATTTAATTGAATTGAACTGGATTGGGTTGAATTAGATTGAACTGAACTGAATTGAAATGAATATATTGAATTAAATTAAACTGAATTGAATTGAGTTGAATTGAATGGAATAAAATTAAACTGAATTCAGTTGAATTGAATTGAATTTAATTGAATTAATTTAAATTGAATTGAATTTAATTAAATTGAATTGAACTGATTTGAATTAAATTAAATTAAATTAAATTGAATTGAATTGAATTGAAATGAACTGAGTTGCATTGGATTGAACTGTACTAAATGGAATTGAGTTACGTTGAATTAATTAAACTGATTTGAGTTGATTTGAATTAAATTGAACTGATTTGAATTGAATGGATTGCATTTAGTTGAATTCAGTTCAATTGCATTGAATTGACTTGAATTGAAATTTACAAGCTTAATTCAATTTTTTTAATTTGTATTGGATTTTGATATTCTATCTATTGCACACACACAAACAAGACTGGTCATGGTCATTTAAGACATTTGCTTTCTTTCAAGACATGTATTGAAAAAAAACATTCGTGGGTGTGTGCAGCAGTAGAGCAGAAACAAACACTACTACTTCTTCTGCGCGTCACATCGTATTGTGTTTTGTGTACACACGCAGGCACACATACACGAATGCTTTGTCGACAATATCCCGAAGTACTTACGCAACGGCGGAAGTCGCAAGGCCTTCTAAAAATAAGGCATGCGGAATAGTTCTTTTGAAATGCCTTCCTAAAATAAGGCCTGCGGAATGCATGAATTTTTTCATCAGATATAACCAAGAAGAAGATTTTTATAATTTTGAGAAATTTCTTTTCCGATTCTTTTTAACCTTAATTTAAATGGAAAATTTCATACAAAATTTTAAAATTATATTTTTTATTTAATATTTTTCAGGGTATTTTTAAAATTTTCAATTTGAAGTTGGGCGTGTTACAACTTTCTAAGATAGATATGTTCATTACATGCTTATAAATAAATATGTAAAATTGGTTAATGATTTTGTGATAAAATAAATTATTTTAATTTTATTATTGTTTAAAAAAAATAAATTAAAGGAAATCCCTTCTAAGGCCTTGCTCTTGCATGCCTTCTAAGGCCTTCTTTAAGGAAGGCCTTGCCTCCCAATCTCGCACAAAGTTTAAAATGAAAGGAGGAGGTCATGTGTAGGGAAGGCCTTCCGTATTTTAAAGAAGGCCTGTTTGGTCAAGATTTCAGGCCTTCCAGGTCATGACTTTCGCCGCTGGGTAGTTATCGCAACTTCGCCACAGTACATGTCTTGAAACAAAGGCAAATGTCTTCTATTGTAATGATAAAATGACGGTTAGCAGAATTACATTTTCTGTATGTATATTTAAAATTTATCCAGCCAATAAATTTAACAGGTGGTCTAAAGCCGGTTAGTAGTTTAACCGAACGATAAATGCAAACAGCTGACAACTGTTGACAACAGCTGTTTTCTATTCATATTGATATGATGATTGATTGACTTGCGTTCATCCATCAGGTCAACAAGTAAATGTTCCTCGGCAACTAACAAATTCTTCCCACTGTGTATTTTTGATTGTTTTTTTTTTTGTTTGAATAAATTACACTTTGCGTAAAAACAATTATAAAGCAAACAGCTGATATATATCTTAAAGTGCTTACAACTATAGTCATACATTTGATCAGAGTTGCGCAAAAAACATCGAACCTCCTGTTAATTTAACCGGAGTATGAGAAAATAAAATCCTTAACAGGCAGTATATCATTCCGATAAATTAAAGAATCAATTAGTAAGCAGACACTTTAACCGGACATTGACAAATTGGTCCTAAAACTGTTATAATTTGTATGGGAACGTCGTTAGCGATCGACTGTATGATAGATTAACATGTCGCTAATACACTCAGAGAAAGGATAACGACGAAAGGATAACGACAGAGAAAGGATAAAGCTAAGAAAAATTGAACTTCCTGTGGACCCAAAGAATTTTTAACTCAAATTAAGTTCCTTTCCTCCGTAGATTCAGGAAACAATATGCACTTAAAACAAGGAAATATTTCATAAACTACAATAAAAATATCTTTAAATTTAGTACAGTAGTAGTATGAACTAACAAGTACATGTTTCTTCAAAAGAGGGAAAACTTTTTTCAAATGTGATAATAAGACTTTCAAACACTTCAATTGTTTTCTCAAATCAAGGTCATTGGTTTTACTCCAACTAAACACGAATACTCGGTAAACTATTTTCCAATTTCCTCCATACCCATTTAAGAGTCAGTCAAAGTGAGTACCCTTAATATAACATAATATCTATCCCACGCTGAGCGCTTGAAATCAAATTTCAAAAAATAATTTCCTGAAGCAATTATCATCATATATTTCAACCCTTCCCTCCCCATGGAAAAAAAACCGAAATACCTGTTATCCAAGCAAGCGATAAGAACCCACAAGTACATGCATCAGTAGAAAAATGTTTCCATGATTACAGCACCAGAGATATCCGTAAACGCACCCCACCTCCTCCATCTCACATGATGAGTGGAGTTTGGTGTGACCATAAAAATGTCTAAATTGAAAAACTTGTTAAATCGAAAATTATACCGCACGAGTATGCAGCTGTCTCAAACACTCAATACCGTTAAAGAGGCCCAACGACCAGTTGAAAGACAAAACAAAGTTGGTGTGGCTTGGACAACTCCATGTTGTACTCTTTTAGCTGTCTTTGTAATTCTGAATAAATGTTAATATTATTAGCAAATGTATTAGGGTGTTTCAATATCTTTGTGTATTTTGTTTCGATCACGGAAATAGGATTCAATTGTTATTTTAGTTTGGCAGCGAACAACTTTTGTATAGTGTGGAAAATGAATCAGTGAGCTAATATTCGCATTTGGAAAACAAAACGATTTTGTTCATATCTGATAAATAAAATTCAACTTGGTGTATTTTTCGGAAGCGAACCACTTTTGTATTATTTAGAAAATGAAACAGTGACCAGCTTTTTGAAAAAAAAACAAAATTTTTTTAATTATCTCGGAATTAGTATTCAAATTGGTGTAGTTGTTCTCACGAGAACAATTTTTGTATAATTAAGAAAGTGCAAAAATTAACAACTTTCTGTTTTTTTCGAAAGCGAACAACTTTTGTATTATTTAGAAAATGAAACATTGACCAGTTTTTTGAAAAAAAAAAACATTTTATCTCGAAATTAGTATTCAAATTGGTGTAGTTTTTCTCACGAGAAAGAAAGTGAAAAAATTAACAACTTTCTGTTTTTTTCGAAAGCCAAAAACTTTCGTATTATTTCGAAAATGAAACAGTGCAAGCTTTTCGAAAAAATATATTCCAATGAGTGTTCGAACTCACGGACGATGTGTTAACAACTTTTTGTTACACGGTACCTGTTCGATTTCTATGAACAGATTAGTAAATGTTACATTGGAAGATAAAAAAAAATTGCAAGCTCTTTTAAACATTAATAAATTCATTTAATAAGTACTGATCAAGGTTTATATGATGCCCAGAATGCAGTCAATTCCAAAAGTTTTTATATAAAATGTACTTCCTTCCATTATACATAAAATTTAGTTTAAAATTCTTTGTTGTGGTTTGAAATCGTGTTTTTTTTTGTGCTGAAGGTTCTTTTGCTATTGCACTTTCTTTTTTCTTACATCTGCTTTAACATATTTAGCTCACTGAAATAATTGTTTTTGTTTTTTTCAAAAGTAAAAGTATTGAATAGTAGAGAGAACTTATTGCACTCTTTTTCCGCTCTCATGTAGAGAGTCTGCGTAAAAGAGCATACACGAGTCTTATCCTCTTTATAGAATATTTCAATATAAATTCACCATTTCGACAATGTTATTACATAAAACAACACAAACAGCATACATGTTTCAAAATGCATCAATGTTTCACATCAAAATTATGAATGGACCAAGTTATGACAAAAAGAGAGTAATACGTTTTGAATCAATTGGCAGATGTCGCCAGTGTTTTTGAGTCACACAATTCGTTCCATGAGTTCTCTATACTATTCAATACTCTTTGGCGACGACGACACCTGCTTGTTTGTTCGCTGCCGCTACATCAATACCATCATACTTATTTTCAGGCAGAGACTATTGTTGTACAACAACCACGTATGTGATGCCAACGCTGTGTGTTGTTTGCATGTGTTCACTTTGATAGATTGCCTATCCGTGCCTATAGATGTTAACACATCAAAAAATTTTTTTTTTAATTATCTCGGAATTAGTATTCAAATTGGTGTAGTTTTTCTCACGAGAACAATTTTTGTATAATTAAGAAAATGAAAAAAAAAAGAACTTCTGTTTTTTCGGAAGCGAAGCACTTTTTTGTATTCGAAAAAATGGAAGCTAGGATCAACAATTTAATTATGAAATGAAAGAGTAATTGAGAACAATTTTTTAATTAAAAAAAATCAAAATCTTGGACAAATTTGATATGAGTAATATAGTATATAAAATACCATGTAAAGGAAATGACAACGAGGTTTGTGACAGGACACAAATCAGATCAGAAATATAGGCACATTTCTACACAGAAAACAGCATTAACATCCCATTGTGCTAGATTAAATCATTACCCAAACTTTCAGGATACAGCGGTTTTAAATAAAGAAAACTATTATAAACGTCGTTATATGTTAGAAATGCTACAGATAATTAATACACCAACATTGAAAAGAATTAACTATGAAACAGATACAGATAATGTAGCCCAAATTTACAGACATTTAATTAGTAAAAAGTAGAATCATTTAAGCAAGAATTATTTATCATATCAATCTAATATTTTTCTTTGGGTTAATTTATATGAACTTTTTACGAACATTATTTTTGTTTGTGTAACTTCGGAAAATATTGAGAAAAGGCGGGAAAATTTGTTTGAATATTTTTAAATTGACATAATTTTTTCACAATTGTTATTTTTGTTTTGTTTTAATTGTTAAATATTGTTTATATCTCCTGATGATGCTACACAAAGGAGTAGCGAAATGTCGAGGAAAATAAATATAACAACAGCAAATCTGACCTCAAGCTCGAAGAATATTGATTATTTATTGATAAGGAAAAGGTCGAACAACAGAATAAAAAAAACATTTGTAAAAACTCTACATTACCACAAGTTTAGTCATAGTTTGCGTGTTATTGTGCAGCGCGTGGCCATCGTGATAAGGTTATGTCGCATTTAGACCACAGTTTATCGCGACTAGGTTAGCGATAACCTTGTTCCCTAATCTTTGCTGTTCCCACCAACCAATTTGAGATTAAATTAACATTTCAGGTGGCAACTTTGTGCATAAACCAATTTAGAGTAACTCAGTGCCGATACCAAAGCTTTGAAGACGGCGGCAGAACAGAAATATTAAATTGGCGGCTTGTGGTTTTGTCAGTTTTGTAAAAATTTGGGATGTATTTGAAATAATTGAAACTTGAAAATTGGATCGGTCGATCAAATCGGGCCAGTTTGTCAAATCGGCTTTCATTTTAATCCGATGAGAATCAATTTTAAATTGATGAGAACCAATAATATCGACGACAGTGTGAGCTTCAAAAAATTCTTGGTGGCGACATACGGAAACCGATCGAAAATATCCCGACGCGTCGTCTGAACAAAACTTTCCGACGCGTCGGGAAATTTTCGATCGGTTTCCGTCTTGCAACCAGTTGATTTTTTGTGTATTTTTTTTATTATGGTTGAATTTTTTTTGGTAAATAGCAGAGTTGCATCAAATTATACACAGTTTAAAATGAGACTAAAACTTAAACTTCAGTTTTTATAGATTAAAATTGTATGACTAATCTTCTAAGTTTACGTGGTTTAACGGTGTTAACCTTCGAAATGCGCTAATCTTGGTCGGTGTAAATGCTGTATTAGGCTCAATAGTTTGAATATTTCTGGATCTAATACATCTTTTCTGTTAATCTATTATTATACAAAATTGTATAATTACACTGTGACACAAAAAGGATTTTTTTCGGGCCTCAACCAAACCAAAAAATTGTGAAAGTATTTGGACGTGGTGTCACAAAACCCCGCTCGGTTTTGCTCCTATACGTAACAATTTTTTTTTACAGGCCGAAGAAAATTTTGGAGGTGGGTCAGGGACCTATTTCAGATTTTACTTCAACAAATCCTAAACAGCGTGAAATATTGCATTACAACCTTTGACAATATTATAGCTATTTTCCCATTTCACAATTCCCTCTAATATATTTCTAAGGAAAAGAACACTGCTAATCGATTATTTCACGAAACGTCACGAAAAATTGCACATATTTTATATATTTTCACATTTCTTGCCTAATGGTAAATAATATAATAAAATATAAATAATAAAT
This sequence comes from Phaonia tiefii, assembly GCA_963931995.1. Classification (NCBI taxonomy): domain Eukaryota; kingdom Metazoa; phylum Arthropoda; class Insecta; order Diptera; family Muscidae; genus Phaonia; species Phaonia tiefii. Next base: position 164,759,440 of record OZ008367.1, read on the forward strand.
TGCGGTAGCTGTCTTCAAAAGAATTGTAGCTTCTAAATTTCTAGATAACTTCTCTAAATACACTAATCAACAAGAATTATATTTAGAGCTCCATAATTGGTGTAGAAATGCTGCGTTGAACTATATGCTGCTCGATACATGTTGATGATACATCGTGCATACAACATGTCCTGAAACATTTCATTGGCTTTTTTTATATGCATTATTGTTGTATGCAGCATTTTAGTTTCTGTTGATGCAGTTTTTTAAAATTTCACACTAAATATTGATCTTAGTACGATCATTTAGGGTGACGAAAAGTGCTTCATTCTTAGCAAACAGGTTTCTGTTAATTCCGGAATATGCTAAAACTTTTGAGTCTGCCAACTCCATTCCAAGTTAGCCAAATAACTCTGATTGGGATAAGTACTCGATTGTAACGCCATCTCTAAGCGAGGTGACCGTAGTTGACAGAAATGTAAGGTGGTCTGAGCAGGGATCAAACCCACGTTCTCATGTACAAGAGGCGCGCACAGTAACCATTGCACCACCGACGACACCATAGAGTAAATATACCTAGAGGTAACATTCGTCTCATCTGGCGTTTCATTTCACATTCTTCGTAGTGAGGTCGATGCGATAGACAGATGATGTTTTCCGTTTTTTTGGTTGTTCTGAACTAATGCCTCTATATTATTATTAAAGCAAACCAATTCAATATCCAACGTTCATATGCAACCAAGCCTAATATCATAAATTTACTGAGAAAGATGTTTCCTCTATACCTGTATTTACTCTATGATCAATCTGATGTAAAATTTAAAAAAATGCCTGCGAAATATCTACGAAATAATTCCGCATGTGTAGTACTACATTGTGTCCCATAAATTGTGTGGGATTGAGGAGTCTTCTCACAATCAGTGAGATGTGCGTTTTCTAGTTTTTACACTCACTGATTGGGACATACAGTTTTACACCGGTTCCGAACGGTATTTTGAGAAGCTTTTTCATGGCTAAGTACTCGATAGTGTCACCGTCACTAAGCGAGGTGACCGGCGTCACAAGAAATATAAGATGGTCTAAGCAGGGATCGAACCCACGTTCTCATGTATAAGAACCGCGTACACTAACCATTGCACCACCGACGGCACCATAGAGTAAATATACCTAGAGCTAACATTCGTCTCATCTGAAATTTCATTTCACATTAATCGCGGTGAAGTCGGTGTGAAAGAGTTGTTCGACTCACACCAGGTATAGTTACATGAACTATTGACTTACATTCATGTCGATTTGGTGGAGAACTGGGAAAATTAAATTAAATTTTTTACTTTTTTGATATCTTCTATTGTTAGTATCGTACACATTTGTGTTTTGTATTTAAAATAAAATTTTAAAGCACAAATACGAAATGCTGCTGGTGTTTTCTTTTTTGGTTGATCTGAACTAATGCCTCTATCTGGTATAATTAAAGCAAACCAATTCAATATCCAACGTCCGTATGCATCCAAGGCTAATGTCATAAATTTACGGAGAAAGATGTTCCCTTTATACCTTTATTTACTCTATGATCAATTTAATGTAAAATATGAAAAATTCCTGCGAAATATGGACAAAATAGCTTCGCATGTGTAGTTTTAAATTGTTCCAACGAATTATCAGAATGACGTCTCGAGCAATATTTTAATGTTTTTAAGAAAAATGTAACGACCAGTTAATGATCAATGTTGTCAACTCTCGTCATTCAAAAACATACAACTAGAGTAAAATTTAGTCGTCAACACTGATATGTTGCTGGCCATTTTCGCAGCGCAACAAATTGATGTTACTCAATGTTTTTCGTTCCAACGAAATTAGTAGCAACCTCTACCATGAACACGCACGAACGCGTATTAATTTCAAAACAATGTTGAAGACAAAATTTCAAATACAAAAAATTAATTGTCACCCTAAACAATTTGAATGTAATAGATTTTTTATAGACACTTACCAATCTTATTTCAATTTCAGCATCGATACGTGTACGCATCTTACGGTTGGCTACACCAAATGGACACATGAAATCATCGCTGCCAGCAGTTAAATGATTTGTGCCATTCACACCGGTGCCATCCATATCCAACGATGATGCATCGTTGCCATCTCCCAGCACATGGTGATGATGACCGGATGCAAATGTTATTATGGGGGAACCAGCCGTGGATGTTGACGCTGCGGTTGGTGGTAGTGGTGTCACTTTGCCGGCCTCTTCATAAAGGGCACGTACACTGAGTGGCCGTGAGTCGGTCGTAAAGAGCTCCTTGCGATGTGACTTATCGCACTCATAGTGCAGTTTACGCTGTGCGAATGTTAAAAGGTCGCTTTCCGCTAAAATGAAAAAAACACAAAATAGAAGAGAAGGGAAGAAATCGTTTAATATCATCGATTGTGGATAATTAAAAGGGAAATGATAGTAAGTACAGTTGCATACGCAGACTATATTTAGACAGAGTCAATTAAATAAAATTTCATTTAATTTCTCTTTACACATTTCCATATCAGTTCTTTAGACACTGAAAAAATCAAATACGTCAAATATATATTTAATAAATATTCTTGAAAAAAGGTACAGTATTTCGGCATCTGATGATGAACTCGTCATGGAGCTCGAAACTAGTCGTTCCAGTGAGTGTGCTTCCTGAATGACATATTATTCCAACAAAAAACAAAAAATTTTAAGTGCAAATATGTATGTGACCTTGTAAGCTGGTAGTATAAACTTTGTAAAGCGAACCCTGAAAAATATATTTTCCTTACATTTTGGAAGCTTCTTTATGAAAGATTCATTAAGAAGATTTACTTAGAGCGACCAACTTTTGCACTGTTACAATATTTTACATACATTTCAAAACCATAATCAGAATGACGAATGTGTCGCATGAAGACACACACGCGACCGGAGTTAAACTTCATGTGTGTAGTTGAAATTACTTTTGCATTTCGCTTGTTTGCCCGATGACTGTGAATATTCGTTCGTATGTATAGATCAGTGGTCGGCGTTCAAAGTAGGGTTCGGATTTAGTAGAAAATGGGTTACCCTGGTAAAAAATAAACATAAATAAATGGTTTCCCGTTACATCCCATGAAGGGATTAGGGAGAGCTTCTCACAACCAGTGAGCTGTGCGCGTTCCAGTTTTATACTCACTGATTGCGACCTACAGTTTTACACCGGTTCCGAACGGTATTTTGAGAAGCTTTTTGATGACTAAATACTCGATAGTGTCGCAGTCACTAAGCGAGGTGACCGCCGTCGAAAGAAATTTAAGGTGGTCAGAGTAGGGATCGAACCCACGTCGTCATGCACAAGAGCCGCGCACACTACCATTGCACCACCGACGGCCACGACGACCCTGGTAACCCATTATTATTGCCGTGGAGAATGAGTAGTGATCGTTTATCCATTACCCACAGGGTATGGGGTAATAATGGGTAGTTACCCACGACAATGGGCAATTACATATTACCCACAGGGTAATGGGAAAAATAATGGGTAGTTACCCACGAAGATGGGGAATTACCCATCACGATTACCCATTACACATGGGGAATGGGTAAGCGGCTTTTGTCCATTACCCTTGGCGATAGGTAATGGGTTACCCAGGGTAACTCATCGCCCTTTTTGATCGAAAATATGAAACAAATTTAAAAAATTTCTATATCGGAAACAGAGTGTCGAATCGAAAAATTTTTAAACATTCGCCAAAATAAGAAAATGGCTAAAATAAAAAATGATTATAACTCGGAATTGATGCGTCCGCGCGCAAAACTAATTAATAATTTACCGCCATAGGATGCTTTAACTAATGAATCGCTAAACTACAATTTTTTGAACAAAAAATCCCTAAAACGCTCTTACGGCTATATCTTGAAAACGGAACGTCCAATCGAAAAAGTACCTAATCTTTAAGGGTTTTCTATAATCGTGTGGAAGAATTGTTTTTTTTTTTAAAATCGCCAAACGAAGAAAATCGTTAAAATGTAAAATGGCTATAAGGCGGCAACGATGCGTCCAACCGCAAAAAATAATAAATTATTTGCTGCCATGGCATTTAAGCATTATAAGTCTTTAATACTTTAAAACAAAAAAAAAATTGCTAAAACTAAAATTTTCGAATTAATAATACATAAATTCGCTGCCGTTCGTCTTATACAGTGAGTGTAACCAATTACTATGTATACGTATGAGTGATGTTAAGCAAACTTGTTTGCTTGTTTACCTCAATACGTAGAAAATTCAACATTTCCTGCAAAATTTAATAATAATACACACAAAGAAATACCTGAGCAACATCGACGAAAAATGTCCGGCTGTAAAGGCGCTACTAAGTTTAACATTTCACGCGAAATTTTGTAACAACCCGTACAAAAAACTGCCTGCAAATATCGATAAAATATTTCCGCCAGTGTAGTACTAAGCGGCGAAAAATATTGTGATATTTCTATGAAAAATTTAGCGACCTATCAAATTTTATACTGACTGATTTTGGGACCTACAGTTTTCACACCGATTCCGATCGGTATTTTGAGAAGCTTTTTCATGACTAAATACTCGATAGTGTCGCCGTCACTATGAGAGGTGTCCACCACCGAAAGAAATGTAAGCTGGTCAGAGCAGGGATCGAACCCAGGATCTCATGTACAAGAGGCGCGCATACTAACCACTGCACCACCGACGGACACACAATTATTGGACTTAGTGTAACCATAAACAGACGGAAAATTATAGTTTTCAACACTGAAATGTTGCTGGTCAATTTCGCAGCGAAACAAATTGATGTTGCCCAATGTTTGTCGAGCGAACGAAGTTAGTACCAGCCTTAAGGACGCAACTAAAAATACAAACAAGCAGTATTTCAAGATTTTTATAAACACAGTGTGAGAAGTGTTTTTTTCGGCAAATTTGTATACAGAGAACTAAGCTATCTTTAGGCACTTTTATTTTACATTAAAATTCGTACTAAATGGTACGAAATATTATCGTAACTTTTCCCTCTAAGGGTTGTACTAAGATCAACATTTCGTGCGAAATATCAGAAACATGTATCCAGCAACATTTTAAAGTTTGTAAGAAAAATGTAATGAGCAATCAAATTGTAGGAAGAGATGATTAATGTTGCCAACTCTGATTCAATTTCTTAAACACAAAAATTCATAGTGTACAAACAGACAAGAATATGAGTTACTCAGAAGCCAATTGATCTAACTCTAGAAAACGACAAGGGGAGAAAATTGCAACAGAAGTTTGCGAATACTGGTTTCGTAATAGAAAATTAATGCGAGACACAAAAATATTTCACGCTTAGTCCCTTATTTTGAATAAACAAAACAAAAATGTCTAAAATGTGGAGCGACCGAAGTTAGCACCAGCCTTTAGTAGTACCTACTAAGTTGTTCCTGTGAATTTTCAGGAACATGTATCCAGCAACATTTGAATGTTAGAAGGATGATGTTTCGTTCGGATAGTATACGCGGCTCTTGTGAATGAGAAATTGAACTGCTCTGACCGGTCAACCCACTTAGTGATGGCGACACTATGAAGTACTTAGCCATGAGAAAGCTTCTCAAAAAATAAACATTCGGAATCGGTGTAAAGCTGTAGGTCCCAATCAATGAGTGTAAGACTAGAAAGCTCACATATCTCTGATCGTGAGCTACTCTCACCAATCTCTTCATGGAATGTAACGGGAAACTATTTAGTTTATTAATTTAAGGAAAATGTAACGACCGAGAAACAAATTAATGTTGCTCAATGTCTTACGTGTGAATGAAGTTAGCACCAAACTTTAGCAGTACTAAGTTGTTCCAGTGAATTACCAGCAACATGTATCCAGCAACATTTTAATGTTTGTAAGGGGAATGCAACGACCGGGAAACAAACTGATGTTCAATGTTTTTTTCTGCAAACGAAGTTAGCACCAAACTTTAGTAGTACCAAGTTGTCCAACATTTTAATGTTCCAAATGAAAACGTAATCAATTGTAGGAGGAAGAGGTCATGGTTATCAACTCTGATTTAATTTAACAAAAATCTTTGAAAATATTCAGCCACGAGAAATATCAGCAACATGTGTAGAGGCACTTTGTAGGTTTCTAAAAAAATTTAACAACCAATAAAATCAATCTATCAAACAAAAATATAATTTAAATCCGAGAAAAATACACTGAAATGTTGCTGATAAATTTCGCTGCGGAGAAATGTTTTCCAATGTCTTTCGTGTGACTAGAATTTAAGATCAAAAACATCAGTGCTGACAATTAAAGTTTGTTTTACATTAAAACTGTATTTGTCAATAAATTTAATAAGGGCTGACAACACTGATTAATTGGAGGAATGTTTTCTTTTATACATGTTGCTGATATTTCGCCTAAACAACTTAGTACTACACTGGCGAAATATGAGGCGTTCAGAAGCCAAACTGACAAACTCCAATTTTCCCGAAATTTGTATATGTTAGGGCCTGTGAGTTAATCTAATGTACCCGGTACATTTTGAATTGCACTAGAGCTACACAGAGCTGCAGTAGAGCTACACATGATATTAATATGAATTTAAACTGAATGGAGAATTTTAAAACTCACTGGAGAGACTTCAGTTTCAAAACACTTTTTTTGAAGCTGTTAATAGTTTTGGCTATAGACACATCCATTATATACTGGACTTAGTACAGGGCTTTAGGCGAGTTGACGAGAGTTACACAGTGCAACACGAAAAAATATAAACATATAGGGTCACCACTACGTGATAAAAACCCAAAAAAAGACCCGTCTCTCCCAGTTTTGCCCAAAGTCATGTATTTTTTTTATGGGCCCCCATAGATTTGGGGCCTCGGTGTCATTCTTACAAAAAAGTGATAATTTTGTCAGGCTCATATCTTACAAATCGTTCGGAATTTTGAATTACTCTCTGAGGGAAAGTTGTAGCTAAAAAACAAAATTGTGAACATATAAGATCAAAAAAACATCATCTTCAAGGTAAAAATCTCAAAAAACTTTAAAAAAATTTGATTTTTTTTACCTTTTTCCCCCTGTTCAGATCCATAGGTAGCAAACCGTTCAAAATTCAAGAAAACAATCAACTACGAAAATTTACCTAAGATCTCAATAAACAACTTTCTAGAACATATGAACTTCCTAGGAATTATTCTTATATTGTGTGTTACATATCATTAAGGATTAATGAGCGAAAATCATTTCATTTAACAGTTAAAGCCGAGTACTAAGATCTCTCGCGAGAAAAATATTGAGCAACTTCAATTTGTTTCGCTGCGAATTGAGCCAGCAATATATCAGTGTTGACGACTATATTTTTCTCTCTCGTTAAGTTTTTGTTTACACTCATTCTCGGTTTTTGAGAAACTGAATGAGAGTTAACAACATTGAGCTTTTAATCCTACAATTTGATAGGTGTTTAAATTTTTCTTAGAAACATTAAAATGTTGCTCGATACATGTTGCTGATAATGCGCGTACCAGACGTGAGGAAAGATTTTTGTTGAATTTCTTAGGCATTTTTTGGTATTTGGTTTTGTAAAACTTCACGTGAAATATTGATGTTCATACGGGTCTTAATAACCTAATATAGCTTAATGATATAACAAAAACAACACTATTACGAACTAAGGAAAAATATATTTTGTTTTCATTTTTATAAACAAAATTGCCAAATTTAGATTTAATTTGAATACAAATTATTACATTTTGAGTTGAGTTTTTTAGTCAAACGTTTAATTGAATGTATGAAATCATTTCACACAGTCAATAAAATTCGTTATAGCCATGAATTTCTTAATAATAACATATGCAACAGGAATTCTTTCAGTGTAAGAATACAATTTAATAAAATAACAGACACATTTTTATGATTGCTATAAATTACAAATTATATAGTTTTCAAAAGTTGTTATTACAATTTAAACTATACTCGTGTTATTCATAATTATAGCGAACGATTTACGTATATATCTCCTATTTGCTTTTGTAAATTGTATTTACAAAAACAATTTACGACTTTTGCTATCCATCTAAATTATGGGTACTCAAAGTGGAATTCGTGCCACGCCATGACTCAATCCAGTGGAGTCAATACTTAGCCTCAAGATCAAAAGTGTTTTACATAGATAAATATAATGGCATACGAATGATATTATATGCTAGGAATGATATACGAGTCAAAGTAAATAGTCATGTATTGTATGATAGCAACGTTTAATATCGAAATTCCCATGCGAATGCCAGCAAAAATTACTTCAATAGGGGTATTCCTGTAGGCAAAATGATAATTTCAATAACAACAAAAATTATTTTTTGGTTTTATATTGATTTTATATCCTACAACTATTATAAATAAGTTGTTGGCAAGGCTGTTTGCACATACCATTGGCAACATGTGTCTAGCAACATATCAGTGTACGCAACTACTGTGTGAAAAATACTGGTACTAAGTTCGTTTGCATGAAAAATATTAAGCAACATAAATTTTTTTGCTAAGAAATTTTCCAGCAATATGTTAGTGTTTTTAAGACTAAACATCTTTTTGTTTTCATAAATTTAATGAGATTTGACAACCTCGGTGGTGCAATGGTTAGTGTGCGCGGCTCTTGTACATGAGATCCTGGGTTCGAACCCGGCTCTGAACACCTTCAAATTTTCTTTCGGCGGCGGTCACCTCGCATAGTGACGGCGACACTATCGAGTATCTAGCCATGAAAAAGCTTCTCAAATTACCGTTCGGAATCGGTGTAAAACTGTAGGTCCCAATCAGTGAGTGAAAACTGGAAAGCGCACAGATCAGTGATTGTGAGAAGTTCTCCCCAGTCCCTTCATGGGATGTAATGGGAAACTATTTTTTTATCCTTATACATTATTCGTATATGATATAAATTTTGCACGAAATTTTTCAAAACTTAATTCATTCAATATAGTATATATATATATATTTTATTTATTTATACAAAATGTAACAATATTACAATAAAAAGTTTAAATGAAAGATACAGGAAGAATATAGGGCGTCAACGAATTCTCTCGAATTGGTTCCCGCCACTGCATCCGTGTATTTGGTGGACTTTTGGGCCTGCCATACTTTTGAGGGTTAAATTCAAGTGCTGCTCTAGCAATATCTGATCAGGAAGCCCTAAGTATATGAGAGAGTGAGTTTCATTCTCTTCTACATATCGTCAGCTAAAATGCAAAAGAACGTAACTACAATTTTCATTTTGTTCACAGGAGTTGAAAAAAAATCTTATAAAAATATACAAAAAATTCAGTTTGCCAGTATAATTTCGAATCTTACTGAAGGTAAGACTTTACTTTAGCAATGATTTGAAAATTTGAATTGAAAAATTAATTCCTTACCATTTTACAAGCATTGCTTCTTCTCTTGGAAATAGAAATTAAAATTGTAGTTACGTGGTTTTGCATTTCTGCTAACGATATATCCAATTTAATAGGGCTGTTACTTGTGCGTTTCCAGACGCCGGCATTAAAGTGTGCATTATGAGAGTAAATACCGAGTATTTGCAATCTCCGTCGGCTCCAGGTAGTATAACCGTACAGACTTAACACTCCAGTTGGATATTCCCACTCCCGTCCCCTGAAAGGTCTTCTTGTTACGCTAAATTTTGTGCAGGTTTTGGAATGCAACACGGCGCCTTATTTATCCGATAATATATAGCCACTTCGTGGCTGTCTGTGGTGCAATGGTAGTGTGTGCGGCTTTTGTACATGAGAACATGGGTTTTATGCCGGCTCTGACCACCTTAAATTTCTTTCGGCGGCGGTCACCTCGCATAGTGACGGCGACTCTATCCAGTATTTAACCATGAAAAAGCTTCTCGAAATACCGTTCGGAATCGGTATAAAACTTTAGGTCTCAATCAGTGAGTATAAAACTACAAAGTGCAAAGCTCATTGGTTGTGAGAAGCTCTCTCCAATCCCTTCATGGGATGTAATGTGAAACCATTCTTTATAGCCACTTTGCAGCCACCATCCTTGGTAATTTTGCAGCCAAAATATGTGATTGAGTCCATGGTTTCAAAAAACGGAGCATCAACCGTGGAATGGAGCTATACTTGCGAATTTCCTACTAAATATTTCAAGGCGTGTTCGCACGAAATACCAGCGACAAATATCAATCAAAATTTTAATGTCACTAAGAAAAATTTGTCGATCTATTAAATTATATGGGGAAATGATCAATGTTGACAACTCTCATCTAATTTCTCTAAAAAAAGGAGATTTTTAATTTAAAAAAAACTTAAAAGTAGAGAGTAATATTGTCGTCAACACTGTTATTGATGATGCTCTAAGATTTTAGTGCAAACGAACTTAATACCAGCCTATACAAATTAAAATGTTGCTAGATACATTTTCGAGTATGTGGTGTTGCGAGCGAACAACTTAGTAATACACTGGCGGATTTTTGCTGTCTTCATTTCGCTAGATATTTTTTGTACGCAGTTTTATAAAATTTCATTCGAAATATTGAACTTGTTACCGGCCTTAACGCGCTATTTCTAAAAGACCTATAAAAAAATGCATAGGAAAAACATAAAATTACTAGCAAAAATTCAAATTATTTTAATCCCACTAATATTACGATTCTCCTACTTTCTTTAAAGAGCTAAGTTTTATTACTAAATTTAATATTTTGTTTATAGGGATTCCTAATGTTCTATATTTCCAGCGAAATTTTATATAAACACAGACGAAAAAATCCTACCAATTATTCATGAAAAAGTTCCGCCATGTTCGTACTAAGTTGTTCATAAGAAATGTCAGCAACATTTTAATGTTGATAAGAAAAATGTACCGACCACTCAAATTGTAAGAATAGGTCAATATTGTCGACGATTTTTTTATTCAATTTATCAATGTTAAAGAGATCTTTTGTGAAAAAACGAACAGAAAAATATGGTGTGATGTGTTGTTGGATAATTTCGCGGCTATAAAATTGATAGGGATCAATGCACCAGTCTTTAGTGCGCTAAGCTATTTTAAGACCGATACTATTTTCTATTGAAAATTTACAAAATGTTCTATCTGGAAATTTACAAAAAATCCATATAAAAAATAACAGAAATCCCCAGAGTAGTATTTCATTTTGATCATGCGATATATGCAACATGTATCGAGCAACATTGAAATGTTTCTAAGCAAAATGTAACGACCTGTGAAATCAATCTTGTCATCTTTTAAGTTATTAAGATATTTTAAGACCGCTACTATTTTCTATAGATCGCTGGAAATTTAAAAAAAATATCCCTAGTGTAGTACGTATTTCATCTTTATCATGCGATATAACAGCAACATGTAACGAGCAACATTGAAATGTTTCTAAGCAATATGTAATGTCATACTAACATACATCGTTTATTCAATTTATAAAACAAAAAAAAAAACAAAAAAACAGCTGTTTTGTGTAAATAAATCAATTGAACTTAGTACCAGCTTGAATCATTAATCGAGTCGCAAGTATAAAAGGTGCCCCAAAATGTATTTCCATATGGGAACATGATATAACTTTTGCAAATGATGCCAGTTTGTTTTGACATTTGTAATGAAAACAGATACAGAATATATGTCGGCCAGCATTGGAACACCATACTCCTCAAGAACGCAAAAACCACGTGACTATTTTTTTACGGAATAATTATCCAGTGATTTTGGACGGAGTGTACATTTCGCAGCAGATTTCGCGGCCGCTCTATGCCAACTGATCAAACACTAAGACGTTTAGCGGCTCGCCTCTAAGTGACTACAACAACATGTGACAAAAAAAGCGACGAAAGGCCACGTAGTACTCGTACTGATGAGAATGCCGCCGTTGTGGCTAAAGATTTTTCGGAGAAGCCTCCAGCGTCGATCAGACGACATTCCACGCAATTGGGCATTCCACGCAATTAATCATTACACGAAGATGTTGCCTTGCAAATGTAGGCAATCCGTCAGCCTGTAGACAACCAATTGCATCTTATCTACGCTCTAGATCTCCTCCAACTCAACGACGACTTAGTGGACGATTTTCGATCGAATTTGTCATTTGCAACAAGGACCATGTTCAGCTGAACAGAGGCGTCAACAAACAAAACGTAAACAAACGAAATTTAGGCACTAAAAATCCAAGTATGTCTCACGAAGAGCCATTACATCCAATCAAAGTCTCTGCATGGTGCGTCATTTATGCCTTAGGTGCTATCAGATCTTCTTTTTCGAGGACGCAGTGGGAAACAAGGTTCAATGTGACTAGTGAGCCATACACAACCATGATCAACGAGTTGTTGTTCTTGCAATTTGATAAATTGGGACTGAAGGGCATGTGATCGTATCCAGATCCCCTTATGTTTCCTTTTGGCGATTTGCTCTGGCCAGCAAGATCGACCGATTTGACCGCCCAGACTTGTATCTGTGGGCGATTTTTAAAGTCTCTCAAAGAGAATATCCGAAATGAATACGAGCACTTGTCGACGGAAGCTCTCGCCAGAACGATTTAAAATACGGTAAACAGAGCACAATTGCACGCTGAAAAATCTATTTTTTGTTGTTTGGGTGCAAATATAAAGTGTGTTTGGAGCTTGACGCAAATATAATATATTTGTGTACAAACACACTGTGTTTGCTAGTCAATATTACATGTTTAAGACACAATGATTAATACGTTGTAATATATGTGTTTGCGACTCAAACATATCTGTGTTTGTGATGCAAATAAAGTTGTGTTTGTTGCACTGTTTATGCTTTCTCGAGAGCAAGAGAATAAAAGAGGAACAACGAGAGAGCCTATCTTGTAAGTGTGTCTGTATTTTTGCATTATTCTCTCAGTCAGTGATTCGTAAATATTCCTGTAGGTGCGTGCAAATTGCAGATGAAGTAATTGTCTTATTTTGGCTGATGTATTGCGTTTTAGCTTCATGTATTCAGTCGTCAATGCTTCATCGGACTGAGGATATCAAGAGCTTATCGGACGCTTAAATGGTTTGTGATGTTACTTTGGTTTTTGTGTATGTGTTTCATATATATATTTATGTGTGCTACCAAAGTGCGAAACGATTTTGGGGAAACAAACTGGAAAGGGCAACAACGTGAAGCCCTTTGTCTGTCCGAGCCTTTACTGAGAAAATCGGAACGACGGAAAATAAGTACAATAAAAACAGACAAGTAATTAATCTATGCTGGCCTTGCACGAACTAGATTTGTATATAGTTTGTGCACCAACGCATAGTGATAACCAACGCATAACTGAAACCTTCTGTAAACAAACACGTGAGAGACAAGAAAGAAAGGAGAAGCAAAAGAGCAGCAGATTCCCATTTCATGAAAAAAAAAACAAATAATGAATTCAGTGCTAGTAAACGTAAAACGGGGCATTTTAAATCTTTTAATTGTTTGTATTAATTATTTATAAATGTGGATATATATTGATAAAATTAATTATAATAAATAATACATATATATAGAAATCAAAGGATAATTCGTTTCTAAATATTGTTTGGGAGGAAAAACGCATATGTTTTCACGTAAGTATACATATGTAGGTTTGGGGGAAACAGGCGAATGCTTCCACGTAAGTATATGGATGTTTGGGATGAAAAACGCATGTTTCCACGTAAAAGTATACATGTTTGAGAGTAAACATGATACTGTTTAGATTTAAATACAAGTGAGTTTGGGACTTGCAAACATATGAATGTTTGAAGTGTGTTCTAAACATATACATGGTTTCTGCAGGATATGTTTGGGAGAATATTTTATAGAAGCCGTTATTTTCAGCGCAATGGAGGAAAACTGGTGAGAAAGTAGCAGGAGACGAAGAACATGTAGGAAAAAAGCTTTCTGTTCTTGTGTTGAAATAATTTCGTTTTTCACTATGAATTGATTCTTTGGGAGTTTCGATCGATACTATTTCGCATTTGTAAAATTTATCATACGAGTTTGTAGTTAGGCATCTGATGATGAACTTGTCACGGAGTTCATTATCAGTCATGCCAGTGAGTGTGCTTCATGAATGGTCTGTTATTCCATCAAAACCTAAAACTTTTCACTTAGAAAAATGTTTCTGACCTTGTACACATGTAGTATGAATATCTAATACATTAACGAAAACTAGCAAATAAATTCAAAACTTAAAGGTCCAAATAAACATTTAAAAGAAATATTTTTAAATTATGCAGTTTTATTTTAAAGATAAAGCAAACCACCCCCGGGTGAGTGTTTTTGGGCCATTCACTAAAAATGTTTAGACTCATGTTGCTAACGAAATGTTTCGTTTAATTTCCCACAACTACGAATGGCGGAATCCTCACCCACCCATCTTTTATTGAATCCCCATGTTGTGACAAAACATAACGAAGAGAAAAACTTAGGTAACCCGTATAAATTTGTAGATTTTGGTAAATTCTAATTAAAACAATAATTAGTTTTTAAAATTAAAATTATTATGTGGGAAACAAAAAAGCATAAGTTTCTCAAGATAAACAAAAACATACGGTCGCATTTAATTAAGAGTTATACAATTTCAAAATCATATAATTTTTAATTAAATTCAGTCAGGGTAATAATGCTCATACAAACTTCAACAATTAATGAAGAAAATGATGTGTTACTTCTGGTGTTTAGAAATAAAAATCATTTTCAATTTTAGTCTGGCCCCAGACTATTTCATATTCCTTTTCACAACTGTCAAAAATAAATTACAAATTAGTAATAATTCCTCGATATTACTTTTTTTTGTAATAGTGCAGTCAGTCCATGGTCGAGAGTTTCCAGAGCTGTACGTTTTTGTTTGAAGTCATGAGGCTAATTTCATGTACTGATGATGCTGCTAGACACTATCTTTCCTAAGACCATTTCGACCACATAATTAAAACAAAGCGAGTTCTTCTTCTCAGTTGGAGGACCGGTGAAGGCAGGCGAAGACTGGAAGAAATAATTGAATTAATAGCAATCAAAGCAAAAGTAACGATGGCAAGCAGAAGAAACAATCTCTTCGCCTCTTTAGAGTGATAAATGTGTGACATGAGAAAGTCCAGGAAATCTTGGAGGGAAAATCCAGCAACGAAATTGTAATATAATGAACGCAAAGATTCTTCAGAGATCACTATAAAAGCAGTGGATTGAGCAGAAGAGTCACCACGTCCAGAGTGAATGCTTAGCAATAAAGGGTGTTCGCTTTGGTAAAACAAATATAACGAATTTAAGTTGTGCAGTGCTCAAATTTCATATAACAAACCTATTTTTTATAAGTAAATGAAATTGAATTAGAAAAGAATTGATGTTTAGTGTACATAATTTTGGGTATGGACATATGAACAGTGGTGCCTAGTTTTTGGTACGCAAATGGTTAATATTGAACGTGTTTTTTGGTCCCGATCAATTTGAATTTGCGTTTATTTTGTATGAGCTATTTAAAGATTCAATATAAATTACATTAGCGTTTTTTTTCTTATGAGAATCCTGTGACAATTCACAAACCACCGCCGGTGGTGCAATGGGTAGTGTGCGCGCCTCTTGTACATTAGATCCTGGGTTCGATCCCTGCTCTGACCACCTTAAAAAAAAATTTCTTTCGGCGGCGGTCACCTCGCATAGTGACGGCGACACTATCGAGTATTTAGCCATGAAAAAGCTTCTCAAAATACCGTTCGGAATCGGTGTAAAAACTGTAGGTCCCAATCAGTGAGTGAAAAATTAGAAAGCGCACAGCTCACTGGTTGTGAGAAGCTCTCCCCAATCCCTTCATGGGATGTAATGGGAAACGGTTTTTTTACATATAAAAATGATGCCAAGTCAGTTTATACATTATTAAATTCATTATATTTTTAGAAAGTTTAGCGTGCTGCCAAGTTTTTTAAGAATAGTTTAGGCATTAGTTGTAGACGCCCCTCTTATCGAAAAGCAGCGAACAAAGAGAGCTAACCTGTTTTAAGCCTCAATTTAAATAACACTTGCGTCTTTTTTCTTATGGGAATCATGTGACAATTCTCAAATTTATATATAAAAATGATGCCAAGTCAGTTTATACATTGCGAAATTAATTCTATTTTGAGAAAGTTTAACGTGCTGCCAAGTTTTTCTAAGTGTAGTTTAGATAAGTTGTAGATACACCTTTGCTCCAGCCGCTGTTAACAAAAGTATACGATTTGTCGATACTGTCTGGTTTATCAACTTTATGCAATGATGCCAAGTTGATTAAATATCAACAGTTTTCTTAACATTTATTAAGCAACCATGACATGAAATGTTGTCGCTTAACGCCGGGAGGACAGGCGAAGTATGGAATTATAAAATTAACAGTTATTAGGGAAATTAAAATTATACTGCTGCCAAGTTTATCTGATTGTAGTAAAAACTAAATTATTTTTAAAAATATCTTTGGAAACATATGAAACGAAATGATGCCGCTGCATTTTATAAATCTTGCCAGTAAAGCTAATTATGAGCTTAAAACATTAGACAAATATATGATACAATGCTACCAAGTTTGTCCAAAGTATACTGTGTTGTAGCAAAACCAAAAATATCTACGATTTCAAGCTCAACTTTTTTATTGTTTTTTAACTGTTGCGAAGTAAATATTGCTCAAGATAAATCTAATACCTATCAAATACTTTTATAAGGCCAACAATAATGCTGCCAAGTTTAAAAACAAATATTTTTACAACATCGGGTAAGCGTTTTGGGCTACGCCTTATAAAGTATGTTGTTGTTTTGCTATATCTTTGAAGTGAAACGGCATAACTTCATAAGTTTTTTAAATGTTTTGTAGATGATTTCGGCCACGTGGGCGGTGCCCTTGTTGATGACCATTTGAGCTCTTTTTCCTGAATTTTTTATCGTTCTGCTGAGGACTTCGGGCGATAATTTTTCGCACAGTTGCTCTCTTAGAGAGTTTGTAGGTTCTTAACATAGATCGATGACTTCAAAAAACCCCAAAGGCCTTTGTAGACCGCCATAAACAAGACATTTGGCGACCCGGAAACGCACCCTTCAAAATGTCCATTGACGCCAGAGCTGTATGTGCAGTTGCACCGTCCTGTTGGAACCACATTCCCTCCATCCCAAGCCATCCATTTGCAGTAATAAAAACTTGTCGATCATGGTTCTGTATCCGCCACCAGTCACAGTAACCTTATTACACACGGCGTCCTGGAAAAATTAATCGCGATGACATCTCCAGCGTAAATGGAGCACCATGCTGTGACTTTGAATAGATGTAATGGATCTTCGTGAATGATTCGCGGATTCTTAATCTCTTAGAAGCGAAAATTTTGTTTGTTTACATATCCATCCAGATGAAGCTCATGATATACATATCTCGTAGCTGATGATATACTTCGACCGTAAATCGTCCACTGTGTGTCGTTGAGTTTCTGAGAGAGCGCGAGCGTAGTTTGGACGCTATTAACAGTCGGCAGACAGTAGCAGACCAGTACCTTAGAGTAATAATTAAGCGCCTCTATTACTCTCTTCGCTGCCTCTTCATGACGACGAGGTAGTAGGCCATTTCATCGAGTTCGATTTGGTCACTGTATTTTACCAATTTTACACTTTGGTTGGACATAAAACGGACAGAAATCAAAGAGAATGCTTATTTTCGTTCAATGCACGTAAAACATAATTCAGCTGTCATTAGTATCAATAAACACTATTTAAAATTAATTCCTGTCTTCTTTGGTCTCTCATTCTACATCATTTCCCTAGTAACTTTTCGATCAGCTGTGCCATAGAAGCCCCCTGATTAAATTGACATTTCAGTTTGCAACACTGCTTTTAGACAAACTCCGCGCCGAAACAAAATTATCGAAGACGGCGGCACAACAGAATAATTAAATTAGCGAGTATTGGTTTTTCCAGTCATTTTTTATCAAATTTGGGATGTTTTGAAATAACTGAACCTTTAAAATTGGTTCAGTGGGTCAAATCGGTAAGAGCCAATTATACGGGCGGCGTCATGAGGTTAAAAAATATACAGCAGACAGTTGTCCGAGGCACGGCCATTAAGTTTAACGTAGAATACGCCATCCGATAAGACAGAAAACATATATAACAATAAATTCATTTGCTTATATTATTTATCATTTATTGTTATATATGTTTTCTGTCTTATCGGATGGCGTATTCTACGTTAAACTTAATGGCCGTGTCTCTGACACAGCCTGCAGGGACAGTCCGTGGCCGAAGGCATCGGATAACTGTCTGCTGTAATTTTTATATTTACCAACGGCATTTGATTCAAGTCCGTTTAAAAAAAAAAATATTATGTTCTATTTTTTTAAACTTAATTTAATTTATGTATTTTAATTAATATTTTTATTGAAATAAGTTCTGCGAATGTTGAGAGGGCCGCCCTAATATTAAAAAAGGTTTACCTTATCGAGTCTTCGCATTAGCATTCGAGCGTTGTGTGAAAGCTTTACGCTTTACAATTCAAAATTAATGTTACAACAGCTTTATTGAAGCTTTCGCAAAAAAGCTTTATTACGTTAGCTTACTGTTTGTTTCACTTTTTACTAGATACATGTTGCCAAGCAACATTAGCTTGCTGTTCGTTTCACTTTTTACTAGATACATGTTCCTAAGCAATGTTGAGCAACCAAAAACACACACATATGTTTGAGTGTATGTGTTTAAACAATTTTCATTTGAGAAATTAAAATACTAGAAATATATCAACCAATATGAAATGTATATCAAACGAAAGATAACATCTTCATTTACCTACAAAAAAAATTCATCTAGCCGTTTCCTCAAATTCAATGAAATAAAGATTACAACAATAAAAACCTGACATGACTCCTCATACCGTAAGGTAAGACGTATTCTACGTCAAAAGTTTTTGGTAGCGGCGACGCGTCGGAAACTTTTTAATCGGCTTCCGTCTGTCAAACAGTTGATTTTTTGTGTATGTTTTTATCATGGTTGCATTTTTTGTTAAATAGCAGAGCTGGATCAAATTGTACACCAGTTTAAAGTGATGTTAAAAATTAAACTTCAGCTTTCACAGATTAAAATCGTGGGTTAACGGAGTTACGCTTCGCAATGCGCCAATCTTGGTCGGTGTAAATGCCGTATAACGGGCAGTATATTGACAGACACTTTAACTGAACATTGAAAAAATGGTTCTTAGAATTTGTAAAACCGTCACATCTAATAAAGTTATAGACAAACAATGACCACCACAATGAGGACAGTGCTGCCAAATTGAATGACATTCATAAAGTATAAATTGAGTTCATAATATTAAAATGCACATTTGACGCTGTTAACTTTCTTTGAGCTCCTTAAGATAAATGTGATGAAGAAAAGACATACGTGACACGAGTTGTCAAGGTCAGGAACACAAATTATAGATTTTTAGTAAAGTCGTACGAATATATACAACAATGTTGCCAAGTTTTGTTTGTATAAAATCCTCATTAGAAAAAACTTGCGATGCTAAGCAGCCAAGATAAGTTCAAGGGCTATAATAAATAATAGACAGACATATGATGTATGCATTTGCAATGCATTTGGCTTAAAATGTATCACCCTAAATTTGGCGCACCCTTTATCTCATGAATATAGTAAACATGTTTCTAGCCGGTGTTGTTTATTACTTCACCCAGAAATCCTCCGTACAAATAGAAAAAGAAGACAAGATGCGACGAAATGCCCAGCAAAAAGGAGAAGTGCAGAAGCTCGTGTACTTGTCAGACCCGGTAATGGGAGCAATGTTTCGGCCTGCATGAAAGCCAAATTGTACCAAAGCCTGCGGCAGGTTTCAGCAGTGGCATACTGTTGAAACAACAGACAGAAGCAGCAACTTCAACTGCAACGACACGGCGACACAACACTGTCATTATGCGAAGTCAGTGGAAATTTCATACTAGACGATGTCTGTCTCACTGTCTAGCTAAAATGGCATTTAGTTGGACATTTTGGTCATTTCGCTTCTATTTGGAAAGTAACACGAGAATTGTTATTATAGTACCAGAAGTTGTTAGTGGAAACAATTCGTTTTTACCCTGTGGACTTATTTATGTATAAATATGTACGTATGTGGTGGTGGTTGGGTCCTTAAAGCACTGGACATTATGTCTCAGATACAACAGGACGGAGATAAATGGGGTAAGCGGAATAGATGTGTGCAAAACAAGTGATGCGTGCAAAACACTACCACAGATGGTTGCAATTAAATGTTGAAGTATTCTGAAGTTGATGATGAATGGAAAATTATAAAAATTGCCAGGGTAATAATAACTATAAACACTAAGGCAATAATGAGACATTTGCTGAAACTTGGACAAAAAAAAATTAATGGTATAATTCTAAGCAGGACTGTGGTTTTTGACATTTCAAGGAGGAAAGAATCCATTAATTTGTACTGCCTGAACTTGTATAACTTTAGTTCAAATTTCTGTTTCACAATCCAAAGTCGTTTCGAATTCAGGTAAATGACCAAATGTAAACAGTACAACCAAATTCAAACTCCAAAATCCGAAAAACAACTTCAAGCCAGTGTCAGTGCTTAAATAAGAATTCCCAGCGAAATAGTTACGATCACAAACAATAAAAATTTCTCAACATTTTGAATGTTATTTTAAAGAACTTCCTTTGAAAAGGTTTATTCGTTTGTTATATTTTCACTCACCATTTCAGAACTAAGTACTTTTAAACAGCATTCAAAAATGTCACTAATGCACCCTTGAGCAATAGGGCAAATGTGATTCCTTCAGAACAATATCATATCTTTTCAGCCGTATGTTACAGTTTATCGTGGCTAGGTTAGCGATTACCTTGTTCTCTAATCTTTGCCGTTTACACCACCCAATTTGAGATTAAATTGACATTTCAGGTGGCAACTATGTGCTTAGATCAATTTAGAATAACTCCGTGCCGATACCAAATTATCGAAGACGGCGGCACAACAGAAAAATTAAATTTGTGGCTCTTGCTTTTGCAAGTTTTGTACAAATTTCGGATGTTTTTGAAATATATGAACCTTTCGGTCAGTCGGTTAAATCGGGCCAGTCGATCAAATCGGCTCACATTTTAAACCGATGAGAGCCAACTATGTTGCTCACATTTTAAAACAATAACAGCCAATTAAATCGGCGGTGGAGTGAGCTTCAAAAAATTGTTGGTGTCGGCGACGCGTCAGAAAATTGTAGATCGACTTCCGTCTGTCAAACAGCTGATTTATTGTGTATGCTTCTGTTATGGTCACATTTTTTGGCAATTAACAGTGGTTGCATCAAAATGAACACCATTTTAAATTGGCGTTAAAGAATAAACTTCAGTTTTTACAGATTAAAATTGTATGAGTAAACTTCGTGGGCTAACGGAGTTACCCTTCGAAGTGCGCTAATATTGGTCGGTGTAAATGCCGTATTAGTGAGTTCAACTCGTAATACGGCATTTACACCGACCAAGATTATCGCATTTCGAAGGTAACTCAGTTAACCCCTATTCCTATTTTCTTCTATTTTCCTATTGTGACGCCGTCTTCGATAATTTTGTCTGGGCGCGGAGTTTGTCTAAGCACGGAGTTGCCAACTGAAATGTAAATTTAATCTAGAATTGGGCGGTGTAAACGGCAAAGCATAGAGAACAAGGTTATCGCTAACCTGTACGTGATAAACGGCGGTGTAAATGCGTTATAACTCTCTTGAGCCTAAAGTAAATTTATTTCCAGATTTAGAGCCAGGTCTTGGCATGTGGCTAAACTCTGTTTGTTGGCTAAACTTGTAAATTCAGAATGCTGTTTTGAGGATTAACTAGAGTTTGATTCTTAATAGAAACTAGTTAAACTAGAATTTAATTCTTGTTTTAAACTAGGACTAAATTCTTAATTTAAACTAGGATTAAATTCTTAATTTAAACTAGAGTTTACCTGGAGTTAACCTCTTAAATTGAACAAGAGTTTAATTATTGATGTTGGTAATCGTCGGGGGCACAATGGTTGGTGTGCGCGACTTTGTACATGAGAAAGTTAGTTCAATCCCTACTCTGACCATCTTCAGTTTCTATTGATGAAGGCCACCTTGTTTAGTGATGGCAACACTTTCAACTAATTGGCTATGAAAAGGTCTCCCAAATAAAAATTGTTTGGAATAAGTGTAAAGCTGTAAGTCCCAAACAGTGAATATAAAACTAGAAAGCAGTACAGACGAAATATCTTCCACATGCAGAGATGTGCTCCAGGAACTAACCCAGAGACTTTCTAAGTGGGTCACGGTGTATGGACTGAGTGTAAATTGGGAGAAAAATGAGATTGTACTATTTCCCACAAAGCAGACGATTCCGTATATTCCCCACTCTCTCTAGATGGTAGAGAAATTTCATTCAAATCGATAAGAGCTAATTATACCCGCGGCGGCGTGAGGTTCAAACAATTGTTGGACCAAATTGTGCACCAGTTTAAAGAGAGGTTAAAAATTAAACTTCAGTTTCCACAGATTAAAATCGTGGGTTAACGTAAAATGCAAGATATTTAGATGTAAAAGCTCAGTTTCAAGCCAAACACTATGGAGAGAACCAGTATAGAGAGTCACAAGTCCTTAGATCTGTATGATAGGATCATCGGAGGAAGATGGGGTCTATCGTCGAAAATAGCTTACTGGGCTTTTGTTTGCTTTATATTGCTCCCGAGAAAACCCATCTTAGCTAAACTCCAATGAATGGTGTCACAGGTGCCAAGGGTTTGAAGCTTCTCCTTCACCTGTTACTCACGAGCCGCAAATTGCTTGAGGAAATATATGACTCGAATCTCGTGAGATGTATTTTGAGCAGTGCGAGGTATTGTCTATTTCTTTCTCTTTAAAGATGGCTAAATATTAAATTCACTTCGTGTCTAAGGGTTCTGTGTCGATGGTAATACAAAATTTATTTTTTGCTCTTGCCTCAGGCTTTAATGCCTTAAAATTGAGTATTTTTACTGGACTCTTAAATTCTTTCTCATTACACGTGATTACGTTCTAGACAAAACGTGAATTTATCTGCCTAAATACCAAAATATTTATTTACTTTTTTCAACAATTTTGCTTTCCAAACCATTAACAAATAAACTTTATATTTTGACTGTCCTCCCGTTCTATCCCTGTCCCTATTGCCATCACATTCCCTAGACATTCATTACTTTATGAACCGTTCATGGTTGTATAAATTGTTTGTTATCATCTGATTTGCGTTGACAGACAGCGCCAGTTTTCCCGTATGGACCAAAGCTGTTTTTTAGATTTTATTTCCTCCGTTTCGAGTTCAATTTAAATGATAATTTATGTGTAAATTTCAACACTCAACTAAGGAATTGCAAATAAAAAAGACAAGAATAATGTAAAAAATAAAACTCGGGACAAAAATAGAATGGATTGTGAAAACATTCAACAAAAAAAACCCAAAGATACGATGAATAAAACCAAAAAAAAAAAAAAAACAACAGCTTAATTGCAAAATAACCCAGTTCCTTGGCAAAAAGGAAGAACGATATCAGGCAAGGGACAAAAAATAACATGTCAACCAGACGTGATGGCGCTGAACAGAAATGGCAGTCGAGTTATTAAGTAAAATGGAATGTTTTTTATTTTGTTGCTTGACAAAAACGTATTTTTCAGATTTAATAATCGCAAGTAAAATTAACTAAACTTTAAAGATATCTAAAGAAAGTTGGAGTAACTATAATACAAAAGTTGTCTGCTGCTATGCAAATTAGACGTTTTCGATTCCAAAACATTGTATTTTTTTTTTTGGAAATCAATATTTTCAAATTAAATAATAATTAGAAAATTGTAAAAATAACAACAAAACTTTATAGTTCTCTAAGGAAAACGATTGAATCTGCAAAACAAAAGTTGTCCGCTGCTATTTAAATTAACGGTTACAATTGAATTTAATCAGTTCAGGGATCATTTTATCATGATGTTGATTATTGACCTTTTGTTCTATTTGTGTTCAAACTCAGCTCATAAAATTATAATTTTATTTCAAATATATCGGCAAAACATGACATTGGTACGTAGCTTAATATTTAAAATGAATCGATGAGCTTAATATCGATTTAGATCACTACCTGGTTGCTCCAAGGGTTCGCACAAGATTAAGCAAGGCGAAAGCAACTGGCGCAGAGCGCCCCGCCGCCTCAAGATCCTCAAGCCCAGTGAAAAGACATTCCCCACTCTATGAAAACTGCTGCAATGACCGTAGTTGGTTATGAAAAACCCTTGAAGACAGACCATGGTACGCTGAACAGTGTCGCAGGGTAAGTGATAAAAAGAACGAAGAATGTATGACAACGCTTCAATCAGTAGCAACGCTAGCCGCGACTGCGCGGATTAAAGAGAAGTGGAGTGGGGAACCCCGATTGTTTAGGAAGAAAACACAGTTGTTGGCAACACCCGAAAGTAAGCAAATTGAATGTTACCGAAGGAAAAATGAGGCTCGTAAATTCTAACGACCAACGGCCGTGAATCAAACCAACGGCCGTGAATCAAGGCCCCCTTTTCTAGAGATAAGGATGACAATCTAGTCACACTCTGTACAGAGTATGTTGGGAATATGGAGAGATAACTTCTTTGCTTTACTTTTCCCAGGAGATTACAATATAAAGGGTGTCTCAGTAAGAATGCACTTTTTAATTTTAAAATAAAAACACGTATTTTTCGAGATAGTTGTGATTTTATTATTGGATTGTAAAGAAGACATGTTCCGATTAAGTATGGAATAAAATATCCGTCAAATGGCCCCACGGCTCTGATGACAGGCCTCTTATAGTGTAGACAGACGACAGCGTTAATTTGCATTAAAAGCTCACTAATGTGAATTAACATTTTGCCATGACAGACGACAGTTTTTGCATTTAGTAAACAGCTGTTTGTTTGTAAACAACTGTTTGTTTGTCAAGTAATTTTTTGGACTTTTACATCAGATGCAGAACCTCCGCATCGCCATCACACCACACGCTTCGCTTCTTTCCCTTGGAAATCTTAAAATGGAAAAAATGCGTTTCGATTTTAAATATTTCTCATTTTTTTGCAAAAAACAATTAAAATAACTCACCTTTGCTGACTTTGAATCCATTTTAAATTGACGATAGCAAACAATTTGACAACAGCTGATTCAAGATGTATCAAATACATGGTGATAGCAGGTGGTGTTGTTGCAATAACATCCACTTCAGCGGTGTCAAGCATCAGTACATAAAATCAACAAAGCAAAAAACAAACACAAGAAAGTTCCACTTCCACTGTGTTCCGGCTATCACCTCTATGTATAGATACATCTTGAGCTGATTGATTGTCGACGGTGTTGCCATATTGAAATACCTAAATGCAGTATAAATGCACTCTGATTTCATGCATTTACGCCAAAGCTAATACACATTGGGACGGGGATAATTCACAATTTAATTTGAATTAAGACTGCTAATGCAAATTAACGCTGTCGTCTGTCTACGCTATTACTCTTTTCATGAAATTGTACATGACTTTTCACAAAGATGTGGCTGTATCTCACAGATGACGCGCTGGATCTTGGATTTGAGCTCAGGAATCGTTTCTGGTTTATTCGCATAAACCCGGGATTTCACAAAACCCCAAAGAAAAAATTAGCTCGGCGTTAAATCGCATGATCTTGGTGGCGACTTGACATCAGAATTTCTTAAGATAATTTGTTCTGGAAATCGTTACTGCAATAAAACGTTTGATTTATGCGCGGTGTGGCAGGTGGCGTCGTCTTGCTGAAACCATATGTCGCCCAGATCCATGCCGTCCAGTTGAGGCCACAAGAACTCGGTTATCATGTTCCTGTAAGAACTCGGTTATCATGTTCCTGTAACACAAGAACTCGGTTATCATGTTCCTGTAGTCACTGCAATTTCGGCATCATCTTCAAAAAAGTAAGCCCCAATCACGTCGCCTGACTAAAATACGCACCAGACAGTTGCTCGTTGTGGGTGCATTTGTTTCGCATGGATTATATGAGGATTTTCTGAGCCCCAAATTCGATAACTTTGTGTATTCACGCAGCCATTCAGATGGAAATGGGCTTCATAGGAGAAGATGACTTTTTTTTTGAAAAATTGGCATTGACTTCACTTTGCTCCATTGCGCATTGATCGAATTTCCGGCGCTGTCCATGATCTGCTGGTTTGAGCTCCTGAGTCAGCTGAATTGTGTACGCATGAAGGATGAGGTCTTTTGGCAAAATTCGCTGCGTAGTGCTTCGTGAAATTTGCAGTTGTTGGGAACGATGCCGAATTGATGTTTTCGGATTTTCGGCGGCACTCTGGTTTACAGCAGCAATGTTTTCAAGAGACCGACCGGTACGTTGACGCACAGGAGTCTTACTGTCCATAACCGACCCAGTTTCTTAAAATTTACTGACCACTCTTCGAATGGTTGACACATTAGGTGCACTTTCTCGACTGGAAATTCTTTAAGTTTGCGAGCGGTCTCAGCATAACTTTCCAAATTTTTGTAATAAGTTTTCACAATTATAACGCATTGTTCTTTCGTAAAACGTTCCATTTTTAATAATCGGAATAAAAATATGTGACAGCTGCCAAATTTCAGAGTTGCCACTTGCACAAAAATGAAATGGTACTAAATTTAGAAAGTGCAATCTTACTGAGACACCTTTACACCTTACAGAGGAAGCGAAGTTAGAACTGCAATCATCCTGCTTAAGAATAACAATGCCGCAGGTGCTGATGTACTACCGGGAGCTATTCATTTAAAAAAGTTGTCAAGTCCTTATTATTCATCCTACATTCAATTTCATTTAAAATTAAATAAAATTATTCTTTCCAGGTTCATTTTTCACTTTCCTTACAAAAGAGAATGAAGTAGAAATACCTGGAAAGTGATAATAACGGGTCCGCCATCAAACTTTTTTTTTCAATTAGTGCTTATTTCGTGAATGGTAACACTTAACTCATGTTTGATTTGACAGATAATTAGTTTTATTCTTCCGCTGAACGAATATGGTTGTGTATACGCTTGAACAACGCTGGGAAAAATGGGCCTGCGATCGACTTACAGAAGATGCCGATTTTGCCAAAAAAAAATCATCTTTTCAGATGAAGCTCGTTTTGATCTTGGCGGGTATGTAAACAAGCAAAATTGTCGCATTTGGGGCACAGAAAACCCGCACGCATACATTGAAAAGCCGATGCACCCAAAACGAGTCACTGTTTGGTGCGGATTTTGGTCCAGAGGCATAATTGGGCCATTTTTCTTCGAAAATGAGCAAGGAGTGGCCGTTACAGTCAATGGCGATCGTTATCGGGCCATGTTGAACGAATTTTTGTTCACAAAAATTGAAGAGGAGGATATTGGCAACATTTGGTTTCAACAGGACGGCGCTACGTGCCACACAGCCGAAGCTACACTCGATGTTTTGCGCCCTGTTTTTGAAGATCGCATTATCAGCCGCAGAGCTGATGTCGTTTGGCCACCTCGGAGCTGCGATTTGACACCGTTGGACTATTATTTGTGGGGTGCCCTCAAAGATAAGTGTTACGCCGACAAGCCAGAGACAATTGACGCTTTAAAGGACAATATTCGTGAAGCCATTGGTGAAATACAGCTGCACACAATCGATAATGTGCTTAAAGATTGGACCGATCGTGTAGGCTACTGCATGGCCAGCCGAGGCAGCCAATTGAATGAAATTATTTTTCATTATTAACCGGAAGGATTGTACTTTCAAATAAAAAATTAAATTTGAGAAAATATTCAGTAGTTCTTTTTATAGCATTTTCAAAAAAAAAAAAAGTTATTTGGCGAACCCTTTACTATTTTTCTTGTAGTTATTGTCGAGTTAAACAAGAATCCATTTGTGGAACTTCCCAAACACCCCTAAAATCTTGAGTTATAAGGCTGCGGTTATAAGGCTGTAACTTAGGTAATTATCGACCAATTTTTAGTTTCTCAAAGAATTTGGAAAGAAGTAACTTATACCTTTCGAACTGTGTATACGATATTTAAGAACAGTTGAGAAATCTTTGTGAACTTGTCCAAGAAACACATTATTTTAAATTTCCGCACTTTTTCCTACTTTGGCAATATTTTTACACATTATTTTATAACGAACCTGTACTAATTGTGAATTCTTTAAAAAATCACATTTACCAAGGAGTTAGACGCAGCTTAGCTTTTAAAAATCCGATTTTAATTGACCGAGTTATTGAAGTTTTCGTTGAATCTTAAACTTTTAATATTTTAAAGTTCAATGTATAAGTTCCGTCCTACCAAATCCCGTGAGACACTCAAAATCGATTGACAATTACCTAAGTTACAGCTTTATAACCGCAAAATGTATGAAACCCCGAGTTTTTACCCGTACGTCAAGAGTTTGGGGATGTTTGGGAAATTTCACAAATGAATTCTTGATTTTATCGACAACACCCACAAGAAAAATGGTATCACTTGCTAGGTATTTTTGACTGTCGCACAGTGTCATTTTTAATTTTTTTAAGCATTTCTTTAATTTTCAAAAATCATAAGATTTCCTATTTGCTTTATGGACTTGGCTTTATTTAAGAAATCACAGCGATAATTGTGCTAAATTTAGCAAATTGAACTCTATTCGTTTCATTTGTGCCTTTGAGTTCATTCATATCAGGAAATATTAGAGTTCTCGATGTTGAGTTGGATTTTCTTTTTATATTCGGAGTTTTCTCACATAAATCTGAAAGAAAATAAAAAATTTATTATATGGTCTGTGACTAAAAATATCCATCCAAACCAAAAACACACACACTTTATGCAGTTGGAATATAAATCACAATTTTTTTTGAATTTTGTAATATTCCTGAATTTCTTACAGCAGTCCCTAGCATTAGACTCGAAAAAAAATGTCGGTAAATATTAAAAATAATGTAAAGTCATCAGGTTCCCAAAAGCTACAAAACATTTCAAATTATAACAATTTAATGCTAAGTGAAGCAGTTGGCAACTCTATTAAAACTGTTACTCCGTGTTTGAAATTGCTCGACTATTTTCAATGCATTCGTAATTGCTTAGCTACGTCAAGGAATAACAAACAACATTTACGAAACAGCATAAGAAAGAAAATCATCTTCTTCATTTAACTTCACAGGTGGGAGTTGCTTACGCAGTCAAGCGAAGCAATAATTTCACACAGAATTGCTGTTGCTGCAAGCAATCATTTGTTGTTTATGCTTAATTTGCTTTTGCTTGTCTTCTTCACTGTGTAGTTTTCGCAGTCGAATGCAGCATTAAAGCAAAATTTGTAAAACCGGACTGCTCTGGAAATCAGTAAATGCTAGCTACGTTGCTGTCTCTTGCTAATTCTGTCATATACTTTTGTGAAAAACTTTGATGGCGATAGTATAAAATTAGGGCACCGCATGTAAACCGCAGAAGCGTCATGATAGTATATTTGAAATAAAATATGAACAAAAGATTATTTAATAAATGGTATACATATTACCTATTCCCCGATCTCGAACGAAAAACTAAGCCAGCGGAGGCACGTCACTCACATTCGACTCAAATTAGGTTTCTGCAAGTTGACATTTTCGTTCGATTGATTCAATATTTGTTCACAACTGACAGCAGTTTCGAAATAGAGAAAACATTTTTACTGAAAAGTTCTGATCAATTGTATGCTTTCGACTTGAAATGTCATGATTGTGGAGCCCGAATGAACTTTCTTTACACTAGAACACGAACGAACGAAAGTTAGACATCGAGGAAAAGGTTGTTAATAATATGAAGTACAACCACATTTGTCAAGCATTACTTGACTTTTTTTTTTTGCTTTCGACTGCGAAAATAACACAAGAAGAACGAGAAGCGAAAGCAAAGTAAGCATAAACAACAACTGACTGCTAGCAGCAAAAGCAATTCTGTGGAAAGATTGACTGATTAGGCAAAAACCAACCAAGCAGTTAGATGAATCAAATGATTTCCTTTCAAAAAATTTTGGGCTGTTGCCATTTTGGAGATAGCAATTCAAACCATAGACGAATTTAGTATAGACATATTAATTCTCTCATCTGACGTTTCATTTCACACCCTTCGTCGTAGGTTTGTGGAAATGAGAGAAATTCGACAAAAATTAACTTACAGCAGGTGGAGGTACAAGAACTGTTTACTAAACTTTGTCATTTCCTTTTTAGTATAGAATTGTGAAATTTAACTTTATTTTGCACTTTTTTGTTAACTTTTATCTTTGGTATATATTTGTATTGTATTTAACAAAACTATTTTGCCACAAAATCACGAAATGCGGTTGTTGTTCCTTTGTTGGACGTTGTGTACTATTTTTAAAGTGCCCAGACGCAATCGTCACAAACATACTCTACATGTTCGATACGGCGATTATATTCGTGATTGTTAGTCTGGGCAGCTTAATTGAAAAAGTTCGAAAACTCGTGAATGAGTTCGACTCAAATCATATGAATATTTCCTGCTCACTTGATCCAATCCCGTGTAAAACGGCTGGTTCTACATTCGTTACACCGAAAACTTTAAGCAAACTTTAATTTGTATTTCGCTACGAGATTTACCAAAAAGCCAGTTGACAGGGTTTCTTAAGACCCGTACAAAGTACAACTTTTCGGGTAAAATTGTACAAAACACCCATCTTACTTACTTAAGGGGGGCATGAACACTCCAGGAGGGTTACCGGCCTGATATAAAAAAGTTAACATATTTCCTCAACCGAAGCGAACCTCAACCCTTATCCTCCGGTTGGTAACACTGAAATCTCGTAGGGATTTTTCTACCTGGTCTTTCCAGCGAAGTCTTGGTCGCCCCATTTTGAGGTGTCCTTCGAGTAAGTCCTCTAATACCCCTCGCGCAGGTTCGCCATGAGCCATTCTACTGATATGTCCTAGTCAGCCTTACAGAGTAATATTGATTCGTTTAACTGCTTTGATGTTGGGACACAGTTTATGCAGTTCGTGGTTCATAAGTCGTCGATACTTCTGCCATTGTTCATTATAAGAGAATATATACACGCCGAAAATTCTATATTTTGTTGTTGTTTGGATGCAAATATAACGCGTTTGTAGCTTGTCGGAAATATACTATGCTTGTGTCCAAACACATTGTGTTTACTGTTCAAGATTACATGTTCGAGACACAATGACTTAGGTTACAATATATGTGGTTTTGGGCAAATGTGGCTTTGTTTGTTGAAAACTGCAGCAAACAAAAACGTCAGAGGCAACAAAGATACAAAAATTTAGCAGATCTTCATTTCATGAAAACAATGCTTGCAAACATATACATGGTTCCTGCAATATGTTGCTGGGGACCTTTTTCAGCGAGTAATCTCCTGAACAATTTTCTATTGAAAACACCCAGGGCTGTTTCGTCGGCGTGCGATATAAGCCAGGATTCTTCGACATAAAGCAGGGCAGATTGTATGGGAGTGTGATACAGGTTGATCTTTGCCTTTCGAGGGAGAGTTTTTTCTCTGAAGTGCTTGTTTGGCCCCAAATTAACACCTGTTTGTAAGCACAATTCTCCGTTTGATTTTTACGCTGACGTTACTGTTTTTGTACACGTCAGATCTGAGGCAAATAAATGCATCCACTACCTCGCAGTTAAAACGTTAATCAACGATCACTCTCTCCTCCAAACGAGTGGGGACTCTGTCTTTTGAAACCATTATTTTTTCCTGTACCAATTTACCGCCAAACAACTTTTGCCGATATGCGCAGATCTTGTACGTGGGAACGTGGGTACGATCTATGCTCTGACCACCTTACATTTCGGCGGTCACCTCGCTTAGTGACGGCGACACTATCGAGAATTTAGCCATGAAAAAGCTTCTCAAAATACCGTTCGGAACCGGTGTAAAACTGTAGGTCCCAATCAGTGAGTGTAAAACTAGAAAGTGCACAGCTGCGAGAAGCTCTCCCCAATCCTTTCATGGGATGTAATGGGAAACCATTTTTTTTTCATAATTCCCACAAATACTGCAGTAATTTCTCTTAAGTTTCGACCAATGATATCTACATCATCATTATCAACATGTGACCTTTGCTTCTACTGATCATATTTGTGGTAATTGCAGCTTTCCTCAATTAAACTATTGAAGAGATTGCACGCTAGCATAAAAAAAATCCTGTGTAATATCGATGAAATATATCAGCAACTTGTATAGAGCCAACATTTGAATGATTTTAAGAAATATTTGACAGGGTTGTGGAGTCGAAGTCTGAGTTTGAGAATCGGAGTTCAGGAAATTTTGATCCGAGTCTGGGTAAGAGTTGAAGTCATTTTTTTAGTCTGCCTACGTCTCCGTGTTAACAACATTAGGTTTGTTTCTTTACTTTTTGGATAAAGTTCGGTAAAATGAGAGAAAACTAAATATGCTCACCCAAAAAAGTATAAAATTGCCCAAAACTTAAGAAACACAAAAATAAACGTCAGACTGTGATGACATTTTTCATAATAATATTTCATTGAAACTGCTGATTTAATCATATTTACTTATGTTTTCCAAGTTATAAACTTAATATGTTATTTGTTTAATTCTGAACAGCTGATTATTTGAGACTTTACCAAACTTACCCGAAGAACAATTTTGGAAGGGTTTGGTAAAAAGAGAAACTTCAGTTGCTCTTAATAGCCCTATTTTGTGTATGTGGTAACAATCAAATTGTAACCACAAAATTGTTACAAAGTTGTCACCATTGTAACCATAATGTCACCATTATTCTGGCTACACAGTGACAACAAAAAGTTCATCTCGTAACAAATAATTCACCTCACAATAACAGGTTGTCAAAAGCAGTGAAAAAAAACAAAAACATATGGTTTTCTGCATATATTTAATATATTTATGTTTTATTGAATTACAATTAATACAATATTATTTAGGGAACCGCACCGCAAAGGCACAGCTGGAATGATATATTGCCTTCCTCAACGAACATCCAGAGATGCTAAGCGGAAAGAATACTTCTGCACATCCGCGCCATAAAGAAGAAGAAATTTACTTTAGCGCCAACTCTCTGATCTACATCAAAATTTCACCACCGACAAAAGCTTCTGCGCTGAGTTCAAAAATATGTTTTTTCCACCCGCGGCCGGTCCAACTACTTGAGATATAGGCATTTAAAGCTTGAGTATATAATCGTTCGTATCTGCGGGATTTATAATCCGATCTGGTTGAAATGGGAATCATTTCAAAGGTCTTTCTAAGCTCTATAAATCAATCAGTGCATACACATATTTATTTTTATCAGCCCATAGGGGAGCTAATTAAAAAACGTTTTTTAACCCCACTTTTCTGCTAAAAATTTATTTATTTTTTTCAAAAATAAATACCCTATTATACTTATTTTTTTTGGCAGGTTTCGATAATTCACAAGACCTTAGCCTTTTTTAAAGTTATATTACTCAATATCCCTTGAAAGACCGGAGATAGTTACGTTAAAAGTTTTGTAATACTTTTCGCGCTTTTTCAATCTTTCTAACACAAAATCAACTTCTTTCTGCTCCATTTCCATAGGACAAAGTAACAAAAGTTCTTCCTTCATTTAATTATGCCCTCTTGTCGTTTTGGTACAAAATGTATTATTATTTTTCCCGTATACAGTTTTATTGTTTACTTGCAGAATTTATAAAATGATTTTGTATCAACTTTCCGGCAAATAAAACATATTTCACGCGCTGTTACCTCCTCTTTGGCAGGTAACAATTTTTGTTACTTTTGTCACCAAAAAAATGTGTCAGAATACCGATATATGACAATTGTAACATTGCTGTCAAATAGTAACCGTGGTGACTTTTGTAACCCTGCCAGAATAGGGCTGTAAGAGAGAAAAATTTTTATCTCTTTTATCCATTTTTTTGCGTAAAACCAACTTTTGGGTTGTATTGTGATCCCGCGGTAACGTAAAGAAATAAACCTATTAATATAACTTTCACAAACACTAACCTAGAAGAAGTTGAAGGAATACAATTATACCTGGAATATGTAAATCGTACAATATTAGTGAGAGCACTCTCACAGGCACTGGTCAGCGTGGAACGCTCGACTCCGCTCGAAACCTATTTTATCAGCGATTTAAGCGGGGTGTGGAGTTAAAGTCGGAGAGCAGGAGTCGGAGTCGATTTTTCAGCCCGACTACGACTACATGCTAATAAAATTATTAAAAATTTGAGAAATAACAAAATGGAAACATTAATCGCTTTATCGCGGCCAGGTTAGCGATAATCTTGTTCTCCAATCTTTGCCGTTTACACGAACCATTTTGAGATTAAATTGACATTACAGGTGGCAACGTTGTGCTTAGATCAATTTAGAGCCACTCTGTGTCGAGACAAAATTGTTGACCACAGCGGCACAACAAAAAAAAATTGCGGCTATTGATTTTGCTAGTTTTGTACAAATTTGGGATGTCTTTGAAATGTCTGAACTTTTAAAATTGAATCAGGCGGTTAAATCGGGACAGTCAGTAAAATCGTCGCACATTTTAAACCAATAACAGCCAAAAATATCTGCGGCGGCATGAAATTCAAAAAATTTTGGTTGCGGAGACGCGTCGACAAATTTTTGATCGACTTCCGTCTCAAAGACGATCAAGAATTAGACGAGCAGAAGATGTGAGCAATTTGGCAACCCTGGTAAAAGAGAACCAAAAAGTGCCAGTAATTCACTCAAACGCATTTCTGTCTCGCGTCATATCTTGATTATTTCGCACTTTTTACATATTGTATGTAGTTTTACTTAAACATGGATGGAATTTGTATAGATATATCCAATGACACTATCAAAAGGCTGCTCGTGTATTGAAATATTCAATGAAGAGAGTAAGAGAGAGAGAGAGCAGAGTATAGCTAGGGTTTCACTCGATTTGTTTGTTGGCATTTGAGTCAAGAGAAATTATGACTGTCTCCTTGTACATCGGTTTTGTCCGTCTCAAAGACGATTTACAATTAGACGACCAGAAGACGACCAGAGAACCAAAAAGTGCTAGGAGTTCACTCAAACGCATTTCTCTCTCGCGTCATATCTAGCTTATTTCATACTTTTTGCATAGTTAATGTAATTTTACTTCAACATGGTTGGAATTTGTATAGTTATATACAATAACACTATCAAAAAGCTCCTCGTGTATTGAAATATTCAATGAAGAGAATAAGAGAGAGAGAGCAGAGTATGGCTAGGGTTTCACTCAATTTGTTTGTTGGCATTTGAGTGAAGATAAATTATGACTGTCTCCTTCTACATCGTTTTTGTCCGTCTGTCAAACAGTTGATTTTTTATGCATGGTTTTATTATGGTCGCATCTTTTCAGTAATTAACAGTGTTGTATCAAAATGTACACCAGTTTAAAATGAGGTTACAAATTATGAGTATGAGTAATCTTCAGAGTTAGTGTGGGTTAACGGAATTAACCTTCGAAATGCGTTAATCTTGGTCGGTTTAAATGCCGTATAGCTGGCATAGACACCGGTTAGCTTGGTCCGCCAAAATTCGTTTAAAACCAATGTATTGGCAGCGATTTGTGACAGCGATTTGAGAAATCAGTTATGGTGGCCGTTAAACTGAAATTTGATTTTCTAAATTATTTGTAACGAGTTCTAGAGATATCTGGGAAAACAATTGAAGTAACATTCGTAAATTCCCACTGAAAAGGCACGACTTTTCTACGACTCCCGCATTTCGTAAAAAAACTTAAAATCATGAAACCAAAAAATCTTAAATTTAACCCACGGCAAAGAAAAACTGTATGGAGTTGCGATCTAAAGAAAATTCCTTTGATCTAATAACAAAAATGGTTTCCAATTACATCACATGAAGGGACTGGGGAAAGCTTCTCACAAAAAGTGAATTGAGAGCGCTTTCTAGTTTTACACTCACTAATTAGAACCTACAGTTTTACACCGGTTCCGAACGAAATTTTGAGAATTATGAGTTTCTTGGATGGACTGCTCTTTTGAATACTCTAATACTTAAGTGTCCTCGCTGGAAATCTCTATTTGAACACACATTTTTCTTTGGCTGTCCAATTCAAATAACTCCGTCTCCGGAATATCCATGATATGTCACCATTTAGACTTCCTTGTTTAGCAAGAAATTTTGCACTCGAAATTTTCTCTCCTGATTCTTGGTGAACTCCTCCGTCTTGTCTCCTCCGTCCTTGTCATGGTTAGAGTAGTCGTAGTTTTTATCATTTTTCGTTGGCATTCGCTAGTTTCACTTGGTGCCACGGTGGCATAAAGATCAAGAACGTGTCGTTGTTTAGCGGTGGCACTGCCATTTCTTTTGCCAGCCACAAATCGCACAAGAGATGCATAGATAGGACCCGTACCCGCAATGTGCTATATGATGCATACAGTAGCAAACAGAAAGCGGGACAATATGGACCATATTGGCCGACAACAACACCACTGCATGGAAGACACCATCAATCATATGGATGGGAGGCCATAATACTGAATGCAGTACCATGCCATCCATGCCTGCCACATTGCCGTATTGTTGGTTGTCTGTCGCCGTGTTACCCAAATCATTTGCACACAACATTTTGGCTCTTATGCTCGGTGACACTTATTGGTAGTTGTCTTTAAATGAAAATTTGTGCAAATTGTTCCATGCAATTTCGGGTTTCCTATTGCAGTTGTTGTCAAGTCTTTCGCAACACATGCAATATTGGCTGGCAGACAAACGCGCGGGGTACTGGCAACTGCTGGTGCGTTTGTGACATTGCCCCAGCCACTTTGAAACCATTAACAATATTACAAAAAAAGTGCAAAAAAAACTGTGACAGTGCCACAAAAATTAACATGAAATGTTGTAATGTTGCAAAATATGAGAGCATGCGGCGTCTGTCTGATGACAAACTTGATATTGAAATGATAAATGACAAAGTTAATGGGGTGGGTTTATGTACTATATACCTATGTATGTATGTATATCGCATTTGGGAGTGGAGAAATTTTGGGCATTTTGTAAAAAAACACGGCTCTTTTTTTGGCAACAGCGATATAAAAATTGAGTGTGAAAGGTTGTTAGCCTCATGACCTGATTGTGTTTAGCAAGTCACCTCGCTTAGCGACACTATCGAGTACTTAGTAGTGTTCAAACAACCGACATTTTCGAATAACCGGTTTACGGTTTGTACAATCACTTTTTTGGAAACCTAGTTTTCGGTTACACAGATTGGAAAAAACCCTGTGAATCCGGTTAGTTTCCGATTTTATTTACGGCGTCTTTACGGATTATTCATTTTGTATGAAAAAAAGTATAAATTTTTTGTCGGCAATTTGACACAAAATCAAAATACAAAAAAATTTGATTTTTCCCACTCTGCCCGTACAAAAGATTGTTATTATTAAAAAAAAGAACACAATTAATCACGTATTTAGACTATTTTAATTTATAAAAACATAAATCAGTTAATATTTGTTTAATTAATTGATGAAGAATTGAACTGAATTAGGTTACATTAGATTGGAATGAATTGCATTGAATTAAATAGATTGTAACTGAATTTAAGTGAAGTGAATTGCACTGAGTTGAGCTGACTTGATTTGAAGTAGATTGAAGTGAATTGAAATGAATGGAATTGAGTAGAATTAAATGGCAGTGAATTGAATTGAAATGAATTGAATTGGACCGAACTGAGTTGAACTGAATTGAAGTAATTTGAGTTGAACTGAGTTGCAGTGAATTGAACTGAATTGAATTGAATGGAAACGAATTTAATTGCTCTGAATTGAGCTGAATTGAATTGACTTGAATTGAATTGAGTTGAATTGAACTGAATTGCATTGAATTGAATTGAAATGAAAGGAAATAAAATAAAATGAAATGAATTGTATTTAATTGAATTGAATTGCATTGAATTTAATTGGATTGAGTTGAGTTGGGTTAAATTGAATTGAATTGAGATGAGTCGGATTAAATTGAATTGAATTGGTTTGAATTTAATTGAATGGCATTGAATTGAAATGAATTGAATTGAATTGAACTGAGTTGAATTGAATGGCATTGAATTGAATTCAAATGAATTGAATTGAACACAACTGAGTTGATTTGAAGTGAATTGAGTGGAATTGAATTGAAATGAATTGAAATGAATTGAAATAAATTGAAATAAATTGAAATGAATTGAAATGAATTGAAATGAATTGAAATGAATTGAAATGAATTGAAATGAATTGAAATGAATTGAAATGAATTGAAATGAATTGAAATGAATTGAAATGAATTGAAATGAATTGAAATGAAATGAAATGAAATGAAATGAAATGAATTGAATTGAAATGAATTGAATAGAACTGAACTGAGTTGAATGGAACTGAACTGAGTTGAATTGAACTGAATTGAAGTGATTTGAACTGAATGGAATGGAAACGAATTTAATTGCACTGAATTGAGCTGAATTAAATTGAATTGGATTGGATTGAGTTGAATTGAATTGCATTGAATTGAAATAAAATAAGTAGTAGTTTATCTATCTAATTTAATTTTGTTTAACTATTTTTTTGAAGAATATTGTAATTTATCTCTAATTGGCCACTAGGCTTCAAATTACAAGTCAAAAAGCAAAAAAAATTAAATGAATTGTATTTAATTGAATTGAATTGCAATGAATTTAATTGGGTTGAGTTGAGTCGGCTTAAATTGAATTGAATTGAGTGGATTTGAATTTAATTGAATGGCATTGAATTGAATTGAAAAGTATTCAATCGATCTGAGTTGAATTGAATTCAAGTGAATTGAATAGAATTGAATTGAATTGAACTGAGTTGAATTGAATTCAAATGAATTGAATTGAACTGAGTTGAATTGAAGTGAATTGAGTGGAATTGAATTGAAATGAATTGAATTGATTTAATCGAATTGGATTGATTTGATTTGTATTTAATTGAGCATTTAATTAAAGTCAATTGAGTGGAGTCGGGTTAAATTGAATTTAATTGAATTCAGTTGATTTGAATGACATTGAATGGCATTGAAAATAAATGAATTGAATTTGAACTGAGTTGAATTGAATTGTATGGCATTGAATGATATGAATTCAAATCAATTGAATTGAATTGAACTGAGTTGAATTGAATTGAATTCAGTGCAATTGAATTGAATTGAGAATTGAAATGAAATTAAATGAACTGAATTGAATTGAAGTGGATTGAATTTAATTTAATTTAATTCAGTTGAGTCGGTTTAAATTGAATTGCGTTGATTTGAATTGAGTGGCATTGAATGGTATTGAATTGAAATGACGTGAATGGAACGGAACTGAGTTGAATTTAACTGAATTGAACTGAGTCGAATTGAATGGCATTGAATTGAAATGAATTGAATTGAGTTGTATTGAATTGAATGGCATTGAATTGAAATGAATTGAATTGAGTTCAATTGAGTGAATCTATTGAGATGAATTGAGCTCAATTGAAGTGAAAGTATTGAATTGGACTGAATGGAACAGAATTGAAGTGAATTGATCTCAACTGTGTTGAATTGAATTGTAATGAAATGATTTGAACTGAAATGAATTGATTAGGAGTGATTTAAGTTGGAAAGAAGTGATTTCAAAAAATTGGAAATATATGGTGGCAATGAAAATTTGAATTTTGAACATGCAAGTGGTTAGTTAACCGGCGTGAATAACGGGTTTTTGGTAATTCGAAAAATAGTTTGTTTTCGGATTTAAACACCTTTCTACTTAGCCATGAAAAGGCTTCTCAAAAAACCATTCGGAATCGGTGTGAAACTGTAGGTCCCTACCATTTAGTGTAAAACAATAAGACGAACTGCTCACTGATTGTGAAAAACTCCCCTATCCCTTCATAGGATGTAATGGAAATAATCTCAGTCATGTAATAGCAGGTAGTTTCCGTCATAACTAGGATCGTCGTAAGTATACACTAAACATTATGAAATAAAACAGTGAATTTTTGCATGACTAGATCGATAGCCACTGTCGACGGTGCAATAGTTAGTGTGCACGACTCATGTAAAGTACATGACATCATGCTCTGCTCTAACCACCTTATATTACTTTCGTCGGCGGTCACCTTGCTTAGAGACGGCGACACTATCTAGTTTCTAGCCATGAGAAATCTTCTGAAAACACCGTTCGGAACGGGTGTAAGGCCCAATCACTGAGTGTAAACCTAGAAATCGCACAACTGAGCTTCGATAGATGGTCTGGTGGCACAAAATGCGGGATCACCAGGCAGTTATGGCCAAGTTATTATTTAAATTGAAAGCCATGCTAGTAGCTGTGATCACTGGACACTGTTTAATAGGGAGCCACGCGTCTAGACATGGAATCTCAGCCCATGATGGCTGCACAACTTGGTGGGATGAAGATGAGGACGAGAGCATTGAATATCTGATATGCTACTACCCGGCTTTTTCTGTGAGTAGGAGACAATATCTAGAATCTTATTTCATGTTAGAAATTAAGCTTAATGATCTTAGGAAATTCTTGCAAAGCACTAATTGGTTCGCCGTGGTCGTCGGTGGTAGTGTGCGCGGCTCTTGTACATGAGAATGTGGGTTCG
Source organism: Phaonia tiefii (assembly GCA_963931995.1). Classification (NCBI taxonomy): domain Eukaryota; kingdom Metazoa; phylum Arthropoda; class Insecta; order Diptera; family Muscidae; genus Phaonia; species Phaonia tiefii. The sequence goes on from OZ008367.1 coordinate 164,799,942, forward strand.
ACCACTGCTCTGACCACCTTACTTTTCTTTCGTCATCAGTCACCTCGCTTATTGACGGCGATACTATCCATTCGGAATCGGTATACAACTGTAGGGCCCAATCTGTAAAACTAGAACGCACATAGCTCACTGGTTGTGAGAAGCTCTCCACAATACCTTCATGGGATGTAATGGAAAACCATATTTTTTCTAGTTGGTTCGCCAGGGATTAAAGCACGTCTCTTTTTCAGCTACATTGTGGAATATCGGGATGGGCACTAAAAATAACTGAATTAGCCATACCCGAATTTGAAGGTTGTCGTTACCACATTTGATGTAATCACATCCGAATTAGAGGCTGTCACAACTGAATTAAGAGGTGTCACAACTGCATTAGAGGTTGTCACAATCGCATTACAGGTTGTCACAATCGCAGTAGAGTTTGTCACAAACTATTAGAGTTTTCTTCAGCCGAATTATAATTGGGGGGACTAAATTCAGTCGCGCCAACCTCAATTCGGTTGTGACAACTGCAATTCGGTTGCAACAGCCGAATTTACGGTTGTGACAACATCCTTCCAAGCAATTAATTCTTGAGCGAAAGCAGTTTTTTCTTCTGCAACACAACAGTAAATACTGAGGCGAGAGTTATGTTGCATCACTGTGTCCTGAATGCTGCTTTCAAATTGTAATTAGGGAGTTGTAATAAACTAGCTGACTTTCATATTAGCATCGTATTCATAAGTTACTCCGGACATACAAATATATCAAGTCCCATTTAAATTTACATATTCTTGTTTTGGTGATTTACCAGTATGACTCAAGTTTTACCGCTCATGTAGAGGACAATTAAGAACTCATTGAAATGTCAGCGGTAGTACATCAGTGTTGACCCTAATTTTCCTAAATGTTGGCCTTTCCAGTAGCTCAACTTCAATTAATGTTAATTTTAAAAAATTGCCCATTTCAGTTACTGTTCGGCTGTGCACATTCCAAAAAGACCTTGAGTGTTGGTTGCTGGCCTCCAACCAGAGCTCACATAATGTACTATGAACACTTAATGATTCGACAGAGAAAATTTCCATACTGCGATGACTGACTGTTCCAAATGACTCATATGAAATTGGAACTCGAAAAAATGGAAAAGTAGATTTTGTGCTTGCAAATCTAAAAAACAAACCAAGTAGCGATTGTAAGAAGATCCATGTTGGCATACAAAATTCTAGGAATGAAATCTAAATTGGATTTGCACAGATATTGCAGTTTTTTTCGGAAACCCGGAAATAAAACACTGTTGTTTACGAAAAGTTGAATGCAACTAAATCGTAAGATTTTTTTTTTGGAATTTTTATTTAAAGTGAAATTAAAACAACATTTGGCATTTGTGTTTGTGATTGGACGGTAGGATGTATTTATGCAAAGTTTGTGTGTTTCCTTATGAAATTCGCATGACTCGAAGAGCGACAAAAATGCGTGGTCGTGCTTGAAACATGAAAGTGTCATGCATGATTGATGAAATTTATGTAAGCACCCAAAAACTCAACGAGCAAACGTGATTTTTCTTACAAGTTTAGTTGCTGCCTCGTTTGGTATTTTTTGGTTGGATGACTGAATGACTGGAAAGCCCAGAAAACATAAAACATAGTTGTGCAGTTCATTTCCTTCTTGCTGGCAATCCCACAAATTTCAAAACCACCAACTACGACTGCAGAAGTCGTGTGGTCGCCACATTCATGTGATTAACCAGAAAGGCAACTCCAGAGTTGCAGCACAACATGAAACCCCACAATAACAGGGTCTCGGATGATGGTGGTGACCAACTAATTAAGTTAAATGTCCATTATGACACTTAAGTGGCAAAGTGGAAACGCACACAACAGGACGACACAAACGACAACGACAATGACGACTTAAAAACAATTAAATCAAAATTCATTTTATTTCTTGGCAGCAAAAAAAACTACAAAACCTCCGGCGTATGAGTGAAACGAAAGGACGACACGTCTTGCAACTTATCATATGGACAAGAGTCCACAATTTGCAACAGACATATTGGCTGCAATCCAATTAACCACACATACAGAGAGAGAGAAAGACAGAGATAGAGGGAGAAAAATATAGCGACAATGATATGTTACACTTTGTGGTGACTGTGTATATGGGTTTAGTGATAATGTCAACCATACCAAATCATTAATCCATTGTATTATATGGTCATGCGCCTGCGCATGCGCAAAGTTTGCCCATGATTTTTTTTTATTTTTTGTCAAATTCATAAAGAATTAAATGTCAACATTGGGATTTTACATGAAATTCCCTCTAGTTGGTAGAGTGAACAACTTCCGTTATATCCGTTTCCTTCCAAATAATGAATCCATTGAAAACTTTTATCACAAAATCTTGGGGGGATTTTGTAACCCTAAATGGTAAATTTCAAAATACACCACTGAACCACAGACAATTGCATTTTTCCTAAGAATTCAATCATGAAAATGTAATTATGTTCACCGTTTCGAGACACAGTGTCAGTAGAAACAACTAAGCGATGTTGAGGTGAACAATAGGTGTGTTTTTTTGATCCACTGCAAACCCCTTGTAACTTTAATTTTTGGTAGAAAATGTAAGCTATTTTAAATCGAAATTTGAATATAGCTCTGTTCCCCTAGATATATAAAAATAGTTTTATTTTGTTATTCTAGCATTTGTCACCAATAATAACTCATGCAAATTATTCGAGCTTGAGGTCAGTTTTGCTTTATATTTTCGATGTTTCGATACACCATTGCATCATCAGGAAATGTAGCCAGAGATTCAAATTTACATTATTTTTCCGACTGTATGTCATGTTTCCGAGTTGAGACTATATTTGTATTTTAGCAATTTTTTTATTTTGGCGCTTTTTTCAAAAAATTTTGTCACTACTTAGAAACCCTCATCAATTGTATTTTCGCAATCGGACGTATCGTTTCCGAGATATTGTCTTTTATTAAATTATTTTCATAGTCCACGATGAAATGTCAAAACAGTACCGAACAAAAATAACTGGACCCTGTTTGCTGCCATAAAATAAAATACATTTTTGTCGATATTTCGCAAAACATTTTTATGTTGTATGAATTTTTATTATTATTGTTTTAATTTTATTATTGAATTTTATTGTTTTGGATCTTTACGCGTTTATTCCACTATAAATATATTATTTTTTTTATCATTTGAATAAGAGTGGACGTCAACATTGATCCTAACATTCTTTGATTTGTTGAATCGTTACAATTTCAATAGAAACATTAGAATGTTGTTAGATACATGTTGCTGATATTTCACGTGATCAACTTATTATTACATCGGGTATAATTTTTATTTATTCGGCTATTGGTGCTATTGAAAAATTCATCAAACTAAACGCAAACGAAAACTGATTTTCAATGAGAATTGAATATGCAAGTGTTCGAAAGAAAACCTCGAGCAAAAAACACAAGAAAACATTAGCAGAAACTTCTTCCATCTCCACAGAACCATCGGTTCCCATAGTTTTGATTTTGATTTTGCCTAAAAAGACAACACAATTCTTACCGGCAATAACAATTGCCTGCAGTTACGTCGTGCTCTACGTTCACTAGAATCTCAGCTGATGATTACTGCCGAAGCTGCGGGAATGAACTGGTATTTAGAGTATTACTTGTATTTGGATTTAACGTACATTCAAGAAGATAAGCTGAATGACCTTAGAACGTTTTGACGGAACACACAAATTGATACGTCATGATTACTGCAGAAACTGCGAGAATGAATAAAGAGGACGTGAGTGTCGAGCATTTGCTATTATCCTGCCCAGGATTTTGTGTGAGTAGAGTCGTACATCTTTTTGGGTCTAACGTACATTCAGAGAGTGACCAAATAATATTTTTACGGAATACAAATAGGTTCGTCAGGGACTAATCCATCTCTGTTTTCCAACACCATCATGGAACAACGGGATGGGGTATTGGTCTTTTTTAAATGTTTGGATGCAAATATAACGTGTTTGTAGCTTGTCGTAAATATAGTATATTTGTGTGCAAACAAATTGTGTTTGCTATTCAATATTACATGTTTGGGACACTGTGATTAATAGGTCATAATATGTGTTTTTTTGACCCAAATGTGGGTTTGATTGTTGAACACTGCTGAAAAGAAAAACGTGTCAGACCACATTGAAATAAATAAGCACTATTTATATCTTCAATTCATGCAAAACATTGCTTGACAATAAAAACATGTTTCCTGCAATATGTTGCATTGCTTGACAATAAAAACATGTTTCCTGCAATATGATGGAACGTGCCTTAACTGCACCAAATAACTGACAATACGAAGGGGGCAGAATATGACGCCGCGTGGAATCTAACGGCCCTCATTGGACTAAGTGGGTCAATAGTGAAATCCACTTCGATCTAGCGTAACCTTTAATTCCATTCGAAATGTATATTTGTGAACATTTCAATAAGAGTGGGCAACATAGATATTTGTGTAGACTTTAGAATTTCCATAGCAACATTAAAATGTTGCTCGATACATGTTGCGAATATTTTCGAGTATTCAGTAACTTTAAATTTGTGTCGCTGTGATATGGGCCAGCAACGTATCAGTGTTGACGACTATATTTTTCTTTGTTTTTAAGTTTTTTACAATAAAATTCTCTTTATTTTTGACAAATTGAACGACAATTGACAACATTGAACCTTTATTTTTAAAATTTGTGTGGTTGTTGAATTTTTCTCAGGAATATTAAAATGTTTCACGATACATGTTGCTGCTACTTCGAGTGAATATCTTAGTACTCCTGCCCGTCGGTGGTACAATGGTTAGAGTGCTCTGACCACCTTAAAAATTACGTTCGACGGTGGTCACCTCGCAAAGTGACGGCGACACTATCGAGTATTTCGCCATGAAAAAGCTTCTCAAAATACCGTTCGGAACCGGTGTAGAACCGTAGGTCCCAATCAGTGAGTATGAAACTAGAAAGCGCACAGTTCATTGGATGTGAGAAGCCCTTCCCAACTCCTTCATGGGATTTAATGGGAAACAATGTATGTATGGGCAACCTAGTACTACACATGCGGAAATACTACGTCGGTATTTCGCAGGCATTGTTTTTTGTATGGAATTCTGTAAAAATTTCACGTGAAATGAAGAACTTAGTACATACCTTTAGTAGTGTACCTTTACGTCATTATTTCGGAGGATTTTTTTTGTGTATCGACTTTTAGAGAATTTCTTGAGATGTAATAAACTTAGTACAGGCCTCAAAGGGGAAGTGGTGTTGTCAGAATGTAAAGGGTGATTGTATTTTTATTTGGCTTTTCAGCTATAGTTCGATGATGTATTAGTGTGATTATTTGCATATTTCTGATTATTTCAATAATAGTGGACTACATTGATCTCTACAACCTAAGTTTTGTTGATAGTTTACAATTTCCTTAGCTACATTAGAATGTTGCTCGATACATGTTTTTGATATTTCACGTGATCAATTCAAGCAGAGTCCTACGATACAATCGATTGCGTTAAAAGTTTAAGCAACATTAATTTGTTGCCGCTTACAAATGGGCCAGCAACATCTCAGAGTTGTTATAATAAGTATCTTCTTATTTTTTGTGAAACTTAACGACAGTTGACAACATCTTTCATGTCTTTCTGCAATTTGATTGGTTGTTAATTTTTCCATAGAAATATTAAAATATTTCACGATACATGTTGCTGATATTTCGAGGGACATTGTTTTTTGGTATGGAATTGTGTAAAATTTCACGTGAAATGTTGAACTTAGTACGGACCTTTAGTAGTACTACACTGACGGAAACTTCTCGTCAATATTTCAGAGGATTTTTTTTTGTTTGTTGACTTTCAACTGATTTTTTGAGATTTAATAAACTTCGTACAGGCCTCATAGGAGAATTGATGTTGCCAACATGTAAAGGGTGATTTTATTTATGTTTGAGTTTTCAGCTATCATTCGATGATGTATTTGTGTGATTATTGACATATTTTTGATTACTTCAATAATAGTGGACAAAATTGATCTATAAACATGAATTTTGTTAAGAGTTTTCAGTTTCCATAGCAACATTCGAATCATGCTCGATACATGTTGTTGATATTTCAAGTGATCAACTGAAGCCGAGTACTACAATCGATCGCATAAAAAGTATTAAGTAACATTAATTTTGTGTCGCTTACAAATGGGCCAGCAACATATCAGTGTTGTTACAATAAAAATCTCCTTATTTTTATGAAATTTAACGACAGTTGACAACATCTTTCATTTCTTTCTGCAATTTGATTCGTTGTTAATTTTTCCATAGAAATATTGAAATATTTCACGATACTGTTGCTTATATTTCGAATGACATTGTTTTTTGGTATGGAATTCTGTAAAATTTCACGTGGAATGTTGAACTTAGTAGGGACCTTTAATAGTACTAGGACACTTTAGTAGTGGTAGGACACACTTGTTTTGTTGGCAGATAATAAACTTAGTACAGACCTCAAAGGGGAATTGATGTTACCAATATTTAAATGGTAATTTTATTGCTGCTTGAGTTTGACAACATCCTTAATTTTTTCCTGCAATTTCATTGGTTGTTAATTTTTCCATAGAAATATTAAAATGTTTAACGATACATGTTGCTGATATTGCTGTATGGAATTCACGTGAAATGTTGAACTTAGTACGGACCTTTAGTAGTAGTAGAACATTTTTCGTCAAAATTTCGGAAGGTATTTATGTATTGACTTTCAAAGGATTTCTTGAGAGATAATAAACTTAGTACAAGCCTAAAAGAGGAATTGATGTTGCCAATATTTAAATGATAATTTTATTTCTGTTTGAGTTTTCAGCTATCATTCGATGATTCCGAGCATTCCCCAAAATGCTGCCAAATTTATCAAATTTTTGTCATACTTAAGGTACGGCCAAGTCGTTGATGGATAAGTGGTCTAAATCTGTTAAAAAGGCGTGATTTTTAAATTAAAATTGCGCTTCCTTTGTATGATAATCTAAGATCTTTAAATGAAATTACTTTTTTTTTGCTAAATTTTATATTTTTTTCTTATCGAAAGACAATGCTACCAAGTATGTAAAAAAGTAAAATTAAAATAACGATATATAATCATTGCATCTGGAAACGACAGGAAGAGGAACAAAATTGAAAAAATATATTTGCAAAATGTTTAGAATTTGAATTGCATTATGATTTTAATGATTATAAAGGAAGATGGTACCAAGTTTATGTTTCTTTTTAATTGGAAAAGAACTTGGTTTGTTTATTCAGAATTTTTAGTACCTAGTCTTCGACATTACTTTCAGTGTAAAATAAAATATTGAATTAATAACAACAGTTGCAAATTAATAAGCGCTCTTAATTTAATAAGCGAAAACAGCTTAATGTCACAAAAAAAAACTCGGTGGGAACCTGAGCTGTATTAGACATGTTTTTCCACCAACTTGTATTTTATCTATTTTATATGAAAAGTAAAGCTATTTGAATTGAGGTTTTCCATATAATATAAACAAACAATTAGTTTAGCGGCAGCAAAAAACACGCCTATTGTTTTCATCAGCAAAAAAACCAATACTGCAGTGTCATTAAATATAAATTAAACAAAATGAAACTGTAAATTATTATGATTGTATTGTGTGTTGTTTTTTGTTTGTTGCTTCAGTTTCTTCTCGATTTCAATCATGATTTCATTTCAATACATTTTATGAAATCTTTCAACACATTTCTTTGAGGTTTTTCAAGTTGCATCTCTGTCTTGAACTCGTCTCTTTCGATTCGTCGATTTTGTTATTTTAATATTCTATGGTTTTGCCATTTAAAGTCAATGCAACATTATAGTGTCGTTTATGCCACTTATGGCATTTGCCAGCATGTTATACATTATGTACATTCATGTTACATACGTGCCTGCAAGTATCTTGCAACATTCTCTAGCAAACGGCAACTGCGACAGCAGCAGCCATAGCCTATCAACAACTCATGAAGTGGTTATAATAAGAACGCACCAAAAAACCGCAAGATACCGCCACAAGAAATAGTGGAATGGAAAGGGGCAGGAGGCGGGACACCTTGTGATACGTAGCGAAGAAGATGTACGAGATGCCTTGGTGGCAATGTGCAATCATGTAAGAGAGATGCAGTATCTTTGGTTTGAAATGTCTTGTATTGTTTATGAATTGAGTCTCTTGGGTAGGATTTTTCTTTTTTGCTTTATATGCAGAAATGCTGTTGTATGTACATAAGTGTTACAGTGGGCGACAAAATTTAAGTCTTAGACATAGCTTAGGTTTTGTTATAGTAAATAAATCCAACAGCCATGACTTACAATCCTAGGTAGTCATTGGATGCATTTTCAGCCAATTGGAACTGTAGTCGTTTTCACTTGAAGATAATCTTACGTTTGTCACTGCAAGACCAACACACAAAAGATGGAAATTGAAATACAACCCTGTTCGCACATCAAAAAAAAAATACTGTACGCAGTACTACACATGATAAAAATACTCATAGTAGACGCAGGTGTTGTTGTAGCTCATGTCAAATTGATAGCAACAACATACATTTTGTTTTTGCTTCTCACTTACGTTGTGTAAAATCCAACACACACGTATACCAAAAATAAATGTAAACAAACTCATACAAAAACAAAATACATGTGAACTTGTCAGTTCGAAAGTGATTTGCAATGTAAACAAACCAAATCAACTGTGCTTACGCGTTCACCATCTATGAATCCATCTTGGTACTACAGCTGCCATGAGCGAAAGCACGAATTCGGGTGCGGATTTATAGTTGGCAAGAGACTGCGACACCTAGTTTCAAGGTTCTACCCAGTGAGTGACCGCATACCCACAATTCGCATCAAAGCGAAATATTTCAACATCTCGTTAATTTGTGTGCACGCACCGACAGAGGATAAAGCGGATGAGGCCAAAGAATCAATTTATGAGCGTCAGGAGGAAGTATACGAACGCTGCCCTGACCACGACATTAAAATTATTCTAGGTGGTTTTAATGCCAAGTTGGGAAAGGAAAGTGTCTTCCCAATAAGCACAAAGTCGGACTCGGATCCGGTTTGAGTCCGGAACATCGGATTTCGTTTTCTCTGATCCGATTGAAAGTGATGGAGTGCCGCAGTAAAAAATACTTCCAGTATGCCAAAGATCAACTAACTAAGAGAAGCAAATACACTCCAAAATAAATTAATTTATAAAAAATTTACATGTTTATATATTCAACGTGGTTGCAGTTAACGCTGTACCGAATAAATTCTTCACATTGATTTTGTTTGCGTTTTCATTTTCGGATCCGTTCTCGTTTCGAGATAGAATCCTACGTCATTTCGAGATCGGACAATTTTCTCGATCGAAGGAGGAATTGCAGTATCCAATCTCGAATCAATTCTGTGAAGTCGGATCCGATCCGGAGCCGATTCGGATCTGATGTGCTTATTGGGTTTCGACCAACCATCGGTAAAAAACAGTCTACATGATACCATTTCTGACAATGCAATAAGTCTGACAAACTTCGCCGCTGCAAAGAACATGATAGTTAGTAGCACACGATTACAATATAAGGATATACATAAGGCGACTTAATTATCTCCTGAATCTCCGAGAACGAAAAACCAGATTGATAACTTGGTAATATATGGCAGGCACTCTTCTTGTAATAGATGTACGTGTGATTCGAGGCCCCAATATTGATTCGGATCATTATCTGGTGGCTTCGAAAGTTCGCACAAGTTTCAGCAGAGCGAAAAACGTACAAAGACGAACACGGGAAAGCTAGATATCGACAAGCTGCAAATACCGGAGATATCAAAGTCCCATCAACAAAAACACACTCACCTGCCAGAGCAGAATATTCCTCCTCCCGAGGACCAAGAAGCGCAGTAGAGGCACAAATGTAAGTTGGTCAGAGCAGGGATCGAACTCACGTTCTTCATTGAACCACCGTCGGCCGCCACTATAGTATAGTATAACAAAAGCTCACTCTCCTGCCAGAGCAGAATATTCCTCCTCCCGATGACCCAGAAGCGCAGTAGAAGCACAAATGTAAATTGGTCAGAGCAGAGATCGAACTCACGTTCTCCATTGCACCACCGACAGGCGGACACTATAGTATACGAGTAGTATTTCCAATGAACTTTTTCTGGGACAGGCCCCATCGACTACTAATGTCAGGTTTGAAGATGAGTTCTTTGTTCAAAATCACACCTGGGTACTTTACAGTTGCCTTCAAGTTAATTTGTTATACCAGCTAGAGACATCCTAGTAAAGAGTAACCAGCTCAATTTTCTCTGGATTTACTCCCAACCCATTCCCCGAGAAACACAAGAAGCCTAGTTCTCAAACACATTCTGTTATTTCTAAAATTATAATCAGTCTCAAATATACCAGAATGGCGTTACAAATGCATAAGAGTGGTGCCAAGTTAATTTCAATGCAAGCAATTGTCAAAAAATAGAATAAATTCAATCTGATTGTTAGCTCCGATGAAAAAAATGCTAAACTAAATGTAAAAAATAAAAATATAAAATAATAAATATTTAAAAAATTATAAATATAACTCAAAACAAATCAGTGCTGCCTAGTTTATCTTTATAGTAGCTACATTTGGGTAGACATTAAGCTAAATACTTTACCAGCTGTCGAATAATATATTATTATTTTGTTACTCATGGTAACATCGTGAGAATGTACTTACCTAAAAAGAGAGAGAGAAAAAAAGATGGATTAATATCGAATAATGTTTATTAAATAATAATTAAGGTTTTGAAACATGTGTTATTTTTATATTGGCCATTAACTTCATGCTGTAGGGTTATTTATACAACTATAACATTACATTTCAAGGTCTCTGTATATGATATTTGTGCTAATGAATGTGATGTCATTATTTTTAGTTATTATCCGTATCCTTAACAATAATTTATCATCATTCGCCCCATTTAAAAAACTTCAGTTTTGACGCTCACTGTATATGAGAATTATGATATTAAAACATTTGATATTATAAATTTGGATTTCTAAGATGCAAGTAAAAAAGTTAAATTGTGTTTCCATTGAACTTAAATATGTGTTAAGTTGAAATCGAACAGAAGGTCTCGAGCGAAAATATTTGACAAGAAAAAATGTATGCCAAGTTTCATAAAGAAGATGTTATTAATCTAACACATATTGAACTGCAACTTAAGAATTCTTGAAATATTTTAAACTTTAAATGTTAAAATTAGGGATGTGCGATTAATTGTTTAACAAGCAACCTGATTAATCGACACCCTGTTTAATCGAGTAATTGTTTAATCATACATCAATCATATTTACGATTAATCGATTAACCTTCATTTTGATTAATCAATAGTCATGACTAATTGATTACACTAAAAATTTATTAAACGAAAATTTGAATAACTGATCAATTCATGGTTTGGGTATTTTCAGTTTATATTTTTGCAACAACTTCTTTACTCAAAATGTTCAAATGTTTAATTTTTTTAATTTGTAAATTATGCATTTCTATGTTTCTAAATATTATTTGAATGGCGACTGAAATTCTTTAAATATGAATAATCAATATTCTAATTAATTGATTAATCATGGTTTTGATTACTCAGAGTTTCCGATTAATCACGATATCAATTAATCAACATTTTAATTAGTCGATTAATCGCACATTCCTAGTAAAAATTGATCTCAACAAAAACATGGCATCACTGTCTGGAGTCTTGAAAATATAAAACAAGTAAAAATATATAAAAATTTTATAAAAAAACGTTTATTACGAAACAGATTTTCTTCAAACTTATATTTGTATTTGTTAAATTGATAGCTCGCAAAAAAACCAAAGAGGAAATATTTAACAAAAGCAAATGTTGCCAAGTTTCATATTACAACAGATGATGCCACTGAAAATTTATTACTTATTGAACTGTTATCAAAGAACTCTTGAAAATATTTAAATGTAAAACTTGATCTCTAAAAAATTTGACATCACTGAACTTAAGTCGTAAGAACATAAAACAAGTGAAAACCAATAAAAAATTTGGGAGAAAATGGAAGCTTATATCTTTTATCGTAACGATAAAGTGCCGGTTAACAGAATTTCATTTTCTTAATGTATAACTGAAATGTGTCCGGCCAAACCTTAACAGGATAGCGACAACCTTGTTTCTCTAATTTTGGCCGTTTACACCAACCAATATAAGATTAAATTAACATTTCAGGTGGCAACTTTGTGCTTACACCAAAGACGATCAAGAATTAGACAACCAATAAAAGTGCGCAATTTGGCAACTCTCGTAAAAGACAACAAAAACTATGTGCTAAAGTAGACAGTCAAATGTATTCTTCACTCGAATGCCAACAAGCAAAACGAGTGAAGCCTTAACCATTTTCTGCTCTATCTTACTCTCTTCATTGAATATTTCAATACTCGAGCAGCTTTTTGATAGCGATATTGTATATAACCAGTACATAAGTTTCAGTCGGGTGAACTGACTTAGTCATACCCTCACCCTAAGTCTTCCATTGCGTGGGAGTTCTGTTAAAAAACGCCCATACTCAAAAGTGACCACATTCAATAGCAGATTGACATTGCGCTAAATATTATTGAATACCCAAATTAGTTAGGATCCAAGTGGTTTTGGGGAATTTTTTTTGACTACCAACCAATTCCCCTCCCAATATTTATATGCGAGGTAGAAAAATGGACATGGCAAGTTTTTGCCAAAATTTTGATCAGTACCAAGTTTTATGATTTATTGGAGATATCGAGTCGGCACACCGGAAATACGCCTAACTTTTCTGTGTGAGGTACGTAACTGGGCGTGGACAATAGTCAGTTGTTAATTACACAGCAGCTTTTACCAAAATATTGCCTAGTACCGAATTTTATTAAGATCGGTTGTAGTTTACGAGAGTTATCGTGTCGATCAACCGGTCATACGCCCAACTTTTATATGGGAGGTACCAGAATGGGTGTGGTAAAACAGCTCATTTCCTATAGAAGAGTTTTATTTGACTAAATATTGACTAGTAAAAACTTTCATAAACATTGGTTCGGTTTTGCGGATCTTCTCGTGCCGAACAAGCAGACTGCCAAACAAAGTTTATATAGGAGGTACGAAAATGGGTGTGGCAAAATGACCCTTGTTTTAGTCGGTGATTGACATTTGATAACGTGAAGCCTTATACCTAATTTCATTAAAGTCAGAAGTGTTTCACGCGATTTATCGGATAGAAACCCCGTACGAACACCCTGTTTTGTATGGGAGGTACCAGAATGGGAGCGACAATCTCGCCCATATTCTCCAGTTAAGTAGGCATTTTCAGATTCTTAACCGGTGTGTGAGTTGAAGTCAATCACATCTACCAGAACAAAGGTTTGAAAGAAATATGATTTGGTGCTAAAAGTGTCGATTTGTATGGGAGGTACCAGAAGGTATTGATAAATAATAGTCACTGACAAAATTTCATTGCGATCTGTAAAGATTTACGGCAGTAATCGTGTTGATCAGCCAGCCAGTCAGACAGACAGACGGACATGGCTCAATCGTCTTGAAATGTCGTAAAACAAATTTCGTGCAAAGATACTAAGGGCCTTAAATGGCTCCTTCGATGCGTTCAATTTGTATAAAAATACAAATTACAACCATGTTAAAGCAAAACATAAAGCAACTATGGTATAAAGAAGAAAATGTACTCATGGAGTGGAATGCCAACAAAGAAAACTAGTGAAGCGCGTCGTTTCTCTGCTCTCTTACTCTCTTCGTTGAATATTTCAATCCACGAGCAGTTTTCTGATGGTGTTATTGTATCTAACTATATAAATTCTAACAATATTTAAATAAAATTACATAAAGCATGGTTCTCTTCTACTAGGGTTGCCAAATTGCGCCGGTTTTTTCTTTTCTACGTGTACATCCTTATTGGGTCGACCACTTCTTGATCGTCTTTGTAGAGAACCCAAAAGTCGACATAATTCACGCAAACGCATTTCTCTCGCGTAATATCTTGATTATTTCCTACTTTTAATTTTACTTCAACACGGTAGGAATTTGTATAATTAGATACAATAACATCATCAAAAATCTGCTCGTGTATTGAAATATTCAATGAAGAGAGAACGAGAGAGAAATCAGAGAAACGTAACGCTTCACTCGTTTTCTTTATTGGGATTCCACTCGAGAGAATTTTTAGACCAGTATAAAGCAGCTCTGTGTCGGGACCAAATTATCAAAGACGGCGGCACAACAGAAACATTAAATTGGCGGCTCTTGAGTTTGCAGGTTATGTACAACTTTGCGATGTTTTTCAAATAACTGAACCTTTTGAAATTTGATCAGTTGGTCGAATCAATTACATCGGAGGCGGCGTGAGCCTCAAAACAATTTTGGTGGCAGCGGCGCTTCAGAAAATTTTCGATCGGCTTTTGTCTTTCAAACTGTTGATTTTTGGTGTAAGTTTCAAAGAGGATGGATGAGGGTAAAGAAGAAAAAAAGTACGCACTTTGACAACCCACGTAGAAGAGAATCAATAAGACGACGCGATCACGCAAACGCATTTCTCCCTCGCATCGTAACCTGATATTTATTACTTTATTAAACATGGTTGGAATTTCTACAGTTATATACAACAACATCATCAAAAAACTGCTCGTGGATTGACAAATTCAACGGTGAGAATAAGAGAGAGAGAGAGCAACGAAACGACCTAATATAACTGTTCCCGAATACTTCGGAAAGTATACAGAGATTATGTTTGAGACAAAAAATACAACTCCATACATCTTTTTTCCGCATACCTTGTATATACAGTGCACATGCAGTTACGAAGATGACAACTTTGTGTTCGCCTCTAATTCAACTTCATACATATTCACATACTTTGTTTACTGAAAAAGTGTACACTGACGTAGTTTAACATTCGATTTCATGATAATTTTGATTGGATATTATACTTGTTAGCATACATTATAAGTATTTCTTGAAAACGTGAACAGTTGTAATATGTTTATTCGTAATAAGACGTTAGTAGTGTTTGTTACGTGTAATTGGGCGCATGTGTTTTATAAAAATATGCAAATAAAATATAAATTTTTATGTTTTTGTTTGTTTGTTTGTTTTTATTTACTATCAATAATACAGAGTGTGCTATATTAATAAGAAATCCAAAACTTATATTTTTTTATTAATTTGAGTGGTTCTACACGCCTCGGAATACATGGTATATACAGTGGTATTGGGGTTGTACACAGTTCTTTATATTTTCCCTTCAGCATTGACGACTACGCTACAAACTTTTCTATATACAATTTAATTCGTTTGTAGGTACTAATTGTATATCATTCTGCCATACATTCTCATAAGAATTGTATTGAAATTGTAAACATTACAATAAACAATATAGGCAAAGGTTGTATATCAGATACGAAGATAAAACTCGAAGATTACCATACACTTTGTATGGTATATTGTTTGTAACCACACAAGCGTCCACTCCTTAACAAACGTATATTAGAGAGGTATAGTGAAAAATCACAGTACACCTGCCTAGTTTGTATTCTATACGAATACGAACACGTATAGTATACTGGTCCTACTGGTGAGGCGCTTCACTCGTTTTCTTTGTTGGCATACCACTCCGTGAGTACATTTTCTTCTCTACTTCTTTGTATGTTTTTATTATGGTTGCATTTTTTGTTTCTCAGCAGTGTTGCATCAAATTGTACACCAGTTTAGAATTAGGTTAAGAATTAAACTTCGGTTTTTACAGAAGAACGACCTTATTCATAAAAATTTATGAGAGGTTAACAAGATGATTTACCATACAAACGTCGTCTCTCAAATCTGTCATAACTTTTCTGAATAAAACCGTAAATTTGTATGAGTAATCTTCTTTGTTAGCGTCGGTTAACGGAGATAACCTTCGAACTGTTCTAATATTGGTCGGTGTAAGTACCCAGTAAACAATTGTTTCCGACATTTCGGACGTCTCTAAGTTCTTTTAAAATATATCAGACAATTAGCCGAAATATCTAAAATTCCTTCAGTCTTTTAAACGAGTTTTCTGTACATTCTCTGTCAGCCGGTTCTGCACATTCTCTGAAAAGCCATAAGAAAATCATGCGACGTTTCTGCACATTCTCTGAAGGCAATTTTGTATTCTATTTGATTTTGTTTTCATTCCGCAACCATGCGCCAGTAAGGGAATTCACCGAAAATGTTTTTACTGTATAGTTTCGGTAAATTGAATTGTTGTTTTTGTTTTGTCTGCATCATTTTGTGGTTGCCTTCAGTTACAAATGAGCAAGCAAGTGCTTAAAACGTCGCGGTCGTCAAATAAAAATAATAATTAATTTGTACGTGTAATGTACAATGAAATAAATTTTTTAAAAGTATTTTTTTTTGCTTTATTTAAATACACGTTTAAAAATAATAAAAAAAAAGTAAAATAAAAAAATTTAAATTTTATTCAAAGGAAAAGTCGGATATTTTTTAGATATCTATCGGAAATTGGTAGGAAAAATCTGACAGATGGTCAGAAAATGCTCCGAAAAGTCGGAACATTCTGGCATGTTTGTTCAGACGTCTCTCCGAAATTGCCACGACAAATCGTACAATGTGTCAGAAAACGATCGGAAATGTCGGACCATTTTCGGACGTTTTTTCAGATTTCTCTCTGAAATTGGTACGACAAATCTGACAAAGGGTAACAAAATGATCGGATAAGTCGGACCATTATCGGATGTTTACTTACGTCTAAAAATCCGTTAGAATTTCCCTCTGAATTCTCACAGAAATCTGTCGGATAATTCTGCACACACTTCCGAATTTCCTCCGACAAAACTTTCCGAATTTTTGTCAACCGCTCATACGATTTTCTGTAAGTTGTCTGACCGACATCAGCATCAGACTGGACAACTTGTGCAGAGTGTCTGAAAGATTTCTGACCGAATTCGGAACAAATTGTTTACTGGGTACTGTATAAAACTGTTTACAGACTCAGAGCCATGATAAAATTACTCATGGTAGGCGAACAAGCAAGTTATTTTTGCGTCCCACTTTCATTGTATCCAACTCACAACATAAGTATATCAACAATTAAAGTAAACAAGCATATAGAAAAACAAAACACATGTGATTTTGACATTCCGAAAGTGGTTTCAAATGTAAACAAAGCAAATGCTTATGCGTTCACCATCTATGAATCCATCTTGCTCAGAGTGCTCAAGCTTGCACTTTTAACAAATCATCATCCCATGTCCTTTCTTTTGACGAGCACTGTTTACTTATACTTTGTGTGTGCGTGGTACTTAGACAATGTATTGATGCTATTTTCATATATAGACACGATTTATGTTTTTTTCTTGATGCTGTCACTGTTGTTGTTATTGTTAAGTTTCTTGTCATCTATGGCAAAGTGTAATCTTTTTCGCCTTTTCAACATTTTCTTGCAGTAGATAGATTTTTTTTGCAGCATTTGCAAAACTAAAATGAAAAACAACAAATCTAAAAGGAATCTATAGTTGCTCATGACTGGGGCCTTTTATATTTGCAAACCTACAAAGTTGTTGACACAATTTATCAATCATTAGATGAGAAAGGAATACGTTTCCAAGGCAAAAGCAAGAGATGACATTTGAGAAAGGCGCCCACCGTTAAGTGCTCTTAATGCGGAAGGTTATTAGGTAGTTACGTGAAATTTGTGCAGCTCTGTTAAGAAGATTAACATTTACCTTAATATCTATGTAATTATGTTTGGGCTTTACATTCACTCTGAATGTCGTCATAGTTCCTATGATGATTTCAGTGTTTTTAAGTTCTGCTTTGTAATTGATATGATACAATAAATTATGTCAAACGGAAATGTTTAATTAAATTAGCACATTATGCTTTTGTCATGAATGTAAAACACATACATAGGCATTTTTGGTTTACAGAAAGAAGTCAATAGGAAAAAATATGATGATGCTATTAATTAAGTTTTGCTCTTTTGAATAATTAAGAACCAAGTGAAAGAGCGTCTTTTCCGAGAACAATGGCACGAAAGGTCAATTAATTTTAAAAACAGAAAAGTCAAGTGAATAATGACCTCAATTGACATTAAAAAATGTATAACAATTTTGCTAATTAGGGGAAATTATATTTAACTACATCTAAGACAACTTTAAATAAATGTTGTATAAATTATAACACTAAACAGTTAAATGAAAATATTTAACAACTGGTTGTCTTCACCTTCGTGGTGGTTGGATTCAAGTATACCATGTGTTTGTAGCTTATCGCAAATATAGTATACTTGTGTCCAAACACATTGTGTTGGCTGTTCAATATTACATGTTTGAGACGCAATAATTAATAGGTTACAATATATGTTTTGTGACCCAAATGTGAATTTGTTTGTTGAAAACTGCTGAAAACAAAATCGTGCCATACAACAAAAAACAAAAAAAGCAGCGGATCATAAATTCATGAAACGAATACATGTTTCCTGCAATATATTGCTGGAGCCGTTTTTCCAGCGTGTAAGTATTTTGATTTTAATTTGGTTCTTGAACAAGGATTTACGAGGGAATATACAATATTATCCCAAAACCTTACGGCTATGAATATACTTTTGTCGTTCACTGTACATTTACTATTAAAATATGTAATGTGTCTGTAGTTACCATTTCAATTTATTGCGTGACCAGGGGTCAGGGATCTTACAAAACGAAGAAAACATACTATTTGACCAACCAGTTCGATCCTTTTCCTTATCTCTCCAGTTGGTAATTCCAAGTGTATGCAGTGATTCGTCAACCTGATCCCTTGGTTTTCGCATTTGTCGTCTTCCTTCCAGGTCGGTTTCGAAAACCCTTCGTGCTGGTTCGTCTTCATCCATTCTACCAACATGGCCTAGCCAGCGCAATCGCGTTATTTTGATCCGCTTAATGTTAAATGTTACTCGAAATTCGTTTTTTTTCATTTAAAAAAAAATGCACGAGGTTGTATGTTTTGAACAGCTGTTAAACCGCAAAGTAAACGACGGAACTTGCTCAATATTTGAGAGTAGTCTCTTAACAGGTGGTACTTGATGCAAAAAGGATGTACAAGTAGAGAAGAAAAAACCGGCGCAATTTGACAACCCTAGTAGAAGAGAACGACCAAGACTCCGCTGGAAAGACCAACTGGCGAGAAAAGGCGAAGGATAGAGCCAGTTGGAAGAATATGTTGAAATTTGTTTAATTTGTTTGTTTAATTAATATGTGTAAGACGTCTGACCTCACGAGGTTGTAATATAGTCAATAAAAGTAAGTAAAGCAAGTAGAAGAGAACCAAAAAAGTCGATGCGATTCACTCAAATGCATTTCTTTCTCGCGTCATAACTTGATTATTTCATACTTTTTTCATACTTTATTTAATTTTATTTAAATATGGTTGGAATTTCTATAGTTAGATACAATAACGTCATCAGAAAACTGTTCATCTATTGAAATATTCAATGAAGAGAGTAAGAGAGAGAGCAGAGAAACGGCTCGCATCACTCGTTTTCTTTGTTGGCATTCCACTCCATGAGTATATTTTCTTCTCTATACCATCTGTGCCTTATGCTTGATGGGAGCAGGGTTGCATTTCATCTAACTACGAGGGAAGTTCGAAAAGTCACGGATTTATTGATCCGCCCCGTATTTAACACAAATTGACTAAAACCCGGTTAACCGACGTCAAATAACCGGTTTTCGGTTTACTCGAAAATTGCGTTTATTAAAAACTCGGCAAGCGATTAATTACAAAAAACCAGGGTAACCGGTTTCACCGATTTCGGTTTTGGACACTCTAGTTGTATTTCGTACAGTCTTACAGCTATTGTTGTCAAATTACTTTAATTGTGAATGCACAACGTTTGTGCATCAACAGCTTTCACTGAGCGTAATACATATTCAGAAAGCTAAGAGTAGTCCCCATTTTCTCAGGGTAACTTTTACACGCACGAAATTGCACCTTGAGAAAATAGCGTCAATTTATTGAAAAAAAATTCGAATTTTTTAAAATTTAACCCGTCAATAACTATTTTTTTCTCAATAACTTTAGAAAAGTAAGTACGTAGCTGACATTTTTTTTCTCCTGCTGGAATATTGTATACTCATATGTCGGTGTTATGCCAAAATATCCCTCATAATTAACCCTGGCCAACTGATTGTGACCAAAAAGCGGAATACAATGGGTAAAAAAAAGTGGAATTTTTTTGAATTTAAATAAAAAATTATATAAAAATACATGTATTTAATTAAAATGAGACTAAATATAGAAAATAAAACGTTTTAATCATTTTGATATTTTAGATTCAAGTTTGAATGAGGCACCAAAATGCGGGACAAACTCGCCAAAAGCGGGACAGTTTGTCAGGTTACTCATAACACAGTACAACACATGATTGCGGGACTCAATTCTGATAATTGTTTGTGAAAGTAGCCCCAAAAAGAAGAACTTCTGCGTCATTCGTTTGGTCAAGTTACCTCAAATAATAATTTAATAATTAATTTGAAGTTAGTAAGTATCGTATAGGGGAATTTGTCACATTTTAGGCTCTTTTGTTTGTCATAACTCCAGACCCACTAGTCCGATTTAGCTGAAACAAATTTAGAAAAATTAAGAATTACAATTCCTCTAATATTTTCTTATACCGTTTTCCTATGTATGCAACACTTTCGAAGTTAAAAATTAATGTATTGTTACGAATAAGTAAAAGCTTTTGCTTGCTGTTAATGACTCTACTAACAGTATGTAAATAACAGGCGATTAGTGCTGCGCCTGACAGTATGCATTGTAACAATGTATTTATTATAACTTTTTTATAACTTTATAACTACATTTCTTTATAACTTCGAAACTGTTGCTTATGCAGCGAAACGTTGTATGAACAGATTAAAGGAATTGTAATTCTTAATTTTCTTAAATTTGTTTCAGTTTATTCGGACTAGTGGTTCTCGAGTTATAACAAACAAAAGAACTATTCTCGACTAATTGTTCCAGCTTTAGGTCTCTTCCGATTTCATAAAACTTTTTTGTTGTTTTCGATATTTCGATTTCCTTTGGAAATCTTCTTCAGGAAAGTTTTTATATTAATTATAACAAACAATCATTTGTATTGATGTTTGTTTGGTATAATTAATATAAAAACTTTCCTGAAGAAGATTTCCAAAGGAAATCGAAATATCGAAAAGAACAAAATATCGAAAAGAACAAAAAAGTTTTATGAAATCGGAAGAGACCTAAAGCTGGAACAATTAGTCGAGAATAATTAATCAAATAAAGGTCGAAAAAATAGAAACAAATTACAAACAAAAGAAACTAAAACGTGACAAATTCCCCTATATGATGCTTAATAACTTCAAATTAATTATTAAATTATTATTTGAGGTAACTTGACCAAACGAATGATGCAGAAGTTCTTCTTTTTGGGGCTACTTTCACAAACAATTATCAGAATTGAGTCCCGAATCAATCACCTGAAAAATGTTGTACTGTGTAATACATCACTTAGCAAAAAACGAATTATTGCAGTTGAATTGCACACAGGTAGTTCTAAAATTCATTAAAGAACAAATATTGGCATTATATTAATTATGTTGTCCTGAATATCAATAAAATTCACCTCAATGAATGTCGAATTCGAGCACATGTATATATAAATATTTTGTTTATTTTTTTCAAATCTGGTCTTAATTACTCTTATTGTTACTATTGTTACTCTTTTCTTGTTATTACTCTTTTCACCTGACGAAACAAGTTTCTTAAAAAAATGGAATTTTTCAGTTTGATTATTTAATTCAATTATTTACTAGATCAAAAGTTATTGAAATTTTGACCAATGGAAATGGATTCTGAATCAATGTGCAACGATATAAAGGTCTTAATGCCCGAAATATTTTTTTTTTAAATACCGTATGGGAAAACAATAAATTGTCGCATTTGAACCTTCTTTTTTAAATCTAAATATTTACTTTTGAACTACACTGTACTATGAGAACTTTGTGCTATACCTTCAATTTTGTCGCTCACTGAACCCTGGCTGGGATCCCTCTATTTAGCTCTCAATAACAAACCATAATTTGTATGTTACCGCTTATTTTAACCATAAAATTTGGTAATTCATTTAATTTCCTATTACAAACGTTTGATTTTTTTTTGTTCTCTTCCCCGTTATAATAATTCATGTTTTACGCCAATTAATTTCCTGCGACGCATTCAATGCCAGCAAATTGTCCATTGAACCCTTGAGCAATAATTTGCTCGATAACAAATACGATACAATATCGTACATATAATTTCCCTTTCAAGCATCCAAATACATAGTATTGGAGTTCACATGATTTTGAATCGAAGCCCAAAAAAAAAAACAAAAACTAACCAAAAAATATACAAATATAAATTTTATTGTTTATACAATAAATTTCATGTTCATGGCAATCATGAGCTAACAATTCGCCAAAGGGGTTTCTTGGAAATTGCAATAGCGCACGCAAAATTTCCAAATGATATCTGGAACGAAATGATTTTGTTTAATTTTCAAATTCTATACAATACGAATTGTATGAAATAGTGGAGTGGTGGATATCTGTGAAAACAATTTAATTTCAAGGATAAGTATTTGTATACAATACCTGGAATTTAAAATCTATACAGAATTTTTAGATGAATAAGCCTTTAGAAATTTTCCAAAATTGTATAGATACCTATGAGCTGGATATAAACCTATAGAAAAAATAAACGAATTGGCAGTAACCGATATATCAACGCTGTCATAACCACATTAGATGTAATCACAACCGAATTGGATGTTGTCACAAACGCATTAGAAGTTGTCAAAAACTCATTAGAGGTTGTCACAACCTCATTGGAGGTTGTCGCGACCTACATCCAAGGAACTAACCGTTTGAGAAGAGATTGTAGCAACCTTAAATTCGGCTGTTACCACCGAATTGCGGTTGCCACAATCGAATTGAGGCTGTCACAACCGAATTGAGGTTGTCACAACTGAATTTAGTGCCCACAACTGAAATTTGATTGAAGCAACATCGTTTCATAATTGATTCGGTTGTGACAACGGAATCTTTAATTATATTCGTTCTGTCCATCAAATGTTATAAAATTTTGCAATTTGGAATTATTTCGTATGCAACAACCAAAATTGTTAACAAATTAGTAACCGAATGTGGCATAAATGCAGGAGCATAAACCAAATTTAGTATCAATTCACAATAACCGATTTTCCCCTTAATCGGCTACAATGACCGAATTCGGCGTCAATTCAGTTGCTGTAACCTAATTTCTCATGAAATCTGTAAATACAACCGAATTTATTTTCAATTCGGTTACCACAACATAATTCTATGTACGTCAAACTTGAAGTTTAAAATTCTGAAAACAAATATTATATTTAAAAAAAATCACATATATATAAGTTAGTTAGTTCCAACACGCCTAGGGCGCCCGTTGAAAAATACGATAATTTAAATATGGATCTTTTTTAAGAATTTTTTTTTTCATTGAATGTATTTTTTTAAATTATATTTTTAGGTCCTTTTTGTAAGAATATGTATTATATTTTCCCGAAAAGATCCTTTTTTAAAAAGAAGTACTCTACTTCTTTTATTAAAAGCTAATGTTTTTTTAAAGAAAATGTACTATTTTTAAGATGAAGTACTTTGTGTAAGAAAAAGCCATGAGTATGAATTTTTTTACAAAGAAGTATTTTTTCAAGAATAGGTAAATTTTTAAGAGCAGGTACATACTTATTTTTTTAAGAAAAGGCAATTTATTGTAAGAAAATTTACTTTTATAAGAAAAGGTACTAATTTAAAAAAATCCTTTTTTTTAGAAAAGGTACTTTTTGTAAGAAAATTTACTTTTTTTAAGCAAAGGTACTTCTATAAGATCAGGAATTTGTTTTAAGAAAAGCTACTTTGTTTATGAATATGAATATGTATTTTCTAAATTTACTTTTTATTGGGTTCAAAACTACAATATATACTAAATATTGGTTACAAGCTCCACCTAGAAAACTTCCCATTACACAAGAAATTTCCCAACATATGTAAGACATCTAGTTAGTCTAGACAGAAACCAAAGCAAAGTAAACAATCTAGTTGATAATAGTGGGATGTATAATAATACGGTTCAAACTAAAGTTGTTTAATTTTTTTTTCATTTAGCCCCCATCCCGCAACGTGCGATAAGGAACTTCGTTCCAAAAAGATAGAGTATCTACAATTGTCAAATATCAAGATTTTTGTGGTTATTAAGAAAGGGAAGCAAGAATACCGGTAAATATGGTTTTTGGATTTAAACGTCATATTTTACAGAAAATTTTCTGTCGTTTGAAGTGTCGAGGTCTGTCGCAATCGGTGGTACATATATAAAATGGTTTAGGACCTACATCAACAGATACAACACGTCAGAATTGGTGGGGTGACTCATTAAGGCCGGGACTACAACAAACGACGGAAGTCGCATGTAAAACAAATTTGTTACCCTAAATATTACCGTATATAAATAACTTTATGTTCTCGTTTTGTAATTTTTTTATAAGAGTACAGGAAAATACATACATCATCACTTAATAATAGTAAAAAAAATTTCAAAATCCATTAGTGATATTCAGCCTTATTACGAATGGCGTTCTCGTATTTCGACCACGACAGTTTTGTAAAAGATTAAAGACAAATTTGGCGTGTTATCTTTAATCTTTTACAAAACTGTCGTAGTCCCAATACGAGAACGACATTCGTAATAAGGCAGAATATCTAAATTCGGTAGTGACATCCTCTAATTCGGCTGTGACAACCTCGAATTCGGTTGTGACAACCCCTAATGTAGTTGTGACAACCTCGACTTCATTTGTGACAGCCTCTAAATTCGGTTCCGGCTAATTCGGCTGTCGCAACCGAATTTTTCTGTGAGTTTGTTAAAGGTTGGTGCAACCTATAAGATGTTGCTTCAACCGAATTTCAGTTGTGCGTCCAAATTCAGTCGTGACAACCTCGAATTCGGTTGTGGCAACTAAAGGGTGTTTTATTTTCACTTAGATAGAATTTGCTAAAGGGTTAACTGTCAAATGATTTATTATCAGTATAGTCGGGCAAATCATCATGAATAGATTCACGATTCAACAACTTCGTAATCAAAAAAAAAAAAAGGATTGGGGAGAGCTTCTCACAATCAGTGAGATGTGCTCTTAATAGTTTTTCACTCCCCGATTGGGGCCTACAGTTTTATATCGGTTCCCAACGGTATTTTGAGAATGTTTTCCATGGATAATTACTTGATAGTGTCGCCATCACTAGTTCTCGATAGTGTCACCATCACGCGAGGTGACCGTCGTCGAAATAAGTGTCAGGTGTTCTGAGCAGGGATCGAACCCAAGTTCTCATATACAACAGCAGCGCAAACTAACCATTGCACCACCGATGGCGCACCACCTTCGTCATTTTTATGACGCACATAATCGACCATCTGAGGAAGCCATCCGTTGAACTGTGAATACATTTCATACCACATACTCTCTAAGTGATACAGTAACACCAAAACGTCGAAGGAAGAGAATATCGCCGCTGTAAACGAAAGTGTGGGAGAAGATCCAAATATATCGATTCGTCGTTGGTTGCAGGAATTGGGGCTCTGTCTGTCCAGTAAGCAGTAAATTTTGAGCAAAGATCTTTGCCTACACCCGTATAAGATGCAACAATTAATGCCACTTTCCTCGTTCTTTCACCGATTGGTTTCTAGAGCTGTAGGAAACTGACTCCAGTTGTTATCGCAAAATTGTGTTCAGCGATGAGGTTCATTTCCGCTTTAACAGGTTTGTTAATAAACAAAATTGCCGCATATAAACTGAGACCAATCCAAAACAGACCCTGCAGACCGTTTGGTGCGGTTTACACGATGGTGGTATCATCGGACCTGTTCTTCAAGATCGTGCGATTTGACACTTTTCTATTATTTCCTGTTGGGCTACGTGAAGTAACTGGTTTATGCTGATAAACCAGCAACAATTGACACCTTGGAGGACACAATTGTTCATGTTATTCGTGACATACGGCCAGCAATGCTCGAAAAAGTAACCCAAAATTGGATGTTCATAATGCGCTTCGTCATGAACAGCGGCGGTAGCCATATGCCTGAAATAATTTTCAAATGTTAATGCCTTTTGATTTATCTTTCGAATAAAAAACATAGGAAATGGAAAAAAATTCTTCTAAGCAATAATTTCAGATCGAATCATATCTAAACTTTTTTTTATTAAAATTTAATTTTTTGTGATATTTTTACAATTTCCATCGAGCTTAAAAAAACACCCTTTACAATCCGAATTTGAGGTTACTACAACATCATATTATGTTCTTAGTTAGTTCTGTACGTGTATATACGAAGATAGTTTCATGAAAGAAATCAATGGTTTGTAGAACTTCTAAAACAATACGTCTGATTGACATCTGTCAATGCACTCACCGAAAAATTCGTTTGAGACAACCAAATTGACCCTAAGCAAGCTTTGCACCGTCGGTGGTGCAATGGTTGGTGTGCGCGGCTCTTGTACATGAGATCCTGGGTTCGAACCCTGCTCTGACCACCTTCAAAAACAATTTCTTTCGGCGGCGGTCACCTCACATAGTGACGGCGACACTATCGAGTTATATAGCCATGAAAAAGCTTCTCAAAATACCGTTCGGAATCGGTGTAACACTGTAGGTCCCAATCAGTGAGTGAAAACTGGAAAGCGCACAGCTCTGTGATTGTGAGAAGTTCTCCCCGGTCCCTTCATGGGATGTAATGGGAAACCATTAATTTTTTTTGAAGCTTAGAAGCTGTCACACTGGAATTTAGTGCATGCATGGGAGTACAGACTCTTTTTTTTACAATAAATGGATTCCTTTATTTGCTCCAAGAGTAAATTATGAAAATTTTTGGTGTAAATTATACGTAACCGAACTTAGAGGTTGTCACAACCGAATTTAGAATTTGTTGCAACTGAATTTAGAGGTTGTCGCAATCGAATTTAGATGTTGTCACAACTGAATTTTTAGATATTTTCGATAGTGAAAAGCGAACTTCAAAAGACAATCAAAATATCCAATGAGTGTTCGAACTCACGGTCGATGTGTTAACACATTTTTGTTACACGGTACCTGTTCGATTTGTATGAATACACTAGTAAATGCTACATTGGAAAATAAAAAACTGCGTTCAATCATATGATGACGTTACATTTAAATAATATTAATACTTGAAATTATTTAAAGACCAGTGCAAGCACGTGTATTAATATTTTCTCGCTTAATACTTTTGGTTTTATTCCCACAAAAAACAAAGACAATGAAAAGCAACAGACAAATGAACATACATACATTGTTATGTTCGTACATACGCCACACAAGTTCACACAATTTTCGTTGCTCTCTTGCTATCTCATTTTTATATACGTATAACCTCGTCTGAGAGTGCTCCGCACCCACACATGACAACTATTCGCCGCCGACACATCAGTGTGTGTTTTTTTCGCAGTCTGACAATCTATGTTTCGCAGTCGGACAAATCTTTGTTGTATATAGGGGTGGGTCACCCTTATCATTTAGGTGTAAGGAAAATAGATGTTGTCCGATTCTAAAACCTACCCGATATGCACATAAAATTTCATACAAATCGGTCCAGCCGTTTCGGAGGAGTTTAACGCCAAACAATCTGTGTGATCGCAGTCGGACAAACTGTGTCGCACAAACTGTGTTTGGATTAGAGTTGGGTAGTTCATGAACTACCTAGTCCATTCAGGGTGACCAGACATCACCCTCATGAATATAATGCACATATTCGATACGGCGAGTATGTTCGTTATTGTTACGATCGGGCACCTTAAATGAACGAGTTCGAGAACTAGTGAACGAGTTCGACACAACTCTAGTTTGCATGTATTCACTTTCACACATCAAAAATAGCTAAAGTGGACATATCTGTGGTGACAAGGCATAACAGCTTAACTCGAGTTATGCTCAAACTAAATTTTTCGAGAATCGAGCTTTATATATCGTACTGCATACTATATAATCCAAATATGAATAATCCACTTTATAGTTCCCAAGATATTGGAAAAGATTTATTAGCAAATCTCGATCAATCACTACATTACATATGAAATTTGAACCCTTAAACGCTCTCCTAAAAAATTCCAAAAATAGACATATGCTGTTATGCATTGTGACCAGAGATATGTTCATAACTTGGGCCACCATTTTCTACATGAAAATGTGTACTGTCAGATTCGAAATCAAATATTGGCAAATCGTTGTTAGAAGTCATTTTCAAATACAGCATGATTATCTCTTAATTTTTAAAAGCCAAACTATACCAATACAATTTTGTTTTGATTAGATATATATCTGCACAAACTTGAACTAAAATGGAACCACTATGCCGAACCATAGTGAAAAGAAAGCTGGTGATTTCAAATCAGTGGAAAATACTGAACTGAACCAATAGACTAAAATATTATAGACATGTAAGTTAATTCGCTCATCTGACGAGCCACTTTGTCCTTTTCCGAGAGATATCGAACTTCTGTCATTACAACAAAATGTTCGAACATCGAACGAATATTCACGCATTCACGGTGGTCATATATCTACATATGTATATTGCACTGTCCCAGTAACAATTTCAGCTGTGTTTATCAAACCCAAGTGACACAAATACTCTATTGACGTCAAATCGTGCAACATCCAGACGTTCGAATCCCTTCAGTCAAGAAATAAAAGTGCACGTTGAATTTGAAGTTGTATGATTAAACCAACCCAAAACGTGGCTTGCATCCTTTCTCAAAACTGACTACCCAGCAAACAAATCAATATTGCCGAGCAAAAAGATTTACTTAGTTGATGCAACAAAAATAATTGGAAATTCGATAGCCGCAATAGAATCAATTAGGAAGCGAGTTTTTTTCAACTGTATTTCAGTTGTAGCCTCTAAATTCAGTTGTGGCAACCTCCATTCGGTTGTGTCAACCTCAGTTCGGTCATGGCAACCTCAATTCGGTTGTGGCAACCTCAATCCGGTTGACCACAGTTAAATTTAGGGTTGCTACAACCCAGTTTCAAGCAAACAGTTCTGTTGAAAATAAGATTGATGCACCCAGACTATCAACTCATCTGGACGAGCTTGGCACACTGTTAAGAGATTTCGTATTCTTTCATATGTCTACTCGTTCCAATGATTTTGCCAACATCTTAACATTAATGGGATAGTACAACATCATCATGACAATTAAGACTGTCTGAGTCATAACATAAACTATACAATTTATGTATCCACACAAAATCATAAATCTAAATTGATTGTCAGGGAGTTAACGGGGAGACCACAATAACTATAAAGTCCAATAACATGTATCCAATCATCATAGAACCTCTCCAACCCATGGAAAGAAATAACCCATCTATGTTTGTGTAGTGTTGTTGATAATCGGCCAATCATCGGTAACGGCAAAGATTGATGTGGTAAGCCTGTTTATACAGTAGGCATCAAATATAACTAAGCAACTACAGTGATTGATTGTATAACTTATCCTAATGCCGACCACACTTTTATCCATCATGAGCATGAGCTTCAGTTATCGATCACAATTATGTTTTGTTATTTTTTTCCATTTTATGAGCTATGGAAAAAGTTATCGACAAAGCTCATGCTCATGATGGACAAGTCTGTGTCGCGTTTAAAAATAAAAATTACTGCTGTTCTTTACGGTTTATTGTCGACCACTGTATAAATGTACTCCTAGAATGTAGCAACGTACGTGCCTTGTAAGGTAATGAATATGTAAAGTTATCGATGATTTATGATTTTAAATAGACGAACATATTTTCCGTTTTTTCTCTGGCTCAAAATTTATTACCCAGTCAGGAATGCATAGTAGCACTCTCTGACCAGTTGAGGGAACGATCGGCAGTAAGAAGCTTTAAGGCAACTTCTGCAAAAGATTGAGGAAATCGTCAGACACATGTGTGTACACTCTAGATGGACAAATCGTATTGCAAATGTTGCTGAAAACAACAAATTACACTAAAGTCCAGTATGATGTTCAGCAAAAATTTCGTTTGCAATAACAGAGTTCAAATAGAATTTCGTTAACATATTCAAATATTCAGAGACGATTGGAGTGTTTTTAAAACAATACACTTTTCTTTGACGAGAGTCCGATATAAGGATTTTTCAATAAGAGCGCTACAAAAGTTTTTTTTTAAATACAACAAAACCGGTTTTATATACCAATGAAATTTTTTATTCCTGTGAAAGTACGTTCGATGCCATTATGTATGGAACTCGATTTCTTTTGCGTGGCCACCACGGGCACGCTTGCAGAAGTCCAGACGCTGAACCCAATTTTCGACGGTTTTCAAGCATAAATCGGCCGATACTGCTGAAATTTCACATTCGATATTCGTACGAAGTTCATCAATCATCGATGGCTTGTTGGCATAGACCATAGACTTGACGTAGCCCCACAGGAAATAATGTAACGGCGTCAAATCGCACGACCGAGGCGGCCAATCGACTGGGCCATTTCGTGAGATAACACGTTCACCAAACTTGGTTTCCAATAAATTGATTGTGGCATTCGCTGTGTGGTTTGTGGCGCCGTCCTGTTGGAACCACACAACCACATGTCCACATGGGGCCAAAAATATTCGGTTATCATTGAACGGTAGCGATTCGCATTCACAGTAATGAGCCGGTCTTGATCATCACGGAAGAAGTACGGCCCAAGAACGCCGCCGGCCCATAAACCGCACCAAACCGTAATTTTTTCGGGATGCAATGATGACTCATGGATTACGTTTGGATTGCTGTCTGACCAATAACGCATATTTAGCTTATTGACGAAGCCATTCAGCCAGAAATGAGCCTCATCGCTGATTGTTGAGGCCTCTTAAAGTTGGCCTCTTAAAGTTGAGGCCACTGACTCCAAATTTCGGTGGTAAATTTTAATAATTTCGACTCGTCGTTGGCTCGTATATCTTTCCATGATGAAATGGCAAACCTTACTGAAGAGAAATGTCAAAAGAGCGGGAGAAAATATGGCTTCGTTTGCTGTCCCTATCGATTTACTTTTGTAGCGTCTCTGTTGAAAACCCCTTTATTAGTATAGAACAAATTTATATAAAACTGTGCGATGATATGTCGCTTAGTGTTCGAAACAGAGAATGTTGAAGATGGAAAATATTTTAAATATTAAATAAATTGTTTTTATAAACTTTACTTACTTAAGTGGCCTCAAACAACCCAGAGGGGTGAATGGCTTTACAAAATGAAGATCGCATGTTTCTACAACCGGCTCGATCTTCAGCTTTACTTCTCCACTCGCAGGCAATATTCCACCTAGTCTTTCCACAGATTTGTCCCATTTTTCGATAGATAAATTCGTCCACTACTTCGAAACTATAACGGTTATCGAAGTTCACCCATTTCTCCAACCGGATGGATGTTCTGCCTGTCGATACCATTAATTTTGTCCTGTCTTCATCTACTGCCAAACCCACTTTTGCTGGCTCCTTCTCAATTCTTGAATTTACAGCAGAAACTTCTCGCATTCCGCCCAATAATGTCTAAATCATCAGCATTCGCGAGAATCAAGTGACTTTTGCTGCTAATGGTTTTATTCGTGTTGATTGCACATTTTCTCACGGAGATTTCAATTAATATGTTGAAGAGATCGCATGGTAGGGTGTCGTCCTGTTTGAGGCCACACCTCGTACTAAATGGTTCGGTGAGATTTTTACCAATATTTACTGAAGATTTCGTTGCGGCCAGTGTCATTCTACAAAGGCCGATATAGCTTGGTACAAATTTCCCCGTTTCGGCCTATTGAGGCCAGCCTTATAATCTACAAAGAGGTGTTAGGTGTCGATTTGTTTTCCGTGGGCTTTCCCAGAATTTGTCGTAATGTAAATATCTGGTCGATACTTGAAAGACAAACACAAAGAGAAACACTAACGAATAATGGAGGTCGTGGCCGGTTACACGCCGGACGCTAGTGAATCCCACCAAATTTTCGAACTAAGAATTAGGGCGAATTGCGTGACTATGACGGCATTTAGGCACCCTTGGCAGAATTGGACCCTGGCACAAACGCTATTTGAAACCCCCTGTTATAGTGATGGCTTAAAAGTAGGGGAAGAACAGGCGTAGGATATTTCATGGAAAATCCGGCGACCGAAACCTATCTACGTCTCCCGGATTACAATACGAACTTTCAAGCGGAAGTTCGGGGGATTACGGAATGCATTAAATGGCTGTTCGACAATACTACAAGCCCAAAGGACGGTAATATCTTCACGGTTAGCCAGATGGCAATAAGGGCAATATCATCGGATATTGTCAAATCTAGAACGGTCCGTGACTGCATAAAGGTGATTAATGATTAATCCAGGTACGGGAGACTTGACATCCTCTGGGGGGGCCGGCACATAGTGGAGATATCGGTAATGAGTGTGCGAACTTTTTGGCAACAAACTCCAGGAAACTTCATGAGGTGAACCTGGAGAGCGCGAAACCTTTCGTGGTGACGAAGGCAGAGTTGGGCCAATGGGCGAAATCGGCCCACAGAGCCCTGTTGAATCAGGAAACAGTGTGCAGGGATGACAAAGGTCCTATGGGGAGACCCCAATGGGTTGAAAACAAAAGGCTTGTTGAAACTGAGATAGTCTGCAATGAGCAAAATCATGGGAATCTTAAAGCGAGACTCGGTGTTACGAGCCCACCTATACCGTATTGAACAAGTGCCAAATAGTGAGTGAAGGGCGTACAGGGAAGCCGGTGAGACGATGAAACATTTCCTGTGTCAATGCCCGGCTTTCACCCCAGCCAAATACAGGTACCTCTCGGACGACACAATACCAAACATAACAAATTTTATGGAAATAGATTGGAACATTTTGAGGAAATTCGTGCATAACACCGAATTTCTATGCGGTATAGTGACTTAGTAGGGCAAATTGAGAGCACAAATGGCGGCTTAAGTGTATGTCTACGGACATGGGACGGATCAAAGAGTTTGTTCTCTATCGTTCAACATCCTTTTCGAACTAACTAATAGACAGTAATGACAACAGTCGCGCTACAATCACTGTGGGGCGACAATGCTTTTATTTATATATTTTACTTTAGTTTGAAGTTTTTAAGTTTGAAAAGTTATTGCTTTATTGCAGCAAAATTGTCCTATTATTGTAGATAATAAATTACATACTTATGAGAAAAAACGTCGCGCGAGAAAAATCTATCCTAAGTATTTGGCAACAATCGCTTTATTCTGGTCAGAGTTTGTATTTCGTGGGTAATGGATAATGGTAGTGGGACGCACTGTTTCCGAGTTATAGCCACTTTTTTATTTTAGCGATTTTTTTATTTTGGTGATTTTTGGAAAAAAAAATTGTTCCATACGAATTGGATCACTTTATGAAAAACCTTTAGAAACCCGCAAAAATTGGTTATTTTTTCTATTGGACGCTCCGTTTCCGAGAAATAAACATGAGGGCGTTTTAGCGATTTTTTTTGAAAAATTTTAGTTTTAGCGATTAAAAAAAAGTAATGCCATATTGAAAACTCCCATTGGTTAAATCCTCGTATTTACGAAATTTGTTAATATTTTTTCGATTGGACGCATCGTTTTCGAGTTATAGGCACTTTTTTATTTTAGCGATTTTTTTATTTTGGCGATTTTTCGGAAAAAAAATCTTCCACACGAATTGTACCACTTTATGATAAACCCTTAGAAATGCACAAAAATTGGTTATTTTTCGAGTAGACGATCCGTTTTCGAGATATAGAAATTTGTCCTAATTTTTTCATATTTTCGATCAAAAATGGGGATGGGTTACCCTGGGTAACTCATTACCCATCGTCGTGGGTAGCTACCCATTATTTTTCCCATTTCCCTGAGGGTACTGGGTAATCGTGATGGGTAATTCCCCATTGTCCCTGAGGTAATTTCCCCATTACCCTGAGGGTAATGTGTAATCGAAATGGGTAATTCCCTATTTTTGTGGGTAGCTACCCAATATTTTCCCCATACCCTGTGGGTAACGTTCATTACATATTCCCAACGACGATGTGTATGGGTTATACATTTGGCCGAACTCTGATTCTGGTCATACTTTTATGTCTACATATATTTAATATCTTTCTTTACCTACATTTTTTTTATTAATTTATTGATAAAAAATCTGAATACAAAGTCTGTCACTCTGCAGATACTCTAGTTTGGTTCTGACTTCTAAAATATTCAGAAGTAATAACAATGAAAAATTTTCAAAATTTATTAAAATAATTGTATTATATCTTGAATGGAATTACTTGTCAGTTTCAACGTCAATGCTGCCAAGCCTACACAACGTTTTAACTTACAACTAAGTGAGCAATTTAGAATTAATAGGCATAATTTGTTGGTGTGTGGTGGCCGTCGATGGTGCAGTGTTTAGTCTGCGCAGCGTTTGTACATGAGAATGTGGGTTCGATCCCTGCTCAGACCACCTTACATTTCTTTCGACGACGGTCACCTCGCTTAGTGATGGCGACACTATCGAGTATTTAGCCATGAAAAAAGCTTCTCAAAATACCGTTCGAAACCGGTGTAAAACTGTAGGTCCCAATCAGTGAGTGAAAAATTAGAAAGCGCAGCGCTCACTGATTGTGAGAAGCTTCATGAGATGTAATGGGAAACGTGTTTTTTTATTTGATGTGTTAAGATGTTTCTTAAGGGAAGACGATATTGCGAGCATGTACAATTGTGCAATATAATGATTTAAAGTGAGTTAAAGTGAACAATATTTTCGCAAAAAGGCTGAAAAGGCGAAAAGATGTACTCGTACTCTAAGTTTCTACTTAATTTTATACAATTTTGTAACAAAAATCTTACTACAATTGTTGACCTATTACATCAGATGCTGCCAAGTTTCACACTTATAAGCGAAAATTGTTAAGTGACATAAATACATATATCTGGATTAGATGTAAATAAACGGCCGTCGGTGGTGCAATGGAACAGATTTTGCCAACACTTAATATCCAGCAATCTACTGCAATGCTGCCAAGTCTGGAGCACGAAATATACAGTTTTTAACCAATTGACACATAAGGGTGCAGTTTAAAATCGATATGAATAAAAATGTTATTCTTTCATCCAATTCTCCCTCTTAGCTAACACAAGGCGCCATCTGCTAAACATAAAAGCATACAACATAAAACAACCGATAATGTGGCAAGTTTGCCGCATGTAATTTGCAACAGTATATGGGATTTAATGTTAACCTCAAAGCCATAACATACAACTATTCCTGCATACTATGTATTACTATGAGTGCTATATTTTACTTGGAACCCTCTACACATCACCAGCCGCCTCGCAAACACCCATTCATGCTGCCATCAATCCATGGATATCCATTCATTGAGGCGACCGCGTCCATTCAATAGAACCGAACCCTACCCCAAATCCCGAGGAGTGAGCGCGCATTCATTGAGGCAATCTTGTTGACAGGCTACGATTCGTTGTGGATTTTTTTTTAGTTTTCTTTAGTTTCTGATTTAAAGTTGATAAGGCGTGGAGAAGCCACCATCATTTAGTATTTACGCCAGGGTTTGGGTTTTATAGGATTTGTTTTTTTTTTCGTCTTGTCGCTTTTTTATTTTGTTCATTACAAGCAATATTTCTTGGCATTGTTGTTGTTAATTTTTGAAACTAATAAATTTACGATTTTGTTTTCATCAGACTTCCTATTCCAGCTCCCAGTTAGGGGCGGAGGCTTTACAACGCATAACTCGATACGGTGGTTATATTCAATGCACATACGACAAACATGAGCACAGTGGTTGAAGTGGTGTAAAGTGTTGGAGAAATTAAAAAAAAAGTGTTCTACAATTGTTAAAGGTTTTAGATATTGAACACAAAAAGGCTTCAATTTATTTTCAAAAAATATTAAAGACTAATTTTACCTGTAATAAAAATTGTATTTATGACCAAGTTTATCACCCGCCTATTTATAAGAGTTTTAGAAAAAGGAACGCCACTAGTAATCCCGCTTTAATTTTAAATATTCCCGACAGATTTAAATTTTTTTCACTAACCGGAGAACATGATTAAACATGA
This sequence comes from Phaonia tiefii, assembly GCA_963931995.1. NCBI lineage: Eukaryota > Metazoa > Arthropoda > Insecta > Diptera > Muscidae > Phaonia > Phaonia tiefii. The sequence continues at coordinate 164,836,141 of OZ008367.1, forward strand.
TAGTACTTGTTAACGTCAGAATTTCATATGGGTTTTTGTTTGACGTGTTTTAAGTCTAAAATTTCCAGGAGGCGTCGTACATTTTCAAAGTACACACAATTTTCGCTCGGAGTTTTTTCGGAGTCGCTCAACTTTGGCTACACGCTGAAAAATCGATCTTTTTATGTTGTTTAGATGCAAATATAAAATGTATTTGGAGTTTGCCTGAAATATAATATACTTGTGCCCAAACACATTGTGTTTGCTATTAAATATTACATGTTTAAGAGACAATGATTAATATGTTATAATATATGTGTTTGCCACCCAAATATATCTGTGTTTGTGATACAAATCCAGCTGTGTTTGGTGCAGTTTCTGCTCTCTCGAGAGAAAGAGAATAAAAGAGGGACAACGAGAGTGTCTATCTTGAAAGTGTGTATCTGTATTTTTGCATTATTCTCTCAGTCAATGATTCATCAATATTCCTGAATGTGCGTGTAAATTGCAGATGAAGTCAGTGCTTCTTATATTGGCTGATGTATTGCGTTTTAGTTTCATGTATTCAATCGTCAATGGTTCATCAGACAGAGGATATCAAAAGCGCTTGATCAATGAAAAAAGAATAAACGACGTTGCTCGGACGTTGAAATGGTTTGTGATGTTGCTTTAGAATTACAAAAAGAATTCACACAAAAAAGAAAAATTATACTCAAAAGTACAAAAATTATACACAAAAGTATAAAATGTGTGCACAAAAGTACAAAAACTGGTAAAGGCGAAAAAATTATTCGTGGAAAAATGTACTAAACTCATTAAAAACATTGAGACAAACTACCAAACTTTGCGCCATAAGATAGAGGGCGGATCAATAAGTCCGTGACTTTTTGAATGAAACACAGTTTTTTTGCAAAAAAAAAATAAAATTTATTTCTCAAAATAATCTCCTTTTAGCTCAATACACTTAGTCCAACGTATCTCCAAGTTTTGTATCCCTTCCAAAAAAAAAATTATATTCGAGGCATTTGTTTGATCAATAATTTCATCGTTAGAGCTAAATCTCTTTCCACCGAGCCATTTCTTTAGGTTTGAAAATAGGAAATATTCTCTGGGGGCTAAATCCGGAGAATATGGCGGATGAGGTACCAATTCATAGCCCAATTCATTGCGGTTACACAACTCCAAACAATTCTTTGAAGTTGTCACACGATTACGTTTATGGTCAATGGAGAGCAAACGCGGCACACATCTTGCAGACAGCTTTCTTAAACCCAACTGAGTATTTAAACTCGAAACCAAATTGCCATATGAAATGCCTATGGCATCAAACAATCTCACGCACTTTTACTCTTCGATCGGCCAACACCATATCGTGGATTTCTTCAACATTTTCGGGTGTATTGGCCGTCCAGAACGTTCAGCGTCATTTGTACTTGTGCGACCACAACGAAAGTCAGTAAACCACTTTTTTACCATTGAAATCGATGTTGCATAGTCCCCATAGTATTTATCAAGCTTTTCCTTGGTTTGATTGACAAAAAAAAGTAATGTTCATAATGTTTTCGCAAAAAATAATGTTTAATGAGAACTCGAAATTCATTTTTTTCCATTTTTGCACGAGGTTGTATGTTTTGAACAGCTGTTAAACGCAAAGTAAATGACGGAACTTGCTCAAAATTTGACAGTAGTCTATTAACAGGTGGTTCTTGATGGGAGGAGTGTTGCATTTCATATAACTACAAGGGAAGTATAACTACAAGGGAAGAAGACTTATTGATCCGCCCTCTAGTAACTGATTATCCTCAAACGCCATCAATCACTGTACAAGACACACGGCAACTATATTATTACGATATCAATGTCGTTCCGCTTATCACGGCTCGAAATAATCACCGGGAACTGTATAAAAGTCAAATGTGATTTCAAATACTTTTTTTTTACTAGGAATTTCATAACAAATCATGCTGTCAAACAGTTTTGGTTATTTTGGTCAGTATTGGTTGATATTTTATCATGGAATGTCATAGCCCTGCACAGCGAAGATCCACGGGTATCGATCCAAATTGTATTCAGCTGTGAGACCCACGTATTTCTTCACATTTAGACTAACATGAAGAGGTTCAAGAGCAGCCATTACATCCCGGCAAAAAAACGGCTTGGTGAGATTCATGGCCTGGTGGAATCAATAGTAATTCAAGAATTATGCCGGCCGGTATGTAAATGTGAATCGCACCCATTATCGCACCATGATAATAGCCTGAAATTGAGGCGTATGATCTCAATAACATTTAGTTCCAGCCAAACCATGGGGTTAGCGAGCACAATTCGGGGAACAGTTAATTTCACGTTTCGAACCGGCTATATAGCCGCCTGGCTCAAGTGATATCATAATTCCAGAAGTATGTCGAAAAATAACAGGTAGTTTGGTATTGAAAATTGGTACTATCGGTACCGAGAAAACTAATGTACCCATAAATGAACTACACTCAAAGAAAACCCCACCAATTCTGAATGCAATCTGACATGGATGTCATGACAAGTGTCATTGATTTTGACATGTTCTTACTTTGTGGATAAAAATTCAATATAAAATATGTCATTGCATTGATATCAACCCAGTCATAATATTTATGACACTGAAAATATGACAAGACTAGGTTATGCCACTTGTCATACGATATATGTCAGATTTTATTCCATTTATGTCATTTGTCAACGTAAGTGTGTCATCAATACCATGACATACTTTTGTTTGAGTGCGTGCAAATTCTGTTGACAATTTCAAGGCTAGTATTCCACTTTCATCACTCTTTTTTACAATTCATCCACTGTGTGGTCGCTCTCGTCTGTGGGAATAAGTGGTGTACACACGGGTAAATCAAATCATTGTATGGACAAAAGTGGTTGTATTGGATAGTTTATAGCTCTTTTTTAATACACATGTGTGTTTTATTTTTATATCAATCCTATATGTATGATCACGTTTTGTTGCTGATTTTGCCATAAAGACCCCTGTCTGTCCCATGTTACAGTGTAGTAATGTGAATTGGTTTGAACTGCTCAATAATTTTGTTGTTCGAATGCTTAGTCATATCGTTTTAGGTGGAGTGACATTATTGAATCTCACAAAACTGTTTTTGTTTTAATTTTTTGATTTAATTCGCTACCATGTTGACAAATCATTGAAAATTGAAATAGTGATTTATTAAAATCGTTTGGAAAGTGATTTAACATCAATAAATCAGGGTCACAGATTGCGGTTATACTAGCGATACGTGTAAGATATTTTGAATGTCACGGACACTACTATCAATAATTTACAGTCTTATGTAGTGAGACTACTGAACTGTCCACAGTAATAGTAGTTTGAGGTTACAATTGTTGAGGTTATCATTTAAACTGTTACTTTTGAGACTAAAGGTAAAACAATTAATTTCTTTAGAATAAATAAATTATGCTCTGCTTATGCTACACATGAAGCTTATGCAGTAAAAATATTCCGAGGGAATCACATTCGTAAGTGTTCCAAAGAAGCGAAATATTCATATTTTTCGCTTCCGAAGGAGTTATATTGAATCACTATTAAGACTGCCAGATAAAGTTGTAAGAAGTAGTAAAAAAGTTGTCACATGTTTGTTATGTGTTTAATTTAGATTCAATATTAAAGTCCGATGTTTGATGCTGAAAAAACCGGCCCCAACAACTTATTGCAGGAAACATGTGTATGTTTGCAAACATTGTTTTCATAAATTGAAGGTCTGCTGCTTTGTTGTTTCATTGTTGTCAGTCACGTTTCTGATATCAGTAAACCTATTACTCATTGTGTTTCAAACATGTAATTTTGCATAGGAAACACAATGTGTTTGGACACAAGTATGGTATATTTGCGACAAGCTACAATCACGTTATACAGGGTGTCTGGTGGCAAACTTATATTTTTAAATACGATTATTTCAAAAAGTAATAAACGGTGCTGAGGGAGGGTGGCGCCGTTGGAATTATCGATTGTGCGGATTTGTCAGTCACGATGTCGCAGTGGTCGAGTGAGCATCGTGCGTTCGCTGTGGAAACATTTTTTAAGAGTTATGATTCTTACGTAATTGTTCATCGACAATTTTGTTCAAAGTTCGGTATTGGGCAAATAGGTGATGGGCCGAGTGTACATTTAATTCGTTCGTGGGTCCAGAGATTCAGCGCAACTGCTTCGGCTATGAATGTTCCACGGCCAGGGCCCAGTCGATCTCCAAGGACTCCCTGTAAACATTGAACTGGTTGAAAGCAGTTTACGTGAAAATCCGCGACTTTCAATACGGAAAAGAGCAGCCTCACTGGAACTTCTAAGAGCGATTATTCATGAAATTTTTAAAAAGGATCTGAATTTCCATCCTTTTAAAATTCAAATCGTTCAAGAACTGAAAGTGACTTTGATTTACTGAAAAATTTTTGTGAAACGTTGTTGGGAAACGTGTTACGCACTGTAAATCCAATTTTTTGGAGCGACGAGTCTCATTTTCACTTAAACGGCCACGTCAACCAGCAAAACTGCCGTTACTGGCCTCCAAGAACCCGCAACCATCGATTGAAACATCAAAAACCATTGCATTGCCCCAGCTTAACTGTTTGGTGTGCCTTATCCACGCATGAGATAATTGTAACATTTTTTCCGAAAATTCTCGAGGCCAGGCGACGAATGTCAACGGTCAACGGTCATCATCAAAATCCGTATTTCCATTCAATCGTTCAATGCTCTTAATAAATCTTTGTGTCAATTATTACATTTTTTATTTAAGTTTGAAAATTTTACAAACAAAAATACCAAAATTTTTCGAAATGTTTTTTATTCTATGGCATTTATGTATGAAACCCCCTATCCGTTGAATGCCCACCACGATTCCTCTGGTAACACAGGATGCGCGTATCAAAAATTACCATTGGTCAAATCCGTGAGTTGGTCAAATCGGTTCACATTTTAAGCCGATAAGAGCCAATTATACAAGACTAGTGCATTGAAGGTTAACACCTTTATAACGCATTTACCTCGCCGTTTATCGCGGATAGGTTAGCGATAACCTTGTTCTCTAATATTTGCCGTTTACACCAGCCAATTTGAGATTAAATTTACATTTCAGGTGGTAACTCCGTCCTTCGACAAACTCTGCGCCTAGATCAAATTATCGAAAACGGCGGCACAAAAGAAATATTAAGTTGGCGACTATTGGTTTTGTCAGTTTCGTACAAATTTGGGATGTTTTAGAAATAACTGAACCTTTAAAATTTAAAGTTTAAACGAATAAGACGGCGATGCGTCGGAAAATTTTAGATCGGCTTCTTTCTCTTAAACAGTTGAGTTTTGTGTATGTTTTTATTACGGTTGCATTATTTTAGTAACTAACCGTCTTGCATCAAAATTTACACCAGATTAAAAATTAAACTTCAGTTTCTACAGATTAACATTGTATGAGTAATCTTCTGGGTTAGTGTGTGTTAACGGAGTTAAAATTCGAACTGCGTTCATCTTTTTTGGTGTAAATATCGTATTAAGCCACGCTAACCCAGAAGACTGACTACTCATACAACTTTAAAGTCTAAAAACTGAAGTCAATTTGTTTACCACATTTGTAAATGGTGTACAAGTTGATGCAACTCTGCCAAGTAACAAAAAACTGCAACCGTAAAAAAAGTACACACAAAAAATCAACTGTTTGATAAACGGAAGCCGATAAAAAATTTTCCAACGCGTCGCCGCCACCAACATTTTTTGAATAATTGGCTTCCATCGGCTTAAAATGTGAGCCGTTGTGATCGACTGACCCGATTTCAACGACTGATCCAATTTAAAGCTTCACTTATTTCAAAAACATCCCAAATTTCTGACAAATGTGGCGAAACTAAGAGCCGCCAATTTAATTTTTCTGTTGTGCCGCCGTCGTTGATAATTTTGTCTCGGCAGGGAGTTGCTCTAAATTGGTCTAAGCACAAAGTTGCCACCTAAAATGTCAATTCAATCTCAAATTGAGTGGTGTAAACGGCACAGATTAGACAACGGGGTTATCCCTAACCTAGCCACGATAAGCTGCAGTCTAAATGACATCATTTTCAAGAAAGTACTCCGCTGGCCCAAAATCCATATCAAATAGTAAATCCGCAATTACATCTACCAAGATTATCGCATTTTCAGGATTATCGACGATTTTTTCTTATGGAGTTTGATATTTATAATCCCGAAAGTGCGTTAAACTTGGTAGGTGTAACTGCAGTTTAACTCGCTGTGGGTGCAGAGTTGTTTCTTGAAAGACATGTGGATTTTCAGTGTTGCAGTTTTGCCATTAACTTATCCGTTTAGGTGAAAATATGCCGCGTCACTATGGATGATTTTTTGAACAATCGGTATCAACTGCTTGTTGTTCAAGCATTCAATTAAAATAAATAAATGGTTTCCCATTACATCCCATGAAGGGACTGGGGAGAACTTCTCACAATCACTGAGCTGTGCGCTTTCCAGTTTTCACTCACTGATTGGGACCTACAGTTTTACACCGATTCCGAACGGTAATTTGAGAAGCTTTTTCATGGCTAGATACTCGATAGTGTCGCCGTCACTATGCGAGGTGACCGCCGCCGAAAGAAAATTTGTAGGTGGTCAGAGCCGGGTTCGAACCCAGGATCTCATGTACAAGAGCCGCGCATACTAACCATTGCACCACCGACGGCCACTCAAGCATTCAATTGGTAAATATAAATGGGTCTCTAGGCTTCAGTTCCCGTGTCACTAAAATTTTGTGTTCAAAGGTTCAATTGCTGTGCACGACGATGAATTTAAGTTGTCCACAGCTATAAAATTCACCTCAATTCACCTCGTCAACGGATATTATTGAGGTGATATTATATTAGTATTTAGTTATAAAAACATTAAGCCTATTGATTAATTACTTGCTAAACTAATTTTTCGACGACTTTGTAAGAGGAGCTAAGTGATTGTAACAGGGTCATCGTACAAATTCGTCGAAAAATTAGTTTAGCCAACGTTTGCCCTTTGATGGATTTCAGTACCACCTGTATGCAATTCACCCGCAGTAATTCGATTTATATGTTAAATGGTGTGGTGTCAAGGATGTTTGGGGCATAACTGCGATAAATGAACTCCGTTTAGTATAAAAAATACTAAATTGATAAGCTGCGTACTTACTTTTTAAAGTTGGTCGAGACAAAAATAGTTATTCACGTTTTGGGACAAAATATTTTCTAAAATGCACTTTTTAATTGTGGTATATCCAAATAATCCTTCAGTCGAGTTTTTGCAGAGCTTAAAAATGTTTACTCTATCAAAAGATATTGCATTTTAGCCGATGGAAATCGATTCTGAAACACTGTGCTGCGACACTGTCGAGTATTTGGCTATGAAAGAACTTCTCAACAAACCGGTCGGAATCAACAAAAATTTGGCAACCCTAGTAGAAGATAACCAAAAAAGTCGACGCGATTTACTCAAACGCATTTCTTTCTCCCGTCATAACTTGATTATTTCATACTTTTTATATACTTTATGTAATTTTATTTAAATATAGTTGGAATTTCTATAGTTAGATACAATAACATCATCAGACAACTGCTCGTGTATTGAAATATTCAACGAAGAGAGTAAGAGAGAGAGCGCAGAGAAACGACGCTCTTCACACGTTTTCTTTGTTGGCATTCCACTTCATGAGTAAATTTTCTTCGCTATACCATAGTTGCTTTATGGAATCAATCAGTGAGGGTAGAAAGCGCATAACTTACTGGTTGTGGGAAGCTCTCCCCAACCCCTTCATGGGATGTAATGGGAAACAATTTTTAGTTTTGTTTACATAAATACAAAACTTCTACACTTAAGATCAAAGTACAAATATTATTATGTTTCAAGATTAAGTTCTGCTAAAGAGTAATCATGTGTGAAGACGATTTCCGACTTGTCAGGTCATATGCCGCTTACATGAGGTGAAGACAATCTAAGAGATAAGAGGCTTAAGCTTGAGAGAACAGTGAATAGAAATTAGAATATTTCCGCATTAAACTAATTCAAATAATGACAGATGACTCTGATACATTTTAGATTCTCGTTATCGTTTGTTCGTTGAACAAAAAAAGGTGTATACTTTACATTTTCGACCTGAGAGGCCTTTGACTATATCGACTCATTTGCAACGCAACGCAACCAACCTTGGCCTCTATTCAGATATGCTATGATTTCAAACGATCCAGTTGGAAGAGCTGATTACGGATATGTCAAATATTATTTTGCGATGGTACTTTTAGCCCTCGACCGGAGATTTCTTATTTCTAGAATATGTTGGGGGAAACAATTTGTTTTTGTGATGGGGGCGCAGTCCACATTTCATGATGAGCAATTAGTAAAATGTTGCTTACAAATTCGTCAGAGTACAGTTTTTATTGAAATCTTCATCAAGTTCACTTTTTTATATTTTACAAAAGAAATCAGAGTAGGCAAAAATTGTCTACGTCTGACGAAAAATACGGATTCTCCTCAACATAAAGCTTGCACTTGCTAGTTTAAAAAATAAAATAAAATCGCGAGCGAATTTGATTAGTAAAAGTTGTATTTGTTTGATGAAAGAATTGGTTTGCAAACATTAGGCGTGTTTTGGTTACACCGCTTGCTTAGATTACGAGTATCACTTATTTTGTATGGAGAGCTAAGCGATATTAAGCGGCACTTGAAGTTACCGCTTCCATTTCAGTTCTAAGCAGGCATAAAGGTACCAGTCTGAAAAAAATCAGAAAAACTGTGTTGTACGATATATCGTTATCGTTAAGGAGAAGAATATAAACATTTGGAAGAATAACTACAAGCCACGCGTTAGAGCAAGACGATTTTATGTATTTCCGGTTGAAAAAGGCAGAAAGTTGCCAGTATGAAAAAATCAAAAAAAAAACAGTGTTGGATATCGTTATTGTGAGCCAAAGAGGAGGAGAACAATATACACATATTCAAGAATAACTACAAACCATGCGTTAGACCAAGATGATTATGTATATTATAATAAATTATCGCTACTTCGACGTTTTGGTTACTAGCAAGCAAGCGATAATCGCTAGTTTGTAACGAAAACAAGCCTATTATTTTCTCGTGTAAAACTATCAGTGTTTGTGTCATTTTCCAACACTGGAAACGAAACACATATACACACAGGGTGATTCAATTGGACTGCATATGTTTGACAGCAATTATTTGTGATAGTTAATGCCATTTTTATTAGTTGTTTTCTGACTATTGAAACCACAGACTTTTCCAAACTTAGTCATGAAGTGATATTCGGACGAAGAACGCTTAGAAGTGATCCAAACGTTTTAGGAACATGGTAGCTCTGCAAAAAGTGAATTTGTCGCAGTTATGTCCGAAACATCCATTACAACACACCATTTGGCATATAAATCGCAGTACTGCGGGTGAATTGCATACAGGTGGTACTGAAATTCATCAAAAAGCAACCGTTGGCTAATTAAACTAAATTTTCGACGAATTTGTATTGGGAGGGGCTTAAAATCGCTTAGACCCACATACAAAGTCATCGAAAACATAGTTTAACAACGAATTAAAAAACATGCGTAATGTTTTTATAACTGAATACTAATATAACCTCACCTCAATAATATTCGTTTACGAGGTGAATGTTATTGCTGTGAACAACTTAAATTCGTCATCGTGCACAGCAATTGAACTTTTCCGAAGGCACCGTACAGAGGATTTTAACAAACACAAAAATTAAGTGAAACAGGAACTGAAGCCTAGAGACCTATTTTCAATGTCTTATATTTACCAATTGGATGCTTGAAGAACAAGCAGTTGATGTCGATTGTCAAAAAAAATCGTCATGAGCTATGCGGCACATTTTTTTCGCCGATACGGATACGATAACAAGCAAAACTGTCACATTTGGGGTCCTGAAGATCCACATGTCATTGATTGGCGGAGCAATCGGGACGTACCTCTTCGAAAATTATGCCGGTAACGCTGTTGCGGTGAACGTTATCGTGATAACAAACTTTTTATGGCATGAATTACGATAGTATGGACTTGGGACAATAGGTGGTTTCAACAGGACGGTGCCACTTGCCACACAGCGCATGAAACAATGACACTATTGCGAACGAAGTTCCCAGAATGCATTATCCTAAGAAACAACGAGGTCAAGTGGTCTTATGTTTCTGGGGCTACATGAAAAGTATAGTCTACGCCAATAAGCCCGAGACGATTCCACAACTGAAGAACGAAATCATATGCGAAATGATATTCAGCACGAACTGTGTCAGAAAGTCATGGACAATTTTGACACACGCATCCTGTGGTGCCAGAGGAAACGTGGTGGGCATTTAACCGCTATTGGAGTTTTTATATAAATGCCATAGACCAGGAAACATTTGTGAAATAAAAAATATTAATTTCGGCAAATTTTTGTGTCTTTTATTTATCAAAGGAAATCGAAAAATATTCTTCTAAGAATTTTCTTTAACTCATCGGAAATATTTTTTTTTTTATTAAATCTAAAGTTTTAATAATCATCATTAAATATTAATCTTTCATAGACTTTTGCTTGAAATACTAAACCAATTCAAACTTCAGGCCCCATTGAATTCTATATCATTCGATACAATTTTCGCTACAAATCATTGGAGTCACACTCCGTGCCACTTATGTAGACTGTAGTGACATTTTCCTTTAGATCGCTTGCGCTGAACCCAAAATTGATTCTCTATGCGGGGTAATTAAAACTCAGATGATGAAACTGAACAGACTGTGCAGCCGTAACACACCACCTCCCTGTGGTGTTAATCAACAATTTAGTAACAGTCAAAGTGATTATCTTCAACATGTATAAATATCATTATGGAGGAGGAAATAATGATGGGAAGGAAGAGCAGCAGAGGCACGCTTATGATTGCTGTCTGCCTGCCTTTCGTGATGTAGCAACAGCTACACGCAAAAAAATAAATGTTTATCCTCAAAAAATGCCACGTATCAAGGTCTCATGGTTGATTACAAAATGTTATACTTTTCCCGCAAAAGAAAAAACTTTTATTGTAAAATTCGTATCCTTTAATGTAAACGAACTTTTACACGCCGAAAAAAACAGCAACATATTGCAGGAACCATGTATATGTTTGAAATCCCCAAAAAATGTCATCTATCAATGTCTCATGGTTGATCGCAAAATGTTATACTTTCCCGCAACATTTTGCAGGAACCATGTACACGTTTGTAATCATTGGATTCATGAATTGAATATCTACTGTTTTTTATTTCTTTGTTGTCTGTCACGTTTTTGTTTTCAGCAGTTTTCAACAAATAAAGCCACATTTGGGTCTTCAAAACATATATTATAACCTATTAATCATTGCGTCTCCAACATGTAATATTGAATAGCACACAATGTGTTTGGATACAAGTATACTATATAGTTGCGACAAGCTACAAACACGTTATATTTGCATCCAAACTACAACAAAAAGACAGATTTGTCAGCGTGTATATACCCCAAAATTGTCATCATTTATATTTTTGGTGAAAATAAAGATAATCGTTTAACGAAAATAAGCATGCACTGTAAGGTTTATCACACTTATGAATTGGAAGCAAACCAGCTAATCCTAATGTTAGCAAACCCTAATGTAAATCCTAATGTTAGTAGTTATCGTTGCAAACTATCGATTATCGCTAAAACTAAAATGCCAAGCTGGCGATAATTTATTGTAATATATACAATCGTCTTGCTCTAACTTATGATTGGTAGTTATTCTTGCACACGTGTATATTCTTCTTCTTGCCTTTGAACTCACAATAATGATATCGAACACGGGTTTTTTGATTTTTTCATACTGGCAACGTTGTGCCTGTTTAAAACGGAAATATATGTAGTCGCCCGGCTCTAACGTATTGTTTGCAGGTATTCTCGCAAATGTTTATATTCTTCTCCTTATCTTTGAACTTACAATAACGATATGCAACACTGTTTTTCAGATTTTGTCAAACTGGAAACTTTATGCCTGTTTATGACTGAACTGGAAGCGGTAATTTCAACAGCCGGTTAATAGCGCTTAGCTTTTCATACAAAATAAGTCATAATATTAGCAAGCGGTGCAACGAAAACACGCCCAATATTCGTTTTGTCGCAACGTACATATTTGATGATTAATGAGGGTACACTTCCATCCAAAATACGTGCTATTCAGTGAAATAGAGGGCGGATCAATAAGTCCGTGACTATTCGAACTTCCGTCGTAGTTATATGAAATGTAACACTGATCCCACCAAGTACCACCTGTTAATAGACTACTGTCGAATTTTGAGCAAGTTTCGTAATTTACTTTGCGATTAACAGCTGTTCAGAACATACAACCTCGTGAATTTTTTTAAAAATGGAAAAAAGTGAATTTCGAGTGCTCTATATTCTCCGGATTTAGCCCCCAGTGACTATTTCCTATTTCCAAACCTAAAGAAATGGCTCGGTGGAAAGAGACTTAGCTCCAACGATGAAATTATTGATCAAACCAATGCCTATTTTATGGACCTCGAAAAATAGTATTTTTTGGAAGGGATACAAAAATTGGAGAAACGTTGGACCAAGTGTATTGAGCTAAAATGAGATTATGTTGAAAAATAATTTTTTTTGCAAAAAAAAAACTGTTTCATTCAAAAAGTCACGGACATTTTGATCCGCCCAAGTATAATATATTTGCGCTAAACGAAACAGCAGTTTGAATTTGATTTTGTTTTGCTTAACTGAATTGTCTATTATTCCAACAAATTCACACCATTTTTCATATTAGAAAAATGTTCCTGACCTTACTTGCGAGTAACAATATCGCGAGTAAAAAATTTGAGCGTATAAACGGTGAGTTATTTCCTTACTCGCAAGTAGCTCACTCACGAAAATAAGTCATGAGAAACGACGCTACTTGCGAGTAAATTTTAAAGTGCTGCCATATGTCTCAACAATGAAAATCTGGTAGCGCATCAGATGTTTCTTTTACAAACAATTGAATTGTGATTGTGATATTGACGTGCATGTATGTCTGAAATGTCTGACAAATGTCGTTCACTTGAGGCCATATAACTTAGCTGCATCTGCAGCATTATTTTTTGCAGCAATTGCTTCCTTTCTTGCCTTAACTGCTTTGCAATAACAAGCTTTTTTGTTGCCGACATTTAACACTTTACGCACTGAAAAGAATTTCACTCAATGAATTATAATTAAATATCAAAACAAACAAAACATCTGTTGATGCTGCCACAGTTATATATTTTTTTTAGTTAGGCAGCACTGAAAGCGCTGTAACTCCTGAATGCAAACTACCGTATGAACAGTGAGCTCAGTACTCGCGATTAATTTTACTCGCGAGTTGGCTGCCGTATAAACGTAGTATATGAACTTGTCGTACATTAACTAAAACCAAAGCTGATCTAGTAGAGGTTAAAGCAATACGATTTGTTGTTGTTGTGGGCACAAACAACAGGGATTTTGTATTTGTTCTATGACTCTAAATGTCAAATTCAGCACAAATACATATGACCAAACAAAGTAAACAAAAAAGTACAATAACAAAATACACTGAATTTGACAGATAGAGTCATAAGGAAGCAAAATCAGCTGTTATAATGCGTTAACCTCTACTAGATCAGCCTTGATTAAAACTAACAAAATCGGCCAAATAGTTCAAATTCAAAAACGTAACTGACACTAGCCCAGTCATCAAAAAGCTATACCATAGAGAAATTCAACTCTGTGATACAGATTATAACTCACCTCAAAGCACTGCAACAAAGCGAGCGTGATAGCAATACTCATGGTAGACGCAGGAGGTGTTGTTGTAGTTGATGGCAAATTTATGGCAGTTACGTTGTGTCAAATCCAGCACATACATACGTATTGCAACAATAAATGTAAGCCAACCCATACAAAAACAAAATAGTACATGTGAACTTGACAGTTCAAAAGTGGTTTGCAATGTAAACAAAGCAAATCAGCTGTGCTTAGGCGTTCACCATCAATGAATACATCTTGAATGAGACTATAGCCCAGTATTCAGTTTTTATGAAATTTTCGTTGCCATAAGAAACACGTGTATACAAAATAATGAAAAGTTCATGGAGCGAAAATTTCGCTCACTTTTCATTTGCTTGGTACGCAGGTCTTTGCGAAAATTCCGTAGGCAAATTCAAGAACAGGGTTGTTACGCCGAAGTTATTTCGTATGAAAATAATTGTTTAATAATTGTTTGGGACCAGAATTTTGACATTTCGATTATTTTAGTAAACAAAAGTAATACCACATGCGTTAAAAATAGAATGGAGTGCAAAGATGAATTATTAATGAAATATTTGTAAAGTAAATCAGAGATATGTGGTAACTGTCTCTAACAAAATTTTCCGATTAGATTTATAAGTGAAATGAAAGTGAAATATAAGTGAAATGAAAATTAAAAAGATAAATGACAAAATTCCTTTTATTGAATTGAATACATTGGCTTATGCAAGTGAGAAAAAAGAACATGGAGGAAAGAAGTGTTCTGTACTTAGGGATCTTCGATCGATACTAATTCGCATATGTAAATTTGATTTTTGTATATAAGATTGATGGTATCAATTAAGGTATATGATGAACTTGTCACGGAGTTCGAATCTAATCATCTAATCTAATCATGCATTTTTCACATAAGAAAAATTTTCTTGACATTGTAGGCTTGTAGTATAAACTTCTCATACATTATTTTCTCATAAGAGCTTTTTGAGTTTGGAGTTACTAAAGGGTGTCCCAAATGTTAACCAAGATTGTTTTGTAATTGCATTTTCTCGGAATTTAGGGAATTTGGCACCGTCGTGTTGAAACCACATATCGTCCACATCCATATAATCCATAACTGTTATTGCCACACTAGACGTAAATGGTTCGACCAATGCTCCGGACCAAAATTCATACCGAACAATGACACGCTGTTGATACACCTGTTCCCCTATAATCACTCGTGTATTTTCTGAACCCCAAATTGGACAATTTGGACGATTTACGAAGCAATCAAGATGAAACTAAGATTCATCGCTGAAGCTGATTTGGTTCGAAACCCCTTAATTAATTTTAAAATATTTCTCAACAATTAAAACGCGCTGTTGTTTCATTTCAAGTTAAATTCTTAATAACCCTGAACATTCAGTTGTCACGCTGTCTTTTGTTTTTTCTTCAACACCAACCACACCACACAGCTGACACGAATTTTAAATTTTGCATGAATTTTCGGACACCCTTTACAGCTTGTTTGCGGTAAACGAGGGAACAGGTAATTTAAACATTTCCCTATTTCGTAATTTTTTTTTTTATCAATTAATAACTCAAATTCTTCTGGGTAGCATCATCAGAAACTGCAAACAAGCTCGAAAAATGTGGATTATTCATTGGTAAATACAAATGTCAAACCACAAAAGACAATAATTAAACTTTTTATGTTTAGGGTCACCATTTATCGTTTGCTGTAAACGTTGCTCGTTTCTCGCAAACGATTTTATTTACATATCGCTAAGGAAATGGTATGTTTGATCCAGCCAACGTTCCTTTGCCTAAATTCCACTCTCCATATTAAGTTCATTCTGAGATTTTGTTTTGGTGTAACGAATGTTTTCTTTGCGTGTATCTTGAATGGCTCCAATTTTACATGTTTCCACAAATGTATCTTTGTATATTGATTGCATGTGACTTTATAATCGTTCCATTATCTATGATATCTTTATCTTCGAGCACATTTCATCCTTGTCCTAAAACAATTGTTTGCTTTTATAAAATGTTTCCCATTCCTTCCATCTATCTCTCTGTGTTTCGCCTCTTAGGAACTTGCTGATGCCAACATTTGTTGGGTTAGCATTAGTATCGTAGTACGAGTATTTTTCTGTTCCTATTCCTGTGACTGCTCCTTTTTCAGTTTCTATGACTTAATGGTGCCGGCATTGTTCGTGTGCGCGGGTGTTATGAATTGAATGGGATGTTGTTGCCATTTATGGAGTTTTATGGTTTGACACCCTCACCTTTTTGACGTTTTAAATTTAGAATTTGAATTGAAATAACAGAGAGAATTGAATTAGTTTAACAACCAGCAGAACGATAGAAGGACGGATAGGTCCATAAACGAAAATAGACGAATGAACAGGCGGTTAGACGGATGGACAGAATTGATGTTTCTATTTTGGAAATGTTGCAATGAGCATTTAGCTGCTGAGCAACAACTGTGTAACAGCAGTTGGTTGACATATTCAAGTGGTGCACGATATATGTATTATGTATCTCCCTATATGTCGCACTCTATTGCACAGTGTCTTGAGTTGAGTTGAAAATGTTGAAAAAATAAACATGGAATGAAAAGTATATATCGTCAGCTTAAATGAAAAAGAACGTAACTACAATTTTCATTTTGTTCAAAGGAGTTGAAAAAAACTTATAAAAAATACAAAAAATTCAGTTTGCCAGTATATTTTCGAATCTTACTGAAGGTAAGACTCTACTTTAGCAAAGATTTGAAAATTTGAATTGACAAATTAATTCCTCACCCTTTTACGAGGATTGTTTCTTCTCTTGGAAATAGAAATTAAAATTGTAGTTACGTGGTTTTGCATTTCTGCTAACGATATACACACGTTGCATACTTTTTTTCGTTAAATAATAATAGGTGTGTTTTCTTATGTACAATTTATTTTAAAACAATGATGATACGTTTTCAGGTTTAATTTAAGAATTATTCATTTACTTAAATTTATTCAAGCTCAAGACCTTTTTAATATTAAGCTTGATTATTAGCTTAATATTATTTTCAAAAAAGTCGACCACAAAAAGTGTTCCAATGATACCAGGGCTGTCTGTATAGCTATTTCGGATATTGCCTAGATCTTCATCAGCAGGCGTTTTTGGTATGCTTTTCGGTGAATTCATCAAAACTGTATGTATAGAAATAATCATCATGTTAATGAGAATTCGTTTATACATACGTTCGAAGAATAGCAAGCACTAACATTGGAAACACTTTTATGCACAACTCTTTTTTATCATGTCGAAAAACCAAAAAATTTATATTTAAAAAACAGACCTACTAAAAACTCCCACAAGGGAAATGATGATTATCCATTTACGCAAACAATTCTTCTTACATTTTTGCCCACGAGACGTTGCGCATGAAAAGCAAAAATTTCGTTACGGCCAAGGAAAATCGCAGATACATTAACTTCGTTTGGAGAATGTAATTGCAGCAAACAAACATTTATTGAATCCAGCAAATCATTTATTTCGTGATAAATAAATAAAATAGATTACGAGAGCTGAAACACCAAACGATATATAGTAACTCTAAATTCAAAACAACTTTTACGAGAAAATAAAATCGTTGTTATTAACAGTTCTTTCGTTTGCAGCAAACGAGTTATAGTAACTCCAAACACAAACATTTTTCTTTTCCCATAACCAAAAAAGTCATATTTCATTGAAATGGATTTGTTTTCAATTAATGTAAGTATTTTATTGAATTTCAAACACAAATTTATTTTGGTCTTACGCTTTGCCCAAAATGGATTTGAACCCAGGCACCATCACTGCAAGTTTCTTCTTTATCTTCTTTCTATCTTTCCACTGAATTTTGCTCACTCTCGAAAATGCAAAGGCGAAATTATTGCTAATGCGGACGATAGCTATTAGGGGCAGGTATCCCAGTAGCCTAAGGCACATTCTCCAAGTTTGCTTACGGACTTTGGGCAGATAAGCGGATGAAAATGGGCTAGGTGTTAACCCGGCTAAGACCGAAGCTGGTCCTTTACACCCGAAGGTATAAGACACCTACCATGGAACCTATAACTTTGAATGGCTCTGAATTATACTTGCAGAGTGTGCCAAATAAAAAAAAAGGTTTCCCGTTACATCCCATGAAGGGATTAGGGACAGCTTCTCACAGCCAGTGAGCTGTGCGCTTCCTAGTTTTATACTCACGGATTGGGACCGACAGTTTTACACCTAGTCCGAAATGTATTTTAATAACCTTTTTCATGGCTAAATACTCGATATTGTCGCCTTCACTATGTGAGGTGACCGCCGTCGAAAGAAATTTAAGGTGGTCAGAGCAGGGATCGAACCCTGGATCTCATATACAAGAGCAGCGCACTTGCTCATTATACAAATATATATTTGTAGAAATATTTTCATTACATGTAAAATTGGAGCCAACATACACATAAAGAAATCTCCAAATACATTTTTGAAGTGGTCACACGGTTCAGATTATGGTCGAGTGTGAGTAATCGCGGCACCCATTCTGCGAATAACTTTTTCATGTCAATATATGCTTCTAAAATATGATGTACCTGCTCAGCTACCTAACGTACTTTCATTCTTCGATCGTCCTATATCATTTCCTGGATTTTATCGACGAATTCTCGAGTGACGACATCCTTTGGGCGACTTGAGTGTTCGGCATCACTTGTACTGTTACGAACCTTTCGTTAACCACTGAAATTGGTGGTGAGAGTCCCCATAGTATTTATCAAGCCTTTCCTTGGGTTCGGCAGAATGACGCAGCTTGTTTAACATTTTACAGTAGTCTATAAGCAAATAGTAGTTGGCAGGAGTGGTGTTGATTTTTAATTAACTACGAGAGAAGTTCAAAAAGTCATGGAACTTTCCAACCGCCCTTTGAAAAAGAATCGTATCGATTTTCACCATCCCTAAGCTGTCGGTTTTGTGGCCGTCAGTGGTGCGATGGTGTACGAGCGCGTTGTTGTACGAAAGAACGTGGGTTCGATCCCTGCTCTGGCCACCTTACATTTCTTTCGACGATGGTCACCTCGCTTATTCCACCTCAAACTATCAGAACAAGCAAAACTATCGGTTCTGGGGCACCGAAAATCCACGAGTGATGCACGAGGAGCCATTACACCCGCTCAAAGTGACTGCATGGTGCGCTGTTCACGCTGGAGGAGTCATCGGGCCATTTTTTTCGAGGTGTGCGCTATAGGGCCATGTTAACCGAGTTTTTTCTGCCGCAATTCGACGATTTAGGACTGGAGGACATGTGGTTCCAACAGGACGGAGCAACGACACACACTGCGCGAGCCACAACCGTTACGGCGATTTGCACTGGCCCGCAAGATCGCCCGATTTAACCGTTCCAGACTTTTTTTGTGGGGCCCCGTGTTTACGTGAACAAGCCCGAGACCCTGGAAGCCCTCCAGGTCAACATTCAACACGAGTGCGAGAATCTTTCGCCCGAAGTTCTCGCCGTTGTGATGAAAAATGCCATAAAACGAGCCCGTATGGTAATCAATTGTGACGGCGCCCATTTAACCGATATCATTTTCTCAACTTAACCAATAAAATTCTAAAGGTTCAAATAAACATAACCAAAAAACAGAATCGAAGTTTTTCATTTAGAAAAAAAAAATTAGAGCCAAACAATATCGGGTGGCTTCTTTTGAAACACCTTGTAGAATAGTCTTGAGCTTGAATAATAAAATGAAAAAGTACAAATAAAAAGGCCGAATAAATAAAAATCATCCCTGATGAACGTAGAGCACGACGACACTGCAGGCAATTGTTAATGTCTGTAAATATTGTGTTGTCATTTAGGCAACAACGAAAAGCATTTCTAATGGGGACTGATGGTTCTCTGGAGATGGAAAGAAGTTGTTTGCAAATGTTTTCTTGTGTGTTTTGCTTGCAATATTTTTCGAACACTTGCATAGTGGATTATTCTCAATTCAGATGAGTTTTCGTTTGCATTTACTTGGATGCATTTTTCAAAAGCAACATTCGAAGCAACCGCTGATGAAGATCAGTGGCTAGATCTGAAATAGCTATACGGTTTGCCAGGAATCATGAGGATGCATTTGCAAAACATCTTGCTCTTGAGCTTGAATAATAAAATAAAAAGTATAAAATTGAAATATCTTATGTATTTGTGGATTTTGTTTTTACCAATTTAATTTCAAATTTGTTTTTAAACCTTTTTTTTCACGACACTGTGCTCACATTGCCTACCTCATAAATTACTCTTGCATTTTGTTTTTAGATTTTTTTATTGTGTCCTCTTAGAAAAGTGTCTTCTTCATCTTCCGGAGTTCTATTTTCTCATTTCAGACTTCCGTAACGAAATTTTCGGGAGGAAATTTTTCCAAATAAGAAATGACAAAAAGTTATAGAGTAAATGAGCGAGAAAGAGATTAAAAAGTAAAACGGATGAAGTCATTAAATAGATGCATCCGTTTGTTTTATGCGTTCATTTCTTCTTGCTCGCACAGATTCAGTTTGGTGGGACTTTTGTTAAAGTAAAAAAATGGAACTTCCTTCTTTTAGTATCATACAGTGCAAGCAGATACAATAGATAGGTAGTACAAACGTCTGTCCTCATTTTTTTTTTCTAGCTACACATTGTGTTCACACCTTTTATGTTTCCTTTACGATTTGACCTAAAATTAAACTTTTAAATATTTCCTGTTTCTCACTGATTTTATTTGTATCAAAATCACATCCAATATGTCAGTGTTGTTGCCATCACTATAGCAACTAAATGTCATTTCAATAATTCAATTAGATTTAATCAAAACATGTTATTTTTTTTTATTACTATTGTTAACCCAAATAAATTATTAGGTTTATGTGTCCCCCCTCCCTCCCTTTTATTTCTTTGTTTCTTTTTTATTGTTTTAATTCATTTGTTGACATTTTATACACTTCAAACACTTTTGTAGTATTTCGCCTCCCTACCACCTTTTTATTTAAAGTATCAGCAGGCAACTCTGTAATCATTATAACATATCACGCAATGTTGCATTTTCATTAACAGTTTCGTGTTTGTGTCATCGTCTTTGTTTGCATTGCAGAATGTGTAAATTCTCTATAATTGCAGTGCATGAAATGTTAATAAATTGATAAACAGAATTACATTTATGTATTTGTATAATGAATTATAATTATAATTGTTGGTAACATAACGATATTGTTGTCGAAATCAATTTGAGTGTCATTTACATTATGTCTGTCATCAAATTATGTCAGTCACAAAATGACATGTACTCGTTCAACTTGATTGTCGCGGATACAAATTCGTTATCTTTTACAAATAATGAAACTATAGAGAATTCTGATATCATACACGCTGGAAAATATACATTTTTGAATATGTTTGTACATAATTATACTATGCTCACAAACTACCATGTATATGTTGTGAATGTGGTATTATATTACATTATTTGTAAGCGAGTTCTGGTATCTCCCGCTTGCTTAGATAATCGCTTATTTTGTATGAAGCACTTAGCGAAGACTTAGCGACACAAATCCTTCTCGCTAAGATTACAATTTTTTTGTTTTGACATCGTTTACCATATTCAAATCTTTTCCTTATTGTTGAATAATATGACTTATCGCTAAATAGTCGTTTTCATTGCTACTTCTTAGTATAGTAATATTAGTATTACTATACATATGTTTGCCCGGAAATATTGTAATGTTTGTGCATATTTGATTGTTTGCCACATAAAAATACTATATTTATAAATTTTGATTTTACCATAATAATAATTGGGGTTCTCCAATTTACCACACGTTGAAAAATAACGGCCTCTCTCACATATTCTCCCAAACGTGTTCTGCACGAACCATGTATATGTTTGGAACACACTTCAAACATTCATATGTTTGCAAGTCCCAAACTTTTTTATTATGTTTACTGACAAACATATATGCTTTTACGTGGCAACATATGCGTTCTTAATCCCAAACCTCCATATACTTACGTGGAAGCATTCGCGTATTTCCCCCAAACCTACATATCGTTAGCTAAAATGCAAAAAGGCGTAACTAACCAAAAATTCAAAATCGAGTATTTGATTGATTGTTATGAATGCCCTTAAACTACATGTCTTGACAAAATTGTACACTTCTGCGATCAAAAATCTGTTTGTTTGCTTAAATTGAAATTAAAAAAAACTTCGTTAAAAATATTTATAGTTTTTCATTTTACAAAGTTGTTTGCTTCTCCTGTACAGTTATATTTTTGTTAGTGACGCCTTTTTGCATTTTAGCTAACGATATACTTACGATATACTTATATTTGTATTATTTATTATTTTTTAACAATATAAAGCCATATTTATAAATAATTAATACCAAAAATAATTAATACATTTGCTCTTTTTACATTGAATGCATTATTTGTTTTTTTTTCATGAAATGAGAATCTGCTGCTCTTTTGCTTCTCCTTTCTTTGTTATCTCTCACGTTTCTGTTTTCAGAAGGTTTCAGCTATGCGTTGGTTATCACTATGCTATGGTACACAAACAAGATATTTATATACACATCAAGTTCATGCAAGCCAAAGGTGGACCAATTACTTGCGTTTTTTTTATTGTACTTATTTCCAAAGTAACATCACAAACCATTTAACCGTCCGAGCCTTCGTTTATTTTTTTTTCACTGATCAAGCGCTTTTGATGTCCTTTGTCCGATGAACCATTGGCGACTGAATACATGAAACCAAAAAGTAATACATCAGCCAAAATAAGAAGCACTGACTTCATCTGCAATTTGCACGCACATTCAGTAATATTTATGACTCACTGTCTGAGAGAATAATGCGAAAATACAGATACACACTTACAAGATAGACTCTCTCGGTGTCCCTCTTTTATTCTTTAGTTCTCTAGAGAACATAGAGAGAGCAACGCAGCTGTTTTTGTATCACAAACATAAAGATATGTGGGTCGCAAACACAGATATTATAACATATTTATCATTCTGTCTCAAACATGTAATATTGAATAGCAAACACAATGTGTTTGGGCACAAATATATTATATTTGTGACAAGCTGTAAACACACTTTATCTTTGCATCCAAACAACAACAAAAAATACCGATTTTTCAGCATGCATATGTTTGAGCATTGGTATTCCGCCACCTACGAGGGCAGTTTGACAACTCCATGACTCTTTGAATATAAAGTATTCCTCCCCAATAACTACAAAATATCATTTTAGCTCAATGCATTTAGTTCATTGTTTTCCAATTTGTTCCTCCCTTCCTTCCTGTAATCAAATTGTAGGAGGAAATTATCAATGTTGTCAGCCTTCATTCAATATCGCAAACAAGGGATTTTTAGTGTAAAAAAAACTTAAAAACAGAGAAATCAAAGTCGTCAACCCTGATATGGTGCTGGTCGATTTCGAAGCGAAACAAATTTATGAAGCTCTGTGGTTCGAGCGAATGAAGTTAAAACCACGCTTAATAGATATATAATTTTGTCAAAGAGATAATCTTTGGCTGCCAAAAGACCCACTTTGGCCTTCTTTGGTATAGCTTCACCAGGAGAAGTCCACTGATTTGACTGTTCCTTGGTCTCTAGTCTATAGTGACGGATCCATGGTTCGTTCACGGTTAGGAAACGGCTCAAAAACTATTTCGGATTACACAAGAACATGGTCAACTCTCCCTTGAAGTGGCCACACGGTTGCTATTATGATCAAGTGTGAATAATCGCGGCACCCATATTATCCGCAAAATGTCCATGTCCAAATATTCGTGTAAAATGTGATATACCTACTCTATTGAGATGGTTACAGCCTCAACCACCTAACGCACTATCATTCCTTGATCGTCCAATATCATTCCTTGGATTTTATAGACGATTTCTGGGGTGACGACATCTTTCGAGCGACCTGAACGTTCGGCATCGCTTGTGCTGATACGAACCTTTTGTTAACCATTGAAATTGGTGGTGAGAGTACCCATAGTATTTATCAAGCCTTTCCTTGGGTTCGGTGGTGTTATTTTTTTTTTCGTTTTTTGGTGATGGCTGTCAGCTTTCACTGGCTGTCAAACACAAGCTGAATGACGCAGGTTTCTTAACATTTTTACAGTAGTCTATAAACAAATAGTAGTTGGCTGGAGCAGTGTTGATTTTTAATTAACTATGACAGAAGTTCAAAAAGTTATGGAACTTTCCAACCGCCCTCTGGAAAAGATTCGTACCGATTTTCACAATCTCTAACCTGTGGGTTTTGTGGCCGTCGGTGGTGCAAGAGTTAGTGTGCCCGCTGTTCTACGATAGAACGTGGGTTCGATCCCTGCTCGGACCACCTTACATTTCTTTCGACGATGGTCACCTCGCTTAGTGACGGCAACACTATCGAATAAATAAAAAAAATTGTTTCCCTTTACATCTCATGAAGGGATTATGGGGAGCTTCTCCCTTCGGTAGGATAAGATGCGTCCATTCGTCCATAAGTCCAAGCAAAAATTTTGTAAACTCTTCGTCGAATTTTATATTCTGGAGGTTTTTTCGGGAATAGCGGTTATGTGTGTTAGATCTCGATAAAGTCGGTAATTTATATAACCTTCCCCAAGTTTACATAACATAATTGGTTTGTGTCTTTGCTGGTTAAACTCGAATTTATTTTCGCACACATAAATTTTAGGGAATGTTTTATAAATTTCAATTGACGTTTTATACATTTTAGTTGCTGTATTTTGAATTGCAGTCCATGTATTCTTGAAAATTGAGTTGATGTCTTCTGAATTTCAATTGATATTTTCCAAATTTCCAATGATGTCTTTCAAATTGAAATTAATGTCTTTTGAAAAATAGTTCCATCACCCGTAAATGAGGTTATAAATTTGAGATCTAGAAAAACAAATCTCAAATATCAATAATTTATTTGTATTGTATTTCAAAACAAAATGAACAAAATTATATTTTTAATTATGTATTTTCAACGAAATAGAATCAAAAATCCTTCGCAGAAATGTCCAGGACCTAAATAAACG
Organism: Phaonia tiefii; assembly: GCA_963931995.1. Classification (NCBI taxonomy): domain Eukaryota; kingdom Metazoa; phylum Arthropoda; class Insecta; order Diptera; family Muscidae; genus Phaonia; species Phaonia tiefii. Next base: position 164,860,955 of record OZ008367.1, read on the forward strand.
ATGCAACATTAGAAACTACACTTGTTCACTCTGATCATCCCGGACCGTCTAGACGTTGCCTTTCATAAATGAAATTCTAAATATTTGTTTATATTCATTAGAGTCATGCCTTTTCATCTCTTATCCTTAAAGTGAAAAAAGAATGCCAGGAAAACTCAAGAAGACGGCCAGGCTGAATTTAATGGTAATGGTGGTGACAAATATTTTGTACGTAAGGATATTTTTCTTTGTGTAATTCAATCTGGAGTTAATGAAATTTATTTTGAAAAAAAAGTACACATAACAAGGAAATCGCAAGAAGTGTTCAAAGGAAGCCCTGGTATCGAATGATAGTGATTAAAGCAAAACTCTTGAAGAGGCATACATTTCTTGCGGATGTGTGTGTTCCCATCATGTTCCTGGGAAATGTGACAAAAAATATTTGTTATATAATTTTTCTTACACGAAACGGCAATTGTGGTATTGCATATAGCAGGCCTGCTTAAGAAAATAGCAGTATAAGAAAATAAACACTCAAAAAGTTTTACAAGTTAGCAGAGCATTTTGTGTTGATTTCTTTTGTATAACATAAAGTCAGTTTCGCTCGTTAGCTGCAAAATAAAACATTTTAAGATATAAGCGCGAAACTTGGCAGCATTTTATGGCAAAAAATACAAAAATATAAGAAACTTGCAAAAAAATATTCACGTGTGTTAGCAAATTAAGGCTTGTTTATCTTTTTAATAAAAATACCAAGAAAAAAGACGTATTGTCAACTTTCTCATATTCCTAAAAATGTCTATAAAGGCTGTGTTAGACTTATGTACATTGACCTCTTCAATGTATGTGAATATACCGGGTATATTAACAGGGTTGTCGTATGGTAGCAGGTGCTTGAGGAACCCACCTGTGCACTTCTGACTCGGGTTCGAAGAATGGCGACAATGTGCATCACAGATCCTCTGCTCACCACACCTATTAATTCACTGCATCCACACGCTGAAAAATCTGTCTTTTTTGTTGTTTGGATGCAAATATAAAGTGTTTTTGGAGCTTGTCGGAAATATAATATACTTGTGCCCAAACATACTGTGTTTGCTAGTCAATATTACATGTTTGAGACACAATGATTAATATGTTAGAATATATGTGTTTGCAACCCACATACATTTATGTTTGTGATACAAATACAGCTGTGTTTGTGATAAAAATACAGCTGTGTTTGTTGCACTGTCTATGCTCCCTAAAGAGTAAGAGAATAAAGAAGGGCAGCGAGAGAGTCTATCTTTTTAAGTTTGAATCTGTAGTTTTGCATTATTCTCTCACTCAGTGAGTCATAAATATTCCTGAATGTGCGTGTAAATGGCAGATGAGGTGTTTCTTATTTTGCCTGATGTTTTGCATTTTAGTTTCATGTATTCAGTCGTCAATGCTTCATCGGACAGAGGATATCAAAATTTCTTGATTAGTGAAAAAAGAATAAGCGAAGGCTCGGACGCTTAAATGGTTTGTGATGTTACTGTGATTTTGGTGTATGTGTTTCGTATATATGTATGTTTGATACAAAAGTGAGAAACGATTTTCAGGAAAGAAACTGGAAACGGCAACAACGAAAAACCCTTTGTTTGTCCAAGTCTTTACTGAGAAAATCGGAACGGCGGACCATTTGTAAAATAAACGCTTGGCTTGCATGAACTATATTTGTATATAAATATATTCTTTGTGTACCAACGCATAGTGATACCCAACGCATAGCTGAAACCTTTCGAAAACAAAAACGTGAGAGACAACAAAGAAAGGAGTAGCAAAAGAGCAGCAGATTCTCATTTCACGAAAAAAAAACAACTAATGCATTCAATGCAAATAAACGCACAAAGGGCCGTTTTAAATCTATTACTTTTTGGAATTAATTACACAGGGTGACAAAATGTAGATTTTTTTCTGCGGTTCAAATTTTTGGGGTCAATTTAGATGTATGAGATAGTGATGTTCTTATCCTATAATTCACTTTTTTTGAATTGACTCTGGTTCTCGAGATAAACCGATATTTTAAAAATGAAGGAGGTTTCACCACACATTTTAGCATAACTCAAGAACAGTTGGTCCGATTTGGTTAAGTAGAAAACTAGAAATTCCGCAGCTAAATTACCTTCAAGTTACGCCTACAACGTTTATTGATTAAGTCAATAGTTTCGAAAATATTCAGAAACTTTTTCCAACAAAAATTTTTTTTTATGCAAAATTGAAAATTTGTTGTTCTTTTAAAATTCATAAAACATCAAAAAAGTCACAAATGCTATTTTTTAATCTTTAGTTATAAACATAGATATGTTACAAATAAAAGTAGTCATATTTCAATAGAATCGATGAACAAGTTTTGGTTTAATTCACAATTTAGTGATGGTATCTCATTTTGATAAATTTTTTAAATGAATATTAATAACACAAATATTCGATAGCTATACATATATAACAGGACACATAATGTTAACAACTTAAGGCCATGACTCACTATTAGATTTAGTCTTTGGATCTGTCAAAAATCGTATGTGTGCTGAAAAAATAGGACAGTCTGGATTGTATGCGAATAAGTATGAAAGAGAAACGAAAATAATTTTGACAGGTCTGTTAGATTTGCTCATGTTTTGAAAAGTTCCAAAAAATTAATATTTTCTCTGCGATCAGGGTTGTGTTTTGGGAGACAGCTGATAAGAATAACAACAACGCCAGCTGATACAAAAATAGACGCGCTATTATTCTGTTAAAATTATTTCAGTTTTCGTGAGGTAGTTGTGCAAAAGAATAAATAATAGTTGTGCAAAATAATAAATAAATGAATATGTCGAAAAATATTAAAGTGAGTATGTTGTAAATACAAACGAAATCAAAATATCAACAAAGCAATCCAAAGAACCAAAGTGATGTTGAAAACATATGGTTTTGCATCATTTTTGTGTGATGGTCTGGCATCCACTGATTTTCATATTGCGGACTTTCATATTTTCTTAACCAAATCGGACCAACTGTTCTTAAGTTATGCTAAAATGTGTGGTGAAACTTCCTTCATTTTAAAAATAGCGGTTTATCTCGAGAACCAGAGTCAATTCAAAAAAAGTGAATTACAGGCTTAGATCTTCATCAACATATGCACCAAAATTTCTTTACAAACCCCGCACCGCAGAATCAGTGTTGCCCTGTGTTATTCATAAATATGGTTTTATATTGTTAAAATTAATTATAATAAATACTACATACACATATATTGAAATCAAAGAATAATTTGTTTTTAAATATTATTATGTTGGGGGGAAATACGCATATGTTTCCACTCAAAAGCATACATGTTTGCCAGTAAACATGATGTTGTTTACATTTAAACACAAGTGCGTTTGGGACTGCAAACATATTAGTGTTTGAAGTGTATTCCAAATATATACATGGTTCCTGCAGAATATGGTTGGGAGAATATGTTAGAGAGGCCGTTATTTTTCAACGTGCAACAATATATTTGTTGCAGGTGTCCATTATAGCAGCTTGTTTCTACGTCTCCTATTCGACCCTACCACCACCGAGTTCAATGGTAGGGTACATGAGGACGTGGGTTCATACCCAGCTCCGACCTCTCTTAGTGATGACGACACTATCGAGTATTTAGCCACGAACAAGCTTTTCAAACTACCACCGTACGATTGCGGTGTAAAACTGAAGTTCACAATCAGTGAGTGCAAAAACTAGAAAGCACACAGCTCACTGGTTGTGGGAAGCTCTCCCCCATTCCCTCATGTGATGCAGTGGGAAACCATCTTTTTAACCCTCACAATAGAGCAAGACTGGAGTCGGCCATGGCTTGGTGCTGGAAGCTGCTGCGCTAGTGGAACCACTATTTGTTCGGAAATATCACACTATTACACCCTAATGATTAGCTAGGGTATGGGGTCTACTCCACGGAACTAGGGTTCTCTATTTCACGTAGTTTACCTGATCATTTTAATGTTTGTGAGGCAGCTATTTTTGTGATTAGGGAAATGACCGGCTGGCTAAGGGACAATTTCAACAAACAAAATAATACTCCTAATTATTATGAGAATTATATTATTTTCAGCAGTTTTCAACAAACAACCTAACTAATTAATCATTGCGTCGCAAACGTGTTATATTGAATAACAACCACAAAGAGTTTGGACACAAGTATACTATATTTGCGACAAGCTATAAACACGTTAAATTTGCATCTAGACACAAATAAAGAAACATTTTTCAGCGTGTACTTAAGTGCAAGCATTGTTCACCTGGACTAAATATCTGCGGCTTAATTGTTTCTTTGTTTTCTGACACGTTTTTGTTTTCAGCTGTTTTCAACAAACAAAGCTGTATTTGTTGGATCACCAACACTTACATTATAACATATTACTCATTGTGTCTCGAACATGTAATATTGAATAGTAAACACATTGTGTTTGGATACAAGTATACTATATTTGCGATAAGCTACAACTACGTTATATTTGCATCCAAACAACAAAAAAAAGGCAGATTTTTAAGCGTGTAGTTACTTGCAAGCGTTTTCTGGAAAAACGCTCGTTCGTAATGATGCAGGAGAGGTGGACGACAAGTACAGGTTGTGTGTGCATAAGACAAATTTGACTGAAAGTTGATTGGCGAAGATTTGTGAAGCTTCTGCATACTGAAAAATGTGTCATTTTTGTTGATTGTTTGTATTTGTTTGTTTAAAACTAGTAAAAACAAAAACGTGTCAGACAATAAGGAAACAAAATGCAGCAAATTTTCAATTCCCGAAAACAATGCTTGCAAACATGTACATGATTCCTGCAATATGTTGCTGGGGCCGTCATTTTTCAGCGTGTGTACTCTAGGTATGCCCAAGGTATTAATGCTTGTTTCAGTTTTGGCAGGACACTGTCTGACTGGTAGACATGCGACGAGACTAAAGGTCAAACAAAATGACTTCCATAGAAGCTGTAGCGATAAGAAGGAGCAATGATTTACGTGTATAGCCCTAGCCGGCAGGATGATGTCTACCATGGGATTCTACCTATTTGCAGATTTGGAGAATTATCTCAGATACGCGTAGTGAAGATATAGATCTTAATCTCGTTAGCCTATAGCCGAAGCCTAGGCTGCACGCTGAAAAATGTGTCTTCTTTTGTTGTGTGAATGCAAATATAACGTGTTTGTAGCTTGTCGCAAATATATAATACTTGTGCCCAAACACATTGTGTTTGCTAGTCAATATAACATGTTTGGGATACAATGACTAAATACAGCAGCAGAACTTCAATTCATGAAAACAATGCCCCCAAACATGTACATGGTTCCTGCAATATGTTTCTGGGACCGATATTTTTCAGCGTGCAAGTATACCATTTACCATGAATAGTTGAATAGAGTGCAAAAAATGCCAGCGTTGATCGTCATTGGCGCTTTGAAACAAACAGATTTGTTCCCGCTTAAGGATGTGTTATACGGTATTTACATCGAACACGATTAACGCATTTCTAAAGTTAACTCCGTTAACCCGCGGGAACCCAGAAGTTTACTCATGCAATTTTAATCTGTAAAAACTGAAGTTTAATTTATAACCTCATTTTAAACTGGTGTACAATTTGATGCAACTCTGATTATTATCAAAAACATGCAACCATAATAAAAACATACACAAAAAATCAACTGTTTGACAGACGGACATATACCAATCATAAAGTAGACAGTTAAAATTTCTCTTCAATCAAATGCCAACAAACAAAACGAGTGAACCCCTAGCCATTCTCTGCTCTCTTTCTCTCTTACTCTCTTCATTAAATATTTCAATACACGAGCAGCTTTTGATGGTGTTATTGTATATATATAACTATACAAATTTCAACCGTGTTGAAGTAAGATTATATAAACTATGCAAAAAGTATGAAATAATCAAGATATGATGCGAGAGAAATATGCGTTTGAGTGGATTACTGACACTTTTTGGTTCTCTTTTATCAGGGTTGCCAAATTGCTCACATCTTCTGGTCGTCTAATTCTTGATCGTCTTTGAGACGGACAAAAACGATGTACAAGTAGACAGTCAAAATTTCTCTTCATGCCAACAAACACAACGATTGAGACCCTAGTCTTGCTCTGTTTTCTCTCTTACTCTCTTCATTGAATATTTGAATACACGATTAGCTTTTTGATAGTGTTATTGTATATAACTATACAAATTCCAACCATGTTGAAGTAAAATTACATAAACTATGCAAAAAGTGTGAAATAATCAAGATATGACGCGAGAGAGAAATATTTTTAAGTGAATTTCTAGTACTTTTTGGTTCTCTTTTACCAGGGTGCCAAATTGTGCAAATATTCTTGTCGTCTAATTCTATATCGTCTTTGAGACGGGCAAAGGAGATGTACAAGTAGAGAGGAAAAAACCGGAGCAATTTGGAAACCCTCGTAGAAGAGAACAAAAACCGAGTGAAGCTCCACGTTTCTCCGCTCTCTCTCTCTTACTCTCTTCGTTGAATATTTCAGTACACCAGCAGTTTTCTGATGATGTTACAATATGTAACTATAGAAATTCTAACCATGTTTAAATAAAGTATGTAAAAGGTATGAAATAATCAAGTTATGGCGCGAGAGAGAAATGCGTTTGACTGACCAGGAGGATTCTATGGCACAGCTGATCGAAAAGGTACTAGGCCGATGATGGAGAATGGGAGAGCAAAGAAGACAGAAACTAATTTTAAACATTGTTTATTGATACTAATGACAACTAAATTATGTTTTATGTTGTTTGCATTGAACGAAAATACGTAGTCCCTTTGATTTCTGTCCGTTTCATGTCCAACGAAAGTGTAAAATTGGTAAAATACAGCAGCAAATAAAACTCTATGAAATGGCCTACTACCTCGTCGTCATGAAGAGGCATCAAAGAGAGTAATGGAAAGTCTTAAGTATTTCTCTATGGATTGACTCGCATCGACTTTTTCGTTCTCTTCTGCGAGGGTTGCCAATTTGCGTCGGTTTTGTCTTCTCTACTTGTGCATCCTCTTTGATACGGAAGCCGGTCGAAAATTTTCCGACGCGTCGCTGCCAAACAAATTTGTTGAAGCTTACGCCTCCGCCGATATAATTAATTGGCTCTCATCGGTTTAAAATCTATTCCGATTTGACCGACTGGCCCCATTTGACCAACTGATCCAATTTTAATGGTTCACTTATTTCAAAAACAGCCAAAATTTGTACAAAACTGGCAAAACCAAGAGCCTCAAATTAAACTTTTGTGTTGTGCCGCCGCAGTCTTCGATAATTTGTTCTCGGCACGGAGTTGCTTTTAATTGGTCTAACCACAAAGTTGCCACCTGAAATGTTAATTTAATCTCAAATTGGCTGGTGTAAACGGCAAAGATTAGACAACAAGTTTATCGCTAACCTGGCCGCGATAAACTGCGGTTTAAATGCGACATAAAACGGGGTTTACAAGTAATAAATATTCGTTCTTCGTGAGATCCTATATTAATGCGATGTTATGCCTTTGTTATGCCCTCAACTGTGCTAATGTTGTAATAGAAGGACGGACACATGTACAATCCGTCCTCTTTTAGTTGAACATAGTGTGGCCTCTGTCAAAGGCTAGTAAGGCTTCATCTTCGTTTTCGTTATTGAAAAACGTTGTATCCTTAACAATAATAACATAACTACAGTAAAAATTGCAACACGCCAAGGATGATGATTGCATACAATTTACGTGCATGTGTATGTACATTTATGGAAATGAGGTTTATGACGGGCCATCGTTTGGCTTGTAAGACGAAGGCGAGACACAAACCCCTATTTTATGTGGCATGTCACACAGAAATTACAACACATCCATCCAATTCTTTGCGTACTCGTACTATTATACTTAAGCACAACACATTTGTCTGACACTGCATATCCTTCGAGAAGGAAAGGACGGACGGACGGAAGGACACACAGGCTATGGCAAAAGACAGGAAACCATAAAAATCGAAGCGCAAGTAAAACTAAAAATTATAATTCCTTAGATTTCATGGCATTGGGGAGTGAAGGAGAAAGGCAATTTTAAATAAACACACAATTCTTTAGACTTGTTCTTACACATACACTAAAGAGATACACACACATGTCCTTACACACAGTAGCAGGATAATGCTGTTTTTGTTTTCTCTAAATGCTGATATATTTGACTTTCATATCCTTTGCCGCTTTCCTTTTCTCTTCTTTCCATTCGTTTCTCTTTAGTTTCATACGATTGGGTTACATTGCTCCGTTTTGGGTTTGAATGCTGCACAATTGTGTGAGTGTCTCTCATATCCTTTGTTCCCCAGGTTCCTGGTATTTGTACCTGGCTCATCGCATGCATATACACAACTTCTCCAAACTGTGGGAAATTGTGGGAATTTCATTTGTTTCACATTTCGTAGTGAAAATGAGTGAAAATTCCTCATTTTTGTTTTATTTTTTCATTAACAATTTTCAACGTTGTCGAGCCGGGGAAAGTTTTTTGCTTGAAGTGCAAGGTAAACAAACATATGTTTGGTTTTCCAAAGTATTGGCCCTAGGGGGAATTCCCTGTTTGGTGGTTGCAGTTGTTCCTTTTTTGTCCTGTGTCACCTTGGCAAACTGTTTGTTGCCAGTTGTGGGATTTAGGGAATTCTTCTTGTTTTTTTTTTGTTTTGGTCGGAGTCCAACATGAAAAATGAACATTAAATTTATATGTTTTGTCTGATATGAAAACTTACAACATTTTTATGTTGACCTTAACGTGACTTTACATGTGTTGTATTTGTTTTGTAACAAGACAAGGCAATACATAAACAGGTGCAGTGCAATATATTTTTTGTCAGTTGGCAACTTCAAAGGGGGGTATGGGGAATATCAATAACATTTTGAAACTAAAGCCATTTATTCAGCCCTTCTGAAATTTCTGATCTGAATGAGTAAAGGGTTTTTCAACAGAGACGCTACAAAAATTAATCGATAAGGACAGCAAACGACGCCATATTTTTTCCAGCTCTTTTGACATTTCTCTTCAGTAAAGTTTGCCATTTCATCATGGAAAGATATACGAGCCAACAACGAGTCGAAATTATTAAAATTTACTACCGAAATTTGCAGTCAGTGGCCTCAACTTTAAGAGGCCTCAATCATCTTCAGCGATGAGGCTCATTTCTGACTGAATGGCTTCGTCAATAACCAAAATATGCGTTATTGGTCAGACAGCAACCCACACGTAATCCATGAGTCATCATTGCATCCCGGAAAAATTACCGTTTGGTGCGTTTTATGGGCCGGCGGCGTCATTGGGCCGTACTTCTTCCATGATGATCAAGACCGGCACATTACTGTGAATGCGAATCGCTACCGTTCAATGATAACCGAATATTTTTGGCCCCAATTGGATAATATGGACTTGGAGGACATGTGGTTCCAACAGGACGGCGCCACAAGCCACACAGCGAATGCCACAATCAATTTATTGGAAACCAAGTTTGGTGAACGTGTTATCTCACGAAATGGCCCAGTCGATTGGCCGCCTCGGTCGTGCGATTTGACGCCGTTAGATTATTTCCTATGGGGCTACGTCAAGTCTATGGTCTATGCCAACAAGCCAGCGACGATTGATGAACTTCGTACGAATATCGAACGTGAAATTGCAGCAGTATCGGCCGATTTATGCTTGAAAACCGTCGAAAATTGGGTTCAGCGCCTGGACTTCTGCAAGCGTGCCCGTGGTGGCCACGCAAAAGAAATCGAGTTCCATACATAATGGCATCGAACGTACATTCACAGGAAGAATTTCATTGGTATGTAAAACCGGCATACGGGGGCGCTGGTCGACGCATTGTATTCACCCTGTGTTAAGAGCACTGTGAGATTGAGCCATTGTGGCAGGTACTCACATTAATCTAGTACACAATCTATCCCAAACGTAAGACTGCCGCTCTCGCAAGAAGGTTTGTCCGATACTCACATTCAATCACGCTCCTTTGGGAAAATTTTGATTCAACTCACATTCAAGCGATATTTACCTGATTCACGGTGATCATATAACTCGCACCCAACTCTAATTCCTACCTAGACTGCCTAGTATAAAAGTTACATGAAACGTGTGCTAACGTATAAATTCATCGCCGCAATGCAAATATTCATTGAAGCAACGACAAAATCACCGGGTGCACGGAACTCTTAATTGCTGCAATGAATTTTGTACGTTGCAGCAATGAATGGTGTATGGTAGCTAATTTTTACGAAACGATTTTGACGAATGGATTTAATGTAATTATTTGGGTTTTCAGTGGTATAAGATAGAAGAATTTCAGCTATGATGAAACTTTCTAAGAGAGATACTTGAAGTGATTTTACATATCAGTGTCAAAAAGGACAAGCAATTTTAGCGCTCTTAAGAAAATCTGGATTAAGAGTACTACGATGGCGAAGGGAGTCGCAATTACCGTCAGATCCATTTGATGTTTAATGTGGCCAATATTTTAGGAAGTTATACACCAGATGTTTTCGACTTCAGAAATTCACACGGAAAATAGACACCTAACAAATTTGGGAATGCACATAATTTCCATTACGACACAAAAATAAGGTCATTAACCTATTCCGTCCTTTAAACGGCTACATAAGAGAATTGGTTTGAGTATATAATTGAATAAAAAAAATTGATACCTAACGTTTTCCAGTCTTAGTATCTACTTATAATCATTGTAATCAGTTTGATAACCTACCACCAAATCCAGACAATATAAACTTTAAAATTCTTGCTTAAAAACACTACCATTCATGCTCTGCACCAATATGACACAACTTGGGTGCTGGTATCCCTCATTCGCGATGGCATTTCTCACCACACATACAAAAAAAGAAAATCGAAACTTTTCTGTCATTGGGAAATGTATTGCCCTACAAATGATATCACATAGCGATACCACAAGGCAACATAGATATTTTATTTAGACATTTAAAAATATTTCAAACTCTGCGCATCAAACCGCCACGAGCTGCTTCTCCCCCTAATAAAATCGAAGTAATTTGTGGGTGTTTACATTCAAAATATATTTGGAATTTGTAGGTTTAGTTTCTACAAGACGTCTCGTTGTTAAAAACACATATTTTCTATATAAATATTTATCTGATACGCGTGTCCCTATTTAGCATTTGTCAACAAATACACATCCTTATGTGCTTCATCCTCAACGTGGTAAGATAAATGAAATTATCCAAATTTTTCATGAATTCTCCACATAGATTTTTCGTTTGGTATAAATTGCATAAATTTATTTTTTTTACTTGCCAGATAATGGATTCAGCAAAAGTTCAAAGAGTCTATTTAACACAGACTTCCAATGACTTAAAGGACTTCTCCCACATGTAGTACAATCGAAATCGAAAATATTCAACCAATTTCTTACTTATCTTCATTAACATAATGTTAAACTTTTTGTTTGGTTGTAAAATATGCACAAATTTTGCTCAGTGTGGAAAAGTAATAGACAATTTTTGCAGAAATTTCAACATTGAATTAAATCACGATTTAATTGAATTGTATATAAAACCCCACTATAAACCTCTTTTTCTGCGAAATTGAATATCATTTGTCATTTCCTCCTACAATTTGATTGGTCTTTACATTTTTTCTTAGAAACATAAAAATGTTCCTCGATACATGTTGCTGATATTTCGCGAGAAGAACTTAGTAATTAATACACGTGCGAAAATGAAATATTTCGCCGATGTTTCGCAGTTTTTTTTTATGGATTTTTGTAAAATTGCACGTGAAATGTTGATCATAGTACGAAACTTTAAGCCCCGTATTCAGTTCCTATAAGAACATCACGTACAAATACTAACGACAATTTTTGTGAACCTAACATTATTCTCACTTTGAATATCTTGGTACTCAGTTCTACTTATATATCCAAATTTCGTAAACAAAATCAATTACAGGGTTGTTATGCCAAAGTTGTTTCCTACGAAACCATTTGTTTGATAAGCGAAGTATTGACAGCCGATAATTTTACTCAGTTATTAATTGGTACTCAGTTATACTTATATATCAAAATTTCGTTAACAAAATCAATTACAGGGTTGTTATGCCAAAGTTGTTTCCTACGAAACCATTTGTTTGATAAGCGAAGTATTGACAGCCGATAATTTTGATAACTTGATATTTATGAAATACATCAGAAATAGGTGGCAACTCTTTGCAACAAATGTTGTTTCGTACTAATGTTGATCATAGTACGAAACTTTAAGCCCCGTATTCAGTTCCTATAAGAACATCACATACAAATACTAACGAAAATTTTTGTGAACCTAACAAAACCTTACAAAACGAAGATAACATATTTCGCCAACCAGTTCGATCTTTTGCTTTATCTCTCCAGTTGGCAAGACCAAGTGTACGCAGGGATTCGTCAACCTGATCCCTCCAGCGGAGTCTTGGTCTTCCTATTTTTCGTCTTCCTTCGAGTTCGGTTTCGAAAACCCTTCGCGCAGGTTCATCTTCATCCATTCTACTGACATGGCCTAGCCAGCGCAATCGCGTTATCTTGATCCGCTTAACTATGTCAATGTCAGGATAAAGCTCATACAGCTCATGATTCATGCGTCGCCGATACTCGCCGTTGTGCACTATAGGGCCATAAATTTTTCGGAGTATTTTTCTCTCGAAGACTCCTACAGATGTTTCGTCTGCTTGCGATAGGACCCAGGATTCTGCGCCATAAATCAAGACAGGTTGAATGGGAGTCTGGTACAGCTGGACTTTTGTTACTCGAGAGAGGGCTTTATCTCAAAAGTGCTTGCTTAGCCCAAAAAAACATCTATTCGCAAGCACAATTCTCCGCTTGATCTCAAGGCTGACGTTGTTGTTTTTGTTCACGGCAGATCCGAGGTATATAAATTCGTCCACTACCTCGAAGTTATAACGGTTATCAACGTTCACGCTTTGGTCTAATCGCGTGGAGGCCCTGTTCGTTGAAACCATTAATTTTGTCTTATCCTCATTTACCGTCAGACCCACTTTTGCTGACTCCTTCTCAATTCTCGAAAAAACCGCAGTAACTTCTCTAATCATCAGCATACGCGAGCAGCATGTGACTTTTGCTGCTGATGGTTTTAGTCATGTTGACTGCAGCTTTTCTCATAATGATCTCCATTAAGATGTTAAAGAGATCGCACGATAGGGTGTCGCCTTGCCTGAGGCCTCGCTTAGTTTCGAAAGGTTCGGTAAGATCCTTACCAACTTTCACTGCGGATTTGGTGTTCGTCAAGGTCATCCTGCAAAGGCGTATGAATTTTGCAGGAATACTAAGCTCAGACATTGCTTCATAAAGTTTCTCCCGTATCGGACTATCGAAGGCTGCTTTATAATCGATAAATAGATGATAGGTGTGGATTTGTTTTTCGTGTGTCTTCTCCATGATTTGGCGTAGCGTGAAAATCTGGTCAGTTGTCGATTTCCCAGGCCTAAAACCACACTGGTATGGTCCAATCAGGTCAGCGATAATTGGTTTTAGTCTTTCGCACATTATGCTTGATAGAACCTTATATGCTATGGATAAAAGGCTTATTCCACGGTAGTTGGCACAGATACTCGGGTCACCTTTCTAAATATGGGACATAGTACACTGAGACTCCAATCGCCGGGCATGCATTCATCTAACCAAATTTTGCTAATGAGCTGATGCATGCACCTTATCAGCTCATCGCCGCCAGCCTTAAACAGCTCCGCCGGTAATCCATCGGCTCCTGCGGCTTTGTGTTTCTTAAGCCGGGCAAAAGCTGTTCTGACCTCGTCTTGGTTAGGAGGGGGCAATCGACGTTGTCTTCCATATTGTGATCGATTCTCCCATCGTCATCGGATATCTCAGGTACTAGTAGCGCGGAGAAATGCTCTCTCCATATTCCCAACATGCTCTGCACATCTGCGACGAGATTTCCGTCCTTGTCTTTACAGAAGGGGGGCCCTGAACCATGTCCATTAGTTCCTTTTCCAACTTTTTGGTAGAATTTTCGGGCTTCGTTCTTCCTTCTGTATGTCTCAATTTTCTCACTCTCGCGCTTTCTCCACTACCGTTTCCTACGCCTAAAGAGACGGTTTACCTCCTTTCTCTTCTCCCTATACCGCTCAGTTGCAGCTCGCGTTGCAATTGACTGAAGCATTACCATACGCGCAGCGTTCTTTTCGTCATTTGCTATGCGACACTCTTCATCGTACCACGGTTTATTGCGGAGCGGTTTTTCGAAACCAAGTACGGTTGTTGCGTCAGTTTTTATAGAGTCGGAAATGGGTTTCCACTGCGCATCAGGATCGTCATCGTAGCTGGGAACAAAAAAACAGACCTAATTTTTTCTTTGTTTTTTATTCTTGAGAGCAAAAAAAACTAGTGAACTACATTGGTATGGAATTGTATTTAACATCTGGCAATTCGGAACCTGTGTACGACCATCGGTTCCAATCAGTAAGTGTAAAACTAGAAGGCGCACACCATTTTTTGTTGTTGTTGTGTTAACATCTATAGGCGCGGGTAGGAACCAAACTCACAAAGTGAACACATCCAAACACAATTTATCCGACTGCGATCACAGATTGTTTGGCGTTAAACTCCTCCGAAACGGCTAGAGCGATTTGTATGAAATTTTGTGTGCATATCGGGTAGGTCTCAGAATGGGCCAACATCTATTTTTCATACCCCACATGGCAAGGGTGACCCACCCCTATATAGAACACAGATTTGTCCGACTTCGAAACACAGATTGTCAGACTGCGAAAAAAACACACTGATGTAGCGGCAGCGAATAGTTGTCTTGTGTGGTTGCGGAGCACTCTCAGAGTAAAGAGAATAATGACGTGGTTATACGTATATAAAAATGAGATAGCAAGGGAGCAACGAAAATTGTGTGAACTTGTGTAGCGTATGTACGAACATAACAATGTATGTATGTACATGTGTCTGTTGCTTTGCATTCTCTTTGTTTTTTGTGGGAATAAAACAAAAAGTAATTTTAAGTATTAATATTATTTAAATGTAACGTCATCATATGATTGAACGCTGTTTTTTATTTTCCAATGTAACATTTACTAATGTGTTCATAGAAATCGAACAGGTACCGTAAGCCCGTGAGTTCGAACACTCATTGCATTTTTTTTTTGTCTGGCTTCTTTCAAT
The DNA here is from genome assembly GCA_963931995.1 of Phaonia tiefii. Classification (NCBI taxonomy): domain Eukaryota; kingdom Metazoa; phylum Arthropoda; class Insecta; order Diptera; family Muscidae; genus Phaonia; species Phaonia tiefii. The sequence continues at coordinate 164,876,134 of OZ008367.1, forward strand.
ATAAAGCCCCGTACTCAGTTCTCATGAAATTTCGGTTCCCATAAGAATTACGTGTATAAATAATAACGACAACTTCAAGAACCGAAATATTCGCTCACATTTCAGTTGCTTCGTTCCCTACTGCGTGCGATAATTTCGTAAACAAACTCAATTGCAGGGTTGTTATGCCAAAGTTATTTCGAAAACGATAGTTTGTTAATTCGGGGTGCCAAGCGTCCTGTGCGTATAAATAATTTCCCATCGCGGGCATCTGACTGTATTTTATCTCTGCCTCAATGTAACAATCGTCGTGAAACTCTTAGGATTAGCGAGAGAGTCGATTAGGAGACACTCTCTCCACGACAGAGAAATTCAGGGGAATAGGCTTGTAATTTTGTTCGTAATCTAGACAATACTGCGACTTCCACATTGGAACAAGCGGCGAAGAGGCATCGGTCACCCGATGAGCAACAACAGCCTAAGAAGGTTAACCTCGCCAGTTGTAAAAGACAACCTGGAAAAGGCGGCTATCGAAAAGGGGGAGGAATACGGAATCAATCCGAGAATGAATGGAAGAATGTTGTGGACGCATTGCCCTCAGTATACGAGCAGATCCGAAAGGAGATGCAGGGACCTCCTCCACAAGTTCGCAATGCAGACTGATACCAAAGTCCAACAAAGTTAGTCGCGTTTGGAGACCAGCTGTCGGTAAATTACTATAATACAGCTTGGTGAACTATGATCACGGGCGGCGCTACATGTTGTTCGAAGGGTGGACCTCCCAACCAAGACCAGGGCAAATGTATGGGCCCCAGTCAACCCGTTTGACGTGAAGATAATTGAGTATATTTGCAAGGATAGTAATCCCGAACTTCCTACACACAATTGAATAATCAGACGACTGGAAAAGTTAGACGGTGCCTGTAAACACGCGATGTTTATTTAGAACAGAGAGTCAATACCACTTCTATTAAGCCCCGGTGTAGTAGTCTCGTTTACTTTTGTGGAAATAACCCTGAAGATTTATAAACGTTATCCGGAATACAAGGCTGTTGATACCATGTCAACTGTGAACGATGAAGTACCACAAAATGGTGACGAAGAATAGTGGAAAAGTGATCAGAAGGAGGAGGCTGCTGACAACATGCCGACGATGAGTGGAAGAACTTGCCCCTTATCCGACACCAATCTGGTTCAATCTATATGACCCAAATACAGCTTTATTTGTGATACAAATACATCAGTGTTTGGTGCACTGTTTACTTATTTTTTTGTCGCTATGCCATGTCGAGAGCAAAATACTACAAGAGGGACAAAGAGAGATGTGTTTCAGGCTAAGTTAAAGTTATTGCAATTGTGTAACTGTAGTTTTCCATTACTCTCTCAGGCTGTGATGCATAAATATTTCTGAATGTATGTGTAAATTAAGTGAGTGAGTTTTGTCTTCCATCGTTCGTTTGTGAGGAAACACACGAATGCTTCGAGGTAAGTATCTAGATGTTTTGTATAAAATACGCATATGGCTTCACGTAACAGTATGAATCTTTGCAAATAAACATACTAATGTTTGTATTTAAATATAAACGAAATTAGTACTTGGGAGTATATGAATATTTGGAGTGTGTTCAAAACATATACATGGTTCTTGCAGAATGTGTTTGAGAAAATATGTTACAGGGGCCGTTTTTGTTCAGCGTGTTCATCAGAGTTGAGCCTTCGTCTAGCAAATAACGAGGCAGATGTGGTACTAAATCACACTGTATTGCTTTGTGGCTCGAGGAAGAAGGGGAATAAAACAATAGCAACATCCGTCAGAAGCATTGCCAGAGCTAGCTTTGTGGTACACGCTGAAAAATCTGTCTGTTTTTAATGTTTGGATGTTTTTGTTTATTTGCAGCTTTGGATGCTTTTGTTTGTTTGTAGCTTTTCGCAAATATACTATACTTGTGTCCAAACACAGTGTGTTTGCTATTCAATATAACACGTTTGAGTCACAATGATTAATAGTTATAATATATGTTTTTGAGACCGAAATGTGGCTTTGCCTGTTGAAAAGCGCTAAACCCAAAAACGAGGCAGACAACAAAGAAACAAAAATGCAGCAGATATTAAATTCATGAAAACAATGCTTGGAAACATCTACATGTTTCCTGCAATATGTGGCTGGGGCCGGTATTTTTCAGCGTATAGGACCGATCAGATTATTTTCCTCTTAACGGCATATAGCGATGGAGACAATGATGCGGTCGACCTACTAGGTACTAGCCTTGCTATATGACGACTTTTGACAACAGCTCCGGGCAAGAGGTTCTAGTATGTAGATGTTTCCTTTGCAACGGTGGACCTGTCTGAGATGATCAGGGAATAAAATGTCCTTGATGCAAATTCGTTCTCTGAACATAAAATCTTTGGATTCCAGTTGGACTAGAACATGACCCAGGTTTAAGTAGTTCATCGCAATATTAGGAGGATTGACTGGTCCTTCTATGAAAAGACATGCAAGAATTGTTTGGGATCTGTGGAGATATGGTGCGTTGATGACAAACATATACATACATAGTTTCCCATTACATCCCATGAAGAGATTGGGGAGAGCTTCACACAATCAGTGAGATGCGCGCTTTCTAGTTTTTACACTCACTGATCGGGACCTACAGTTTTACACCGGTTCCGAACGGTATTTTGAGAAGCATTTTCATGGCAAAGTACTCGATAGTGTCGCCATCACTATGCGAGGTGACCATCGTCGAAAGAAATGTAAGGTGGTCTGAACCCACGTTCTCATGTACAAGAGCCGCGCACACTACCATTGCACCACCAACGTTGATGACATAGAGAATGTAAAAGACAGGGTCACGAGTGCTCTGTACAAGTCACTACAGTCACTACTCTTCATATAGTTTCAAGTTCTAAACTCACTTATATTGAAAGGCAAACATTGACATGTTTTTTTTTGCAAAAATTCATACTTTTACATTGAAATATATGCGTGTTTCATCCCAAACATTCATATTCTTACGTCGAAGCATTCGTGTGTTTCCTCCCAAACGAACGATTGACGGCGGAATGCATGAAACTAAAACGGAACAGATTAGACAATATAAGAAACACTCAATGCCTTTACACAACGCATTCAGGATCACAGGAATCACTGACTGAAAGAATAGTACAAAAATACAGTTACACACTGACAATAACTTTAATTTTGGCTGAGAACAGTTTCTCTTTGTTTCTCTTTAGTTGCTCTCGGCTGGGCATAGCGACAAAAAAATTAAGAAACAGTGCATCAAATGCAGCTGCATTTGTATCGCAAACAAAGCTGTAGTTGGGTCACAAACACATATATTATATATCGTTGACGCCCTATATTCTTCGTGAACCTTTTATTTACAGTTTGAATTGTAATATTGTTTTAAATTGTTATATTTTGTTTAAAAACATAAAGGACATATATTATATATATATATATATTATGATATATATATATTCCAATATAAACTTTAAATAAAAGGCTCACGAAGAATATAGGTCGTCAACGAATTCTCTCCATCGATTTCTGTCCCTGGCAAGTGATTTAATATGGTTCCATGATAGGCGGGTTTGTTTGTGTTCTACACATATTAGAACATATTAATCATTGTGTCTCAAACATATAATATTGAATAGCAAACACAATGTTTTTTGACACAAGTATACTATATTTGCGTAATGGAAAATTTATTTATTTCTTTGCGAAACAAGAAAGAAATACAGATTTTTTAGCGTGTGTACGTGTAGTACTAATTTGTTGCCACGAATTATCAGCAACATGTATCGAATTTTGTGTTTCTAAGAAAAATGTTGAAGGTAATTTCAGCAACATGTAGCCAGTAATATTTTAATGTTTCTAAACCAAAGTGTTGTGAAAATTGTAGGAAGAACTTATTAAATCAAGTTCTCAGTCAATTTCTCAAAAAATAAATAAATTTTTGGCGTAAAAAAAAGATTTCAAAAATAGAGCAACATATAGTCGTTAACACTGATATGTTGCTGGCCAATTTCACACTGAAACAAATCGATGTTGCTCAATGTATTTCTTGCGAACGAATAAGTGCATAAGTGAACATTTTTGAATATCATACAAAAACAGTCCTAATGTTTCGTATTAAAGATTTATTGTGTAATTTCCAACATAATTAACTATTATTGTTGTTTTCAAGAACTTGGCAACACCATTGAATTACTTGCAGCAACATAAGTCCGTGTAAACTTTGCCGCTATATTATGTCAGTCTTCTAATCTAGTGAGCAAAGTAAATGCAGTGAAGTGCTATTTTGTGAAGTGTTAAGCATTTCTGTTACCACCACCCTGTTCTCCCAGCTTCAACATGGGTTTTCACAACATTTCCAGCTACAAGATTTGTATTCTTGTTGCCGCAACATAAGTGAGTGCAGCGTTTTGTAGCAGTCGTTGTTTGCGCTTGACGCGGTTTCTCTATGCCACTATTGGCCGCAATATTAGTGCAGCAGCTTGAGGTTGTATTGTGTTAGCTGGTCTTTTTTTCTTTGCTGTTACCGGTTTTTCAAACCAATATTTACCACTGGGCTCATTGTTCTCTGGCTTATTCGCATTTCTGTTTTCTTCTTTTGCATTTAATGGTCGTGGTAGTTGCTTTTTATTTTATTTCATTTTTGCTGGCTGCTTGGTTAAGTGAAACAGTAACAGTAAGTTAACACTTCATTTCAATTTTTCTGGTTTCTCCCCACATACCGCAACAGAGATATCCTCGTCTTGTGTGGTTTTTAGTTTAGAGTTCCATTGTGTTTCCCAACCCCCTTGCAAAAGGTTAGGCCCATCTGCTCCCTCCCTCCCTTTCAATTTCTTGTGTCTTATCTAATTAACATTAGCCATTTGTTTATGCTACTTAAAATAGTCTTAATGCAGTGGATAGGGATGAAGAGAGGGCTGAAGGAGGGCTGAAGGAGGGCTGAAGAGAATACAAAACCATCACTTTGTTTGTCTGTCAGCCGTTAAGCAATGCAATGAAGTCAAGTCAAGACAACTCAACAAACTCAACTCAAGACAGCAGCTGTGATTTAATTTTTCACTAAGCGTTAAATTTCTTCATTTACGTCTTTAATGAAATTTGATCATAATTTAAATGAACTTTACAATTTTTTAACAATTCTGTTTTAGCTTGATTTTATTCTCCCCCCACTCTATCGGTGGCGGTATGTGGTTTCTAGGTATTGTCTTAAAAAATTCAGGGGAAAATAAGGGGTAATAAAAATAAACTTTCTTTCCGTTTCATTACTCAAAATTGTATAAAACAAAAAACATTCTGATCTCAACTTTTGTTTATAAACTATCGGCCGTATTCATAAAAAGTTATGAGAAGTTTGACAGACGCTTTATCATACAAAAAACAAGTCTCTCAAATCTCTCACAACTTTTTATGAATAAGGCGGTATATCTCTATTAATAGAGATATAGAATGGTCTTGAGCTTGAAAAATCATATACAAAATCACGAGAAAAAATTTCGAATAAATAAAAATCATACCTGATAAAAATATTCTATTAAATTTGTTTTGAATTTTTATAAAAAGTTGGAACAATTTTTTATTTTAAACGTTTTAAAACCCATAATAAATAAAATTCTACATCGAATTAGTAAGAATTTGTCAGTTAAGAAAAATATTGTGCAACTTCAATTTGTTTTGCTGCAAAATGCACCAGCAACATATCACCACTGTTGGCGATTATAGTTTTCCCTGTTTTTAAATTTTACTTGACACAAAAAATCCCTTTTTGGAGAAATTGCATTGTAGTTAACCACATTGATCATTTCTAACTTCAGCTTGATAACATTTAATTTTTCTTAGAAACATTAAAATGTTACTCGATACATGTTGCTCGATACATGTTGATCGATACATGTTAATCGATACATGTTTGGCTATTCATGTTGCTCGGTACAAGTTGATCGATACATGTAACTCGATACATGTTGCTTGATACATGTTGCTCGATACATGTTGCCCGGCAGATGTTGCTGATATTGAGCGTGAACAAGATATTACTCAATTTGCCGAATTTTTTTTTCGATATTTTGTTGGTTTTGTAAAATTCCACATGCCAAGTTGATCTTAGTACGACGGGCCTTTAATGGCTACAATCCATTAAATATTTACACATTACCAGATTGGCAATCAGCTCGCTCGCTCGCTCGCAACGAGCAGTAAAACGAACAGCAGAAAAACCAACCTACTCATTAGTCGGGAGATGTAACAAAAGAAAACAAAAAATTCACGCGTCCGCGGGTGAGCTGCGCCCATTGGTTCATATGCAACTCCGCACACTCTTTTGCGTCTCAACGAGCAAAACAGGCAGAACTGTACCAAACAAATTTCCGAAAAAGTGCATAAAGTCCACCAACACGTGGATAAAATGTACCAAAAAGAACATCAAGCGTTTAAAAAGTACCGACATAAAATGTACCAAAAAGTACATAATGTGAATCAAATATGTACCAAAAAACAATACAACAATGTTTGTAAGAAAGAAATAAATTTTTTTACCTTTGGTACATTTTATGTACTTTTGGCTAGACTTAATGTACTTTATGGTTCATTTGTTGTACATAGTTTGCGTTTTGTGGCAAATTTTCCTGCTCGTTTTTGCACCTACTCAAGAGCGCGTGGGAATATAATTTAAATTTTGAAAGTACTCTCGGGAGCGTCCATTGTCTACAACTCACGACTGACGAGACGAGTTTTGCATGCGGAAATACACGACAGTTATTCGTACAAAATATCAGCAACATGTAACAAGCAACATTTTCATGTTTCTAAACAACAATGTAACGACAAAGCAACTTGAAGGATCTATCGATCAATGTTGGGAACTCTCATTTAGTTTCTCAAAAGAAATTCTTAATACAAAAAATATACTTTCTTATTTTATTATTCGATCTCAACAGCTTAAGCTCTCTATAAATGGAGATATAGTTTTTTGAAAAAGAAAATCATCCCCACAAAAAACATATCTATCCAACAGAGATTAGTACCGTGCACGCTGAAAAATCGGTAGTTTCTTGTTGTTTGGATGCAAATATAAAGTCTGTTTGGAGCTTGTCGCAAATATAGTATACTTGCGTCCAAACACATCGTGTTTGCTGATCAATATTACATGTTGGGAGACACAATGATTAATATGTTATAATATATGAGTTTGTGACCCAAGTAAAGATTTGTTTATGATACTAATAGAGCTGTATTTGCTGCACTGTTTGTGCTCTGACAAGAGCAAGAGAATAAATGAGGGGCAAAGGGAGATTAGTCTTAGCCTAAGTCAATGTTGTTGTAAGTACGCAAATGTTTTTTTACATCATTCATTCAGTCAGTGATTTATAAGTATTCCTGAATGCGTGTATAAATTTCAGCAGTGAGTGGTTTTCTTATGTTGGCTGATCTCTTGCGTTTTTCGAGGGCGCATCAATAAGTCCGTGACTTTTCGAACTTCCCTCCTAGTTATATGAAATGCAACACTGCTCCCATCAAGTACCACCTGTTAATAGACTACTGTCAAATTTTGAGCAAGTTCCGTCATCTACTTTGCGTTTAACAGATGTTCAAAACATACAACCCCGTGCATTTTTTTTTAAATGGAAAAAAGTGAATTTCGAGTGCTCATTAAACATTAGATTTTGCGAAAATAAAACCGTCAATCAAACCACGGAAAAGCTTGATAAATACTATGGGGACTCTGCACCATCGATTTCAATGGTAAAAAAGTGGTTTACTGACTTTCGATGTGGTCGCACATGTACAAATGACGGTGAACGTTCTGGACAGCCTATTGAGGTCAATACACCCGAAAATGTCGAAAAAATCCACGATTTGGTGTTGACCGATCGAAGAGTAAAAGCGCGTGAGATTGTTGATGGCATAGGCAGTTCATATGAGTAATTGGGTTTAAGAAAGCTGTCTGCAAGATGGGTGCCGCATTTGCTCTCAATTGATCATAAACGCACGGGTGCACACGTGTGTAGTCTCAATGGCAAAATTCCATGAACTGGGCTACGAATTGGTACCACATCCGCCATATTCTCCGGATTTAGCCCTCAGTGACTATTTCCTACTTCCAAACCTAAAGAAATGTCTGGGTGGAAAGAGATTTAGATGCAGCGACAAATGCCTATTTTATGGACCTCGACAAATCCTATTTTTTTGGAAAGGATACAAAAATTGGAGAAACGTTGGACTAAGTGTATTGAGCTAAAAGGAGATTATGTTGAAAAATAAATTAAGATTTTGGCAAAAAAAAATTGTGTTTGATTCAAAAAGTCACGGACTTATTGATCCGCCCTCGTAGTTACATGCATTCAGTCGACAATCGTTCATCGGACAAAGGATAGCAAAGGCGCTTGGCGCGTGAAAAAGTGTACTTATATACTACAGGAGACTACTTGTGATCAGGACCTTTAAAATAATGTGTGTTGTTGCTTTGCTGTTGGCGTATGTCGTTCAAATGTATGTATATGTATGTACTACCAAAAGTGCGAAAAGATGTTGGGGAAAGAAACTGAAAAGACCAACATCGTGAAGCCCTTTGTCTGGTCGAGCCTTTAGTTAGAATATCGGAGCATTTAATAGCGATAGGTTCAGAATATTATTATGTTTGGGAGGAAACACGAGTATATAAGTAATAACGTGTTTGGATGGAAATATGAACATGCTTCTACGAAAAACCCGGGAATGTTTGCAAGTAAACATAACAATATTTTCATATAAATATAAGTGAATTTGGGGCTAACAAATGCATGAATATTTGGAGTGTGTTCCAAACATATGAATTGTTCTTGCAGCATGTGTTTGGAAGAATTTGTTACAGAGGTCGTTTTTCAGCGTGTGCAGAAAGACCCTAAAATCGTTCAGGTTAACTTCCTGACGGTCTGTTAGATCCAACAAGGACGTCGTCGCTCTACTGTTCATCCCCACAGCTACTGAAGTCATTATAAGCTGAGATCCCAAGTCTAGATGCGTGTCTGCGTATTAAATAGTGTCCACTGATCACAGGCACTACATGCTGAAAAATCTGTTTTTTTCTTGTTTGGATGCAAACATAACATGTGTTGGGAGCTTATCGCAAATGTAGTTTAATTGTGTCCAAACACATTGTGCTTGATTCTCAATATTACGTGTTTGAGACACAATGATTTATGTGTTATAATATATGTGTTTGTTGTCCAAACACAGCTTTGTTTGTGATACAACTACAGCTGTGTTAGGAGCTGTGTTGACTTAATTATTTTGTCGCTATGTCCTGTCAAAAGCTGAATAAGAAAAATATTGTTGTTATTGAAAATGTATAACTGTATTTCTACATTATTCTTTCAGTCAGTGATACATAAATATCCCTGAACACGTGTGAAAATTATTTAATCGTTTCTTATGTTGACTGGTCAGCCGTCGGTGGTGCAATGACTAGTGTGCGGGACTCTTGTGCATGAGAACGTAGGTTCGATCCCTGCTCTGGCCACCTTACATTTTCTTCGACGATGGCGACAATAACGAGTACTTAGCCATGAAATAGCTTCTAAAAATACCGTGCGGAAACGGTGTAAAACTGTAGAAAATTAGAAACGGCTCACCTGTTGTGAGAAGCTCACTTGTTGTGAGAAGCTCCTCCCCAATCCTTTCATGTGATGTAATGGGAAACACACAAGTGCTTCCACGTAAATATATACATGTTTGGGATGAAACACACATATAGCTCTACGTAAAAGTAAGCATTTTTGCAAGTAAACATGCTAATGTTTGTGTTTAAATATAAGTGAGTTTAAGACTAATATGAATATTTGGAGGGTGTTCCAAACATATACATGGTTGGTTTCTGTAGTAGGCGTTAGAGAGTATAGGTTTTATCTAGGAATTGATATCAAGATTAGCACACGCTTGAGGCCATCACCTGGACATACTTGTGTGGTGTTTCTGCATTTTGTGATATCAGACCATCTATCAGTCGCATGTTTGAGAGCTTTTGCTTAAAGAATCTTGCCAGCTAATCTGCTCTATGATTCCATGGAATGTTCATGTGCCCCTGCACCCATATAAGCTGAATATCGAACTGCTTTGACATCCCATTTAAAGATGCCCAGCATGTGTGAGTAGTTCTTGAAGTCAGGAATGCAGACTGTCAGTCAGGAATGCAGACGCGATACAACAAAGTTATTATATCCTTAAACAGTTGTAATACTTAGTATGTAATTAGTAATTAAATTTATATAAACATTTGACTAAGATGTGAGCTAAAATGTGTGTTAACATTCTCCCACAACTGTACTGAGGGTAAGGTGTCTTCCACGGGTTTCAAATTCTTCATTTTTAGCTGTCCAGTTCGCTTTTCTTGCACTGTCAGTTTTTGTAGTGTTTCTCATATTTCATTAGCATTTTGCATTTGCATGGAAAAGTAAAGCGATACTTTCTGCTTTCTCCTCAACAACAGCAGTTACAAAAGAGTAACGTGTAAGGAACAGCACAATTGCAGCAGCAGCAGAAGACGAAGAAGAACCAAACATTCATTCATTCAACATTCCTGCTTCTTTATATAGTTGTATTTTATGTCCTTTCATATGAATACTTAAGTAACTGCACAAACGAGTGTCATACGAGTACGAATATGTGAAGTGTCATCCTTGAAATGCAACACTGCATAATGTCACTTAAGGTTGTTGTTGTTGTTGCTGTTGCTGTTCTTGCTGCTGTTGTATACAGTTGAGTGTGTAACAAAGACATGCGAATCCTTTGCAAAGAAATGAACTTTAACTTGAAAACTTCTTTTGAGTTTCATTTTCGCCCCACGTATACTTTTGTGCAAACTCTTGCATTTTAATGTCTGTCGCACTGCATGCATGACTGTCTGCCTGTTTATGTGTGTTTGGCTGTCTTCGACTTTATTCTATTTTCTGCTTGTTCAAGTTTTTGCATGCGTAATTCCTTTAAGGACTTTATTATCTCCTTGCAACAGAAGGTAAATGTTAAAATCCTTAAACATTTAATTAAAACTGCTAAAGACATTTCATGTAAATTTCCAAACATTTCAGGTGCTTCATTTAAGGGGATTTGTCAGCACCTCAAAGGATATGCAAGGATGGGAATTTTGGATGCATTGAAATACCGTAATATACGAGAGTAATTATAGTACATGGTAGATAATTGTAAGGGGATCCCATTACCATTTGTATGTTTGTAATATGAATTGTGTTAAATTACTTAAATATAGTTTTGAATATTTAATATCCTTATTGTGTTAAGACACATTTTCTTTAATTAAGATTTACGAGTTATGACTGAAAGGTTTGGATTGTGGAAGTATTGATATTTTGAGAAAAATTTAACAGGACCCTCCACCAGAAAACACAACCATGAACATTATCAATAAGATCTGCCACCTCAAAACAAAATTATCACAACTATAGTCGTGCTCCGTTTTTGACTGACGGTGCAGAACAATTTGTATGTGCTACTCTTGCATCATAAATTCCGGTTTCTAATACACTGACAGAACAAATCGTTTAAGAAAAAAGGTCGTCGATACCATAATTTTGGCTGTTGTCACCGAATCGCAGTTACCAAAACCAAATTGAGTTTGTTACGACTGAAATTAGGCCCCACAACTGAAATTCGATTGAAGCAACCTCTGACAGGTTGCAACAACCTCCAATAGGTTGCAACAACCTCTAAAGTGGTTGTGACAACATCAATTGCGGTTCTGACCAGCTCTAATGCGGTTGTGACAAACTCTAATGCGGTTGACAACCTCTAATGCGGTTGTGACAGCCCCTAATGCGGTTGAAAACCTCTAATGCGTCGACAACCTCTATTGCGGTTGACAACCTCTAATGTGGTTGAAAACATCAAAACCTCTAATGCGGTTGTGACAACCTCTAACGCGGTTGACAACCTCTAATGCGGTTAAAACAACCTCTAATGTGGTTGACAACCTCTAATGCGGTTGACAACCTCTAATGCGGTTGACAACCTCTAATGCGGTTGACAACCTCTAATGCGTTTGTGACAACATCTAATGCGTTTGTGATAACCTCTAATGCGGTAGTGACAACCGCTATTGCGGTTGTGACAACCCCTAACGCGGTTGCGACAACATCAAATGCGGTTGTGACAACATCAAATTCAGTTGTGACAACATCTAATGCAGTTGGGAAAACATCTAATGCGGTTGACAACCTCTAATGCGGTTGACAACATCTAACGCGGTAGTGACAACATCAAATGCAGCTGGGACAACATATAATGCGGTTGTGACAACCGCTAATTCGGTTGTGACAACCTCTAATTCGGTTGTGACATCTAATTTAGTTCTGATAACCTCTAAATTCGATTACGACCAATTCGGTTACTTTGTCTGTGGCTGTAGTCTTGCGATGATACATTTTTCGGATTTCCTGCAACTGCCACTTCGCTCGGTTTTGGCAAAACAAGCGAGGCGTTATTCTAAACGAATCTTCCCAAACACATTTGGAATTGGAGTACAACTGTACGTCCTGGTCAATGAGTCGTAGTTTAGCCAGCTCACTCATTCCAAGATCCACATAATCTCTGCCTGAAGCAAATAGAGTTGTGGTCAGGAAGGCGAAAGTACTGTTTAATATTATTTGATCTCGTATAAAAATTCCCACTCCTGGTCTCTTAAATCTATCATTATAGCAGTTCTACGTCTGCTATTGATTTGGGTAATAAAGGCTTGAGTTGAGTTCAACATTTCGCACGAAATTAAAAAAAAAAACACTCCTTACAGAAATATGTAGTACTCAGTTGTTCGCACGAAATGCCAGCAGCATGTATCGAGTAAAATTTGTATGTTTCTAGGCAAAATGTAACGACAAATAAAATTGTACAAATAAGTTGTTCGCACGAAATACCAGCAACATGTATCAAGCAACATTTTTATGTTTCTAAGCAAAATGTAACGACAAATCAAATGGTAGAAATAAGTTGTTCGCACGAAATACCAGCAACATGTATCAAGCAACATTTTTATGTTTCTAGGCAAAATGTAACGACAAATCTAATTGTAGAAATAAGTTGTACGCACGAAATACAAGCAACATGTATCAAACAAAATTTTTATGATTCTATGGAAAATTTAACTACCAATCAAATTGTAGAAAGAAATTATCTCATTCAATTTCACAAAGATAAAAATGTTTAGTCTAAAAAAATACAAACTAAGAAATATAGCCCCAGACTCCGATATGTTTCTAACAAATTTTACAGCGAAAAAAAATTGATGTTGCACAATGTTTTTTGTTTGAACGAAACGCAGTTCGCAGCTGTTAAAACATGTGCAGTGTAAAGCAGTGCTGCCTCCCGATATATCTACAGATTTTTTTGTCAGTTTCACAATAACATTTTTTAACATATCATTATTTGTTGACTATATTTGACCAATAATAGTTTCGGAATCAGTTAACCTGTCATTTTCCCCAGACCGTCAAGAACGTCAGGAAATTATCCTTTCATAAATCGCGGTTGAATGATGTGCATAGAAAATACTCCTCTTTAAACAAAATCATACTTCTCCACTATAGCCCATAAAGATTTGAAGAGAGCTTCTCACAATGAGTGACTCTCCCAGATTGGGACCTACAGTTTTTCACAACAGATTCCAAAACTCTATGATTTTAGAAGCTTTTTCATGTATTATTACTTAATCACGTCGTTATCATCAAGCACGATAACTGACAAACAAACAAATTATAGGTGATCAGAACGAGGTCAGAACTCACGTAGTCTTAATCCTAAATCCCGCCCAGCTAAACATTGCGCCACCGACAGTCACTTCAATTGTAATTTTAGGGCATACTCATGACCTAAGGCGTCAAAATCAATTCGGAACTGCGAGAAAACTAGATGGATGTACTTTATAGTGCTGAGGAGATCAACAGCTATAAACCATCATGAGCTGTAATCATCGAATATTTTTTGTAGATACTAGGGAACGTCAACCATAAAATGGATAACCCATATACATCGCCATGGATAATAGGTACCCATGGTGAATGTGTAGCAACCACTACACGCTTACAAATATATCTTACTCTGTTGTTTGGATTTAACAGGTGTGTAGCTTGTCGCAAATATAGTATACTTGTGTCCAAACACATTGTGTTTGCTATTCAATATTACATGTTGAGACACAATGTTTAATAGGTTATAAAATATGATTGTTGAAAGCTGCTGAAAAGAAACATGGAACAGACAACAAAGAAACAAAAAAGCAGCAGATCTTCAATTTATGATAACAATGTTCCAAACATATACATGTTTCCGGCAATATGTTGCTGGAGCCGTTTATTTCAGCGTTTGGTGAGCGTTACAGAACCACGATCAAAAAGATTATATTGCCGCAAATTGATGAATTGAATCTAAATGACACGTGGATCCAACTGCCCATATAAAGGGTTTTCAACAGAGACGCTACAAAAGTAAATCGATAGGGACAGCAAACGACGCAATATTTTTCCCCGCTCTTTTGACATTTCTCTTCAGTAAGGTTTGCCACTTTATCATGGAAAGATATACGAGCCAACAACGAGTCGAAATTATTAAAATTTACTACCGAAATTTGGAGTCAGTGGCCTCAACTTTAAGAGGCCAACTTTAAGAGGCCTCAACAATCAGCGATGAGGCTCATTTCTGGCTGAATGGCTTCGTCAATAAGCAAAATATGCGTTATTGGTCAGACAGCAATCCACACGTAATCCATGAGTCATCATTGCATCCCGAAAAAATTACTGTTTGGTGCGGTTTATGGGCCGACGGCGTCATTGGGCCGTATTTCTTCCGTGATGATCAAGACCGGCACATTACTGTGAATGCGAATCGCTACCGATCAATGATAACCGAATATTTTTGGCCCCAATTGGATAATATGGACTTGGAGGACATGTGGTTCCAACAGGACGGCGCCACAAGCCACACAGCGAATGCCACAATCAATTTATTGGAAACCAAGTTTGGTGAACGTGATATCTCACGAAATGGCCCAGTCGATTGGCCGCCTCGGTCGTGCGATTTGACGCCGTTAGATTATTTCCTGTGGGGCTACGTCAAGTCTATGGTCTATGCCAACAAGCCAGCGACGATTGATGAACTTCGTACGAATATTGAACGTGAAATTGCAGCAGTATCGGCCGATTTATGCTTGAAAACCGTCGAAAGTTGGGTTCAGCGACTTCTGCAAGCGTGCCCGTGGTGGCCATGCAAAAGAAATCGAGTTCCATACATAATGGCATCGAACGTACTGGTATCTAAAACCGGTTTTGTTTTATTTAAAAAAACTTTTGTAGCGCTCTTATTGAAAAACCCTTTAGTTCGCGCGATAATAAAAATTTTGAAGCATGCGTTTCCGGGTTCCCTAAAGTCTCGTTTTGCCATCTTGCAGTGACCGGTAATATCGCCCGATTTGAGTCGAAACTCGAAACTTCATTCTTTGTGGATTTTTAAGTCACTTGACTACACGCTGAAAATGTGTCTTTGTTTGTTATTTAGATGCAAATATAACTTGTTTGTAGGTTGTCGAAAATATAGTACTCTGGTGTCCAAACACATTGTGTTTGCAATTCAATATCTGAAAAATTTGTCTTTTGTTGTTGTTTGGATGGAAATATAACGTGTGTTTGAAGGTAGTCGTAAATATAGTATACTTGTGTCCAAACACAGTGTGTTTGCTATTCTATATAACATGTTGGAGACACAATGGTTAATAGGTAGGTTATAATATATGTTTTTGTGAGTCAAATGTGGGTTTGTCAGACAACAAAGAAACAATGTGTAATGGGTAATTCCTCATAGTCATGGGTAACTATCCATGGATTATGGATTACACATGTGTGGGAAAACACAAACCCTGGCTGCAACGAATATGGCAACACTTTACACAGATGTACCTTTGAAATTAAAGCTCATTACTACCTATGTATTTCAGCCCTAAGCGCAACAAATACTAACATCATAACCTATCATAGCAACTTGTGTTGCCATCACCAGTTCAAATGGTCTTGAGGTAATGACAGAATGACTGGCTATGCATTTTCCTTTGATTGATATGCCACTGATGTGTAAAGTCCATCGTCCCACCTGCCAGTCATATTGTCCAACGTCCGTCGTATGTTGCCGGGTACCAGTAATGCCGTTTTCTGTTTTTTTTTAGTTGTTGCGGCGCGTTGTAATGCATTAGCAAATACTTTAACTATTTTAGATTGTTTGGTCATGCAACATGACGTTCATCAAGCATCCCTCTCTCTCTCATCGAGGTTTCGAGTGTTTCATGTTGTTGCTAAAAGAACTGCCAGTGGTCATGACAGGTGCGGTGCAGTGCGCTGTTGCGCGCGTTAACCATTCTGTTTGATTTTTTTTCGACGGCTTTCATTGCCTGTTGTTGGTTGTGGTGATGGTGCTTTTTGTTGCGGCAACAGTTAATTTCAAAACTTCCGCATTCTGATGATATTTTGCTGTGAGCATGCAACACTAATCACTCCAAATTATTTGTGGCAATAATATTCACATATACTTGTAACGTGAGAGGAACTACTGGACGGAAGAACGGACGGTTTAAGTTGTATGGTTTATAGCAATTTTAGGCCAAATTCTATTGTAAAAAATATTAGTCGTTTCAAAAATTAGGCTACTGTTAAACCGAAATTGGTAGTTCATTCGAGAAATAGTAAGATTACGAAATGGTCTTGTGTTTTTCCGATAACTAGCTCGGTCTCCAAAATTATATTCCCGACGACCATTTTTCTCATGTTTAGAAATAGGAAAAATGTAGCAAATATGTTGAATACAGAAATTTTAACTCTTAATTCTTAGAACTTTATCTTCAATACTTCAAAATGTCATAACAGTGTTTCGTGTTCGGCTAAATTAAATTTGCACTAAGTTCCCTACTAAGATCAACATTTCAAGTACAATTTTACAAAACTCACAACAAAATACTTGTAAATTATCGACGACATTTTTCCGTCAGTGTAGCAAAATATTTGTTTCCAAGTAGTTCTATATTGTTCGCGTATAACAGTAGCAACATGTATCGACCAGCATATCAATGCAACATTTTAATGTTTCTAAGAAAAATGTAACGATCAATCAAACTGTAGGAAGAAAATATCAATTTTGTCAACTCTCAATCAAAAAAACAAAACTCTCAATCAGCTCCTCAGAAAAAGAGATTTTTAGATTTAGTTTTTTTAAAATTTAAAGCAGAAAAATGATAAAGGGTGGGCCATATAACATTTGGAAATTCAACCTTCCGATATTTCGAAGCAGATGACCAGTTTGACATTTATGGAGTGACAGATTATTAGTTAAAGGTTAAAAATATATGAAGTGGGTTGCTTTACGCTTGCAGAAAATTGAAAAATATTAAAAACTTTTTTTTCCAAAGTTCTGAGTCTTCAATTCAAATTGTAAGAAATAAATTCGATAGAAATAGAGTTTCATTAACGCAGTTTGTGGATCAATTTGTGAAGCGAGTTGATCAATCCGGATCCCTATTGGGCAAAATAACTTGAGTACGTGCTCGTCCAGTGCGTTCAGTGGAAAATATTACCGCTGTAGCTAAATGAGTACTTGAACAGCCATCAACATTAGCTCGCCACCGTTCGCAGCAATTTAACATTTCTTGCACTTCTTTCCGCAGAATTTTGCATAATGCCGGATTAGTATGAAGGGTTATAAAGTCCAATTAGTCCAAAAACTAAAGCCTCGTGGCCATCCGATGCGTTTTCGCTTCACTGAATGGGCTGAACATCGGTTGGCTGAAGATGAGCATTTTTACCGGAAACTTGTCAATTCCGTTGAAGCTCATGTTCACCTCGGGGTCTACGTTAACGAACAAAATTGTCACATTTGGGGCTCGAAAAATCCTCAAGTCATCGAGAAGAAGCCGATGCGTCCACATTGAGTGATTGTTTGGTGCGGTTTATGGCCTGGCTGCCTCATTGGCCCATGCTTCTTCGATGATGTGCAAGAAGCCGCCGTTACCGTCAATGGCGAGCGTTACCTTGTCACTCTCGGCGACTGTTTATTCTCAAAAGTTGAACAGGATGATATGGACGATGTATGGTTTCAACAGGACGGCGCTATGTGTCACACAGCCAACGTTATAATATATTGTAGCATTTACGAACTGTGCTCGAAAACCGCATAATCAGCCGAAACTCGGAAGTTCATTGGCCGCCTCGCAGCTGCGATTATACCTTGTTAGACTATTATCCCCTGGGCCACCGTGAAAGCTAAATGCTACGCAAACAATCCCGAGTCCATTGAGGCCTTAACAAAACATGAAATCGACGCTGTCGTTCGAATGAGGTTCTGTAAAGCAATTCGTGGAAGCCATTTGAACGATATTGTACTCTATTCATAAATGTCAATGACGGATCTTACCAATAAAATCATAATTTTGAAAAAAATGTCTATTTGTACTTTTTTTAAAGCGAAATTAAATTCCCAATTTTACATGGCCCAACCTTTATATACTTTATATACTCACCCCAAACGATCTTAGTACTCGTCTTTATTTTCATTTGAATTTGAAGCTTCTTTTTAAGAGACATTTCAATTATTTCCCCAAAGTCCTCTACTAAATGTTTAACATTTCAGTCGATATTCTATAAAAATATTCACTTATAATATAGACCAAAAATACTCTCCAGTAAAGGCCTACGATATCATCAAAATTTCACGTGAAATTCCTAAAAAAAAAAACAAAAAAATGCTTGCAAAATATCCACGAAATATTTCCACAAGTGTAGTACAAAGTTGTTAACGCAAGTATCAGGTACATTGTACCATCAACATTTATATGTTCCTAAGAAAAATTAAACGACCAATCAAATTGTACAAAGGAATGATCAATGTGGTCAACTCCCATATAACAGACTTTTGTGTTAAAAAATATTTAAAGGAGGAAAATAATATAATTGCTGGTCCGCTGACATGTTATTGACCTACTTATATTTCGCAGCGAAATAAATTAATGCTGCTCAATGTTTTACACGAGAAGAATCTTAGTGCCTTCCTTATGTTGTATAAAATAATAAGCTCGTTTTTAAGCGACATGACCAAAAATGCTCTCCAGTAAAGGTCTACGATAACATCAACATTTCACGTGAAGTTCCTAACAAAAAAAAACACAAAAATGCTTGCGAAATATCCACGAAATATTTATTTATTTTAAATATTTCCACAAGTGTAGTACAATGTTGTTCACGCAAAATATCAGCAACATGTACCGCAACATTTATATGTTCCTAAGAAAAACATTTATATGTTCCTAAGATATGTTCCTAAGCAACATTTATATGTTCCTAAGAAAAATGTAGCGACCAATGAAATTGTACGATGGAATGATCAATGTGGTCAACTCCCATATAACAGACTTTAAGTGTTAAAAATATTTAAAACAGGAAAACAATATAGTTGCTGGTCCACTGATATGTTGTTGACGTACTTATATTTCGCAGCGAAATAAATTAATGTTGCTCAATGTTTTACACGAGAACAATCTTAGAGCCTGCATTCTGTTGTATAAAATTATAAGCCCGTTTTTAAGCGACATTTACATTTTTCGCTTACGTTTTTTCCTTAGAGTCCTTTATAAAATGTTAAACATTTAATTCCATTTAATACTGCTTTGTTACATAGTAATTCATAATTTCCTCCACTATAGTAAAAAGTTGTTCACATCAAATATCAGCAACATGTATGAAGCAATTTTGGAATGTATCTAAACATGTAATGTATCGATCGCAAGAAAAACATTGAGCAACATACATTTTTTCGCTGCAAAATTGGTTAGCAATAAATCAGTGCTGACAAATGTATATTTTAATTAGTAGTTAAATTTACCTTTAAGGCTGATACTAAATACAATATTTTCGGCGAAATTTAAAAAAAATTTGCCAAATATCAATCAAAAATTAAACGATCAATCAAATTTTAGATAGAAAAATAATCAAAGTTTGTATTCGTGCGAAAGCTGTTACTAACTTCCCTTGCAAGAAAAACAAGCTCAATAATTTTCAATGTCAAATATGCCAGCAACACATCGATGTTAACAACTACTAAATGTTCCTGTAGCTTTTACACTAAAAATACATTTTTTGTTTTCCATACAAAAGGCTGAAACTATGTACATTATTTTGCGCAAAATTTTTAAAACTTCATTCAAAATAAAAACAACAAAGTGTCATCCAAAAATTAAACGAGTCATCAAATTGTAGGAAGAAATGATTAATCAAAACGATCGTCCGCCAACGTGATTGAAATCCTGGTGCCGACTGTTTACATTGTTTGTAATCGCTGAAATAGACTCCAGATCTGTATAACTCATAGGAAATTGAAAAATATAAGATAGTTCACGTGATAAATAGTGAGCAACATCAATTTGTTTCGCTGCGAAATGGGCCAGCAACATATTGGTGTTTGCGTATATTATTTATTTTTACTTATTTTTATACATATTTGTCTCTGTTTTTAAATTTATTTTACAGTAAAAATCTTTCTTTAAGAAATTGTTGTATGAGAGTTGACCACACTGATCATTTCTTCCTACAGTTTGAGTGGTCCCTACAATTTTCTTAGAAACATTAAAATGTTGCTCGATACATGTTGCTGATATTTCGAGCGAACAATTTAGTACAACGGGTGCGGATATATTTCGTCGATAATTCGCAGACTTTTTTTATTGAGTTTATGAAGTTGTAAAGTGAAATGTTAATCTTAGTACTTAACTACTTAGCACTAGTCTTAAACCATTAAGGAATTTAAGAAGAACTCCCGTTTGCCGTTTTACTCGAGCGCTGAAAAATTGGTCCTTGCTCTTAACAAACTTAACAACTCTGTTTTAAATGAATTGCGTGTGGTAGTTTTATCAAGAACCCATGTTTAAATGTTTGATGTTGCCACAATTAAGTTTTTGAAAGGACGTGGATAATTTTAAGCCTCGTTTTAAGCAAAAAATAAATTAAAACATTTTCTTGTTTAATTCCAAAACTAATTTTTATATCACCAAATTTCTTCATGTATTTTTTATTTTTTTTTTACTTTGTGACAAAAGTGAAAGGCGGCTCATTGTTTCGTATGCCCCATATCATACAATATACAAGTGGCAGAGGAAAAGCAACAAATGGACAGCGTTATTTGTTATTGGAATCATTGTTTCACTTTGTGTCACTTCAAATTAACAAAAAGAGCGACTAAACTTGGTCAGCCGAGAGAAAAGGAGAGACAGGACGCGGGACAGGCATCAAATGTTGTTAGCCAGTATTTTGTTGCTGTTAAACGTAACGTTTGAAAACTTTATTTGTTTTTTTTTTTTGTTGTTTTGTTTTGGAATCTCCAGCAGGGTCTGCTTGTATTGTGGTCTTTCCTTGTAGTGTCTAACCACAACATGATAGGAGTAAAACGATATTTTGTTTCCACTAATGCATGAAACACCAAACATACATTCATACAACCATACGTATGTCTCTCTATCTATTGAATTGTTTTTCTTCATTTGTTTTATTAAATGTTTTTATCCCCACAGCTTTTCTTGTTTTACTCGAGTCAAAGTCAAAGATCAATGTGACAACATCGTAGGATGACAAACAAAATGGAAAACTATGCGACATTGTGGGTTCATGGTAGACCGTCCTTCCATCGCCGATACCAACAGCAGGACCAGCCATCCCATGAAGTAGTTGGCAATTTCAAAATACTTCATATAGCGAACCTGGCCAAGAAGATATACTTTCTAAAAATGGTTAGTGGTTCATTTTCATCACGTTTTCAATTTGTGGCTAAACCGTCTTGACAAAGTGACCTCCGCTGTGTCATTGAAAGTTTTTGTGGAAATAGGAAGATTATTGGAAGCCATGTAGGACAGCGATTGACAAATAACAGACATTTGGCAATGTTGTCAAATTGCGGCTAAAGCTAACAATTAAAATCACTGTTTGCTGCCAATTAAAAACTCTATTTGCTTCTCCACACTTCACCTCCTAAAAATACAGAAAATTCAAAAAATACAGGAAGTTTAGAAAACTCCAGAAATTCTACAGTTTTTAAAAAAATCTTCACCTAAAACGCGAGAAATTTTAAAATTAAAAAAATTTTAAAAGTTGAGGAAAAATGTCCGCCAATGTTGTACAACGCGGAAAAACAGCAACATGTATCGAGCAACATTTTATTGTTTACAGGAAAAATTTATAGATGCGGACGAGAAGGTAAATGTGGTCGTTCAGTCCTTTTACGTTATCAAAAAAAAAGATTTGAAATGTAAAAAAACCTAAAAGTAAAAAATTCGTAGCGGTAAAATCAATGTTCCATAATGATTTGGGAGAAACTAAGTTCGTGTTCTCCCAAATCACTGTGCAATATTTTAATGTTGACAAGGAAAATGTAAAGGCGCGGACGAAGAGTTCAATTTCGTTAAACCTTTTCAGTTATCAGAAACAAAACGATTTTCAGTGTAAAATAAAACTTAAAAATAAAAAATACCTGTGCGATAACATCAACGTTGCACAAGTTGCTTTGGGTTTCACAATCATGTCGTTTCAAGTCGAATGAAAACACAACATTTTTCAAAACTTTCCAGTACAAATTTTGGTTTCTCTATTTCTATAGGCGAACGAAAATTTCGACTTAGAGGAACCCGATTTGAGTTGACTGTGGGTGACTGATTTTCATTCGCTTAGCTTTTCATTCGCGATAGAGAAACAGGCTGTTAGTTTTAAAAATCGTACTGATAAAATCAATATTGCACAGTAATTTGGGAGAAAACGAACTTAGTTGTTTTAGATCCTCGTTATGTTTAAAGTTGTAATTTCCTTTAAGGCTGTAAGAGATCATGTTTTCTCCGGTTAGTGAAAAAAATTTAAATGCCGCGGGTGGGATTCGAACTCACATTCGCTGGACGATCGTTTCGATGTTTGTGAAGCATCGTCTTCAGCAGTGTCTAGCGCGTTAAGCCACTGCGGTGTGTTTTTACACAAGTCACTAATTTCTCCAAAATCGTTGTGCAATATTGCTTTTGTCGTTTCGATTTTTTTTAAATCATTTTGTAATGAATTGAAAAAGAATTAATAACATTGCTATTTTATTCTTTCAAATTGGTTGGTTGTTACATTTTACCAAGAGTCATAAAATGTAGCCTGTTACATGTTGCTGAAGTTCGCGTGATAAATTTTGAGAAAAATCAATTTTTTCACTGCTAAATGGAATAGCAACAAATTTTGTTGAAAAATTGAATGAGAGTTGACAACATTGATAATATAATACAACAATTTAATTGATCGTTAAATTGATCGGCCGCAACGAAGTATTAAAAAAATCCTTTAAAACGCGAGGAAATTTAAAAACTGTTATGCAAAAATAATCCTGTTAAGTAATGAAGAAAATATACACCAGTGTAGTACAAAATGCACACGCGAAAAGCCAGCAACATGTATCGAGCAACATTTTAATGTTTCCAAGAAAAACATGAACTTGTCAGTTATCAAAAAACAAAAAGATTTTCAGTAGAAAAAAACCTAAAATTTAAAACTACTTTACCGATAAAATTAATGCTGCACTATGATTTAGGAGAAACAAAGTTAGTTTTCTCCCATATCCTTGTGCAACATTTTAATGTTTCCAACAAAAATGTAAAGACGCGGACGAAGAAGTCAATGTGGTTATTCCGTTTCGGTTATCACAAAAAAAAATATTTTCAGTGTAAATAAAACCTAAAAATAAAAAATACTTTAGCTATAAAATGTAGAATCTATGTATATACATAGCTATGAAACCCGTTCGGAAACCAGGGGCAAAACCATGGGTTTCAATCAGTGAGTGAAAACTGAAAAGCACACAGCTCAGTGATTGTGAGAAGCCCTCCCCTACCCCCTCGTGGGACGCAATGGGAAAATATTTATTTATTTAGCTATAAAATCAATGTTCAATGATTTGGAAGAAACTAAATTCGTTTTCTCCCAAATCCTCGTGCAACATTTTATATCTATTCTCTCATTCACCCAATTTGGGTGGTCATTACACTTTACCAAAAGTCATAAAAATATTACCCGTTACAAGTTGCTGACATTTCGCGTGAACAATTTGGTATTAACCCGGGTACTTAGATCATTCATGTGATAAATTTTCAGGAAGATCAAATTTTTCGCTGAAAATGAGACATCAACAAATTTGTTGCGAAATTGAATGAGAATTGACGACATTGATTATTTATGCCTACAATGTAATTGGTCGTTGCATTTTTTTCATAGAATCAATAAACTGTTGTTTAATACATGTTGCTGATATTTAGCGTGAACATTTTTCGACCATATTTATTGTTCGGATTTTTTTTTAATTTTCAACCAAATATGAAACTTAATACTGGCATTTATTCAAACTATTTTGCTTCGAAAAATATTTAAGAAAATAAATTGAGGTTTTTATACTGAAATTATCTGCAACATGTTTAGTCAACATGTATATTTGTATTTGAAAGTTGTGTATGTGAAATTATTTCAAAGTTTTACACAGTATTTTTTAAGTTTTTTCTAGAATCTTAAGTGAATCATTTGATAAATGGAATGAGAGTTGACAACAATGATTATTAATTTCTACAATTTTCTTAGAATCAATAAAACGTTGCTAGATACATGTTGCTGAAAGTTTGTGTCAACGTCTTAGTACCAGTGCGGACAGTTTTCATCGATATTTCGTAGGGCTTCTTTTGTGGAATTTTGTAAAATATCACGTTAAGTGCTGGCCTTTAAACTTTATTCATTTCACAAGATTTTTTGTTCGGATTATTTTTTATTGAATTTTCAATAAAATATGAAACTAAATACCCGAATTTCTTCTAAGTATTTTGTTCCCAAAAGTATTTTACAAAATTTTCAGCATTTTCGTTACTATTTCTTAGAATCAATAACATGTTGCTCGATACATGTTGCTGATATTTTGCGTGAATATCTTAGTACCAGTGCGGATATTTTTCATTAATATTTCGTTTGCCTTCTTTTAGTGAAATTTTGTAAAATATCACGTGAAATGATAGTCATAGTACGGACCTTTCCACTGGATTTGTTTCACAAGATTTTTTTCGGATTTTTATTCAATTACTGACAAAATATGAAGTTATTAAAATTATTTTATTGCGAAGAATATTTTAGAAAATAAATTGAAATTTTTATACAAAAATTTTCAGCAACATGTTTAAACAACATCTATATTTTTATTTGAAAGTTATTCATGTGTCAATTAGTTCAGAATTTTTAAAGTTTCCTTTAGAATATTAAGTGAATCTTTTGTGCAATTGAATAAGAGGTGACAAAATTGCTTATTTATTTCTAAAATTTGATTGGATCGATACATGTTGCTGATATTTTTCGTAGCATCTTAGTACCAAGGCGAACATTTTTCGTCGATATTTCGTAGGCCCCATTTTGATGGAATTTTGTAAAATATCACGTGAAATGATAGTCTTAGTATGGGCTTTTACAATGAATTTTTTGTACAATATTTCTATTCTTCGCATTTTTTATTGAATTTTCAACAAAATATGATACTTAATACCGCCGGCACACTTATTCAAATTATTTTGCTGCGAAAATTAGTAAATACTAAATTTTTTAGAAACATGTTTCATCTATATATCTATCTTAAGTGAATATTTTGAGCAATTGAATAATGAGAGTTGACATCATTGATTATTTATTTCTACAATTTGATTGTCGTTACATTTCTCTCAGAATCAGTAAAATGTTGCTCGATACATGTTGCTGATATTTTTCGTCAACATGTTAGTATCAGTGCGGGAATTCTTCGTCGATATTTCGTAGTCCTTATTTTGACGGAATTTTGTAAAATGTCACGTGAAATGCTAGCCTGTATTTTTAACTGTATTTTTTTAGAAGATTTCTTTTGTTTGGATTTTTTTTATTAAATTTTTAACAAAATATGAAACTTAATACCGGCATTTATTCTAATTATTTTGCTCCGAAAAATATTTTAGAACATGAATTGACGACTTTATACTGAATTTTTCAGCAACATGTTTATTCAACATGTATATTTGTTATTTCAAAGTTTTTGTAGTTTTCTTTAGAAGCTTAATGGAATCTTTTGAGAAATTGAATGAGACTTGACAACATTGATAATTTATTTCTACAATTTGATTGGTCGTTACATGTTGCTTATATTTTGCATCAATATGCGGTAATTTTTCGTCGATATTTCGTAGCCATAATTTTAATGAAATTATTTAAAGTATCACGTGAAATGTTAGTCTTAGTACGAGCTTTTACACTGAACTTTTTCTTAGAGGATTTTTTTCTTAAATTTTTTTTATTGAATTTTCAGGAAAATGTGAAACTTAATACCGGCATTTATTCTAATTATTTTGCTGCGAAAAATATTTTAGAAAATTAATTGAGATTTTTATACTGAATTTTTCAGCAACATGTTTCATCAACATGTATATTTGTATTTTACAAACAATTTTTTTAAGTTTTCTTTAGAATCGTAAGCGAAATTTATAAGGTGATGTTACATCAAATTACTTACGAGTACACAAGTTCTAAAATATCCAGTTTATAATAAGGTACTTACCTAAAAAGACAAGAAAATATTAAGAGTATAATTAGTAAGTGCTTCATAAATAAAAAATAATAAAACAAATTTAAATATTGCATATAAAAAACATTGCAACTACAAGTTGGCTGATGAAATGTTGCTACCAAAACGAAACGTAATGCATTTTTTTCTGTGTAATAAATCAGTTCCAATTTTTTTTAAATTTCAGTGATTGGACTTTCAATTTAAGGATAACGGACGATTGGGATGATGAAAGAGGAATTTGGTATGTGCTCCGCTGTAACGAACTGTTGTATATCTTTTCCGACCAAGGCGAGTTAAATGTGCGTCACTTAGCAGATGGACTCGTACACAGTTGAGGCTCGTAAACGATTTTACCGAGCGCGGGATAATCACAAGAAGGTATGAAGGTATCAATGACCATCAGTTCGGACCCAGAAAACAATTGCTGCTGCTGTTATACAAGTCAATACTTCCATTTGAACAACGAACTGAATGTAGCTGACTTGCCGATTCACTTGGAAATTTTGCCGAAGATGGGGGTTGTGCATTGAAACATGTTGAATTGTCTGACGATCCCCCATGATGATCTAAACGGTAATTTTAACAAACAAAATTGTCAAATATGAAGTGACTTTAACCCACAGATACTTCATGAGATGGAATTGCATCCAGCTCGAGACTCAGTGTGACGTGCAGAGAATGGACGTAAAAAACGCTCGTACTATTATGGTCAATGGATAAAAATATGGATACCGTTACTTAAAGATGTTGAAAGGGGGTTCTTTCCAGAACCAGACGAAAGATAATCCTTTTAACTCTGTGTGGTTTCGACAAGATGGCGAATGAAATACCTGCTAAGGCAGATATTCAACAAAAATTCCTCAATAAGCTGATTTCAAGAAACTCCACATTCCGTTGGGTCCCAAGGTATCCTGATCTTTCTGCACTTGCTTTCCCCTGTGGTGTTATTGCAAAGAGGAAGTTTACAAACCAAAACCAACAAATTTGGGTCGTTTAGACCAACCCATTCTAATGATATTGAAGGCGATTCCCGTTGCAAGCCTCCAGGAAATAATGAATAACTATTTGCTAATATATCGCGCATACATCACACAGACTGGAGGAAATTTAAATGCAATTATTTTTAAAATCCATTAAAAAGAATTCACAAAAATGTATTATTTTTCAAATGAATAAAGAAAAAATAAGTTATATGAATTTAAACAAAAATGTATACGAGTTTGTTAATGTAGGAACAAAAATGTATACGAGTTTGTTAATGTAGCAACAATGTAGCACCCTGTGTAAGCAACATAATTGTTCCAAAGCACGTATTGCTATATTGTTCCCGTATAACAAGGGAAACATATATCCTAGCAACATTTACATTTTCATATATTTCGTCGACGCTGAAAAATCAGTTTTTTTGTCTTGCTTGGATACAAATATAACGTGTGTTTGAATCTTGTCGCAAATATGGTATACTTGTGTCTAAACACTTTGCGTTTGCTATTGAGTATTATATGTTTGAGACACAATGATTAATATGCTAGAATATATGTGTTTATGATCCAACTACAGTTCTGTTTGTGATACAAATACATATATGTTTGGTGCACTGTTTACTTAATGTTTTGTCTCAGTATGCTCTGTCGAGAGCAAAATAATAAAAGAGAGACAAAAATAGAATGTTCTCACCCTAAATTAATGTAATTGCAAGTGTACACGTAGAAAAATCTGTTTATTATTGCTGTTTGGATGCAAATGAAACGTGTTTGTAGCTTGTCCCAAATAAAGTTTACTTGTATCCAAACACATTGTGTTTGGTACTCAATATTACATCTTGGAGACACAATGATTAATACGTTATAATATATATTTTTGTGACGCAAATGTGGATTTGATGGTTGAAAACTGCTGAGAACAAAAACGTGACATATAACAAAAAACCAAAAACCCACATATCAGCAATTTATGAAACCACTGCTTGCAAACATATACATGGTTCCTGCAATACGTTGCTGGGCCATTTTTTCAGCGTGCATAATTTTATTTTTGCACTATTCTTTCAGTCAGTGATTAATAAATATTTCTTAATACGTGTGTACATGAATTGAGCGTATCTTATGTTGACTGACCGTTTGTTTGGTTCGTTTGGGAGGACAGATAGGAATGCTTCGCCGTATGTATATAAGTGTTTGGCATAAAATACGCATATGACACCACGTAAAAATATGCAACTTTGAAAATAAACATGATAATACATGCATTTAAATATAAGTGAGTTTGTGACTTGCAAATATATGAATATTTTGAATGTGTTCCAAACATATTCAAGATTTCTGCCGAATGTATGTGAGAGAATAGGTTACAGGAACCGTTTTCTACAGCGTGTACTCACCCGCGAACTAGCAACAATATTGCAACCTTAGAACAACAAGATTTTAAGTGCACCAAATAATTGTTGAGAAGAACCAGAATGAATGCACTTTGCAAACCAAATTACTACAGGAAAATGTGTAGTTTGTTGTTTAATCGATGGAATATCTCGTCAAGGATAAGAGGTATAACTATGTCGGTAGTAGTAATCGAAAAGGGCATGACCGTTTTACTATGATGACATATGCAGATGCGTTTATCAAAAAATTGCAGTTTATCAAAATGAAACGATCAATCAAATCGTAAAATTTTATACAGCTCCAAACAAAAAAATTCCTCCAAGATATTGGCAGAAAAATTCCTCCAGAACAGTACTAAGTTCACCACATGAACTACCAGCAACTTGTTTCGAGCAACATTTTAATGTTTTTAAGAAATATGAAACGATCAATCAAATCGTAAAATTTTATATAACTCCTGCTAGAAATTGACGGAATAAATCCGTCAGTGTAATACTAGTGGTTCACGCTAATTACCAGCAACGTGCTTCGAGCAACATTTTACTGTGTCTAAGCAAAATGTAACGACCAATCAAATAGTAGGAAGAAGAGATTGATGTTGCCAACTCTTATTTTATTTATTAAAAACAAAAAATAAAGATTTTAACTGCGAACAAATTTCAAAGTAAAGAATAATATAGTTGCCAACACTTATGTGTTGCTGGAAAATTTCGCAGCAGAAACTTGTATAGACTGGAAATACTATCGTTCGCACGAAAAACATTGAGAAACATCAATTTGTTATGCTGCGAATTTGGCCAGTACCATATCAGTGTTGATGAGTAATTTTTCTCTGTTGTTGCGATGTTACGAAATGTGTTTTTGATAAATTTGACAACATTGTCCACTTTCTCTTTCAATTTGGATGGTGGTCACATTTTTCTTAGAAACATTAAAATATTGCTCGATACATGTTGCCAAAGTTAAGGGCGAACAAAAATTATTTAGTTACTTTGAAGAAACTATTTTGCTAAACCGGCGAAAATATTTCGTCGATATTTTACAGGAATTTTTTATTATGAAGTTTTGTAAAATTTCGTGAGAACTGTTAAACTTAACATATGAGTGTTGACAATTGTATTTTTTATCATTCTATTTAAACTAAAAATCTTTCTATTTAAACTAAAAATCATTTGTTTGTTCTTAAATTAACTAAAAGTTAACAACATTGATCTATTGTACGTACGATTTGATTGACTGTTAAATTTTTCTTAAAAACTTTAAAATGTTGCTTGATACATGTTGCTTATATTTAACATGGACAACTTTGTACTACACTGGAAGAAATTTTTTGTCGATATTTCGAAGGATCTTTTTGAACTGTAAATGTTTATAGAATAAAACGAGTAACATGAGAACACTTGTCTAGTTACTTAAAGTTAATGTTACATGAATGGACATCTTGCTATTTTAACTACAATTCCCCAAGGATATCATTTAATATATCCGACTATATAACACATGTTTATGTTAAATTTTATGCATTTTCATAAGAAACAGTTTAAACATAAAAGTGTGATGTTCTAGATGTCAGTCTCCCGACATTCTCTAGCTGAATTGTCTTTATCTCTAATAGTAATTGTGAATTCGAAAGAGAACTATACAATTTGTTGGGCTCTATGATGTAAAATTTTTAAATATTTCCCATTTTCATAAAATTTTTCATTATGATCTTTTATTACATTTACTCTGTAACGAATTGAATTTCAATCAGATTTTCCATCAACTTAATGGGATGTGTGCATGTTCATTACATGCCTATCCTCCATGGTGCTGCATCGAAAAGTATTGCAGTCAATGAAGTGGATGGAGAAGTAAAAAAATTACATTATTAATGTTGGTACTTCTTATCCCAAGATACAAGTCCATAAAAGATCACAAGGAAGCACAACGTTTCATTACCATCAAAAATTGTATAGGAATGTTGAGAGCAAAATTGAAAAGAGCAAACAAACAACTAACTGAGAAATGACACTTCATTTTCCCGAGCGAGGGGGATGGAAGGAGGACGCACCAATAATATTTCCTTTTATTTTTGGAGGGGTCGTCTCAACTTTCTTAATGAATTTCAATCGATATGCATCAGCATTTTATTTTCCGTTGCTGCCACAATAAACGACATCTGTTTCTAAGCATTGTCAGCATCATCGTCATCAGCTTCCAACATGCATTATAGCGAGGTAGCCAGCCAGCATATTTTTCCCGTTTGTAGTCATCGTATACCATTCCATTTCATCCCTGACTTTTTCTTTTTTATTTCAAACTTAATAATATCTATCATTTGTCGTAATTTTTTCGAAGCCAGAAAACAATAAATTCAATTCAATTGACAAAGATTCGTAGAGCAAAATGTAAATACACTAGTTTTGTTTATAAGATTTAGGTTTTTCTTTTTGCAGCAACGAAACAAACAGTGGGACTGAACAAGGATTATGGAAATCCAACTTGTGGTTTAAATTTAAAAAAGATTTTTATGTATCTCCAAATTAATTAATTTTTTCCAAATTATTGACTAGGATCTCAAAATAATAAGCTTGTGAGCAAATGCTCTAAAGCATTTAAAGCCAATACTAAGTTCAATATTTAGCGTAACTTTCCAGTATTTAAAACCAGAACTAAGACCTAAGTTAAATAAGAAATTTTACAAAACTACGTAAAAAACGGTGCCAGAGAAATATAAACGAATAAATTTTGCCAATGTAGTACTAAGTTCTTGTTGACCAATTTGTGCTAAGTTGTTTCCGCGAAATATCAGCAACATGTAGCGAGCAACATTGTAATGTTTCTAACGATCAATCAAATTACGGGGAGAAATTATTCATTCGATTTCTCAAAAAAAAATTAATTTTTGGATTATTTTAATCACTAAAACACATAAAGATCTATATTTTTAATTGATTAAATAAGTTTCAACAACATTGAGCATTTTTTCCTACAGTTTGATTGATTCATAAATTGTTCATAGGAATATTCAAATGTTGCTCGATACATGTTGCTAAAAATTCGCACAAACAACTTACTACTACACTGGCGGAAATATGTTCCAAGAATTTTCTGTTTTGTAACACAGTGTTAAACTTCGAAATCTAGAAAACCTTAAGCCTCTTTTCCTTAGATTCTTAATATTCTATTTTTATCTGTTTATTGTCTGCTTTTGCCTCTCTGTAGTCTCCTGGCATTTAAGCAATGATTAATTACACTTTCCAAGCATTTTAATCAAAACTTATGACATTTTTATGTTTATTTGTTCTTGTCGTTTATTGTCTTTCCGCTAGTGGTGGCGTGGCGTTAAATCAAGAACCATTTGGTCGATGCTACTATTTATGATGGATTTCATATCATCGTATCCGTCATATAGTATATATTTTTATGATATTCCATTGTTTTGGTTGGTGAAATTTTATTTATGATCCAATTAAAAACATGTCATCATTATTGTAATTTATTTGTTGCCATAATGCAACAAGCGTTGGAATGCCCTCTGCTCTTGCCTTCCAATTATGGAGACGAATGAGATGTTCCTTTTTTTTGGGGGGAAAATAAGAAAGGCCAATGCCAAGGCGAATTTTAGATTGATTAATCCCGTACAAAATACAGGCAAACAAATTACATTGTTTACTCAAAGAGAATAAGAAATAAATTCAAGAGAAATTCAAGGTTATTACAGTGTATTTATAAACAAGGTATAGGGTTGTGGAAACTTATACCTACCACAGAAGTTATGTGGTTTTAAAGGAGCTCGCTTTCGGAATATATAATTGTCCGACTCTGCAGGAGTTTAAAATTGTTCGAATAAACAAAAGTTGTGAGATAAATATCTCTAAAAATTTCGGTCTCTGAGAATACCGTATTATTGAGCCGATTTTTATAAAAAGTTTAAATAAATTTGCCCTCAACAAATCGGATTTTAAAAACTATATTTTCCAGTAATTTTTTTCTTCTGATAACTTGAAAAAGAGTTCGCAGTATTGATTTCTTCTGCATACCATTTAATTAGACATTACATTTTGCTTAGAAACACGCAAATGTTCCTTCATACATGTTGCTGAAACAACTTAGTACTACCACAGGGCAGGTACTTAAATCGTACGAATCAAAAACATTGAGCCCTATCAGTTTGTTTCATTGCATAATTGGCTAGCAACACATCAGTGTTGGCGACTATATTTTTCTCTATTTTGAATTTTTTTTTACAGTAAAAATCTATTTATCTTAGAAACATTAAAACGTTGCTCGATTATGCTGATGTTAAGTCGCGTGAAGAATTCGCTAATAATTCGCGTGAAATGGAATTTGAAAAGCTGGCAACACTGATTGCACCAGCCGTTACTTTCATTATATGATCTAATAAAAGATTTGTCCGATCTAACAAATATTTGTCCAAAAGGGAGAACAATTTTTGTTCTTGTGTGGTCACACTTTGGTCATATTGAAAAGTTTTCTATTTCCAGGCACATAATGTTGCTTGGCAAAAATCAGCTGCTTTCTGGATGGATTCTCAAACAATTTTGTGGTTGTTTTTCGTCAAATATTTGCCCAGTTTACGACTTTAGTACGACAAAGGCGTAAGTTTTTTGTCGAAACATCGCAGGATTTTATTAAAAGTAAAATAGTGAACTTAGTACTGACCTTTAGGTAGCGTTCCAATAATAACTGAACAAAGTTGGTCTTACTTTGGAAAATCTATGGCTGTGGAGTAGAAGTATCAGAGTCGGAGTCAAAGTCGGAGCCTGACCCGGACCTAGAATCGAAGTCTGTATGCATTCTCCAACTAAAGCCCCTTACTAAGTTTAAAAATTTCAAACATTTTATAAAACTCCATACCAAAAAAGAATGTCGGGGAAAACGTTAGCAACATGTATCGAGAAACATCTTAATGCTTCTACGAAAAATGTAACAATCTACTAAATTTAAGGAAGAACTATAAAATTTCTTTCGACGATGGTCACCTCACTTAGTGTTGGCGACACTGTCGAGTAAACCCTTCCCTAAACACCAAAACGAATGATCAAAATGACAAGTCGTTTGACACCATTTTTTTTAACCATATACACTAGGAATCGAAACTTCAATGACCAGTGAGGAACTATAAATACCCTCGTACAAAAAAAGTTTGACGTTCCCTTAATCAGCTTTCAATACGCATTTCTAAGATCGCCCCCCCCCCCCTCCTTATTTCCCTTATCACATTATGATTGGATGAAATAGATTTGAACGACTGAAATTCTGAAACTTTTTAACGATAAAAATCGGTATTTAAATTGCCACAATTCATAAAATATCAATACAAAATTTCCCATCTTTATCAATTTAACTTCCAATTTTCATCGTTAAAAAGTTACAGAATTCCGACGCAGACAGCCATTCACGTCGACTGTTCTCCTTCTTTGATAAGTCGTGTGAAAATATGGCCCCAGCAACATATTATAGGAACCATGTGTATGTTAGCAAACTTTGTCGTCATAAAACGAAAATCTGCTGCTGTTTAGATTCTTTGCTGTCTGTCACGTTTTTGTTTTAAGTAGTTTTCGACAAACAAAGCAACATTTGGGCCACAAAAATATATATTATAACCCATTCATCATTATGTCTCCAACATGTAATATTGAAACGCAAACCGAATGTGTTTGGACACAAGTATACTATATTAGCGACAAGCTACAAACACTTTCTATTTGCATCCAAAGAACAAAAAAGGTCCGATTTTAAATCATGTATAATCTAAATTGTTTATGGCCACGTACGTTCGTTGCAATGACTTTTGATGCAATCGTTTGCTATGATCAACTATGATAAATTCAACATTTGCAACATTTTAATGTTCTTAGTAGAAATATTTATCCTGCAACAATTTGCTTCAGACAATATTTGATCTTTACGATGATTTTTACAAAATCCCGGAAGATATTTTTATACTCAATGTTTCTTTTACATATTATACTATGTTTGTGGCTGATTATATTATGATGGGGAGCTAACCATATTCTGATTGTGGCTGATTATATAGAGTGTCTGAGTAATAATGCACTTTTTAATTTCAAAATAAAAACACGTATTTTTTGAGATAGTTGTGATTTTTGTATTGGATTGTAAAGAAGACACGTTCCGATTAAGTATGGAACAAAATGTCCATCAAATGGTCTCCACGGCTCGAATGACAGGCCATTACTCTTTTCATGATATTTTCCCTGACTGTATCTCACCGATGACGCGTTAGATCTTGGATTTGCGCTCAGGAATTGTTTCTGGTTTATTCGCATATACCCGAGATTTCACAAAACCCCAAAACAAGAAACCGCACGGCGTTAAATCGCATGATTTTGGTGGCAAGTTGACATCAGAATTTCTTGAGATAATTTGTTGTGGAAATCGTTGCTACAATATATCTATTGTTTCATGCGCGGAGTGGTAGGTGGCGCTGTCTTGCTGAAACCACACATCGTCCAGTTCCATGGCGTCTAGTTGAGGCCACAAGAATTCCGTTATCATGTTCCTGTAACGAATGCACAGCCACAGTCACTGCAATTTCGGCCTCATCTTCAAAAAAGTTATACCTAATCACGCCGCCTGACCAAAATCCGCACCAGACAGTTGCTCGTTGTGGGTGCATTTGTTTCTCATGGATTGCATGAGGATTTTCTGAGCCCCAAATTCGCCAATTTTTTGTATTCACGATACCATTCAGATGGAAATGTGCTGCTTCATCGGAGAAGATGACTTTTTTTTTTGAAAAATTGACATTGACTTCACTTGCTTCGGATTGCTGGTTTGAGCTTCACCCGTTTCAGCAGATCCTGCTTCATCTGTCCTTATTCATCTGTTCCTGCTTAGTCTGTTTCGGTGTCGCCTGTCCTCGCTTCATCTGTTCCTGCTTCATCAGTTCCTACTTCATCTGTCCTGCTACCTCTGTTCCTGTTCCATCAGTTCCTGCTTTATCTGATCCCGTATCATCTGTTGTTGCTTCGTCTGTTCCTGCTCCACCTAAATCATCAGTTCCTGCTTCATATGTTTCTCCTTCATATGTCCTGCTGCATCTGTTCCTGCTGTATCTGTTCCTGCTTCATCTGTTCCTGTTCCTGCTTCACCCGTTTCAGCAGATCCTGCTTCTTCGGTCCTTATTCATCTGTTCCTGCGTATTCTGTTTCTGTATCATCTGTTCTCGCTTCATTGGTTCCTGCTTTATCCGTTCCTACTTCATCTGTCCTGCTACCTCTATTCCTGTTCCATCAGTTCCTGCTTTATCTGTTCCTGTATCATCTGTTCTTGCTTCGTCTGTTCCTGCTCCACCTAAATCATCAGTTCCTGCTTCATATGCCCTGCTTTATCTGTTCCTGTAACATCTGTTCTTGCTTCACCTGTTCCTGTTTCTCTTGCATCATCAGTTCCTGCTTCATATGTTCTTACTTTATCTATTCCACTTTCAGCGATATTAAGCGATTTTAAGCGGTGCTCCATACAAAGTCGTCGAAAAATTAGTTTAGCAGGGAATAAAAAAACAAGCTCATTAATTTTGTTAATATCGTCCATGTTCAATCTATTATCTCCTGCATGAATTTATTACTATTTGTTTTTTAATTTTGTTCCTGATTACTGTTTTACCACCGTTCCTGTTCTTTTAATTTAATTATAATACTTTAGTTTTGTATTTAGTTTGTAACTGAGAAATATGTAAAAGTATATTTTTCCAGCTGTTTTTCAAAATCTGATAACGCCAACTATTTTGGGTTTTTCTCTGTTTGTTATCAAAGTTGGGTAAGTCCACAAAAGTTCATTAAAAACCCCTTTATAGTGAATCGTTGATAAATTCAACATTTGAAACTTTTTAAGGTTCTTAGTGGAAATATTTGTACTGCAACATATTGATTCAGGCATCATTTGATCTACATGATGATTGTTAATGAAAATGTTTTTTGTCTTTACCAAGTTCCAAGTTTTTTTTTTTATAGACAATGTTGCATTTTAGCCACTATATTTAATTTGTATCTACCCTGGGTTAAATGCATTCTATTGTATTAAATTTAATTAAATTTTTTGTTTCTGTTCAATTCTAACAGACAAATAAATACTTTCTTTTTTTTCAATTGACTGTGGTTTTTATTTTATTTTATTATTTTACAATTTTATTGTCTTTCCATGCGTCGTCGTGGCGTGTTCGTGTGGAGGAGGGTTGGCGCAGGCGGCCCACACACACTCAATTCCAACTCCCAACAAATTCGAATACATAATTTGTTTAAACTGTGATTTCGGTTTTTACGATTTAATCAGGGACTAATGGGTGAGGGGTATTATTACACATCTGTGTGTTTGTATTGATTTTGGCATGTGATTGTGTTTGAGTCTGACAGAGTTTTCAAGTATGATAATATTTTTTTTTTTCAATTTTAATTTGAATATTGTTAAGAGTTTCAATATCCGTTTTGTGTCTGCGTTACAGTTCTTACACCCGCGTTAAAATTTTAAAGGAAATTAATCGGCAGAAATGTCAATTTTAAAAAAGTCATAAATCACTTAGTTTTGTGCTTCCGTCTGTCCGTCGCAGCAATACCGATTGATTAGGGAAAATGGAAAGAGACAAAAATAATACGGGTCGTTTCATGAAAATTATCCAAAAGTACTAATTGAAAATTATGGGTTTTATAATGGAACTTATAAAAAATTTAAAAAAATATATTGTTTGTTTTTAACAAGTACAAGAAAACCCAGACACAGATAAGATCTTCGAGTTTTTCTCTATACACTCAGAATGTTAACGCTACAATCTCAATAATGTTCATTCAATTTAAGGAAAATGTTTCATTTTAATCTCTCAAGTTTATCTTTCAATTGTAGACGAGGTCATTTCTTCTATATTTGACATAATTATAGTAATTTCTGACATTAATAAATATGTCAACATTATGATGATATTTCGCCTTTTCATGTTAAATTCGATAATGACTGTCATGTATTTAAACAATTCTGTTAAATAAATAAAATTGTATTTATTTAAAAACCCGTCTTAGTCCACGTCACAGAAACCCATAAAAACAAAACAAAAACACAACAATTGTCAAATGTCACAATGCAAGTGTTGACATATTTAGAGACTATGCTCTACTTTACTTCTGCTTCTTCCTTGTCTCTCCACCATCTTTTGTACTTGGCATGTTCTATTTACATTGGACACTTACGTCTGTCTGATGCTCTTGTGTTTTGGGGTTTCTTCCATCCGTTTGTTGTCTATTAAATAATTTATTTCTATGTGATTTTATATGCGAGAATTTATCTCTATGACAGTTCGGCTCGTTTGTTGTCTATGTGACATAAACATAATCAAACACAAAATTTTTGTTTTCTCTGGAATTGTAAATTGAATTCCAAAAATTTTCAAATTTCTTTATCAGCAAAATCTTGTTTGTTGTGTTTTTTTGTTGAAATTTGTTATTTTCGTTGGTTTTAAAGAAACAAATTCAACTACGATTCGAATTTCGATTCATACGTGATTCAAATTTTCCTAAATCCCACTTCCATTTACGACTTCGAACTCGATTCCCTTAAAGACCTAGGGAAAGACAAAGAGAATTTGGTAAATTTTTCTGGAATTACAGCTGAAGTCAGCCATCGTTGGTGCGGTGGTTAGTGTGCGCGACTCTTGTATATGAGAACGCGGTTTCACTCCCTAATCAGACCACCTGATATTTCTTTAGACGACGGCCACTTCCCTTAGTGATGGCTACACAATCTTTTAATTAGCTATGGAATATCTTCTCAAAACCCGTTCGGAACCGGTGTAAAACTGAAATCGGTACCAAATTCTGTTGCAGTCAGAATCTCGACGTTAAGGTCATTCCTTTGAAATCGCAAAGTAGAGAAGTTTCCAAGACTCGAAATTAGGATTATGATTCGAAGCAGGATTCGTAACAACTTTTGTAACTTTATTTCAAGATAGTTATGTTAGTAGCCCTTCTGAATTCACAGCCTTAATGGGAAATTAAGTCAAAGCAGTGAACCCAAGTACATTCGGGCATTTTGGTTCGGCATCCCATTACATTCCGATTCCTTCATGGAATGTAATGGGAAACCATTTATTTTCTATTTAAGTGACATTTTGGTTCGACATTCATTTAGTTCACATAAGTTTATTGTAACATTTTAGTTCAAAAGTTAATTCACGCTGAAAAATCTGTCTTTTTTCGTGCTTGTGTATACTTGTGTCCAAACACATTGTGTTTGCTATTCAATATTACATGTTTGAGAGACAATTATTAATATGTTATAATATATGTGTTTGTGATCCAAATACAGCTCTGTTTGTGGTACAAATTCAGCTGTCAATGGTGCACCGTTGACTTAATTTTTTGTCGCTATGCTCTGTGGAGAGAACAAAAGAGGGACGGAGGCGACATTTAAAAAATGTCATTGCCCCTTCAAAGTTGTGCCTTTTTTGGGGTGTGAACGTGGAAATGTTCTGTCACAAGTACAAATGACACTGAACGTTCTGGACGGTCAATACACCCGAAAATTTCGAGAAAATCCACGATATGGTGTTGGCCGATCGAAGAGTAAAAATGCGTGAGATTGTTGATGCCATAGGCATTTCATATGGCAGTTTGGTTTCGATTTTAATTGATTAGTTGGGTGTAAGAAAGCTGTCTGCAAGATGGGTGCCGCGTTTGCTCTCCATTGACCATAAACGTAATCGTGTGACAACTTCAAAGGTTTGTTTGGAGTTGTTTAACCGCAGTTCGAAGGAGTTTTTGCGGCGTTTTGTAACTGTGGATGAAACATGGATTCGGGGACAAAGCAGCAGTCTAACCAATGGCTTTCTTCGGGTGAAACGGGCTCCGAAGAATGCCTAGGTAAGTTTGTCGGCCAATAAGGTGATGACAACAGTTTTTTGGGGTGCACGCGGGATAATCCACTTGGATTACCTTCAAAAGGGAAAAACAATCAACGGCGAATATTATGCCAACTTATTGGACCGATTTAACTAGGATTTAAAAAAACGACTCCATATGGCCAAGAAAAAAGGTATTTTTCATCAAATAATGCAAGGGTGCATACGTGAGTAGTCTCAATGGCAAAATTTCATGAATTGGGCTACGAATTGGCTCGGTGGAAAGAGAATTAGCTCCAACGATGAAATTATTGATCAAACAAATGCCTATTTTATGGACCTCGAAAAATCTTATTTTTTGGAAGGGATACAAAAATTGGAGAAACGTTGGACTAATTGTATTGAGCTAAAAGGAGAGTATGTTGAAAAATAAATAATTTTTTTGAAAAAAACTGTGGTTCATTCAAAAAGTCACAGACATATTGATCCGCCCTCGTACTCTATTTGCGAAAAGCTACAAACACGTTATATTTGCATCCAAACAAGAAATAACGACAGATTTATCAGCGTGTACCAACTTTATATGCAATTTACATACATATGTATCTGAATTGGTATCGATCGAAAACCACTCAGCCTGAAAGTCAATCATTCCTACAACAGGAGCAGAAGGCTTTTTCCAGCATATTCTCTTTTCCTCTTCCATTCTGGCAGGGTTGAAGTTGCTTTGAGGTTAGTCTATCTATAACACACAGTTGCATTTCTGCTTCATATTTGAAGGTTTTGTTGATACTTGAAGCCTGAGCGAATATTGAAATTGAGATCATTGATCCTCTCGAATTCATTCTCATATTTGGTGAAGTCGGATAGCGCCAAGACAGCCCAAAAGATAATCGCAGCAATGTAACCAGGGTGTCACCTCATTCACAAGCCGCTCAAAAATTGGACCACGGCTCACGAGCCGGGAGAAAATCTTCATTTAAAACAAATGTTCTCTTGTCTTAACTCAAGTATACCCTCTCTTTCCTTGTTAAGTTGATGGATTTGCAATCATTTAACGCTGGCAAACATTTATGCAGCCGGAGAAAATTGCACTCATACGTTTTTTATGTCAATGTCAAGGGGTTGTGGATGTCATTGTCATGGATTTTTTTCAGACTGTCTCCTATTTTGTTCCCATACTCGTATCACACACATGTAAGCGCCTGTTTGTCTTTAAGTGCGTTCAAATCATCCCCTGACTAACCTATCCCACAGCCTAGGATCCTTTTTGTTTCTGTATGTGTGTGAATGTAAAACATCCATCCTTCCTTCCTTCCTGTTTATTGTACGAGGTTTTTTTTCACTCATAACCCTACTTTTTCACTTCATAACCATACGCCCTAATTTGAAATCTTTACGGATATTTATGACATGTTACGGTTTCGTAACGCACATTCACGCGCAGACAGCAAATCCACTTGAATTTCTAAGCACGGTTTAGTGGGTATTGTTCCCGAAAATAAAAAAGAAAATATTCTATACAATACCCTCGTAATTGACAAACATTGAAATGGAGGAGAAACGTTAAAATATGCCGTAGCTCTCGCTTGGGTTTGGTACCATGTGTCCGTTAGGGTGGACCTTGTGTCGATATTTTGGTAGATGAGGGCTCTATTCCGTGCCTTTTTGAAAAAAAATGACAATGCCGAAAAAAAAAATTAAAAAAAAAAAACATTAGGGGTTGCGCACGAGCCGAGAAAAAGGTCCACTTTGCCAAAATTAGGGGGGAAATTGCCATAGGCCATCAGGGGTCACCCGTAGGGGGGAAGAATGTATGGCCGACCCCCATTAACTTTTTACCGCCAACATTTTCCCCGAAGACACCCACCCCCTATCTCCTCCCCTTAGGGGGGTCACCATACAAAAATGGAGGTTGCTCAGTATTTTCGAAAAACACCATAGGTCATCAGGGGTCACCCCTAGGGGGGCAAAATATCTGACCGACCCCCATTAACTTTTCATCCTCAACATCTTTTCCGAACAAACTTACCCTCTATCTCCACTCCTTGAGGAACTCCCCATACAAAAATACTGAAAATCTATGTATTTACAGTTGCACAATATCGAGATTTTTTTGATTTTTTTTGATTTTTTTACAGAAATTCCACCAATATTCAAGAGTGGTCATTGTTTGGAAAGTCTTGAAAAATTTGAAACGCACACGTGCTGAATCAGGTACATAGGCACCCTTAGCAGATGCCCCCATTCATCAGTACCTGGCAGTAAAATATTGCAAAATACGTAGTAGTTATAAATAGCAGTTCATTCATCGATTGTTGTCATTCAACAAGTGCCGACGACCGCGAAAAGTAAATTGATTTTTCTCCCGTTTTTTAAAAGTTAAGATGACAACACGACTAGCATGAATATTACGGGGAACAAATTACCGTCGAAGAAGCAAGTGCTAAGAATGCATTTATTCAACATTCGCAAACGAAACATGTCGAAGAAAAATAGTGCGGTTATAGTCGCGGACGCAGTGATGATTTTTTGGCGCCAAGCAGCTATTCCGACGAAAGCCAGAGGAGATGTTAAAAGAAAAATAGCTGCGCTGCACGATGAGTGGGATGCTTTAAGAAAGTCATCTCACAGAAAGACTGAGTCCACTAGAGAAAAAGAGAATACGTTTTCTGATAGCTTGGATAATCTTTTCGACATCGCACACGCCAACGCCCGTGAGAAAATGACAAATACCGAAGACATTGAGTTTCTGCTAAAGCAAAGAGAAGATGGCCGGCCAGGAACTATGGGAGGTGTGGACGCTACTGATACTCGAACGAGGAAAAGAAAAGCTGAGCGCGAAGAACAAGAAGAGTTGCGACGCAAACGTGCAACGGAATCTAGTAGAGATCGGTTCGCTAAAGGCGGTAAGCTATTTCGCGCTTTGTGTGTTCGTCCAATGTTTATATTCAAATGAAATTCGTTCAATTGCAGTGGTTAAATTTTCAAGCAGTGATTCAAGCGATGATAATGGGAGACAGGACGAAAACTTCCCGGCAGAAGCTGGCCCGTCAAATGTTGGTGACAGAAGAGGTTACAAACAATGTTTTACTGAACGAGTCCTATCAGCTTTGGACAAGTGCAAAGTGACTGACCGAGACGCGGTCGGCATTATGATAGCGGCGGCAGAAGCATTTGGACGCGATCCTCAACAATACACAATAAACCGTACGTCGCTTCGGAGATGTCGGCGTTCAAATCGAGAGAACATGCTGAGTTATGTGAAAGACAATCCAGAAGTAAGATCGCATAGATTTATTTGCTCTCATTCAGAATTCTTATTCTTCAACGCGTTTCATTCATCTCCAGCTTGTCGCAGCTAAATCCTTCGTAGTCCATTGGGATGGCAAAATGCTTTTGGATTTTGTGGGTACAAAGAAGGTGGACCGTCTACCGGTAATTGTCTCGTACGGAGAAAAAGAACAACTTCTTGGAGTTCCCAAAGTAGAAGATGGGAAAGGAAAAGGCCGGAGAATAGCACATGCCGTTTATCAACTGTTGGCATCTTGGCATATGACACATCGAATACAAGGACTTTCTTTCGACACGACATCAACGAACAGTGGCCCATTCTCCGGAGCCTCAGTTGCTCTTGAGCGGCTGTTGGAGAGAGGAATCTTATATTTACCTTGCAGACACCACGTATACGAACTGGTGCTAAGGGAAGTTTTTGAGACAAAAATGGGAAAGACCAGTGCACCAGGCGTTCCTTGCTTTGACCGTTTCAAACAGGAATGGGGTT
This sequence comes from Phaonia tiefii, assembly GCA_963931995.1. Lineage (NCBI taxonomy): Eukaryota > Metazoa > Arthropoda > Insecta > Diptera > Muscidae > Phaonia > Phaonia tiefii. The sequence goes on from OZ008367.1 coordinate 164,919,786, forward strand.
CAGGGGTGACCCCTGATGACCTATGGTGTTTTTCGAAAATACTGAGCAACCTCCATTTTTGTATGGTGACCCCCCTAAGGGGAGGAGATAGGGGGTGGGTGTCTTGGGGGAAAATGTTGGCGGTAAAAAGTTAATGGGGGTCGGCCATACATTCTTCCCCCCTACGGGTGACCCCTGATGACCTATGGCAATTTCCCCCCTAATTTTGGCAAAGTGGACCTTTTTCTCGGCTCGTGCGCAACCCCTAATGTTTTTTTTTTTAAATTTTTTTTTTCGGCATTGTCATTTTTTTTCAAAAAGGCACGGAATAGAGCCCTCATCTACCAAAATATCGCAAAAATGTCATTTCAAGGTCCACCTTAGTGTCCGTGCAATATTTGTGTGCCACCGGTTTACGCTCTTGAAACTTTGAATGCATTCGGGTGATTTCAAAAACAACAATACTCAATCATTCATCAGCTGACAGATATTGTTGGTTGGCTGTTATTATTGTTTCAAGTACCAGGGCGACATATTGTCTTGATGACATATACGATACTTTAGCGGGGTGATGATTGGAGAGGAACATGGCATTTGAACACCTTGTGTATTTTTAGGAATTTTGAACAATTGTATTTAACTTTTATATTTAAAATTTGAATTTATCGACATTTTGTTATTTGTGATGTAGACCATAGGGTAATATATAAAGAGTGTGAATGAGTGTTAGAGTTCCAGGAAATTCTCGTCGACAGTTTTGATACAGTTTTTATTTGTTCCAGTATTTGGTATAAAAATAAAAGAAATCTGTTGTATTCGTTCAAATCAAAACTTGGTTATTGCATAAAAAGTTATTTTAAACATCAAAGTACCAACAAAATCAAATTTAGTCAGTTTTTTTTCAATTCGTCTATCGCTCATTCTCCTTCACATTCTACCCTGTATCAAATTTGCAGCCAGGAGGACGAACAGCTGTTTCGTCGGAACGCCCTGAATGTAATCAAAAGCAGAATGCTGTGAAATGAAACAAGAGTTCAAATTCAAGAGTTAAAATACTTATTATTTTAGCAAGAGTATGATTTCCTAAAGGTGCTATCAAGCTAATCGCGAAGAGTCCAATCTTTCCTAAACTACAGATTAATTATCCAGAACTTTAATGAGCTCATCTTTGACTGGTATGTAGACTCCATTGTTGGTTTACTTTCCCTATCAATTTCCAAAAAGCGTTGTGCATTCGGATGGCGAAAGCTAAAGACTTTTTTTCCATCATCCCTGAAAGCTAAAGGCTCTGAAACTGGAGCCAAAGTCGCCAAAATGTTTATGAATCGAACTATCCATTACACAGCTGATCGACTATATAGTAGGATAGAAAACAAAGTGGATAGGCGAGAGAGTAACAAGCAACCAGAAGCAAACCATGCAGCAAACTAAGCTTAAATAGTGTTTGATTGATACTTAGCTACTTACTTCTCCGGTCTCGAACAACCCCGGGGGGTCAGGGACCTTACAAAACTAAGATAACATATTTCGCCAACCATTTCGATCTTTTGCCTCATCTCTCCAGTTGGCAATACCAAGTGTACGCAGGGATTCGTCAACCTGATCCCTCCAACGGAGTCTTGGTTTCCTATTTTCCGTCTTCCTTCGAGTTCGGTTTCGAAAAGCCTTCGTGCTGGTTCGTCTTCATCCATTCAGCGCAATCCCATTATTTTGATCCGCTTAACTATTTCAATGGCGGGATATAGCTCAGACAGCTCATTGTTCACCCGCCGCCGATACTCGCCGTTGTGCACCATACATTTTTCGGAGTATTTATCTCTCGAAGATTTCTACAGATGTTTCGTCTGCTTGCAATAAGACCCAGAATTCTGCGCCGACAGGTTGTATGAGAGTCTGGTACAGCTGGGCTTTTGTTACTCGTGAGAGGGTTTTTTGTCTAAAGTTCTTGCTTAGCTCAAAATAACATCTACCACTTATACTAATGACAGCTAAATTATATTTAATGTTGGTTGCGTCGAACGAAAATGCGCATTCCCCTTTATTTCTGTCCGTTTTATGTCCAACCAAAGAGTAAAATTCAACAGCAAATCGAACTTTATGAAATTTCCTACTACCTCGCCGTGATCGAGAGAACTCTATGCTTGTAGTCGGAAAACCAAGACGGAGCAATGTTTCACACTCTGATTTTAAGACATTGATTTGATAGTACTTCGGTAAGATCTATGACTCAGAATGCAGACACAAACTTCGATACTCTACTTTGCGGACTCGGAGTTGGAGTTGAAGAGTCGAAGTTCAGGAAATTTTCCCAGAGTTGGAGTAAAATTTTTCTGTGTTAATAAAACCACTAAAAACTTGAGAAATAGCCGAATGGAAGCAGATGAAGGAACACAGTACTACCCATAGACTAATACTTATAGTAGACTTAACAGTTCTTTCAGCAAATTTATAACATTTGGCCTGGTGTGATATGAACATTGTATATTGAAAAGAATTGCTTCAATAATACCAGATAGAGGCAATGGTTCAACAACCAACAGAATAACAACAACGGTATTTCGTTTTGTGTGTTAAATACAACACAAATGTATGCTAAAAATAACAGTCAATAAAGTCAATAAATTTCACAGCTTTTCACCAAAACGACATGAAAAATTAAAGTCAGAAGTTATTGTAATTCCACCTGGTGCACGCCACTTTTCGTCAAACATCTCTCTATCACACCAACCGCACCACGAAGAGTTTTAAATTTTATTTTTTAATTTTATTAGTCAAGCTCCTATTATAACCTATTAAACATTGTGTCTGCAACATGTAATATTGAATAGCAAACACAATGTGTTTGGACACCAGAATACTATATTTGCGACAAGCTACAAACACGGTATATTTCCATCTAAACAACAACAAATGACAAATTTTTCAGATATTGAATTGCAAACACAATGTGTTTGGACACCAGAGTACTATATTTTCGACAAGCTACAAACACGTTATATTTGCATCTAAACAACAAAGACAGATTTTTCAGCGTGTAGTCAAGTGACTTAAATATCCCCAAAGAAAGAAGTTTATAGAACTCAAATCGGCCGATATTGCAGGTCACTGCAAGTTGCCAAAACGAGACTTTAGGCAACCCGGAAACTCATGCTTCAAAATTGTTATTATCGCGCGAACAGTATGGACAGTTGAAACATCCTGTTGGATCCACGTGTAAGTTAGATTCAATTCATCAATTTGCGGCAATAGAAACTTTTTGATCATGGTTCTGTAACTCTCACCACACGCTAAGAAAAACACGGCCCCAGCAACATATTGCAGGAAACATGTATATGTTTGGAACATTGTTTTCATAAATTGAAGATCTGCTTTTTTGTTTCTTTGTTGTCCGTCACTTTTTTGTTTTCAGCAGTTTTCAACAGTCATATTTTATAACCTATTAAACATTATGCCTCCTACATGTAATATTGAATAGCAAACGTTATGTGTTTGGAGACAAGTGTACTATGTTTGCGACAATTTACAACCACGTTATATTTGCATCCAAAGAACAAAAAATAACATTTTTCAGCGTGCAGTCCCCGCCACCATGTTACACATGTCGATCTCGGAAAAATAAGGTCCAATGGCACTTGCGGCGAAAATTGCACATCATGCACTAACTGAGAATGCATTTAAGGGACCTTCATTAATGATACGTGAACTCTCAGTGTCCTCGAATCGCAAATTTAGTTTTTTACGTATCCATTCAGATGAAAATGAGTCTCGTCGCTCATTATAAATTGAGATCAAAAATCTTTCACCTGCGTCGTTGAGGTTCAGGTAAGCGAGGCCGTAATTTAGACGAGATTGACGGTCTGCAAGCAATAGCTGAATGGCTGGCGGCACATTCTTCTTCAAGTCATGCACAAAAATGTGCTGCAGACACGAACGTGTAATGAATTGCGTCGTTTGGTTGAAAAATTATCAACGACGTCTTCAGCCCTATCAGCGATATTCTCTTCGTAACGGGGTCTCTTCTGTCGCGTATTGTTCCAGTGTCTTCAAATCGAACGACAAAACTCTTAATTTTCTGACTACTTGGCCGCCGAGAAATCTGCGTCGAAATTCACGTTGCGCCAAAATTACTGACGAATTGTTGCGTAAACAAATAGTCATCAGTATTCCGGGTTCTTGGGAAGTACAGCGTTCCATGGTTTGTCGACGTGTATTCCATATGTGTTTACTGCAGAAATATCAAAACAAAACTGACATTTGCCGCCATTTGCTTTACACTTGGCTGACATTTGCTTTAACTCTTCCGATAGGGTGATACATTTTCGGACACGTAAACCGCCCTGGACATAGTAAACCGCCCTCGAATTTAAAATTTCCAGGTCATTTATTAAAATAACAAATTACACTATTTGAAATTCTTTGGGATTCTGAAACACTTGTTGCATTTCAAGTATTTGCCTTAACTATTGATAACATCGATCGCATCAAATGTCAGATTTGTCTGTCCTGTCAACCGTCACCTGCCTGTGTGTCAAACTTAATTGTATGAGAAAAACACAATAATAAAACCCAAAGAAATCCGTAACTGTGTCAACACACTGTACACTGGGTCTTAGGTCTACACTTTCTTAACCTTTTTCTATAAAAGACATAGTAGCTTGACCCAAACGTTACGTGTCCACGAACTAACTAAATGTCATTTGGACGGAGAAAATGACAAGTTAAACAGACATTCACAAAGGTTTCCCATAGTAGACAAAGAGAAAAAAAAACACATCCAAACGAAATGTCATGATACCAAAATGATGGACAAGCCAAGACGATGTACAGTTGTTGGCTGTCCGTCCACATGCCGTTGTCATGTATTTCGTACATTTGTGTAATATCTGTCGTAAATGGTAATTAATTTGAACTTTTTGAACTCTTTCTTGTTTGGTTCGTTCGTCCCGTCTTCCGTCACTCAGTTTTTTTTCATTCAGTTGTCATGAGGCAGCAATTTAGTACATTTCAAACCACTGTCCATCTATCTGCCAGTCTGTCTATAAATGGGCGAAATTCCTAATTGATCATCATTTGAAAGTGGAGTGGACTAAACATTGTCGTCTGTGTACTACTGACTACATTGGCCAGTAACAGTTGATGCAGTGTGTCAGTGGAAACAACAACGCATTTCTGTAAAATTTAATACTTTTTTTTATATTTTGTTTTGTTTTTAATGTACAATTAATAGGCCTATTTACATACATTCATTAAATAGATTGCTGTCAATTTCCATAAAATCCCCTAACTGGCTACCCCGTCTTTGCTTTGCTTGATTGTGCATTCAATGCCTTATATGCAGTACATGTTGTATACTCGTAGTACTCGTTGTAATCATACTATACTTGAGTAGCGGGTGTTGTACGGGGCCATATTATTAACCCATATGTCCCTATTTGTCAAACCCATTTAAAGAAGTATTTTTTTATTTGTGCAATATTTTGTAATAGAGTTATCGCTTTGCTTACTTGTTTATTTACGAATATTTGAAGTTTGCACGTACTTTGTCGTACGTATTACATATTCATCATACGATTTACTACGGGGGATTTCCATTTGATTTGAGTATATTTTTGTTTGTGTGCTGACTACGTTGACTAGGCAGAATGGTGTTATTAGGAGGCCATTAGTGACCTACTATATTTGGTATAATTTATGCTTGTGACTGACTTTAAAACATCAATCATAATATTTAGTTATTTATAAGGTATTTTATGGTATTCATAACATTTTAACACACAAAACTTGGGTGATTTCTTTAAATAATTTGACAAATATTCACTTAATTGAAGCGGAAAGGGTCTCAGTTTTGGATTATGTGCGATTACGCGGCAATTTATAAAAATAGGCAACTAAAAAACACGATTTTCCTATTAACGTCCCGCTATATACAGGTCTTATGAAATGTTTGTACCCATAAGAAGTACGAAAATTTCGCTCAGTTCTCATTGGCTTGGTACTCAGTTGTACACAAAAATTTTGAGAGCAATTACAAGGGTTGTTACGCCTAAAGATATTTCGTACGCAAATTCGTACGATTTCGATTCGTACGTTCGATTTCGTTTATTTTAACAAACAAAAGTAGCACCAAGTGCGTAAAAACCATAAAGCAACTATGGTATAGAGAAGAAAATTTACTCGTAGAATGGAATGCCAACAAATAAAACGAGTGAAGCGCGTCGTTTCTCTGCTCTCTCTATCTCTTACTCTCTTCGTTGAATATTTCAATACACGAGCAGTTTTCTGATGATGTTATTGTATCTAACTATAGAAATTCCAACTATATTTAAATAAAATTACATAAAGTATGAAATAATCAAGTTATGACGCGGGAAAGAAATGCGTTTGAGTGAATCGCGTCGACTTTTTTTGGTTCTCTTCCACTAGGGTTGCCAAATTGCGCCGGTTTTTTCTTCTCTACTTGTACTTCCTTTTTGTAAAAACTAAGTAATGGAGTACGAAAATAAATTATTCATGAAACACAAAAAGGATGAAAGGGTAGAGAACAAAATTTACTCACGAAGTGGAATGCCAACAAAGAAAACGAGTGAAGCATCTCGTTTCTCTGCTCTCTCTCTCTCTTACTCTCTCCGTTGAATATGTCAATACACGAGCAGTTTTTTGGTAATAAGTGTGTCTTTTACTCCGCTAAGGTTAATTATAACTTAATTTGAACCAGCTAAGCGATATTAAGTGACATTTCAATTTCCCACTTAAATTCCGACTTGAGCAATGACAATGTTGCCACATGTTCAATTTCAAGAAATGGCAACAAAAAGTTATCTTATACAGCATTCGCACTGGCATCGATTTTCTTGATATTCCCCCTTTTGTTGATTTTAAGCAGAAATCAAAATCATTTGCTTGATTTCCCATACGTTTTGACAGACGACAAATCAGGTATTTTTTATTTGTCTAGGAAAAAATGCTTGATTTGCTTTATGCCAGACGACAAATCAGGTATTTTTTATTTGTCTAGGAAAAAATGCTTGATTTGCTTTATGCAACGCTGTGTTATCTCACACTACGAACGAATAGTACGTTTGTGTACAACCATTTCAATCACGGCGCATTGATTTGGTGGTACCACTAGATTAACCGATTTATTTATTTTTCTCATTTCTTAGGTATTTATTGTTTCTCAAACATATATTTTTATACATTTATGTTTACTTCTATTTTTGGAATACATTTCTGCTGAATTTGATTGAGGAAAAATACCAGACAAAGCCAACTGCCTATTGTTGTAGGCTTGGTGTGTTTGTTGTTGTAGTAACACTACCTCGTCAACATGCCTTCACTTTCAATCAAATCACGAAAAATTCCAATGCGAACACTTCAGATTTTGTTAGGGCATTTGATACGAAATCAGGAAAATATTTTGCAGTGCGAATGAGCTATTAGATAGATTTTATTATCATTTCTTGCGAATGAAAATGTTATCAAGGAGCGACTCAAAACCAGAAATTTTTAAAATGGCTTACACATTTTAAGTTCATTAAAAATTATTTTATTTAATGGTAGACTACGTATACTTTTATATCTCTAAATTTGAAGGATAGATTTTTATTTCCGATTGAAAATAAAATTGGAATAAAATTGTTCCATGGCTGTTATGTTATATTATGTTATGTTAAATGTTATACATATTGATCGTGGTAGAATTATCTATCAGGTGTAGTCGTTTAAACAGGTGATGAAATTTTTTCCATGTAATTTTTCGATTAATTTGTCAAAATTATATGTATTTTGTTTTTAAACTTTTTTGTATTCTTGTAGTGTTGGTATATATTTGTGTACAGTTTGGCAACTGACAAGAATGAACGAAAATAAAACGTTTGGTGTTGCTGCTTACAACTACAACAACACCTGCTGCTACCATGTATTTACAAACGTGTTGCCGTATCGCATTTTTTTCACCCATTACAGCAAATGTTGCCACATTTCGTAGTACTAAGTGTGGATCGTTTAATGTAGAAAGTCGTAAGTGGTAATAGTTTAAGGGAATAAAAAACAGCTTTAAACTGCAGTTACACCTACCAAGATTCTCGCTTTTTCGGGATTTTAAATGTCAAACTCGATAAGAAAAACACGTCGATAATCCCGAAAATGCGTTAATCTGGTTTGGTGTAAATGTCGTATTAATGTTATTGTATCTAAAACTATAGAAATTCCAACCATGTTTAAATAAAATTACATAAAGTATGTGAAAAGTATGAAATAATCAAGTAATGGCGCGCGAGAAAAATACGTTTGAGTGAATCGCATCGACTTTTTGGTTCTTTTTTATGAGGGTTGCCAAATTGTAGCAATTTTTGTTTCTATATGCAAGGTAAATCAGATAGGTGGTAACTTTCTGCAACAACATAATTCTTACGAAAATTTGGCAAGAGTTGAATAAGAGGCTTTTAGACCTTGTTCACACTGCAACTGAAATCTCTTTTTCCGCAAAAAAAAACTGCATTCCACTTTTTTGCTACTTTGCAAAATTTTCGTTAATTAAAGCTATTACAGGGTTGTTTTTAAAAAGCTATAGACACTCTATTTTCGTACTACAAAAATAGTTTGATAGTTGTTTAGCACCGCAATTTTGAGAACCAAATTTGTTTTAAGAAATATTTTCGGGAAATTTTTGGCCAAATAAGAACAGCATAGTGTTAATCCTCTACAAAGAACTATATGTAAAAATGTGTCTTGTAGAAGTAATAGAGAAAATTTCTTCCCAATGTTTTCACAAAGTACGAACCGCGCTTGACATTTGAGTTTTACCAGTAGTTGACTGACTGTATTGAAAAATGAGTCGAGAGTGTTGAATTTTCAAGGTACATTAAAGCTAACGATTGTCGATTACTTGCTAGTTGCTAAAGCCTTGTATTCAGTTCTTGTTGAATTTTTCGAACGACATTTTTTCATTTATCTCTAAGCGGTAAATGTTGTTGCGGAGAGTTTCCATATATGTTTGATTTACCTTGCAGATATTTCAATAATAATTCCTGCGCACTCCATATTATTTTTAACTCATGTGGTGTTACTTTCGATTGCTAAAATTATCGAAATGTCAAAATTTCGGTTACAAACAATTATCAAACAATGGTTTTCGTAGGTAATAACTTTGGTGTAACAACCCTGTAATTGATTTTGCCTACAAAATTTTCGCAGAGAGCTGAGTACCAAAGAATTGAAAAATAAGCGAAATTTTCGGTTCATGAAATTTTTGTTATTTTTTATACACCTACTTCTTATGGCATTGAAAATTTCATAAAAACTGAATACCGGGCTTAAAACAGTAAACTAGTCATAGTAATCATTTGTCAGATGTATGGCAGCATTAACACAAAGTTTTAAAAAATAAAGAAGTTTGGCTTTATTAATAACACACAGTTTAAGAGCTTTGTATGTACAGGGTGGTTCAAACACAAATATTTTTTGAAAATAGAAATATATAGATAAATTTTTTTTTTTAATATTAAATTGTTCGAGCGTTTGGTCGAATTTCAATTTATTTTTTTCTTCGATATTTCGCTACCCTTTGGATAGCATCGTCAGGAAGATAAACACAATTATTAATAAGTAATGAAAACAATTGTGTTTATCTTCCTGACGATGCAATCCAAAGGGTAGCGAAATATCGAAGAAAAAATAAATTGAAATACGACCAACCGACCAAATCATCACTTATAAATTTCTTTTGGTATATTAAGGTTTTATAGGACCACGATTTCATTTATGTGGCCGGCTTCACAGCAGCGCCTACTGTCAACCTAATATTATAGTTTCCCATGAAGAGATAGAGGCGACCTTTTTGTTATCACTGAGCTGTGCGCTTTCTAGTTTTATACTCACTGATTGGGACCTACAGTTTTACACCGGTTCCGAACGGTTTTTGAGAAGCTATTTCATGGCTTGATACTCTATAGTGTCGCCGTCACTAAGCGAGGTGGCCGTTGTCGAAAGAAGTGTAAGGTGGTCAGAGTAGGGATCGAACCCACGTTCTCTTGCTCGACAGCCACGCACACTATACGTTGCACCACCGAAATTATTAAAAACACTAAATTATTTATTCTTGGTTGCTTGAATGGAATCATCCGAATCGGATCCGCGAAAGCGAAATCCAACTCCAACCTAATCCTATTCGGATCAGAGAAAACGAAACGCGACATGTCGGGTCCGAATCGATTCAGCGAAAGGCAATCAGATGTGTCGAACTCAAACCGGATCCGAATAGAATCCGAGTCCGATTTTATGCTTATTGGGTTAGGTTGTCATTCGAGATCGTGACTTTGGCTGTTAAACCATTGTTTCATTTCATTTCATTTCATTTATTGCTAAAATATTAAATCATTTCGTTACAGCATTTTTTATATATATGTTTAGTTAAGAGTTTAGCTTAATTATCAGCTTATCTACTTAAATATCCAATCTGATTTTAATAACATATTTGCGAAATTTAGATTTTGTTGTAAGGAAAAATTTCAAAACCCTTTGAGACTTAACCATTGTTTCCATTCAGCGTGATTAACACAACAACATGATTTTGTAGGAAATTCAGCTGAGGTTTGTTTTGATTTTGTATGGGGGAAACAACCGCTGTCTGGTGCAAAATCTCGCTGTGATGTTAATCACATTCAGTGGTGACGCAGCTTTTTCCATTGCGGAATAACCCACATTCACAATTTGTCGTGATTATCTTCCACAACAATAGAATACAAATTAATGAAAAATTTTGCGTAATTGCAAAATTATTTCATAATAGAAACAAAAAATAATGCGAAATATGCAACCCTGCATATTTTCTGAACCAACGAAACACAACAATTTTTATTATCAAAACTGTATATGAAACATGTTGTCCAGGCATTACCCCGCTGTAGACCAACCCAGCACCACAAATAATAATACATAAACTATAGACTTCCATTAACAGCTTGTTAACCACATTCATAGTCATACGAGTACGATAGAAATGAGTGATTGTATCCGCTTCCACCACTCGATATTTGTATTGTTTTTATTCTAATATGTAAAGAGAGTTTTTATTGAAGGTGGCAACATCATATGCTACGATTGCATTAGCCGTTTGAATGTTGCGTTGAGTTTTCCCCAATTTCCCAACTTCCAGACAAAATTGAAAAACAATAGAGACGATGCGTCGCGGCGCGTCTCACAATCGCTTCATTTAACTTCATTTCCGTAAATGGGATCTCATCATTAGACTACATGATGCGTTTAATGGGTTTTGGAACCACTGGTTGGTTGTTATTATTATTTATAATTTTGGTTTAGTTTTTCCTCTCCGGTGTCTGAAGTTTAATGATGTTTGTGGCCTTTTGTGTTTTTTTTTATTTTTTTCCAAGGGGGAAGCGGATCATTAAAAGTGAAAAAATGGTTTACATGGAAATGCATGAAGATAAATGAGAAGTGCGCGATGTACATATAAGAATTGAAATAAAATCACGTAGCAGGTAAAGAAATCCATAAATTTAACTTAGCTTCATATGTACTTGATGCGCTATGTAATTAGACACTGAAGGCCCAAACACAACAGTGACCTATTTTTAGCTGAAATTAAAAGCGAACCATAAAACCATAACTCTACTACCTGAGTACAATTTAACAGCTGATGATGTTGGTTGCTACACTGGGAGAAAAAAGTGATTTACTAACAACGCACACTTCCCATCGTTGATTGTACAGCTATACAGGCGAAAGAGCTTTAAGTCATCTTGATGATACTTCAAGTTATTATCACATCCGTTTTACTTTATGTTTTTTTAAGGAACAAACTTGCATGTTCCGTGAGTAAATAGTACAGCACGTGTTTACAAAATTATAAACACTTTTTCGACAGTTGAAAAAAGAAATATATAAGGGTTTTTCAACAGAGACGCTACAAAACGACACCATTTCATTTCCATTTCGTATATCTTTCCACCAAAACGCCATTTCATCATGGAAAGATATACGAGCCAACAACGAGTCGAAATTATTAAAATTTACTACCGTAATTTGGAGTCAGTGGCCTCAACTTTAAGAGCGCTATGATTCGGATTTTCATCGAAAAATCATCTTCAGCGATGAGGCTCATTTCTGGCTGAATGGCTTCGTCAATAAGCAAAATATGCGTTATTGGTCAGACAGCAATGCACACTTAATCCATGAGTCATCATTGCATCCCGAAAAAATTACGGTTTGGTGCGGTTTATGGGCCGGCGGCGTCATTGGGCCGTACTTCTTCCGTGATGATCAAGACCGGCACATTACTGTGAATGCGAATCGCTACCGTTCAATGATAACCGAATATTTTTGGCCCCAATTGGACAATATGGACTTGGAGGACATGTGGTTCCAACAGGACGGCGCCACAAGCCACACAGCGAATGCCACAATCAATTTATTGGAAACCAAGTTTGGTGAACGTGTTATCTCACGAAATGGCCCAGTCGATTGGCCGCCTCGGTCGTGCGATTTGACGACGTTAGATTATTTCCTGTGGGGCTACGTCAAGTCTATGGTCTATGCCAACAAGCCAGCGACGATTGATGAACTTCGTACGAATATCGAACGTGAAATTGCAGCAGTATCGGCCGATTTATGCTTGAAAACCGTCGAAAATTGGGTTCAGCGTCTGGACTTCTGCAAGCGTGCCCGTGGTGGCCATGCAAAAGAAATCGAGTTCCATACATAATGGCATCGAACGTACTTTCACAGGAATAAAGAATTTCATTGGTATCTAAAACCGCTTGTGTTTTATTTAAAAAAACTTTTGTAGCGCTCTTATTGAAAAATCCTTATTCATATGTAAATTACTTAAAGCAAAGCTCAGTTGAGTATACAAAGATCTCGAAGTTTCTCTATTTCAACCCACCAAACATATGTTTTGCACTACAAAAATCTTGAAATTCCGCAAACGTGCTATAGCTGAACATAGCTTAATCAAAAATGTCGAATTTTAACAAAAATTTAGGTCGCTTTTAAAAAGTTCTTAAAGCCCCGTATTCAGTTCATAGGAAGTTTTCAATTCTATAAGAATGAAAGCCCGGAATTAAATTTTTATGAAATTCTCGTTGTCATAAGAAGTACGCGTATAAAAAATAACGAGAGGTTTCATGAACAGAAAATGTCACTCACTTTTCATGTGGTTGGTACTCAGGTTAGCGAATATTGTATAGACAAAATCAAGTACAGGGTTGTTACGCCAACGTTATTTCGTACAAAAACAATTGTTTGATAACACTGTGTGTAATTTTTTAAGTCATGGAAATATAACCATATACGGACACCACTACGTGATAAAAGACAAAAAAAAAAGCCCATCTCTACCAGTTTTGCCCAAAGTCGTGCTCTTTCTTTTATGGGCCCCGAAAGATTTGGTGCCTCGGTGTAATTTTTGCAAAAAAGTGATAATTTTGTCATATCTTGGAAACCGTTCGGAATTTTGATTTACTCTTTGAGGGAAAGTTGTAGCTCTTGTCAACATATAAAATCAAAAAAACTTCATCTTCAAGGTCCACATCGCAAAAAAAAACTTTTTATTTAGATTTTTTGTTTACCCTTTTCCCCTGTTCAGGTCCATACGTAGCAAACCGTTCAAAATTCAAGGAAACAATCAACTACAAAAATGTACCTAAGATCTCCATAAGCAACTTTCTAGAACATATGAACTTCCTAGGAATGGCAAGCACTGGTAATGTTGCTGTTACAGTTGCTTTATAAATTTTGTTCTACAACTTTCCCTGAGAGAGTAAATCAAAATTCCAAACGGCTTCCAAGATATAAGCCTGAAAAAATTATCACTTTTTTGCAAAAATTACACCGAGGCCCCAAATATTTGGGGGGCCATATAAAAAAGTCCATGACTTTGGGCAAAACTGGGAGACACGGGTCATTTTTTTTTTCTTTTATAACGTAGTGGTGTCCGTATATAGTTATATTTTTTCGTGTTGCACTGTGTAATTGTTTGGGAACGGAATTTTTATAATTTTAGCAACCAAAAGCAACACGACGTGCGTTAAAAATAAAATGGAGAGGAATTATAGATTATAGGAATTATAAGTGAAATATCTGCAAGGTAAATCAAAGATATGTGGTAACTCTCCGCAACAAAATTTTCCGTTTAGTCAAATGACAAAATTTCGTACGAAAATTTCGCAAGAACTGAATACGGGGCTTAAGTCTGTAAAAGGTCACTAAAATTTCTAAAAACCCAAAAGCCGATTAACCTTTTTTTTGCTATTAACCGAGTTCCGATTTTTTTAAAAACCCAATTTCCGAACAAACCGAAACCCGTTAGTTTGACCCCGTTTAAACGGGTTTTAATCAATTTGTGTTAATATCCTTAAAAAAATTACTAATAAATTATATTATTTTCCAATTTTAATGAAATTTTGGATTAAGAAACCTGATTTCTTTTTTCAAATATTATGTTATGCTTTAAAAAGTTATAATTTAATTAAAATGTGATTGTCAAATTTCAATAGAGTTGTAAAATTTAGAGTTTCAAACAGTAAACAGTAGTAAAATTTTCAAACAGTAGTAAAATTTTATGGCGATAATTTTTGTAGAACATTTTGACCACGCCCCCCGTCGATTTGGAGCAGTTTTTTGCGAGTTTTCCAAAAAAAAAAGTAAACATTATGGTTATACGTGACAGTTAGAGGGTTAATTTGTTCCACAAAAATGTTTATCTTAATCTTTTCTATAAAACTTCTGAACATATTTTGCACCTCAGAAGTAAGGAACAGACAATTTTGCATGCCGATATGCTGCAGGAAAGTTCCGAGGGGCGGAAATTTTAACCCGCCCCAAAAAAAAATTCTAGTCAGATCTGGCAAAACGCCGATTCACGTATATTTTTTTAGACCTTTCTACCATAATCCGTTGACTGAACCCCATCATTTTGAAAAAATCAAATTTTGTCTCACAGTGTAATTGCTTCCACGCAAAATGTTGACATTTCGATCATTTTGATAAGTAAAAGTACCACCGCATGCGTTAAAAATAAAATGGAGTGCGAATAGGAAATATTCTTGAAATATTTGCACGGTAAATCAGAGATACGTGGTAACTCCCTGCGATACAAAATTATGTTTAGAGATACATAACTAAATTCCTTACGAAAAGTTTGCAAGAACTGAATACGGCACTTGATGCAAATATTTCGCGTATTCAGTTCTTGCGAAATTTTCATAAGAAATGTTGTCTTTCATCTCTACACGGAATTTTGTGTTGCATAGAGTTGCCGCCTGTCTCAGATTTATTTATTCATAAATAATTGCTTTTCGTACTCCATTTAAATTTTACCACATGTGGTTTTACTTTTGTTTTACTTTACTTGAAATATCAAAATTCCCGTCCCAAACAATTGTTGTCGCACGAAACAACTTTGCCGCAACAACTCTGTAATTAAATTTGTTCACGACATTTTCGCATAGAACTGAGTACAAATAAAAGGAAAAGTGAATGAAGTTTTCGTTATTTTTTATACTCGAACGAACATATCGTAAGAACTGAATACGAACTCGTACTACTCTGTTAACATTTTTTTGAAAAAAAGTATTGGTAATTTTGAGAAATTTTTGTGTGTAGACTGCAGAGAGTTTACACACATCTCTATTCGCTTTACAAATATTTAAAGATTTATTCGTCTTCGTACTCCATTTTTATTTTTAGGCATGAGGTGTTACTTGTCCTTTTTTATGTTCATCTTTATTTTGTAGTTTATTGCTTAAAATGTATGTGAATACTAATCTCCCGAAACCGGATTGTTTTTTTTTTGCGTGTAGCATATGAATATTGTTTGAAAATAATCAAACTGTCAAAGTTTCGATGCCAAACTATTATTAAACAAAATTGTTTTAGTACGAAATAGAGTCAGTATAACTTTACCAAAACAACCCTGTGATAGATTTGGGGTATTAGTCAATATGTCGTGAATCAGTCACTTCGTGTCACGTTTGCCGTTTTGGTAGTTTACAAAACTACCGCTGTTCCGTGACAAACTGCGTTGAGTTACGTTAATTAATGGGTAGTTCATAAAGCGCATCGTAAAGTTGTCAAACATTTCAGCTGTACAATTCAAGCCGCCTACCTCCTCGTGTTAGTTGAAGAAATTACATATTAAAAGCAAATTGTCAAACGTGGATGGGCAGATGGAAGTATGTTGCATTTCATTGCTTATAAGAACTTTCTAAATTTTATTTATAGCTACAAATCAGATACCACCTCAGCAATTTGACTTGAAGTGTTGCCATATTGAAGACACCCATTGGTTAAAGCCTCCTCTGGAGATAAAATTTGTATTATTTTTTCATTTGGACGCACCGTTTGTGAGTTATAGCCACTTTTTTATTTTAGCGATTTTCTTTTTTTTGGCGATTTTTCGGGAAAAAAATTATCCATACGAATCGGACCACTTTATTAAACCCCTTAGATGCTCGAACAAATTGGTTATTTTTTCGATTAGACGCTCCGTTTCCAAGATACAGAAATTTTTACTAATTTGTTCATATTTTCGATCAAAAATGGGAATTGGTTACACTGTGTAACCCATTACCCATCGTCGTGTGTAGCTTCCCATTAGTTTACCCATTTCCCTGAGGGTAATGAGTAATCGCGATGAATAATTTCCCATTTTCGTGGGTAGCTACTAGAGACCTGCATGAGTATACATTTTCACACATTCAAATACATTCATGTTTTTTGAATGTGTTAATGTTCTCATTCTAGCGATTAGAATACGATACATACAACCATTCTTCTCAGCGGGTTGCATTGGGTACGAAACACAATGAAACCGAGCATAGACAGTTCTTGTATGAAGGAGTATTAACTAGATTGTGTAAACGGTCTTTAGAGACAAGCAGAACTATTCGAATAATGAGATGAATTCATGAAACAATTTAAAAAAAGCGTAACTAAAGCAAATGCCGTTTTGGTATGATTTGAAGATATAATTTCTTTGGAATAAAGAATATGATTAAAATCAAGTCAATTTTAGAAATGTAGCACTTATGACTCACTAGGTTTGATGTCGAAGTTGAATGTTTCAAAATTTGTTTGCAGTTATTGGAACTGACATATTTTATTTCTTTGCGGTCTCCATCCACAATTAAGGCAAAAAGTTCCCAAACTTTGCTGCGGTCTTTTTCCTCCTTCAAAACAAGTTCACCCCTTGAAATACGCGAAACTACATATTTGTAATGATTAATAAATTATTTTTAAAATAATTTACTTCATCAATTTCCATTGTCTAATATATATTTTTGCAGTTAAACTTATAAAAAATGAATATTTATTTCTTTAGTCTTCACACAACGTTGCTGATCTTTTCATTCACGAGAAAGCAAATGAGACCCATAACCACTCATAATTTACCGTTTTTTCATTCGAATATGTATTCGTATGTATTCGAATGGTTTTTACATTCACGAACATTTATTGAGTAAAATGTTGTGTTGACAGAATTGAGACGAACAGAGTAGTTCACAGAGTAGAGATTCATACAACATTCATTCCAAGAGCAGACAGGAACGTATCGTTTCATTTCGTTGTTTACACTATTCGGACCGTGTTGATAGTATAGTGAGATAATGAATGTATGCTGACAGAGAGAGTGCATTCATGCAGGCTACTAGTACCTACCCATTATTTTTCCCATACCTTGTGGGTAATGGATGTAACCATTATTTTTCCCATACCTTGTGGGTAATGGATGTTACACATTCCCCACGACGATGTGTACGAACTCTGATGTTAGGGGCACCATTTTATTTAAACGCTTTAAGAAATGCCGAAAATTTTTATTTGTTTCGCAATTGGCAATTGGAAATACCGTTCAAAACCGGTGGAAAACTGTAGGACCCAATTAGTGAGTGTAAAAAAGCTCTCTCCAATCCCTTCAGGGGATGTAGTCGGAAGCCATTTTTTTTATTCATAAAAGTTATGAGAGGTTTGAGAGATGATTTATCATACAAAAATGTCTCTCAAATCTCTCACAACTTGTTATGAATATGGGAGCTAAAATTACCCCCAATACAGTACCTTAAAAAATTTGAAAATTAAAATCTACAAAAATCTGTAGCAGTTTGTAATTTTGTAACCAGGTGCTGTATGTATACAGAGTTTTCCTTATATAATCTTAAACAACCTCTTGCTATCTGTCCGTCTGTGGGTCTGTGTTTTCTTAAGGGCTTTAGTGCAAAACCAACACGTATGAGCTCAATCTCATATCGTGTACCAAGTGTCCACTGAAGTTACAGAAAAGTTATATAGAAAAGTTGAAACGACAAACAGATAATAACCCTGATAATGACATAAGATATATTTCTTTGTATTATTACAACTTCATATAGATTTTAAGAACAAACATAAATATATATAAGTACAGATGCTATACTGACTTAGATAACTTGAACTTTAATTTAAGTTTTATACTTATGGAGGAGTTCGCAATGGGGTTATTACACACACGCAAGTGTAAATTATAAAGGACTTTTTTCCGGATTAAGAGAGTTAGGTTTGGAAATCAATAGCAAGAGGAAATAAAGAAAATATGCGACACTTCTAGTGTATTAAAAAAACCGGTTTTTGAAAAATTTCGGTTTTCGAATATTCCGATTTTAACGGAATCGGTTTTCGGTTAAACTGAGATGTAGAAACCGGTTAATAACCGGTTTCGGTTCTTATGACAAAATGGTAAACTATGCCTTTTATAAACATTTGAATTTTGAGTTCGACTACCGAGTGCATACACTCTGAAAAATTTCTTGAAATGCAGATCTGTTGCTGTTTGATTGTTTATTGTCTGTCATGTTTAGGTTTTTAGCAGATTTCAACAAACAAAGCCTCATTTGGGTCGCAAAAACATACATATATTATAACGTATTAATCATTGTGTCCCAAACATGTTATATTGAATAGCAAACATAATGTTTTTGGACAGAAGTATACTATATTTGTGATAAGCTACAAGCATCCAAACAACAAATATACAAAATTTTCAACGTGTAGCCATGAAAAAGCTGGGCAACATACCCAAGGTTTGTTATCCTAAGTAATGGGAAACTAAAGTGGGTCATGTACAATTTTGAATTTAATTTCGCCTTAAAAAAAATACTAATATAGACACAGTACCTCATTCGACCAACCCAATTTGTGAGTACATTGTCGATTGTTTGGCCGTCTATTTACTGTTTTAAGGCCTCAATGGACTCGGGATTGTTTGCGTAATATCATACTTATCTTTCGCGGTGCTCCAGAGATACTAGTCTAACGGGTTCAAATCGCAGATTTTTGAAGACATTGCGCAAAAGATCGATTGAGACGTTGGCTGTGTGAGATTGGGAGGCAAGGCCTTCCTTGCCCATTGCCTAAAGAAGGCCTTAGAAGGCATGCAAAGAGGAAGGCCTTAGAAGGTATTTACTTTAACTTATTTTTGTTAAACAAAAATAAAATTAAAATAATTTATTTTATCACAAAATTATTTTCTACTTCTACATATTTATTTATAAGTATGTATGTATCCATCTTAGCAAGTTGTACCAAGCCCAACTTCAAATTGAAAATTTTAAAAAAAAAATACCCTGAAAAATATTAAATAAAAAATATAATTTCAAAATTTGTATGAAATTTTCCAATTAAATTACGGTTAAAAGGAATCGGAAAAAAATTTAGCAAAATTTTAAAATTCTTCTTCTTATATATATATTATGCATGTACTCCTCCAATGCATGTATTCCTCCCACCTTCTTTTAGGAAGGCATTACAAAAGAACCATTCCGCATGCCTTATTTGTGGAAGGCCTTGCGACTTCCGCCGCTGGGATACTTCAAACATGTCAACCTCTTCAACTTTTTGGAACAAAAACCCGCTCAGCATCGCACAGTAACGCTCGCCATTGTCGGTAACAGCGGCTCCTTGCGGATTTTCGAAGAAAAAGTGAGTCTATGATGCCGCCATGTCAAAAACCGCACCAAACTGTCACTCGGTGTGGACGCTTCGACTTCTCCTCGACGACGTGTGGATTCTCCGAGCCCCAAATGTGACAATTTTGTTTGTTAACGTAGAACCGAGGAGAAATTGAGCTTCATTGGAAAATATGATTATTCTGTAAAAATTCTCATCTTCAACCAAGCGATCTTCAGCCCATTCAGCGAAGCGAAAACGCGTCGCTTTGGTTATTGGACTATTTGGACTTTATAGGCCTTCGTACCGAGGTCTGCAACAAAGAAGTGCTAGAAATGTTCAATTGCTGCGAACGTTGGCGGGTTGATGTTGATGGCTGTTCGACGTTCAGCTACAGTGGCATTATTTTCCACTGGACGAGGTCGTAGACGAGTTCTTTTGTTCGATATAAATCCGGGTTGAGAAACTTGTTTCACAAATAGATCCACAACCGGCATTGATGGAAGTCTATTTCTATTGAATTTACTTCGACGACTTCTTACAGTTTGAGTTGAAGGCTCAGAACTTTGGATGAAAGTTTTAATATTTCCCAATTTCAAGGGTATTTCCAAATTTTCCCAATATTTCCCAATTTTCAAGGGTAAAGCGGCCCATATCGTAAACTTCTTACGTTTAAGTAATAATCTGTCACTTCATAACTGCCAAATTGGCCATCTGCTTCGTAATAACGGAGGGTTCAAATTCCAAATGTTACATGGTCCACCCTTTATTTATTTTATTCAGCGTATCTGTTCTCATGTCTGACTTCCCCACACGCTAAAAATTTGTATTTTGTTGTTGTTTGGATGCAAATATAACGTGTTTGTAGCTTGTTTCAAATATACTATACTTATGCCCAAACATATTGTGTTTGCTATTCAATATAATATGTTTGAGACACAATGATTAATAGGCCATAATATAGTTTTTAAGGCCCAAATGTGGCTTTGTTTGTTGAAAACAGCTAAAAACAAAAATGAGACCGACAACAAACAAACAAAAAGGCAACAGATCTTCAATTCATGAAAGCAATGCTTGCAAACATGTACATGTTTCCTGCAATATGGGGGCGTTAATTTTCTGCGTGCAATTAGGCAACATCATCGTTGAGTAAATATTCCTTTTGACGTTTTGTGCTTCTTTTTGTATTTTGAAATCTGCTTAATATTTTATGCTTTTCTGCTAACATACTACCTGTGTTGTCATTAGTTCCGGTCATTAGTTCGGAGTTGGCAGACATGACTGATAATGCATTGGCCAACTTGTTTCAGAACACTATCGGCGAAATAATTAGTTGGAAAAGTCTTTTATGTCTGTCGGGTGCGGTAAGTAACCACACGCTGAAAAATTTATCGTTTTTTTCTGTTTGGATGCAAATATAACATGTGTTTGGGCCTTGTCGCAAATATAATATACTTGTGCCCGAACACATTGTGTTTGCTGATCAATATAACATGTTTGAGACACAATGATTAATATGTTATAACATGTGTTTGCGACCCAAATATATCTGTGTTTATGATAAAAATACAGCCGTGTTTGTTGCACTGTTTATGCTCTCTCGAGAGCAAGAGAATAAAGCAGGGGCAACGACTATGTATATCTTGTAAGTGTGGATCTGTATTTTTGCATTATTCTCTCAGTGAGTGATTCATAAATATTTCTGAATGTGCGTGACGTATTGCGTTTTAATTTCATGTATTCAGTCGTCAATGGTTCATCGGAGAGAGGATATCAAAAGCACTTGATCAGTGAAAGAAAAATAAACAAACGCCCGGACGGTTAAATGGTTTGTGATGTTTCTTTGGTTTTTGTGTATGTGTTTCGCATATACATATTTATGTGTGCTAGCAAAGTGAGAAACGATTTTGAGGAAAGAAACTGGAGTGCGCAACAACGTGAATCCCTTTATCTGCCCGAGCCTCTACTGAAAAACTCGGGGGACCATTTGTGAAATACAAAACACACAAGTAATTAATACACGCTTGTCTTGTTTGAAACCTTCTGAAGACAAAAACATGAGAGACAACAAAGAATGGAGAAACAACAGAGCAGCAGATCCAAAACAAATAATGCATTCAATGCAAGTAAATGCAAAAATCATTTAAATCTTAAGTTTCAAGTAATTAGGCTCGAGGTCAATTATGTTTTATATATTTTAATTTATTTTTCAATACCAAATTAAACTATATAAAACAGAATTGACCTCAAGCCTAATTATTTGAAAATTAAGATCTAACTATTCAAAAAGGTCGAATAGAAAACGAAAAATAGAATTATAATCATTTAAATCTTTTAATTTGTTGTATTGTCTATGTTTTCTGTTTCGTTTTTGTATTTTCACTGCCATTATGAACGGTGGCGGGAGGCAAACCCAGTCCACCGGGCCTTGAGATCAAGCGGAGAATTGTGCTTGCGAATAGATGTTATTTTGGGCTAAGCGAGCACTTTAGAGATAAAGCCCTCTCTCGAGTGACAAGGGTCCAGCTATACCGGACTCTCATTCAACCTGTCTTTCTTTATGGCGCAGAATCCTGGGTCCTATCGCAAGCAGATGAAACATCTGTGGGAGTCTTCGAGAGAAAAATACTTTAATTTATGGCCCTATAGTGCACAACGGCGAGTATCGGCGACGCATGAATTATGAGCTGTATGAGCTTTATCCTGACATTGACATAGTTAAGCGGATCAAGATAACGCGATTGCGCTGGCTAGGCCATGTCAGTAGAATGGATGAAGATGAACCAGCGCGAAGGGTTTTCGAAACCGAACTCGAAGGAAGACGAAAAATAGGAAGACCAAGACTCCGCTGGAGGGATCAGGTTGACGAATCCCTGCGTACACTTGGTATTGCCAACTGGAGAGATAAAGCAAGAGATCGAACTGGTTGGCGAAATATGTTATGTTCGTTTTGTAAGGTTCCTGACCCCCCGGGGTTGTCCGAGACCGGATAAGTAAGTATTTGTTGTATTAATTATTTATAAGTAAAATTTAAGTAAATGTGGATATATTTTGATAAAATTAATTATAATAAATAAATAAAGAAAGAATAATTCGTTTCTAAATATTATTATGTTTGTGCGAAAATACGCATATATTTCCACGAAGTATATGAAGGTTTGGGGGAAACACGCGAATGCTTCCACATAAGTATATGAATGTTTGGGATGTAGCACGCATATGTTTGAACGTAAAAATATTTGTCAGTAAACATGCTTACATACATTTTAGTTAGGGACTTGCAAACATATAAATGTTTGAAGTGCGTTCCAAACATATACATGGTTCCTGCAGATTATGTTTGGGAGAATATGTTATAGAGGCCGATTTTTTTCAGCGTGCATAGTGAGCTATGAAAAAGCATTTAGGTTTGTAATTCCGCGTTGTTATGTTAGCTCTGTAAAAACAGAAAAACCCGGTTAATTGACCAGTTCTTCGAAAATAGCAATTTAGAAAAAACCGACGTACGGTTAACCGGTTTCGATTTTGAATACACTAGACACTTTGCTTAAGTTTTCTTCAGGGGAGATGATAGTTCCAGCACGTACCATTTCTCAGAATGTAAATTTAAAACGATGCCAATTAATTTTCGTTGTGAACCGTTATCATATATTGTGAATTAAAACGTAACACAGAAGAAGAAGCAAATTGGATAAAAACTATATTCCCAGAATCCATTTCACATTTTATTTTTAATCTGTAATGTGACAAAAAACTGCTAACGATTGTCATATGATTTAGCAGATTGCCAAAGATGCTGCCAAGTTTATGACTAAAAGGCTGCAAATAATGGAAAAAGGTAAAGACATAAAAACCCGACCCTAATAACTGACAAAAATTTACTTTCTTTGATGTGTTATAAAAAAACCTCTGGTAGAGTAAATTTTTTATGTTGACCATGTATTATTTGACGTTCCTCCATTCATCTTCAGTGCCACTAATTTCAGTATTTGTTCTAGTTTTTTACAAACTGTCCGAACTCTTTAGAAGATTTGTTATCTTTGGCACCAATTAGAGCTATAAAACATAGTACTACAAGTCTAACTCTGTTGTTTTTAAATTTTTTCTTTCTTTAATTTTTCTGTTTGTTTTTCTTATTATTTTTCCCTTAAGATATTTTTTTTGGTAACAGAATTATTGTAGGCACTGTAGGACGCAGCCACCCAAATCCAAAATACATGGAACGATATCTTTTGTTAGCTTTTGTTTTGGGTTCATTCTTTCAAGATTTTCGTTTCGCCTGCATGAGACAGACACCAATTAATTGCTTTAATATCATGCTGATTTCGAATAGAAAAGAATGGAATAGAATATTTTAAAAGAGAAATAAAAGAAGATTTTGGAAAGAGCCACAAAAACGAATACGAAACACTGTACGTTTAATCAAAAAATGTGAAAAAAATTAACAGCGCTTCACTTATTAACATTTATTGTTATGTTATGGTAATCGTAACATAGCTTGACATTTTTTTTTACCAAGAGGTAGAATCTCGGGGACATGGGACTGTCCTTGGAGGTGAAAAGTTTCTGATAGTCATTCGCTTGGGAGTGGCCAGAAATGATTCCTTCATTGGGCAGTCCAAGCAGCTCACTACTTTCACGCAGTAAGTCCTGGGCAATGATTTATCGGAAACCTCCGTTAGCTAGCTAAAGTGAGAAGGCGAAACGAATAAGCAACCTGAGTGGTAATGCGATCACTGATACGTCTCAGGATTATTAGGTGACCCTGTCACTGAAGCTCTTCGAAGTAGTGGACATATTCTTCTGTCCTTTGAAGGCGGTTGAGCCAACACCCCTGGCTAACCAAAATCCAGTTTCGACACACTGCATTCTGGCCACCGTCTGATTCATAACGGGCGGCTGAAACATAACCATCCTGGCAGTAGATAAAATGCAAACCACGGTGGGCGGGGTTTGCCTCCCGCCACCGTTATATTGTCAATGAAAATAAAAAAAAAAAAAATGGTTTCCCATTACATCCCATGAAGGAATCGGGGGGAGCTTCTCATAACCAATGAGCTGTGTGCTTTCTAGTTTTATACTCACTGATTGGGACCCACAGTTTTACACCGGTTCCGAACGGTATTTTTGAGAAGCATTTCCATGGCTATATACCCGATAGTGCCGCCGTCACTATGCGAGGTGACCGCCGTTGAAAGAAATTTTAAGGTGGTCTGATCAGGGATCGAACCCAGGATCTCAAGTACAAGAGGCGCGCACACTACCCATTGCACCACCGACGGCCACTGAAATGAATGAAAATACACAAAGAAAATAATGATCAAAGAAACCCCCTAACTGCTGACGACCCTCGCAAACGTTATAAGGACCACGATTTAAGGATATGTACCTGAAATGTGCGAACGCTATACAGGACGGGTGCCACTTTCCAACAGGCGGATGTCCTCGGAAAATATAAATCTGATATCACAGCGATCCAGGAGATGCGATGGACAGGATATGGTTGCGCCAGAAAGAAAAACTGCGATATTTACTACAGCTGCCATGAGAGAAAGCACGAATTTGGGTGCGGATTTATAGTTGGCAAGAGACTGCGACACCTAGTTTCAAAGTTCAACCCAGTGACAATTCGCATCAAAATTAAATATTTCCACATCTCGTTAATTTGTGTGGACGTACCGACAGAGGATAAAGATGATGAGGTCAAAGAAACATTTTATGAGCGTCTGGAGGAAGTATATCAACACTGCCCTGACCACGACATTAAGATTATTCTAGGCGATTTTAATGCCAAATTGGGAAGGGAAAGTATCTTTCGAACAACCATCGGTAATCACAGTCTACATAATACGACCTCCGATAATGGAGTAAGACTGATAGACTTCGCCGCTGCAAAGAATATAGTAGTTAGTAGCACACGATTCCAACATAAGACGACCTGGTTATCTCCTGATCAGACAACGAAAAACCAGATTGATCACTTGGTATCAGGTGGCAGGCATTCTGTGTAATGGATGTACGTTTGATTCGAGGTGCCAATATCGACTCCGATCATTACCTGGTGGCTGCGAAAGCTCGCACAAAGCTGAGCAGGGCGAAAACGTACGAAGCCGAACACATGACAATCTACATAGATATATCAATGTCCTATCAATCAGTGAGTGTAAAACTAGAACGCGCATAGCTCACTGGTTTGTGAGAAGCTCTCCCTAATCCCTTCATGGGATGTAACGGGAAACCATTTTTTTTTTATCAACAGAAGCTCTCTCTCTCTTGCTAGGGCAGAATACCCCTCGTCCCGATGACTCAGAAGTGCAGTGGAAGTACATCTACCATTCTTTGGAAACCGGTGCAAGGACTGAACTTGGCTATCAAAAACCGCAGAAGGATAAGCCATGGTACGACGAAGAATGTCGCATTGCAACTGATGAAAAATACGCTGCACGTATGGCAACAAAACAGTCAGTTACAACGCGTGCTGCGAGAGAACGATACAAGACGCTGCGAATGGAGGAAACACAACTATTTAGGCGGAAAAATGGCAGTGGGAGCAGAGGGACAGTGAAAAATGCAGAATGAAATGTGCAGGATGAATGGTGAATCCCGAAAATTTTTCCAGAAGGTAAGAAGATCGAATAACGGACCTACTACTTGGCTGCCCCCCTGAAAAGACAAGAATGGTAATCTGGTAACTGATAAGCAGTGTGTGCTCAAAATGTGGAGAGACCACTTTTCAGCACTACTCCACTGCGATTCTTCCACTGAAGATCAGGAGGTAATGATAGTGGAAGATAGTATAGATTGTTTCCCCCCAACTTAGAGGAGATTAGAACGGCGACCTCCCGGGTTAAGAATAATAAAGCCGCTGGTGCGGATGGGCTACCCGCTAAACTTTTAAAGGCAGGTGGCGAAGGACTGCTAGCCCACATGCATCGACTTATATGCGGTATATGGCTGGGGGAATCTATGCCCGACGACTGGATACTTAGTGTATTATGTCCTGTATTCAAAAAGGGTGATCCGTGTGTCTGTTCAGGTATCAGTCTTTTATCCATCGCGTATAAGGTCTTGCCGAGCTATTATGTGAAAGTCTAAACTCAATTGTTGTCGACTACAAAGCTGCTTTCGATAGCCCCATACGGGGAAAACTGTACGAAGCTACGTCTGATCTTCGTGTTTCTGCAAAACTGATCCGCCTCTATAGAATGACGCAGACCAAATCCAAATCAGCAGTGAAAGTGGGGAAAGACCTCACTGAACCCTTCTATACCAAGCGAGGACTTAGACAAGGCGACACACTTTCGTGCAATCTCTTCAACATCTTAATGGATATAATAATGAGAAAGGCTGCAGTAAATACGAACAAGACCATTAACACGAAAAGCCATATGTTGCTGGCGTATGCTGACGACATAGATATCATTGGGCGAAATTTACAAGAGGTTACTGCAGTATTTTCAAGAATTGAAAAAGAATCAGCGAAAGTGGGTCTTGCTGTTAATGAGGACAAGACAAAATTAATGGTGTGAACGACTAGAGAAACCTCTCGACTTGGTCCGCACTTGAACGTTGACAACCGATTTAATTTTGAAGTGGTAGATGAATTTATCTACCTTGGATACGCCGTGAACAAAAACAACAACGTCATCCTGGAGATAAATAGAAGAATTGGCTTGCAAATAGATGATATTTTGGGCTCAGCAAGTAGTTTAGGAACAAAGCCCTCTCTCGACGGACAAAGGTCCAGCTATACCAGACTCTCATTTTACCAGTCCTGGCATATGGGTCATATCGCAAGCTGATGAAAAATACCTGGGAGTATTCGACATGAAAATTCTTCCTAAAATATATGGTCATGTTAGGGAAAACGGCGAGTACCAACGTCCCTGGAACCAAGAGCTATATGATTTATATTCTGACGTGGACATCTCTAGGCGAATAAAATTAGGCCAGTTTCGTAGGCTAGGCCATGTTATCAGAATGGATGAAGATAAGCCAGCGCGAAAGGTTTTGGATAACGTACCCGATGGAAGCAGGAAGAGAGGACGACCAAGACTCTGATGGAAAGACCAGGCCGAAGAATCCCTCCGTATCCTTGGCGTGAAAAGGCGAAGGATAGAACCAATTGGAGATATATGTAAAAATTTGCTTAATTTGTTTATTTAATTTTTGTAAGACACCTGACCTCATGTAGTTGTATAATAGTCAATAAAAGTAAGTAAATCAATTACAGGGTTGTTATGCCGAAGTTGCTTCGTACCAAAACAATAGGTTGATAATTTTTTAAACCGCAATATGTCGAATTATGTTAGCAAAAGTAACACCACATGTCTTAAAAATAAAATGGACTGCGAAGAGGAAATATTCATAAAAAATTTGCAGGGTAAATCAGAGATAGGTGGCAACTCCCTGCGACAAAATTATCGTATAGAGATAAATGACAAATTTTTCACGAAAATTTCGCAAAAACAGAATTTGTGGCTTAAAGCCAAATTTTCGTAAGAATTTTTATCATTTATCTCTAAACGGAAAATTTTGTTGGGAAGAGTTACCACCTATCTTTAATTTACCTTGCAAATATTTCGTTTATAACTCCTCTGCGCACTATATTTTATTTTTACACATGTAGTCTTAATTTAGGTTGTTAAAATTATCGAAATATCCAAATGCCGGGCCCAAACAATTACACAGTGCAACACGAAAAAATATAACTATATACGGACACCACTACGTGATAAAAGACAAAAAAAAAAGACCCATGTCTCACAGTTTTGCCCAAAGTCATACACTTTTTATGGGCCCCCAAAGATTTGGGGCCTCGGTGTAATTTTTTCAAAAAAGTGATCATTTTGTCACGCTCATATCTTGCAAACTGTTAGGAATTTTGATTTATACTCTGAGGGGAAGTTGTAGCTTGTAAAAATTGTGAAAATGTAAAATCAAAAAAACTTCATCTTTAAGGTCAAAATCCCAAAAAAAACTTAAATTTTTTTTACCTTTTTCCCTGTTCAGGTACATAGGTAGCAAACCGTTCAAAATTCAAGGAAACAATCAACTACAAGAATGTACCTAAGATCTCAATAACAGAACATATGAACTTCCTAGGAATTACTATTAACACCGTTTACTGCAACATTGAGATACTATGCTATCTCACCGACCGCAGCAGCACCGTCAAAGCAGTAAGCTCAGAATCATTCCTATTTCATTCATATGTTTTAGAAAGTTGTTTATTGAGATCTTAGGTACATTTTTGTAGTTGATTGTTTCGTTGAATTTTGAACGGTTTGCTACCTATGGACCTGAACAGGGAAAAAAAGGTAAAAAAAATAAAAAAAATTTAAGTATTTTGCGATTTTGACCTAAAGATGCAGTTTTTTTGATTTTACATGTTCACAATTTTTACAAGCTACAACTTTCCCTCAGAAAGTAAATTAAAATTCCGAACGGTTTCCAAGATATGAGCCGGACAAAATGATCACTTTTTTGCAAAAATGACACCAATGCCCCAAATCTTTGGGGGCCCATAAAAAAAAGTGCATGACTTTGGGCAAAATTAATTTTTTTTTTTGGTCTGTTATCACGTAGTGGTGACCGTATATGGATATATTTCCATGACTTAAAACATTACACACAATGTTATCAAACAATTGGTTTTCGGCGTAGCAACGCTGTATTTGACTTTGGCTAAAACATTTTCGCAAAGAGCTAAAGACGAATCAAATGAGAAG
This sequence comes from Phaonia tiefii, assembly GCA_963931995.1. Classification (NCBI taxonomy): domain Eukaryota; kingdom Metazoa; phylum Arthropoda; class Insecta; order Diptera; family Muscidae; genus Phaonia; species Phaonia tiefii. The sequence continues at coordinate 164,949,434 of OZ008367.1, forward strand.
CTAGTGAAATTTACGTTCTTTTTTATACAACGAAAATTTCATAAAAACTGAATACCGGTCTTAAATGTCACCCGCCTGTTGCATTTTATCATCATGCCTTTTGTAGCCGAGTTGTAAAAACATACTCATGTGGCAACTTTTACTTATCTACATATCTGTCTGTATGCCTACTTGTCATTGCTGCCAAAAGGGAACGAACCTATGAAAATCATAGACCATTTGACAGTTAAAGTATGCAAAGAAATCGGCACTCAAGCGTGTTAAGCATGCGCTGCTTAAAGAATTAAATGCGTCTACCAGCCGCCGCATGGCATAACCAAATAGACTAAATGCATAGAATAAAATAATCTGTAATTTCGCTTAAGCTGAAAAATAAACAAAAGCAAATTGAAATTGTTTGCTGGATATACGATATTTTAACCAATTGGAATTTTCAAACAAATACCAATTAAATTTGGCGATTAACTTATCTTTTTTTAAGGATTTTAAGAAAATTTATTCATTTACGTGATTCTGTTTTCATGGTAATCAACAAAATCAATATGGGATTTTTTGATGGCCCTTCTGGTAATTTTAGCTGAGTTCTTGGCTGCTTCTTTCTGTACGTCACATAGATAGACGTTCGAATAACTAACGTACTATGTGATCTGTGGGATATCTCGCTCATTCATCTGTCCGTGTCTCTGTTTAAATGTCGGCAGCATGTTTGCCAAGATAATGGAAGAATAAAGAAAAACTTGGGAACATTAAAGTTGCACAGAATATACGAAAAAAAATCATACAAACATACATATAAATTTTTATTATGTAGCCATTTCAAATCGTGAAATTGTATTTCAATTCACTACTACGAGTATTGGTTTGTTATTCGGCGATTCTTTTATTTCTTCTTCTTCATCTTTTGTTATTCTTCTTCATCCATTGTAGTAACAAGAGATTTATGGTTTGTGTATAAATATTTGCTTGATTACTGGCCAAAACTCTAAAATAACAAATGAAGAGAATTTGATATTTCTTATGGTTATTTGTACAAAATTAATTCAAGTCCGGAATTCGGGGTACGTTTTAAGATCAAACGGTTTGGAATATGTAAATCAGGTTTGAAATTTTAAAATTCTGTTCAAATTAATAAATTTCACGAAATTTGTGGGATATGGTTACGCTGTGGCTATAACGGCGAATTGATTACTTCATTAATATAAATGTCAGTTTATATTTCTATCTACATATTTTGAGGTTAAAAACCTTGTATGTTTTAGGGTGGCATTTAAACAGTTTATAGTTCGAACACTTCTTAAATATTTAATAGAAAATTTAGGGATTTTGACATTTTGAAATGTTATCTCTTAATTTGTTAATTAATTGAGAAAGCGGCAATGAAAACTGGTAAAATACGCGTGTTTTGGTTACACCGCTTGCTTAAAATATAATCGCTTGTTTTATATGAAGCACTTAGCGACACAAATCATTTTCGCTATCTTTAATCGGTTACTTGTAACCAAAACACGACTAATATCAGTTTCTATTGTTAGTCACGAGTTGTCATTTCAATGCCATCTGAAAAACTAGGAGGTTATTTCCCCCGACATAAGTTAGATATTTTGTATGGAGATTTATTCCTTATTCAGATTTTTGTTAAGTGTTATCATTCATTGTGAATGTAAAGTATAAGTTATATAAAATATTTGCCATATAACACTGTGGACCACAAAAAAAAAACAAGGTTCTGACAACGGATTCTGGTAGAGCTTAAAGAAAAATATAATAAATATAATAAATAAATTCTTTTTCAAATACCCAAATTTATACTGATTTCTTATTTATAAATATTGCATCTACAACTTTCTTTTGTTCGGTGAGTTATAGTGAAATTTAACGTAGAATATTTTGTCAATACACACCAACCCCCTAAAATGCAGTTTTGACCTATTTTTGGCATTCAAGTTGAGTTTTGAGCTTTGGTGTTTCTTAACAGCTTTTGGTTTCAAAACTCAACCTGAATGCCAAATTTGATGAAGAAATTTTTTGTAGTACATTTTAACCCACTACACCCCCGATGTAGGGGTGTTTTTTACCCTTTTCCCCAAAAATTTCAAAATATACCTATATATTGATGCGATAGAGGGTTAAAGTATTCCACAAAAATGTTTCTCGTAAATTTTTACATAAAATCGCTGAACACATCATATACCTGAAATGTTAGGATAACATGGTTTCCTATGCCGACTCATCATAAGAATGCGCAAAAGGGGGACAATTTTAGCCCTCATTAAAAAAACTCAAGACGAAAACTTTCAAAACGGCGATACACGTACTATATTTTTTAACCCCCTCTACCAGAATCCGTTGTCAGAACCTTGTAAATTTCGAAAACATATCATTTTGCTCCACAGTGTTTCAGAAGATGCTACCATATTTGGCTCCAAAGCCCCATATTCAGTTCATATGAAATTTTCGTTCCCATAAGAAGTGCAAGTATAAAAAAATAACGTAAATTTCATGAACCAAAAATTGCAATCACTTTTCATTTGCTTGGTACTCACATAATGTGGAAATTTGGTGAACAACATCAATTACAGGGTTGTTATGCCAAAGTTATTTCGTGCGAAAACAATTGTTTGATTGATTATTTTTGGCATGAAATTTTTGTATCAACGTTCTAGTAAATTGGTACACCCATGAAATGTTTGTATCAAGTCAAATGTTTAAAAAAAAACCAACCCGTAAAAAACATAATTTTTGACTATAAATTCTTTATATACGACAGATGGCTTTTTATTTTACACATTACTCTAGACACAAACTTTAAATGACAACACTAAAATGCCCCTTTTTCCAATCCTGCCCATATTTGCAGCAGATCTTAGAATATGTAAACCTAACCAACATATAAATACCGTTAACACGAGCAGAAATAATGAATTTTTAATTTGTGATTTGTATGGGAGGTACCACGCCCAATTGTCTAATCCCGCCCATATTTTGTTAGTTCATTTTTGTCGTCGCCATTAGTTTGCCTGCGAAGTTTTAGCTTGATTGGATCGATTTTTTTCCAATTCTGAGATTTTCCTGAGAAGGTATCTTTTTCCTTAGTGACGGTATCTCATTTTGTCCAGCATTGTGATTTTTTTGCTTGGGTTACATATGATGCACAATACAATTCTTGACAAAATGAGATACCTTCACTAAATTGTGAAAAAGTGCGAAATGCGTCCATCGATTTTTATGATCCACGCTTCATTTTGTTCAGAAGTCATGTGACTTTAGAATAAACTAATAAAGCTTTACACTTTTTGCCATTTCTTATGTTTCTTGTGTGTTTTTTTTTTTTAAAAACAAATTTGAATTTTTTAACCAAAAAAATATTTTTTCACCATTCTTTTTTTTATATCTTTGAAACTGTTAATTTCATTGAGAAATAGTCTAGCAATAGATTAAAGGTATTATAATTCTAAATATTTCTGAATTTATTAGGACAAACTCGGAAACTTCGTTCTCGAGTAAAGACGACATACATATACCTATAAATGACCATTTTTAAGATACAAAGCGGTCTTTCTGTAATATATAGAGTGACTAGGCACGTTCCGATTGTATTAACATGTTTATAAAATTTGTTTGGCTTTACTTTGGCTACAATTTTGCCAAATATTGTGAGTGAAAAATGTTGAGGACTTTGAAGTTATGCGGAAAAAACAAATTTTTTTTTTCAAAAACTGCAGGAACATCTGAGAATTGTTAAAAATCGATTTATTCAAAAATTTAACGTTCTACAAATTGCATGGATACCCATTAACTCAGTAGACTTGCCTCTAACCGATACAATTTACTAGAACTTTGATAAATTTTTCGAGTACAACAGTTTATTAGGTGTGTTTTCTACCTTACTCAAGTTAACTACAACTTAATTTGTATGGAGGAGCTAAGCGATATTAAGCCTGATTTCAATTTCCCTCTTACATGTCGACCTAAGCAATGACAATGTTGAAAAAAATGGTTTCCCACTACATCCCACGAAGGAATTGGGGAGAGCTTCTCACAACCAGTGAACTTTGCGCGTTCTAGTTTTACACTCACTGATTGGGACCTACAGTTTTACACCGGTTCCGCACGCCGTCACCAAGTGAGGTAACCGCCGTCGAAAGATACATATATTAGGTGGTCTAAACAGGGGTAGAACCCACGTACTCCTGCCGCGCACACAACTATTGCACCACCGATGCCCACAATGCAATGTTGCCACATGTTAGATTTAAAAAAAACGAGAACAAGTATTGATTTTGTTGTCATTTCTTGTGCATGAAAATGTTACCAAGAAGAAGAAATCCAAAAAAGTAAATTTGCAAAATTTGGGTGATCCATTTTTATTCTCAATTGAAAATAAAATTTAAATTATTCTTTTACAATCGAATATTTTTGCACGCATTACAGCAAATGCTAACATGTTTCGCCGTAGTAAGTGCGTACCATATTTTTTATAAAGTCGTAAGCGGCAAAAGCTTAATGTAATAAAAAAACAGCCCTATTGTTTGACAAACACAAGTTACACCACATGATGGAAAATTAAAATGGGGTACGAAGAACAAATATTCATGACATATATTTGGAAGGCAAGTCAGAGATAGGTGGTAACTCTCTGCAAAAAAAAATTGTCCGTAGGGATATAAATGACAAACGAGCGATTATCGCTTTCTTGATATTAATCAAAATTTATTATAATATATATAATCGCCGTCGGTGGTGCAATGGGCTTGTGCATGAGATCATGGGTTCGATCGCTACTCTGGCCATATTAAATTTCTTTCGTCGCCGGTCATCCCGCAATGTGACGGCGACACTATCGACTACTAAGGGCGAGATTCACACTCGTCATAGAAAAGCTCAATTTAAAAGCTCACAGACATTTTTCATATTAAATGCCATTTAAATGACAAGCATCGGACATTTAAACTACATTTAAGGGGAGAATTTTCAACTGTGAAACTGGCCATTAGTAATGAAAAAAGCTTCTCCAAATACTGTTCGGAATCGGTGTAAAAACTGTAGGTCCCGATTAGTGAGTATAAAACTAGAAAGCGTACAGCTCACTGGTTGTGAGAAGCTCTTCCAATTCCTTCATGGCATGTAATGGGAAACCATCTATTTTTATTTTTTTTTGGCAAACCATTGCCCAGAACCAAATTTCGTTAACATCGGTTGGGTTTTGGCTACCAGATTGAGAGTGGCAAAATCACCCATGTTTCACAGCAGGGTGGTGTTTGCCTAAATATTGTCTAGTACCAGATTTCATAAAGGTTGGTTGTATGTTACGGGAGTTATCTTATCGACCAGCCAGCCGGTCCCACAACTTTTGTAAGGCAGGTACCAAAATGGGTGTGGCAAAATAGCTTTTGTTTTAGTAGTTGACTGGCCTTTGGTAAAATAAAAACTAATACTTCATTTCATTAAGATCGGAAATGTTTTACGCCACTTATCGCATTGGCAAACCGGGCGGATCCCAGCTTTTTTATGGGAGGTTCCAGAATGGGCGTGGCAACCTTGTCAGTTTTCTTCAGTTACGTACACATTTACAGCTTATTACCCAGTATCTAAGTTTAAGCTAATCACATGTACCAGAAAAAAGTTTTAAAAGAAACATGATTTTGTATAAATGTGTCGGTTTGTATGGGAGGTACCAGAAGGGGCGTGGTCCCAATGCCCTCCTTCAATCCCAAACAAAGTTTGGATAAATATTAGGCACTCAAAAAATTACATTGTGATCGGTTAAGATTAACGGCAGTTATCGTGTTGACCAACCAGCCAGGCAGACAGACGGACATGGTTCAATCGTGTCCTATAACAAATTTCGTCCAAAGACAGTAAGTGTCTAATATGGCTCCTTCTATGTGTTAAAATTTGTTTCCGTATTAAATGATATTTACCCCCATCCCTATAGGGGAGGGTATATTTGGCGCAAGGGTAAATAATAGCAATATTGGGGAAAATTAAAATTCATTTGCTGAAAGTTTTTTTTTAAACTTTTGTGGTCTACCATGAGACTGAGCAAAACAAATATATTTGGGGAAAAATAACTATTTTTGGGGCAATGGAAATAATTTTGGACAAAAGAAATATCTTTGAGACAAATAAAATTTGTTTGACCAAAACGTGTTTTAAACATCTTGTTTTCTTTGCGTTTATACTATGTTGGTATATTACGAAAGATGCTGCCTAGTTGAGATTCAATAAATCGTTGACAAATCGTGCAATTAGTAACTAAAGCTTGGTACTAAGTTCGTTCACGCAAAATAATTGTTAACTTTCATATTTTTTCTTGGCGTCACTGACCCGCAACAGATCAAGATTGACAACCACAGTTTTTAAGTTCTTAACACAAAAAATAAAATTTTTTGGCAAATTAAATGAGAATTGACACATTTCTCATTTACATTCAGCAGTTTTTGATGTGTTAACATCCATAGGCACGTGTAAGGCAATCTATCAAAGTGAACACATGCAAACAACACACAGCGTTAGCATCACATACGTGGTTGTTGTGCAATAATAGTCTCTGTGTGAAAATAAGTATATTGGTTTGATGTAGTGGCAGCGAACAAACAAGCAGGCCGTCGTCGCCAAAGAGTATTGAACAGTATAGAGCACTCATGGAACGAATTGTATGACTCAAAAGCAATGGCTACATCTGGCGAATGATTCAAAACGTATTACTCTCTTTTTGTCATAACTTGGTCCATTCATAATTTTGATGTGAAACACTGATGCCTTTTGAAACATTTATGATTTTTGTATTGTTGTATGTAATAACATTGTCGAAATGGTGCATTTATATTGAAATATTCTATAAAGGAAATAAGACTCGTTTAAGCTCTTTTACTCAGACTCTCTACATGAGAGCGGAAAAAGAATTCAATAAGTTCTCTATACTATTCAATACTTTTTGTCGTCGCTCTGTTTATGACAAACCATAAGCAATTATTTCAGTGAGCTAAATATTGCTTTATTTATTTTAAAAATATTACATCTAATGTTAACCCTGCTGTTAGATTAGGACCATTTGGTCCAAATTTTTTCTGTTTTCCCTTGTAACTTTGGAACGGTGATATATACTGACTAAATTTTTCTGCTAATGGGGTCTTTTAATAAAACAATGTTATGTGCGAAAATTAAATTTTCTAACTTTATTCAGGACTGAGAAAAATACAAAATGACGAATCTTAGATTAGAGGACCATTTGGTCAATAGTACATTTTTTCATTACCAAGCGAATGTAAATTCATGTCAAATATTTAGAAGATGTTTTTGATATGTCAAATACTTGCTTTAGAAATTATTGAACCAAAATAGTTACAAAGGATAAGATAAAATTATTATTTTGGATGAAAATTCCAGTATGGACCAAATGGTCCCTCAATCTAAGATTCGTAAGTTTTTTCATTACCAAGCGAATGTAAATTCATGTCAAATATTTAGAAGATGTTTTTGATATGTTAGCGGATGTTTTTGATATGTCAAATACTTGCTTTAGAAATTTTTGAACCAAAATAGTTACAAAGAATAAGATAAAATTATTATTTTGGATGAAAATTGCAGTATGGACCAAATGGTCCCTCAATCTAAGATTCGTAAGTTTTTTCTAATCTAACAGCAGGGTTAAAGCAGATGATGTAAGAAAAATTAAAGTGCAATAACAAAAGTTCCTTCATCACAAAAAAATAATGATTTCAAACAACAAAACAATTTTAAACTAAATTATATGTTACTCGTATAATGGAAGTAAGTACATTTCGTATAATGGCTTTTGGAATTAACTGCATTCTGGCCATCATATAAACCTTGATCAAGGCGGAATGAAGATGGGCCACAGGAAATAACACCCCAATTGCAAAATGAAAATGGGCCCCAAACCTATACACAGGTTACAACACGAAATTTTGGGGTGTTATTCCGTACATTTGGGGTCCATTTTCGCTTACACTTGGGGTGTTTTTTCATTATGAATGTGGGCCCCAATGAAAATGAAGCCCAATTATTTTTTGGGGAACATTTTCATTTTATATGGGGCCCGTCTTCATGTTTTGGGGTGTTATTTCATAACTAAATTGTAATTTGTAATTTCTCGGGGTGCTATTTCGTTTGGCTACCCATAATAACAAATGAAATTAAGCCCCAAATATCACTAAAAAGTAACTAAAAGAAAATTTTAATAAACTATATTTTACTGTTGTAGAAAGAAATGAAAAAAAAAATTAAAAAAAATTGCGCGATTTTTTTGGGAAAAATTTTTTGAGTGCGGCGAACACGTTCAACAAAAATGTTAATAAACTTTATTATACTGTTTTAGAACGAAATGACAAAAATTTATCCAAAAAAAATAGCGCTTCAACACACGATCAACAACAATTTTAATAAACTATATTTTGCTGTTTTAGAAAGAAATGAAAAAAAAAATTCCAAAAAAAAATCGCGCGATTTTTTGGGAAACATTTTTTGTCTGCCGCGCTTCAACACACGTTCAACAAAAATTGTAATAAACTATATTTTACTGTTTTAGTAAGAAATGAAAAAAAATTTTCCAAAAAAAGGCGTCAAAAAAGATGAGACAAATATATGGAATAAATATATTCTATTCTATCTTATTTTGTTTAATGTGTCATGGAATATGTTTGCATACATTGCATACATGTGTGTATTGTATATTCATTTTGAAATTGTTCAAATCGACGGATAAAACAAAACTAATTTTCTTCTATTGGGGCCGATTTTCCTGGGGTGCAATGTCAATTCTTTAAAATTAAATTTCAAGAAAATACACCCCAAAGAGTCAATGAAATCTGGTCCCAAATTTTACCAGTATACAACAAATAATTATTTTGGGGTCCTCTTACGCTTATTGGGGCCTTATTGTTAAACGGTTTAAAAGCAAAAAATGAAAACCGCCCCCACTAACATATTTGGGGTCGTGCTTCACAATTTTTTGGGGCCGTTCATCATTGCTTGGGAGGCTATTTCATTTTGAAATTTGGGGCCCCCTAAATTGGAAGCCCATTTTCATTTTGCAAATGGGGTGTTATTTCCTGGGGCCCGTCTTCCGGCCACCCTTGATCAATACTTATTAAATGAATCTATTCATGTTTAAAAGAGCTTGAAATTTTTCATAGAAAATTTTCATTTTCTATGAGTTCATAGAAATCGAACAGGTACCGTGTAACAAAAAGGTGTTAACACATTGCCCATGATTTTGAACAGTCATTGATTTTTTTTATCACAGTTGTGCAGTTCTCTGTCATTTACTAGTTCATGCTCTCTTTGGCCTCACCCAATTTGCACAGTTTTGTGGAATCGAAGTGTAACCAGCCTGTACACAGTAACTACGACGATATTGACATCTTTTGTTCCAAAATATATATCAAATAATGCCTTAAATATCCCGATTTATTATAACAAATTATTAGAATTTCCAAAAATGGGCAGTTACTGCTCATATATATTAAACTAAAACGACAAATTGAACTGAAATCGGTTCTATAGTCCACAACCCATATGATGAACTATTGAACTGAAATGATACAATGAACTAAATTCAGCGCTAGTTCATTCTGCTGAGCAGAACGGAAAAGGCTAAAGATCCACTAAAATACAGATCGAATTTCGACCGACACATTTTTTACCGAAAGTGAAGAAATATTCAAACGAATGCATCTTTTACTGCTTATATGGTTTCGAGAAGATAATTGAAATGGGATATTCATATAGTATGTATGTCATTTGAAAATGTCATCATCATATTTTTCACAATCATATAATTAATCTCACACTAAAATATTTTAATTACAATTTAATTCTCATTGTCTGTTTAACAATAACATTTTCAAGTGATCTTTATCTTTTGTTTCCCAGCTGTCTGTCTGTCCATTTCGCAAGGACAACCAGCTGGCTTTGGCCATGTGAAAATAGAAACAAAAATTACCACACTCTGTTTTCACCATCACAAGGGTTGTTCACACGCGGCGCCCCTTTCCTTTGTGGTAGAAGTTGGTTGAATTTCATGTTAATCCTTCAAATAGAAGAAGCAAAGCAGACACAAGAAACGTGATCATTAGATTTTCCTAAAATGGTTTTCATGTAAGATTATGGATATAATGTTAGAACATTATAATTTTTGGCATATGCGAGGGGCGTTATTAATTGCATTTGAGTGTGTGTGTGTGTTAAAAATGGGTTGTATTGTACTCTGCACTACTCCCTAATGCAATTAAGACAAACATTGCATTTTGTGGGTTTTCCACGAAAACTCAGGAGAATTGTAAAGGGAAAAATATTAGGCATTGTTAGAGATTTATGTTTGCTTTTAAAATTAAAATCTAATCATGTTAAGTATTAAAAGTTACATAGTAAATTTTGAAAGATTTTGGTTGCGTGTGTTAATTTTTACAAATCTTGAAGATTATAAATTAATCTCTTGTTTAGATATATTTCTACTTCAACTATACTTCTTCTGTTACTTTTGGTTCATTTTATTTTTTAAGAAAATCCCCTCCCACTGCGTTTGAAAACTTTAATCTACACTTGTTCTTGTTTTAAACATCACCTTAACATTTATCTTTTAGACCAAATAGATATGTTAACCGTTATCTATTTATAACTGCTAAACCTCATGGCACAATGTTGCATTTTAGAGGAGGGAGGTGGATAGACGGTAAAGTTGTTGGTGGTAACCTATTTAACAAGTTCCGAATAAATAAGAAATATATGTAAAATTTTTTCGGTTTGCTTTTGGTCTACTGCTGTATCCAACTAATCTTCAACAGAAAAACCAACGAACCGCTGCATTTTTTGGTTTTTTTTTTGGGAAAGCGTGAAAGTTTAACCAGAGGCTGGCCAGAATGGCTAGGCTGGCTGCATGGCTACCTAACCTGATGGCTAGAATTTAATTGTTTTCAGTTCAAATGCATATGAATGACTTAAGCTAACATATTCTACATTTATACCACCATCTATCTACACTCATGAATGAACAGTTAGGGACAGTAAAATAGCAGTTACTAACAACCATTTACAAACTTACTTGAAACAGTTGATTTTTGTACGACAAATTATATTTTTGGTTGGTTGAAATGTCGAAAACTTCGAAATGGGGTATACCTAAGAGGCGTCATCAGATGTTTGCTATGGGAGAATATTTAAAAAGATCTCAAAACAAACAAATTTCAAATTACACTATTGTCGCAGACTTCAAATGCCGGTTAAGGGGAAAACTTTTCTTATTGTTATTAGTTAATTATTTACTGCCATATTCATAAAAAGTTATGAGACGTTTGAGAGAAGATTTATTATAGAAAAATCGTTTCACTTCTGACTACAACGCCAAACACACATTTTGGGGATCACGAACTCAAAACCCCAAGGGAAAACAACTGGGGCCTAATCACCGCATTCGATATCGAGTATAATTGCATCGAAATGGTGATAGTTCGGATCACGGCAGTCGATATCGTAATGCAACTATGCGATATTACATTCGATAGCTTCAATGTCATCGAAACAAAACAAAGACTAATAATTTTGCAGACACCAAAGAAAAAAAAAAAAGAGTACATCGGCAAAATGTAAATAGTTTTAGTGTTTTTTATTGCAAAATATTTAATATTTATTTATTTTCAGGGAGAATTTAAACAAAATGTAGGAAAAAAGTGCTTCAAGACCAAATATATATAAAATAAATGGCAAAATTTTCAACAATAACATTTTCAATTTCACTAGAAATGTTTCTAACTTTTTTGCAAACTGTACTTTGCGCTAGTCCAAGTAGAAAATCGTTTCCTACATTGTGTTGGAAGCTACCGCTGGCCAAAAGATTTAATGTTGCGGCGAGTTGCAGTATTGGTGTAACCGATGTCGACATATGGCCAGGAACATTAATTGCCGAGAGAACATAACAGAATGCTTCTTTTGAGTGCCTAAATCGTCTTTTGAATCTATTTTGAATAAAGCGCATTAGAAATAATTTGCTTTTTGAAGACATTAACTTACTCAACTTCAGGCAGCGACAGAGGATTACTTTTATCGCGAATATTTCTTCTAATTAAAGTTATGTTGCACTCGTCCTCTGATTCGGTCGATGTTGAGGTAAAAAAATAGCGTGGGACCCATTATATTCCATACAAAACTTTGTCTTTTACCAAATTCCAATTTTTTTTAAACATTAAGATGATAAATTTACTTTGTTATGTTTTTCTTTTGACATTTTCAGCTTAACATATGTTTGCAACATTGCAAAAAGTCGGAGTAGCCAATTTAAAATTACGATCGACTGCCGTGATCTAAACATTAGGTTGTGTCGAAATTTTGTTTCATTCGATTTTGAAGACGACATCGAATGCCGTAATTAGGCCCCTGTATAATTTGATTAGGTATAATCAAAATCATCTTGATATTGCATAGCCAGAAAAGCCCACAAGATCGAAACAAAATTCCTGACCTGTAGTGCGATTCACTAAGTTGTTTTTAACGATAATCGAATCGTTAAGTTCACCTAACGATAAAATTAACGATTTTGGTATTCTGCAGGCAGTTTGATAACGATATTCGCTATCGCTAAAACAGCTGTTGAAGTTAGCGATTCGGGTATCGCAAAATTAACGACAACTATTTTTGTGTTGTTAAGTTCAACAAAACAAACAAATTTTTCCTTCTATTACAATTGGGGTTGTTTTTTTTTGGAAATTTTGTAATTTTTTAATTACTGTTCCTTTAGAAATGGCTTTCGTATGTTTTATCACAGAAAAAGTTGCTCCGGCGAGGCGCAGCTCCGTTTCCCACTTGGTTTTGTAGTCATTCTAAAAAATATATTATGCACTAATAACAAATATGTAATACATACTTACATTGTTAAAAAGTTTATAAACTAACAAATTCAATTTTATAACAGAAATGTGTTTATTTTTTCGATTCCTCTTTATGTTTTTCGTATATTTTGACATTTACATGGACAGAGCTGCCACTTAATATCAATTTCAGTAAACACAAAAAGACAGCTGTTTACTATCGTTAATGGCCAGTTTTTAAGTGGGTAGTTAACTATCGGATTACTTAATCTTAATTCTAAGTTAATTAGAGGTTAACTTTGCATTTTGTTTTTCAGTGGTGAGTTAATGTAAGTCGCCATATTGTCAACTAATATGGCAACCCTTGTATTCTTATTGGAAAAAACGTGTGTTTTGGGATAAATACCAAAACAACAAAGGGGAACAAACAAAATGGAATTATGTAAAATAAGAAATAGATGCATAAAATCAAAGTAATTTTAACAAAAATGTGTAAGAAACTATATAGGCGCAACAATTTAACGATCTAGACTCAAGGTATGTGTACAAATACGCAAATCTAAAACATGTATTTTATACAATCTTCATTTCTCCCTTTGACACTCAGTAATTTGATTGTCAAAATAATATGGTTCTCACTATAAGTTAACCAACCAACAAGTTAGTGAATCGCACTACTGATAGACTTCGCTGTAATAAAGACTATTCCCCTTCATCAGATCATTCCCCTTTAATTATTCAAGTTTCTTATTAACCTAAGACAATTGAGGTTCCCCAAAGCCTGACAACTAGTCCACATATCCACACAAATTTTGAAATAGAATGCGTTGAGCGTATCGATGATGCTGTCACTGTCATTAACAACACTTTCATCACTGCTGCAGAAAACTCAACTCCTGATAAGGAAAAATGGTAATGCAGAAACAAAATACGTCACAAACCATGAAATTGAAATCCTTGTAATGGAAAAAAGACGATGTCGATGAGAATGGCAACAAAGCAGATCTCCAGCAGCTCGGCTTAGGATTAAACAGGCTGAAAAGATGCTTAGAGCCGCTCAAATAAAGGAAAAAAAAGACAACAAGTTCAATTACATAGCTAATCTTTTACCCAACGGAAAAAAAGCAACCCTCTGGACAGCAAGCAAAGGCCTTAAAATCCCACTGAATTAGAAACCCCAATTAGGAATTCTAGTGGTGAATGGGCACGAAGTGATGAAGAGAAAGCCAATGTATTTGCTCAGCATTTAAGTCTCCCCCCAGCAAATTATTAATTCACATTCAATAATGACCAAAACAACTCCAAACAAGGTGTCCAGCACAATTAAAAACAAATTGACCTGCAAAAAACCACCAGGGTAAGATCGCAGAACGCCAATCATGCTGAAAAAATGCCCTTTCCTGCTGTAGTTTTTATCAATAGGCTATTGCCTTTTAATTCTATAATTAACTAAAGAAATGGTTTCCCATTACATCCCATGAAGGAACAGGGGAGAGCTTCTCACAATCACTGAGCTGGGCGCTTTCCAGTTTTCACTCACTGAGTGGGACCGATTCCGAACGGTATTTTGAGAAGCTTTTTCATGGCTAAATACTCGATAGTGTCGCCGTCACTATGCGTGGTGACCGACGCCGAAACAAAATTTTTTTAAGGTGGTCTCAGGATCTCATGTACAAGAGGCGCGCACACTACCCTTTGCACCCCCGACGGCCACAATTTCTATATTTAATATCGGATATTATCTCACAATTTCTATAATTAATACCGCTGACTGGAAAAAAAACCCTTATTAAAATTATCACCAAGCCCGGAAAGGATCCCACACCAGCTCCCTCTTATAGGCCAATAAGCTTACTCTCTTTCAAAACTGTTTGAAAAAGTTCTTCTTATCAAATTAATGCCATACCTGTAAGAATTCAACCTCATCCCGCCTCACCAGTTTGGATTCAGAGAGAAACATGGCACAATTGAACAAGTTAACCGTATAACAAACGAAATAAGATATGCATTTGAACGCCGCGAATACTGTTCAGCCATGAAGGTCTAATTTTCAAGATCAGGCGTTTCTTGCCTCAAATTGTGCATGCAGTTTTTGAATCATATATAGCCAATAGGGTCTTTAGAGTAAAAAATAAGTCCTTTACGACTTGCGATTTTCAAATTTGCGCCGGAGTCCCGCAGGGAAGTGTCCTTGGACCGTTTTTGTATGTGCTTTTTACGTCAGATATCCCAACAAGTAATAAAGTAACAACCTCCTACATTTGCTTATGATACAGCAATATTGAGCAGACACAAAGACGTTGTAATAGCCGCCAGATAGCTTAAGGAATATTTGGCCAAAATTCAAGGTTGGTTGGAAAAATGGCGTGTTAAAGTAAATGGGGGAAAGTAGACACATTACTTTCACGCTAAAGAGGAGCCCCACGCCTCCGATTTTACTGAACGGTGTTCAAGTTCCTCAGGCGAATGATATTACATACCTTGGCATTCACTTAGACAAAAGGCTTACCAGGCGTAAACAAATCGCAAAAACTTCTGAATATAGCAGTAAGTCTGACTTTTAAAAGCCTGGGGAGAGATGCTTAGTGTAAATTAAAACTCAAGTTGTTTAAACAACATTTTGTTTTTCTTCATGAAACACCAACTATTCAGTGATTTCCCAGGTGAAAGTTTTAACAGCACTTGTACACTCTTATTGTATTACGTTTACGCAATGTTCGGGAAAGCCTATGTACCGTGTATTTTTGTACTTCGTGTTTTCACATCGACATGCGCTCACGTATTGAACGAAGGCCATCGAAATTATACATTCTCACTTGAGCGAATATTCGAACAAGAAAGTTGATTGTTTCGGGTATACCGAATTTTTTTTTCAGTATTGCCAAATATCTAGTGCGTTTCTCTCAGTGCAGGTCATCCATACAATGACCGAATTCACGTTGTATGAGTTTGACGGTCACTGTTTAATGAACAGTGGCGTTAGTCATGACCTGGGAGGCCTGAAATCCCCACACATTACCTCCTCCTTTCTTTTTAACATTGCGTGAGATTGGGAGGCAAGGCCTTCCTTGCCCATTACCTAACGAAGGCCTTAGAAGGCAATGAAAGAGGAAGGTCTTAGAAGGGATTTACTTTAATTTATTTTTGTTAAACCAAAATAAAATTAATATAATTTATTTCATCACAAAATCATTATCCACTTCTACATATTTATTTATAAGTAAATATGTATCTATCTTAGAAAGTTGTACCACGCCCAACTTCAAATTGAAAATTTTAAAAATACCCTGAAAAATATTAAATAAAAAATATAATTTTAAAATTTGTATGAAACTTTCCAATTAAATTACGGTTAAAAAGAATCGGACGAGAAACTTCTCAAAATTGTAAAAATCTTATTCTTGGTTATATCTGATAAAAAAAATGCATGCAAGAACTATACCTCATGCCTTATTTGTGGAAGGGTTTGCAATTTCCACCGCTGGGTGTATACACATCCGCAAGCTCTTGAGTGGATTGCAGCATACCGTACAGTAGACTTGTGTCGAACTCATTCACTAGTTCTCGAACTCGTTTATTTAAGTTGCCCGGACATAACAATCACGAACACAGTCGCGATATCGGACATGTGCATTATATACGTGAGGGTGGTGTCTGGTCACCCTATATGAACTAGCTAGTTCATGAACTACCCAACTCTACCGTACACCATCAGCTGTTTGTCATTCTCTTGCGTTCACCGAGGTAGTTGGAGATTTGATAGAGTTTGAGTTTCATTAGAAGTTGGGCATAAATAATTGAACAGAAATAAAAAATAATTCGTATTTTCGCCCGATGCAAGTAGCATCAGACATAATTTAGCTGTAATTAGTATTAATCTAACACTATTTAAACTTAGTTTACTGACAGAGTAGTATATAAGAGTTTACATCCCTCTCTCTAATCGTTCAGTTGCCGTCACCGAGGTAGTTGTGCATTTCATAGAGTTGGAGTTTCTGTTGTATATTATTTTAAGTTGTATAACGTTTATTCCTTCTTCTGTAAAAAAAACTAAAAAGAGTGCCTTTTGCACTTTAGATACCGATATGTATTATATCTGGTACATAACATGGGGCGAAAGTTTTTAAATTTTATTGAATTCAAATAAAAATATTAATTACTCATTATTATGCAACCCAAACAAAAATCGCAATTCTTGCCGAAAATATGGAGCGAAAATGGTGTAAACATATAAAAAAAATTAAAAATTTTCGATACTAGATGCAGTTTTTTGGCGTTAGTTTGTTGTACACTTTTTTTCTCCTAGTCTATAGCTACAATTGTGCCGAAGACAGGAAAACAAAATTCCAATTGGTTTCCGAGATATAGCCGTAAGACAAATTGCATGTTCTTCGGAAAAATAAAGTTTTACCCAAAATATCCATATAATCCGAACAGCAGCTAAACTAGCAAGACCCAGTTTCGATAAGTAATTCTAGAAATTTCACACGAGAAGGAGTTTGCATTTTACGTGTTGCACTGTTTTATCTATCATTTGTACTTGTTGTTTTAAATGAAATCAAAAAAATTTTAAGTCAAACTGATCCGCCAATTTATGAAATTGATTTTTCTACCAAATCGTTCACATGTGGTATGAGTATATAAGTATATAGTATAGGGTTTACTAATAGGTACTTGACAACTTTCAATTTAATTTGTGAACGCACTATTTCACTGATCATCTAACTGTTACTTTTTTTTCAGTAAACTCAACATTTGCATCATCATCACGAACGAACAACGTACGCAAATTATAAAAATGTACTACCGAAATTCGGAGTCGGTGACCGCAACTTTAAGAGCGTTAACTCCAATTTTCGGTCGCTATTCTCGCCCTAGTAGACAAGCAATAACAAGTTTAGTGGAAAAAATTTGAGTCTACATATTCATTGTGTAATGCTCCCGTGCCAGTGAGACAACGGGTTGGTCGAAGTGATGAAAATTCGCTGCCGTTCAGGCGTCCGTAGCAAACGATCCACATCAGTCGATTTCGCGGCGTTCTCAAGAACTGGGCATCGCCAAGACTACTTTATGGCTAATTTTGCGTAAAGATCTTGGTTTACACCCATACAAGATCAAGCTGACTCAAGAATTGAAGCCGATGGGCCATTTGACATGACGTACGTTCTCCGATTGGGCTCTGGAGAAGATGCGCCAAGATGATGAATTTCATCGCAAAACAATCTTCAGTGACGAAACTCATTTTAGGCTCAATGGGTTCGTCAAGAAGCAAAATATGCGTTATTGGTTTGGTGAAAATCCACATGTGCTTCATGAATCACCACTTCATCCACAAAAAATAGCTGTTTGGTGCGGTTTGCATGCCGGCGGCGTCATTGGGCCATATTTTTTTGTCGACAATAACGATCGTCACGTTACTGTGAATGGACTTGAGCGACATGTGTTTTCAACAGGACGGTGTCACAAGCCACGCATCACATGTTACAATCGATTTATTGAAGAGTAAGTTTGGTGAGCGTGTTATCTCAAGATATGGACCAGTCAATTGGCCATATGAACGTAGTCTAGTTCCATTCATGAATGTTTTGATTGTATTTCAAGTCGATCATAAAGTTTTGGAAATATCTCAAATGGTTTGCGTTTTATTTAAAAAACAAAAATTGTCAAGTCCTTATTGGAAAACCCTTTACATTACATTTTCTCTCCGTCCTGGCAAAATTTGCCAGATTTAATTGAATATAGAGCAGGCTTTAATTCAATTCAATTGAGCCATTTATTCATTCTTTCATTAGTTCTTGGCTTGAATCACTCTGTTAACAATATTGTGCTACACTTTCGCACTCTGCTGTAATGGCTGGGAAGATATCGTATCGTTAGCATGAATGCACCACCACTACGGTTGGCTTCATGGGTTCATGCCACACATTTTTGGTTGAATGACTGGTTTGTTGTGTTATCATCGATGGTTTGAACAAAATAAATTTTAAGCTTTTTTTGTTTCATTTTCAACTACCGATAATGTTGAACAATAAAGCGGCAAGTGAGGGCCGGTTGAAAAAAACCGGGTGGAATTTAAAATGCCGGTCCAAAAATAGAGGAGGAGACACAGCCACAGACACCATGTTACAGATGAGTGACAAAGACGTACATATTTAATTGTTTGTGATAACAGTTAATAATACAGCGCTAAATGTCAAATCGAACCAAACCGACAAACCAAAACAAAAAAAAACAAATGTTAAACCGGAAAATGTCAAGGTATTTAAATAGATAATTGAAAAAATGCACCTGTGGTGTTTTACAACTCATACATGTGAACCGTAAATAATAGATTTTTTTCAAATGGAAATAAATCTCGAATTTCATTGCCCATTGACCTCTTTAAATGCATCAAACACTAGGAGGCCGGACCGGATGGCATCGAAATCGAAGTGGTTATTACTAAAATAAATATTTGCTTTTACAATATGTCAAATACACTCGACTTCCATCGCTGTTATTCTTTATTTGAAAATCGAGAAAACAAAGAACTTGTTAAATAAATATTGAACTTTTTTTGTCATGCTTGCAACTTTTTATGAAGTTTTTCCATTTATTTCTTCCTTTAGTTTCTTTCTTAATACTATGGAAAATTTGTTTCATTTTTCATGCCATCAATGTGGGTTTTGAATTCGAGCCAACCACTAAAACGAGTTGTAAGAAGTACCCACGCAATTGACGTTCCGTTTCATAAACAACAATTGCTGCAAACTCCAATAGGTGGCATGGCATGACTTTGCATTGGAA
Organism: Phaonia tiefii; assembly: GCA_963931995.1. NCBI lineage: Eukaryota > Metazoa > Arthropoda > Insecta > Diptera > Muscidae > Phaonia > Phaonia tiefii. The sequence goes on from OZ008367.1 coordinate 164,969,044, forward strand.
TGGTGAATAGTTAAATTTGGTACTTTTCAAAAGATTTCCTTAAAACCCATTTTCAGAAAATAAAAAAAGAGAAACTTCCCTACTTTATGTGCCTCCACACAGTTTCATGGAGTTCTTTTAATTTCAGCTGAAGTTAAACAAGTTTTCCTTTAGGTTTCTGGCAACTCTGCAGCAGCTTCTTCTTGACATTTGTAATTCTTAAAGTAAACAACAGTAAAACACCTACATTTTTTTTAGCAGCGCAGCACAAAGTAATACGCAGTTGCAACCATCATATCACTCCACTCACTGTGTGTTATGCTGTCAAGTGAAAGCTGTCATAACTGGAAATTGTCAATTAAATGTGTGGTCGTGTTATAATCTTAACACTTCATTTCATGTGTAAAATTTGAAATAATAGCCTTAAGTCTTTGAGGGTAATCGTCCATATATGTATGCACAGATGAATGTACAAATATATGACGAATGTTTAGATACATCCAAGAAAATTTAAAGATTTTGGAGAAAAAAATTAACACTAAACGAAATAACATGCCACTGTCAAATGTGTATATTACATTTATATTAGATTTTAGCTCCTGTCACTTTAGATAGAAATATCACACACGCAGCTGTAAAGATAAATCACACAGTTTGAACTCAAATTTAATAAATAAGAGGGAATTGCAACACACATTTGATACTTCATTACAATTTCCCTAGTTTGTATTAATGCAATTATAAAACATATTTTATAATTGTTCAATTTAAAATAATACTTGTTCGAACTTGGCAGCATCTTCAGTAATACTTGGCAGCATCCATAGTAATAAGAAATATGAGATATCTGGCAACATTATTTTGGGGCATGTGATAAAAATATTAATTTCAGCGAATTATTTGATCCAATTATACGGCATTTACACCGGCCAACATGATCGCATTTCGAAGGTTAACTACATTAACCACCGCTAACCCAGAAGATTACTCATACAATTTTAATCTGTAAAAACTAAAGTTTAATTTTTAACCTCATTTTAAATTGGTGTACAATTTAATGCAACTCTGTTAAGTATCCGACGCGTCGCCGCCACCAAAAATGCTTTGAAGCTCACGCTTCAACTAACCCGAATTGACCGACTGATCCAATTTTAATTGTTCAGTCATTTCAAAAACATCCTAAATTTTTACAAAACCAAAAGCCGCCAATTTAATTTTTCTGTTGTGCCGCCGTCTTCGACAATTTGGTAACGGCACGGAGTTGCTCTAAATTGGCGGAAGCGCAAAGTTGCCACCTGAAATGTCAATTTAATCTGAAATGGGGTGGTGCAAATGGCAAAGATTAGAGAACAAGACTAACGCTAACCTGGCCGCGGTCTGAATGCGACATTAGATTTGTTCCTTCTTATTTTTCTTAAGCTTCTCAGACTTAACATCGCGGGCAAATAAAAATCATGGGTTTTCTTTATTGCATCTATTTATAACATACTAGCTGACCCGGCAGACGTTGTCCTGCAAATTTTGTTCAAATACCGTTAGCAGGAGCAGAAATAATGGATTTTTAATTTGTGGTTTGTATGGGAGGTACCACGCCCCTTTGTCCAATTGGACCGAATAGTAAATCTAAACCACCCAGGGTGCCACCCAAATGCATACAAATTTATTCAAATCGGTCCAGAAGTTTAGGAGGAGTTCAGTCACAAACCCACGTGCAGTAGAATTATATACATAAAGAAGATATTTATAACACAGGTGAAAGAAAATGCTTTTTCGTTTTTCTATATGTCAAAGACATATGCTATGAGCGCCTAAAGGAAATGTATGCCCACTGTCCTGGCCATGACATTAAGATTGTACTAGGAGATTTTAATGCTAAAGTAGGCAGGGAAAATATGGTTCATCCAATATTGGAAATAACAGTCTATATGCTGACAACGGTATAAGACTGATTGACTTTGCCGCAGCAAAAACCATGGTCATTAGTGGTACAAGATTGCAGCATAAGGACATCCACAAGACTATTTGGGTATCCCCTGATCAAAGAACGAAGAACGAAATTGATCACGTGGTAATTGATGGAAGGCACTCATCCAGTGTAATGGACGTACGAGTGATCAGAGTAGCTAACATCAATTCTGATCACTCTCTGGTAGTAGGCAAAGGTTCGTACAAGATTAAGTAGAGCGAAAATCGTTCGCAACCAGATGCAGAGAAAGCTAGACATCGGAAAGCTGCAATTACCAGAGGTAGCCAAAGCCTACTCAAGGAAGCTCTCGCAACTTTTTGGCACAGAACCCACCCCCTCCCGATGACGATCCTGAAGCGCAAGGGAAACCCATTTCCGACTCTATAAAAGCTGTCGCAACAACCGTACTTCGTTGTGAAAAACAGCTTCCCCACAAACCATGGTACGACGCACCATAACGATGCACGTATGGCAATGCTTTAGTCAATTGTAACGCTAGCTGTGACTGAGCGGTATAGGAAAAAAAGAAAGGAGGTAAACCGTCGCTTTAGGCGTAAGAAACGGCAGTGGAAGGAAAAACAGAAGGAAAAACAAAGCCCGAAAATTCTTCCAAAAAGTAAAACACGGAACTAATGGACATGGTTCAGGGCCCCCGTTCTGTAAAGACAAGGATGGAAATCTCATGTGCAGAGCATTTTGAGAATATGGAGAGATCATTTCTCCTCGCTACTGGTAACTGAGATATCCAATGACGACGAGACATCGTTCAAAATTTTGACGACGATGTCGAATGCCCCCCTCCTAACCCAGACGAGGTCAGAACAGCTATTGCACGGCTTACGAACAACAAAGCCGCAGGAGCTGATGGATTGCCATGCATCAGCTCATTGGTAAAATTTGGTTAGATGAATGTATGGCCGGCGATTGCAGTCTCAGTGTACTATGCCCCATATTTTGAAAACAGGTGACCCGAGTCCCAGTTTCAGCTACCGTGGAACAAGCCTTTTATTCATAGCATATAAGGTTCTATCAAGTATAATGTGCCACTGACTTATAGCTGACCTGATTGGACCCTATCAGTGTGGCTTTAGGCTTGGAAAATCAACAACTGACCACATTTTCAAGCTGCGTGAAATTCTTGAGAAGACACAAGAAAAACAAAGCGACACCTATCATCTATTTGTCGATTATAAGGCGGCCTTCGATAGCCCGATACGGAGAAAATTTACGAAGCAGTGTCTGAACTTGGCATTCCTGCAAAACTCGTACGCCTTTGCTGAATGACCTTGAAGAACACCAAATTTGCAGTGAAAGTTGGTAAGGATCTTACCGAACCTTTCGAAATTAAGCGAGGCCTCAGGTAAGGTGACGACCTATCGTGCGACCTCTTTAACATCTTAATGGAGATCATTATGAGAAAAGCTGCAGTCAACATGAATAAAACCATCAGCAGCAAAAGTCACATGCTGCTCGCGTATGTTGATATCGATATCATTGGGAGCCCAATGAGAGAAGTTACTGCGGTGTTTTCGAGAATTGAGAAGGAGTCAGCAAAACTGGGTCTGACAGTAAATGAGGACAAGACAAAATTAATGGTTTCAACGAACAGGGCCTCCACGCGATTAGACCAAAGCGTGAATGTTGATGACCGATATAATATCGAGGTGGTGGACAAAAACACCATAAACAAAACAACAACATCAGCCTTGAGATTAAGCGGAGAATTGTGCTTGCGAATAGATGTTATTTTGGTCTAAGCAAACACTGTAGATATAAAGCCCTTTCTCGAGTAACAAAAGTCCAGCTATACCAGATTCTGATACAACCTGTCTTTCTTTTTGACGCAGATTCCTGGGTCTTACTAGTATCGAAGAAAACGAAACATCCCTAGGAGTCTTCGAGAGAAAAATACTTCGAAAAATGTAGGGACCTTTAGTGCAGATAAGTAAGAAAGAAAATGCAGTCAAGTTTCTTAAATTCGGTATCTCATTACAGACAATACTGCCAAGTTCCTGGCAATTAATCGAAGTTCATTTTACTACCTCATGTGACAAATATTGCCTACATTTCACCAGATGCTACCAAGTTCCGGACTGTTAAAGCCCTGTATTCAGTTCTTTTCGTTTCGTTTCAATAAGAAGTACGTGCGTAAAAAATAACGAAACATTCGTGAACCGAAAAATTAACTTACGTTTCATTTCCGCAAATTGTTTTTTTGCGAAAATTTCGTAAGCAAAATCAATTACAGGGTTGTTATGGCAATGCTATGTTCTACGAGAACAATTGTTTGATAAATGTTTGGGCCCAAAATTTCGACATTTCGAACATTTTAAAAAGCAATAGTAACACCACAATGAAGTGTAAAGAGGAAATATTCTTTGAAATAATTGCAAGATACAAAGCGTGCTTTCTTGGTTTACCGCTAAACTAATATTTCGACGGCTTTGTATGGGAAGCTGCTTAAAATCGTTAAATATCGCTTAGCACCCCATACAAAGTGGTCGAAAAATTAGTTTAGCAAGGAATACAAAAGCAGGCGTATACAGAGATAGGTGGTAACTCTCTGCAACAAAAGACAAGCAATATAAAAACATGGTGGAAATAACATAGTACCAGTTTGTTAACGGAATTCACCATACATAGTTATACACCTAATTGACAAATAGACAATTGACAGCCGCTATATATTTACCTCGGTTCCCGTACGTACTACAACTTACTAGTTTTACTTTTACTCGAAAAAGCGTTCCCGTACTCAAAAAAATAGTAAAAGTAGTAAGACAATTTACGAGAGAACAGAAAAACATGGCCTTCTCTTTTACAACTTTTTACCATAGAATAATACATACGTAGATAAACTTATTCTCTCATCTGACGTTTCAATTCACACTCTTCATCGTAGGTTTGTGGAAATGAGAGCAATTAAATTTAAAATTATCTTACACCAGGTGGAGTTACAGAATATGTTCACTTAACTTTTTCATGTCGTTTTCGTGTAGAACTGAATACTTTAAAATTATTGAACCCATATTTTCCACCATCCAATGTTTATTTTCCATCGTACCTATGACGTTTAATTTATTGAGCGAATAAAAGCTTCTATGGTATGTATTACTCTATGCTTTTTACTAGTTTTCACTCGAAGAATTTTACCGAGTAAAAGTAGTAAATTATCGTTCGCTATTGAATTGTCATAATAGATTGGAAAAATAATTTAATATTGGCAATGAATTGCTTTTATTTTAAACAGAAACATAAATACATAATATAATATCGCTGTGGTCGATTCTAGCAGTGCGGGGCATTTCCTGTTGGACGTTTCGGACGAGGACCATGTTGTGGGCACATTTCTGACATAAGCTTTACCACATTTACTATTTTTCGTTCCTGTACTTTTTTGAAACTTGGTCTATCAGAGAGAATTTTTTGATATTTCTGGTGAAACTCTCTTTTACTAGTTTTACTATTTAAAAAGTACGTGAACAAGCATTTTATTTTATTTACAAACATTACATGTTTTTGCTAAATAGTGTTCATACAAAATTTTAAATTCTACTCACGACAATTATATTACAAATTTCCAAATTGTATAATGTACTTACCTAGAAAGAGAAGAAAAGAAAAAATTAAAAATATTATTTTGTATTATTAAATAGTTTTACTATATACAATATACATAAGTTTGTACCTAGATTAAACTTAACTTTCTGCAAAGTTGGTTGAGTATTTACAAAAGCTGACATGGTGTGAAGGTTCCTTAATCTTACCAGTAAGTCTGAAGGGTCCATCACCTTGTGGTATTCATACGATACTGCTAAACAAATTTTTCGACGACTTTGTATGGGGAGCCGCTTAAAATCGAGTAGCTCCCCATACAAACTGGTCGAAAAAATGGTTTAGCAGGGAACAAAAAAAAACAGGTCTAATAACATTTGGCATTTTGTTGATTGTAGCAAAATTGTCTAGTCACCTGGTGTGAACTCTCTTTTAAATAGCGAGTGCATCTTATGCTATGTTCAGCAGTACCGCGATATCATTTTCATAAACAGCTGATTTTTGTACGGCAAACATATGTTCGGTGGGTTGAAATCTCGAAAACTTCGAACTTGCGGCATGTATATACACAGTAATGTGAAGAATATTGACTGATCTCTATATGAGAACATTTGCAACAGTTGTTTAGGATCAGAATCATCTGTGGAGATAAGGTGCGTAGATGGCACAAAGATGGCACAAGTATCTACAAATATCTTGAACAAAAACGAAGCCAAAGGGAAAGAAGACTTCTACCTCGTGAAATGGATAACTTGCGGAATAATGTCATGCCAACGGCTGATTAATAATTTTTGAGCTAAGCTTCAGGAGACTACCTGAAGATTCGGTCAATCTCCTTATGGACATCCATTTCTCTGGAAACTCGCTGGACGATGTGACCTCTGCACGGTGGTCCAATAGCCGAATCTGGCGTGCAGAGAGTTTAACTCGACTTTGAGAACACCTAGAAATGTGTAATTTGGAATTCAGCATGAAAATGAAATGGGGTATAATGTCGTAGAATATGGAGACGGTATTTACCGGGCGTGGCTCTTAGTGCTAGTGTGGCAAAATTCAATGTACGGGAAGGATATTGCTTGTGACTAATTTGGAACGAAGTTCCTTATCGCACCTTGCGGGATGGGGGCTAAATGAACAGAAATTAAACAACTTGTTTTTAACACTATTATGCTACAACCCAGTATTATTAACCATATTGGGTACTTTTGCTTTGGTTTGTGTCTAGACTAACATATGCTGCAAAATTTATTGTTTAATGGGAAGTTTTCTAGGTGCAGCCTGTAACCAATATTTAGTATATATTGTAGTTTTGAACAAAATAATAAGTAAATTTAGAAAAGCCAAAGTGAAAGAAGTTTAAAAATAAAATATTATTTTCTTAAAGAAAGTAAATTTTCTCAATTCATATTCTATTCTTCATATTCTTAATATTATATTCATATTCTTAAATAAAGTACCTTTGCTTAAAAAAAGTTAATTTTCTTACAAAAAGTACCTTTTCTCAAAAAAGTTTTTTTTTTTTAAATAAAAATAAAAATTGCCTTAAATAAAAAAATTGCCTTTCCTTAAAAAACTAAATTTTCTTTAAAAAGTACCTTTTCTGTAAAATAAAATAACATTTCTTGAGATAAATACTACCTACTCTTAAAAATGTACATATTCTTGAAAAAGAGACCAATTCAAAAAAAATCCCATTTCTTAACAAAAACCTTTACTTCAAAAAATACCTTCTCTTAAAAAAATACCTTTTCTTACAAAAATTATAAATACCTTTTCTTAAAAATAAAATAATATCTTCTATTTTCTTGAGATAAGTAGCCTTGCTGAAAATAAGTACATTTTCTTAAAAAATAACCTTTTCCTTAAAAGAGTTTCACTTCTTTAAAAATTACCTGTTAATACAAAAAGTATTTTTTTTGAAATCATACTCTTATGTCTTTTTCTTCCAGGAAGGTACTTCTTCTTAAAATTAGTACCTTCTCTTAAAAAAACATTAGCTTTTATTAAAAGAAGTACCTCAGTTTAAAAAAAGAAAAATGCTTTCTTAAAAAATTTTTATCATTTTACAAAAAGTATCTTTTCTTAAAGATCCATTTAAATTATCGTATTTTTCAAAGGGCAGCTTAGGTGTGTGGGAACTAACTAGTACATAAAATATAGCGAAAGGAACATCATGCCAACCGCGTGTCCTCAGACACCTCATGTAATTTTTTTCTTTATATAAGTTTGAAACAGCAAAATAAATATTTTTTGCGGTTGTAACTAAATTTTGCATTTCAGTCTATTTTAAAAACAGTACATATTTGTGACCTTCGGTGGTGCAATGGTTAGTGTGCGCCCCTCTTGTACATGAGATCCAGGGTTCGTTCCCTGCTCTGACCACCTTAAAAAATTTCATTCGGCGGCAGTCATCTCGCATAGTGACGGCGACACTATCGACACTAGCCATGAAAAAGGCTTCTCTAAATACCGTTCGGAATGGGTGTAAAACTGTAATGGGAAACCATTTATTTATTTTTATTTTATATATTTACATCGTATAATGTATACTAAAAAATTCCTTGGCACCCGTCGTGAATAGAGTTATTGGCTTACAAATCAAGCTAAGGCACGTCTTTAGTTATTGTTTTCGTTAATGTAATAGTCCCCCACAACAACGTCTTCGAATTCTAGCAGGATAGGTTCCGAAAGTAAAGACACAACATCATGCACAAAGAGGCACAGAGTTTCGTTATCTGGAATTTTTGTTTTTTAAATGGATGCTTTTGGGGGTCCGATGATACTAGTAAAGATTGAAATAAATATTGAACCGATTTTTCACGCGAAATCTTTTAAATATGAAATTCGCGGATATTTTGAAAAACTATTTCTCCTTCTGATATCATGCCAATCGGTGAAGAAAAGCACCATGAATTAATATTTTGCGGAAAACCTTTTTTTGGTACATGAGTAACAGAGGTAGAAGGACCTGATACTGCAGAATCTGTGTCAGGAATCGCAAACTCTAAAGCACCATTTAACCACTTTCAAATTTAACTTCGAAATATTTTCTCGTCCTATTCCCAATTCGCTATTTCACGGCAAGATCATGAATAAATGTGCGTACAATTTGCTTTGCTGTTTTGAATTTTTCATCATTATCTTCTCTATTCCGATTTTGCTCACTATGTATTCAATAATGGTTCCTGAGTAATTTTGTTACTCCAAATGTGGAACAATTCCTGTCTTAATAGTGACGTTTCAACCGAAAGCAAGTAAATCGGCAAAAGTTGGCAACCACATCTTTTTTATTCGGCAGCCTTCAAGCTTTTCTTTTTGACGTATAAAAATATCAATGGAATCCAACGAAATTAGTAACTAAACATATTAAATAAAGTTATGACTGCTTACAAACTAACTTCATTATAGAGACAGTTTACGATCTAAGTTTTTTTTAGCAAACAACATCACAAACATGCTGTACAATTAAACTCTTATTAAAACAGACCTTGAAGTAAATAAATAATAAATATTTCTATTAATTATCTTACTATAAATGTAAAAACAGCTGTTCAAATAATCACCACGGCCATACAAAATTTGTAGAAATGTTGATACACACAAATTGCTCATGGGTATGTGAATACAGCGATGTTGATTTTCTAATTAACGCTCTGGGCGGATCGAACTCTTTTAGTCCGTGGTAAAAATTGGGTGAATAAATTTTGGTATGGTACCCAATATACATACATGAAATATATGTATAAAGGGTTTTTCAACAGAGACGCTACAAAAATAAATCGATAGGGACAGCAAACGACGCCATATTTTTTCCCGCTCTTTTGACATTTCTCTTCAGTAAGGTTCGCCATTTCATCATGGAAAGAAATACGAGCCAACAACGAGTCGAAATTATTAAAATTTACTACCGAAATTTGGAGTCAGTGGCCTCAACTTTAAGAGCGCTACGATTTGGATTTTCATCGGAAAATCATCTTCAGCGATGAGGCTCATTTCTGGCTGGATTGCTTCGTCAATAAGAAAAATATGCGTTATTGGTCAGACAGCAATCCACACGTAATCCATGAGTCATCATTGCATCCCGAAAAAATTACGGTTTGGTGCGGTTTATGGGCCGGCGGCGTCATTGGGCCGTACTTCTTCCGTGATGATCAAGACCGGCACATTACTGTGAATGCGAATCGCTACCGTTCAATGATAACCGAATATTTTTGGTCCCAATTGGATAATATGGACTTGGAGGACATGTGGTTCCAACAGGACGGCGCCACAAGCCACACAGCGAATGCCACAATCAATTTATTGGAAACCAAGTTTGGTGAACGTGTTATCTCACGAAATGGCCCAGTCGATTGGCCGCCTCGGTCGGGCGATTTGACGCTGTTAGATTATTTCCTGTGGGGCTACGTCAAGCCTATGGTCTATGCCAACAAGCCAGCGACGATTGATGAACTTCGTACGAATATTGAACGTGAAATTGCAGCAGTATCGGCCGATTTATGCTTGAAAACCGTCGAAAATTGGGTTCAGCGTCTGGACTTCTGCAAGCATGCCCGTGGTGGCCATGCAAAAGAAATCGAGTTCCATACATAATGGCATCGAACGTACTTTCACAGGAATAAAGAATTTCATTGGTATATAAAACCGGTTTTGTTTTATTTAAAAAAACTTTTGTAGAGCTCTTATTGAAAAACCCGTTATATATATGAAATGGTCGCTAAACAAATGTATTAGAAGTGCTACATTTGTAATTTAATTTAAAACAAAAATCCGGTTCCACCGGTTTTTGCCAAAATTTAAAACCGAAAGCCGGTTTCTTGAAAAAGTGATTTTTCGAACAAACCGAAAACAGGTTTCTAAAAATGCCGGTTTTTTGGGCACACTAGATATGGAGCATCCACCGGATACGGAGCATGAGGCCACGCCCCTTTATGCATGCAAGCTCATGCTTAAAACCAAAGCTCTAAGACATGCAAATTATATGTAGATGGTCTGGTTGCACTAAATGCAGGATCACTAGGCAAGTATGGCCACGTTATTATCTGAATCGCACACTATACTTGAAATCCATTCCTAGACAAGATATTGCTATGCTGTAGCTGTGTAGCTGTGATCAGTGGGCACTTTTTAAAAGGGCGACTCGCATCCAAACTTGGAATCTCACCACATGATTACTGCAGAAGTTCTGAGGATAATGAAGGCATATACTACTACCCGGCCTTTTTTATGAGTACGAGACAATATCTTGTTTGCTTGTAACCAACGTTTTTTTTTTATAAAATTGGTATATTTTTTATAATAAAATCAATACAAATATCAAAACGGCTGAATTAAAAACAATTAACTGTTATAAAATGTATAGTTTCTCATTTCGACAAAAACCCTAAAGTGGTTATTAATCGGTTTTTAAACCACGGTTTAACCGAAAAGTGGTTTCGCGAAAATTTCAATATTCGAAGAATACACTACTAGCAACACATTAATGCTGATTTTTGTTCCATTAAGCTATCACCACTTACGACTTTCCAAATAAAACGATCCACACTCAAGACTACGAAATGTGGCAACATTTGTTGTAATGGGTGAAAAGAAATGCGATACGGCAACACGTTTGTAGCCAGTGCCAACAATTACATAGTAGCAGCAGATGTTGTTGTAGTTGTAAGCAGCAACACAGACATTTTTTATTGTCGTTCATTCGTTTCAGTTCTCAAACTCTACACAAATATGTACCAACAATACAAGAATACAAAAAAGTATAAAAACAAAATACATATGATTTTTACAAGTGAAACGAAAAATTACATGGAAAAATGTAATCACCTGTTTAAACGACTATACCTGATAAATAATTCTACCATGATCAATATATATAACATTGTGTTGTTTTGAACAATTTTATTCCAATATTGTTTTCAATCGGAAATAAAAATCTATCCTTCAAATTTAGAATATAAAAGTATACGTAGTCTATCATTAAGTAAAATACTTTTAATGATCTTAAAATGTGTAAGCCATTTTGAAAATATCTGCTTTTGTGTCTCTTCTTGAGAACATTTTCATTCGCAAGAAATGATAACAACATTTATCTAATATAACTTTTTGTTGTCATTTCTTGAAATTGAACATGTGGCAGGCAACATTGTCATTGCGCAAGTCGGAATTTAAGTGGGAAATTGAAATGCCACTTAATATTGCTTAGCTGCCCGTACAAATTAAGTTATAATTAACTTTAGCGGGGTAAAAAAACACACTTATTTCTTCAGATAAACAGTAGATCAGGTGTTGGGTTTTTTCTGATAGCTTTGTTTCCTATTCCGCGATATGCGATCCAGTACTGAAATGGAAGGTCGTTACAAAGAAAGTTGTTCTGCAAAATATCGGGAACAGGTTGTAAAGAGTTGGGGTGTTTTATAAACATTTGTGCTAAATACTGAACTTAGTACAGGCCTTTAAGACAAACAATTAAATGTGGGAAAATGTTATTTAAGATGGGTGCCGCGTTTTTCATTAATCTCAAACTTAGCGAACAGCTCTCACACCTTTTGCTGAAATTTTCACCCTCTTCTGAAAATATAATTTCTTTTTTAAATCCAATCAAGTAAAGAGTTTTATCGCACTACTATCATTTGTCCAATTATCACACATTCACTTCGATTCGTTTCAAATATCTTGATGTTTAAGACAAGTGAAAAACATTTTATGACAACTTTTTTTCTCCTGTTTGTTCACTTAAGTTCTCATACATTCTTAACAAATTACCACATCCACAATTATTTAAGAAGATATGGTGTGCCTGTCTGTTGATGGCGTTTTACAGCCACGATTTTTTTTTGTTTGTACCTGTCTGTCTTTCAAGTTTTTGTGCAACATGTTGTTGAATATCTGTACCGTGTTTAAGGTTAAATTCGATTCGATATCTTTCCTTATTTCGACATAGTCGTACTACATAACAGCAGACGAAGAATGCAAACTGGAACTCTCTTCTCAGACTTGTGTAATTTCAACTGACATCATTTCCGATATTTTATCAGACTCAAAAACAAAACAAAAAAAAAACCAGGACAGAACGGCAGGAATGAAAATAAAACAAAAAAATCACTCAAAAACCAGAGCAGAAAACAAGTAAAACTACATAAAAAGAACATAGCACATTCATGTTTAAGTCTGTTAACATTTCCACCACAGCCCTCCCCACCCTCAGCCCCTCCATGCCCTTAACTTTCTGTTAAATGCAACGCTCAACTATCTCAACACATTTAAACTTACGGTTTAAACCAGCAGCATCCATCCTTTCATGTTTTCCGTTCGGTTAAGCCTTCAGTCATATGGAAACATGAAAAATGTTAATGTAAGCGATATTAGTGTTGCAAAGGGATCACAGCATGAGATGCAGAGAGCAAAAAAGCAATGCCGTGCTAAAAAAAGTGAAATTTTGGGGTGAATTCTGTCGGTTGGACTTAAATTCCACATGACATTCATATTGTTGATGGTGTTAAGCTATAAAAAAAGGAAACATTTGTGGTTTATGATGTTAAAAGTAATTTCACTTTTATATTCACGCGTAATAATCAATTTGAAATGTCACTGCCTGTATCACATATTATTGTACAACAACCCTGAAAAGCGAATCACAGACTTGTCATTCATCGTTGATGTTCATTGTCGGTTTACCGCCCTTCTTGATACCAAATAATAATGTACTCGAAGTTGTTCGCATCACTATTCACAATTTTTTTGGTAATATTTGTTCAAATTCATCAGTCAGATAAAAAGTTATCGACGAAGGTCATGCTCATGACTGACAAAGTCTGTGATTCGATACAGAGAATTAAAGCAGTATTGTGATATCCGCTTCATGAGAACTGCGCTTAAGGTTGTCGAGAATGTGGACACTTTACGTCACTACAAAAATTAAAAGATTGATAAAAGACTTGTTACGCACCCTATTTTGAATTTACCTTGGAAATATTTCATGAACATTTGCTCTTCGCACTTCGTTTTGTTTTTAATGCATGTGGTATTACTTTTGATTGGGCAACTAATCGAAATTTCGGTCTCAAACAATTATTAACTAATTGCTTTCGTACCAAAAAAAATCGACACAATTCACTCAAGCGCATTTCTCTCTCGCGTTATATCTTTATTATTTCATTCTTTTTAATACTTTATGAATATGGATGGAATTTGTATAGTTATATACCGTGGCCGTCGGTGGTGCAATGGTTAGTGTGCGCGCCTCTTGTACAGGAGATCCTGGGTTCAATTCCTGCTCCGATCACCTTAAAATTTCTTTCGACGAAGGTCACCTCACTTAGTGACGGCGACACTATCGAGTACTTAGCCAAAAAACAGCTTCTCAAAATATCGTAGGGAACCGGTGTAAAACTGTAGGTCCCAATCAGTGAGTATAAAAAACTATAAAGCGCACAGCTCACTGGTTGTGAGAAGCTCTCCCCTATTCCTTCATGGGATTTAATGGGAAAACATTTATTTATTTATTTATATACAATACCGTTATAAAAAAAACTGCTCGAGCATGGTACAATAATATGTTCATGGTAAAGTCGTAAGAACAGCTGTTTTAATTTTTTTCATGAGGTTCTTCGCTTCGGCTGTCTACAACAACAACAACACGCGCTGCTATTACCATGAAGATATTATTGTACCATGTGCTAGAGTATGAAAATAATCAATGAAGAGAGTATGAGAGGGAGAGCGAGAAACGTATCGATTCTCTCATTTTCTTTGTAGGCATTCGAGTGGAGAGAAACTTTGACTGTCTACTTTAGTGCATGCTTCTTGTTCGTACGAAATAACTTCGGCATAACAACCCTGTAATTGATTACCAAAGACAATGTACGGGACGAGAAGAAAAAAGTGCGCAATTTGGCAACCCTCGTAGAAGAGACCAAAAAGTCGACGAGATTTACTCAAACGCATTTCACTCTCGCGTCATAACTTGATTATTTCACACTTTTTACCTACTTTATGTAATTTTATTTAAACATGGTTGGATTTTCTATAGTTGGATACTATAACATCATCAAAAAACTGCTCCTGTATAGAAATAATGTAACGAAGAGAGTAAGAGAGAGAACACAGAAACGAAGCGCTTCACTCGGTTTCTTTGTTGGCATTCCGCTCCATGAGTAAATATTCTTCTCTACTTAAAATTCCATATTCTTTGAGACAGGAAATGTTAAAATTCCGTTTGCATTCCTTTTCAGCTGCGAACTATCAACCGGAAAGTCGCCTGAAAATTTCCGACCACAAAATTTAGGTTGTTTTTTTTTACAGAAATTCAAAATTTTTTTTACACCTGAAATTCAAAATCAGCTGTGTACTACGCTTAAATGGTTTATGAGCTGGCACAAGCGGGGGATTACATTTTGTATAGAAATGTCAGTAAAATCTGAGATTTGTTCTTAAACTTGATTTCAGTTGAGTGTCATTTTAAAGTGATACCAAGTCAATTTTTTTTTGTGATATCAGTTACTGTGAATGAAAGAGTAACGGAGAAATATAAAATCTAAAAAAATATATATTTTACCAGGATCCATTTCAATACCTTTTTTAAATACAATTTTAAATTACTATTATTTCAGAAGTAATTGTTTATCTATTTGACACAAGTTTGCAATAATGCTACCAAGTTTCTTCTATTTTTTGTACATATGTATACAGAAACTGCTAGTATCGTGCCGACTAGCAAGCGACTTTCGTGTTATTTGCCAGCTAACATAGAATTTTCTCTTCACACTGTTTAAAAGTAAGTACAGCCCTCCAAATTTGAAATACTAGTTTTAATCTTAACACTAAAACCAAACAACGCTTCACAAATAACAGATAACAGACACATTACCCTGTTTAGAACCAGAAGAGATTACGTCACTTAATTTATAAGTATGTATACTTAATAATAAGAAGTAATAAACTCCAGATTTGGTGTCTCAAATCTCGCGTCCTAATGAAAAGTATTCATATTTGATGACTTTCTAATCATGATATTATATTAGCATAAGAATGTTAATAAAAGAACGCGTCCCCAGACGTGTCTTAAAGTATGAATGGACTCCAAATCTGTTGGAATAAAAGAAATATTCAGGCACTCAAAACTTAAATAGTTCCATATGTGTATGACTGTTATCCATTCACGTAATATTAAACATGTTACAGAATCCATTGAGATAGGAAAAGCCGCCGCCGACATTCGTTATACGTCGTCTTCTATGAAGAAATACAATCATTTTTAATGGAATTTAAATTAAATTTTCAATAATGAAAAAAAAAACAAGATACAACGACATCGAAAACACGCAGAGCTTAATACGAATAACTAAACTACTTTGCTGTTCGAATGAAAGGAACAAAAATGCAATCGAAACTCTACACGAACTTGATTTCAACTCTTTTTCGAACAGAGATGAAATCTATAGACACACGGCTACAGTGCTTGGATAGTAAAAGTGTGGAGGGTTTAATTGTGGTATGTGAACGTCGGCAACCCCTCGGACATGAAAACGCGGGCCACCTTTTCTTGCTTTTGGTTGGCGATGGAGACTGCATTTTTACACTTAGCAATGGACAAACTTCTCACATCCTAACTTTTCAGAATCGGTGTAAAATATTAGGTCCCGGCTAATGAGTTTAAAAATAAAAATTCACACAGCTTCCTAAAACTAAAGCTCTCCTGAATCTCTTGAAATAACAAAGATATTTTTATAACAACTCTGGAATTCTCATCAGTAATAATTCAATAACCAGATACTGTATGCATCTGGAAGGTACAATTCCGTTGTAGGTACACGCTTGCCAGTGGAACTATGCCAGTAAACGTGTATGGAGTTCTTCTTTCAAATAGAATTCGTACACGTTGTTGTTAAGAGCTCTAGAGCAAAAGGAGTTATGTGATGCAATTCCTGTGGGAAGCCGAGGAGAGAACAGGCGAGGAGCAAGAGGTACGAGAAGAAGAAAAAAATGCATTAAAATAAATCACAACTCAATGTAGAGGAAGAATGAAGAAAAACGCACACACAATTTTGAAAAACTAGAAAAGAAGCCCATACATAACGCACCCAAGAGATTGGTCTTAGGAGTATGCAGGTTGGGTGGGTGGTGGATTGGGTTGGATCTGCTGGCGTTGGTTGTTTGGGCGCTACGATTGTAAGATGTGTTTGGGATTCACACCTATGCAGTTTATGTTTACCCATAAGTTGTGGATATAGTAAAGTTGGTAAAATACACACATATACCACGCAACCCACTAAAGTACAGTAACAGCTTGATTTCAGCTAAACTGCAAAAAAATTATTGTTCAAATTTCGCAAAAAAAATGCAAGAAATTTTGTCATATACTATGTATCACTAAACGGTAATTTTTGTTGCACGGAGTTACCACCTATCTCTTCCTTGTCTTGCACATATTTCACGAATATTTCCTCTTAGCACTTCAATTTATTTTTAACGCATGTGGTGTTAGTTGTGTTTGTTACAAATCGACATTTCAAAATTCCGGTTCCAACTAACTGTCAAACAAACAATTGTTTTCGTAAGAAATAACTTTGGCGTAATAACCCTGTAATTGATTTTGCGTACGAAACTTTCGCAAAGAACTGAGTGCCAAGCAAATGAGCGAAATTTTCGGTTCACGAATATTCTGCAAGCACTGAATTTAATAATGTTTTGTTTGCACAAGAAAACACTTTTTAAATATAGTTTTATACATCTCTTAATTTATATCGAAGTTTTCACATTTCAATACCAATAACTGGATAACTAACTAATCGAGTTATTATTTAGTTGTTTTAGATATTTTTTTAGGAATAGCGAAAGTAAAACACATTTAAAAATAATTTTATGCATTTCTTAGTTTGTATCGATTTTTCAAAAAAAATAACCCGATAACTAACCAAGATATCAAAAACTTGTCTTTAATATTTTTCTAATTTATTTATATTTTTTCTATTGTTCATCACCATATTCCTCAAGTTTTTTTCTGTTTTCTACACCAAGCCCACATTTTGGAAATTGTTTTATCGACTTCTCAATTTGTATTGGATTTTTAAATTATAGCACCGAAATTATAGCACTTGAAAATTATCGAAAATGTTTCTTGAACATATTTTTAAAAAAATTTAAAACCCGTTTTTTCGATTTGATGTAAATAATAATAATTGTGATAATAACAATAAATAATAATTTGATATTATAATCGATATGAGTTTTACAAATTCCTACATTAGAGTGTCAGTAAAGTATTTTTATCGAAATATCTAGTTCTTCTTTTAAAGAATATTTTCGATTAAGGCCGATAAACCGGCATATTGAAGACTATTTCAAAAAACGTGGAAACATTTTTTTTTACAAAAACCCATAAACCAGTATTTTGAACCTTCTAGTCAACTATCTCGATAATTAGCTAGTTGACGACAATTTTCCTCAAATATGTTTATACATTTCTCGATATGTATAAATTTGTTGTAACTTCGACAACCGCTAACTCAAAAACTAACACGTGATATCGAAAAAATGTGTGCCTAATTTCGACAGAGACTGTGATTTCTCTTGGCAGCATTTAGTTGGTTATTAAGGATTACTATTTTACATTTTGGAGCTTAAATCGAGAGTTTACTCTATTCCCTTGTAAATTTTTAATGCCTTTCTGCATTTTTTAGTTGATGCAATTCTCATTTCTGAAAATGCATATAATTGCAGCAGAATATTTGTAGGCGTTAGAAACACAACAACTGCGAAAGATAAAAACGAAATAATACAATTTCCCACTCTTTTATCGTTTCCTCTTTGGCTGTATTTCCTTTTTTGCACTAAAGAGCCCTGTGCCAATCGGTATCAAAGTGCACAGTTTAGTACAAATATTGCATTTGTGTGGTGAATAAAATGTCACTAACCCATGGGGCTAGGTAAATTTTTGGCAAGTGGATGAAAATTTTTGACGTTTAACAAAAACACGTAAAGCGAAGCGAAACCGCCGCCGATATTTTTTTGCGGTGAGGCGCGGCCGAAGGTTTTTAGATACTAATTGGGATTACGATGACTCAATCAATTTTAATAAATATATTTGTCAGATTTTTCGGATTTTCATGCATATTTACATTTTGTAACAACATAATTTTGTTTTTAAAATTGTCTTTAATCATTAACTTGATCCAACGCCGTTCGAAATTTTTGTCCGGCGCCGCCGCCAAGTTTTTATGTCGGCTTGTATCTCTGTTCATCATTTACATCATACATAAAGACGAAGAAGTTTTGTACCAATTTGGATGAAATTTTTCAGCAATTTGGAAGGAATTTTGCAGAATGAAAATATTCATGGATTGTAAAGATCTTATTCGCAAAAGAAATGGTAAAGTCAATGGCAAATATTTTTTAAAAATATTCATTGCTCCAAATAATATTGCGTCTTAAGTGGAGTTCAAATTATCAGACAGATCTGACAAACATATCTGAAGGAGTTATCGATAAAATATCGATTTTTCGTCCACACATAAAAATTTATTTGACAGACATCATTTGACGCAAAACACCACAGTGTCAACATCAAAGGTTTCCGCTTGCAAATGTCGAAATATCGATATGTTGTACAAAATTATAGAGGCGTATTTTCATGATAGAGTTATCTATCGGGTAAACGCATCAGCAGAGGTGATTTGTGGTTTTTCATCTTTTCCGTGGGTAAGCTGTCGAATTTGATTATGTTCCTTTTTGTTTGTTAATAAAATTCAAAGAATTTCAATCAATTTATAGCATAGACTTTGTATCAAGTAAAACAATCTTATTAAATTTGTCACATTTTGTGTACATAGTGTTTTTCATTATTCAGCTAATTTTGACAGCTTAATCACGGAATTTCTAATGCGATGATTACCAAATAGATAATTCTACCATGCGTTTTTCCGTGTTTTAACAACAAGTTGGTTGTGGGTATGTTTTTATCCACCACTTCAGAGGCGTATTGTGAACTACGCACCGAAAAATTCGCTAATTTATTGTAGTTACATTTGAAGCCTAGGTCGTAATGAACCGCTATGCTCGCATCACATTTAAACATATGTTTTCACATACATTCCAGCATAAAGACATCCACAAGGCTACTTGGGTATCCCCTGATCAAAAAACTAAAAACCAAATTGATCACGTGGTAATTGATGGAAGGCACTCATCCAGTGTAATGGACGTACGAGTGATCAGAGGAGCTAACATCGATTCTGATCACTACCTGGTAGTAGGCAAAGGTTCGTACAAAATTAAGTAGAGCGAAATTCGTACGAAACCAGACGCAGAGGAAGCCGGACATCGGAAAGCTGCAATTACCAGAGGTAGCCACAGCCTACTCAAGGAAGTTATCGCAACTTTTGGTACAGAACCCACCCCCTCCCGATGACGATTTGTCGCAACAACCGTACTTGGTTTTGAAAAACAGCTACGCAACAAACCATGTGCCTTTAGGCGTAAGAAACGGAGGTGGACAAAGCGCGAGAGTGAGACATACAGAAGGAAGAACGAAGCCCGAAAATTCTACCAAAAAGGAAAAAACGGAACTAATGGACATGGTTCAGGGCCCATGTTCTGTAAAGACAAGAACGTAAATCCCATGTGCAGAGCATGTTGAGAATATGGATAGATTATTTCTCCGCGCTACTGGTACCTCAGATATATACTGCTCCCTTCTAACCAAGACGAGGTCAGAACACCTATTGCACGGCTTAAGAACAACAAATCCGCAGGAGCCGATGGATTACCGGCACAGCTGTTAAAGGCTGGAGGCGATGAGCTGATAAGGTACATGCATCAGCTCATTAGTAAAATTTGGTTAGATGAATGTATGGCCGGCGATTGCAGTCTCAGTGTTCAATGCCCCATATTTTGAAAATGTCTCTGTTACAACTACCGTGGAATAAGCCTTGAATCCATAGCATATACGGGTCTATCAAGTATAATGTGCCAAAGACTTATCGCTAACCTGATTGGACCATATCAGTGTGGCTTTAGGCTTGGAAAATCAACAACTGACCACATTTTCACGCTGCGCGAAATCCTTGAGAGGACCCACGAAAAACAAATCAACACCTATCACCTATTTGTCGATTATAATGCGGCCATCAATAGCCCGATACGGGAGAAAATCTACGAAGCAATGTCTGAACTTGGCATTCCTGCAAAACTCAGACGCCTTTGCAGAATGACCTTGACGAACACCAAATCCGCAGTGAAAGCTGGTAAGGATCCTACCGAACCTTTTGAAACTAAGCGAGGCCTCAGGCAAGGCGACACCCTATCGTGCGATCTCTTTAACATCTTAATGGAGATCATTATGAGAAAAGCTGCAGTCAACATGAATAAAACCATCAGCAGCAAAAGTCACATGCTGCTCGCGTATGCTGATGTTATAGATATCATTGGGCGCACAATTAGAGAAGTTACTGCGGTTTTTTCGAGAATTGAGAAGGGGTCAGCAAAAGTTGGTCTGACGGTAAATGAAGACAAGACAACATTAATGGTTTCAACGAACAGGGCCTCCACGCGATTAGACCAAAGCGTGAATGTTGATGACCGATATAATATCGAGGTGGTGGACGAATTTATATACCTCGGATCTGCCATAAACAAAAACAACAACGTCAGCCTTGAGATCAAGCGGAGAATTGTGCTTGCGAATATATGTTATTTTGGACTAAGCAAGCACTTTACAGATAAAGCCCTCTCTCGAGTAACAAAAGTCCAGCTGTACCAGACTCTCATTCAACCTGTCTTGCTTTATGGCGCAGAATCCTGGGTCTTATCGCAAAGACACGAAACATCTGGAGGAGACTTCGAGAGAAAAATACTCCGAAAAATTTATGGCCCTATAGTGCACAACGGCGAGTATCGGCGACGCATGAATCATGAGCTGTATGAGCTTTATCCTGACATTGACATAGTTAAGCGGATCAAGATAACGCGATTGCGCTGGCTAGGCCATGTCAGTAGAATGGGTAGAAGGGTTTTCGAAACCGAACTCGAAGGAAGACGAAAAATAGGAAGATCAGGACTCCGCTGGAGGGATCAAGTTGACGAATCCCTCCGTACACTTGGTATTAGCAACTGGAGAGATAAAGCAAAAGATCGAACTGGTTGGCGAAATATGTTATCTTTGTTTTGTAAGTTTTGTCCGAGACCGGATAAGTAAGTTTCAAATACATTTATCAGCTGTTTAATGGAAGGAAACCTAAAAAATTAAGAATTTTAGTAACACATGAATGTCAAATAAAAACAGGCCAATACCTAAACAAGGACGTAAAGCGTAATTTCATGCACAATAAATGAGAAACCAGTTTGTTATTACGCTCGCTATCACGAAAAACGCTCAAAATTAAAATTAACTGTTTATTTACACAATAAAATAGCAAACACATACATTAAAGGTTTTGTGTACGATTTTAAATTATGGTTTGTCTTTTTTCTTTGCTTTAAATCTGTTTTTTATTACTGTTTTGGTGCGGTCTTCATTTTTGCTTTACTTGCTCTCTTTGCTTTCTGTCAAAGTGGAAATTTGAAAAGGTTGCATCAGCACTATACGGAGGGATTCTTCTTTCTGTGGATGTGTTTCGTATATATGTATGTGTTCTACCAAAATGAGAAACGATTTTGAGGAAAGAAACTGGAAAGGGCAACAACTTGATGCCCTTTGTCAGTCCGAGCCTTTACTGAGAAAATCGGAACGGCGGATCAGATGTGAAATAAACACAATAAAAAAACACAAGTAATTAATCGACGCTTGGCTTGCATGAACTTGATTTGTATATAAATATCTTGTTTGTGTACCAACGCATAGCTGAAACCTTCTGAAAACAAAAACGTGAGAGACAACAAAGAAAGGAGAAGCAAAAGAGCAGCAGATTCTCAATTCATGAAAAAAAACAAATAATGGATTCAATGCAAATAAATGTAAAAAGGGCCGTTTTAAATCTATTAATTTTTTGTATTAATTACACTGTGAGACGAAATTAGATTTTTTTTCAAAATGATGGGGTTCTGTCAACGGATTCTGGTAGAAAGGTCTAAACAAAATATACGTGTATCGGCGTTTTGCCAGATCTGATCAGATTTTTTTTAGGGGGGTCAAAGTTTCCACCCCTCGGAACTTTCCTGCAACATATCGGCATGCAAAATTGTGTATTCCTTACCTCTGAGGTAGAAAATAGGTTCAGAAGTTTTATAGAAAAGATTCAGATAAACATTTTGTGGAACCCACTAACTGTTACGTATAACCATAATTTTTTACTTTTTTTTTGAACACTCGCAAAAAAACTGCTACAATATGACGGGGGGCGTGGTCAAAATGTTTTACAAAAAATATCGCCATCAAATTTCACTATACATATGTGTCCGAACACTCCAAAATATCAAATCTTACCTGGCGTTTACACGGGACAGTTTTGCTCCGACAGTAGAAACACATTCACACATTTTTACTACCACACTTAAACTTCTCTCACTTGCCACGCCGCTGTCTCAGATTTTTCAACCACAGTAACTGCGGCAAGAGATTTGACATAAACGACCACATCATGGCTGAACTAGTAGAGGTTGTCGCATTAGAACAACTGATTTTTCTTTCTTATGACCCCATCTGTTAAATTCAGTGTACTTTTTTGTTGTACTTTTTTTTTACTGTGTTTGTTCATATGGATCTTTGTTGAATTTGACGGTTAGAATCATGAAACAAAAAGTAAAAGCCTGTTGTTGGTTCACACAATTACAACAAATCCTACTGCGTCAACCTCTACTAGTTCAGCCATCAGTCATATCGGTGACGTTTCGTAGTAATTTGAAAAAAACAACACATCGCAAACTACCTTACAAATTGAGAAATATATTTATATATTTGGAAATATATTAGACAAAACACAATGGTAAAAGAGGGAAGAAACAAAAAATCAGAGCACGAAATTTAACGAAACGAGACTATCGGCGGTTGCTTAAAACTGTACTGTGTTTATAACTCGCTGGACGCGTACGTCACAAAAACAATTTTTCTCTTTGTGACAACTAATACATATTCTCAACTATCTTGTGTGAAACTGTCACGTGTAAACGCACCGTTAGCCCAAGTGCCAATGCCAAAGTGCCAAAGTTTAACCAATAGGTGTCTCCAATATGGCATCCCTTTTTTCTCGATTTATAGCCACTTTTTTATTCTAGCGATTTTCTTATTTTTGCGATTTTTGAAAAAAAAAATTCTTCCATACGAATTGGACCACTTTATGAAAACCCCTTAGAAACCAGCAAAAATTGGTTATTTTTCCAATTGGACGTAATGAGTAATCGTGATGAGTAATTCCCCATTGCCGTGGGTAGCTACACATTATTTTCCCCATTACCCTGAGGGTAATGGGTTATCGTGATGGGTAATTCCCCATTGTCGTGGGTAGCTACCCATTATTTTCCCCATACCCTGTGGATAATGGATAAATGATCGCTACCCATTCCCCACGGCAATAATAACTCGGTAACTCATTACCCACGAAATACGAACCCTGGTTATTATACTTTTGTTTTGTTATGTTATCAACTGCCTACTTCTCCGTAAACCTTCTATGTACATTGTTTATAGAAATTTTGGAATAGCCGAATTTTTTCTTCATGTGTTTTTAGTTGTGAAAAATTTTGGAGTAACCGAATTTTTTCTTCATATGTTTTTAGTTGTGAAAAATTTGCGAACTGTGCCGTAGGAGAATTTTAAAAATATATGTAAAAAATAAATAAATTTTAAATATAAAATTTTCATATGAATTTCTTTCTTCTTATACACAAACTGTAAGTATAACGGAATTAAATCAGTGCTGCATACATTCCCATACACATTGTGCATAAGATAGTGTGTTAGATTGTTAACTTCCCCACAAACCTTGTGGCTAGAGAGTGTATATGAGATACGAAAATAACTTACGAAGATGTTCCATATACCTTCCTCATATACAATTTGTGCGATGAAAAAGGCGGCCATTTGGTCTGGAAAGTATATGAGGGTAGTATATAGAGCAGCGTAGTAGTCGGGTCAGGCGACAAAATAGCAACATTTATTTCTGTTCTCTTTGTTTTGCAACACTGATCATATAGGAAAATCAAAAAATTAGATAAATCCAACAGGTCAGTCAAAAATGTCTCCTTGAAATCGTTCTCCTCATGTTTCCAATATTCTCCTCATGTTTCCACTTCGAAAATGAAAATTTTGACATATCCAGCGATATCTCTAATAGTGTAAGCCCAGCGAAGATCGTGAACGCCAACAGATTGACCGTGTTATTTTATAAAACGCACGTAGTCACTTCAAATCACTTCAGTGATTTTAGTAGTTTATAAAACATAAACTCATGCAAGTGGCTATCGGCGTTTATTTCTAGCGTTTTATACAATGTAGTGAATGTCACTTCTATGATTAAGCCGTTTATCTTCTTTGTATTAAAAGTTAAAATTTTTTTTATTTTTATTAAGTTTGTTCGAATTATTTTGCGGTGATTAAAACAAAATTCAAAACATTTTGGTTTAAAGTATCAATATTTAAAGTTTTTTTTACTAAAACTCCATAGAAGATTGAAGGACATTTCAACACATTTAATATCCAAAAGATCAGCAGCATCAGCCCACCGTATATGTTAGTCGCAAACAATCACGCCAGCCTAACGACCCAGGTAAATTTGATCTTATTCAACTGATCTGTACATTATATAAAACATATATACATATATATTAATGTAGATACATTTTTGTACCTAAAACACGTGTGTGTGTGTGTGCATACAGACTTAATTTCAAGGTAAAATTAGACATTGAGTGGCGGTTGAGAAATAAACAAAAAAATCGAAAACGTTGGACTCGATGTTGTGTTAGTTTAACTTGAATCGACGATGACGGCGACCTAAGAGAATGACCAAAGCTTATTATGTTTCTTTAGAGAAAAAAAATACAAAATTGTATTATGGCCTGAAAAACCAGTCAATACTTAAAGACGCCACTGAGTATGAATGTACCGAGAGTGTTGTTGGCTGGGCCACTGGGTTGTCTTACACATACCACGATATGCTCACCCAATGTTCCAGGCGGGCCAGCATAAGATCAGACAGAGTCATACTCGCAAATACTCACACATGAAAACATACACATGTAAAGGTAGATAGTACGATCATACCCTGTAGGTCGTGTCTTAAAGACATCATCAAAGAATCGTGGATGACCATGTTATGTCTTAAAAGACATACTGATGAGATTCCTAACAAATCGTCAAAGACATTTTCATACAAATGTCTCAAAAATTGTTGACGACGAATTAAGCGACATTGTAAATGATCTTGTCGTTGACCACGAAGTAAGCGACATTGTAAATGAATGTAACGTAATTACAAGATAACAAGGAAACAAGTGTTTATCGACTAGAACGTACTAGACATAGTCGCCCATGATGTCGTCTTTAGATACAAATGCAAACAGTTTCTTAAATAAGTCTTTGAAGACAATGTCACCACAGACACTGTGGCCTGCTGGGAACTTATATTTATATGTGTGTAGTAGTTACAATCTATCTGATGGTTCAGACAATCACACTAGAACAACCAAAACAGTATGAGTTCAAAAAATTAAACACAATTGAAATTGAAAGGTGAATTATTAAATTTAAATTTGAATGCAGATACAAGAAATCAACTGTAACAGAAGAATAAATTCATAAGAAATTCCTGAATTCAAGTTGGTGAGTGCCCCTATAGTGACCCACAGTTTTGTTATTAATGAGCATGACCATCAGCTATCGTTGATGTTTACTATCGGGTTACCGCCATTGTTGATACCAAATACGAATGTAATCGAAGTTGTTCGCGCCACTATCATGTTTAGAAAAATTGTTGGTAATTTTTTTGGAAGATAATCAGGCAGATAAAAAGTTATGACAAGTCTGTGGTCTCTTATCGATTTTACAAATTTCGATTTCTAGGTGAGTTATCGAAAACTTGGGCCATTTTTATTAAATACTCGTAAATCATTCTAAAATTCGATTTCAAACCCATAAAATTCAAAAAAAAATCTTAAATATCAAAAAATTTAAATTCTTAATAAAAAAATAATATTTTTGATGTGTTAACATCTATAGGTAAGGCATTGTATCAAAGTGAACACATGCAAGCAACACACAGCGTTAGCATCACATACATAGTTGTTTTTGTACAACAATAGTCTCTGCCTGAAAATAAATATGTTGGTTTGATGTAGTGGCGGCGAACAAACAAACAGTTCGTTGTCGCCAAAGAGTATTGAATATTATAGAGAACTCATGGAACGAATTGTATGACTCAAAAGCACTGGCGACATCTGCCGAATGATTCATAACATATTACTCTCTTTTTGTCATAACTTGGTCCATTCATAATTTTTATATGCAACATTGATGCCTTTTGAAACATTTATGCTTTTTCTATTCTTTTATGTAATAACATTGTCGCAATGGTGCATTTATATTGAAATATTCTATAAAGAGAATAAGACTTGTTTATGCTCTTTTACACAGACTCTCTACATGAGAGCGGAAAAGAGTGCAATAAGTTCTCTATACTATTCAATACTCTTGATAGTCGCTCTGTTTATGACAAAATAAAATCAATTATTTCAGTGAGCTAAATATTGCTCTATTTATATTAAAAATATTACATCTAATGTTAATGCAGATGTAAGAAAAAAGAAAGTGCAATAGGAAAAGAGCCTTCAGCACAAAAACTATTCTGTTTTTTATTTCCAATGTTAAATTTACTAATGTGTTAATAGAAATCGACCAGGTACCATGCAACAAAAAGGTGTTAACACAACGCCCGTGGGTCCGAACACTTATTGATTTTTTTTCCTCAAACTTCTGTTGTATCGCTAAATTAAATATTCGTTTATTTTTTTATTTTTATTTATTTATAAGCCAAATGTAGTGAGTAATTAGGCAATTTTAAAAATCAAAATTAGCTTCAAAGATAACGTTTTCTTCCTCCGGTTACCACCTAAAAAAATATCATTTGTTATTATAAACTTTGAACTAATTGTTGAAGGTTTAGGCAGACTTTCTATCAAATTCAACGATTCGCGTTGTATCTGTCAAAATCAGTTTACTTATATGGAAAGCATTGGGCTTGACAGTTCCAAAGGTTAAATCTGATAGTGAGTCACAGCCTTAAGTAATTAGACAAATGTGTATTATTTTTATTATTTCCTAAAGTGTTCCTAATATTTTTACCACCTACTGTATATGTCACACGTATGTATGCGTTCGTGCGTGTTCAGAAGAGCAGTAAGATTGTAGGTATTTTGTTAAGTACCAAGTACTTGTTATGTTTAAACGAAGGTTTTTAGTCGTTATCATTTAAACAGAATACTGGGCACACCATCACATCCTACAGTGTTGTTTATAGATATTTTACACATGGCTGGATATGAGATTCCTCTTGTTTACCTTTCGGATTAATTCTTGGAAATTCCTTCGTCTGTGGAATTTATGAAATAATAATGAAAAAGAAAGAAAAATATTTCAGCTCTATTTGTCTTTTCAAGCGTTGCTTGTATACTAACTCTAGGGAGGTTTCCTTATAATTAATTCTAAATTTTATTTAAGTTTATAATAATATTTTCAAAATTTCTTTATTGCGATCTGTTTTTTTTTGTATTCCCTTTTAACAAATTTTTTCTTCGCCGTCTTGTTATTCCCTGATGCCGGTTATGCCAGACAGGTTTTTATGATTTCGTTAATGATGGCTGTCTGTCAATCTGGCAGTTTCTTCGATTAGTTTTGAAAAAATCATATTTGAGTTTTATGACGCTTTATATCCATTATACTTCGTTGGTTAATAATGTTTCTATTTTATGATTTTGTAGGTTTGATCGATTCACTTTTTCACTCACCACGTGGGATTTTTAATGTTTTTCTCATTTTCGAAATTCTACTGATTGGGCGCCTTTTTATGGGGTTTCGTGTCATGAGGATTACTACGGGTTAGTGTTAATTGTGATTCTCATTTTTAACAGATCGCAGACAATTAGGCGTTTACCAGCGTATAACAAAATAAAACTTAAGATACTTAGGCAATTTCGGTGTTTTTTCCTTCTTCGTTGCTTTTCTTCAAGAGTCGTTAAAAATTTCAATTCATATGGGTGTAAATAAAAATTAATGGGTGTTTACTTTCGAACACAAAGGCGAAACCAGGAGTAAATATGTATGTAGGTGGTACCCCGGAGTAGGTTTGAGGTCAAGGCTTTTGGGAAAACATAAATTATATTATCTTACAAAAATTATGGTTGAAATGGAATTTAAACAAAAAAAAAACTAATTCTAAAAGTTAAATTCTATTTAGACAAGGGGTTTCGTGCCGTATTGGTTTAAAGAGCTAAACTATTTTACCTGACGTTTACACGGGACAGTTTTGCTCCGACAGTAGAAATACATTCACACATTTTTACTACCACACTTACACTTCTCTCACTTGCCTCGCCGCTGTCTCTGATTTTTCAACCACAGTAACTGCGGTAAGAGATTTGACATAAGCGGCCAGATCATGGCTGAACTAGTAGAGGTTGTCGCATTAGAACAACTGATTTTGCTTTCTTATGACTCCATCTGTTAAATTCAGTGTATTTTGTTGTTGTACTTTTTTATTTACTATGTTTGTTGTTCATATGGATCTATGTTGAATTTACGGTTAGAGTCATGAAACAAAAACTAAATGCCTGTTGTTGGTTCACACAATTACAACAAATCCTACTGCATCAACCTCTACTAGTTCAGCCATCGGCCATATCGGTGACGTTTCGTAGTAATTTGACAAAAAAGCAAAACATCGCAAACGACTTTACAAATTGGGAAATATATTTGTATTTGAAAATTTTGCTAATTTTTGTTGAAATATTGTTTGACAATACAAACATATAAACATAAATACATGTCTAATTTTGCAGAGTACATCCGTTCCATCGTAATTTGGAGAAGTAAGGCAAAACACAATGGCAAAAGAGCGAAGAAACAAAAAGTCAGAGCACGAAATTTAACGAAACAACTCTGTCGACGGTTGCTTAAAACTGTACTGTCTTTATAACTGGCTGGACGCGTACGTCACACAAACAATTTTTCTCTTTGTGACAACTAATACATATTCTCAACTATCTTGTCTCAAACTGTCCCGTGTAAACGCACCGTTAAGCAGGTTGCTTAAAACTGTACTGTCTTTATAACTGGTTGGACGCGTACGTCACACAAACAATTTTTCTCTTTGTGACAACTAACACATATTCTCAACTATCTTGTCTCAAACTGTCCCGTGTAAACGCACCGTTAAGCAGCATTCGTAATTTTTTGTTTTAGGAATGGAAAAAGGAACAGATGAACAGATGTACTTTATAAAACAAACATAATAATTTCATTTAAATTGACAGTTAAACTGTCACAAAATGTTGCCAATGATTGTTACGGCCATATCACACAAGTCACATTCACTTCACTTGCTATTTTTGGCATCACATAATAAACAAACTTAGTACGTGCCATTAATATCTAGGTAAAACTGGACACAAGTAATTAGTATTTTAACAAAAATAATTCGTTAGTTTCCTAATTTTATCAAGCCATGATGTCAAAAAATGGCGTGAATGTGAAAGTGATTTCAATGATCAGCCGGTTATATTATTTGGTATATCACAGAAGATGCTACCAAGTTCCAGACTTAAATGGACACGTTTAATTTCTGGTTAGCAAACATAAAAGCAGGATTCAAAAATTGCATATATGTCCATATTTTGCATAGCTCTCAATGTCTTAAATTTTATCTAAGTCACTAATTTGCAATACGTTTGTTTCTTTCTTTGACAAACAACAGTCTACTCTCTACTTATCCTAATAGGAGGACCTTTTGCATCAGGAACAACCCTTCTAAACGCTACTCAAACCCCTAACACCGGTTATCATGTGGTTCGTTCCTTTCGGATGGTATATCGCACCAACGTTGTCAACTACCAGCCACAAGGTGCTGTCCTGTCGTTTTGTAACTCTCACTAAAGTTACTCATAACATTCATTAACGTTTATTCAACACTGGGAGAAATTTTTTACATACAAAAAAGTATAATTTTATAGGTAGTGTTATTGGAACAACTAATTTAATTTGTTCATATCGTTGTGTTCCCCACTTTCAAATTCCAGTATATTTTGATTATGTGTTTTTTTGTATACTGGTATTGACAGCATTCCCCAGCGACCGAAGTCGCAAAGCCTTCCACAAATAAGGCGTGCGGAATGGTTCTTTTGTAATGCCTTTATAAAATAAGTCCTGCGGAATGCATGTATTTTTTTCATCAGATACATACATATAACCAAGAAGAAAATTTTTACAATTTTGAGAAACTTCTTTTCCGATTCTTTTTAACCGTAATTTAATTGGAAAATTCCATACAAATTTTAAAATTATATTTTTTATTTAATATTTTTCAGGGTATTTTAAAAATTGTCAATTTGAAGTTGGGCGTGGTACAACTTTCTAAGATAGATACATACATAACGGGTTTTTCAATAATTTCAATAAAGTTTTTTTAAATAAAACAAAACCGGTTATGTATGGACCTCGATTTTTTTTGCATGGCCACCACGGGCACGCTTGCAGAAGTCCAGACGCTGAACCCAATTTTCGACGGTTTTCAAGCATAAATCGGCCGATACTGCTGCAATTTCACGTTCGATATTCGTACGAAGTTCATCAATCGTCGCAGGCTTGTTGGCATAGACCATAGACTTGACGTAGCCCCACAGGAAATAATCTAACGGCGTCAAATCACACGACCGAGGCGTCCACCAAACGTGGTTTCCAATAAATTGATTGTGGCATTCGCTGTGTGGCTTGTGGCGCCGTCCTGTTGGAACCACATGCCCTCCAAGTCCATATTATCCAATTGTGGCCAAAAATATTCGGTTATCATTGAACAGTAGCGATTCGCATTCACAGTAATGTGCCGGTCTTGATCATCACGGAAGAAGTACGGCCCAATGACGCCGCCGGCCCATAAACCGCACCAAACCGTAATTTTTTCGGGATGCAATGATGACTCATGGATGACGTGTGGATTGCTGTCTGACCAATAACGCATATTTTGCTTATTGACGAAGACATTCAACCAGAAATGAGCCTCAGATGATTTTCCGATGAAAATCCGAATCATTTTCAAGTTGTTGCTCAGCCCAATTCACGAACATACGACGCTTATGGTGGTCAAGCGGCTTCAGTTCTTGCGTCAATTTGATCTTGTAAGGATGTAGGCCAAGATCTTTTCGCAAAATTCGCCACAACGACGTCACAGAGATGCCCAACGCTTGAGAACGACGTGTAAGAGACACATTTGGGCTTTCTTGAACTGAAGCCTCAGCGGCAGCAATATTCTCGACACTACGGGCACTTCTTTGTCTCACTGGCACGGGAACATTTTGTACTGTGCCTGTGGATTCAAATTTTTCCACTAGATGCTCAATTGTTGATCTGGTAGGACGAGTATGACGACCATAAATTGGACGTAGCGCTCTTAAAGTTGAGGCCACTGACTCCAAATTTCGGTAGTAAATTTTAATAATTTCGACTCGTTGTTGGCTCGTATATCTTTCCATGATGAAATGGCAAACTTTACTGAAGAGAAATGTCAAAAGAGCGGGAAGAAATATGGCGTCGTTTGCTGTCCCTATCGATTTACTTTTGTAGCGTCTCTGTTGAAAACCCCTATACTTATAAATAAGTATGTAGAAGTGGATAATGATTTTGTGATAAAATAAATTATTTTAATTTTATTTTTGTTTAACAACAATAAATTACTGTAAATCCCTTCTAAGGCCTTCCTCTTGGCATGCCTTCTAAGACCTTATTTCGGCAATGGGCAAGGAAGGCCTTGCCTCCAAATCTCACGCAATGTTAAAAAGAAAGGAGGAGGTAATGTGTAGGGAATGCCTTCCGTATTTTGAAGAAGGCCTGTGTGGTAATGATTTCAGGCCTTCCAGGTCATGACTTCCGCCGCTGGGTCGTTTGCATCGGTCCGCCAAACAAAAACAAAGTGCTACAATACCTATTGCTGTCACCTGTTCTAAATACATCTTGCAAGGTATATATTTTTGGGATCAAACGTTATAATTATTTTTTTCAGTTCCATCTAGAAATATATTAAGAAATTTCCTAAGACATGTGTGATATCTACTTATTTCCTTTATCTATGTTTTATACCACTGCCATTGATGCCCTACATGTAATATTAAATTTTATTTTGTAATGAAGAAGATTGTTTCTACGTCTAAACCCCGTATTCAGTTCTTGCAAAATTTTCGTTAGAAATTTTGTCATTTATCTGTAAACGGAAAATTTTGTTGCGCAGAGTTACCACCTCTTCGCACTCCATTTTATTTTTAACTCATGTGGTATTACTTTAGTATGCTAAAGTTGTCGAAATGTCAAAATTCCGGTACCAAACAATTGTTTTCGTACGAAAAAATTTTGGCGTATCAACCCTGTAATTGATTTTGGTTACTAAATTTTCGTAAGGAGCTGAATACCAGGCAAATGAAAAGTGAGCGCAATTTTCGCTCCATGAAATTTTCATTATTTTTTATACACGTACTTCTTATGGCAATGACATTTTCATAAAAACTGAATACCGGGCTTAAACGGAAAATTTTGTTACAAAGATTTACCACATATCTCTGTTTTAAATTGCCAACATTCCATTAATAATAATAAATGTTTGCACTCCATTACTTTTGCTTACTAAAATAATCGAAATCTCAAAATTCCGGTCTCAAACAATTATCAAACGATTGTTTCGTACGAAATAAGTTTAGTGTAACAACCCTGTACTTGATTTTGGCTACGAAATGTTCGCAAAGAGCTGAGTACCAAGCAAATGAAAAGTGCGCGCAATTTTCGCTCCATGAAATTTTTGTTATTTTTTATACACGTACTTCTTATTGGAACGAAAATTTCATAAAAATTGAGTACCGGGCTTATCAGTGGGTTAAGATAACTGTCACTGTGGGGCAAGATCAGAATCGCACTTAGAGCAGTGTTGGATGATGTTCCGAATATTCCTCAATATGTGATACGAAAGAGAGGCCTACGTTAGTGTGCGACGGTCCCCATGCATAAAAAAGTTACGGCGTTCGCCCCGGTTCGATGAGACTTCCTATGGCAACATATCACAAACAAAATCAATTCAAGGAACACGTAGGGTGCAACGTAAAAAATTGTGTAGTTTCGAAATTGTTTTTACCTAACCTTTCAAACTAGATAGCGCGCTCCTCAACTTAATTTTTTAAATCATTCGATCGAAAATATGTCTGATTGGTAGACATGCGGAATGACTGTAGGTCCGACCTTATGACTTTTGTAGAAGCGTTCGAACGATGAGGTAGAGGATGAACCCACAGAAAATTTTCTTTGCAGGTGTCCAGCACTAGCATACACAGGGATGTCTACTATGAAATCCTACTTCTTTTGGAACCTGGGATATTTGTCTCCCCTAGCAATAGCCAAAATTTTGAGATCTTTGAGAGGCTTAACAGCGCCAACCCGTAGTAGTTTAAAGGACTGACACAAATCTAAGTGAGTCGTCTATCAGCAGGCACCAACCAAACCTTTATATCTATGACCGGGTGGGAAAATAAAGGAAAGCCTTTAAGAATATCAGCTTATAATGTTCATCACTGATTGAATTTTTAAAATAATAAACATTTTCCCATTCTCCCAAGAAGAATCATGATAAGGTCTTCCCAATCAGATGTGCGCATTCTAGCTATACACTCACTGATTGGGACCCAGGGTTTTACACTGGTTCCAAATTGTGTTTTTTTAAGCTTTTTCATGACGAATTGCTAGATAGAATCGCCGTCACTGAGCGAGGTGACCGTCGTCAAAAGAAATGTAATGTGGTCAGAGCATTGATCGAACCCGAGTTGGATGTTTCCTTGATACTTATTGAGGTTGAATGCTGCGATTGCTGAAAAAAAACATAATGACGCTGCTATAACTGTACAGTCGGGAAGCAGTAGATTTGTAAAATAATTGCATTGTTGGCCACGTGCGGAACTACAATGATTGTGCGCAGAATATCTCAGATTTTGCTATAGAATTAAGATTTCAAATACACTGAAAGGAAAACGCTTCATAGCATCAATGAATGGGTTACATTAATGGGTTTACATTGATGCAATGAACAGTTTCTTTGATGCTATGAAATGTTACATTACTTCAATGAACTCCTTCATTGCTGCAGTTTTTGAATTTGTGGACCGTCATTAATGCTAAGAAACCTTTTACATTGATGGAATGAAGTATGTTTTTCATGTAAATATGGAAAACTATAGAGAAAAATTGCAGACATTATATCGACATTGTAAAGTAGAATCTATTACATAGGCCATCCTTTACATTACACACATTTTATTGAATTTGAAAATACTGTTAATGAAACATCTTTATTTAATATAATGTACAATTTCATTAATTTTGAACCATTTATTAATTTGGTTAAAGGATAATATGTATGTAGGTACGCTTTGTATAAATGTATGTGTTTATGTAATATTTACGTATGTACTGTAGTTGTGACACAATATATGAGTGTCAGTATGAGATAAGGAATAAATAAGAAATAAATAAAAGGCTGAAATGCAGAATCCCGCGCCATTTAAAAAAAACCCGAAAATCGAGCAAAATAAGGGGATTTCAAAAACCAAAATTTTTTTTGCCGGCCGGACCTATGGGGACCCACAAGACCCAAAAAAGGGGTCTATGCAGGGAC
This sequence comes from Phaonia tiefii, assembly GCA_963931995.1. Classification (NCBI taxonomy): domain Eukaryota; kingdom Metazoa; phylum Arthropoda; class Insecta; order Diptera; family Muscidae; genus Phaonia; species Phaonia tiefii. Next base: position 165,004,381 of record OZ008367.1, read on the forward strand.
TCTTTTATATGGGTAAATTTGCCCAAAAATCAAAAAATTCCGAAATCCAAAATTTGCAACAGAGATATTTCTCTCCCTGGCCCCGTTCCAGAAAACCTAATAGTCGAAAAAAATCGTGCCACAAAAAACACGAACTTTGGAGGCCCATAACCCCTACAATAGGGATTCCCTCTAACTTTTGCATTTTAAATTTTTTGCTTAGAATAGTGTGTTCTATCCCCCCAACATGTTTTTCGCTCCAATCTGACCATACCAGCAATGAAATATCTTCATACTATCGATGAATTGTCTTCATACCATTAATGAATCCGGTTCATACCATCAATAAAACCTGTTCATACTATCAATGAAACCTATTCATACCAACAATGAATTTTGTTCATACCATCAATGAAACGTGTTACACCATCAAAGAAATATGTTCATACAATCAATGAAACATATTCAGAACTTCAATGAAACATTTTCAAACCATCAATGAAACATATTCATTGCATTAATGAAACATGCTCATAGCATCAATGAAACATGTTCATAGCATCAAAGTAACATGTTCATTACATGAATGACTATGTTTCATTACATCAATGAAACGGTTTGTAATATCAATGTAACATATTTCTTTAATACAATCATGTTTCATTCCGGTTAGAAAGTTTACATTAATTTCAGGTCTATGAAACATTTTTCATTTAATGTAACATTGTTCATAGCATTAATGAAGCCCAACATTGGCTCAAAAACAATGACACTTTTCATTGATGCAATGTAAGAATTCATTAATGCTATGAAGGTTTTTCTTTCAGTGTAGATGTAAAGTATCGTAGTTAAGACAGAGGCAGAATCAGTAGTTGGAGGTTTTTGATTAAAAGTCGGTAAGGCAGAGTGGAAAAAAATTAAATGGTGCAACTGCCTATTGTGCCTAAAGAACGAGTGATGGCACAACTCCACATTCGTAGCTGGATCCCAGGACTACAGGAGGAACGGCTCAAGTATTTTCAATATCAATACTTCACTACTGACCTGAGTACTGCTATTGATTTCAAAACGTTCGTAGTTAGCGTATGTTGAAAATTCCGTCATCCTGAAGAAAAGTATTAAATATTTACAATTGTAAGTACAATTAGGGAAAATGTAGCTAATCATCTTTACACGTCAACGAGTTCTCGTAAAGGGCCATCCATATGTTGGGCTCAAACTCGTTACTCACAGTCCAGTCCTTGGCAGCCGTACATTACATGAATACAAAAACAAACCGCAAACGAGAACAAAAAAAAAAGACGACAAAGCAGGAAAAGGTGTTCAGTCAACAGGAACAATAGAGCAAACACAACCCTTCTTCTTGGAAATAATGCAATTTTTTACAATACCAACAATAAAATCCTACCATTAACTACCAATAGAAGTAGATTCCTAACCACCATGCAAGCCAAAGTACGAAGCGGCAACAGCAAATGTTGTGTGAACAACATTTGTTCAAGCGACGAATACATTGATATTTGTACGTGCTTACGCTTTCATTTAGGCGCTGTCACAAAGGGGTGGCAAAGGAATAGACAAAACAAGTTCAATAACAGGGGTGCATACAACAAACTGGCGCAGCATAGCAGCTGATAATTGAAGAATAAAATATGCAAATTAATCAACATAATGTGATGATGATCAGCAACTCATTTGTATTTCCCTCCGCACTGATGCTTGCACCCCTTTTTTCTGTATGAGTTTATTATGGCCTCCTAAATACTTTGTTTGAAATTCCACCAAAATCATTGCCGTTACGTTCCACGATGAAGAAGCATGTGAAGATTTATATAAAACAGCTGGACATGATAACACAAAAATGCATACTTTTAATTTGAAAACCAAAACAGTTTTATTTTGTTTTAATTGGAAATGGGAAGAGAAAAAAAAATAATTTGTGTTGAATTTATAAACATTTAGTTTCACTCCTCCATATTGATGCGCCAAGATTTATTAATCACTGGAGAATAAGAGAGAGAGCGAGGGAGATGAAAAGATCGCAACGAATTGAGTCCTACTAGCATTAATTTGAACACCTTCATTAAATTTATTTATTTTCACATTTTCTTTTCCCCAAGAAAAATAAATAAAATCTAAAAAATCTACTCCATTTGATTGTTTAATAGCAATCATGGGATATGCAGGAATATCGGAACCATGGAAAACTTTACATCAATTTTTCTATGGTGGCTGGCTCGCTTGTCTTCCCACTTATTCCCACAGTCGAAAATTGATTCTTTGGTATTTTGGTTGGATTGATAGATAGGGAAAAAAATACTGCATTCCAGTTGTTGATATTTGGTTGTGGCGAGGATACTTTAGAGAATGACGCTGTTCGCAGTTGTGGCAATTGTTATAGCGTAGTTTTTCATAATGCAAAATGATATATATGCCATTATTGTTGCCGAGTGTTATTATTCATTGGGAATGAAAACGCAACGTATGGGAACTAAATTAAACAAACGTACTTCCAAATTGACTGATATATGATCCATTTCAATATTTATTTGAAGTATCAAAACAATTTATCGCAACACAGCGAAGTAATTGTTTATCTTTTGACATAAGTGGCACAAAGTATTGCTAAACTTTTTGTGTTTTTTTCATAATACTGGTAAAAGGACGATATTATCTAGACTTGTGTAGTTGTGGAGGGAACTTGACCCCGGAACTTAATGCCTAAAAGGATCTATAGGAACCAGTTTCAACAATTTCAAATTAATGACTTCTAACTTCTTTGTGATTAAAATGCTTCGGTTATTTTTTTGTCCATAATTTGTTTAGCTTATTTAAGCCCGGTATTCAGTTCATTCAAAATATAACGAAAATTTCATGAACCGAAAATTTCGCTCACTTTTCATTTGATTGGTACTCAGCTCTTTGCGAGAATTTCGTAGGCAAAATCAAGTACAGGGCTGTTACGCTAAACTTATTTCATACCAAAGCAATTTTAGCAAACAAACGTAATGCCACATGCGTTAAAAGTTTCGAAAAGTTTCATAAACCGGAAATTTCGCCCACTTTTCATTTGTTTATTTATTACAGGGTTGTTACGCCAAATTTATTTCGTACGAAAACAATTATTTGGCGACCGAAAATTTGACATTTCGATTATTTTAGTAGACAAACGTAATACCACATGCGTTAAAAATAAAATATAGTGCAAAGATGTATTATTTGCAATGTAAATCAGAGATATGTGATAACTCTCTCCAACAAAATTTTCCGTTTAGAGATAAATGACCAAATTTCTTACGAAAATTTCGGAAGAACTTAATACGGGGCTTTACACTCTAGTTCATTTCGTTTCCATTATGCTTGACTCATTTAGATCTTACGTCTCTTACAGTTCAACTAAATTCGCCAGTTCCAGTTCTTCAGCTTAATTAGTTCATTCATATCATTTACTCTCTTCGTTCAAATTACTGTACAATTTGTACCTTTGATTTGCATTTTTCATTGATCAAATGGTGAAAAACATATCGTATGAACTGAGATTAAAGCCCGGTTTTCGATTTTTATTAATTTTGCATGAAAAATAATGAAAATTTCATAAACCAGAAATTTCGCCCACTTTTTATTTGCTTGGTACCCAGTTCTTTGCGAAAATTTCGTAGGCAAAATCAATTACAGGGTTGTTACGCTAATGTTATTTCGAACGAAAACAATTGTTTGGGACGAGAATTTTGACATTTCGATTATTTTAACAAACAAAAGTAACACCACGTTCGTTAAAAATAAAATGGAGTGTGTAGAGGAATTATAAATTAAATATTTGCGAGGTAAATCAAAGGTAAGTAATAATAGGGGTTCGCCGGCGGCGTACAGACAGCGTTTCCTGTAAAGGACAGCACTTAAGTATGGCAATGTCATGATCGAACACAGTTTTGTGATTGACCTGAATCAAACGTAACATTGCTGTAGCAAGCCGTGCCGAAAAAATACGAACAGCATAGCATTGCCAGCCAAAGAATTGATGCCGAATGATGGTACAATTCCAGTAGTTTGCCATTAATTGATCGATTATATGAAAGATTAAACAAAAAGTTAAACGCCGCCGAACCACTCCGCTACACCGATTTCCAAGTAATTAGGCGGCGGCGCGGCAAAAAAAAACTCAAAAACGGCGGCGTAAAGGTCTTAAAGGTAGCTCTCCGTTCCAAATTTTCCGTTTAGAGATATGTATATGGAAAAGCAAAAATTATATAACAATTTGCTATTTACACTCTCACAACTGTTTCAGAAAATCACCACAAAACTACACTGAGCAAAATAAACTTGTAGAACAGAAAGTTCAATGACTTTCTTATTATATTTCTCTCTGACTCTGCCTCATACGAGTATTCCTTTAAGCACAGCCCTTTCTTGTCTTTATATACAAGCACAACAAACAATTTATTTATTTGTTCTTCTGAAGAGCATCAACAATAACAACGACAGCAAAAACAACAGCAAATATTATAAGAAATTCTAAATCTACACAACGTGAAGACATCAAGAGATTCCCAACAACTCTACGCCAGCAAATACGATGTGAAAAGCTTAAAAGCGATTATCAATCGCTTTGATTGTTATTTTTTGTTTAGTGGACGTGTTGTCTTCGTTTTCCTCTTCTTATTTTCCACGTACACCATTGTTGTTGTTTTACTGTGTAGCCGATCATCATCATGGAATTTGTACGACGACCAAGGTAACCAAGGGATAGTTGACGTGTAGTGACTAGATACTAGACACAGTTGCACAAACAGACCTTTTATTATCCACGAGTACCCAATGGGTACTCACTGGCACACACATCGAATGCGTCAGTCAAAGCATCAACATCATTCGATTTTATTTGCTATTGAAAGATCAGCGGCACAGGAATGTTGTCGAGATTCACCACCAAACACTAGCAAATTATGTGCAGTGCAAACAACATTCTTTGTTGCAAAAACAAGTTGATGAGGCTTTAACAGATTCTAAAAGAGGCTGGTTTCGAAGTTTTCGAGATTTCAACCCACCAAACATATGTTTTGCTGTACAAAAATCACCTGGTTATGGAAATAAAATCGCGAAATCGCTGTATACCAAACATGGCCAACCATCGCTCTTTTGGCGAGATTGTCCCAATTTTTGCGTGATTGTCTCGCTTTTTTAGGTGTCTCATTCCGACTTGAATCTAAAATATGTATCACAAAATCAAGCTCTTTATTTTACATATGCAGTCACATTTTAACCCGACGTCATTCAGGTGAAAAGAGTTAAACCGACAGTCAGGTGGGTAAAGGTGACCCTAGCTTTTGTGCCTCTTTTAACTCTTAGGCCCAATTTATGACTGGTTATTTAAATTGGTAATCAGCTGATTCGATTTATGCTTGATCTGACTTTAAATACGAAAATAGTTTTTAGTACTTTGTCAAATAATCTTACTACCATGTGGCAACAATGGCAAATGCTACGAAAAATAACCGGTATTCATACATTTATCGGCTAATCGTTACAATGCACCAAACTGACGCCATTTGCAAAACAAAAGTGAAGTTATAAAATAGAAAATATTTAATGAAATTGGATAGTATTTGAGCAGAAATGAAGTTCTAACTGCAATACCAGTTAAATGAGACTTTTTTATTGTTATTTCAACTAAAATGGTGATTACCATGGATGGTGAAACCAAAAAGTTACTCTATTTTAGACATTGTGCCCCGCTTGGGTCAACTGGTTGTGACCAAACAGAGGAATTGTTTTGATTTTAAGTAAAAAATTAAATAAAAGACATGTATTCAAAACTAAATACATATATAAAATAAAGCGTTATATTTTGTACATAATCGCGTTGATATTTTAGACCCAAGTCGTGATGAGACGCCAAAAAACGGAATAATCCCGCAAAAAGCATTCAAGGCAAATGCCAACAGACACTACCCCCTCTTTCCACCCCCCACTACCACAATTTTCCTTCGCCAACACAATGCACTCCATTTATAGGGGGCATACCGCGAGTGTTGGTTTGATAAAAAAAAGCAGGATAATTGGTCTAGTTAGGTATACCTGAATATAGCTTAAGGCATTTTCCATACTTTTGTCACTGTGTAACACAAACTTAAACGGATAGGCGCCAACAAGGATTGGCTACTGTGGCATACAAATACAGCTATAGGTGAGTGTTGCACGGCTAGCGACATAGCGAATTAAAATGGGTTTTGAAAATAATGTAAACAAATTTTTTTTTTTTCAAACTTAAGTCAGCTAATTACGGTCAGTAACTCGTAAACGGTTAATGATAGTATCTTACAGTCCACGGCAATATTGTTCCAAAGAGTCCAATAAACAAGTTTTTGGAATAACTTTTATGGAATAAATGGCATCTGGCAAGGATTTTAAGGCAATTGGTCTTACAAAATATTTTTTTTACATCTTAGTAAACAATTTATAAACGATTGGGTGTTACACCACCCAACATTTCAACTATACATATAAGCTATACATATGTATAAGCAAACTTAGCAAGATATATATTTTTTACATATTACTTATCAAGATGTATGTATTACATGTGGAAGCGTTAAAACAGCTGATTTAATTTGTTCTTGTCCTTGTGGTTATTGTCAACAATTAAAACAATGCCTCCTGATATAGTCTTAAATAAATAAATCTAGGCAATTTTGATGAGCTGAGTTTGACATGGTATAAAAGCCTTACTTATTTTGCCATGATTGCTTATGGATGATTACTTATGTATGGAGCTTTGTAGAATTGTGTTCTTAGTACGGACATTACATGTGTATTCTTTATATACCAATAGTCGTGTTTTGGTTACAAGAACGCGATTATCGCTTGCTAAGTTACAAAGAAAACGGCTATTTAGCGGTAAGTCATATTATTCAAAAATATGGCAAAGGATTGAATACGGTAAAACATGTATAAACGAACTAATCTTATACTAAGCGAAAATGATTCGTGTCGCTAAGTCTTTGCTAAGTTGTCGGTAAGTGTTTCATAGAAAAACAAGCGATTACGTATATGTAAGCAACCGGTGTAACCAAAACACGCTTAATATAACGGTGAGCGCATAATGCAAACAAGGCGTAACTATTTTCGTATTTGCGGTAATGCAGAATTTCCACGGCTGTTGTAATGCAAAATTCCGATATGTTCTTTTGCCAGTTCATGGTGTTACCATATCTAACGACAAAAAGTTATTTTTCATTTGTTTAAACACTGAAAAACGCATTTCAGACTTAATTGCAGTTAAAAAATTATATATTTTAAAAACAAAACATATGTCTAAAATTGGCCTCAATGCGAGATGATGTTGCCAGTCTGTTTAATTTCAAAATTTCTTTTTAAAATGACGTTTACAATGTTGCTCAATATTTTCCGTACGAACGAACATGTTACCAGCATGCTGATAGCCTATTAAATTTCACAAAATGTCAATTTAAAGTGATGTCAAGTTAATTTTTCTTTCAAGCGTAACGAAGTGAACCGAATTAAAAAAAACTATATTTGCAAAATAATTTAAAAACAGTAAGTTGAAATAACTATACTCCATTTTGTTATACCAAAAACATAGCATATTACCATATTTTTGTAACAGCGCCAATAACTGTTTTGACACATGTGGCAAAAAGTGTTGACAAGTTTCTAAGGCTTTTTGACTAATAAACGAAAATTGTTCTTTATTTGCAATTAATAAATGCATAGTTTGTTTAATGACACTAAAAGTAGCCTTAATGTAAAGGTTTGAAGTTTGCTGAGAACAGCAGTTTTACCGCTGTGTCAGAACTTGCGAGCGTACATATTTTTGAACTCGCTCAACACCAACCACACAAAATACGATGATGGTATGAGACTTTGGGGTGTTTTTTTTTATAAAATATTTGTGCTGAATTTATAAATGACAACAGCTGCTGAATGAGGGTTTTTTGTTTGTATTGTTTTTGTTATGTTAAAGTATTTTTGTTCATGTGTCAAGTCAATGACTTCTGGAGTTTTGAAATCGTTCGGTTTGTACTCTTGTTGTTGTTCAAAAATATTGACAACAATACCAACAACAGCATGTGTATAGAAATTTAATAAAATTACACACATGTAGTGTTGGAAATATGAGAATTTATCCACAACAACAACAAAATTTATGCTGTTCATACGTTATTGCGCAAAATATCAAAAATATTCTTTAACAAAAATACAATATGCTTCCCTGTTTTCGGAAAATTAATCATGAATGAACTCTTGAAAACATATGGTGAGTATTTCAACACACTTGTTTCGGTTCTATCATCCAGTTTCCATTGTTTTTGTTTTGTATAGTTTTTGTTGTATATATGCTACACCAAAATGTTCGTACATACATACATAGTTGTAATTGTACCACAAAACCCCAAAAATGTTTTCAGATTCCCCTTAGTGAAAAAAAAACAAGATACAAAGTTGCTGTCTTCTTGTCAGATCACTATTTCGTTTTCCTCAGAGGTTTTTGGTTAAAGAAATCTCTGTATAAATATTGGGTTTGGTTTTGGATTTTGTTTGTAGTGCGTGTGCCATAAAGTGTTTTTATAATATCAACAAACTAGCATTCTCTTAAAACTTTTCCCCACATATAGACTAAACAGATAAAAAAAAACAAAAGACCTTTACCGAAAACAAAACTCATGTTGAAATGATGAAATGAATATTGTTATTGTTTGTTAAAGTAACCTTTTTACACTCCAGCAGGGATCTCGTCCAAAAACACATTATAAATATTACATATCCACGGCATCTACAACTTTGCCGTGTGAACGTAGTATAAATACCTGGCGACATGGAAACTACCATCACCCATGCGCATGGACAAGGTTTCGCGGGGATTTCTTTATGAGATATTGGTGGAATAAGTGTCCAATATTTACCCGAGGTCAACAATAAAGTTATTTCCTTTATATCTGACAGAGATTTAAAGACATTCAACATCAAAATCGAATTTAGTATAAATGAGTCTTTTTAAGAAATCAAAGATTACAACCTTTTGGGAAAATGTCGGCAGAATCTTTTGGTATATCCAGGGGAGTTCTATGCCACAGCTGATCAACCTTAGAGTTGGGAGAACATGCAGGATAAAGTAAGAAAGAGAAATGGCGATAGATGACTGGAAGTATGTAGGGTTGCTCAATGCGCTTTTCACACTTTTGCCGTTGTGCATTGAACCAAAAGTATTAAATCGAGGAAAAAAAGTGAGAACAAGTGAAATAAACCCAAATGTAATGAAGTGTTAGAGTAAAATTAGTTATAGAGATTGAAATTAAAATACAAATTTATTAAAATAAAGATTTTTCTCATTCTGCATGGATTGCCAAGTCTGTGTAACTCTTGCTCCAACTTTTCCAGTGACTTATCTTGGTTTCCGGTCCAAGAAAAACAGCTGTTGCAGACTCTATGTATATTACTCTAGGGGTATACCTATACACATATGAGGAATCGCAGAACAAATCTTTGCATGAATTTGGTTAAGTTCTACTTATTGGAAATAATCTTATTTGGATGATTTTTCTTCTCTTCTCATAGACTCGAGATTATAACTAGAGATGGGAAAATGTCATAATTTAGTCTGTGTTGAAAATCACAGCTGTTTTTGTGTTAATTTTGCATGAAAATACAACCGCTGAATTTTCCACAATCATCTCGTTAGTTTGAAAAAGAGAGGCACGATAGAAAAGTGACTCTCTGATCTGTCCCCATTGTGCGCTCTCATTTTGCCCTACTAAGTTATTATGCTCTCATAGGAATTCGGTGCTATGCACGAAGTTCCTCCAAAAGTTCCAGCCTATTCCCAAATGATTGGTTATGTCCGGTATTATACCGTCCGAGAGGTACCTGTATCTGGCTTGGGTGGAAGCTGGGCATTGACACAGGAAATGCTCCATCGTCCTCCTGCACTCACTATTTTCCACTTGCCCAATATGGTATAGGTAGGCTAATAAACCCGAGTGTCCTGTTAAGGCTCCCATCATGCTCATTTCAGACTTTCCCAGTAGTGATGGACAGAATCGGTGGCCGTCGGTGGTGCAATGGGTAGTGTGCGCGGCTCTTGTACATGAGATCCTGGGTTCGAACCCTGCTCTGACCACCTTCAAATTTCTTTCGGCGGCGGTCACCTCGCATAGTGACGGCGACACTATCGAGTATTTAGCCATGAAAAAGCTTCTCAAAATACCGTACGGAGTCGGTGTAAAAACTGTAGGTCCCGATCAGTGAGTATAAAACTAGAAAGCGTACAGCTCACTGATTGTGAGAAGCTCTTCCGATTCCTTCATGGCATGTAATAGGAAACCATTTATTTTTTTTTTATTTATGGACAGAATCGAGGAACTAAACAGATAAAAAAGAACCGGCCGGGCCGGACCGGTGCTTACAAGAACTGAATAACGGTTCCAAGAGAACCGATAACTGTTTCATATGCACCAAAAGACGGTTCTTAGTGAACCGAAAAATGTTCTGAAAGAACCGAAAACGGTGCTTAATGGACCGAAAACGGGTTCAAAAGAACCGCAAACAGTTCCAAAAAGACTGAAAACGATTCTAAAAGACCTTAACAAAGTTTTGAAATGAGAAAAACGTTTCCAGGATCACAAGTCTTAACCTTCGAGGGTATGAAAACGTGTACTTTTATCAAATTTAAATTTTCTTACAATAAGATATTAAACTTAAGACTCTTTGGAACAGCAATTGGCTGAGAACCGGAACCGGTTCAATATCCCGGTTCTTCTCGGAACCGGACTTGACAGAACCGGTTTTTCAAATACTCGGAACCGCACATCACCATTTCCCAGTTTCAGCAAGCGTTTTGTTTTCAAACCATCACGGTCTCCCCATAGGATCCTAACCATCCTGGTCACTGTTTCCTGATTCCACAGGGGTCTGTTGGTCGATTCTGCACATTGGCTTATCTCAGCCGTCGTCGAGCCAAAAGGTTTCGCGCCCTTTAGACTCATCGTATGAAGTTTCCTGGCTTTTGTTGCTCATTAGCGATAACTCAACTATGTACCGGTAACCAGATGATGTTAAGTCTGCCATGCATTAAATAATAATTAATCACCTTTTTGCAGTTAAGGACCTTTCTTTCCGATGATGTTGCCATCTGGCTATCCGTGAAGATATTCACGTAGTGTTGTCAAGCCATTTAATGCATTCCGTAGTCGCCCGAACCTCCGCTTGAATGTTCGTATTAGCTCGGTTCGACTACCGGAAAATTTGTGCAAATTTTTACTGAATCGTGTTCGTTTACTCCAAAAGTTCAGTATATGATAGTCAGAGTTCGAAAATGTTCACAGTTCGATGTTATAGGTCTTGCAAATTTTGGTTGGAGAAATTTTAGCCAACAAAAACTTTAAAGATAGAACAGCTGTTTGAAATCAGCTGTTTTATGTAAACCAATAAAAGTGAAAACTAAATTAACGACGGCAGAAATACGTACAAATGAGTTTTTTAATATGTATGTCACTGAAATGTACAAAGTAAATGGAAAGTAATAATGTGCAGTGGCATTCAGCAATTTCTGGTGAACAGACGACGTCATAATTGGACAAATGTGGCAATAGATATGTAATGTAACTGCAAGCCAAAATTTATGTAGTAAAGGATAAACTACAACTACAAAAAAGTGATCATTTTGTCAGGCTCATATCTTGCAAACCGTTCGGAATTTTGATTTACTCTCTGAGGGAAAGTTGTAGCTCAAACAAACTTCATCTTCAAGCTCAAAATCGCGTCACGACGCTCACACACACACAGCGCAGCGTCAACGAGACCCCAGCGGTGAAAGTTATAGAGAATGTGCTACAGCACACCGATAACATTAAAGCTGCATTTTCTTTATATTCATTTTGACGATTTTATCAAACAACTCTGTACCGAATCCGATGAGCAAGGAGCACGGTTTCACCAAACTACAATGACAAGAGCTACAACTTTCCCTCAAAGTGTAAATCAAAATTCCGAACGATTTGCAAGATATGAGCCTGACAAAATGGTCACTTTTTTACAAGAATGACACCGAGGCCCCAAATCTTTGGGGCCCATAAAAAAAAAGTCCATGACTTTGGGCAAAACTGGGAGACACAGGTCTGTTTTTTTTTTTGTTGTCTTCTATAACGTAGTGGTGTCCGTATATGGATATATTTCCATGACTTCAAAAATTACACACAGCGTTATACACTTTTTTAATTGTTCCAATTATTTTCTTGTGATTATAAATTTTCGATCTTTTAATTTTAAACTGGTTCGTAGCCGTTTCCGAGCCAAAATCAAGTCGAAATTTGCGAGCGCCGGCTCGCCAGATTAAATTTTCACGAGAGTGGCTCCCGAGTGATCTAAAACGACCACTGCTTCCACAGTTTTTACGTTTGAATTATATGTACATGCTCCAACCAATTTGTTGTCATCCTAACGGCAACAATATACCTTGCGATTTGGGTGCGTCACGATTTCTACACGGAAGCCGCATTGGTTTGAAGCGTGCTTTAAAATACACATCACGTGTAAATAAATTTAGAACAAACAATCCCAGAGAAACAATTCTGATATTGGCAGATGAATATTTTGTAGATGCAGCAGAAGTTATATGTAGGTTAAGCTCCTCTTCTGATTCTGAAAAAGTATAGTCACTGCAAGAAATAAAGTCCAGTATTCAGATTTTACGAAATTTTTGTTGCCATAAGAAGTACGTGTTCGTTTATAAAATGACATTTCTATATCTCGATTTTTTTGTTTGTACAGTATTATTAAAAGGCGACAAAAAGTCGGCTCTTCCATTTACAGTGAATAGAAGAGGTAGACTACATCATATCATAAAGCGTGATGAGAGTGAGTGAAAAGTCAAACGCAAGAGTTGCTAGATTTAAGTAAATATATTAGGGCTGTTTTTTAATCCCTGCTATACTAATTTTTCGACGACTTTGTAACCACACTTGCAAGTGAAAGCTCGAAAAACTCATCACACACACCCACTTTTTCACTAACACGTACACATCTTGGTTTCTTTCATCCCAACTTTTTAGCCCGGCATTCAGTTTTTGTGAAATTTTCGTTGCTATAAGAAGTACGAGTATAAAAAATAACTAAAATTTCATGAACCGAAAATTTCGCTCACTTTTCATTTGCTTGGTACTCAGCTATTTTGTAGGCAAAATCAAGTACAGGGTTGTTACTCCGACGTTATTTCGTATGAACCAATTGTTTGGGACCGGAATTTTGACATTTGGATTATTTTAGTAAAAAAAATAGAATGTAGTGCAAAGATGAATTGTATGTGGTAACTCTCTGTAACGAAAATTTACCATTTAGAGATAAATGACAAAATTTCTTACGAAAATTTCGCAAGAACTGAATACGGGTCTTAACACTAAAAGAGTTTGTTTCGAGCACTACTAAACACAAAATATCGATCATCGAAACAGGTCGATTGTAAGAAATGTGAGTCGGTATGATTGTGCACTTGATCACGATTGACGTGATTAGGCTTCGGGCATTTTAAATTTATTGAAACGAGTTATTTTCGCTGTAACTTAGAAACGGCTAATTTGTATTTACTCAATTATACATTATCTAAACGACAGTTCTGTTACCTGTAATATTTGTAAAAATCAGTTCTATCGTGTTTGTAGTTCCCAAAAAAAAGAAACATATTAGCTTATACAACAACGCTCAAGCACTGTAATTCTAAAAACAAACAGCGTCTCAATATCTCTTTACGAGTATAATGACTTTCAAACCTTTACCTTCCTAAATTTTAGCTTTATATTCTGTATTATTTTCTTTGATACTATAATTAAATTTTTACAATTATCATAATTGTTTTCTCCAAAATGACGCATCATTATCAAATCAACAACATTTCTAAAGATTCCCAAAGTATTATTTCAAAGATTTACCCAACTTAGTTTCCGACTGATGTAGACAAAAGATTTTAAAATTGTGCAAGTGTAAAGTCATAAATTAGACTTTTGGGTAACCAAATTTGTATCCAACGGTTTGTATAGCCCAATAACTTACACGGCCAACCACCACATTCACATCTCTTCCACAAATTGCCATTTTAATTTGTTACAAATGTGGTGGTTTCAAGAGGCTTCATAATTTTACGTTTGTTAAATTATTTATTTTTCCCCGTAATGGGTTAAATTCATTATCATCCAATGTTTCGGTGTAAAATGTTAATGTCTCTTTGTTGATTTTTATTGTTACTCGTACGTGGTGGTTTGAGTTGTATTTTTTACTTTATTTATATTTTGGGTAACTGCCATACGACATTTGCTGGTTTAACAATAATAAAAGAGTCAACCAAGCATATCATGTTTTTCCATTCGGACGACTGCACTCCCTGTCTATCCACCAAATGTCATTTCCGAATAATTGTTTTGAAGTTATTTTTTTGCTCGTTGAATGTTTGTAAGGGTTTTCTACGTCTTTTGTGAGAGTCTGACTTTAAAAGCTAACAGTCTGTTCAAACTTGTGATCTATTTTAGTGAAAACTGCAACCAAACCCCATGTTCTATATCATGCATGAAATAGGGTTAACACAATATTGAATTTAATGCAACAAAATTATCTTTAGTAGGATCCATAAAAAAACATCAGTCTAAATAGAATAATGTCAACAGCTCCTACGCGCCTTTAAAGTACAAAAGATCCTACACATGCAATGTTAATTTTAGTGTTTCAAATATTCTCAAATTGTCTGCTCGCTATGAAGGTGTTACTACTATGCTACTATACAATTATACTCGTGCTACACTAAGATCGTGAATTGCCTGTATGTGTTTCTATAATATTTCTTATAGTAAGTACTTTTTTTAATTGCACCTAAACACAGGTGACTTGCAGTTTTTGATCCTCCTTATTTTTCTCTTTCAGTTACATTTCGTCCTTTCCCTAGAGACTTTTAGTGTAATTAAACTGTATTTATGTGTGTGTTGTTTTAAGAACAGCTGGCGGGGTTTGTCCTTTTTTCTTTTTGCAAAACTAAATTGTAAGAGGGCAAGGCCAGACAACCACATGCTTGAACAAAAAAAAAACACGTGACGCTTCATATAAGAAACAACTAAAGAAATGTTCAAGAAGACAAAATAAAAACAAGTAACAATGTAAAGGTATACATTTACTTATATTTAACAATGTAAAGAACGTAACAAATAAAATAGAGTACGAAGAGAAAATATTCATGAAATATTTGCACGGTAAATCAGAGATAAGTGGTAACTCTCTGCAACAAAAATGTCCTTTTAAAGATAACGCACCGTATTCAGTTCCTGCGAAATGGCGAACATGGCTTTATGACAATTTGGTTCTTGACAAAAAATTTAAGTTTTGAAAATTTACTTTTTATGTGAACCACCATTAAATTGACATCAATATCATCTTAACAGTTTCCAATTTCCATTTAAAGCCACGTATTCAGTTCTTGCGAAATTTTCGTAAGAAATTTTGTCTAATAAAACGGAAAATTTGTTGTGTAAATTTACCACCAATATTTGATTTACCTTGCAAATATTTTATTTATAACCCTCTACGCTATCCATGTTTATTTTTGACGAAAGTGGAGTTTCTTTTCGTTGTTAAAATTATCCAAATGTCAAAATTCCACTCCCAGACAATTATCAAAGAATTGTTTTCGTACGAAATATCTTTGGCGTAACAACCCTGTAATTGTTTTTGCCTACGAAATTTTCGCTAAGAGGTTCATGAAATTTTCTTTTTTTTTTTAAATAAATACGTCGCGTATTCTAGTGGAATTGGTTGTAAACAAATGTACAATTAGTTCGTAGTATGAGATCAAATAAAACAGCGTTGCATAAATCAAATCAAGCATTTCTTCGTGATTCCTAGACAAATAAGGAAAAATACCCGATTTGTCGTCTGTCAAAACGTAAAGGAAATCAAGAAAATTTCCTTGATTTCTGCTTGAAATCAACAAAAGTGGCAAAATCAAGAAAATCGATGTCAGTGCGAATGCTGTATAACACACCAGCCACACATCGTGATTAGAAGTACATATTGACATTTGTATCCAACCTTTTGTACCCGTCACATTTTCGCCAGTGTAAATGGGGCATAATGTTACACGTATAATTAAAACTTATTTAATACTACTCAATTTTATTTAATACTTAAAATATTACAAGAGAAATGGCACGCGAAAGGAATAGATTGTTTTTAAATAATATTTACAACAGCACAGCAGTCAAATTAAATGCACCACTGTCAAAGTGTCTACTGTAACACGCAACGAATGTCAAAACAATGTCTTAAACTTTTGTGGTTACACTGCATCACTTAAGAACTGTATGGCCCAGTCTGACAGACATTATATCATGCAAATCTTTATAAAACCAAGAGATAATATTTTTCCCAGCTTTTGGATTTGTTTTAATGTGTTCTTCTTCTTCGTTTTATACTATGAGATAGATCATTATTTGGAAATTAAACTGGAAAACGCAAAACCAAACACTACAAAATAACTTGAAGTTACAAATGTCTGTGTACGTATGTAAATATTTTGGGAGATATTTCTATACATACAACGCCTGAAGTTTGCTTACAATGCCGTGCATGTTTTTGCTGTTGTTTGTTGTTGTTTTTTGGAGGGGCTGTCATTTTTGTTTTGTGCAGGGACAGACTATGCCACCAGGCTGTCAATGAACGCCAAAATAAATTGAGTATTTATTTTAAAATATATTTTTGGAGCACAAAATCGAAAAGATTTGCTTATGAGGCACGTTTCGTTTAAATGCAAGTGGAGCAAAAACAAAATAGAAAACGAAAAGGCTTCAGAATCGAAAAAGACATTTGTACTTAAGAAAGATATCACTCGAGAAGACAGAAAGAAAACAGGCTGACAACAACTATGCATGTCCGTCTGACGTCTGGCAGGACAGACAAAAACTCAAAAAAAAATTAAACTTTTCTGCCGCCCAGAGCCATATGCATAAACACAATTTCAAAATAATTTGATATCATCGAGTGTAATAAATTAAAATAAAATACAATCCCATGTGCAAACCGATTTTGTGTTTACACAATATGCATTCCACACGACTTCCACGTCCCACTTCTGGGTGTTGTGTTCAGGATTTACATATCGTACATAGCTCCCTCTTCAGCTTGATTTCTGTTTCTTTGGTATTTTAATTGCTAAAACAGAAACTGTGTGTATTGATTTCGTTCGTACAGGAGAGACAGAGTATAAGACATTATTTTTTTCAATAACACGAGTAGTATTTAAACATTTATATGTCAAGTATTTGGTTGGCTTGACTTTTATATGAAGCCAATTGTGTAAACACTTAAGACTCATTGGGGCCAATAAAGGAAATATTCCAGATAATAAAAATGAAATGATTATACGCGTTTATATTGAAATTAACAAATTGAATTATAGCGAATTGTGTAAGGAGAACAAATTATACAGAAAACCAATAAAATTTAGCAAAAGTGAGAAAATATATGTGGAGTTCAGAATGACACTCAGATTCCGTTGTTGATATTAACGACCTCTGTTTTCATAAAATGAATTTGAACGAACGAACGAATCGACCAAAACTAAAAAGTAAATACATACGGCCTTAAGCAACGTTCAGGTACACCGAGCTTACGAAGGCTTCGGGATTTTAACACACCAAACATATGTTTGGCAGAACAAAAATCAGCTGTTTCTTTAAATGAAATCCCGTAAACTTTTTATTCATAAAAAGTTATGAGAGGTTTGAGAGATGTTTTATCATACAAAAATCGTCTCTCAAACCTTTCATAACTTTTTATGAATAAGGTCGATAGTATATACTAAGGAGTTAATGGGTCAAATGAGGCATTTCTTTTAGAAATGTATTAAAGGATGAATGAATAACCTAAATAAATAGCTTATTTATTTAACCCATAAGTATTACTCATATTTACGCTATCATTTTATCCAATTCATTCGTTCGTTGGAATTAACTGGCAAAACTTTAGAGTATTTTAATTTGCTTTGATGTTTTTTTAGGAACTAGTACTTATTTTTCTATAACATCAAATGAGAATAAAGTGTTCGGAGACGATCCAGAAATTTCGCAAATGCACTTCCATTGTACAAAAGTATGGCAACACTTAGTTTAAAGTACATTGAGCCCTCTGCCGAAAACCCCAGTATTCAGTTCATATAAAGTTTGCATTCTTAAGCTTCGTATTCTGTTCCGTCCGAAATTTTCGTTGCTATAAGAAGTACATTTATAAAAAACAAAGTAAATTTAGTGAGCCAAAAATTTCGCTCAGTTTTCTCTTGCTTGGTACTCAGGTTATTGCCAAAATTTCGTAAGTAAAATCAATTACAGGGTTGTTACGCCAAAGTTATATCGCCGAATTTATTTGTTTGTTAATGGTTGGGGACGGAATTTTTGACATTTCGATCAATTTAACAAACTAAAGTAATACCACATAAGTTAAAAATAAAATGGAGTGCGAAAAGGAATTATTAATGATATATTTGCAAGGTAAATCAAAGATAGGTGGTAACTCTGCGCAACAAAATTTTCCGTTTAGAGATAAATGACAAAGTCTCTTGCGCAAATCTCGCAAGAATACGGTGCTTTATCTCTAAAAGGATATTTTTGTTGCAGAGAGTTACCACCTATCTCTGATTTACCCTGTAAATATTTCGTGAATATTTTGTCTTCCCACTTTATTTTATTTTTTACGTTCTTTACATTGTTAAATATAAATAAATAATGTATATTTACATAGTTACTGGTTTTTATTTTGTCTTCTTCAACATATCTTTATTCGTTTCTTATATAAAGCGTCACGTATGTTTTTTGTTCAAGGATGTTGTTGTCTGGCCGTGCTCTCTTACAATCTAGTTTTGAAAAAAAGAAAGAAGGACACAAACCCCGGCAGCTGTTCTTAAAACAACACACACAGTTTAATTACACTAAAGGTCTCTAGGTAATGGACGAAATATAGTTGAAAAAGAAAAATACGGAGCTTTATAATAAGTGTGTGTACAAAAATATAGAAAATTTCGATCACTTTTCAAAAATGTCGTAAAGAACATCAATAACAGGGTTGTTATGTCAAATTTACTTTGTACGAAAACAATTATTTGATAATTGTTTGGGACACGAATTTTCGCATTTCGATTATTTTAACAAACAAAAGTAACAAATATTTCCGTTTAGATATAAATCACAAAATTACTTGCGAAATTTATTAAAGCAACGTGTGAAGAATAAATATCCTTGATAAATAACTCATTTATTATTCGTAGTAATTTCGGTTGATTCGTTCGTTCCTTCGAATTCGTGTTATGAAAACAGACCGTTATTGAAAATTCTGAAATGAAAGCAAATTTGCCAGCTATTGAAAAGCATTCTAAAGACCCTGACTTACTATCCTAGACATTCGTTGGATACTTCTTGAGCAAAATCGAACAGCATTCTCATCCAAAAGTGTTCGTCAAGCAAATGTGTTTCTCACTGGCAGACCAAACAAATAAAAGATACAATTGAAATACGATCACACATTTTTTGAAAAAAATTTCAAAAATGTGCACGTCAGACATGCCTGTCAGATTTTCGGCGATTACTGCCACTCTTGGCCCAGATTATGCGATTAGGTCTGCATACAGGAAAGTGTTGGCAGATAGTTACAGTAAATAGGATGGTTAGTCAGGGTCTTACACGTCATTTGTCAATTTAAAATTACTCCAAATAATTTTTGTTTTCGATTGTTATTATTCATTGTGAGAACTAAATTGAAAAACGATTATTTGATAAATTTTAGAAAATGTTATAGTATCTCCGATATAAAGACCATTTACAGAAGATGCTGCCAAGTTTTTGTTATAGTATAAGATGCTGTCAAGGTGAAAGTGTTTAATTCGCAGCTAATTACTTAGGGGTATATTCATAACAGGTTTAATAAAACGATAACTGTCCGAATATTTTATTTATTAACCGCTTCACTAGATTTATGAATACGGGTCTTAATGTATATTCTATATTACCACCGTTATACTTATTTTGTCGTAATTTTTTATTGAGAGCCAGTAAATATCGGAGACAAAACAACAAACCTATTGATTAGCTCCATAAATAAAACAGTTCTAGTTGTAGTTTAGTTGTAGTCTGCCACGTTTCGACATGTTATCAGTAGAAGACCTTAATGTTCTTTACCTTAACACATTAATAGATACTTGTTGAGTATTTATCACAAGGCCAATTTAGTAAACTGCGATTACATTATACATGAAATAAACAACATTTTAATCACAACAAATGCTTTGAAATACTATACATATATATTTGTGATTTGTGATTTTGTAAAAAAAAAATAATCAATTTCACATAAAAAAAAAATATTTTCCCATTACATACCATGAAAGGATAGGGGACAACTTCTTACAATCACTGAGCTGTGCACTTTCCAGTTTTCACTCACTGATTGGAACTTACAGTTTTACAAATATCAATGCTGAATGCTAGGAAACTTTTAAATTCATGGTAAAACCATGTTTAACCATATATAAAATCTCGATATACCTGAACATAGCTTTTGCAGTCGAAATTCAGAGTTTCCACTTTTCTTGACCTGAACATCTGTTTTGTCATACACAAATCAGCTGTTCGAGCAAATTAAATCTAGAATTCGTTGCCAGCATAAACACAGTTTACTGCAGAATAATTCTGTTCACCGATGAGACAATTGTTACTGTGGGGGAGTGGTTCTGTAAACAAAATGATCGACTCTACGCTCAGTCATCTAGAACTGATTCCTGGTCAAAGAGGTCACCATCCTGCTTCTGTGATTGCATGGTGGGGAGTTGCCTATGACGGGATAACCAAGCTGCATTTCTTCGAAAAAGGTGTAAAAATTTTAATTTAATTTTAACTTTAATTTGAAATTTAATTTGAACTTTAATTTTGAAGTTTAATATCTCCGGTATTTGAAGGGTTATTGCTGAATATTATACCTTAACAAAACGTTACGGTCCTGTCTACCATTGGAGATTACAAAAAAAAGGGAATTTTTTTAAAAAAAAAAATTTTTATTAAAAACTAATGTTTAAAAAATAATTTAAAAAAAATAAATAAGTTTCTAAACAGATTTATATAGTTTAGAAAGACTTTTGTAATCATGCCCACTTCTACCAGATCGGATAATAAATGATCGGAAAATTATACATTCAAATTTGAAGGCCTATATTTCGGAAAATATGGACCAGCGCCAATTTTTTTTTTGGATCACCGTTTAATGCGCTAACAGGCCGAAATATAGGGCATTTGGTGGTAAAGTAAATTTGCTCCATCTTTTGTTGTTTGGATTTAATCAAGGAAACCGCGTGTACCAGAACATATGAGTTACCTAAGTATTAACACCTTCATCGAAATCATAATTTTTCGTCGCTTTTCACTAAAAATCTAAATAATTAATTGTCGAAATTTCGTACTGGAATCACAGTATAAAAACAGCATTTATTTCGACATTTTTCAATTCCAAAATCAAGTGTTTATATTTTGTCTAATGTTTAAAATTACCCCCTTTTCACATCCAATATACGAGGTCGGTCCCAAAACTAGCCGACCTGACGTTTAGATGATGCCAGAAGTTTCAAATATATTTACGAGTATATAAAGGGTTTTTCAATAAGAGCGCTACAAAAGTTTTTTTAAATAAACAAAACCGGTTTTAGATACCAATGAAATTCTTTATTCCTGTGAAAGTACGTTCGATGCCATTATGTATGGAACTCGATTTCTTTTGCATGGCCACCACGGGCACTATTGCAGAAGTCCAGACGCTGAACCCAATTTTCGACGGTTTTCAAGCAATTTCAATTCACGTTCGATATTCGTACGAAGTTCATCAATCGTCGCTGGCTTGTTGGCATAGACCATAGACTTGACGTAGCCCCACAGGAAATAATCTAACGGCGTCAAATCGCACGACCGAGGCGGCCAATCGACTGGGCCATTTCGTGAGATAACACGTTCACCAAACTTGGTTTCCAATAAATTGATTGTGGCATTCGCTGTGTGGCTTGTGGCGCCGTCATGTTGGAACCACATGTCCTCCAAGTCCATATTATCCAATTTGGGGCCAAAAATATTCGGTTATCATTGAACGGTAGCGATTCGCATTCACAGTAATGTGCCGGTCTTGATCATCACGGAAGAAGTACGGCCCAATGACGCCGCCGGCCCATAAACCGCACCAAACCGTAATTTTTTCGGGATGCAATGATGACTCATGGATGACGTGTGGATTGCTGTCTGACCAATAACGCATATTTTGCTTATTGACGAAGCCATTCAGCCAGAAATGAGCCTCATCGCTGATTGTTGAGGTCTCTTAAAGTTGGCCTGTTAAAGTTGAGGCCACTAACTCCAAATTTCGGTAGTGAATTTTAATAATTTCGACTCGTTGTTGGCTCGTATATCTTTCCATGATGAAATGGAAAACCTTACTGAAGAGAAATGTCAAAAGAGCGGGAAAAAATATGGCGTCGTTTGCTGTCCCTATCGATTTACTTTTGTAGGGTCTCTGTTGAAAAACCCTTTATAATATTTAGGTGAAAAGTGGCAACCTTATAAAACAAATGTTTTAAGTTTCAAGGCACCACGTTGTTAAGTATTTTTCTTTGAGCCATCAAAAGTAAACGATCTCAGTGAATTAGTAAACATTAGGTTAACCATTCAATTAATCATTATTCGATTAATCGTGCTATAAAATTAACCGAACATTTAAATAATTAAATTTTTCGATTAACGATTAACGCGAACAAATCACTGCGATTAATCGATTAATAAAACATTAGCACGTGTTTATGGCAAGCAGTCCACCTCGAAACACTCCTACAATGTTGCAACTCATATAACAACGATTTGCGAACAAATTTCGTAATTGATAGAAAGCGTCGAACAGTGCTTTGGCTCATAGACATAAATACAAAAAAAAATTCTCAAAATTGGTTCTTTAAATTGGGTGTAATAGTCTGATGAAATTTCAAGACTCACTGGTCACCTTATATGGTGAGTATTAAAATGCCTGGTCCGTTTCTGCTCAAACTATACAATAAGGATAATAGTCAGAGCATGACGTTTTGAAAAATTATTGTAAAAATTAACCAATCCAATAGGATGTTATAGTGTGATATAGTTTCAGAGCGACCCTACTCTTTGTATGGATGTACCCGAAGGCGTGGCACTTTTGGGTCCAAACTTTGAGATTTGTTTAATTTTGGCTTGGTACCAAAAGTCACTAATTTTAAAGTTTCAATTTGTGAATTGTATCTACATATATGTATTTTATACTTTATAATGATGTTGCTTTTGTTACGTTTTGTTTTTTTTTTAATAAATGTTTGAACATTGTTTTCCTTTTTTTTGTTTTATTTTATTCGAATAATCGATTAATCGAATAATTTGATTGAGTTTTGTTCGGTTAATTGTCAGATTGAAATTTATGATTAACGATTAACCGATTAATCAAAAAACCCGATCAAATGGGTACCCTAGTAAACATGGAAAAAATTGCTCACCGTTATGTAATTCAATATTTCCATTTGAAAGGTCTCAGTCCAAGCAATATCAAAGCCGAGCTAGATTCTACTCTGTGGGATTCTGCTCCTTCGTTTACGGCTGTAAACTATTGGGTAGCAGAGAATAAACGAGGCCATACGAGCTTCCAAGACGAACATCGTAGTGGTCGACCAATTGAGGTGTCCACGCCAGAAAAGGTTAATAAAATCCACAAAATGGAAATGATAGGTATTTCAAATGTGCTATACATCGTATATTGGCCGAAGATTTGAAGATGAGAAAGCGGTGCGCAAAATGGGTGCCGCGTTTGCTTTCAATAGAGCAGAAACAGCGTCGTGAAGATAGTCACTTCAGTAGAGTGTGTGGCGATGTTTTACCGCAATAATGACGAAGTTTTGAATCGATTTATAACCATGGTTGAGACATGGGTCCACCACTTCACACCGGAGACAAATGAACAGTCAAAGCAGTGGACTGGAATGGGAGAATCGTGTCCAAAGAAGGCGAAGACGGTCCCATCTGCAGGCAAGGTCATGGCGACTGTTTTTTGAGATGCGCATGGGATAATTTTTTATTGATTATCTTCAGAAAGGAAAACGGTATAATTTATGGTAATTTATTGCAGAGTTTAAGTGACGAAATTGTGGAAAAAATACCACATTTGGCGAAAAATAAAGTGTTGTTTCATCAAGACAATGGTCCAGTTCACACATACACAATTGCGATAATCAAAATTAAGGAATTAAAGTTCGAACTGCTTAATCACGCACATTATTCGCCAGATTTAGCTCCCTCGAACTATTTTCTATTTCCAAACGTGAAAATATGGTTCGGTGGTAAAAGAATTGTCAACAATGAAGAGGTTGAGTCTGCGGTTGATAGCTATTTTAAGGAGTTTGACAGTTCGTACTATAAACAGGGTATCGAAGCTATTGAATATCGCTGGAAACCCCGTATCAAGCTAAAGCGAAGTTATTTTAAAAAAATAAAGAAAATGTTTCCCAACTTTTTGTGTCTTCTTTGTTAGGTCGGATAGTTTGGGATCGCCCTCGTATTGTCAAAACAATTATGTATATTTACTTCTGTTCAGGCATATAGCGATTTCGTAGTTTTCGAGATTTCATTTCCATAAACAGCAGATTTTGGTATTGCCAAACATATGTTTGTTGGGTTGAAATCTCGAACACTACGAAATCGCTATGCACCTAACGTTGTTTTACGCGAGTTTCAAAATTTCTTGCTAGATTTTAAATAAGAGCATGTTTAGGTATATCCCGATTTCGCACTTTTCGGGATATCATTCCAATAAGCAGCTGATTTTTGTACGGCAAAACATATGTTTATTTGAAATCTCGAACATGTCGAAATCTCGGTATACCTAAACGCCGCATTAATTGTATCTTAAAGGCTCAAAGCTGGGGTAAATATGGCTAAAGTGGTAAATGTTAAGTGGAATTGTAATAAATATATCCTTTTAACATATCGCACCCTAACTACAACAAGCCTCATAACTCCAAATTTTGACGTTTAAATTTTTTGCTTAAAACAATAATCAATGACCATATCTATACACCGTAAAAATAATATCATATGTTTATAATAAGTCTGCTTTTTATTTCCTGCTAAACTAATTTTTCGACGACTTTGTATGGGGAACTAAGCGATATTATGCGATTTTAAGCGGCACTCCATACAAAGTCGTCGAATAATTAGTTTAGCAGGCAATAAAAAACAAGATTAATGTATATTATTGAGAATTTATATAAATTATTTTCTTTAGCATAACCTGGTTTTCCCCCTAATTAAAGTTTGAGTTATAAATCTTTTGTAGTTGGGTTGCGATATAACGTTGTTATCCAAAAATGGAGATAAACGGAAATGTCATTTGTATTAATAATAACCTTATTTTTTTATTTCCCGCTAAACTAATTTTTCGACGAAATTGTATGTGGAGCCGCTTAACTTTCCATACATAGTGGTCGAAATATTAGTTTAGCAGGGAATTCAAAAGCAGGCCTAATATGTGTTTAACATCGATTCCTTTAAACGTGTCATTAAAATTTGAGGTTAACATTTTTCACGTAGTTACCACATTTAAAACCCCCCCCCCGTGATAACCTCTAAAGCGAAATTCATTTTTGAAAACCAAAATAGATAAAAATTATCTTAACGTATTTGCGTTGTATATTGTATAGGAACAAAGAGAAAAATAAGTCGAAACCGACAAAATTGTAAACATTGTCTTTTGCAAAATATAAATTTGTGTTAAAGTCGGTTTTCTGTTTTTTTTCCTTAATTGTATACACATGATTAATTCAATGAATTTATAGACCTTTTTTCCTTTGAAAATAAACACACATAAAACGTATAAATAAGACACTTAAAACAAATTAACACCCAGTCGTTTAAAGAAACAATCTTAATGGTGGGGGCTGCCACACTCTTTCTTCTAAACTGTAATAATGAGAATTTCGCAAATAGCTTTTGATGGAAGTGTTAATTTTTCACATTTTTGAAGTGGCTCGACTTTAATTTCATTGCACCGACTCATGATAACCAGATTTTCTTTTAGTTAGACTTTAAACGTTAAATTGTG
Source organism: Phaonia tiefii (assembly GCA_963931995.1). Taxonomy (NCBI): domain Eukaryota; kingdom Metazoa; phylum Arthropoda; class Insecta; order Diptera; family Muscidae; genus Phaonia; species Phaonia tiefii. The sequence goes on from OZ008367.1 coordinate 165,030,532, forward strand.
GTTGTTACGGTTTGCTATGGTGTTGCAATATCTAACACCCTCGTTTAGGCTTTCAAATGTCGGACAGACGTTGGATTGCCAAGTACATACATACATACATATGTTGGTTGGTTGGTCGGTCGGTCGGACGTCTGATGTTGTAATTAAGTTGTTGTGTTGATTTAACTTGAAACTTCATTCAAAAGTCGTTAACGTTACTGCAGATAATTGAATTTCAAACACGTTTCTGTGGTGTGAAGATACCGCTGCCGTCCCCCGCAGTCTCAGTACTTCCCCTATCTAAATATTATATACTCTGCAAGTATTTTATTTACTCCTGGCAAACATTCAGAGATGACGACAACGACGTGTTTGCAAAGGCGAAAAATAACTGGCATAAAGAAGAAGTATTTGAGGTAAGTATGTACAAAATAAAAAACGTCACTCCACGTCGTGGTAACCAACCGTCCTTGTTATCATCTTCTTTGATAGAATTGAAATTACTGCTGCACTTGCTTCATTATGTTATTGCGGCGACCAACAAGTGCAAAGAGTTGTGTGCAGTTTGTGCCTTTACATCTCCTCTGTAGTGCCTTTAAAAGATAAGAACTTGCCGAAATGATTACGTGCTGATAACAAACAAGCGTACGTACTTATTTAGGTGGTGTACCTGTCCTGTGTAGTGTGCACAACATCCCAGTTGGCCACGTCTTCAAGACATCTGAAATGACGTATGCACGGCCATGATACATAAATCACTTACGACAGTGCAATCGTTGACGAAATTTGCATACGTGTCCGCAAAATAGTACAGGATCAAATAAGCGACACTTCGCTCATCGCGTCGTTTACGACGCTGTGGGCGACATATTGGGAATCTTATCAATAACGACATTCTTAATGGCATTATCGTTCATATAATCACCAACGACAATGTGGGCGACATCATAGCAGTCCTGTCTTTGACGGCCAGATTGGCGACGCTATATACCACCATGTTTTATTATGTTTTTTAATAATTATTCGGTTCAAGATCAATAACTATTAATACTCGTAAGTATTAAAAATATTAAAAAGCAACATATGTGTATGTAAAATTGATTATTATGGTGGATGGTTGGGAATACAACTATTTCAATGTCCATCAAGCCATATCATCAGCTCCCTTCTCCACAAGTATTTTAGGGATAAACAAATCTCAAGTATTAGAGAATTGTCTAAACTCCTACTTATGCGAAAACATCCCAAAAAAAAAAAACTTTGCCATAGTCATCAAGATTCACAAGTGTTATTTCAAATTTTTAACATGACATTCAAGTTCAACTGATAATTTTAATTACCGATTAGTTTCTTCTGGTTTTTTTTTTGTAGAAGTTATTGCGTCCCGTTAGCTTTTTGTTCATATTTTGTTCCGTTTGTTGTTTTTTCTGATATTTCTTTTGACGGCAAAGTTAAATTGTTTCTTATGGATGACAACTTAAAGAGATTGTCGCTCACCATGTCGTCAATAGAATGCGGCAGTTTATTGTATACGACGAGCAAAACATTCTGTCCTGCGGCTGGTCGTTAACGAAAATTTACATTACAACTTCATCAAAGAGAGTTAAGCGACAAGTGATGTGAGCAACAGAAATCAAAATGTCTTACAATGTTGATTTTGCCAACTGGGTCTAGACGATATTCTAGGTAGTATCTCAGATGTTGGTAGTGTGTAACTAAAGGTATTCAGGCGACGATAGGTGTAAGGTGTGAGAAAAGAAAAAACATCGACGTATGTATAGATAATGTGGTATTTAATTTTTTTAAATTATTAAATGTGATTAAGTATAACATTATCTTTATGGTTTATCATGTGTTGTTGACTTTATGCGCTTGATTTGAGTCACATTGAAATTAATGACGATTTTATAAGTTAGGTGCGTTTTATGCATCAAAATACTATCCGCCAGTCCTACAAACAGATCACCTCACAAAAATGGTTTGCGAATCAGCTGTTTCAGAAGCTCTCCCCAACCCCTACACGGAATGTAATGGGAAACCACATTTTCTTTAATCAGCTGTTTTTAACCAAATACGTAAATACAATTCTGCCTTTTCCGTAACCCATGAAATCTGGTATATGACATAAGATTTCAAAACAACTTCACCTGGGAGGGTTAATTATGTAAGAAACGACATTGAATTCATTAGCGTTTTGTCGAGCTGCTTATATTCAATAAAAACCAATTCAACAAAGTTAACTTTTCAGGAGAACTAAAAAACTAGTTATGTCACTTATTATAGAAAAAATAAACAATGTATCTTCCATAAGATGGTTTAAATATTTTAATTTGTACATATAGCCCCGTATTCAGTTCTTGCGAAATTTTCGTAAGAAATTTTGTCATTTATCTCTAAACGGAATATTTTGTTGCGGAGAGTTACCACCTATCTATGATTTACCTTGCAAATATTTCATTTATAATTCCTCTAAGCACTCCGTTTGATTTTTCACTTCGGTAGTTTCAATTTCGGAAGTTCGGCAGTTACTATCGAAATGTCTAAATTCCGGTCCCAAACAATTGTTTTCGTACGCGTAGCAACCCAGTAATTGATTTTGCACTTGTTTGCATATGTTTTGAGATAGCATATTTTAGTATATTAAAAAACAAATATTTTTCAGAGTTACCATATTTTTTCGGAAAATAAAAATACGAGTTTTTGAAAAATATTTAATATTTACCCATTTTGGGAGATTTTTTATTCAATACGTATTAGATATAAAAATTGAAAAACATCAAAAAATACTTTTAAAAGTTACAAGCCTAAACCCTTTTCTATCTCCAGGTGGTCAACTTTTACTCTGTATTGTAACAGGGTCACTCCAAACTTAATATCTTTTAAAAGCCTACATCATTGACTATAATCGCCCCATACATAATGTTTCAATCCGATAAATAGTTTAAAAGTTATATGAATACATATATGAATGTGTCAGTTGCCAAATCGATTAACTCCACTTTCCCAAAATTTTGGTATGTTAGTGTCTGTGGGTTAAACTTGGGTACATTAGTTTTTGAATTTAACTATATAATAGATACAGCTGTAGTGAAGTAATATATAATGTCAGTTTGCATTTATAATGAACGTGGAATTTGAAAACCCAGCGAAAATTTAAGTTTATACAGGTATTTTTTGATGGAGTTGATCGATTTGGCTTGTGATGCATTCATATATTACTGATTTGTTTTTGTTTGGAACTAATAAACAAAATACATTGTGATTGCAGACACGATTTCCGCGCGGCAGCTGCTTTGGTTGGGAGCGTGCCTTACCGCCAATGGTATCCAGTATAGAGCGATGTTAACCGGCTTTCTGTGACCAGAGCTCGATAACATCGATATATCCGAGCTGTGGTTTCAAAAATACGACGATACATGACATATAAGTAACGCCAAGCTCGAAGTTGTGAAGGAAATATTTGGTGATTTGGTCATCTCACGACGAGCGATCATGAATTGGCCGCCACAATCATGAAACTTGACAACCTTAAATTCTTTTCTCTGGGGCTAGTCCTTACCAACCACTTTGGACGAGTTTGAGGTCAACAATCGGGACGTTACTGCCGGAATAACACCGCACATATTGGAACGAGTTATCAGAAATTGGACCCACCGCTTGAAGCACTGCCAGCGAGGCCGAGGCAGACATGTTAATGATGTAGCTACAATTTCATACATGATGCCATAAATGTAGCTTCAAAATATAGCTAGGATCAGTTTGATTTCTCCACACCGTTGTTGTTGTATTTAAATTTGCTCTCCTATCGTTCTTATCTGGTCACCTTTTATTATTTTATGAAGATCTAAGTTAATTTTGAGCGACCATTCAATTAATTGCTTAAGATTTCCCTTAATTTACAAAAACATTGATTGAACTATTTTTACGTGTAACTTTCGTAGTTCAGTACTTATGTAGGTGTCTCTGAGGTTTAGGACCCTAAATGAAGTAGATGTAAAAAATAACCTGTATTTCAGGATCGGGAAATTGTTAAGCCACTTTCTGTTTGGTAATACCCAGTTGAAAAGGAACGGCAACGGAATTTTGTACATTTGTCATATACAACAGGGGTGGGTACAACTAGCATTGGAGTGATTTTACCGTCACCTCTAACAATGTTCTGATAATGTTCTCTAATATTCTGATAATAGTTAGGTCAAGGAATTTATGACATTTGCAAATAAAGTCGCTGTAAAGCGTTGTACTTAGCTTAACTTGAACTTGAGGCTTGGAATTTAAAACTTCGGTGTACAGTTGAATAAAAAATGTCAAGCCTGAAATTCAGGTTCAACTGCTATTTCAGCGATATTTTATAAGTGGTTTCCCTTTACATGCCATGAAGGGATTGGGGAGAGGTTCTCACAACCTACACTCACTGATTAGAACCTATACATTTCACCCGATCCAAACGGTATTTTGTGAAGCCTTTTCATGGCTAAATACGCCGTCGAAATATATGTAAGGTGGTCAGAGCAGGGATCGGACCCACGTTCTCGTCTCGCACACTACCACTGCACCTACGGCTACGAATTTTATACAAATTGTAGAAATCTACACACAAAAATCGCTGCGAAACATCGAAGGACATTTTTCCACAATGTAGTACTAAGTTGTTCACGTGAATATATCAACATATCGTTAGCAGAAATGCAAAAACACGTAACTGCAATTTTAATTTTTATTTCCAAGAGAAGAAACAAACCACGTAAAAGGGTGAGGAATTTATTTTCCAATTCAAATTTTCAAATCTTTGCTTCAATAAAATCTTACCTTCAATAAGATTCGAAAATATGCTGGCAAACTGCATTTTTTGTATATTTTTCTAAGGTTTTTTTCAACTCCTTTGAACAAAATAAAAATTGTAGTTACGTTCTTTTTGCATTTTAGCTGACGATATGTATATCGAGAAAATATAGCAACCAATCAAAAAAAAGTGCTCAGTATTGTCAACTTCCACTCAGTTTTTATTGTAAAAACTATCGTCAGCTTGCAAAATTTCACAAAATTTAAGTTATTTTATTATTATTTTTAATCAATTCGTTTAAAATGTAACGATGTCTGTGAGACAAACCACTTTATGGGCTTGTCTGAAATGGACGACTCGACACAAACGAATGCTGCGCGTGTGAGGTTTCGAAAGGAAGCAGCACATTATCTACCATTGTGTCGCTATTGCGAGGTTAAGACTCCAAGACCTCTCCGAAGATTCAAAAATCCTGTTTCACTATTGTATTGCGCGTACACAGTTTGTACAAGTCTTGTGCATGTTAATATGGTCCAATTCATGTTTAACCTGTAAGATAGTCCCTAGTCTCACCATCTCAATAGCTCTGCAGTTCCGCTGAATTCCTCTGTGCCCGGCACCCATATGAGGTATATATCGTACTGCTATGTGATATGCGGCTGTCCCGGGTAGATGAGTTCTGACAGAGGTAGAGTTCTTGATTACAGGCTGACTGTCAGAGAAACACGTTGACCATAAATGACTTCTGGACTATTATCTCCAAGACATCCAGTCACTTCCCTAATAGCCAAAGCCCATTGATTGAAATCCTATTTCTAAACCTAACATTATTAAATAACAGTGATAGCGAAGGGATATCCACACCATTGAGCCCCAATGATAAAACCATCAACATTAGTGTATGGAACTCGAGTCGTGCAGTTGACGAGTTTATCTTTCGGTTGTCTTTCATAGAAAAATCATTTGTCCCTTCACTTGAAATCTCGAAATGCGAGATCATGATTACGATTTGAACAAGCCCTATTTTTAGCTCACGGTATATCTTTTTTTTCCAAAACTATATTTCCACAAACAGCTATAAGTGAATATTTTATTTTAGAGTTTTAATGAGCTATTTCAAATATATTCGCGATTTCATTTCCATAAAAAGCTAATTTTGAAATTTTTCTAGATTTAGATCAGTAATCAAAAAAAACTTTAATATTGACAGCTGTACTTACGGACTGTGACCATTTTCGGATCATAAGCACTAACACGCCTCTCCACTGCGATAATTTTCTTTTGCACCACACGCGCCCTGTCGCCCACTGTTTGCAGCTCCTGCTGCAAATCATCAAAAATATCACTGGCAATGAGAACCAACGATGCCAGTTGCCTCAGAGCATTACTCAAAGTAATATTACTGATCGAATCAAATTCATAACCGGCAACAATTTTTGCAGCTGTTGGTGATTGAGGCGTTTGCGCTGGTGAACGCAAACGCTGATGCGACGATGATGACCGCATTGTGTTGTGTGGACCTGTAGCGCCGACCGTAGAGGGTCGTAAGGTATGTGCACGAGTTGGTGAGGGTACTGTCGAAAGGAAATCAACATGTTGTTTTAGTTTTTTCATAGGCAAACTGGGGGCTGGAGAGAGAGGTGGCATCATGGCACCTGTATCATCTTCATGATCTGTATTGTAGGAGAAACTGGTGGTGAAACCATTATGGTGATCGGTAGTATCCTTGCTTGAATCGCCGCCATTCGTGTGTATTATGGCTGTGGTTACAGTGGTGGTCGACGAAGCTGTGGTTGATGAGGTCAGGGAGGGTGATTTCATAGCGTCCTTGACATTCGTCGCCGTCGGCGTCGCAGTCGTCCCTGACAATACATCCCCATTGCTGAGAGTACCAAGAGATTCTTGTTCTCCTCCTCGTACGTTAAGAGATAATTCTCTTGGCAGCTGTTGATGCGGCTGCTGGTGCGATGGTGGTGGTTTGTTGTTGATGCAATTGTTGTTTTGGCATTTGCCGGGTATGCAAAGGAATTTGTTGGTTTTATTGCCGGAACCGGATGTGGAGCAAACTTGTGCAAGACTAACCGGTTGCACTACACGTTGTACAAACGGCATTTTACCACATTCGCTAAATAATTATTAAACACTCACAAAGTAAAAACACATTATATACCAAATTTTTTATTAAATTTAAGAAATATTTTTAATAAAAACTTCTTACACAGACAGGGTCGTACTTTAAATATTGCTTTAGGATAATAATTTCCAAAAAAATCAGATCATTTTAGATTTTCATTACTTATTTCATTTCTTCACTCATGGGCAACAAACACTCTTCTCTTCTAATTAGGAAATTTTCTTTTCGTTCTTTAATTTTTGATTTAATTTTTCATAATTTTTTTATCTTTTTTTTTGTTCAAAAAACCGGTAAAACCACTTTATCCATTTCGAACTATCATCAAAGGTGAACGCATAAATTCTCCTTGTCTCATTTCATCTCAGCTCATTTCATTCTTTGCTATATATTTTCGTAGTTTTTGTTGTTATAAGTAATTCATTACTGTGTTAAGGCTCCTCTTCTTATTTCCAGACCTTCCCTCATTTATGCTATTGTTGTTGTTGCTGTTACTACTAGCGTGATTTTAGCCTTTTTATTGCCGTCACTTTTGTTCCCGCTGTCCTCCTTGCTATGTATTGTTGCAATTCCTTTTAACTAAATGATCATGCATGCACTTGAAACCTTTCAATTTCTTCGTTATTCCTTTTGGGTATTTTAGGGATTTAGACAGGTAAAAAAAAGCCAACAAACTTAGGAATTTTGCATAAAATCCTTCACTTATTTTTTGGTTAAATAATATTACTATGTTGCTTTTGAATATCTCACGTTTAAACAATAATTTATTGTATTCCATTACTTCATTCATAAACAATTAAAATTCCGTTGTAAATCAACTTCATTACGTCTCATTGCCGCTTCTTCTTTTCACTTTACTTCGTATCATTTTCAACCGTATAAAAACACACAACAACACAATACACGTTAAACCGTTTTTCTAGTAGAGAACTTTACAATGACGTTCCATCCGCTTCGCGCGTCATTCTTGCACACCGGTTGTCGACTACTGAAGAATGATGTTCCATTGAATTCATGTTTGGGAGGAAATGGTGTTGCCACAGGGTTAGAGATTTTTTCGTTACAAAAGTTTGTCATTAATGTAATCAATTGGAACGAAATATTTTTTATTTTATCTACTACTTTGTAACAAGTAACTGACTATACTTGTTATGGTTGTTTTTGAAAAATATATCAAATTTATTCCGAGCAATGAAACAACAATCAATGTGGCATTACCTTTTATGTTGGCATGTACGTATACTAAAGCTGAATGTTGTGTAACAGCTGCAGAAAGAAACTTCTAAATGCACTGAAACAAAACAACAGGAGTAACTTTTTACTTGGTTGTGAGTTTTATCGAAAGTTTTACGTCGTGGTAGATAGATAGTTGAATAATTTTTTGTGTGGGGAAGAAATATTTGTGTTTCAGCTTGGCACTATGAAAATGTTGACAATTGAAATTATTTGTACATAAAATACCGACTATTTTAGCCATATACTCAACAAACATTTTACTTTGGATAATTAATGCTCAATATCTCAATATGTAAGCAAACAATAAATGACCTTCTTGGTTTTGCATATCAAAGTATTCTCGTGTTTTGTTAATTTCGTCAACACATACTTATATCAGGAGCAAAATCAGTATGTATGTATGTGTGTCGCTTTATACACAATTTAACGAAATGCAACCTTGTAAATCTGATTGTCAAACTTTTACACTCTGTAAAATTTTTGAGGTAGCCCTGGGGCTAATGTCAACATTTTACTCTGATAAAATTGGTTGATCAATAAGACACAGATCATTCAAAGAGCATGGATGTAGGGAATCCAACACTCCCAGAGAGAATATAATCAAATGGAAATTCCCCATGAGGCTATACTGATGAGTGTTGGCAAAAATTTTGGTTTGCTTTGTGTACGTATATATAAATAAAGAGTTTTTAGGAGTGAATGAAAACCAGGGAATATAAAATATAAAAATAGATGAATGTAATATTAAATGATTGCAAATACTAAATTTCAAATATGATCTTAAAACACATAACTTAAACTAAAATCCTGGTATTCAAACATGCCATTGTTGTAAAATGTTGTCCCATTAAGCCTGTAATGCACATTATACAAACACAACTATTTGACTGCACCGCGATAGACAAAAAGTCGGGGCAATTTTAACGATATGCGCTAGTTATTTACTTTTACTGACTTTTTAAAGTTTTTTAAATACATATGTGTTTTATGCTGGGAAATATAAAATTCACAATTTGCAAATATAATTTTCACACGGAAACGTAAGCAATTTAACCCAATTTAATTATCTTTCACAATTAGATTTGTGACTTTTTTTAATTTAAAATATTTTGTGACATTTCTTCCATCCCAGAGCTAATGTTTCTAAATTGTAATACCGTAACCATACCACTTTAACTTACTTTCGTTAAAAAGAGAAAATTTCAAATAAAACTTAACTAAACTCATTGGTGTTAGGCCATGTAAAATGGAGAGAGCCTTACAAACCCCCTGGAGCATTGCTTTAAAAAAATTTGCATTTGAAGCGTTTAAAAAAACAATAGGTAATATTTCCCATTTTGGGTTTGCCGATTTTTTTCTGTACGTATACAAGGAAAAGTGGCATTATTGCCTAAATCACAAGTGCAATAAAACACTACCAATAAAAATGCTGAATTTACAAGTACTGGGGTGAGGCAGTAGCTTTCCGTCTAGACAACGAGACGAATATAAAAACGAAGAATTTGTATGCAACTTCAGGTTCAGCTCCGTACTGGGCTTGAAACGTAGTATTCACTTGATGTGAAATTTTCGACACGAATTTTCTCAACAAAACTATTTTTGTATATATGTACATATGTTTGAGTTTTAATTCTGTTTTCTTTTCCACATGTACCGTATGTATGTGTTGGTTGCTTTTATGATTTTCATGATAATGTGGCAACTTCATTGTCTCATCTGAGAGATTTCGCCAAGACATTATAAAAGATTTTATTCTAGCGGCAGATTTGCATTCCCTGTCATAATAAAGCTTTGAAAAAAACGTCTTGACTGTAGCGTGTTTTATTATGTTTGGACTCTTAAGTGGAAATTAACGGAGTAAAATAAACACTTTCAATTATCTACTACCAAAATTGTTCGTGTGAATAAAGCACACACATTTATATCTGCTATACTTCTCGGACTGCATAAATTAACCTGGTGCTATAAAAATTTCGTGGGCCAAGTGCCTATTGATTACACATTTTCATTGGTCAAGGGTATCAGAAGGCACAACAGATACTTGTATAATTGAAAAGATTCTGCAATACACGATTTTTTGTACCGTTCTATTTTATTAAACATAAATACTTTCGCTCAGTAAACGAACTTTTAACTTTAACGTAATGCTGAGAAAATTGTATTATGTAATTTATAAAACTTCCGCTTTCAATGGCAATTATTACTGACAGTTGTTTGAACAAATATAAATCAATGTTTTGTTACGGATACGAATAAATTATATAAAATATATTCCAGCAATGATTTCATATAATTTTTGTAAATTTGATAAACTGTATATTTTCCCCGATAAAAATGCAAAATACAACAGAATGCTAGGTTTTATTGTTGTAGTTTTAATAGACAATAGTATAGACGGGATTATTTTATTTTTACCCCGCTTAAGTTGATAATAAGCGTGTTTTCTTTACAGCTAGCGATTATCGCTTGCTTGTTAGGAAACAAAACGCCAAACTAAAATTGCGGCCCAAAAAAATTTAAAAAGCGCCTAAATTACCGTTCTGGTAACATGTATTGTTGTTGCCTCCAACTATAAGGCTCAATTTTTGACTGGATCTGACTTTAAATACGAAAAGAGTTTTTCAGTGCATAATCGTAATACCTATTTGGCACCAGTAGCAAATGCTACCAAAAATAATCCGTATTCATTCATTTATCGACTAATCGTTACCATGCATCAAGCTGACGCCATTTGTAAAAGAAAAGTGAAGTGATTAAATACAAAATATTTCATGAAATTGGAAAGTATTTCAGCAGAAATTAAGTTCCAACTGCACTACGAGTTAAATGATACGTTTTTATTGTTATTTCAACTAGGATGGTGATTATAATTGTTTACATTAACAATTAAAGAAGCTTTGTGTTTGTTCTTCTTGTTGTTTTATGTCAAAATCATATGGTCACTTGTTCATAGTTTAAATGCCCAACTTTGGCTGTTTAAACAGCAATTAACTATTAACCTTAAAAGTGAATTCAGAGTTTAAATTATGTTTGATCGTTGATCAAAGATGATGTTCCACTCAAAAATTAGGCCTAAGTGTGTTTTTTTACCCACTAAAGTTAATTATCTCTTAATAAGCCCGGTATTCTGTTTTTATGAAATTTTCGTTGCATAGTTATCGAAATGTCAAAATGCAGGTCCCAAACAATTCTCAAAAACCATTGTTTCCGTACGAAATAACGTTGGCGTAACAAGCCTGTAATGGATTTTGCCTATGAAATTTTCGCAAAGAGCTGAGTACCAAGCAAATGAAAAGTGAGTGAAATTGTCGGTTCATCAAATTTTCGTTATTTTTTATACACGTACATCTTATGGCAACGAAAATATCGTATAAACTGAATACCGGGCGTAAGCAATGACAATGTTGCCGCATGTTATATTTAAAAGAGACGTGATGTCAAGCAAATTTTGTTGTCATACCCAAAAAGCAAAATGGCTTACAAGTAGTAAGTTTATTACTTAAATAAATATTTTTGGTACATTTTTAAACCAATTTTATGATTTTTCAAATCAGTAAATTGTTTAAAACAACTTATTACAAATTACTTCGTTTATTAAATTACTTCAGCGAAGAATATTTAAAACTCAAAAGCAATGGTCAAGTATATTTTCATATCCTTAAATTTGAAAAATCTATTTTTATTATCTATTGAAAATAAACATTACAGCAAATGCTGCCACGTTTCGCAGTATTAAGGCTTAGGCACACCGAGGCATATTCTACGCTTGAAGTCGACGCTGAAAAGTTGTGTATGGGCTTTCATACCGGAGCTTCTTAAAATGAAGTGTCAAATTTCATGCAGCGTCCTTTAGTACATCGTTTTTAGTATGAAGTTAAAGACGATCAAGAAGTAGACAACCGGAAGATGTGTGCAATTTGGCAACCCTCGTAAAAGAGAACCAAAAAGTGGTCACAATTCACTCAAATGCATTTCTCTCTCGCGTCATATCTTCATTATTTCATACTTTTTGCAGAATTTATGTAATTTTACTACAACATGGTTCGAATTTGTATAGTTATGTACAATAACACTATCAAAATGCTGTTCGTGTATTGAAATATTCAATGAAGAGAATAAGAGATTAACCAGAGATTGGTTAAGGTTACACTCGATTTGTTTGTTGGCATTAGAGTGAAGAGAAGTTTGGAAATGTTCATCCTTTAGTACATCGTTTTTGGTGAAGTGAAAGAGTATGAATGAGGGTAAAGAAGAAGAAACGTGCGCAATTTGGCAACCCTCATAGAAGAGAACCAAAAAGTCGACGCGATTCACTTAAACGCATTTTTTTCGCATCATAACTTGATTATTTCATTCTTTTTACATACTTTATGTAATTTTATTTAAACATGGTTGGAATTTCTATAGTTAGATATTCTGATTTTCTTTGTAGGCAATCCTCTCAATGAGTAAATTTTCTGCTCTACCCTTTCATCCTCTATGATGAAGTCAATTTATTTCGAAGGTAACAAATTAAATGTATTTGTGAACGATTAAAACACATAATAAAATAAATAAATACCAAATACAAATATAATTAAACTACAATTTACAGTATCCTATGTCGCATTTACACCGCAGTTTATCGCGGGTAGGTTAGCGATAACCTTGTTCGCTAATCTTTGCCGATTACACCACCCAATTTGAGATTACATTGATATTTCACATGGCAAGTCCGTGCTTAGACCAACTCCGCGCCCAGACAAAACTATTGAATCGGAGGCACACCAGAAGAATAAAATTAACGGAACAGACCTAGTATAGATCGGCACGTCCAATTTTTTGTTTTTTTTTTTGGATGTAGGGATCGTTATTTTAAGTAAAAAAAGTAAAATAAAATATCGGGGGAACCCCTATTTTGGGAGTTACGGGCCAAGTAGCCCTCGCAGGGACCTATGTTGCTCGTGCCGTGTGGTAGAACTTTTGGAAAATCGTTAAATTTACATTGTAATTAGTCGACCGGCCGTCCGGCCGGGCTCAGGCAGGGGGGTTAAAATTCCCTCTGTAGCTGAAGTCGATGTGTGGCAAAATCAGAAAAATAACTCGATTGTTTAAAAAAAAAATACTTTCTGGATATTTTTAAAAATCCGATATGTGGATAACTAAGACAGTTATCGAAAAAATGTATTTAATTTTTTTTGTTTATTTCGACTCGTTTTACACAAAAAAGTTGTGAAATCGGTCCCAGAACACGGCACCCCACTCGTAGTATCATCCTGTATGTCCGAACTTTGGGGGCCCACAACTCCGAAAATAGGCGTTGCCCCCGATTTTTTTATTTAATTTTTTTTACTTAAAATTAAAAGTTCTATCCAATGGTAATAGTTTGGTGCCGAAGCGAGTTGCCGACCTATTCTAGGTTTAAGCCAAATTGACGGCTATTGGTTTTAACAGTTTTACATAAATTTGGGATGTTTTTAAATTGGATCAGTCGAAAAAATCAGGCCAATCTATAACATCGGCTCACATATATACCGACGATGGCATGAGCTTCCAAAAATTTTTGGAGGTGGCGACGCGTTGCAAATTTTCAATCGATTTCCGTTGATTTTTTGTGTGTTTTTATTATGGTTGCACATGTTTAGTAATTAACAGCGTTGCATCAAAATGTGGAACGGTTTAAAATTAGGTTAAAAATTAGATTAAGCGTGGGTTAACGGAGTTAACCTTCGAAATGCATTAATCTTGTTCGGTGTAAATGCGGTATAAATACACCGAGTAGTGCACTTCTCAATGCAAATGGTGGAGTAAGCTGGATTTCAAGTCAACAAACTGGGTATTTCAGTTTGAAAATGTTCGAAATTGTGGAAAAGCAAACACCTGATGCAATCTCTTTATATCTAGCCCTATGCAAATTATAATACTAATTGCAACAGATTGTGAATACTGTTCTAAATATCTGGCAACTAAATATCTGGCAACTCCACTCAGCACCATTCAGCAACTGTCACATTTTCGCTGAATGTCAAACAGGCATAAATTTTGTTTTATTTCAATCATTTACAATCGTTTACCTGAGTGAAGTGTTAAAAATATTTGATTTTATTTAAGTAACACACAAATCTCATTTAAATTGTTAAAAGGCAAATATGCCAAAGTACTATTGTGACTACTGCGACACGTATTTAACCCACGACTCACCGTCGGTGCGTAAGACACATTGCACGGGTCGTAAACATCGAGACAACGTCAAGTTCTATTACCAGAAATGGATGGAAGATAAGGCTCAACATTTAATTGATGCCACCACTGCGGCATTCAAAGCGGGAAAAATCACACAAAATCCTTTCGCCGGTGGGCCACCTAAACCAGGTGGAGTGGCTATGCCACCACCACCCAATATGGGTGGTCCGCCAAGACCGGGCATGATGCCGCCCGGCATGCCTGGTGGTCCAGGTATTCCACCCATGATGATGGGACCACACGGTGGTCTGCCGCCCCCAATGATTGGTATGCGTCCACCACCCATGATGGGTCCCATGGGCATGATGGGGCCGCCACCACCGTTGGGAGCATTAGCCGGTGTACGGACACCAATACTCAATGGACCACCTCCTAAATAACAACATGCGATTAGGAATAAGGGGACTGGAATGAAAGGCAATTGAATATTGTTCAATTACAGCTACAATAGTGTAATGGCGGCGGATGGATAAAATAATGAAGAAAAACAACCTCATTTCTCTATACTAGATCCATGTATATAGTTTTAAGAGTATCCATACATTTTCAAATATTGTATTTTTAATATAAAAAAAAGAACACTAGAATATATTATTAACATCTAGTATTTAAACACATACTTGTTTTTTTTTAATGTTGTATGTGTTGAACACATACTTGTATATTGTCGGTCAGTGTTATTCTACAAAGGCGTGTCAGCTTAGTAGGGCCATTAAGCACCGACATAGCTTGGTACAGTATTCCCCGTATCGGGCTATCGAAGGCAGACATAACTACAAAGAGGTGATATGGGTCGATTTGCTTTCGTGGGGTCTCTCCAGGATTTGTCGTAATGTGAATATCTGGTTGATAATTGACTTTCCGGGCCTAAAACCACACTAATAAGGACCGACCAGCTATAGTCTTTCACACATTACGCTCAAGAGGACCTTGTATGTGATGGATAAAGGGATTATTCCACGATAGTTTGCATATATGTATACTCGGATTGCCTTTTTTAAAAACGGCACAGCATGCTAAGACTCCATTCGTCTAGAAAAATGTTGCATATGAGCTGATGTATGCAACTTTCCAACTCATAGCCGCCAGCCTTAAACAGCTCAGCCGGTAATCCATCAGCACCAGTGGCTCTGTCGTTCTAAACTCGGGAAACTGCTGTTCTAATTTCGCCTTGGCTGGGAGGGGGTAGTCGAAGCCATACATATGTGCTCAAAATCCTCGTCTATGGATATTGGAAGTCTCCTGGGTCAAGTAAAGCAAAGAAATGATCTCTCCATATTCCCAACATACTCTACATATCTGTGACTATATTCCAATCCATATCTCTTCAAAAGGGCCATTTAAATAAACGTGCTCCGTCGGGCACCCGTTGCAACTGACAGAAGCATTGTCATACGTGCAGCGTTCTTTTCATCACTAGCCATGCGACACTCTTCATCGTACCAAGGCTCGTCTTTAAGCGTATATATACAGTTCTTCTGTGTACAGCCGTGATCTGTCCATCGCAGCTCGTAGATAACAGTAATATCAGCCTTACAATTATCGTGGGCATCTCCTAGTTGGATAGTGGCACTGATTCTATAAGGTTCTAATATTCCAAGTGCATGTCCGTGAATCGTTGTCCTTATATCGTTTGCGGGGGATCTTCAACAATTAGGGGATTTTATGTTTCTTATTCTCATTTTGTATTTTCATTGCAATATAACGGAGGCGGGAGGCAAGCCGAGACCATCGTGGTTTTGCATTTTACCTACTGCCATGATGATCATGCTTCAGCCGCCAATTATGGATCAGACGCTGACCAGAATGCAGTGTGTGGAAAGTGGATTTTTATTTCTATAACAAACCATTGTTAGTGCTTCTTTAATTGAAATCTGATCGTGTCATGTAATATAACGTTGAACTTTTAGCGGCGAGGTTACATTTCTCTCATATGTCAATTTTAAAGGCGCGGTACATTTTGGCAAGTGACTTCAGTTACCCGATTTTCTATCACCCTACTTAGAATTTGGATGCCATAGAATTCATGAAAATTTCAAAGTATGATGTTTGAAAGTGAAAATGAAAAATGCTTCATTGGTCAGAAATAGACGTAATAAATTGCGCTAGGTGGGACCGATTGCAAAGAATGTGGTAATATCAGAACACGGGAGAAGTGAAAAGAAATGTTTTAGTATTTTGGATCCCAACAATGTTTCAAAAGCCTCATAAGATTTAACATTAGGGGGTGGCTCCCACAACCTTTTTTGTGACGCACATATGAAACCCTCCTAGTTCCCTTTGGAGGAAATCCGAATTAGGACTTTTGTTTGGTTGGTCAACACCATAACGGCCGTAGATCTATACAGTGATGCCCACACACATATTATAACATATTGCGCTTGTGTGCGAAGCAGAATAGAACGAAGTTCAACTTGATGTATTTTGCTCTAACAAATACTGAACCATAGAGAAATACTTAAGTTTCCATTACTCTCTTCGATGCCTCTTCATGACGACGAGGTAGTAGGCCATTTCATAGAGTTTTATTTACTGCTGTATTTTACCAATTTTACACTTTTGTTGGACATAAGACGGACAGAAATCGAAGGGAATGCATATTTTCGGCTGTGCCATAGATTCCCCCAGGCTGAACACCAACTGATTCGATTTGTATTGAAAACGAACGAAACGAAAACTACGAGTGTGTCGATAGTGTGGAACAAACAGTATTTCGCTATCCACCACGCGTGTTATGGAAATTCAAAATTTGTGTATCACTGATGTATATGGACCACAATTCAATATAAGAGTTTGATAATTTGTTAAAACTTACGGCCATGTCCCAGCTTTCACTTCCATATTTAATTTCGTTGCACTTTCCTCTTTCATTTCACAAAAGTGAGTGTTCCCTGTGATAGCTTTCACGTGAAATTATAGAGTTTACATATTTCCCGTATTTCACAAATTTCGTGATGTGTTAATCCGCAACACCAGTATTTCGAACATTTCCAAAATCACCTAGTGCAAGTAAAAGACCAAAACGAATGACTATTGAAAAAAATAATAATTGATGCAATACAATAAAAAGGGATTGAAAGGATAAACTTAATATACAATTTAATACATAAAAAAGGTGTGGATGTGACAAAATCAATAGAAAACTCTTCAAATATTGTTCCTTAATTTAATTTTACTTTCATACATAAAACGTGCATTCACTTTACATTCATTCCAGTATTGCAAGCGATACATTTTCACCAAATTTATGGCGAAAGTGGATGTTGGCATACCTATTGCGTGAAACCGTTTCATTTCCACTAATAACCGAAAGCCATCACAGGGGTGTTAGTTTGGGATTGAAAAATGACATTATAGTCACGCGCCTTCAGGTTTAAAAAATCTTTAAATCTGGATTCTTCAAAATCTTTTCCCGATGCTTGAGACTTCAACTTGAGTGTTGCTATCAGGCCGATTCTGAATATTCCCTCGGATTTTTCCGCCGCCGGTTTTTAATTTCTCAAGAAAAAAATTCTATTCTAAACAGACGGAGAATAATATTAGAATGCTAGCAGAAGAACGACCGGGAGCAGGAGAAGCGAAAACAAACGGTTGAAAGGAGGCAGATACGCGATGCGATGAATTCACTTGACCCGCCGCAAAATTTGTAAGTACAATAAGGGAACATATTTACTTTAGCACCAAATGCCATATTGTTTGCGTTTCGTCTGATAGGGCATTAAACGGTAATAAATAAAAGAAAAAATGTGCGCTGGTCCATATTTTCCGAAATCTTCAATGTACAATCGGGCATAAGTCAGCCATTTATTATCCGATCTAGTTTATCATTAGGGTATCATTACAAAGGCCTTTGTTAACTCTATAAATCTGTGTATTTTTATTAAACTATTGGGGACTAATTAAAACAAACCATTTGTTAACTTCACTTTTTTTGATAAAAATTTATAATTTTCCAAAAAATTTGCTATTATACTTAACTTTTGGCAGGCAATATACAAAACCTTAACTTTTTTAAGGTATAATATTCACCAATAACCCTTCAATGACCGAAGATCAAAGTTAAAGTTAAAATTAAAGTTCATAGTATTTTTGTGTTATAAAGCTTTTTTGTTATAAAGGATTTCCTCGTATGGTGCGAGTCCAACACCCGCTTCGTGGCTTCAGCATAGAATTTTTGTGTTAAATCGCGTGATTTTTTAGAAATAATTTTTTAATATTGGTGAAAAAAAAACGTCAAATATATTTCAAAATTTTGAACTTAAATGTCTCCGGTCATTTGAAGGGTTATACACTAAGAAAGGCTAGTCTTGTCTATTATCGGAGCCTACCAAAAAAACAAAGAAATAAAAACAAAATTATCAAAAAAGTGGGGTTTAAAAATAATTTTTATAGAGATGAGAAAGACTTTTGTAATGATACTCATTTCTACTAACTTTGATACCCACTTCTAAACTTTTTCAACTCAGCGCAGAATATTTTGGGTAAAGTAAATTATTGCCGTAAGAATAATGTAATAATAATAATTAAAATAACAGTAATTATTTAATTTTTTATAGAAAAGATTAAATACTTACATACAATTTTGCACAGATCTCCCCATAGGCGAGTATAGTATAGACACATTTATTCTCTCACCTAACGTTTCATTTCACACTCCTCGTCGTAGGTTTGTGGAAATGAGAGAAATTAAATTTTAAATTAACTTACACCGGGTCGAGTCACAGAATATGTTCACTTAACTTTTTCATGTCGTTTTGATGTAGAACTGAAAAATTTAAATGTACTTTGCACTTTTTTTTGTCGACTTTTATCACAACTAGCTTGCCACAAAAAACACGAAAAACGGTTGTCGTTTGCCTCTATCTGGCATTATGTTTTTCACCATCCAATGTTTACTTACAACCAAGATGTATCTATTACAGGTGGAAGCGTTAGAACAGCTGATTGACATTTTTTCTTGTCGTTGTAGTCCGACCTTGTCAAATGTTGTTTATATCAATTTCCAAGATATATCTAGTACAGGTGGTAGCGTTAAAACAGCAGATTAAATTTTTTCTTATCCTTGTGGTTGTTGCCGAAAATTAGAACAACTCCTCCTGCTATAACCTGATATAAATACATCTTGACAATTTCGATCAGCGAATTTGACGCCAGGTCCTGAAATAAAAACAAAATGCCTTCAATTTATACTGCTTATTTTGCCTTGCTTACTTATTTACTTACTTATTTTGCCATTCTGACAACCATACCTATGACGTTTAATTTATTGAGAGAATTAATGTGTCTATACTATATTCGTCTATGGACCTCCCTTTCAATTGTGTCAATTACAAATGTTATCACAATACCTAATTTTTTTCCGGGGAAAGTGATTCCCATTTTCGAAGTTCGTTTAGAATAAGGGAACGATGTAAGAGGAAAAATTCCCGGGAAGATTTTATTAAGAATAGGAGAACAAGGAATGGGGGAAATATTCCCGGGAAATTGTTATTGAGAATTGGGCTGTAGTATATCTTCTGCAAAGATCTATTTATACATAGTTATTTTATCCATTCGTAACGTAGAAAGCTGATGCATTTCCGAACAGATCATTGTACTTTGCATTTGGGGCTTTCAAACTAAGTCCCAAAACAATTTCGCATGACATTTAGCGAGTGTTTCTTTTTATTTATCTAGCCAGTAAGGCCAGTTTATGTTCCACACTCTTTATATCTTACTCTATGCTAAAAACTTTCAAGAACTCTATTGAATTCTTGAGAAAACTGTAGAAGAAAATTGGCGAATTTGCCACGCCTTTTCTTGTACCTCCCATACAAAAGTTTATTGGCCGGCTAATACAAAATCTCCCGTAAAATACTACCGTTCGACAAACGCCAGTCTCCGCTTGAAAGTTGCGCTACTTTTTTATTTTAAATTAATTTAAGGAAATATATTAGTTGAAGTTTGTTTAATTCAAACTGTCGCAGATGTTAACAAAAATTACAAATCTAGACGGTAGGGGGTCATAGAGGTCATTACTCTATGGTAGAGGTTGTTCGACAAAAAAAAATCCACCAAATGTCATGCGAAATTATCTTCAAGCTTTTTTTGAAAGCCCCAAATACAAAGTACAATGGGCCTGTTCGGAAATTCATCAGCTGCTTTTGCCAACTCAAAACACCGAAATTGTCAGATGTTGGTTGCATTATGAACGCGCGGCGGATCAGATGCGGATCAGTGCTGCATTTCCGAACAGGCCCAATTTCTTTAGAAATAATAACGGGTGGTCAAAATACAAGTATCTTTTTAAAAATTAAATAAAATGAACTAAACTTAATTTCTTTTGGTATATTATGGGCTTATTAGAAATAACAAATATCTACTTTATTTATGAAACACGATGATTTCATTCATGTGGCTGTAACTTTCGCAGTCCAAATTTTCAAGACGTTGTTGACGGTTTCTGGCGCACGATGTTAGCCTTAAGGGTGTGGATCGTTTCTGGATCATTCACATAGCATTGATCTTTAATGGCACCCCATTAAACAGCCGCAGCTTCGAAGCGACCAATTGACATCGTCAAGACGGCTGATATAAAGCGATTACCGAACTTAGTTGGCAAAACATCGATTGTTTGATGAGCCATGTGATATGGTACGCCATCCTGCTGAAGCCAAAGATTATCCAAGTTAATATTTACATTTCAGCCAATAAAATGTCCATAATCATGACACTGTAGGGCTAGCCGTTGACTGAAATTGCGTTTCCAGCAGCATTTTCCCAAAAAAAATTACTAATGATGCCATCACTCCAAAATCCACACCAAACTGTCACTCTCTGTGGATGCATTGTCTTCTCGAAAATGACGTCCGGGTTTTCCAATCCCCAAATGCGGCAATGTGGTTTGTTGACATAACAGTCGAGATGCAAATGCACCTCGAGAGAAAATATGATTTTTTTCCGTCAAATTCGACGTCCGATTGGAGTTTGCAATATTTGCCAACATTGTTTAAGAATAAAGCGATTCATTTTGGTATGATGCTAACTGATACTCAGTATTTTGAACAGAAAAAATCTATCAGTGTCAAAATAACTTATGATTTAAAAAGATGCCTGTATTTGGACCTCCTGTTTTAAGGTTAAGGGTCAATAAAATCTTCATTATTGTTATAAACATATCTTTGTATTATTATTAATATCCTTATGATAAATACAATCGTAGCTTTTGCTAATTTGTTTGCTATTACAAGTTTTCCATATAAATGTATTAAATCGAAATTGCCTTCTTTTTCTTCACCAAAACAAGAACAACAAAAATACTTAAATGCAGATTAACCCGCAACAAAAGCAATTCATATTAATCAAAGAAATTCTTTTGCTACGTAAATACCAGAAAATTGCACATTGTCGTTGAGACTATAAAAACTTGGTTAAAAAAATACATAAATCATATTAGGTGCCATCAGGACCGTAAACAAAAGTCGGATAACAGGGACAGATATAACTATTATATATAAAAAAAATAGATAATACACTACACTATAAGGTTAAAATTAGTAAAACGAGAATTACACGTAAATAAATCTAAATCCTAAAAATCCTGATAAAGTTGTGTGATGCCATTCATCATTTACAAGTGGTGTCAGCAGGATTAGCAAAGACTTACAAGACTCATTCACGATTCCATATGAGGACGTTTACTGGGCGATACTAAAACTGCTTGCTGTTGCTGTATAAAGGTAGGATTGATAATATGATTCTCATAACGTTTGTATTCAGAACCAATATGTTCCAAGTCTAAGTCGGCATTTAGAACTACAACCTGTAAAATCAAATGATTAAATGCTGAGAAATATAACACCAAGTTTATTTGTTTCTTTTTTTTTTACTTACGTTAGTTTTATAGGCACGATTTTGTATTAGCCACTCCTCATGGAGTTTATGCAATTCTTCAAGATATTTCAGCGGTACAAGGCTTTCTTCAGAACGTGCTCTTTTGCGCATGCGCTCATAAACTACCTCAGGCGATGTACGCAAATAAACTAATAATTGAAAGAAGATAAACAATTTTCAATGAAATTAATTATTAACGACATAAAGATTATATATAATACATACCAATCAGGTCAGCTTGTATGTGTATGGAATCGTCAACGAATTTATACCATTCCTGTAGAACATAATACATTCCAGGGTCAATAACTTTATTTCTAAACATGTTCTCAACAAAACAGAATCTGAAAGAAAACAAATCGAAAACTAGTTCATGTGTATATTCTGGGTTTGGCGTCATTGTCGTAAATTAACGGAATTATAATTGGGTGAAATTTCTGTTTGAAAAATAACAAACGAAAATCTGTTTTTAAAAATTTATTGGATGCTGATTTGTATGGAATGAACCTAATACATTTTAAGTATGTGTTGATACTTAGGAATATCCGATCGTTACTAATTCGCATATGTAAATTCAGAATTGAGTTTGTATATATACGATCGATGATCAACCGATGGTATCAATTCAGGCACAGTAGTTTGGCATCTTATGATGAACTTGTCACGGATTTCGAAACTAGTCAGGCCAGTGAGTGTGGTGAACTGAATTGTCTATTATTCCAACAAACCCCAACCATTTTTCAATTAGAAAAATGTTCCTGACCTTGTAAGAATTTCTATTAACTTTAACTGTAGGATTGATTTATTTCCCAACTCTTTGCGTGATCCTCTTATTTCAATCGTACACTTGATACAATTTCTCAGGTTTGAAATTACTTATTTATAATTACGTCCCCCTAGGAAGTTCTATGAAGACACATTTGAGAAGCAAAACTGGCTAAAAAAGAATTCAAACATACGTTTCTGTTTTCAGAAAAAATGTCAAAATCATTGTCACGAATAAAAAAAAACCCCATCAACAGTGAACAAACACCCACTTGTAGAGAAAAAACCTGATTGAAACCTAAAGGTATGACTTTCCACGCGGAGATAAGAGGAACAAACAATTTTCATAGGTAATAATTCAAATTGAAAACGAAAAGAGGAAATGCCATTGATAACAATGATGCATGCACTATAAATAGTTGAGGGAAACCTCACCTTGAACTGAATATTGAACGTTCCATGAGTTTGACGGGTTTTTGTGTCTGCTTTGTGTGGCTTTGTAACATGGTCAATGTGACATATGACTGAAAGGGCAAGGCCCAGCGTTCGGGTTCCTTATACATCAGTTCCTGTAAAACACACAAATAAATACAATGTCTAACTCGAATTTATGATCACCTCTTTATACTTACCAATAAATTGACACCTCTCACATTGCGCCACTTTTCAACGGGCTCAGTGATGAGACAAATTTTGTCTTGGAACTTTTGGAAATGATTTAAGAAGGTGGTCTTGCCACTACCAATGTTACCCTCAATAAGAACTGTAAAAGGCTGAGTACCCGCAGCATATTTGGGGACATTGGTAGCAGCAGAATTTCCGGCCATGACGAAAGTGATAATACGACCTAAAACAACAGAATTTAGATAAACAGAATTACTTCAAATAATAGTACAAATTATTAAATGCATCATTTCAAATACGAGAGAGATCATAATTAATGTTAATTAAACTTATGCTTAATAATAAAGAAATTTTTATTACACAAAACAAAGATTTAGTCCAAAATTGTCTTTCCAAATTAGGGGCGTCAGGTTTGTGTTAAAATGGATTGAGACGTTCACTTTTTTAAATTTGATTTGGTAAAATATAATACAATTTAAATGAAGTCACTTAGTTTAACTTTTAAGTCTTTTAATTCGCGTAACTAATTATGAATAGTCGGTTTATTGTCTTCGTTCGCGTCCGGCCTGATATCGAAAAGGCAATAATGAATTTGTTATGAATAAATAAGCGGGAAACCAAAAATATTCGGCGCCCAAACTCTTTGTCACTGGGTTTGTTTACGTTTATATTTTTTCCATTCGTATTATGGTTTGAAATACAGCAGTGTGTATGGCAATGATGTTGTCAAGATGAATTTATACAGGTGGAAGCAGTACAACAGCTGATTCATTTGTTTTAATGTTGTTATGCGGTCCTCAAACGTACCAACAATTGATTCAATTTTTGACAAATTGAATCAACTGTTGGCATTTTTGAGGGCTAGTTGATGTTGGATCAAAAATCAAAAAACTTTGATAGCTTGGTTAAGTTGAACCAACTGTTGGTTGTTAGGGATTTATAAGAAAAATTCTTTTCATTCCTAACACAGTACAAATTGGTAAATTGGCCTGAATTGCTGGGACAAGAACTTTCTAGAAAACATGGTAGACATGTTCTCTTTCGTTTAGTTGTCTATTCCTTCTTAAGTATTGCCTTGTGCCATTGGAATTATCCCGTTAAATCATACGATGGTATTATGTAGTTGATTTTTTTGGCAACCAAGATCGCTAGATGACAACGAACAAGAATGGCAAGAGGCAGTGGTGACAGCTCTTGTGAGATAAAAAGCACCAACAGCTCCATTAAAAAGCGTAAAAATTAGACAGAAATAGGTTAAAAAGGAACCAAGCTAAATTTTACTAAAGTCCACGATGTTTTTGAATGTAACATGTGATACCCGCAAAATGCCCTATCTGGGAATTCTACTATTTGAATTTTTAAATTTGGATTAAAATCAAATATGTATAACAAAATGTTTACATGCACCACGAATTTATGGTCGTGATTACTTTTATTATTTTTTTGAAATTTAGTAAACAGTTATTTCTATTTTCAAACAGTTATTGATGAATTTAATACAGTTAACATTAGATAAAAGAATACAGAAGCCCAATTTGAGTCCAAAGTGCACATAACTTACAATTTTAACTATTAAACCACATTTATTTATTTATTTGGCCCATCCCATGCAAACGAAATTAATTCTTATATTAAGCAAGGTATTATACATTTTGATACAATGTTTTAAACGTAAGTAACCCGACACATAATTAAATTTTCGGATAAAGTTTTTAGATTTCGTAATATTTAATTTTAATAACAACACAAAATATGTAATTATCGCGTATAAATAGAATGATGATAAAATTATTTTAATGAAAGAAATTTAAAAATATAGGAAGAAAAAAACGTTTATATAATATTAATAGAAATAATAATAAATTGATAATAAATTGATTATAATTTTTATTATTATTATTACTTTTCTCATTGGAATCTATTATTATTATTGCAATTATTGTTTTATGATACCATTTTTATTTTGAATATTTAAACTAATTGCTTGTTGTAGTTTGCTGACATGGGACTGTCCGTGGAGGTGGAAAGTTTCTGATTGCCATTCACTTGGGAGTGGCCAGAAATGATTCCTTCATTGGGCAGTCCAAGCAGCTCACTACTTCCACGCAGTATGTCCTGGGCAATGGCTTTTCGGAAACCTCCGTTAGCTAGCTAGAGTGAGAAGGCGAAACAAATGAGCAGCAAATCAGGTATAGTAGGTGACTGATGTCACTGAAGCTCATCGGACAATCGGGCATATTATTTTGTCCTTAGAAGGCGGATGAGCCAAACATACGGGCCAACGGCGGATAGAAACTAAAAGAAGAAAATCCAGGTTCAACATATCGCATCCTGGTCAGCGTCTGATCCATAATGGGCGGCTGCAATCAAATATCCTGGCAGTAGGTAAAATGCAAAAACCCGGTGGGCTGGGTTTGCCTCCCGCCACCGTTCATAATGGCAGTGAAAATACGAAAACGAAACGGAAAACATAAACAACCCCTATTTGTTGACGACCCCCGCAAACGTTATAAGGACCACGATTTACGGATATGCACTTGGAATGTAAGAACTCTATATAGATCCGGTGCAAGTATCCAACTGGCAGATGTCCTCGAAAGTTATAAGGCTGACATTACCGCTATCCAGGAAATGCGATGGACAGGACATGGCTGCACAAGAAAAAGAAACTGCGATATATACTACAGTTGCCATGAAAAAAAACATGAATTTGGTTGTGGATTTGTAGTTGGCAAAAGACTGCGACATCTAGTCTCTAGGTTCAATCCTGTGAGTGAACGAATAGCCACAATCCGCATAAAAGCGAAATATTTTTATATTTCCCTAATTTGTGTGCATGCCCCGACAGAAGAGAAAGATGATGATGCCAAAGACATATTCTATGAGCTCCTAGAGGAAACGTATGACCGCTGCCCTGGCCATGACATTAAGATTGTACTAGGAGATTTTAATGCCAAAGTAGGAAGGGAGAATGTGTTTAATCCAACTATTGGCAATTTCAGTCTTCATGCTGACAGTTCCGACAACGGTATGAGACTGATTGACTTTGCCGCGGCAAAAAACATGGTCATCAGTGGCACAAGATTCCAGCATAAAGACATCCACAAGGCTACTTGGGTATCCCCTGATCAAAGAACTGGGAACCAAATTGATCACGTGGTAATTGATGGAAGGCACTCATCCAGTGTAATGGACGTACGAGTGATCAGAGGAGCTAACATCGATTCTGATAACTACCTGGTAGCAGCAAAGGTTCGCACAAGATTAAGTAGAGCGAAAATCGTACGAAACCAGACGCAGAGGAAGCTGGACATCGGAAAGCTGCAATTACCAGAGGTAGCCACAGCCTACTCAAGGAAGCTCTCGCAACTTTTGGCACAGAACCCACCCCCTCCCGATGACGATCCTGATGCGCAGTGGAAACCCATTTCCGACTCTATAAAAACTGCCGCAACAACCGTACTTGGTTTCGAAAAACCGCTTCGCAACAAACCGTGGTACGATGAAGAGTGTCGCATAGCAAATGACGAAAAGAACGCTGCACGTATGGTAATGCTTCAGTCAATTGCAACGCGAGCTGCAACTGAGCGGTATAGGGAGAAGAGAAAGGAGGTAAACCGTCTCTTTAGGCGTAAGAAACGGCAGTGGAGAAAACGCGAGAGTGAGAAAATTGAGACATACAGAAGGAAGAACGAAGCCCGAAAATTCTACCGAAAAGTTGAAAACGGAACTAATGGACATGGTTCAGGGCCCCCCTTCTGTAAAGACAAAGACGGAAATCTCGTCGCAGATGTGCAGAGCATGTTGGGAATATGGAGAGAGCATTTCTCCGCGCTACTAGTACCTGAGATATCCGATGACGATGGGACAATCGATCACAATATGGACGACGACGTCGATTGCACCCCTCCTAACCAAGACGAGGTCAGAACAGCTATTGCCCGGCTTGGGAACAACAAAGCCGCAGGAGCCGATGGATTACCGGCGGAGCTGTTTAAGGCTGGCGGCGATGAGCTGATAAGGTGCATGCATCAGCTCATTAGCAAAATTTGGTTAGATGAATGCATGCCCGGCGATTGGAGTCTCAGTGTACTATGTCCCATATTTAAAAAAGGTGACCCGAGTATTTGTGCCAACTACCGTGGAATAAGCCTTTTATCCATAGCATATAAGGTTCTATCAAGTATAATGTGCGAAAGACTAAAACCAATTATCGCTGACCTGATTGGACCATACCAGTGTGGCTTTAGGCCTGGAAAATCGACAACTGACCAGATTTTCACGCTACGCCAAATCCTGGAGAAGACACACGAAAAACAAATCGACACCTATCATCTATTTATCGATTATAAAGCAGCCTTCGATAGTCCGATACGGGAGAAACTCTATGAAGCAATGTCTGAGCTTGGTATTCCTGCAAAACTCATACGCCTTTGCAGGATGACCTTGACGAACACCAAATCCGCAGTGAAAGTTGGTAAGGATCTTACCGAACCTTTCGAAACTAAGCGAGGCCTCAGGCAAGGCGACACCCTATCGTGCGATCTCTTTAACATCTTAATGGAGATCATTATGAGAAAAGCTGCAGTCAATATGAATAAAACCATCAGCAGCAAAAGTCACATGCTGCTCGCGTATGCTGATGATATAGATATCATTGGGCGCACAATTAGAGAAGTTACTGCGGTTTTTTCGAGAATTGAGAAGGAGTCAGCAAAAGTGGGTCTGACGGTGAATGAGGACAAGACAAAATTAATGGTTTCAACGAACAGGGCCTCCACGCGATTAGACCAAAGCGTGAACGTTGATAACCGTTATAACTTCGAGGTAGTGGACGAATTTATATACCTCGGATCTGCCGTGAACAAAAACAACAACGTCAGCCTTGAGATCAAACGGAGAATTGTGCTTGCGAATAGATGTTATTTTGGGCTAAGCAAGCACTTTAGAGATAAAGCCCTCTCTCGAGTAACAAAAGTCCAGCTGTACCAGACTCTCATTCAACCTGTCTTGCTTTATGGCGCAGAATCCTGGGTCCTATCGCAAGCAGACGAAACATCTGTAGGAGTCTTCGAGAGAAAAATACTCCGAAAAATTTATGGCCCTATAGTGCACAACGGCGAGTATCGGCGACGCATGAACCATCAGCTGTATGAGCTTTATCCTGACATTGACATAGTTAAGCGGATCAAGATAACGCGATTGCGCTGGCTAGGCCATGTCAGTAGAATGGATGAAGATGAACCAGCGCGAAGGCTTTTCGAAACCGAACTCGAAGGAAGACGAAAAATAGGAAGACCAAGACTCCGCTGGAGGGATCAGGTTGACGAATCCCTGCGTACACTTGGTATTGCCAACTGGAGAGATAAAGCAAAAGATCGAACTGGTTGGCGAAATATGTTATCTTCGTTTTGTAAGGTCCCTGACCCCCCGGGGTTGTCCGAGACCGGATAAGTAAGTAAGTAAGTAAGTTTGCTGAAAATGTTTTAAGAGATTCCATTTGAACTGCGTGGTATTGGTTATTGTTTGAATCATAGAGTAATCTCAGACTAGAGAGAATATTTGGCTCATCTGGCGTTTCCTTTCACACTCTTCGTGATGCGGTCGGTGTGATAGAGAGATGTTTGACGAAAAGTGACATACACCAGGTGGAATTACAATAACATCTTGCTTTAATTTTTCATGTCGTTCTGGTGAAAAACTGTGAAATTTAAATGTGTTTTAAACTTTTTTATTGACTGATATTGTTAACATACATTTGTGTTGTATTTAACACAATAATTTTAACACACAAAACGAAATGCCGTTGTTGTTATTTTGTTCGTTGTTTTGAACCATTGCCTCTATCTGGTATTAGTAAAGCAATTATTTTCAACATCAAACGTAAATATCACACCAGGCCAAATGTCATAAATTTGGTGGGACAACTATTGGGTCTACTATAAGTAAATATTAGTCTATGGTTTGAATTCTCAAAGGTATGTAGTTGTTTATGTTTGTAGTTGAATAAAGAATGACTTGTATAATTTTATTTCCTGGTGGCGATCTTGCAAAGTGAATATGAGCATAGAGGTAAGAAGGTGTTTTGGTAGTTATAATTTTGTGTAAGCTTGTGATTGTTTTCATATTTAAACCATTGCAAAGAATACTCCGTAAGCAGACTTTGCAAGTTCAGACACATGATCTCCTCTACGTAGGCCGAAAATATATCTAACAATATTGTTAAGAGTAACGTTTAATTTATCCATCATATCCTTACTACTGCTCGCAAAAATTTCACACCCATACAACAGTTTAGGAACTACATACATATATCTTCGCTAACAACATTCTTATCCACACTCTGAGCCGAACCGTTACCAATACAAATGATTGCACAAATATAAAAAAACATCAACACAAAAATATAGTATTTCAGTGTACACTGCACTTTTCACTGCATACAATAGGCAGTCAAAATTTCTCTTCACTCAAATGCCAACAAACAAAACGAGTGAAACCCTAGTACTTCTCTACTCTCTCTCTTACTCTCTTCATTGAATATTTCAATACTAATATAGTTATATAAAAATGTTATTGTATATAACTATACAAATTCCAGCCATGTTGAAGTAAAATTACATAAACTATGCAAAAAGTATGAAATAAGCAAGATATGACGCGAGAGAGAAATGCGTTTGAGTGAACTCCTAGCACTTTTTGGTTCTCTTTTAAAAGGGTTGCCAAGTTGCGCACATCTTCTGGTCGTCTATAAATCGCAACCACTGAGAGAGTTGCCAAAGTTGGGCATTTAAACTGTGATCAAGTGACCATATGATATTGACAGAAAACGGCAAGATGAACAAACACACAGAGCTTCCTTAATTGTTAATGTGAACAATTATAATCACCATCCTAGTTGAAATAACAATAAAAACGTATCATTTAACTCGTAGGGCAGTAAGAACTTTATTTCTGCTCAAATATTCTCCAATTTTATTAAATATATTGTATTTTATCACTTCACTTTTGTTTTGCAAATGGCGTCAGATTGATGCATCGTAACTATTAGCCGATAAATGTATGAATACCGGTTATTTTTCGTAGCATTTCCCACATTGTTGCCAGGTGGTAGTAAGATTATTCGACAAAGCACTGAAAAACTTTTTTCGTATTTAAAGTCAAATCAAAGATAAATCAAAATCAACTGATTACCAATTTAAATAACCAGTCAAAAATTGAGCCTAAGTCTGTTTCCAATGCGGTGGTAAATTTTTTTTGTTCTTTTTCCCAGCAACGCTTAGTTTTGAATAAATTTTCTATATTTTGTGGTAAGTTAATAAGTGGTTTCCCATTACATCCCATGAAGGAACCGGGGAGAACTTCTCACAATCACTGAGCTGTGCGCTTTTCAGTTTTCACTCACTGATTGGGACCTAAAGTTTTACACCGATTCCGAACGGTATTTTGAGAAGCTTTTTCACGGCTAAATACTCGATAGTGTCGTCGTCTCTATTCGAGGTGACCGCCGCCGAAAGAAATTTTAAGGTGGTCAGAACAGGGTTCGAACCCAGGATCTCATGTACAAGAGCACACTAACCATTGCACCACCGACGGCCACATGTAACTTTTGTGGTAACGGAATGTTATTGTTATATAGGGCAATTTGTTCGGGATGCACATTGTGAATTGCAGAAATCTGTTCATTAAACTCAATAATAATTTGATCAATTTCTGTGTTTTTAAGGATTTTGTTCGACGGACGCATCATGCGGATGGATAGGTGTTCCAAATCTTGACGCAAATTGTTCCAATTCGTGTTTCTGTAAGAAGTAAATCGCCGTGGACTTCTTAAAACAAACTCGCATTGTCCCAATTGCAGTTGAAGAATTAACGGGAAGTGATCGGAAAAAGATGGAAGGAAAGATCTGATCATTACGATTAATTAATTGAACACATAAAAGAAAGTGACCAAGGAAAGACGAGCCATTGAGATAGGATGGATTTATGTCACACAAACGCACGACATCAAGCGAGTTATCTTGCAGCCATTTATTAAGGTTCTTGCCATTACAATTTTCGGCCGTATCTCCCCACATAAGGCTTTTACAGTTCAAGTCACCGCCAAGGATAAAACCCTCAAAATTGCCAGCCACATTCAAAACCTTGTCTAATCCAGCGCCCATCGACAAGGAGGAACAATTTGTATGTACATATGTACACGGAACCAATTAAAAACTTTTTCAATAATGCCCTGTTTTCAATTCCAGCTCAATGAATACTCCGTAGAAACCCAAATCATTGATGTGTACCCGTTTATATGAAATATTGTCTTTTATTGCTATTGCTACACCCTCCGGGGTATTGAGACTTATAAAATTTTAGCTGTTTAAGAAAACATTTTTTCCTTGTCTTAAATGTGTTTCCTGAATAAAAGCTATTTCAATTTTGTTGCTGACGAGCGTTATCTGGAGGTCTATTTTCGGCTCTTATCGATCAAAGATCGAACATTGTGGGAAAAAATTAATTGAGCTAGGGGCTCTTTACTTTATTTAACAGACGCAAGAATTCACTTTTTGCGACTTCTCTAGACATGTTTTTATAGTATTTTTTTTTTTTGAGGTTCCATAAAATAGGCTGCTAATTATAAAAACTCATCAATACCTGATTTTCTTGTTGGGCTGGATGAAATAATTGGGCAAATGTTTTACCCGGTAATCGGACACCAGAGCTTACAGCTCTACTAACATTTTTGGCCGCAATAAATTTTCTCAATCATTTTTTGACATTAAAAAGTTTTTGTAGAAAGAGCATCCTCTCCAATTAGCAGGATGGAGTGCTTTGTAGTGAACTTTGCAACATTGGACACAGTACCAACGACAATTTTGTTAAGTTCATCTTTTACATTACATATTTTCTTTGCGTGGTTTAGGCTGGAAGCAATCGGAAAATTTACCACCTTATGAAAACCATTTAAAACTTATTGACCATCCTACACTTGAACGAAGAAGATATATGTTAAGATCTATGTTTATTATAAAATTGATAAACGGCCAAGTTGATTCAAAATTTTTGCTCAGTAAAATTCATTTTAATATACCATCTCGCGTTACTTTAAATTTTCGCCCTTTAAAATTGTATATCTCAAGATCTAATTACGATTATTATAACCCGATCCGCATTTTATTTCTTCTTTATAATGACGTTTGTGTTTATCTACCGTTTTTTGAACCATTAGACAGGGTGAAAAATTATATTATTTATGAATTTACACATGCTATGGTTGCCAGTTCATATCATTCGAATCGTTAAATCAATGTAACGCTTGTAATTATTTTGCCTGCAAGAATCATTTCTCCGACGATTCTGGATGGATTCTGTATGCTGATATATATATGTATATATGTTCCTGGTTGCTGAGAATTTCGTCTACTGATAATGTCGCGTCTAATTATTGCTGCTCCTTATTCCTGTTTCCTGTCGACTTGATATCACGGCGTCTTCTAATTACATCTTATTTGTTGTTTCTTGTTTCCTGATATTTTTCCTGCTTCGTAACTCTGGTGTTTTAACGTATGTTCCTGGTTCCTGGACTGATGATATCGCGTCTAATTATTGCTGTTGCTTATTCCTGTTTCCCGTATTTCTACTGATCCTGTCTCGTTAAATTATTTGCTGTTGCTTATTGATTTCGTTGTTTGCTGGTTTCCTGTATAATGTCCACTGGATATCACGGCGTCTTTTTAATGCGTCTATTTGGTATTGTTCCTGGTTTCCTGATTGTATTTGTGTTATTGTCCTGCTTTGTAACTCTGATGCCTTAACTTATGTTCCTGGTTTCCTGCTGCCTGTCTTCACATTTATTTGTTCCTGATTTCGAATTCTTCTCCTTCATCTTGTTCCCGGTTCCTGCTGCCTGGTATTGTCTGTTTCCTGTTTCCTTATTTTAAGTTTTTATTATATCAATTTTGTTATGTTTTTAATTTTCCTATGCTAAACAATAAATAAAAAAATTTTTATTTTTATCTTTTCTTGTTCTTTGTATAACTTGTATTTATAAGATATTTTTATTTGTAAATTTTAGTTTAAGAATTTATTTAAAAAATTATTCCACCTCCAGCTTGACTTATTTGTAGCAGAGTAAATAAACAAACAAACATTACTTACCTCGCAGCCTTTATACAGGGTGTTCCAAAAACTTTCCGAAAAAATTAAACGCGCGATAGCTTGGATCAATATGAATATTTGTTGTTCTAGCACCACTGTTCTAACGGCTACCGTTTTCGAGCTATAGCGTCTCAAAAAATAATGCATTTCTAAATGCATTTAATTCATTTTAAAACAACTTAGTTTTTTTTAAACATTTTTATCTGAGTTATGTGTCAAAAAAAATTGTGTAAAGAAAATTTTTTTTTAACAATTAATTCAAAGAAAATTTATTTAAAAATTGAAAGTTGTTTTTGAAATTTAAGAAATGCATTCACAAATGCATTTATCTTTCAGATTCAATAACTCGAAGACGTTAGGGGTTAGAACAGTGGTGCTAGAACAAAAAATATGCATATTGATCCAAGCTATCGCGCATTTAATTTTTTCGGAAAGTTTTTGGAACACCCTGTATAATTCTCTACGGATAAGGGATGTTTGTCTTAATTCCTAGGGGGTGAAGGAATGTGCAGGAGTATCAAAGAATCGGCGAGAAACAATTTGTTGACTTTTCTTACTTTAAAAGAAATTGGTGGCGTTCTTTCCCCAAGCTGGTCCACTAGGTGTTTTACATTTATGTATATTATAGATAAATATCGGCGGACAAAATGATCTCCTAATGGTGGCGGCTTTTCCGATGAGGCGGCAGTATTTACCTTATCAGGCTTAGGGGGATTTGAAATTCAGGTTACCAAGGATGCCAAAATAATTTTTGTCCATATAGGTGGACACATCCATGTTCGTTGGCGGTCGTTTATCTTCCGATCTCTTTCTTTTCGCGACAATTTACGTAAAATCGTCAGTGACAACAAAGTAAGTGATTGAAAGTTTTGTTTTACATCTTGTTTGTGTATTTACTTTACTCTGAGAGAGAGAGGACCTTCCGTTATCTCCCTAAGGCCGGGCCACACTGGCGTTTTCTTGTCGCGCGTTACAAAAGCTTTCGTAGAAGTATACACAATCAACGTATACAACTCAACGTTCAGCTTTTGAAAACGCGCGACAAGAAAGTCATGTTTTGTCATGGCCTAAGTCATGTTTTTTTTGTATATTTTAAAAAGTGTTTAAAATTCGCGATTAAAATTATGAAATTGATGATTTCAACCTAAGGGATATTTTTTCTACTGTGATGGGTTTTCGTGTGATTTCATGATTGAAACAAAGACCAAAAATATTTAATTGTGCTCAGTGATCGAAAACAAAAGAGGAACAACGAAGAAATAAAGTTCAATAAAGGGGAATTTCCCTCTAGCGAAGACATAAAGCATGAAGAGCTTTTGGCGTTAAGTGTTTGAATACAGTCAAGCCTGCCGTTGTATATGGAAATATATAAACTAATTTATTGGTTGCATCGTCATTTTCCTGATATTTGGCCAAATATTTAATTGTTAGGATTAATTAGATTTAAGTTTACCTGCTTATTTTATAGGATATGAATACTAATTATTTTTTTTTAATTTTAAAAATTCTGTTTCATTCTGAGAATGACTATTGAATGTTATTCATGTTTTTTTTTCGTTTTGGTGAGTTTGATTTTTGATCGTTCTGGGTTGTAGTTGGGTTTATGTGCACAATATTTCACGAAGGAAATTGAGATAAACAGGAAGGGTGGGCAAAGGAAAGGGAAATTTGTCATTTCTATCTATCTTTCTTCTCTCTTTTTCTTTACACTGTTCTCTTCCAGATTTTTGTAAGCACGCTCTTTAAGTAAAATTTTATTGTAGCGGTACGAGACAGTAGGCCGGATAGACCATAGCGTGCTGCCGCCATTAGAACACACACAAACAGATATAATTATAATAAATTCATTGAGTTGATTATCCGTTGCATGCTACAACATACATATGCCGGATGTTTAGTCTTATTTACAGAATACGTCGAAATATGTAATAAGATTAAATAAAAATTTTACTAAACTGCGAAAATTTATTGAGCCATTGCATCCCACGAAGGGATATGGAAGAGCTTCTCACAATATGTGAGGTACTCATTGATAGATACCAACAATTTTACACTGGTTGGGAACTCGACAGTGTCGTCATTAGCTTTATTCGTTTTCTTTCCCAGTATACATTTGCAAGAATCTACTTTTGTGAGAGAAAGGACGATTTTACTCTCTTTATATGAAAATTTCCACAAAAAGTACGCGAAAATTTGCAAAGAAACAGCTGATGTAGATTTATCCTTTGCTACATACATTTTGGTTTGTAGTTTCATTACATATCTATTGCCACAGTTGGCCATTTATGACGTCGTCAGGTCACCAGAATTTGCGGAATACCACTCCACATTATTGCATTCCATTTTCTTTCTAAATTTCATTGATGTATTAAATAAAAAAACAGCTCATTTCAAACAGCTGTTATATCTTGCAAATTTTTGTTGGCTTAAATTTCTTGAACTGTGGCCGTCGGTGGTGCAATGGTTAGTGTGCGCGGCTCTTGTACATGAGATCCTGGGTTCGAACCCGGCTCTGACCACCTTCAAAAAAAAAATTTCTTTCGGCGGCGGTCACCTCGCATAGTGACGGCGACACTATCGAGTATATAGCCATGAAAAAGCTTCTCAAATTACCGTTCGGAATCGGTGTAAAACAGTAGGTCTCAATCAGTGAGTGAAAACTGGAAAGCGCACAGCTCAGTGATTGTGAGAAGTTCTCCCCAGTCCCTTCATGGGATGTAATGGGAAACCATTTATTTATTTTTTTATTTAAATTTCTTGAACTAAAATTTACAAGATCTCTAACTTCGAACTGTCAAATTCTCACTCTCTGGCTCTCATTTATTTACTGGACTTTTGGAGTAAACGAACACGACTCAGTAAAAATTTGCACAAATTTTAAAGTAATCGATCAGAGCTAATATTACTATGCGAACTAACGGGTTTTTCAATAAGAGCGCTACAAAAGTTTTTTTAAATAAAACAAAACCGGTTTTAGATACCAATGAAAGTCTTTATTCCTGTGAAAGTACGTTCGATGCCATTATGTATGGAACTCGCTTGCAGAAGTCCAGACGCTGAACCCAATTTTCGACGGTTTTCAAGCATAAATCGGCCGATACTGCTGCAATTTCACGTTCGATATTCGTACGAAGTTCATCAATCGTCGCTGGCTTGTTGGCATGGGCCATAGACTTGACGTAGCCCCACAGGAAATAATCTAAAGGCGTCAAATCGCACGACCGAGGCGGCCAATCGAGTGGGCCATTTCGTGAGATAACACGTTCACTAAACTTGGTTTGCAATAAATTGATTGTGGCATTCGCTGTGTGGCTTGTGGCGCCGTCCTGTTGGAACCACATGTCCTCCAAGTTCATATTATCCAATTGTGGCCAAAAATATTCGGTTATCATTGAACGGTAGCGATTCGCATCCACAGTCTTTATCATCACGGAAGAAGTACGGCCCAATGACGCCGCCGGCCCATAAACCGCACCAAACCTTAATTTTTTCGAGATGCAATGATGATTCATGAATTACGTGTGGATTGCTGTCTGACCAATAACGCATATTTTGTTTATTGACGAAGCCATTCAGCCAGAAATGAGCCTCATCGCTGAAGATGATTTTCGGATGAAAATCCGAATCATTTTCAAGTTGTTGCTCAGCCCAATTCACGAATTTACGACGCTTATGGTGGTCAAGCGGCTTCAGTTCTTGCGTCAATTTGATCTTGTAAGGATGTAGGCCACAATTTGTAAGGATGTAGGCAAAGTTCGCCACAAAGACGTCACAGAGATGCCCAACGCTTGAGAACGACGTGTGAGAGACACATTTGGGCTTTCTTGAACTGAAGCCTCAGCGGCAGCAATATTCAGTTCATTTCATTTATTTATTACGTCTATGGGCAAAAATCCTTACAGACTAGCATATTAAATTACATATGTAAACTACTATATAAATTCATTGAGTTACTTATACAAAATTACATTAATACATTAGTTGAAATATTAATTAATTATAGTATATAACAAATTTCTAAAATTCGATTTAGGAAGACTAAAATCAAGTAAATTGCAATATTTATTATAAAGTCTCATGGCTTTTAGTAGTGGTTCATTCAGTGCATAATTCGTAGAACGTAGACAAACATAAAAATAAGTATAATGCCGTAAAATACGAATCGGAGCATTAATAGAAACAAACGATAATAGTTCCGGACAATCAACACACCCATTGATAACATTATACAAATATAACAGAATTCCAATATCTCTTCTTAAACTCGGAGAAATTAATGAAATAAGTAAGCATCTACTTTTATATGATGGAATTGGGTTAGAAAAATTCAAAGAAATCAAAGCAAACTTTAAGAATGATTTCTGAACACGTTCAATACGATTAATATGAATATCCGCTGTAGGACTCCAAATAAAACAGCAATATTCTAACTTTGACCGACAAAATGATGAAAATATTACAGTTTTTGTATATGGATCTGAAAATTGGGTAGTATTTCTACGTATAAAGTACAAAGTAGAATAAGCTTTTGGAATAATATAGTCCAGGTGAGATGTAACTATTAACTTCGGGTCAAACCATTACCATTAATTTGATATTGTGAAAGAATTATATTTTTACAACGGTGAAAAGTCATTTATTCATTTTACAACTTGTGGACCAAGCAAACCTATCCAAATCCGCTTGCAGAAGTATAGCATCATTAACTGAACGCACGGTATAAAAAATTTTAAGGTCATCAGCGTATAGAGGACGAGATATATCATTCACGAAGATATTAAATAACAACGGCCCTAGAATACTTCCCTGAGGGACACCCGAAACAGGAATATAAGGCTCAGAGTAAACTCCATCTATTAATACGGAGCAATACCTATTAGTTAAATACGAACGGAACCATCTAATTAGAGTGGGTGGAATACCGATTTTAACTAGCTTTAATAGTAATACATTATGCGGCACTCTATCAAATGCTTTAGAGAAATCAGTGTATATAGTATCCACCTGAAATCCATTTACAAAACTGTTAACACAATAACGAGTAAAAACAGCCAGGTTGCTCGTTGTCGACCTACCAGAGATAAAGCCATGTTGAGCAGGATTTATATATGATTTAAATTGAAAAAACAATTTATCAAAAATAATATACTCAAAAATCTTGGCTATATTCGATAACTTTGAAATTGGCCTGTAATTAGAAACAATATTCTTATGACCAGATTTATGTACAGGAACAACAGTCGTAGTTTTCCATTTCTGAATAAAATAGCCCGACTGTAACGATTTATTGAAGATAATCTTTAAAGGAATGATGATTGCAGTACAACACTTTTTAAGAAGAAATGCAGACGAACCATCTACATCCAACTTATACGCTATTGAAAGTTTAGAAATCGCAGAAACTATATCATCATCACAAATTCTCGACACTACGGGCACTTCTTTGTCTCACTGGTACGGGAACATTTTGTACTGTGACTGTGGATTCAAATTTTTCCACTAGACGCTCAATTGTTGATCTGGTAGGACGATTATGACGACCATAAATTGGACGTAGCGCTCTTAAAGTTGAGGCCACTGACTCCAAATTTCGGTAGTAAATTTTAATAATTTCGACTCGTTGTTGGCTCGTATATCTTTCCATGATGAAATGTCAAACCTTACCGAAGAGAAATGTCAAAAGAGCTGGAAAAAATATGGCGTCGTTTGCTGTCCCCATCGATTTACTTTTGTAGCGTCTCTGTTGAAAAACCCTGTACATACTATATATATGGGTCGTTTTTGTTCTTTTGTAGAAATGGGTAAAAAAAACGTCCCTAAAACGGGTGTAGGGTTAAAATGTACTACAAAAATATTCCTCATAAAATTCTACTGCAAGTTTCTTAACACACCAAATCTCAAACCTCAATTTGAATGTCAAAAATTAATCAAAACTTAAAATCCATTCAAGGGTTAATTTCGTACTTCTTCCGATTTGGCGCTAAAAAGTTCCACAAAACTGCATTCTATGAGGTTGGTGTGTAGTGGAATAGTATTCTACGTAAAATTTTGCTGCAAGTCACCGAACAAAAGAAAGCTGTAGATTAATATCTAAATAAATAATAGGGGAAATTGTAATTTATTGACATTGCGCTAATTAGGCGCGCCATATCTTGTCAGCTGCACTTTGGTTGACAAGATAAGTCGGCCTGCAACAAAAAACTATGAAGAAGCAAAACAAAACTCAAAATCAGCCACCCGACTACTGACTTAAT
Organism: Phaonia tiefii; assembly: GCA_963931995.1. NCBI lineage: Eukaryota > Metazoa > Arthropoda > Insecta > Diptera > Muscidae > Phaonia > Phaonia tiefii. The sequence continues at coordinate 165,070,544 of OZ008367.1, forward strand.
TACGTGTTCGAAATGCATTACATGTGGCGCATTTCACGTGAAGCGACATGCACACTAGTGGTATTCATGCAAACAAGAAAATCTATAACTTTTGCTCAGCGTAAGTTTGCCCCGAAGCGTTTCATGAGGCACCAAGTAAAGTTGCTCAGTGCATCTGTGCAGCAATTGTCAAAAAAGGCTGATAAAGTAGATATACATACATATTCATACGTATATGCTTTACCTATTCCATTATTTTATTTTTTTCACATAAATCAAAAACCCTCTCTTTTTTCAATACAAAAATATTTTCCAGGTTTGCTCAGCAAATTTGCCTCGAAAACTTTCCACTTTTGTGCAAGTCCCTTTGTATGAGAAATTTGTTTGTTTTGACGTTTGCTGTGCAAGTTTACGATGTTTTCGAGTTTACGAGGTTCTTTCGAGCATTCATGAAGAGCACTACTATTTCTGAAAAAAGAGTTACGTTTTTCAACAGCAAAGTGGAAGAGGTATTTTCAACTGGACGTTTTTCCTGATGAGATGCTGACGCCCAAACATTGCTGTCGCAAATGTTACAACGGTTTAATGCTGTGATCCAAGGTACTTTAATTTTTCATTTTCGTTTATACCACGAGTTATTTTTAATTTTCAACGAAAAGACTCAGGTGAACATGACAACACCACTTGCTATGCATATCAAAATACCGACATATTACATTTGAAGAGGTATACGCGAATATGTTTCGAAAATAACACAGAGGAATGGCGTATCTTTATATATACATAGATACATCCAAAAAAAAAGTCTTAAAGATGTACTTCTTTATTACGATAATTCCAAGATTCCTATTCCAATAGCGTATGGAGTTGACATGAAGGAAAGTTATGATACGATAAAATGTATAAAAAATAAAATATGAAGAGCACAAAGGGCGGGTCTGTTGTGACTTAAAAGTTTTTAGCTTTCTCAAGCTGTATACGTTAAATATGGATGCATTTTATGCAAATGGGATAGCAGATGGAAGGGGCAACCAATATTTCAAAAAACAATGGGAGCCAAGTGTTAGTGAACACAATACCTTCATCCACCGCTGAACCAACAGAAAAAATATATTTCACCAACATTGCATATAAAACTTGGTGTGGTAAAAAACGTTGTTAAGTGTTTGGATACACATGGAGAATCATTAATGTTTCTAAAGACATTGTTTTCAAAACTTAGCGAAGCAAAGATAAAAGAAGGTATGAATTCTTTAAACTTTAATTTTTGCCATTGGTTTCATTTAAAATAAATTTTAAAAATCGTTACTTTTTATTCGTTATTTTTATTCGTTATTTTTATTTATTTTTTGAATTCTCATATCGATTATTTTGAGCATCAGTTGCCAACACAGTCCGATGAAACATGGTGAACGATTTCATCAAACATGTGCACCTATTTATGAACGCTACGATATAAAGGGAAGAGTATTGATTCTCTAGTAACTGACATATGTTGGAAATTGTTTGATAATGACATGGAATTAACAAGAGCTAAAAGAAAAATGTAATAAATAAATACGTTTTTAAGAAATAACTTGTTTCCCGTACATCCCATGAAGGGATTAGGGAGAACTTCTCACAAACCAGTGAGCTGTGCGAGTTCTAGTTTTACACTCACTGAAATTCTTTTTTAGAACACACAAATTTATACTGATATCATTTTTGTTTCGGTGGCTTACAGTGAAATTTTTAGCGCCACCTCGGAATAAGTACGAAATTAACCCTTAAATGGATTTTAAGTTTTGACTAATTTTTAACATTCCAGTTGAGTTTTGAGCTTTGGTGTGTTAAGAAACTGACAGTAGAATGAGGAATACTTTAATTTTCACCCGTTACAGCCCTATTTTAGGGGTGTTTGTTACCCTTTTCCACAAAAAGACCCATATATTGAGGCGGTAGAGGGTTAAAGTATTCCACAAAAATGTTTCTTGTAAATTTTTCCATAAAATTGCTGAACACATGCTATACCTAAAATGTAAGTATTATGTTATGTATGCCGATTAATCGTAAGAATGTGCAAATTCTATAGATTTAATTAGGGGGAGAGGAAAAAAGGAAGAAATAGAATGTCCCAGTCCACGGTTCCCGAGATATGGGCCTCCAAAGGTCCAGCGTATATCCAGGTTTATATCTCGCATCAGTAATCCGATCAGGTCAATTTATGTATTGATGGAAAGCTGTCGGAAATGCCCTTCAAATGGTTTAAAAAATATGTAATTTTGTTAACCCATTGAGGACCAATTTCAAAATTTTGATTTTTGACGTCGCCTTTTTCGTCAAAAATGTCATTATGTCGAAATATCACCTACATTAAAATAGGCTCATATCCAGAATAGGTCGGTATCTCGGATCGGCCCCAAAGTACTATCACTGGGTAGAACTTGTCATCCAGAAAAAAAGGTGAAAATTTTTTTTTGGTGCTGACCCATATTTCCCGGATTACGGGACCCCTAAGATTCAACATATAAACCCCTATATATTCCACATATATTGAAGCACAGGGACAATATGGGTATCATTGGAAACCTTATCAAGATATCTTCAAAACTGTATCAAAAATTTTGGAATTTGCTAACCCATTGCGAGCCTATATCGAAAATTCGACTTTTATAGCCCCACTTTTTGAGGAAAACGCCTTTTATCTAAGAATAGTACGGTAACAACATACATATTTTCACACGCTATTATATAGCTCAGACATTAGGCTAAAAAATTAGATATCACTTATTCTTTTAACCCATTAATGACCGAAGATATCAAGGGTCAAAGTTCACAAAAACAAAACAAAAATAAAAAATTATTTTAAAAAAATCGCGCGATTTTTTTAAAATAATTTTTTTCGCACAAAAAATAAGAAATTATTTTTAAAAAATCGCGCGATTTTTTTAAAATAATTTTTTTCGCACAAAAAATAAAAAAATATTTTTAAAAAATCGCGCGATCCACTGTCCTTCAACTCTATGGCCTCTGTTATACTTTCTCTTGCCCTACTTCGTTTCGTCTATTTCTACGATTATTCCGGGTCCTCCAATAACTAAATTCGTTTGGTAGGCCCCATATACTATAAATGTTGCCATATTGACTGCAAAACAACTTGCAAAAATTTGAAAAAAAACGATATTTGTTTAAAAGTAACCATCCGATATCTCGATAACTAAGGCAGTTATCGAAAAATTGTGTTTAATTTTTTCGTTTTCTTTTCTTATTCTCTATTAAAACCCATCTTTTTTCTGCATATTTACAAAAAAATCTATTATTTTTTCAAAATTATTCATCCGATATCTCGATAACTAAGGCAGTTATCGAAAAAATTTGTTTAATTTTTTTTCTTATTTCCAACTTGTTTACATAAACAAGTGGTCAGATCGCTCCCATAAGACGGCACCACACGCAATACAACCCCCTATGTCCGAACTTTGGAGGCCCATAACTCTGAAAATAGGGGTTAGCACCGATCTTTTTATTTTACATTTTTATCTTAAAATTCCGTGTTTTAAAAAAAATTGGACGTTCCGCACTAAACTGGATATGTTCCATAAAATTAAATTTTTTGAAGCCATTAGGAGGGCATATCCACCGCTTTCCACCGATACATATATTGACTTATACGGACTAATGATGCGATAAATATGCCCGTCTACACGTTGGCCCTTTGGAGGCCCATATCTCGGAAACCGTGGACCGGGACGGGGAACAGAATATATTGTTAGACTCAGCGTAAGTAGCTTTAGCGGTTAATTAGGTTTTTGTACTGATCACAGAGTTGTCGGTAAAACAGACCTCGGTAAAATTGTGCTAATAATTTGACGAAAAATATCAAATTTTTAAAATATTTGTTAACAATTTCCTGAAAATTATGCTAAAAATCATTTAGCACCATGTTTCAAAAAATTATGTTGTGGCCAAAAAAAAATATGCCAAAACCATGTTCCCCAAATACCATTAAATATTGTTCGATATGGCAGCCTCTGGATAAATAAAAATACATGCGTATTCTTCTCTCCCATCTCAACATACAACTACTTTGGGTATTTATAATTTGTAGCCTCTAATTAGATTTTCAACTTTAGTTCTATTCATTTCTACTGAATGCATTTTCAAGTTTTCACAATAATTTACATACCCACTAACTTGGTAATCATATTTGAATATTTTCAAAATATTTTTATTTCACAACACTTCGTAACCGGAGGAGATGTTATTACTAAACTAAAGCACATAGTAAAAATACCAAGTAGTCGCAGTAGATACAACAACAATTGTGGGCAAGAACAACAGGCATTTTGTTTTTGTTTAGGCTCTCCTCATATCAAAGTCAACCCATACATATACCGACAAATACATGTAAACAGAAAAGTACAAAAGCAAAACCTTTGAAACTGACAGAAGCGGCCCACTAAACAACGAGAAAAAATTTAAATCAGCTGTGTACCGAGTTTACCTTCTCATTCTACCATGCTAAAGCAGCTGTTATAGTTGTTGTTCCGTTGGTTCTTTTGTGGAATGCAAAACGGCAATTGATATTAAAATAAAGGATTGCCAAATTGTTTTTACTAATTTAATTTCGGCTTATAATGGATATAGTTTTATATATTTATACACAAATAAATAATACACGACGTGTAGTTTTGTTATTATTTTAAAATATGTATACGACCTAATCCTTGGCCGTCGGTGGTGCAATGGGTAGTGTGCGCGCCTCTTGTACAGGAGATCCTGGGTTCGATCTTTGCTCCGACCACCTTAAAAATTTCTTTCGACGACGGTCACCTCGCTTAGTGACGGCGACACTATCGAGTACTTAGCTTCTCAAAATACCGTTCGGAACCGGTGTAAAACTGTAGGTCTCAATCAGTGAGTGAAAAATTAGAAAGCGCACAACTCACTGGTTGTGAGAAGATCTCCCAAATTCCTTCATGGGATGTAATGGGAAACCATTTATTTATTTATTATACGACCTATTCGATGTTTTTGTGGCCATATTTTAGCGCTACCGACTACCAGATGTCGCTTCATAAGAGAAAAAACGCTTTTGATTTCTATAGCCTCTGAACTCTGCCTAGTTGTACGAATGTGGAAACAAAAGGGATAGTATGAAAAACAAACCACCTTAAATAAACAAAACGACAAGCCGATAAATATTGATTTCATTAATGTTGCCAGACCTCTGAGTCTCGCATTAAACCAGGAAATTGCACAGGGTATTTATGTGCACTTAAGAAATTGTATTTTCAAATAAATTTATGATTTTAGTTATAAATTGTTAAATTTCATAAAAAATTTGAAAACCAAACAAATTTGCAGGAAATTGGAGTAAAATATAAGAACTCAAATTTAAAAAAAAGTTGTACCCACTGGGTCCACGCAGGAAATGCAAGTGCAATGAAGGTATTCTTCTCATGAATTCAACGGGGGTTTTACTTTTTCTGTGTCACATCTGACATATCCCACCCTTTGTGGGACAATGTATGATTTTGGATTTTCACCGCATCGGCTTCTTTTTTCCCCTGCGAAGGGTTTTTTTTTAAATTTTATTTATTTTTTATTTTATACAACTTTCTGCGTGGTCGACTTTCGGCTGGGCTTAGGGATTTTCTCCTCTAGGAGGTTTAACACCGTCTTCGCAAAAATGAAACATCTTGCAATTTAAAAAAAATATTTTTTTCTTTAAAGTCTGTAATGCATCGTCATGCATGTAATGCATCGAATACACGATACATTGATGTGCATGTTTATATAGTGTAGTGAAAATAAAGTTGTGTGCGTACACCCGTACAAGAAAAGTGATGATCAATCAAAATAAATATCAAAATCATTTTGATATTCCGCTCTGATTGACGTTGGTGATGTATCGTGTATTCCCTGTTTTAAAGTTTCTGAAAAATTTTCCCAAATGACTAGCAATGAAGCCGGTTCGTCATTTCCTTTAATTTGAGTACCCACACTAAGATTGTTTTTTCATTCCCTGCTAAACTAATTTTTCGACGACTTTGTATGGGGAACTAAGCGATTTTAAGCGGCACTCCATACAAAGTCGTCGAAAAATTAGTTTAGCAGGGAATAAAAAAACAAGCTTACTAAGTCTTTGACGTTCCCGATTCTAAAGACCCACTATAATATGGTAAATAGGGATTATTTGGGTCCAGAGATGTCTCTTCACAAAAATAAAGACACTATTAAATATGTTAGAAAAATACCTTTCGTTTGATTACCCACAGATTCTAGTTGTCCATAGAAGGTCCGTTCGGAAAAATAAAGTATTTTTCGTATTCTTAAAATTGTCTCTAATTTCGTGTTTTGTTTTAATCAAGTTTTCTGCCTCGTCCGAACTGCGGAAATTCAGCCAATATTTGTACCCATCTCTGCCATTAACAAGTCAATTTGCTGAGCTGTTGTTTGCTTTGTATTCCCAATTAAATAAAAATTAGCAAAACATAAGCAATGAAATTCAAAATAATTCCATTTGGCCACCCACGTTCGAAATGTTGTGTTCAGCTTGTGATTTCTTCAATTAACGCGATGAATTATGGCGGCTTGAACTTGACAGCTGAAATAATCGAAGACGTTGCGCTACCATTCATAACGTATGTAACTCAACGAAGGCTGTCGCGGAACAGCTGTAGCGTAATTTTATTACCAAAACGACAAAGGTGACGCGAAGTGAGTTAGGCCTGATACTAAGTTCATTCGCGTGATATAATTTCTACAACTCATAAAAGAACACAATAAAATAAATGAATGGTACATGAACCTTATCATGACACACTAATTCTACTCAGCTTTTATTTTCTTCTCACTAATCCATGTCGATGGAAACTTAAATTTTCATTTTGATGAATAAGGCGGCATACATTTGTTTTGTTATTTTTTGTTGTGAGTTTGGTAGCCACGTGTTCAGTGAACGAAGCCGACCCACATTTAGGCTCATCTTGTTGGATGTGTAAGAAATTTGGATCTTTTTTTAGAAACGGCAACCTGAACTTCAAAAAAATATTTACAACGGCACCGAACCTTGAAATTTTCTATCGGCTTCGTTCTTGTGCATATATGTACTTATGTACGCTAAAGCAAAAACTAAGTTCAGTTTTTGAAGTAAAAACAACGTTGTATTCGATTATTTCAAGTCAATTTCAACGAAATTGTTGTAATGATCTTAATTTCGTAGTTGTCAAAATGTATGCGAAATTGGGCAATTTCAATTCAATTTCAGCCCAATTCGGGATAGACTTCAATTTCGCGGAAGAGTGATCAAAGCATTACATTTGTGAATGGATAATATCACAAAATATGTACTATGTATGTCTAAACTTGTTCCATTCCGGAAATACGAATACTCATAATCAGTTAATGGAATGCTCATAATCAGTTAATGGATTAGTATACCCAAAAAATTCCGTAGTTTAAATTTCCCTAACTATTGGGTAGTTTATTTTAATTGGCTAATGTTAACTACGTTTATCAAAACCCGACAGTTGTTGTTAATGCCGTATAGTTTACCATTACAGAAATATAAGTGGTCGACAAATTAGTTTAGCAGGGAATAAAAAAATAGGCTTAAGATTGTATTATGTAATAAGCGTGTTTTATTATTTTCCGCTAAACTATTTTTTCGACGACTTTGTACGGAGAGCCACTTAAAATCGCTTAGCTCTCCATACAAAGTGGTCGAAAAATTAGTTTAGCAGGGAATAAAAAAACAGGTCAATTATTATAAAATGGGTTCATCTTGTCTTGTTCACAGGAAAAATAAATATACCTTTCAATTCGTGAGAAGAATACCTTACACTTGCCTCTTGCTTGATGTCCGTAAGTGGACCCATTTTTTGGATCCCGTGACCCCATGGATGCGACCGATAAACAATTTTTTAATTTTTAGTGTTCTTATAAATATTTACTCTAAGACCGGATTTTTTTCAAACACGCTTGGTAGTCGGCAATTTTGCCCTTCGATCTAAATATAGTGTCAACTTTCCCCACATTCTTACATATGGCAACACCATTTTTGCCAAGTCTCTACAACAGTAATTTTTTAATGCATTGTTGGTTATTGCAAAAAGTGGATGTGAAATTTGTGAAAATTAGTGCACAATTAGAAAAATACTGCGAACTATTTTATTAAGAATCAAATAAAGTAAACAAGAAAAATTTTCATAAAACAAGTTTGTATATTCTTTAACACATTCATTCAAACAAAAGGACGACGACATACAATTTAAGCTTTGATGAAACAATTGTTTTTTTTTATTATTAATTTTCCATAGAAAACGCTAGAAGAGTCAAGTTAATCAAGAAATTGTAGGAGAATCATCATTGTGGGCTTAAGTAGCAAAATATCAACACACAGGAGTATATTACAATAAGAAACAAGGGGAGGCATTTTTTATTACAGGCCAGACATTGAGAATCGGCAAATTGTTGGTGCCGCTGTAGAAGAAAACGAGAATATTGTTTTTGTTTATCCCATCTTGTGTGAGTATTAATTGGGGGTTTGTGGGGCAGGAAAGAGAGATCCCACACCGAACAGAAACACATTGACGACGAAAACAATAGCCAAGAATGATTACAGAGTGGAATGGGATTGAAAGAAGAACAAGAAAGAACAAAAAAAAGGGAGTAAGGGAAATCCTTTTTGTGTTCGGTTTTCGTACGCAGTTTTCACTGGTGTAGAGAGAAAATTTTTCAAACAATTTTTGCAAAACAGTTCTGTTGGGACTTGGGGAAGCAACACACTACACACAGAAATACTACATCATAAATCACACAAGAAATAAGAAGGAATTTTCTGGGTCTAGAGAATTTCATTAACCAGACCTTATTTCGCTTTTAATTTATTTCTTTCAAAAAGTTTCCGCTTGAAGAGGAGTAGAAGACGTGAAAATGACCAATTTGGAGAAGCAACATGAATTGGTAAAGAATAGCTTGGAGCAGTTCGTAAGTGGTCACATACCGGGTGCAGATTTCAGTGTCGTCGATGAGATAGTGCTCTCCTATATCATTTCCATTTTGGAAGAGGCATCACAGGATCCCTATTTTGATGTAGAGGGCTTTGTTGAAATGATGGGAGCTTACTTTGCGGAATTTTCTTCTATTGACCAGACCATTATATGTGACTGGATCTATAAATTGGCCAACGAGTTGCTACAGCTGCAGAAAAATCAGGATAATCATCCAGTGGCCAATTTATCTTTGAAGTACGTATGCAAATGTAGCGAGTTTTTTTTAACTATCATCTAAATATAGTTATGAACTTTACATTGACATTTTATTGTATCTCGTTTTAGTTCTTTATCTTTGTCGGACATTATACCCGAATCGAAATTACGTGCTCGCAATTCTTCGTCTTCATCGGAAAAGGACGAGTATCCCGCAAATGAAAATGATGGTTATATGCCCAATAATGGCTTTGACATCGATGTTATCTACGAACAAGAAATTAAAGTATTGCAAGAGATGTTTCCCGATACCCCGGCAGTAGAAGTAAGTGCATTGTTAATATACATATATACTATGTACATCTGTAGATGCAATGACGGTAATCTGTGGTTTATGTTGGGGGTATACAACTTTTTGGTTTGCGGATTTTGAGTGGAAGCCATAGATGTGTTAGCTTAAAATACCAAGTATAAAACAAAAGTAAAGTTTAAAATGTTGATCCATAATGACAGAAAGAAGCGTTACAGAAGGAAAACAAAGCTGGTTTAGGGGCGTTGCCTCTAATTGTAATAATTTAAATACTTTGAAAGGTTCCTTTTCGTACAGTGGATATGTGTACAATACGACACGATGTCTTGTTTAAATTTAAAATGACAACAAGTTTTTAATTTGTGAACGATAGAGACGTATGTTTTAGCAGAATAATGTTTAAAGAAGTTCTAAAATTAACTTTCAAAATATTGCAACAGTGCAATTTTTATCTACAAATTCGCCGTGATATGTTAACCAGCAGCGTGTTTACCTCATTCTTCTTCATTCATTGAAATTGTATATTTTACAGTTGAAATTAACCGACTGACTGCAGCCCCCACCTTCGCCGTATCTGGTTAGCGGTAATCAACAGATTCAAACCACTTACAAACCGTCAGCTATAGATTTTGTTTAGCTCTAACTTTAGCATACTCAAACATGGTAATATTTGTTAAATTAGAATTTTTCCAAACTCTACAATAAACATAATTTTTCGCCACAGAAGATTTTCTCCCATCTTCTGTGGTGACAAAACAAAAGAATGTGGATAACCAGCTACTATATCGAAGGACAGTTATGATTTTCAGAACTAAATTTGTATAGCAGTACTAGCAGTAGTATTTAAAGAATCTAAGCTCCTATTTGAAAGGTATTGTGTAAGCCGCCACACCGTTTTTGCTTAGAAGATGTCTGTAACCAAATTTAGTTTGTGAAAAGAGCGGCTACATTTAGTCACTGAGATTTAGTTTGTTTTAGTGGCAGCTCTGCTAAAAGGATCACATCTAATCTGAACAATCGTCCCAAGCTTTGCAGAAATGCTCCGCTGTTTGGAATTTTCATTCCGGCTTGAATCTAAAACAACACAATGATTATAAACAAAATAAAACAAATTTTAACCAAATACATACATGTTTTCCTAATTTTTTATTTAAAACCAAAAAGTACTGCCTTGTATCCCGCTTTTTGGTCGCAACCACTTGGTCAGTTTAATTATACCTATCCTGACCAATTGATTGTGACCAAAAATCGGGACACAATGAAAGAAAAAGCCAAATTTTGTTGTTATTGTTGTCATATTCATAAAAAGTTGTGAGAAGTTTGAGAGACGGTTTTTGTATGATAAATCGTCTCAACCTCACATTACTTTACTACCTTTTATGAATAAGACCATAAACCTATAAAACAACACCTTTTATATTCTACAAAATCATTTTATTCGGCCCTGTTCTGCATACAAAATCAGTTTGAATCAAAATTTTCTTTCAGAATAAAAAGTCTACAATTTTGATATTCTAAAAACAAGAAATATTTTTGTTCTGAAATGTTTGTTTTTAAAACCACAAGGCATTTGCATTCTAATTAAAAACTGATATTTTTCTTCTGATTGTTTTACAGAAACCAAATATTCTGAAACGTTTTATGTTTGTCTGGATTCTGTTTACAGAACAGGTCCGATTATTTTATATTCAAACGCGGGTCAATTCCACAAAAAGCGGGACGGGTTGGACAGGTTAATTTACCTTCTGTTTTTTAAGACTTTATTATGATTTATTGTATCTGCTCCAAAGGAGTCTAACAATAAGTGTTTGAAATTAATATTCTAAATGGGGCTAATCCAATTATTAATAATTAGAGTGATGTTGAAGCGGGGGCCTCTGTATCGTTGTGTTTGGGATTTCTTGGTTAATTACAGGTATATTATCACAGGTATTTTTAAATCTATGCATATTCTCAATTCGCATATACCATGGTGCGCCGGTAATTACTCGTAGTATTTTTGACTGAACTCTTTGGATAACTTCGTTGTTACTTTTACTAGCATTGCCTCATAGTTGAGAGCCGTATGCCCAAATTGACTTAATTACACTGTTGTATATTGAACCCTTGTAGTCCAGTTTAAGTGTTGAGTTCGAATTGAGGAGCCAATGCAGTTGATGAGTCTTTATTTTAATCTATGTTTTCTTAGCTTCAAGATGTCTTCTCCACGTCATCCTGTGATCAAGGTGTATACCTAAGTATGCAATTTCGCCACATAAAGGAATCGTGGACAGGTTTTTGTGTTCAGAGTAAACGTAACTTGTTTGCTCTTTGTTTCGTTTACTCTTAGTAATCCAAGTTTCTATTGTTTGGAGATGGTCGCTAAGAATTTCTGCGGCTGTAACTGAATCTTTATGGCAGCTCAGTATTGTCATCTGCAAAAGTGGACGTGAGCAAGTCCGTACTATTTGGGATGTCAGCTGTAAAGAAAAGATAAAGAAAAGGGCCGATAACACTTCCTTACGGAACACTAGCATTTATTTCGCGTTCATCTGAAATACAAACTCCATGTTTGGAGTTAATTATACCTAAAGGTTAATTATACCTAAACGGTAATTATACCTAAAGGTCAATTATACCTAAAGGTTAATCAACCCTTATTTGTTGACGACCCCCGCAAACGTTATAAGGACCACGATTTAAGGATAAGCACTTGGAATGTAAGAACTTTATAGATCCGGTGCAAGTATCCAATAGGCAGATGCCCTCGAAAGTTATAAGGCTGACATTACCGCTATCCTGGAAATGCGATGGACAGGACATGGCTGCACAAGAAAAAGAAACTGCGATATGTACTACAGTTGCCATGAAAAAAAACATGAATTTGGTTGCGGTTCAATACTGTGAGTGAACGTATAGCCACAATCCGCATAAAAGCGAAACATTTTTATATTTCCCTAATTTGCGTGCATGCCCCGACAGAAGAGAAAGATGATGATGCCAAAGACATATTCTATGAGCGCCTCGAGGAAACGTATGACCGCTGCCCTGGCCATGACATTAAGATTGTACTAGGAGATTTTAATGCCAAAGTAGGCAGGGAGAATGTGTTTCATCCAACTATTGGCAATTTCAGTCTTCATGCTGACAGTTCCGACAACGGTATGAGACTGATTGACTTTGCCGCGGCAAAAAACATGGTCATTAGTGGGACAAGATTCCAATAAAGACGTCCAAGGCTACTTCTAGGGTATCCCCTGATCAAAGAACGAAGAACCAAATTGATGATGTGGAAATTGATGGACGGCACTCATCCAATGTAATAGACATACGAGTGATCAGAGGAGCTAACATCGATTCTGATCACTATGAGCAAAGGTTCGCACAAGATTAAGTATAGCCAAAATTGTACGAAATCAGGCGCAGAACCTTGATACGATGGAGAGTGTCGCATTGCAAATGATAAAAAGAACGCTGCACGTATGGCAATGCTTCAGTCAATTGCAACGCGACCTGCACCTGAGCGGTAAAGGGAAAGAAAGGAGGTAAACCGTCTCTTTAGGCGTAAGAAACGACAGTGGAGAAAACGCGAGAGTGAGAAAATTGAGACATACAGAAGGAAGAACGAAGCCCGAAAATTCTACCAAAAAGTCAAAAACGGAACTAATGGACATGGTTCAGGGCCCCCTTCTGTAAAGGCAAGGACGGAAATCTCATCGCAGATGTAGAGAGCATGTTGGGAATATGGAGAGATCATTTCTCCGCGCTACTGGTATCTGAGATATCCAATAACGAGAATAGCTATTGCCCGGCCTAAGAACAACAAAGCCGCAGGTGCCGATGGTTTGCCGGCGGAGCTGTTTAAGGCTGGCGGCGATGAGCTGATAAGGTGCATGCATCAGCTCATTAGTAAAATTTGATTAGATGAATGCATGCCCGCCGATTGAAGTCTCAGTGTACTATGCCCCATATTTAAAAAAGTTGACCCGAGTGTGCCAACTACCGTGGAATGAGACTGTTATTCACAGCATATAAGGTCCTATCAAGTATAATGTGCACATGTTTAGGAATTGTTGGGAAGAAAAATTGATTATTCAGCGACAACTAGCAAGGAATCGTTAAAAGAGGCGCTTAAATTTGCTTGGTCAGAAATCACACCATCTGAAACAGAAAAGTTGGTACTATCTATGCCACATCGTCTTCAGGCAGTCATTGATGCTAATGGAGGACCAACCAAATATTGATATAATGTTTAAGTTATCTAATTCGATTGAATAAATTAGCTAATTGGTACTGTATTTAAACTTTTGCCCTCTTCATTATTTTGCTTTCGTTGGATTAACCGTTATACTCACGATGAAGTAAATATTTTTTGTTATTATTTTTAGTTATTCGCAATATGTAATAAAACTACATACTTAAAATTTTTGTGAACTGGTTCATTTTCTTAAAACTGTAAATTTATAGGGTGTATTTAAACTTTAGTCCCTGACAAGCGGATCAAAATAACGGGATTGCGCTGGCTCGGCCATGTCAGCAAATAAATAAAAAAAAATGGTTTCCCATTACATCCCATGAAGGGATAGGGGAGAGCTTCTCACAATCACTGAGCTGTGCGCTTTCCAGTTTTCACTCACTGATTGGGACCTACAGTTTTACTCCGATTCCGAACGGTATTCTGAGAATCTTTTTCATGGCTATATACTCGATAGTGTCGCCGTCACTATGCGAGGTGACCGCCGCCGAAAGAAATTTTAAGGTGGTCAGAGCAGGGTTCGGACCCAGGATCTCATGTACACTACCATTGCACCACCGACGGATAGAATGGATAAAGACGAACCAGCACGAAGGATTTTCGAAACCGAACTCGAAGGAAGACGAAAAATAGGAAGACCAAGACTCCGCTGGAGGGATCAAGTTGACGAATCAGTGCGTACAACTGGTTGGCGAAATATGTTATCTTCGTTTTGTAAGGTCCCTGACCCCCCGGGGTTGTTGGAGACCGGATAAGTAAGTATTTGAGATATCTGGTCTTTTTATGCAAAATATAAGCAATTCAATGAGTAAGTCTTGTGGTATTTGTCTGAATTTTTCCAGTATAGTCCATTTCTTCTTCGTCGTCTTATTGGCGAAATGTATCGGAATAATTGGAAACAGGGACACCACGTCGAATGATACCAATATTTTGTCATCATCCTTTCTGATGTTGTCAATTCTCGATTTAAAATCAATTGCATTTTTAACATCATATCTGGAGTCCTTCGTCAAATTATTAAGTATACTGATCATATATTTACAAAGTCCGTAGCCTGGTGCGTTAATTGCGGAGCATATTGGTCTAAGGGGTTCCATCTTTGTGTATTTTGTGTTCCGGCAATAGTGATTGCTTTCTTGAACCTTGACTGTAACGCAGCTTCTATCTTTTTGTATTCATCCTGATCAAAATCTTCTACGTTTATTTTTATATTAAATTTATATGTTGCATCATCCCTGTATAGTTGCCGAGTCATGGATACTATCTTGTCCGGTATTACCTTTAGGTGTACACACAAGTATACTATCGAAATCTTGTTAAAAATCTACGAGAAATAGGTACAGAGTCGAGTGTAATTCAGCCGATTGCTCTATGATTATCCGGATCGTGTTTACTTAGTTGACTCTCTAACGACCAGGCCTGAAATCTGTCTGCTCCTTCCGCAAAATTTGATCCACCACCAACGAGATCCGCTGTAGTATAAATGTTGCCATTACATTGCTTATCCAGTTGGAATATCCTTTCTCGGGTACGACGTGAGCAAGCTGCCGAAGAAGTACTGTGGTTTTCATCATTCGGAAGTCTAGAATGTGTCGTAAATTATTATAAATACAATCTCTCTACTTGTTAATCTGGTGATGTTTTATTCTCTACGTGCCATCACTAGCTTTTAAACATGCGGTACTTCTGATGTTGCTACCGCTCAGCTTTTTCTATTGAAGAGTACACAATAGGGAGGTTACATGTATTTGCAGCTTTTTTGGTTTAAGAATATGAATATAATTGCTTTATTTCTTGCCAAGATTTATTCTCACATCTTTTCTTACCAAGGGACTCCTTGGCAGTTAGTTCCTTTCAGCGTTCGAACAATGTCTAGCCAGGTATTTTGACTGTTGTGTGCCAAATTAGCTCGTAGAGTTTGATCGTACATCATTGCTATGGATGAGTCCTGCAGACGGTCTGGTCTGTATTGTATTTTACGATTGTGTCTCGTAATATCGATTTGACAACCAGAATCCATTTGATGATGGAAATATAAAATCATTTTTGTGTTATTTTAACTCAATTAACTTAATTGAGATCAAATAATAACAACTTTAATTTTATTGAAAAAAAAATATTTTATTCAGTTTTTTTTTTCGATTATGACATGAAAAATATTTTTAAAGTTAATCGAATTTTAATAATAAATATGAAATTTTATAATCTTCTAATAAAATAAGTTAATTGTATAGACGTTTATATTTTATTAGCAAAATGTTAATAGTCCCAAAATATATTTTTCCGTTTTGATAAAAATTAAATTAAGATAAAATATTTTATTTATTTTCGCGATAATTAAGAAATTCATTCGTAAAATGATGTATTCCAATAATAAAAGTAAACAAAAAAAAAAACAAGAGAACAAAATTCATATGAATTCACGACATGAAAATAATGAGATCAGTTGTACTACCGTGTATTTTTGTTTATTATAAATTTTTTGTATATTGCATTTGTCCCAGTCAACATTTTTTGTATATGTTCCACTTAAACTTGTTTTTATTTGGTATTTTAATTAGTATTCAAGCGATACATTCCCAAAGATACAGGTTTTAGCTGACATTTTTAAAGAATTATTTATCTGCGAATTGTGTAATATTTCTCTTTTATTAATTTCCTTTTAGATTAAATATTGTGTTACTATAGCTAATGGGGACATTGACGGTGCCACTCAAACTTTGCTACATCGTCAAGATACCGGACAAGGATTAACAGACAAATCCACTTGTATCGCTGGACGCAAAAATGTTGTGGCTAATGACACGGAACTCAAAAATCGCATTATAGCTAGGTAATGTAAATGTAAATATGAATTCAAATGTTGACCCATGTTTTGTTTCTTGCAACTAACGAATATAAAAACTCAGTTTTAAAATTGTAACACATACATTAAGTGCTTGGAATCGCAATCAACGCAGTTTCAAAAATGTTTGTACAAATTTTCAACATTGACATAGTAGGAAAATCTAAACTTTGCTATTATATTATTTGAAATTTTCGATTTTGAATACAAGTTCGGCGACGATATCGAGTATATCGAGTATAAATTTTATATAATAATCATGCAGAAAGTGACGGTTTTATGCAGATACTGATACAAAACGCTTAATATATTCCGATTTTTTTTTTTATTGTCCTTTAGATATTCATATGTCGACAAAGATTCCAGCAAGCGTGAGTATAAACCCATGGTACCAAAAGTTGAACCTAAGAAATTGGTACGATATAGAGACAATAAAATAGTCTCATTAAAGGGAGAACGTTACACAGATGTTAAACGCGACGAGGAAGCTGAGTTAAAAAAACCCAAAAAGCCAATTCAGCCGTAACTAAAGTCGAAGAAACTCTATTACAAATATTTTATAAAAAAGCTGAGACCCCATCATTACAATTATTATGATATATACAAACAACAACGGCAACAATCAGTTATATTGTTGCTGGGGGATAAACGAAGCTGGAAAATTCAAGCAGAAGCGGATGCAAATGCAGAAACAAACAAGAAACATAATAATTATCTAAACTTAAGTCACTTTAAAAGTATTATAGAAGAATTAGTGTTTTGTGTATCCAAACTCTTCCCCACTTATAATAATTCTGTCGACACCAAACCCAACAGCACCACCACAAGAACAACTACTACTTTTACTAATTTAAATAATCTCCTAAATATGCAACAAGCACCAAATACGATTTTAGTAAAAGTAGTAGCACCACCATCACCACCACTACTACTTTCACAACATCCTACTGTTACAACACCACCAATGACACAACTTAATAGTCATTGCAACATTCATGAAATGTTGCTTCAAATACACCACCACTTTTTAAGGGCACCTCTTTGGAAGATTACTCTTCGGAAGATAACATCGGATGGCAACAAAGTTATCATCAGACATAACCAACCATTAGAATCTCTTAAATATTGTAGGCTATCATCGTCCCTACTACTACAATCATTACTTTTACTACCATCATCACCATTATTAGATAATGATGAACCATTACCACTACCAAAGTTATGGCTACGACTGGGTTTATTTATTGGCGTTTTTTTAAGGCATTTTGTTGTGATCTTTATAATTAGTATAAATGATGTTATCATTCGTTTACGTTCATTTTTATTAGTTCCATTATATTTTTGTAATTTAACTCATTCTACATTAGTTCATTTATTTTGTTATTTATATTTATTTAAAATTTTAACAAAGATATTTTCGAATAATTCCCTTTTAAGTAATTCAAACAATACTACTACTGACCATTGTGATTCCTTAAAGTGTTTCACTGGAAATGCAAAATTTAAACAAATTGTAATTCAACAGCAGCAACATGAATTTGTGGACAGATTCACAGCTAAAGTGAACTACTGGTGTGCACTGCAACGTTGTGTTGTTTCAAACTTTTTATGAGTTTTTACAATTTCTACCGTGATTCTTAGTTGATTTTACAACTATCCTTATAATTTATTTAATAGAAAATTATGACAAATTGAGTGTGTTTGTGTGTGGTCGTTGTCGTTGTCACACTTCGAAATGTGCGACGTGAAATTAAATTTGATAGAAACCATTAACAAATGTTGACTGTTTCGTATGCAACAATTTGTGGCCAAATATTAAAAATACAAATTATAGGGTTTTAGAGTATTTAAAAAGATAAACACACATGGTTTAGATTTTACAATGTCACACTGTGTGTGGGTAATATCATGTGTCAATTATTGACAAAGAAAAACCTTAGTAAAAACTACAGGCCGGCCGATAGCACACAATTTAGGCTTATCTTGTGATAAAAAGTCACTACTACGATAACTATGCAAGTAACTGCAAATCGCGAGACGTCAAAGTTTAAGTATTGAAATTTTGAACATTTGTTATGAACATTTTATTAGGTACGATTTCACTATATTGAAAAATTTATCGAATTATACATATATGTTCGGTATTTAATTGTATAGTACATAAAATACCGATCACAGAACATATTGGCAAATTTAAAATCTGAAGTTGATTAGAAGAATCGTTAATTCCAAAATATGTTCTCTCATCGTGTGACAAATGATTCCAAGTACAGTACCTTTTATTCTACTTACGGATACTACGTATTTAAATGAAATTGTGATTACTGAACAAATACAACCGGACACATTCTCTTCATTTCTTTTCATGCAAAGAAAAACAAAATAAGAAATGAGCTCAAATAGACTTATGGATCTGTAATAATGATATCAAAATATATATATATATATGAAGATACTATTTTTTAATTTTTTCTAGGTTATATTTTCTAAAATAAATTTAAGTAATTGTATATTTTTTTAAAACAAACAAGAATTTAAACAAATTTAATTATTTTTTTTTTAGTAAAAAGCGATTCAAAATCGTTTCTTTTTTTATAAAGACAAACAAATGCCATCAATTAAACAAGACGAACAACTCAAAATAAAAAAAAATAAAACATTTTAAAAGTTTAACTTGAAACCAATTACACTTACCTACATCGTTAAAACGAAAGACGCAGTCAGTCATTCAATCGTTAAAATATTTTGCAAGACAAAAATGCATAAAAGCGTTCAGAAAATGGGGATTTGGACGATGGAAACAGTTGGATTTCGGCAGAATTCTGATTTCACCAGTAACACAATTGCTTTTTAATTCATTTTCGATTTTAAAATGCATTTGAATTCAGGAGCTCTCAAGCTATGTGTTACAATGTACTTCTACCCGAATCTAAACGGTTCCAGTATTTTACACGTCTGAAAAGTTGCTATTTTCGAATGAATTACAAATTAACTGTCTGCCATCTTTGCGATAGAACTCAAGCTAGTCTCAGTCTTTAAAGACATTGAATTAGACCAAAAAAATAAAAAATTATAAGTAATAATTCGGTTGAAAGATTACCAATTTAAAATAACTTTGGTGATGGTAATAAGGTTTTAAAAACACACATATTGAGAGTAAACTATACTTGAAAAAAAAAACTAATAATGGTGCTTCTAGTTAAAAAGTAAAACAAAAATACATTCATTGAACAACAGATAATTCCTACTACGAAATATACAACAATATAATCTAACATTATCCAAGATTGCATATTAACTTGCCACATTGCCGCGCCCGCCCCGCCACTACCCAACTTTACACAATTCACACATAAACTGCTTTATTTTTAATTGATTTTCTAAACTTTTGTGTTTTTTTTTTTTACTTTTTGTCGTTTTTAATTTATTTTATAAATATTGAGTAATAATGAGATGTCCCAGTAATTAGCTGTATTTAATTATTTTTTTTAAAAAAAATTATAGATTCCTAAATTATTTCCTTCTGAGGGGGAGTTAAAAATATGAAAGTTTCTTTTTGAAAATGATATTTATTTTAGACTACCATGCGTAGATTCAATTGTTATGTTATGACAACGTGTTTAAGACGATTCTTTATTAAAAATTCGTACATACTGTTTGATGTACATTTGTTGTTGCCCCATTATTAACTAATTTGATGAGGCATTTAACAAAAATTAAGAATCAAATGTTTGGACTTTCTTATTGTAGATCTTCGCTTTAAGTTTAATGTTGTAATAGAAACTGAATTTATTACTATGAAACTACTTACTTATATTTGAGACATTTACTGGGATACCAACCACCATCACCACCATTATCATCAACATTATCCATCACCTTAGTTTTTATCTTAATTTTAAGCAACAAGTATATTATAATAAGAACATTTAAAGAATTTATTTTCGAAATAGATTTGAGGCAGCCATAATAATATTTTATTATTGTTTATAAATTAAACATTAAGTTTTACATGCATAAGTTTGTATACGAACAAAAAGAGATATTATATTTTACCTATAAGATTCAGATACGTTTTTAAAAAACTACATAAACATCCAATAACTCATGAACAAATAAAATTTATTTTGCTTTTTATACTCACACATTTAAATTCTCTTTTAGTGTTACTGCCTCAATGGAATTTAGAAATTTGTTGTAATTTCATAATATACGTTCTATGTTATATTGGTTCATTCATCCATTACTACAATAGTTTCAAAATCTCAAGTCATGTTTTAGTTACTCACGATTTTTGATTTCATTGTTTCTCACTTTTGTGTCAAATTTATAACATTAGTTATTTTTTAAAATTGTTTGTCGCTTTTTTTTTAATTTTGTATAAACATTTTATTTGTGATATTAGTTTTACATAATTGATACATATTTTCAAAAAGAAAACAAAAAATACAAAAAACAATGAAATAACTTCAAATACACCTTTTGATTTAAATAACTACATACCCACACACACATTAAAAATACTTCAAAATTAAAATAAATATCAATATCAATATACTAAATGGATATTAAAAATAATAAAAAATGCGTTTTAATTTATTAGTTTACTATTCAGTTAAAGAATAATTAAATGGACCCGCTTAATAAGATGCTTTACTTGCCAGATATTTCATATCATCAACATCCATTTTGCGGATTTTTCGACATATTTCAAGTTGTTTAGGAGATATCAAAATCATAAATTTATTGTAATTTCTACAAATATCTCGTTTCGGAGACTAGTTGCGTAAAGCAGTGAAATGAGCATGTCGGCGTGTTCCAAATCATTTAGATTGTTTGCTCAAAAGAGTGTTTGCGGAGTGCACTTATAAAGGGCGTCCGAAAGAGCTCCGCATGGTATTCAGGGGTGTCATAGAAACCATATCGGTTTTACTAATAGTCGTTTTTGCAAACCAATATTGGTTTCATTTGGTGTCATGAAACCAAGTTGGTTTTGACAATTTCGAATGAACATAAAACCAATGTTCGAATCAGTTGTTGCTTACATGTGTTTATTTGTTTACAATTTTATTTTACTTGTGTGGAAAATGGAAAAACAATAGTTTTCATGGAAATATCAATAAAAGTAATTGTATTATACTAGAAAATTATAATAAAGAGGAATAAGTCGTTATAAATGAAATACAATTGCATCAGCAGTTATAACATTTTTGTTGTTAGATGAAGAACGCTCACCAAGTTGACGAGAAAGATTCTGAGAGATTGCAGCTACCCATTTGGGTTGCCGGAGACAGCGTATGCAATTTTTTAAATTAGCCAATTATAGGTTTGAAGGACATTTGTCGCGTTCTAAAATACTTCTGATTTTTCAACTTGCTATTTCGTTGCGGGTTTTAACGAAAGGATCTTTTCACAGATCAGTCGGCAACGATTCAAGTATAAGTCTCGGAAGAAGCACAAGTATCAACAATTTTTGGGAACAGGTCTATTTTACGGCTTACACTCCAAAAAACAACCATTTTATTTTTTCGCCTTGAATGGAATGTTATAAATAAAATACAATTGCATCAGCAGATGTAACATTTTTATTATTAGATGAAGAACTCGCACCAAGGTGACGAGATCAGTAGGTACGATTCAAGTATAAGTCTCGGAAGAAGCACAGTATCAACAATTTATGGGAATAGCTCTATTGTACGGCTTACATTCCAAAAAACAACCATTTTTTGAGGGGGGCAGAACACGTTATTTTAAGCAAAAAAAGTTAAATAACAAAATTCGGGCAAATGCATTGTTTCGGAGTTATGGTCCCCGAAATTTCGAATGTGTGAGAGGGTTAAGGGGGTATAAAAGAAGTCAAAATAAGCTCAAAACATTAGCCAGCATTTCTCGATAATAAAATCAAAATAACAAAATCGGTTCAAATGCATATTTTTGGAGTTATGGACCCCCGTTTGTTGAACTTTTGGAGTGTTGAATCATGAGAAACTCCTCCACAAATACCGGAAGAAATATTAACAAATTCTGTATAAAATCATTGAAATATATATACATGTATGTACTTCACTTTCTAAAAAATGTATTTTAAAGAAAAACAATGTATTGCAGATAATATGGAAGATACCATATGAAAATGTCTAATATTTTTAGTTTATTATAAACTTAGAAACATTTGGTAAATATAATACGAAGCACTCATTCTAGGCGGTTTTCGAATGATTTAGGAAACCTTTTTCAAAATCTAGATGCATGGGACTGTCCGTGGAGGTGGAAAGTTTCTGATAGCCATTCACTTGGGAGTGGCCAGAAATGATTCCTTCATTGGGCGGTCCAAGCAGCTCACTACTTCCACGCAGTATGTCCTGGGCAATGGCTTTTCGGAAACCTCCGTTAGCTAGCTCGAGTGAGAAGGCGAAACAAATGAGCAGCAAATCAGGTTTAGTAGGTGACTGATGTCACTGAAGCTCATCAAACAATCGGGTATATTATTTTGTCCTTAGAAGGCAGATGAGCCAAACATATGAGCAAACGGCGGATAGAAACTAAAAGAAGAAAATCCAGGTTCGACATATTGCATCCTGGTCAGCGTCTGATCCATAATGGGCGGCTGCAATCAAATATCCTGACAGTAAGTAAAATGCAAAAACACGGTGGACTGGGTTTGCCTTCCGCCACCGTTCATAATGGCAGTGAAAATACGTAAATGAACAAGAAATCATAAACAACCCCTATTTGTTGAAGACTCCCGCAAACGTTATAAGGACCACGATTTACGGATATGCACTTGGAATGTAAGAACTCTATATAGATCCGGTGCAAGTATCCAACTGGCAGATGTCCTCGAAAGTTATAAGGCTGACATTACCGCTATTCAGGAAATGCGATGGACAGGACATGGCTGCACAAGAAAAATAAACTGCGATATATACTACAGTTACCATGAAAAAAGCATGAATTTGGTTGCGGATTAGTAGTTGGCAAAAGACTGCGACATCTAGTCTCTAGGTTCAATACTGTGAGGGAACGTGTAGCCACAATCCGCATAAAAGCGAAACATTTTGGCGTAGAATACGTCTTACCTTACGGTATAGGGAGTCATGCCAGATTGTTATTGTTGTAATCTTTATTTCATTGATTATGAGGAAACGGCGAGATAACTTTTTTAAAAATTTTTTTGTAGGTAAATGAAGATGTTATCTGTCGTTTGATATACATTTCATATTGGTTGATATCTTCCTAATATTTAAATTTCTCAAATGAAAATTGTTTAAACACATACACTCAAACATATGTGTGGTGTTTGGTTGAGTGTTTGAGTTTGTAGCGTGAACACAAACTATGCTGCTGTTTCAGTGTGGACACAAACCTTCGGCTGTTGTTTTGATTGATGAAATATTGAAATTTCGTATATTTACTTATGTATTTAAGTGAAACAAAATGTTAAATGTGAATTTGAATTTAACATGGATATATAATTATAAAAAATATAAATCAAATTGATTTGCGTCTGTTATTTATCATTTATCCTTACTCTTTTAATTTAAAAACATATTTATCCTATTTTTCCTACCATAAGCTTATGTATATTATCAAAAGTAACTATCAAATAAATAAATTCATTTGCTTATGTTATTTATCATTTATTGTTATATATGTTTTGTGTCTTATCGGATGGCGTATTCTACGTTAAACTTAATGGCCGTGTCTCTGACACAGCCTGCAGGGACAGTCCGTGGCCGAAGGCCTCGGACAACTGTCGGATGTATTTTTTTATATTTCCCTAATTTGCGTGCATGCCCCGACAGAAGAGAAAGATAATGATGCCAAAGACATATTCGATGAGCTCCTAGAGGAAACGTATGACCGCTGCCCTGGCCATGACATTAAGATTGTACTAGGAGATTTTAATCTTAAAGTAGGAAGGTAGAATGTGTTTAATTCAACTATTGGCAATTTCAGTCTACATGCTGGCAGTTCCGACAACGGTATGAGGCTGATTGACTTTGCCGCGGCAAAAAACATGGTCATTAGTGTTACAAGATTCCAGCATAAAGACATCCACAAGGCTACTTGGGTATCCCCTGATCAAAGAACTAAGAACCAAATTGATCACGTGGTAATTGATGGAATGCACTCATCCAGTGTAATGGACGTGCGAGTGATCAGAGGAGCTAATATCGATTCTGATCACTACCTGGTAGCAGCAAAAGTTCGCACAAGATTAAGTAGAGCGAAAATCGTACGAAACCAGACGTAGAGGAAGCTGGACATCGGAAAGCTGCAATTACCAGAGGTAGCCACAGCCTACTCAAGGAAGCTCTCGCAACTTTTGGCACAGAACCCACCCCCTCCCGATGACGATCCTGATGCGCAGTGGAAACCCATTTCCTACTCTATAAAAACTGCCGCAACAACCGTACTTGGTTTCGAAAAACCGCTTCGCAATAAACCATGGTACGATGAAGAGTGTATCATTGCAAATGATGAAAAAAACCCTGCACGTACCCTGCTTCAGTCAAACCCTGCTTCAGTCAATTGCAACGCGAGCTGCAATTGCAACGCGAGCTGCAACTGAGCGGTATAGGGAGAAAAGAAAGGAGGTAAGCCGTCTCTTTAGGCGTAAGAAACGGCAATGGAGAAAGCGCGAGAGTGAGAAAATTGAGACATACAGAAGGAAGAACAAAGTCCGAAAATTCTACCAAAAATTCAAAAACGGAACTAATGGACATGGTTCAGGGCCCCCATTCTGTAAAGACAAGGACGGAAATCTCATCGCAGATGTGCAGAGCATGTTGGGAATATGGAGAGATCATTTCTCAGCGCTACTGGTACCTGAGATATCACTGTGTGTAATTTTTTAAGTCATGGCAAAATAACCATATACGGACACCACTACGTGATAAAAGACTAAAAAAAAAAAGATCCGTGTTTCCCAATTTTTCCCAAAGTCATGCACTTTTTTTTATGGGCCGCCAAAGATTTGGGGCCTCGGTATCATTTTCGTAAAAATGTGATCATTTTCTCAGGCTCATATCTTGCAAACCGTTCAGAATTTCGATTTACTCTCTGAGGCAAAGTTGTCATAAAGAACAAAAATTGCGAACATATAAAATCAAAAAAACTTCACCTTCCAGATCAAAATCGCAAAAAACTTAAAAAAAATCGATTTTTTTTTACCTTTTTTCCCGTGTTCAGATCCATAGGTAGCAAACCGTTCCAAATTCAAGGAAACAATCAACTACAAAAATTTACCTATGACAAGAGCTACAACTTTGCCTCAGAGAGTAAATCGAAATTCTGAACGGTTTGCAAGATATGAGCCTGAGGAAATGATCACATTTTTACGAAAATGATACCGAGGCCCCGAATCTTTGGCGGCCCATAAAAAAAAGTGCATGACTTTGGGAAAAATTGGGAGACACGGGTCTTTTTTTTTTTAGTCTTTTATCACGTAGTGGTGTCCGTATATGGTTATTTTTTTTCGTGTTGCACTGTGTATCCAATAACGATGGGACAATCGATCACAATATGGACGACGACGTCGATTGCCCACCTCCTAACCAAGACGAGGTCAGAACAGCTATTGTCCGGCTTAAGAAAAACAAAGCCGCAGGAGCCGATGGATTACCGGCAGAGCTGTTTAAGGCTGGCGGCGATGAGCTGATAAGGTGTGTGCATCAGCTCATTAAATTTGGTTAGATGAATGCATGCCCGGCGATTGTAGTTTCAGTGTACTATGCCCCATATTTAAAAAAGGTGACCCGAGTATCTGTGCCAACTACCGTGGAATAAGCCTTTTATCCATAGCATATAAGGTCATATCGAGTATAATGTGCGAAAGACTAAAACCAATTATCGCTGACCTGATTGGACCCTACCAGTGCGGCTTTAGCCCTGGAAAATCGACAACTGACCAGATTTTCACGCTACGCCTAATCCTGGAGAAGACACACGAAAAACAAATCGACACGTATCATCTATTTATCGATTATAAGGCGGCCTTCGATAGTCCGATACGAGACAAACTCTATGAAGCAATATCTGAGCTTGGTATTCCTGCAAAATGCATACGTCTTTGCAGGATGACCTTGACGAACACCAAATGCTCAGTGAAAGTTGGTAAGGATCTTACCGAACCTTTAGAAACTAAGCGAGGCCTCAGACAAGGCGACACCCTATCGTGCGATCTCTTTAACATCTTAATGGAGATCATTATGAGAAAAGCTGCAGTCAACATGACTAAAACCATCAGCAGCAAAAGTCACATGCTGCTCGCGTATGCTGATGATTAGAGAAGTTACTGCGGTTTTTTCGAGAATTGCGATGGAGTCAGCAAAAGTGGGTCTGACGGTAAATGAGGACAAGACAAAATTAATGGTTTCAACGAAAAGGGCCTCCACGCGATTAAACCAAAGCGTGAACGTTGATAACCGTTATAACTTCGAGGTAGTGGACGAATTTATATACATACCTCGGCTCTGCCGTAAACAAAAACAACAATGTCAGCCTTGAGATCAACCGGAGAATTGGGCTTGCGAATAGATGTTATTTCCGGCTAAGCAAGCACTTTAGAGATAAAGCCCTTTCTCGAGTAAAAAAAGTCCAGCTGTACCAGACTCTCATACAATATGTCTTGCTTTATGGCGCAGAATCCTGGGTCCTATCGCAAGCAGACGAAACATCTGTAGGAGTCTTCGAGAGAAAAATACTCCGAAAAATTTATGGCCCTATAGTGCACAACGGCGAGTATCGGCGACGCATGAATCATGAGCTGTATGAGCTTTATCCTGACATTGACATAGTTAAGCGGATCAAAATAACGCGATTGCGCTGGCTAGGCCATGTCAGTAGAATGGATGAAGACGAACCATCACGAAGGGTTTTCGAAACCGAACTCTAAGGAAGACGAAAAATAGGAAGACCAACACTCCGCTGGAGGAATCAGGTTGACGAATCCCTGCGTACACTTGGTATTGCCAACTGGAGAAATAAAGCAAAAGATCGAACTGGTTGGCGAAATATGTTATCTTCGCTTTGTAAGGTCCCTGACCCCCCGGGGTTGTCTGAGACCGGATAAGTAAGTAAGTAAGATGCTAAAAAAAGGAGTCTTTGCGGGTTATCTGAATGAGGAGTTCTGGGACTCCAAAAACATTCATTTAAGAAGGCCCTAGGTTGCACTTTTTTCATATATTTTGAGCGTGTAGTTTTCTTAGGCGGATATGCTTCTTTGGGACTCCTTTCGGAGCCTCCTTAGGAGCATTAGCGCACCGTGTGGGGAGTCCTATCAGAGCACCTAGCGGAATCCTTCGGTTGGGTAGGGTGGCACTCTCATAAGATGAATGTACTTTAGTAATACAAGGTAAGAGGTCTGTGGTAGGGTTGAGTTGAGGAATATTGGTTGCAGGGGTTTAATAGCAGCTTAGCTTTTGGAGAGACATTGCTGCAGCTTTATTATCTTTCAGCAGCCAACAGACAATTTTTCTGCTCGCAAAATGTTAACCTGATAAACGCTACAATGACTAGGTAGCCCCCGAGAACCATCGCTGTAGAAATTCCATATTCCTCTACACCATATTCATTCGTTCCAGGAGGCCCTTTTGGATATTTAACGGTCTTATTTCCGATCGAATGTAGGTTCCCATTTATCTAGTCGACATACATATCTCAAGTTATAACTAAAATTTTAAAAATTGTCAGTAAGCAGAAAACTGGTTAAAAAATATATATGTATAGTAAAATGTTGTGGCCGTCGGTGGTGCAATGGTTAGTGTGCGCGGCTCTTGTACATGAGATCCCGGGTTCGAACCCGGCTCTGACCGCCTTAAAATTTCTTTCGGCGGCGGTCACCTCGCATAGTGACGGCGACACTATCGAGTATCTAGCCATGAAAAAGCTTCTCAAATTACCGTTCGGAATCGGTGTAAAACTGTAGGTCCCAATCAGTGAGCGAAAACTGGAAAGCGCACAGCTCAGTGATTGTGAGAAGTTCTCCCCAGTCCCTTCATGGGATGTAATGGGAAACCATTTATTTATTTATAGTAAAATGTTACCAAAACTGAATGTAGCATTTAATAATATAGCTAGATACGTTTCCGGCTTTCAAGCGTGCATAAAATAATCTATACTAAAAATCCACCGCATCTCTATAATCATATTATAAGTAGAATGGCTCACTCCCCTAGAGGATGTCAAATAATACAATAATCTGATAAATTTTCTTCATAAATGCTGTACGTCTTTGGAATCAACTCTCTTCAAACCTCCAATCCACTGTTAACGACAGGTAATTTAAATCCTTTTTTTTTTGCTCTTCCAATAAAATAATCATTTCATTAACGTCAACTAGGTTTTTGAAGTCTATCCTGCCTATCTGCAGTATTAGAGGAGAAGTTCTCTGAAAGGTGAAAGTGGGTGTCATGTAATTCACTTGTTTTGTGGTTTTCCGCGAGGAATTATGACTTTGCAGCCATTTGTCTTCGAATTGATAACAGTTGGAATATACCCACCGTTGCCATTCTCTGAAATTTCGTCACCAGACTTAGGTAAGGGGATTTGTCCAATTCCGGGAACCAAACGACAATGCCGTATATAGCCAGTAAACCTGTATGGGGTCACTGTGGCTCCGCTGATCATATCCACATTGTTTGGCTTGAAACTATAATTTCTGTCGAGAAGTACGCCTACATAGTAAAGTAGATATTTTGTATTATATTTTGTAAATTTCTGTATCACATAGGGACAATGCCTTTAACATATAGAACCTTCTGCTTTCTGGTAAATTGTACGAGCTCAGTTTTCTCCAGATTTACATCAACACCATTCTCCATGGCCCACTTAGGCTCAATTTTTGACTGGTTATTTAAATTGGTAATCAGTTGATTTTGATTTATCTTTGATCTGACTTTAAATACGAAAAGAGTTTTTCCATAGAATAACACATACGTAGAAGGTTTTATTCGCTCATCTGTCGTTTCATTTCACACTCTCATCGTAGGTTTGTGGAAATGAGAGCAAATTAAATTTAAAATTTACATACACCAGGTGGAGTTACAAAATATGTTCACTTAACTATTTCCTGTCGTTTTGGTATAGAACTGAAAAATTTAAAAGTAGTTTGCACTTTTTTGTTGATTTTTATCGTTGGTATACATTTGTATTGTATTTAACACAACTAGTTTGCCACAAAAACACGAAATTCGGGTGTAGTTCCTTTGTGGATCGCTGTATACTACTGCCACCATCTGGTATTATTGAACCCATATTTTCCACCCTCCACTGTGTAATTTCCATCGTACCTATGACGTTTAATTTATTGAGCGAATAAAAACTTCTATAGTATGTGTTATTCTATGGCTACGAAAAATAACCGGTATTCATACATTTGTCATTGTTCACATTAACAATTAAAGAAGCTTTGTGTTTGTTCTTCTTGTTGTTTTCTGTCAAAATCATATGGTCACTTGATCATAGTTTAAATGCCCAACTTTGGCTGTTTAAACAGAAATTGAATATTAACCTAAAAAGTGAATTCAGAGTTTAAATTATATTTGATCGTTGATCAAAGATGATAGACCAGTCAAAAATTGGGCCTTAGAGATTTGTCTGATTAAGCCCTGGAGCACATACATCCAAGTGGAAGGGTATTTTCCCGTACTACAATGGCCAGTTCGTCAGCATATGCTGATTGCACGATCCCTCCAGCTCAAGCAAAAAACTATCCAGTTCCAATTCCAGAATACAGAATCGTATAAAGGTTCAGGACACTAGACAGTTAAAACTGTAGTCTTTGTAACTCTACTGGTGATATGTCGTCAGGGCCAGGTGATTTTTGGAGCTTATAACTCCTGCTACCCATTGTATTGTTTCATTAGTCACTACATTTCCCAAAAAGTGCTAGATGACATCATTGGTCTGTGAGTGCGACCGTATGTTTTTCGGACCAGTTTCCTGGAAAGTGTGTGTTAAGCAGGAGTATAACTCAATATCGTCCAGCGCTTGTTTTGTTCTTTCCCAGAGAGTCCGGAAGTCTGAAGCGCGTGTTCAGTACAGTCGCAGGAATTTTTCCAAGACCACCTCCTTCAAGATCTTAACTCTTTCTTACATTCTTTGAGTTTTAATTTATAAGTATAAATTCCAGTCTCTCGCCGCCCTTAAACCCTCTCCGCCCTCTCACCTTATTAAAACGTTTTCCGCAAGACTGTCTTACCTCGGTAGGAACCGGAGGAACATGCGTAATCAAGTGATCTGTTAAGAGCTGAGGTTAAATTTGTCAACCTCAGTGGTATTAACAGGTTCCGAGATAGGAATGGTTTTCATAATGCCATTAAAGCTTTGTACTTGATCCAGTTTGTTTTACGAACGTTTCTTCTTTTGCGAGAGTAACGATGGTCGGGAAACTAAAGATTACTCCATCCATTGAACAACTCAAAAGTGTCCCGTGATGCAAATGCGAATTCAGTACCTCTTGACTATCTTCAATAATAAAGGCCGGCTCTTTGTCTTTTCTACAAACAAAGGTTAGTGAACAAAAAACGTCCTAAAAGTGTATCTGCTCCATCGTATACATATGTACTATATATTGGTACTTCCCCAAATTGTGTGATGAGCATTAAGTCCGCAAAACGAACAAGCCCCATTTTATCTTTCTCCGCCTCATCAATTAGCTTTCTCAGCACATGCGACGGCTGGAGTAAAGTGTCTTCATATGGCATATATGCTGCTGCTAACCAGATGTGGCCGTTGTCCGTCTCCAGACTGATGATAACGTGATAACGCCTCTATTGGAATAGTTTGATAAAAATAAATGTGTTCAAATCTGTCTTGCCAAGTATATGTACACGTTGTCGGTATGCCTGTAGATTTGGAAACGAAAATCCTATTATCAGGGGACTTCAATCCAAAAATCCTGGCGGGGTTCTTAGATAAATACGACATCGACAGGAGAGCTGCAGAAGCAATTTCAGAGTGGTGGAGGTTTATTGGTAACTGCTTGAACATTTTCATCTACGTTCCTCTCCAACATCGTGTGCTCGGTGTCTTCCAGGAAGCTATCGGAAAGCTCATCACTGAATTTTAATTTGGACGTCTGTAGTAGCTTATACATTCGGCGCCTATGAGCCCATCAATGAGTTCGGATTCGGGCAATATACTAACTTCCCCAGCATTATTCACTAGGTTAGTATCCCCAACATTCCTGTCTTCCGTTCCACACAATGCCGAAGCAACTTCGATGGATGTGGTATAAGGTTTGGCTTCCTGGTCGCTCTTATGTATCCTAAGACGACCCAGGCCGAAGCCATGCGAGGTGACGGCTTCAGTTTTGCTGAGAAATATAAGTCGTTCGGTGTTGATGACAAGCATGACTTGTCGCCGACGTCCTTCAGCATCCTCTAACTTTCCACCCACTTTCCAGAATAATACATACCATAGAAACATTTATTCGCTCAATAAATTAAACGTCATAGGTACGATGGAAAGTAAACATTGGATGGTGGAAAATATGGGTTCAATAATACCACATAGCATAGAATAATACATACGTAGATAAACTTATTCTCTCATCTGACGTTTCATTTCACACTCTTCATCGTAGGTTTGTGGAAATGAGAGCAATTAAATTTAAAATTATCTTACACCAGGTGGAGTTACAAAATAAGTTCACTTAACTTTTTCCTGTCGTTTTGGTGTAGAACTGAAAAATTTAAATATATTTTGCACTTTTTTGTTGACTTTTATCGTTGGTATACATTTGTATTGTATTTAACACAACTAGTTTGGCACAAAAACGCGAAATTTTTGTATCCGATGGAGATAATTCGTTTACGCCCTATGTCATTCGTGAACTTTTTATTTAACCCTTAGATGTTAATTCATTGGGCGCAATTTCGTGCAGTCCAAATTTCTTTAATCGTCCTTTTATCGCTGTTTTATTCCCGTCAACAAAACAAGGTACGTTTTTAACCTGGCCCCTGCTTTACTGTAACATAAGTAAAGCTTTTAATCGTAACAATACAATATTATGTAGAACGCCCTAGATTAGTGGAGATATATGAATTCATAATACTGGTGAATCCATAATACTGAAATTATGTAAACGAGCAATTCGAAATGGTAGATCGGAAGTTCGAGGAGTTTGGGGAAGAGTCCAAGGAAATGAATGAACTTCAGTTGCAAGAGGGACCAGTGCGAGTAATTCCTGAAGGGTCTCGTAGATTTAATTCGATGGCTCTACCCCATTCGACTTTTTTAAATTCTAATTCGAAATGGTCGCAATCAAAAAAGTGTGGAACAGCAGTGATAAAGCCATAGAGCTGATTTTTGCATTGACAGGCAGCGCAGCAGAAGTCCTTCAGAGCGTTCTCGTCAGTGGCAGAAATAACTACGATGAAATACTGGCTGCGTTAGAATGAGCTATACCGCATGGAACTGAGAGGCCGTGTGCGGAACCATAACGAATGTGGAACGCTTGATGTTGATGGCATATCCTGGAGAACCCCAATTTCAGATTGAAGCATTTGTTAAGGACATTGACGATCTTGATGTTATATATGCCCTGTATGTCAGCTATATTTTTCGTCATATTGTTTTCCAACATCTACTTTATTTTGTTGCAGCACTATAATATTTCATTCTCCAGTAGATGTGGTTGGCAGGCGGTTTACCTAGTATGTGTGACGTTTATTTTCTTCTAACATAGACAATATTGACATTACGTTCTTATCATCGAAGTGGTTTTTGTCATTTTTTAAATTTTAATTCTAGCTACTAAAAGTCTTTACACACAAGTTTGTAATTTACTTAGCCTCATTTATTACCGTCTACTGTTCAATCGTTTGATGGGGTTCTATTAAATTTACTAGTATCAGCGATTTTAATGCCGTCTGAAAAAAAAAAACAAATGCAAATATTCATTGGAAATTAATTAAATATATATAAAACACCGAACATTACCTTTTAGTCAAAAGAGTTACAAGTACAGCGTTTGTAAGCCCTACACTGTTAGTGGTATGTTGATGGAAATAGAGTACACCGGACGGACACTGCTTATCGTAAGGTTTTTATTTCACCCAAATGCGTATAAGTATTTCAAAATCTTTGGAAGATTAAAATCAGAGGCTCCGTGCCTTCGGTTTTATAGATCACTAACTCATTTTAATAAACTGTCACAATACGCGTCTGAGACTTTGGCTTAGAAAAGATTGTACTTGGAAATCGGAACCCATACTAGGGAAAGTCTTGTCGTTGCGCCAATCTTGTCTAGAAATCACCTCCATTCTCGTACCAGTTGTGATATATTCCCCATTGGATATTTCTACTACTTCCGCTTGAAAGATAAACAGGGAGACCGATTGATAGTGTTATACCAAGCGAAGCTGAGAAGATCCCAGCTCCCACTCCACTATCGATCTTATATTTGTGTAAAACTAAGGAAACTAAGGAAGGAAAGTCTAAGGAAACTAAGGAAAGTCTTGACAATACTGAATTCATACTTTAATATATCGCTATTTCATTTATATCGCTATTTCTCTTTCTTACTTTATTCTGCATGTTTCCCAACTCCAAGGTTGAACAGCCTTGACATAAAACCAAAGGGTATCATAACCAAATAAAATATAACTTAAATTTGTTTTGATTTTTCAAAACTGACAAGTCAATTTTTCTTTCGCCAAAAGTGATTCTTCCCAATTCTTCAAAATGAGCCCTTGTGGCTGTAAGCCATTTTAGGTTTGGTCTATCGATGTTTTTGAATGTCGGGGTTTTAAGTTGTTTACTTCTTTCAGAAGAAGTATCAGTTTCGATGGTGCCACTACGTGGTAAACGTACTCGTTCAACATCGCATTCCCGTCGGTGGTGCAATGACTAGTGTACGCAGTTCTTGTGCATGTGAACGTGGGTTCGATCCCTGCTCTGACCACCTTAGATTTACTTTGACGAAAGCTACCTCGCATAATGATCGCGACACTATCGAGTACTTAGCCATGAATAAGCTTCTCAAAATACCGTTTGGAACCAGTGTAAAACTGTAGGTCCCAATCAGTGAGTGAAAAATTAGAAAGCCCACAGCTTACTGGTTGTGGGAAGCCCTCCCCAATCCCTTCATGGAATTTAATGGGAAACGGATTTTTTTACGCATAATCGACCAACCTAAATGATGCTTAAACGTAAAGCATCAAAACTCCATATAAAAGTGCCACAAAAGGACTGTTTTTCATCCCCTACTAAACAAAGTTGTCGACCACTTTGTATGAGGAGCTACATGATATTAAGCTAAGCTGCAGAAATGCGACGCTTTTATTACCCCTCATCAAGATGTATTAATAAAGGTGAGCGCAGTTCACAGCTGATTTGCTTTGTTTATATTTTTACGGATAACTAAGTTGTCAAACGTTGTTTACTTATTGTTGTTTGCACTGTTTTGATTCAAAGAAATAAAGCGACGCGATTTAGAGTGAAAAAGTTTATTTTCAAAATTTATATTAAAAAAAGTAAGAAAAAAGAATAAGAAAAAAGTGAGTCGGTGTCCTTTGCAAGGAAAAGGTGGTTGAAGATGGATTCCAACAGAGAAGGTCCACAGGATTCCAACAGAGAAGGAACAAATGGAGCGGGATTTGCGGAATGAATTTCTCAAAATACGCTCTTATTTGTGAGGACCATTTTTCCCCCTCAGACATTATCTGAGGAACAAAAAGGAATCGTCTGATGCCCAGTGCTCTTCCTTACATACATGATGATATGCAATATCCATTCAATGAGTATGTGTTTTAATCAGCTGATATTGACAACTTATGAATCTAAAGCAAAAACCTACAACAGCAACAAAATCTACTGCTTCTACCTTTTCAATATATCTTGCCCCTCATCTTCTAAGTATCTATAGGGCTTGTCTCAAAGTTTCCCTGATACCAGACAAATCGAAGGAGGTACTTGTCATTTGTATTCCCAAGTCGGGAAAGACTAGTCATGTCTCTCCTAAAGACTACAGACCAATAAGCCTCTCATCCTTTCTATTGAAAGTTTTAGAGAGAATGGTTGACTTGTACATTAGGAATGGAATTATCCCATGCTACTCTAGTGGTAGACAACATGCGTACCTCAAGGGTAAATCTGTGCAAACTGCTCTGCACGATATTGTGGGTAATCTTTAACGCAACTTGAAGTTTGGGGATTCCACTTTGGCTGCTTTCGTAGATATAAAAGGTAGTTTTAACAATGTGTCATCTAGCGCTATCAGGGAATCCCTGGAGTCATTTCTTGTCGAATGGATTGCGAACATGCTTAGAGAGCGCATTGTAAATTCGAACCTTGGTGTGAGCTCAGATCGAAAGTTGACTACAAGGGTCACGCCGCAGGGTGGATTGTTATCTCCTCGGTTGTGGTTTTTAGTGGTTGACGGCTTTCTTAAGGACTGTTACTTGAGGGGACGTAGAGTTGTTGCCTATGCGGACGACGTTGTTATTCTTGTCGGTGGGGAACCTTTACCTACGATCAGCGACCTCCTGCCCTGGCTGAGTTGTCAGTTTGGGATGCCCTGGGTGAGTTGTCAGTTTGGGCTAAGCACTGTGGCCTGGGTGTTGACCCGGCAAAGACAGTGCCGTCTGAGGTGAAATATCTCGAATAGCTCTTGATCAGAAACTGAACTGAAAGCGAAATACTGACGAGCAAATGAAGAAAGGATTGAATGTGCTCTACATCTGTCGGAATTCGATTGGCAAAAGCTTTGTTCGAAATCATGCATTGGCCTTTTTCGGCTATCGTACGCCCAATTATCACCTACATCTACGTAGTCTGGTGGAACGCATCGGGGAACAGCTACCAGTTGAAAATGCTCAGTAAGGCACATTAAGCGCACTTCGTCGAAGTGCATCAGTGGAGCGAGGAGAAGCACTCCGCAGGCGGCACTGGATATAATCCTGAATTTTACTACTCTTGAAGTCTACGCGGGACGGTGTGCTGTTAGAAGTACCCTTCACAAGAGAGAATGGGGTATCTGGAGACATGCCCCTGAGGGACATGCCAATATTGAGTGAGGATGAGTGTTTGAGATACCCGAGATCATTATGCCAGATAGGAGTGACCGGGTGGGAGGTATACCTTTCCCACTTTCTGGTCAGTTAATCTTTACAGATGGCTCCAGAATGGAATCGGGCACAGGAGCGGCGATCTTTAGTGCGGACCTTCAACTCGGGGATTCGATGAGGTTGGGTGCGAAGTGCAGTGTCTTCCAAGCGGAACTCTTGGCCATTATGCGAGCAGCGACTGAGATAATGGACTCTTGCTTGTATCCATGGGGTGAATTCGTTATATCCGTTGATAGTAAGCCAGCCCTCAGTGCGATCAGTTCACACACATGTAAATCCAAATTGGTTAGGGTTTGCAAGCGGATCTTGAACAGTGTAATACCCGGCAAGCTAACTCTGCTGGATTCCGAGACAGGGAATATTGAAGCAGACTGTCTCGCTGGAGCAGGATGCACTTCTGCTAATTTGAGATTGATTGTCTCTGCAAATCCACCGATCTGTTACTTGTATGCCTTGATCGATCGCTGGCCGCTCGACGAGATCAACGCTGCCTGGTTGGCCAGAGTGGATTGCAGGATTTCAAGGGACATATGGCCGGCAGTGAACTCAGGGAGGACTAAGTCCCTTCTTCGACTGGGCAAGGCTGACTTGAAGCTTATCATTGGGGTAATCACGAGTCACTGTGATGCTGAAGGCTTCACTCGCAACTGAATTGTGAACGGGGCTGATTACTGCCCTGCATGTGGTGATGAAGAAGAGGTGGATTCCATTGAGCACCTTCTCTGTCAATGCCCAGCACCACAGCGAAGGCGTCGCGTTGCCAGATTTGCCTGACCCCTATGCGCGATGTGGCCATTGAGGATTTAATGGAATAAAAACACGGTTAATGTCTGTATACGTTTATATTGTATTCCCCTGATAAACTAATGTACTTTAAAGAAATACATACAAAAATATGCAGTTATTTTTAAACATTTGTTATCAATCATTTCTTTACGAGAAGTTATATTAAGCGGTGATTAAACAATAACAAAATCAACAAATTAAGATAACAGAAAACTAAATAAATTGGAGAAGATGAATGGTTCTTGAAAACAAATCGTGTATTTTTTATACATGACTTGTTTAAAAACTCACATTTTGAAGGATTTTGTGGGGATGATGTTCCGAACACAGACAAAGAAAAAAAATAAAGTGTTGTATAATTTTGAGAGTGATGGCTACTTTTCTAGTTGCTGCTGATACCAATTGAATAGAGATTTGTAATTTTTACGTGATGTGTACCATTATAGCATTTTAAAAAATAGCACAGACTTTAGAATAAACGTCACAATCACGGTAGTATATTTATTTATTTTCTTCATTTAAGTATGTTTTGAGAAACTAATGAGAGTACTGGTAGTAAAGGAGAGAACATAGTGATAGTACTTAACTACAGTCGCGATATCTCTCGTTATTCGAGTATAAAGTTACTCAGAACAATGACCCGACTTAACCCATACGAAAAAATTAGTTGTCAATCTTATAGAGAAGAAGAATGCGCAACGGCTGCTTTTCTTCGACCGGAAACCTGTGATAGTCACTGGGATAGATGGAGTTATCATAGAGTTCGACTTTTAGACCGCAAAATAAGCATCAAACATAATTTAAACTAAAACTAACAAAATCGGTCATTAATTTCAAGTTCCAAAAAAACGTAACTGATACTAGTCCGGTCATCAAAAAATCTATACCACAGAAAAATTCAACTCTGTGATATACGATAGTAAAAACTCACCTCAAAGCACTGCAACAATGCGGAAAGATGAACATGGTGGAAAAAAGCCGTCTGTTCTTGTGTTGGATTATAGACCTTTCAGTTCGGTCGATACTAATTCGTATATGTAAATTGCATAATTCAGTTTGTATATACATATACGATTGATGATCAACCGATGGTATCAATTCAGGCACAGTAGTTAGGCACCTGATAATGAAATTGTCATGGACAATTTTCGTAAGAAATTTGGTCATTTATCTCTAAAGGGAAATTTTGTTTATTTTTCTCACAAAATTTGTTTCACGCATGTGGTTTTACTTTTGTCTCAGTTCCAAACAGTAATCAAACAATTGTTTTGGCACGAAATATCTTTGGCATAAATACCCTGTAATTGAATTTGCTTACGAATTTTCGCAACGAGCTGAGTACAAAGCAAATGAAAAGTGAGCGAAATTTTTGGTTCACGAAATAAAAATTTCATAAGAACTGAATAAGGGGTTTTGAACACAGATGTTGCACTACTCTGAAATCATTAAAACAGTTATCACAAGGTAGTGCTTATTTTTGAATGAACCGGCAACCGGAGTATTTTTATAAGAAAATATTAGCTTATGAACAAAAGAGCACTAAAAATCACCAAACAGAAATTTAAATAGCACTAACTTAGTGTTTTGGTTTCAGTTAGTCACTAAATTATTTCCAATTGAAATTACAAAAACAATTGAAAATTAAAAATTCTAGTTGATATTTAAAATACATCAATTGAAATTTATAACTTCTATTCGAGAATTAAAATACATAAATTGAATTTTAAAAGACATCTGCTTAGAATTGCCAGATTTAAGATTTCATTCGAGAAATCATCTTTTCGCCGCAATTTCCTGCTTCATCTGTTCCTTCTCCATTCTCATCCTGATGTATCTGTTTGTACTTCATCCGTTCCTGTGACACCTGTTCTTGCTTTATCTGTTCCTGAGTCACCTGTTTCAACAGATCCTGCTTCATCTGTTCCTGCTTAATCTGTTTCAGGGTCATCTGTTCTAGTTTCATCTGTTCCTGCTTCATCAGTTCCTTCTTCATCTGTCCTGCTCCATATGTTCCTGCTCCATCTGTTCCAGCTTTATCTGTTCCGGTATCATCTGTTCGTGCTTCATCTGTTCCTGCTCCACCTAAATCATCAGTTGCTCCTTCATATGTCCTTCTGCATCTGTTCCTGCTTCATTTTCATCCTTCTGTATCTGTTTCTGCTTCATCTGTTCCTGTGACACCTGTTCTTGCTTTATCTGTTCCTGCTTCAACAGATCCTGCTTCTTCTGTCCTTATTCAACTGTTCCTGCATATTCTGTTTCTGTGTCATCTGTTCTCGCTTCATCTGTTCCGGCTTCGTCAGTTCCTACTTCATCTGTCCTGCTACATCTGTTCCTGCTCCATCTGTTCCTGCTTTATCTGTTCCTGTATCATTTGTTCTTGCTTCGTCTGTTCCTGCTCCACCTAAATCATCAGTTCCTGCTTGAATTGAAATTTAAAAATCTAATTTTTTAATTTCAACTTACGAATTTTAAATTTCAATAGATGCCTTTTAAATTGCAATAGATGTATTTTAAGCGTACCACAGACTTGTCATTCATGAGCATGAGCTTGGTCGATCTGACTGATGAATTTGTAACATGATAGTGATGTGAACCACTTCGATTACATTCTCATATGGTATCAAAAAGAACGGTAATCCGACAATATCCATCAACGATAGCTGATGTTCATGCTCATGAATGATAAGTTTGTGGTTCGCTTTAAATTCTAATTGATGTGTTTTAAACTTCAACTGATGTACATATTTCAGATTTCAAATAGAAATTTAGAATTTTAATTGATGTATTTTAAATTTAAAATATAATTTTCAAATATAATTTTAAAATTTCAATTCATATCTTTTAATATTAAATTAATTGTTTTTGAATTTCAATTGGAAATGGTGTAGAGGATGGGGGTTGTGTTCGTTGGCCAAAGCACCAAAAAATGTACTCTATCATTCAAGTTACTGAGAAAAATTAGTACTAAACAAATACAGAGAAGATTTTTTGGTAGCAAAGAGAACTCACAGCACCGCATACAACTAACTTAGTGATGTTGTTAGAGCAAAGAGTCTAAATGTGTGTGGTGGTTATGCATGTGCATGTGTGACTCGGTCAGAAGATAAAGTCTTGCTAAATGTTAAACGCTGCCAAGTGAAAACAGACGAGTGCTATCAACCGACGAGGCAGGTTCTCTAGAAGGAACAAAAAGAGTCGAATACGTTTGGAAAGAAGAATATTTTAGAAGTATATAATATCGTCGGTTAACAAATTAACGGAATACATTATTTAGTGTTAAAGTCAACGTAAGTAATAATAATTAGCAGAAATATAACTCCACCGTGAATAATTAAACGGACGTTATGTGATAGTTTTAACACGGAGAATAGGCAGAGAGAGAGAGTAAGAGCTCGACCATCCGTGTGGGAGAGTAACACTCGAGACGCGTGAAAACAAGATCGAGAAATGAAATAACATAAAACAAGTGTTTTCTGGTTTTAATGAATTTTAATTATTATTTGTTATATGTATGTATGTTTTTTGCATAATTAATGAAAAGCAAAAAAGATTTGTGAAACGATCAAAATGCTAAAACTAAAAAAACAACACCACGCAACAGCATTGCATAGTCAAGGTGATTGCCAAATAGATTTTCTCAAAAAAATTCAATATTATAAAAAAAATATAGTAAAAAAAAGCAAAACAAAAAAAGGAATTTTAACAAGACCAGACCAGTGAAATAGTCGGGCAAATTGAAACATATTCAGACACCGAAATATTTAATTTTAAAAATAAGCAATACAAAAACTAAGCAAACCTACAAAAAAGATTAACAAGTGCCAAGTATGTCTGAGTTAACAAAAAAAAAACTTGACAATACCAACTATAAAAAATCAAGTGAAACATCCTACATGTTTAGCTGTTACCTATTAAAGTTCCATTAGCTTGAACATAATGGTATAGCACGTGATTTATTAGCTAAATTCAATTTCATTGTTTGTTTTAACTCGCGACTTTCAAAAGTAAACTTTAACTCAAAGTCATATGACTATAACTTACGACCGTACTTTACTCACCACAGTTCAGTGAATGATGATGATTCTCGTTACTTTTACTACTCTTCTCATATGAACAACTAAGTGTTTTCTACAATCACCAAATCAAAAATTAAACTGAAAACAATATGAAAATTGTTTAAAAAAAATCAAAAATTCCTTAAGTTCACGTGTGTTGTCTTTTAGTTGCGTTAAAAACAACCTCTCCCTTTAACAGCGCCAAACCATCACCACGACCAGCACATCAGCCCACCTCAGCTCATTGGATCCACACCCAGATTATGTTGAAATCACTCTGTGCTTCCACCATTCGTTTTTCAATACATTCGTGCTCATCCATTTTACAGGGTCGATACACTGGTACCATTTTTGGTACTGCATATAAAACCTAATGTACCATGATACTAAATAGCATTGGGTGTTTATTTTATTCGATTCAGTTGGATGAACCGATTTTAACATGCCCTCGATTTCAGTTATCCCTTGGGCCGAATTTCATTTGACTACTTTATGCTTCACAAATTCCGTCAGTTTCAATAGCAGGGTTGCGTTTGACAAAAAATAGCTTAATATTAAATGTACTTATAAATCTACCTGAATGTATATCGTGATTTCGAGATTTTATTGCATTAAAGAGCAAATATTTGTACGGCAAAACACATGTTTGGTGGGTTTATGAATATTAAATCGCGAAAACTGCAAAATTGCGGTATACCTAACCTGACCAACCATCGCGCTTTTGGCGGGATTATCCCGCTTTTCGATATCTCATCCCGCCTAGAATCTTAGTCCCGGTTTGTGGCGTCTTTTTGTTTTTAAAAATAGTAAATTATACTATTCCTTCCAGTATTAGTTAGTGAAAAATTGTGAAAAACAGTCTCAAGTAGAATTTGAACTCTCATTGCCTGGCGATCATTTAGATGTTTGTGGAGCTTCATCTTCAGCGGCTTAAGAGCTAGGCTTCAAATGTGTCACTAACTAAAATTATTTGATGCGGGTTTCTTGTCGATTTTTTGCTCATAAATCTTGTAATACTAAGTTCCAACATTTTAGAGTATTGTATTTTGTATACAATGCAAATCTTCCTTTGGAATCGGACATGGTGGAGAGATTTAGAAATACTATAAATATAAAGCAGGTAACAAAAATATACAGCTTCTTTAGCACTAACAAAAATGGTAATATGAAAATATGTTTTTAATCAAAATTACATATATAATAATGGGTTTTTCAATAAGAGCGCTACAAAAGTTTTTTTAAATAAAACAAAGCCGGTTTTATATACCAATGAAATTCTTT
Organism: Phaonia tiefii; assembly: GCA_963931995.1. Lineage (NCBI taxonomy): Eukaryota > Metazoa > Arthropoda > Insecta > Diptera > Muscidae > Phaonia > Phaonia tiefii. The sequence continues at coordinate 165,113,309 of OZ008367.1, forward strand.
ATTCCTGTGAAAGTACGTTCGATGCCATTATGTATGGAACTCGATTTCTTTTGCATGGCCACCACGGGCATGCTTGCAGAAGTCCAGACGCTGAACCCAATTTTCGACGGTTTTCAAGCATAAATCGGCCGATACTGCTGCAATTTCACGTTCAATATTCGTACGAAGTTCATCAATCGTCGCTGGCTTGTTGGCATAGACCATAGGCTTGACGTAGCCCCACAGGAAATAATCTAACAGCGTCAAATCGCACGACCGAGGCGGCCAATCGACTGGGCCATTTCGTTATATAACACGTTCACCAAACTTGGTTTCCAATAAATTGATTGTGGCATTCGCTGTGTGGCTTGTGGCGCCGTCCTGTTGGAACCACATGTCCTCCAAGTCCATATTATCCATTTGGGGCCAAAAATATTCGGTTATAATTGAACGGTAGCGATTCGCATTCACAGTAATGTGCCGGTCTTGATCATCACGAAAGAAGTACGGCCCAATGACGCCGCCGGCCCATAAACCGCACCAAACCGTAATTTTTTCGGGATGCAATTATGACTCATGGATTACGTGTGGATTGCTGTCTGACCAATAACGCGTATTTTTCTTATTGACGAAGCAATCCAGCCAGTAGTAAATTTTAATACTTTCGACTCGTTGTTGGCTCGTATATCTTTGCATGATGAAATGGCAAACCTTACTGAAGAGAAATGTCAAAAGAGCGGGAAAAAATATGGCGTCGTTTACTGTCCATATCGATTTACTTTTGTCGCGTCTCGGTTGAAAACCCCTTTATATACTTGAAAAGTACATACATATATTAAATCTTTAAAAAAATATAAAATCTATATTATTTGTAATATAAAACTTTATATTGTAATTTTCTATTTTTTTTTTAATTATTTATAAAGTATTATTTTTCAAAAATCCAAAAACCCCTTTTTTTTGGTAAAAATCCCGATTTTCAATCAAAAGCAGTTGATCAGATTAGGTACACAGCTTCAGATTAACCTCAAATTTACACTGTTTTCAAATGGTTAAGCTTTCTTTGCGGCTTATTGTTTACCATCAACTAAGTAAGGTTTGTTATAGTAATTAGGCAAAAAAAAGTTACCTATAAGACAAATTTTGGAAAGTAAAGTATATGTGTCATACATATATTTCCACCTTAATAATGCATATTAACTAAAGTCTCGTATTCAGTTCTTGTGTAATTTTCGTGGGAAATTTATCAATATCTCTCACGCAAATTTTGGTGGCAGAGAATATTTCATGAATAATTGTGGTGTTACTGTTGTTTGTTAAAATAATCGAAATGTCAAAAACTAAAAAAATACATTTTTTAAAAACGGTCCAGCTCACGAGATCTTAATGCTCGACACGAAATATTTTAGGAATTATCATAAAACAAACCAAGGTACATTTTGAGGGGTGGACGTAAAGAATTTTTTTTTATGAGTCGGCCTAATGTACATACATTATATTTAATAAGCTCAACGAGACGAGTTGACATAACTATATACCCCGTCCGTCCGTCTGCTTCCATGCGAATTATAAAATTATGAGTTGGAGCTCAATTTCTTGCCGCACTTTTTATCGGTTTCAGTAAGGAGAGCCGATTCTCAAACGTCTTTGTTGGAACCGGTGTTTACTATCAGTTATTAAAACTGGAATATAAACCCGATTGTTGTAACCAGGCGCTAAATTTAAATCTTAATAACCGGTTTATGCAATTAAGTTATGGTTTAAATTCTTCTTTTTCCTTATTTATGATTTACCACCTATATTACAGCATTTTGATCGTCAGCAATTGAGGGGTCATACACATAGAAGTAGACGGACTTGCACAGGAACAGACAAGTGCACATAGCAATGCAAACTCGTCTCATTGAGCTGATCAAACATATGTATGATGCGTTTGCTTCATCTGCAATAACGATAATGCCAAAAAATTAAAAATACTTTTCTTGCGACACACAATAATGTACACGAGATCCCGGGTTCGATCCCTGCTCCGACCACCTTAAAATATCTTTCGACGACGGTCACCTGGCTTAGTGGCGGGGACACTATCTAGTATTTAGCCATGAAAAAGCTTCTCAAAATACCGTTCGGAACCGGTGTAAAATTGTAGGTCCCAATCAGTGAGTATAAAACTATAAAGCGCACAGCTCATTGGTTGTGAGAAGCTCTCGCCAATTCCTTCATGGGATGTAATGGAAAACCATTTATTTTTTTACACAATAAATAAAAGTCTTTGTTTTATTTATGACATTTAAAAAAGTCAAAATGAGTTGTATTTCAAAAAGTTCTCAATAAATTTTATTGAAAACGGAATAAAAAATTAAAACTAATTGTTATTATAATTGTTATTTGCAGAAAAATAGAATAAAACTGAAAAATCATTATTATGATTTTTAAAATAAAAATCATAACTGTTACTGCCCAGCCTGAAAGTGTGTACTCCTAAAAGTACTATTTTTGACCTTTTTTTTTTTGCCAACCTTGTTGGTTCCAATACTACTTTGCCTTCTCACCCTCCTACCAGTTTTGTATCTGTGTTTTCAGTGTATTGTTGTGGTTGTTGTTGTCAATGCTTGTGTTGTCTTTCCGAGGCTCTTCATAACACGCATACGGCAAGAGAGCCAGCCTGCCTGTATATTTGACTGTGACTGACATTCGTTTTGTATGTGTGCGAGCGCGGTGCGCCAAGTTTCAGTTAACACCACAGTGGGGTTTGCGATTTTACTCCAATGACGAAGATCATGTGATTTGTGAAACACGATTTTAAAATTTTGTTTAAAACTCTTTGTTGTTTTAGTTAGAATCAAGAATGAGTATGAAATCTGAATTAAAATTATAAAATTCATCGCAAGAAGAGTTTCTTACGCAGGTTGCAATTTAAACGAGATACGTTAAATGACGTTTACACACAACTACATTATCGCATTATCAGGATTAATGTTGTTATTCCCTATAGAATTTGACATTTATAATTCTTGTAATGCTATAATCTCCGTCTATGTAAACGCTGTATAGTGATGATTATGACGATTACAATTGCTAGTATCCATAAAAATTTATCAGCTGTAATTTCGATATTACGATAATCTCTTTGTAGTACATATTACGTAAACGCTGTACTAAACAGTTTGCTAGTTTATGTCACATGACGTGGGATATTAAAGTTCTAGAAAGTAGAACGTAGATTACACAATAAATCAGAGTTAACTCCGTTTCAGATAACTACACAAAAAGTTGAAAACTAGGTATTTAGTGGTCAGCTTCTTACAATAACTTCAAAACTATTTTAAAATTAATCTTTTCCCTCAAAGATTTATTAAAATGTTCCTGTTCAAGATCCTCCAACACTACATTTAGGTGAATTACATTTTGATATTTTTTTTTTTTAATTTTTTATCGCTTCTAAAATTTTCCAACAAACGAACTCACGTCAATAAATATTTCGCTTATCTTTGCTGCATATTATGTAAACGTCAAAAAGTACGAGAAACTTGGCAACATATTTTGTTACATTGTAATATAAAGTGAAAAATTTAAATTTTGAATTGTAATATAAAATGTAAATACAACTATTTATTTTTTAACCAATTTGCGAATACCTATATTTCTTCTTCATTCTTCATTCCGTTTCCATTTACTACAATGAATGAAAACAGTTAACAATAAAAGTGAAATTTTTCGCGCTGGCAATACTGTCTCCACTTATCGCCATAAATATTCACGAGTTTTCACAACATTTTAGTTACAAATTTTGATTCCATAAAATATTGTTAGATATGGTGACTCAGAGAAAAAGTATAATTTTGTATTTGTTTACATTTGTTTGAAATTGAAATTACAATCTTATCACTGATGCCAGTAGCATGGATTTTTATTATTTCCTAAAACATATGTTTTAAACACGATCGGTAAATTTTTGTTAATAGTGTGTGCAAAAGAGTTTTAGAAAATATAACTAAATTGAGTATTACAAAAACCGTAAGAATTGAGGATTAATGTTAACCTTAAAATATCTTATCAAATGTAAAATTCCGATGCACTTGTCCCAAGCAAAACAAAAAGATAGACTATACATAATTATGGCAATTTCGATGATGTTCTCGAATTCAGAAATGTTCGGTGAATTCATCCGAAACATTTATATAAAATCTTAAATAAATAATTTCTAAGTTGCAAGTAAATATCTATAAAAACAAATGCATCCCTGTGTGCAGATTTTAAAGCTGAGTTCTATTGACAGAAAGCTAATCACATACATATTTTACATTTTTTAATACTCCGTCTGAATGTAAAATTTATATCAAAATTGATATTTAAACCCTTAATAATTGCAACTCTCTCATAAGTAGAAACATATTATAAGTCTCCGAAAATAAAATAAATAACTTCAACATTTGATCATATTACTTTATCTAGATGTGATCTGGTGAATTAAAACAACAAAAATCACTTAGTTGCATTTTCTTATCATCAAGGTACAAACAATTCTACTCACATGATTTCAAGTTAAACTCAAGTAATTTTAGTAGAGATCATGTGATACTTATAACCACTAAAAAACAAATATCCACTGACATATGTTTGCATAAAAATAAAATGTTGTCTAAGTGGTTAATTCCCAAAAATACTGCTTTAGACGTTTTAAACCCCTTTGATGGAAATTTGATGTCAGTATTAAGGCTATTGATTTAATTTTAAAATTGAAATTGCAATAGTACAATTTGTGATACAATAAGAGATACAATAAGTGATACAATAAATTTGTTGTTAAAAAGATAAACAAAAACCATAGACGACTCATTTGCTTAATCACCATTTTCACCAGAGGGCACATGCTGTTTCCGTACGACCATTTTTCACTCGGATGCGACGAAAAAGCACTCAAATATCATTTTAATTTTGATAATGTCGATTAAATTTGAAAATAGAATATAAATAATAGAAAAGCATATCGCTTTTGATATTTCTTCACAATACAAAAGGCAAAATAGCATGGTTATATAGTTTCTGTTTTCAGGGAAATTTGCCCATATCCACCACTCCGGCGCCATCTAGAAATTTCCCTTTAGTTTCCAATCCACCACTTATCTTTCACCATCTATGGTTTTTTTATTTATCTATGCCTGTGGCTTAGAATAATACATACCATAGAAGCTTTTATTCGCTCAATAAATTAAACGTCATAGGTACGATGGAAAGTAAACATTGGTGGTGGAAAATATGGGTTCAATAATACCACATAGTGGCAATAGTATACAGCGATCAACAAAGGAACAACAACCGAATTTCGTGTTTTTGTGGCAAACTAGTTGTGTTAAATACAATACAAATGTGTACCAACGATAAAAGTCAACAAAAAAGTGCAAAATATATTTAAATTTTTCAGTTCTACACCAAAACGACAGAAAAAAGTTAAGTGAACATATTTTATAACTGCACCTGGTGTAAGGTAATTTTAAATTTAATTGCTCTCATTTCCACAAACCTACGATGAAGAGTGTGAAATGAAACGTCACATGAGAGAATAAGTTTATCTATGTAAGTATGTATTATTCTATGGCCTGTGGTTAAGGACTTCACGTCGAGAACCACATTAAATCACACGGACTCTGTCATTTTCAATGAAGTTTCCCATAATTCTCATTGACGTTTATTCAAAATTGTGAAAAATTTTTGTGAAAGTATTTAAACAAGGGAAAATGTCACAAAATTTAAATTATTTTATATAATACCATTTGTTTCTTATATAAAAAAGCCATGATGCAGGTGTTGGGATATCAAAAAGAGAAACCCAATAAGACCGCCCAAAGATGAACATATAAAATCTTCCCCTCCCAAACACTGTATCAACTTCTGTAGTCGCAGATGCCAAAATCGTTAGAGTATCTGAGGACTCTCAACAAGGAATGGTAGCTGAACCAGAGGAAGAACCAATTTATTAGGACATAGACGGTGGTGACATGGCTTTGCAGCTCGATGGCCACACAGATATTCTACTTTAAGTAACGTTTTGTAATCTTGTTTCGAAATGGTATTTTTGTTGCAAAATATTTTTTCTTTTGATATGAATTTTAATGTCATATTTTTTGACTTTTTTTTGGGAACAAACAAAAATCCCATTTATTGCTTTCAACGACATCTAGAAAATTACCCATTACACTAAAATTTTCCCAACACTTTTGCTTCATCTATTAGTTTACATCATAGATAAAGGAATTAACTAGATATCGCACATGCCTTGGGAAATTTCTTGTTCAATGGGATATTTTCTAGATGGAGCTGAATGCAATAATTACAACGTTTGATACCAAACAAAATATACCTTGCAAGATGTATTTAGAACAGGTGCTAACTATAGGTGTGGTAGGCACCATCAACAAGGATTTTGTTATTGTTTTGTTATCCGTTTCTCTGAAATTCAACACAAACGAACACCAACAATAACAGTAAACAAAAAGACACAATCAAAATAACAAAATTTGAATTTGAAAGTGGGGAACAAAACGACATAAAAAAATTAAGTTAGTTGTTCGAATAACACAACCTGGGAAATTATACTTTTTTGTATGTATCAAATTTCCCACAGTGTTGAATAAACGTCAATGAAAGTTATGAGAAACTTCAGTGAGTGTTACTAAACGACAACACAGCACCTAGTGGTAGTACTTGACAACGCCTGTGCGATATATAATACTTAATTTCTTTATCTATGGTTTACATTATCTATGGTATAAACTTACTTACTTAGGTGACGCAAAGATGATAGAAAAACCCTAGATGGTGAAATCTCTGAGGTGGATTTGAAAGTCAAGGGAAATTTTCTAAATGGCGCAGCAATGGTGAAAATGGGTAAATTTCCCTGGGTACAAAAACTATTGAAAAACTATTTGACCATGCTTTTTTGACTTTTGTATTGTCAAAAAGTATCAAAACCGATATGCCTTTCTATTATCAACATTTTATTTTAAAATTCAAACAACAGAATCGAAATAAAAAGAATTTTTGAGTCCTTTTGCGTCGCATCCGAGTGAAAAATGGTCGTACGGAAACAGCATGTGCCCTCTGGTGAAAATGGTGAATAAGCAAATGAATCATCTATGTTATTTCTATCATCTCTTGGGTGGGCTCAAACAACCCAGAGGGATCAAGAGCCTTATAAAATGAGGATAACATGTTTCTCCAACCGCAACACCAAGCTCTCGCAGGCAATATTCCACCTGGCCTTTCCAGCGAAGTCTTGGCCTTCGCATACCTTTCGCACTGGTTCATTATGATCCATTGTACTGACATGGTCTAGCCAGCGTAAACGCGCAATTTTGATGCTCAAAACTACGTCGATGTCGGAATACAGATTATACAACTCGTGGTTCATCCGTCGGCGATACTCATCGTTTTATATTACTGGACCATATATTTTTCGGAGCATTTTTCTCTCGAAGACTCCCAGTGACGTTTCATCAGCATGCGATATTCTGAGAGTCTTATATAGTTGGATCTTCGTTTCTGACGTTATTGACTGTGTTCACGGGAGATCCGAGGTAAATAAATTCGTCCACTACCTTGAAATTATAACGGTTATTAACGTTCACGCTTTCAGCCAATCGGGTAGATGATCTGCTTGTCGAAACCATTAATTTTGTCTTGTCCTCGTTTACTGCCAAACCTACTTTTGCTGATTCCTTCTCAATTTTCGAAAGTACTGCAGTAACTTCTCGCAGATTTCGCCCAATTTTGTCTAAATCATCAGCATACGCGAGCAGTATGTTACTTTTGGTGCTTATATTTTTATTCGTATTGACTGCAGTTTTTTGCACGGTGATATCGCATGATAGGTTTTCGGCCTGCCTGAGGCCTCGCCTCGTACTAAATGTTTCGGTGAGCTTTTTCATGGTCATCAAAACAGGGATCGAACCCACGTTCTCATGTACAAGAGCCGCGGACGCATTGTTATTTTTTGTGCCGATTTTTTACGTTGAGATTTATGTACTTTAGTAGCGATTTTTGATCCTAACAGTGGGCATCACTGTTCTGCACAATTATAGAGTTTTTACTCGTTATGTTGTTCACAATTTCATTCAGATCCACATTGTGCCAGTGAGATCAATAATGTGGACATTACGAAAACAAAATCTGTGAATCGAATTAAGTTACATCAAAAGTTCCATTTGTTGGTTTCGCATTATAAAGCCTTGTTCAGGTGTACCGATATTTCGCAGATTGTGGGATTGCTTTTCCATAAACAGGTGATTTTGTATGGCAAAACATATGTTTGGTGAGTTGCAACTTCGACAAATTCGAAATAGCGCCATACCTGAACGTCACTTAAGCCCTTGTGACAATGACAGTATTTGAATCATTGCTTCATATCGATTACTATGAATCACCAGACTTTATTGTTATACAGATCGCACGATTCGATGGCATAATCTTGCTAGCGATTTGGCTAGTTTTCTTCGATTTGCTTTGAACACATTATTCTTAATTATACAATTAAAAAATTATTGATAATTAGCATTCGACAAAGTGAACATTAAATTAAATACACATAGTTGAATTGAGAACAATAGTTAGTCATTAAGCTGTCTTAATTTATAAATAAACTTTGTCAGTCCAGCTGTTTTACAGTTAGATGGAGTGGAATGTATAAGTTGTGTATCTTCAAGTGGGTGATACGTCATCTTCTGACAATTCCAGTTCAATAAACGTTATATCATCCATAAACGAAAATAAATTTTAATTAACTTTTGTTTATTCTTATCAAAGTCGGTGACGACGGTCTTATGATTGAAGAGGGTCCATTTTATTAAAAATAATGTAGAGAATGCTCAATTTAAGTTATCACAAATATAAGTAATATCACAAAGCTTCACTGTCAGAATTACATACATATCGAAAATTTTTGATATATTGATAATATTGTCAAAGACATACATATGTACGATATCAAGATGTTGCAAGAAGAAAATTATGATTTCCAATAGGTGGCTAAAAGTAGATGGTGAATTTCTGTTAAGAATTTGAAAAAATGTTATTGTTATGTTGTCTGCCTGCATACCGAATACATTTATTGTGCAGGCAGAGTGATTGTTTGTCACTACTTACACATTGCTTTCCTACTTACACGCAATGATGCATAGAGTAATATACTAAGAGTTTGCAACAGCTGTTTTTCTTGGACCGGAAACCAAGAAAAGTCACTGGAAATGTTGAGCACAGAGTTATACAAACTTGGCAACCCACACAGAATGAGAAAAATCTTTATTTTAATAAATTTGTGTTTCAATTGTAATCTCTATAAACAGTTTTACTCTAACACTTCATTATATTTTGCTTTATTGCACATGTTATCCCTTTTTTCCTCGATTTAATTTAGACGACCAGAAGATGTGCGGAACTTCACAACCCTGGTAAAAGAGAACCAAAAAGTGCTAGGAGTTCACTCAAACGCATTTCTCTCTCGCGTCATATCTAGCTTATTTCATACTTTTTGCATAGTTTATGTAATTTTACTTCAACATGGTTGGAATTTGTATAGTTATACACAATAACACTATCAAAAAGCTGCTCGTGTATTGAAATATTGAATGAAGAGAGTAAGAGAGAGAGTAGAGAAGTACTAGGGTTTCACTCGTTTTGTTTGTTGGCATTTGAGTGAAGAGAAATTTTGACTGTCTACTTGTACATCGTTTTTGACAAAAAATACTCTCAGTTGATGAGCTTTGTACTTTTGGTTCAATGCCCAAAGGCAAATGTGAAAAAACGCATTGAGCAACCCTACACACTTCCAGTCGGTGACGCGTCATAATGTCCATGGACATAACGCCCATGGGCGTTATCGACATTTCTCTTTCTTAGTTTATCCTGCATGTTTCGCCAACTCTAAGGTTGATCAGCTGAGCCATAGAACCCCCCTGCACTGATGCCGAAGTTTTGAAAGTTATATTTATAGAACGCACTATTCTAATTGTAGTTGTCTCGTTCTGTTCTGGTCTGGCCCTACCATATGATTAAAATTTAGTTGTTTCAGATCGTCGTTATTTTCAAAGTTGTAATTTCCTTTAACAAGTGAAACGAAATATGACATTGAAAAAAATAATTCAAACAACTTTACCTGATAGATAATTCTTCCATGATCAAATATGTACATATACAATTTACCGCTCATAGTTGCCAACCGTCGGTGGTGCAGTGGCTAGTGTGCGCGGCTCTTGTGCATGATAACGTGGGTTCGATCCCTGCTCTGCTTCGGAACTGTAGGTGCCAATTAGTGAGTGAAAAATTAGAAAGCGCACAGCTCACTGGTTGTGAGAATCCCTCCCCAATCCCTTCATGGGATGTAATGAGAAACAGATTTTTTATTGTTGCGAACCATTAGTTTTAATTTTATTTTAAATAGATATGAATTCTTCAAATTAAGAGATATAAAAATATACGTAGTTTTTCCAATAAATAAAACAATTTAAATGAATATACCACTTCTAAGCCATTTTGCAAATTTATATTTTTGAGTCTCTGATAACATATTCATTCACAAGAAATGATAACAAGTATTATCTAAGATAACAAAAACGATTTACTAAAGTAGAGACGAAAACGATGTACTAAAGTAGACAGTCAAAATTTCTTTTCACTCACATGCACAAACAAAACGAGTGAAACCTTAACCATTCTCTGCTCTCTCTCATACTATCTTCATGGAATATTTCAATACACGAGCAGCTTTTTTACATAAACTATGCCAAAAATATGAAATAATAAACATATGACGCGAGATAGAAATGCGTTTGAGTGACCACTTTTTGGTACTCTTTTTGGTCTCTCTTTGTGTTGCCAAATTGCGCACAGCTTCTGGTCGTCTAATTCTTGATCGTCTTTGGTAGACAGAAAAATTTCTCTTCACTCGAATGCCAATAAACAAAACGAGTGAAGCGTTAATCATTCTCTGCTCTCTCTCTCTCTCTTACTCTCTTCATTGAATATTTCAAAACCCGAGCAGCTTTTTGATAGTATTATTGTATATAACCAGGGGGTTTCTCATAAAGTAACTAAGGTATAGAGAAGAAAATTTAATCATGGAGTGGAATGCAAACAAAGAAATCGAGTGAAGCGGGTCGTTTCTCTGCTCTCTCTCTCTCTCTCTCTTACGCTCTTCGTTGAATATTTCAAAATAAGAGCAGTTTTCTGATGATGGTATTGTATCTAACTATGGAAATTCCAAAAATATTTAAATAAAATTACATAAAGTATGTATGTAAAAAGTATGAAATAATCAAGTTATGACGCGATTATTATTATGATTTCTGTCCGTTTTATGTAGGTCCAACCAAAGTGTAAAATTGGTAAAAATACAGCAGCAAATCGAACTCGATGAAATGGCCTACTACCGCGTCCTCATGAAGAGGCAGCGAAGAGAGTAATAGAGGCTCTTGAGTATTACTCTATGATATAACTATACAAATTCCAACCATGTTGAAGTAAAATTACATAAACTATGCAAAAAGTATGATATAATCAAGATATGGCGCGAAAGGGAAATGCATTTGAGTGAATAGTTACCACTTTTTGGTTCTCTTTTACTAGGGTTGCCAAATTGCGCACATCTTCTGGTCGTCTAATTCTTGATCGTCTTTGAAGAAAACTTTTTGTTGGCATTTTTTTTAAATTGGGCAACATTGCAACACAATAAGTGGCAAATTGAAGTGACGCTTAATCGATATCTATACTACTATTATAAAGAGGAAATGTTTGTTAGTTTGTATGTATGTAGGGGATAATCTTCTAAACTACTCATCCGATTTTAAAAATTCTTTCACCAATAGAATGCTACGTTTTGTTTTGTTTTTCCCCTACTAAAATTCAGGACGAAGTCAGGTTTGCTAGTATAGTATAAATTAAACATGAGCGGGCTAAATAAATACACTTAGTCGTAATTTTTTTTCTTCGATCAACTATCAAATATAATTTAAACTCTGTATTAATTTTTTAGGTTAACAGTTGATTGGTATTTAAGTTGGGAATTTAAACTATGATCAAGTGACCATATGATTTTGACAGAAAACAAAAAGATGAACAAACACAAAGCTTCTTTAATTGTTAATAAGCAATATTATATTCACCATCCTAGTTGAAATAACAATAAAAGCTTATCATTTACTTCGTAGTGCACTTAGAACTTAATTTCTGCTGAAATACTTTCCAATTTCATTAAATATTTTCTATTTTATAACTTCACGTTTTTTTTTGCAAATGGCGTCAGCTTGATGCATTGTAACGATTAGCCGATATACATATATGTATATGAATACCGGTTATTTTTGCCACTGTTGCCATATAGGTAGTAAGATTATTTGATAAATCACTGAAAAACTCTCTTCATATTTAAAGCCAGATCAAACCTAAATCTAAACCATCTGATTACCAATTTAAATAACCAGTCAAATATTGGGCCTTAAAAAAATGTTAATTCACCATCTGACGCTAACACAATCTACATAAATCGGTCATCTTAAATCAACAATTTTTCATTATGCAACATCTTGGTATATACATATGTCTTTGATATTGTGGCAAAGGGAAAGTATCTTTAGGCAAAAATTGTACATCTTTGTATACAGCTTAACGTATTTAAAAAAGATTGTCACGAATTGAACTGAGAACCTGAATTAATATTTTCATTTTTATAATTTAATACTGTTAATAAAACAGTGGGATTTTCGATACTAGCCGATAATCTACGCTAGTAGAAATATTATGCTCGAGTACTTGTAGATAGTATTGGTAGATTGTATGATATGGAAAAACGTGATTTACAATCTGCAATATTTACACTTAAGCCTCTAACTAGTAGGATACACGTTATTCAATTTTTGATTACCAATACTAGGTATTGTAGAATCGTTATATGTACTGGGTGGCGCACTAATTGTGCTACAATAGGAAATTCAAATAACTTTTTTTTTAATTAATGTATTTAATTTATTTTTCTTTATTGTTTAGAAAATTCAATTTTATTTTATATAACTAATTGGTTTTGAAGATGATATATGCGATAACTGATGAGAAAAGTACTTAAGTTTAGTTGTCTTAGATCCTAGTTATTTTTAAAGTTGTAATTTCCTTTAAGGATAAGAGATCATGTTTTCTTCGATTAGTGAAAAAAATGTAAATGCCGCGCGTGAGATTCGAACTCACATTCGCTGGATGATCGTTTCGATGTTTGTGAAGCATCATCTTCAGCAGCGTCTAGCCCCCCCCCCCCCCCAAGTAAACAATTTGTTCCGAATTCGGTCAACAGACAACTTACAGAAAATCGTATGGGCGGTTGAGAAGAATTCGGAAAGTTTTGTCGGAGGAAATTCGGAAGAGAGTGCAGAGTTATCGGACACATTTCTGTGAGAATTCTGAGGGAAATTTTGAAGGATTTTTAGACGTAACTGAACGAATTCGGCATAAAGTCTAATTAAACAGCCGATAATGGTTCGACTTATCCCATCATTTTCTGACCCTTTGTCCGATTTGTCGTACCAACTTCGGAGAGAAATGTGAAAAAACATCCGATAACGGTCGGACTTTTCCGAACGTTTTCTGACAGACTGTACTATTTGTCGTGGCAATTTCGGAGAGACGTCTGAACAAACATGCGAGAATGTTCCGACTTTCCGATCATTTTCTGACCATCTGTCAGATTTTTGGTACCAATTTATTATACAAATTAATTATTATTTTTATTTGACGACCGCGACGTCTTAAACACTTGCTTGCTCGTTTGTAACTAAAGACAACAAACAAAGTGATGCTGACAAAACAAAAACAACAATTTAAATCACCGAAACTATACAGTAAAAACATTTTCGGGGAATTCCCTTACTGGCTCATGGTTGCGGAATGAAAACAAAATCAAATAGAATAAAAAATTCCCTTCAGAGAATGTGCAGAAACGTCGCATGATTTTCGTATGGAATTTCAGATTATGTGCAGAACCGGCTGACAGAGAATGTACAGAAAACTTGTTTAAATGGCTGAAGGAATTTCAGATATTTTGGCTATTTGTCTGATATAATTTAAGAGAACTTACAGACGTCCGACACGTCGGAAACAATTGTTTACTGGGCCGTTAAGCCACTGTTGTGTGTATTCACACTTGTCACTAACCGAAGTTTTGTATCGTGCCGAGAGCTTGTTTGGCACTAGGTACACGCTCTGATGCCGAAGTTTTTAAATTTTTTTTGTAGAACGCTCTATTCTAATTGTAGTTTTTCTCGTTCTGTTTTGGTTTGGCCCTACCAAATGATTCAAGTTGAGTTGTCTTAGATCCGAGTTATTATTAAAGTTGTAATTTAATTTCCCTCCATTGCGGCCTGTAGGGTTGAAGTCGGATCACCTCAATTATTGTTTTAATGGACTGGTTCAATTCAGTCAAATTCTTTGGTTTCGTTTTGTACACCTATTGCTAGACATGACCCCATAAAAAAAAGTCTGGTGCAGACAGGTCAGGTGTCCTTGGGGCCAGAGGAAAGTGGAGTTTCTGAATGTGCAGTTGCTCAATCTAATTGGAACCAAATTCCGTCTTCGCCGTAGTTCGGGTTAAAACAAACTCCTTCAAAATCTTTAAATAACGGTTCATATTGACAATCACTGTTACACCGTTTTCTTTAAAGAAATATGGCCCCACAATGCGCCTCACAGTGACTCGTTCTGGGTGCAGTTCCGTGTCATGGGGTATTTCTGGATTAGATTCACTCCAAATACGGCAATTTTGCTTGCTTACAGTGCCGATTAGATAAGAATGGGCCTCGTCACACATAAACAAGCAATTTATCAAGTTGTTGTCTTCTTCGGCAATATCAATAATTTTTTGTCAAAATTCCAGGCGAATAGGCAAATCCAGAAGGTTTAGCTTCCATGTAATTTGGACATTGTACGGAAACAAGTTTAAGACATCATAAATTATCCGTTGTAATGACCGTCTTTTAACTCCAATTTGTGCCAATAAGTTTCGAGTGGAAACGCTTGGGTTTGCCTGAATTGACGATGCCTCAGCCGCGCTTGTCTATGGTACGGCCTTCGTGCGATGCTTCAAGATTCGGCAAACATGTTTGCCCACCTCATAATGGTCCACCTAAATTTTCTTTGGACGGAAATGAAGGACCGCAAAGCATGGTACCGCAGCTCTATCCAAATCCTCTTTTTGGTATCCCAAGCATTAATTTTAATAAATCTAAATAGTAATATGCAAAATAAAAAATGATAAACGGATTACTCACACAGAAAAAAAGTTATTACGATTTGCTTTTGTAGCACGAAAAATGTAGGAGATTATGATATTCGAGACGTCGCGATCTGATCACTATTTTTGGCAGGACGCATCGAAATAAGATACAAAAAAATAAAGAGGTTGGATGTAGGAAGTATGAAGTTTGAAAAAAAAAATTTAATACTATAAAATAGATAAATTAGAAATTTGCTTATGGAAACCAAAAAATAAGCGGAACAATTAAATATAAATTTTTGATAGCTCATTTTCTTCGGAAAAATCTTTATTTACATGTGCACATTTACATAGTGCACAGGAGAAAATCTTAAGCTGCATCCAAGACCGTCCACGCAAAAAGCTTTATTGGCGAAGTCGCTACCGAGTAGAGAATTCTAAAAACCGGTTTTACCTCTTTAGAATGTTGAAACCGGCGTGATGAAAGCGGTTTCAATATTTCGTTTTATTACAAGATAAATGCTGTTTTCTAAAGAAAAACGCGTTTAAAGTGTTTTTATACCTTCTTCCAATAGTCCGGTTGATCGGCATGATATCTCCCGTAAACAAGAATCGATCTTCATGGAATTTGATACTGGGTAATTGTCAGACGCTACTGTGTAATTTCAAATGGGAAAGTTTGCCACGCCCATTTTAGTACCTCCCATGCAAATTTTGGGCGAAGAATTATCTGGTTGTCATGGTAAATCTGCAAAAATACAACATATCCTAATTAAATTAGGAATCAGGTAATATTTTGCGCAATGTCACTCTGGTATTGAATATTATCGAATTTGCCACGGCCATTAGAGTTATTAAAGGTTAGTCGGCTGCAAAAAATACAAACCTTTTTTTAGTTACAATTGTATGACTTAGGGTGAGGGTATATTTCAAATGAGATCCTATAATTTGCTTGTAGGACGCTATGAAAATTTTTGGACAGTGTCGATTTCTTAGAAATTTGTTCTGGGGACTTGTTTCTTGTATATCATGTTACAAAAATTAAGGCTAATTAAGTGGAAATCCGAACAACTATTCAATCGGAAATACCACACTCTAATACCAGAAAATGATTCTTGTAACATGTGAGTTCCTGGTAAATATGTGAATTTATATTTATAACATATTCTTCCAAACATATTCTGCAGGAACCATGTATATGTTTTGGAACACACTTCAAACATTAATATGTTTGCAAGTCCCAAACTCACTTGTGTTTAAATGTAAACACCATAATGTTTACTGGCAAACATGTATGCTGTTACGTGGAAACATATACGTATTTCCCCCCAAACATAACAATATTTAAGAACGAATTATTCTTTGATTTCAATATACATGTATGTATTATTTATTAAAATTTATTTTATCAGTATAAATCCACATTTATTAATAATTAATACAACAAATTAAAAGATTTAAAACAGCCTTTTTTACATTTAGGTGCATTAAATGCATTATTTGGTTTTTTTCATGAAATGATAATCTGCTGCTTTTTTGCTTCTCCTTTGTTGTCTTTCACGTTTTAGGTATCGGAAGGTATCAGCTATGCGTTTGTTATCACTACGCGTTGGAACACAAAGAATATATTTATTTACAAATCTAGTGGATTCAAGCCAAACATGTAATATTGAATAGCAAACACAATATGTTTGGACACAAGTATATTATATTTGCGACAAGCTCCAAACACACTTTATATTTGCATCCAAACAACAAAAACAGACAGATTTTTCAGCGTATAGTTGTGGCCGACGGTGGTGCAATGGTTAGTTGTCGCGGCTCTTGTACATGAGACGTCGGTTAGATCCCTTCTCAAACCAACTTCCATTTCACCTTACGACGGTCACCTCGCTTAGTGATGGCGACACTATCGAGTACTTAGCCATGAAAAAGCTTCTTAAAATTCCGTTCGGAACCGATGTAAAATTGTAGATCCTAGTCAGTGAGTGTAAAACTATAAAGCGCACAGATAACTGGTTATGTGATGCTCTCCCCAATCCCCCCCATGGGATGTAATGGGAAACCGTTGTTGTTGTTGTATAGTTCGAAACTTAATGATCAGGTAGGCTACGGGTCTAATCGAAGGTTGCCTCTTTCCTGTAGATTACCTGATTATTGTACCGTGTATCAGGCTGTAATTATGGCTATTAGCGAAATGACCGACTGACTGAGGGATAATGGTCCAGCAGCCTTTGGGATCAATGTCTTCTCTGACAGCCAGGCGGTCATCAAGTCTCTGGAATCAGTATTCCTGTATTCAACATCTACCTCAAGAGGATATCAGGGCACAGGGACATTTCGGGAAACAGCAGAGCAGATAAGCTGTCCAGACGAGAGACTGCCTTACAGGTTCCACAGGAATTGGAGCGTGTTCGCATGACCCTAGCGGCGTGTAGGCATATCCTGCAAGAACGATCCTATACGATGATGAAGGAGATATGAACGAGGAGGATAGTGGATAGCAGGAGATCCATGAAGCTTGTCTTTAGCCAGGTTCAAGGCCAGGTTCAGATTGGACGGTACACTGTCTGATTGATAGACATGCGACGAGGCTAAAGGCCTGTAGAAGTTGTAACGATGAGGAAGAGGAAGAATATATTCCACTGAACATCTTGTTTGCACGTGCCCAGCACTAGCAGGCAGGAGGATGTCGTTTATGGGATCCTGCCTATTTAGGGACCATGGAGAATTATCTCAGATATAAGTAGGCAAGATCTTATGTTTCCTGGAGCATACTAAATGGTTATGCGGTGGGGGAACGCTTAATCTCATTAGTCCGTGGTATCACAATGGACTAACATGAGTCGTTCATCGACTAACACTAGCACCTATAACGTAAGGCCAAGTTTTTCTATGGGACAGACTTTTGTATAAGTATAAAATTTGTTGGGAATATCAATTTTTAAATTGATTTTTAAATTTCAGTGTTTTTGACTTTAAACGTTGAGTGAAACCTGATTTATTGATAACCGGCAGGGCGGGTTTGACATAAAACCGGCTAATCGGTTTTGATTGTGAATTCCCAAGTGCCCAAGCAAATTTCGAACTTAAACTTGTGATATCTTGATAAATATACGAGGTATTTTCTTGCAAATGCTTATGTTTCAATTCACAATACCGATATCAAACGTCTTTTTGCTGGATTTGCCATACTGACAACTTTGCGTCTACGTGTGACAGAAATGTGAGATGTAATCTCAAGTACCGTTTAATATCACTTAGCTGTCCATACAAAGTAAGTGATAATCCAAGCAAGCGATGTAACCAAGCTACGCCTAATATCGACAACCGGTTGTAATGGGTTATTCAGTTATAGGTACAATCTTCAACAAAATAAATAAATAAAATTTAATTTTTATCGGGTAATATTTATTATCATACAAAAGAAGCGTTCTTACATTTATTTTTTAAAGATTATTTCCTACAAATGCTGGCCGGAACTGCGGCTAACATGCAGGGTTTATAAAAATTTCGATGACGCGTACGAGAATATCGAGTGGTTTTCGGCGAATCAAGCAAGTAATGTTGGCTTCTAATTCCTCAATCGTAGTCGCCTTATCTATGTAGATTTTTAATATTACTTAATATAAATCATTTTGCATAAATGTGGCTGAATTTAGTTAACAATAAAATATTGTTTCTCACTACATCCCATGAAGGGATTGAGGAGAGCTTCTAAGAATCAGTGAACTCTGCTCTTTCTAGTTTGAGACTCACTGCTGAGACCTACAGTTTTACATCGATTCTGAACGGGGTTTCAGCAGTTTTTTAGATAGTATTTAGCCATGAAACCCGTCGTCGAAAAATTATGTAAGGTTGTCAGAGCAGGGATCGAGCCCAAGTTCCCATGTACAAGAGCCGTGTACACTAACCATTGAACTACTGACGAAAAGTGGCCATAATATCAGAACTTCTCAGAAGCAAAACATGATTGAAATCGACTTATAAGTTTAGAAGTTACAGGCCATGCAAATTTGAACATCACCAAGGTGGTCTACTTTTACACCCTGTAGCACAATGGACGTTGAAATAGGGTGCCTCTAAATACCTCTGTCTCTTCATGGAATGTAATGGAAAAATATTTATTTACATATTTTATTAGATCTTAACCAGAACTATGAAAAGTAATCTTAATGAATATAAAAATAATATGTGGTTGTTTTTCGGCCCTTTTAAGTGTATTTTCAATTTGGGCTTTGGCCCAAATTTTCTCTTTTTTTTATTTTGCAATATTTCGCTGAGAGTCATCATCAGGCTGGAAAATACCATAGAGAAATACTTAAGAGTTTCCATTACTCTCTTCGTTGCCTCTTCATAACGACGAGGTAGTAGGCCATTTCATAGAGTTTTATTTGCTGCGGTATTTTACCAATTTTACACTTTCGTTGGACATAAAACGGATAGAAATCAAAGGGAATGCGTATTTTCTTTTAATACAAACAACATAAAATATAATTTAGCTGTCATTAGCATCAATCAACACTATTTAAAATTAATTCTGTCTTCTTTGCTCTCTCATTCTCCATCATCGGCCTAGTACATTTTCGATCAGCTGTGCCATAGAATCCCCCTGAAAATACACAACATGAGTAACAAATAACAATTAAAGAAACTTAAACATATTTACCAAATATATTACGTGATTCTTATTCTACATTAAAAAAACCTTTTTGCAGGTTTACAAAAACTTCCTACGCAAAGCGCGTCTGACATCTAAGCACCCTTTAGGCTATGCGTTTCACCCGTGGCTTTCACCCAAAACTTTCGAGTTCGGTTGGCGAGAGGTGGGAAGAAGCAAGAGGGGTAACCAAACACGCATGGGATGAGAATTCGAGAGGATTTTTGATGTTTCTCTTTACTCTCTTTCGTATTTCTGCCATGTTGTTTCACACTCTTTCTACTTTTGAAGGGAGAACATCGTTTGCGTATATTACTTTCTGAGTATTTGTATTATATGAATAGAAATAAATCTCAAAGTCAGGAGAGTGCCCGCTCTGAAGACATTGGGCCGCGAGTGCTGTTTTTTGTTCATGATTAGATTTAAATTTTGTCGTCCCTACATATACTTTTTTGCATAAGTGGGACTCGTCGCCTTTGCATTTTCATTGATATATCAATTCGCACTTATCCATCTTATCCAATTTCTCCTGATCATAAACATCAGCTATCGTTGGTGTTTATTGTCGGTTTACCGCCCTTCCTGATACCAAATAAGAATTTAATCGAAGTTGTTCGCATGAAAATTATGTTCACAAAATTTTTTGGTAATATTTTTTCAAATTCATCAGTCAGATCATAGAATAACACATACTATAGAAGAACTTATTCTCTCATCTGACGTTTCATTTCACACTCTCTCGGTAGGTCTGTGGAAATGTTTACATACACCAGGTGGAGTTACAAAATATGTTCACTTAACTATTTCCTGTCGTTTTGGTGTAGAACTGAAAAATTTAAATGTATTTTGCACTTTTTTGTTGACTTTTAACGTTGGTATTCATTTGTATTGTATTTAACACAACTAGTTTGCCACAAAAACACGAAATTCGGGTGTAGTTCCTTTGTGGATCGCTGTATACTATTGCCACCATCTGGTATTATTGAACCCATATTTTCCACCCTCCACTGTGTAATTTCCATCGTACCTATGACGTTTAATTTATTGAGCGAATAAAACCTTCTACGTATGTGTTATTCTATGAGTCAGATAAAAAGTTGTCGACCAAGCTCATGCCAAGTCTGTGTTTCGGTTTAGGTTAGTTTAACCAACGATATCTTACTTCAAATAAAGTGTGAACGAACCTCGATATATAATCGTCAGATTAAACTTAATAATGTGAACTTCTCTTTAAACATATTGAACACTTAGGCTGTGTGAAGATCGAACTCTTTTAGTCCGTGGTAAAATTGGGCGAATAAATTTTGGTATGGTAGATAAAATTTTGTCATTTTGCTGTGCGGATTCATGTGATGAAATTTTGACAGATTACTAACAAATTTTTGACATTCAGCCGCCGCACAAAACTTGACAAGTCAGTGAGTGGTGGCGTTGAAATGAAAAAATAAATAAATCAAAAATATGTTGCACTTATTTTTGCGGCTTTGGAAGAAATGGTGAAGATGCAGTTCAGCCAAAGGACGTTTTTGTTAATATTCAGCGTAAAAGACAAGACAAAACCAAAACAAATAAAACATTTGTGTTCCTGTTTAGCACGATGTATTCAGTAAGGTGGTGGGAGCAGCAGATGTTGATGTTTTATAACAAACTTTGGTTTTAATATGACCTGATTAAAGTGAATATAAAACTCCAAAAATTACATAAAATTGCATTTATTTATATTTTTCATGTTAAACAATGCAAACACAATTGTTTAAACAACATTTGACAATTTTCGTTGGGCAAATGAATGAAACAAAACCAATCAGCATGGTTGATGCTATCACCTTACCAAATACATCTTGTTGTTAAACAAATGTCATTATTTGGTTCGTTGTCAAAATTTATAGTAGCCCTGGGGCTAGTCTAATTTTTGACACTAGAAATTCACCACGCAAACTTCAAAATTTTGTTCGGTGCAAAAAATTTGAATCATTCCGCCCACAGCCTTATTCTAAAATAAATTTCATCAAACGTGGTTCAGTTAAAATGTTTCATATATACATATGTAAGTAGTATTCTTATCGTCTATAGAGTTCAAACGCATACCCTGTCTTAGACACGTCTTTTGACAATGCTCCTACATACTCGTACATACGTATTGATCAGTTTTGCTCACTTGTTTCTAATTGTTTCACTTAATCTTATCAGTTGTCAGTGGTCTATATAAAATATATGTGTATGTACTTATATAGTGTAGGGAATCTTTAATTGTGCCGGCCGGTGACAATTCATAATGCTGTCATACTATATGTATGGCAATTTTATTCATGACACTCCTAAATTCTAGTCGCAAAGGTGATATTTTAGAAAGAAACACAGATATTGAATTAATTTTATTATAAACCTATATACCGTCAGCTGAAATGCAAAACAACGTAACTACAGTTTTCATATTTTTACAGGAGAAAGACAAATTTTCCAATCTTACCTTAAGTACGATTTTATATTTAAGGGAAGTGAGTGGAATAGTGTAAACTTCAGGAGAACGATTTGCAGGGAAAAAAAATTTACAAATCTGTTAGATTTCTCTAAAACTATGTTCAGGTATAACGAGATTTCGCACTTTACGGAATTTCATTGCAATAAACAGCTGATTTCTGTACTGCAAAACATATGTTTGGTGGGTTGAAATCCCAAAAGCTTCGAAATCTCAGTATGCCTGTAGTGCGATTCAGTAAGCTGTTTTAACGATAATCGAATCGTTAAGTTCACTTAACGATAAAATTAACGATTTTGGTATTCCGCAGGCAGTTTGATAACGATATTAGCTATCGCTAAAACAGCTGTTGAAGTTGGCGATTCGACTATCGCAAAATTAACGACAACTATTTTTGTGTTGTTCAGTTCAACAAAACAAACAAATTTTTCCTTCTTTTACAATTGCGGTTTTTTTTTAAATTTTTGAATTTTTTAATTACTGTTCGTTTAAAAATGGCTTTCTAATAGTTAGGATATGTTTTGTCACAGAAATCATACATAACAAATAGGTATGTATATGCAATGGTTGTGCAATGGTGGTGCAATGGTTAGTGGGCGCGGCTCTTGTACATGAGATCCTGGGTTCAAACCCTGCTCTGACCACATTCAAATTTCTTTCGACGGCGGTCACCTCGCTTAGTGACGGCGACACTATCGAGTATATAGCCATGAAAAAGCTTCTCATAATACCGTTCGGAATCGGTGTAAAACTGTAGGTCCCAATCATTGAGTGAAAACTGGAAAGCGCACAGCTCAGTGGTTGTGAGAAGTTCTCCCCGTCCCTTCATGGGATGTAATGGGAACCCATTTATTTATTTTATATTTACATACTTACATTGTTAAAACGTTTATAAAATTCAATTTTATAACAGAAATTTGTTTGTTTTTTTTTCGATTCCTCTTTATGCTTTTCGTATATTTTGACATTTGCATGGGCAGAGTTGCCACTTAATATCAATTTCAGTAAACACAAAAAGTCAGCTGTTTACTATCGTTAAGTAAGAGTTAGTGAATCACACAATCGTTACTGCAATCGAAAAAAATCGTTAAGTAACATACCGATTATCGGTTCGCTAAAAATTAGTGAATCGCACTACTGAACGTTGATTAAGGGTGTTCTGAATCAGTCACTTCGCGCCACAGCTGTTTTGTTACTACCTGCGTTGAGTTACGTTATTTAATGGGTAGTTCATAAAACGCAGTTCAACGTTTTCAATCCCATCATTTTTTTTTTTAAACCGGTTCATTTACAGACAACCAATGAAAGGTATTTTCCTACATTTAATATATAGTGTCTTTATATTTCTGGAGCGACATCTGCGGACCAAAAAAACCCAAATTTATCATATTATAGTGGGTATTGAGAATCGAAAAAGGCCAACATTTTGACAACAACTGGTTTACAAACACATTTATTCTGTTTACTTACTGAAATTCTTACATTATTAAAATTATAAATGGAAAGTTAAAACAAATAATTTCCAACCGATTATTTATTTGAACTATTCTAATTATGTTTTATTATAATTAAAATTAAAAAATATAAGCATCAGTTAACATTACAGTTTGAACAACTGGTGAGTTTTTCGGATGTCCTTTTAATTTTTTTCAGGACCAGCAAAACTTATGTGTTTAGTCCTTCTAAACAAGAGAGCCAATACATTTTAAATACGGCGAAATGGCACGTGTTTCTTGCAAAGATAACTAATTAAATATAGTATGTGAAGATTGGAAAATTTGGGAAAAAAATTGGAAAATAACCTAGGGTTTTTAACCTAGGATATTATAAACAATAGCATTGTTAAAATCTGTTGATCTATTGAAATAGAGCAGCCTTTTTCTATCTTTTTCATTGTGTGCAGTTCACTCCAGATAAGTTTTTCTAATCTATAATTTTTTTATTTTCGTTGGGCAACTCTATACACCAAAAATGGTTCGTAAGCGAACGCAAGAGCAAAGTGATATATAAAATAACATTTTTTGACTTTGGTGTTCGCGTCGTCTTTTGCGTTTACGTTTACTTTCGGGATTTTTAGAATACTACCCTAAATTTTAGATTTTCTTCAAAAAATTACATTTACATTTTAATTAATTTAATAAAAACAAAGAAGGCACAAACAAATATTTTTTGTGTTCATGATTCATGATTAATTTTTATTTATGTACATCATACATTTTTCTTTTTTCATTATTCTATTTCTATATTTTAAATGTTGTATTTTGTTTGCCATTTTGCAAACAGTTTTTTTTTGCATTCTCCAATACGGATAGTGTAAATTGAAAGCAGAATGATCGTACGATTTCTCTCAAGTGACAGTTTCATTACATTCCTCTCTTCATGAATCGTTCTATTTGCACCTATAGATTTACGGCCTTATTCATAAAAAGTCATGTGAGGTTTGAGAGACGATTTGTCATACAAAAAACGTCTCTCAAACTTCTCACAACTTTTTATGAATAATATAAGTACATATTATACGTTCTTATCATATTAGACGTTATATTTATTCTTCTGTATTAATGTTCAGAATTTCGTATGTTATTTATACAAATCTATTATTTATACCAGACCATAGAGTAATACTTAAGAGCCTCTATTACTCTCTTCGCTGCCTCTTCATGACGACGAGGTAGTAGGCAATTTCATCGAGTTCGATTTGCTAACTGTATTTTTACCATTTTTACATTTTGGTTGGACATAAAAAGGACAGAAGAAAGTGAATGCGTTTTTTCGTTCAATGCAAACAACATAAAACAGAAACCCCCTGGTACACTACAACAAAGTTCATGTATGTTCTGCTGTTAATCTGCATTCCAAAAAAACAGCTTCAGTCGCATCAAGAAGTTGGTGAAGTAAAGTGTGCAGTGCGTGAAAAACGTTGATAAGAATGAGACAGTAATTGAACAAAATACCATGCCACGTGGCTAGTACTTGTGCACTAGCGAAAGAACTAGCGCATTGATGATGCAGAAGGGGGACAATTAACCTCTTCGTATGACTTGCCTATGTTACATACCTCAACTAGAACCATTGCGAGTGGATAGAAGCAGAACTAGTGCTGTACCACAGGGGCTAGATGTTTCGCTAGTTTTTAACTAGTTTCATTTTCTGGCGGAAACAGCACCAAAGAAGAATTGTGTTGTTCGTGTGTAGTTCTATACGCGAATACACAAAAACTATAAAGCTGACAATGTCATGCGCTCTTTGATTTGATGTTTGGTTTGTTTGCGTCTAAAAACCCTATTGTTTTTTTTTGGTCCTAAAGGATAAATAATACAAATAAATCCCGAAATATGCTTAGGAGGTGAAGCCGTTTTTGTTTGCAAACTTCTTCATCGATTTGTTTGTAACAAGCCAATAAGACCACCATAGTCATCGATTTGGAAATTATGACAACCATCATCATCATCAGCAATCAACGGCAACAACATCGTGTGAATAGAACTGACGTTGCAGGGCATGAAACACAACATGACTGACTACACACTAGAGTGTCCAAACCCGAAACCGATGAAACCGGTTATCTGTTTATTTTGTTTGCTATTTTCTATCAAACTTACCCCGGGTTATTTGACATCGATTAACTGGTTATCCGGTTTTTACTCTATTTGCGCTAAATATTCTTTAAATATGTTATAAAAAATTCTACGACTTTTAAATTTTAAAAATCAAATTTTGTTTAACTTCAAAATTTTTATATATGTATACATAAATACATTTTTTAAATCTAATAAGATTGTCATACATGAAAATCTCTTTCAAATTTCAGTATGGTTTTAAAATTTTAATTCAAATTTTAATAAAACTTTTAAATTTTGTACTAAACACGCATTCCAGATTGTTATAATTTTATTTTTAATTTAAAACTTAACCGTGATGGTCATGTATTTTCAGTTGAGAAATTTGTAGACGTAATTTTATTTATTTTTTCTCAGTGAATGGAAATACAATTCCTTACAGACTGTTTTACATTTATACGAGAGCTTAACAAGTACGTTTTACTTGCACGTACTTTATTTTGACATATGGCGATATGATATCACAATATAAGCTCTCGTGTAAATATAGTATATGATTAAAAGTAAAAGTAAACACGAATAAGAATATGCAACGGTCGCTAAACAAATTTCTTGTAACATATGTAATTTGATTTAAAAAACCCCGAAAAAAGTCCACGGTTCACCGGATTTGAATTTTTTGAACAATCCGAAAACCGGGTTTTAACAAAATTCCTGTTTTTGTACACTCTACTAATCGGGCAGCTTAATTAATTGATTGAAAATTTAATTTTTATTGAAGTTTTGTTGTGGTCGTCCTCAACTACCACAATACAATTGAATTTTACAATATGTTTATTTTTTTTCTTTGTTATTGAGTTCAAATGTTTTTTTATTTATTTTATTCATTCACATTTGGCTATTATTAGTATTTATGGGTTAAATGAATGAAATGAATGGAATGAAAAAATAATACAAATGGAAACTAATAATTGTTCTGCAATTGTTTAGGAAGTTACGTTTTTGGCTCGTAATAGGGTTTGAGGAGAGAGAATATTTGTTATACTTCACTACATGTTGTGAATAAATAATTAGTTCTCGTTGTTGTGTCCGTAAACAGGAAATGTTTTTATCAAGTTTTTACACAATTAGTAGTTTTTTTCCCTTCTTTTTATTCATTTGTACTTACTTCCAGTGTGGTGAATACAGTGAGATCGTTGGCTTCCTATAAATAAATATTGACAAAAATACACAGGTATCTTTAAAGTTTCATACTCGACAAGTCATTGGCGTGTTGTACAGCGCACAGTGCAATATTTTCATACAACCTGCGGCAAAAAAGAAGGAATCAAGTTAGTGATCTAAAACTTTGCACAGACATTTTAAATTGTTTAAATAGATTCCCCCACAATCTTTATATTTTCTTCACTTTTAATGAAAAATTTAAAAAAAAAACACTAACTCCCATATTTAAAATTGAATTAACCTCATTTAGAAATACATATATACATACATGGGCAGAGATGAGCGATATTTTAGGAGCGCTGATTTAATAACTGTGATTGAAAAATCACTGGTAACTGCAGTGACCGAATGTTTCAAATAGCCGTTACTTTCAATGTCGTTCTTTCACTGTTGTCCGTAAAGCAATAATGGCATAGAGAAGAAAATCTACTCATGGAGTGGAATGCACACAAAGAAAACGATTGAAGCACGTCGTTTCTCTGTTCTCTCTCTTACTCTCTTCGATGAATATTTCAATACACGAGCAGTTTTCTGATGATGTTATTGTATCTAACCAGGGGGATTCTATGGCACAGCTGATCGAACAGGTACTAGGCCAAAGAAGACTTTTAAGTTAGCCAAAAAAAGTCGACGCGATTCACTCAAACGCATTTCTTTAACGCGTCATAACTTGATTATTTCATACTTTTTACATACTTTATGAAATTTTATTTAAATATGGTTGGAATTTCTATAGTTACATAGAATAACATCATCAGAAAACTGTTCGTGTATTTAAATATTCCATGAAGAGAGTAAGAGAGCGAGCAGAGAATCGACACGCTTCACTCGTTTTCTTTGTTGGCATTCCACTCCATGAGTAAATTTTCTTCTCTAAACAATAGTTGCTTTATGAAGAGAACCAAAAAGTGTCAGTAATTCACTCAAACGCATTTCTCTCTCGCGTCATATCTTGATTATTTCACACTTTTTGCATAGTTTATGTAATTTTACTTCAACATGGTTGGAATTTGTATAGTTATATAGTACAATAACACTATCAAAAAGCAGAGAGAGAGAGCAGAGAAGAGAGAGAGAGAGCAGAGAATGGCTAGGGTTTCACTCGTTTTGTTTGTTGGCATTTGAGTGAAGTGAAGTTTTGACTGTCTACTTGTACCTCGTTTTTGTCGCTCCTTCAGTGTTGCCATATTTGTTTATTGATGTCTTTTTTTCGATATATTCTTTTTTTTATTCTCGTTCTTGCACTGTTGCCGTTCTTTCAATGTTCTCTCGTTCTCGTTCAAGATGTATTTGAAATGTAGAAGCACTTTAACAGTAAATAAAACGAGGTACATAAAAGAAAGTGGCATAAATTTACTTTAGTTAGAATTCTCTGATCTGATTCACCACTGACAAAGTTTGCTGCCTTAAGTTGATAAATATGTGTATGTTTTCGCCCGTTCGACCCAACTTCTTGAGATATAGACCATTAAAGTCATATACTTGAGATAGGACGTTGATGTATTTGGCAATTTTGTCGAACGCCTAAAGTTGTACAACTTTGGAGAACATTATTACATTCCTGTGTTAATAGTATAGAAATTATAAGCGTAAATATTAAAAAAAATTAATTTTTTTATTTTTGTTCATTAGTGTATTTGACAATACTGTTAAGTATATTAATGAATACAACTTTGTAGAAGATATCAATTTGTAATTTGTTTAATATTGAATACATATACATAGGTGAATATTTAAAGAATATGGCTAAACGCAGCATTTCTACACCAATTATGGAGCTTTAAATATAATTTTTGTTGATTAGTGTATTTAGAAAAGTTATCAAGAAATTTATAAGCTACACTTCATTTGAACACAGCTACCGCAATTTATTTACCGTTAGGCAAGAAATGTCAAAACATATCAAATATGTCCAACTTTTCATGACGTTTCGTGAAATAATCGATTTGAAATATATTAGAAGGAATTGTGAAATGGGAAAATAGCTACAATATTGTCAAAGGTTGTAATGGCAATATTTCGAGCTGTTTTCGATTTATTGAAGTAAAATCTGAAATACGGCCCTGACACACCTCCAAAATTTTCTTCGGCCTGTAAAAAAATTGTTAGGTATAGGGGCAAAACCGAACGGGGTTTTTTGCTACCACGTCCAAGTACTTTCACAATTTTTTGGTTTGGTTGAGGCCCGAAACCCACTGTTGCATAGTGTAATCGTACCACCATCTGGCAACAGTGGCAAATGCTACGAAAAGTAACCGCTATTCATACATTTATCGGTTAATCGTTACAATGCATTAAACTGACGCCATTTGCAAAACAAAAGTGAAGTTATGAAATGCAAAATATTTAATGAAATTGGAGAATATTTGAGCAGAAATGAAGTTCTAACGTGTTAAATGATACGTTTTTATTGTTATTTTAACAATTAAAGAAGCTTTGGGTTTGTTCTTCTTGTTGTTTAGCGTCAAAATCATATGGTCACCTGATCAAAGCTTAAATGCGCAACTTTGGCTGTTTAAACAGCAATAAACTATTAACCTAAAAAGTGAAATCAGAGTTTAAATTATGTTTGATCGTTGATCAAAGATGATTTTCAACCCAAAAATTAGGCCTAAGTGTTAAACCTACGGCCACTTTGTAAAATGTCATCTCCGATTCCAAGTAATCGCGATTCGGTTTACAAGCAAAAAAAATAAAATCTCGTTTAAACCGGATTTGGCGTTTAACAAAATTATACATATTCGAATTTTCTGGTTGTTAAAATTGATATACATATTGATAAACACTTTCATCAGAATTTTCAATATTTTCAAAGTTAAATACTCTCACGTATTCAGATTTCGCATAAAACTTGTTTGCATTGTATCGAATGTAAATAAAAAAAATTAAAATCAACATTCGAAATAATAATAAATCCATCACCATTGAAGGTTAGTTAGTAAGTAACAATTGTAACGCATGATCGTTAAATTGCCTCAAACCACAACACGTTAGTCAGTCAGACAAGTACAAATTTGTTATACACAAGTCAGTCGAGATCAAAGTACATACATATGTATATACTGTTTCAAATTGTATACATAAATAACGCAGAGACAACTGTTTGTAAAACGATATTAGTAAAACGAATACCCATTTAGAGTTTTCATTTGGCACCAAAGCTCTAATTAGCGAATTTCGATATTCTACTTCCCATGATCACACGATCAGATCCCACTTTGTAGGAGGTTTAAGACAGGGGGAGACAGATAGACAAACGCACAGACCACATGATCTTGTGATCCGTTGTGTCAGGTATTCGTGTTACTTATTACTCCCAGCACAGATAATAACATCAGCTGACTTTATGCGATTTGTTTGTTCTGTAAATATAATCAAGTAAATATATGTACAATGATTTTACGCAATAAGACTATACAGTTGGTGCCAACATCTACATTGAGCGTTAATGTATTTTCGTTATCGTATGACTCAAGTCTAAAATTAAAGTATGTTTAGCAACTAAAAATCAACTACAGATGTTACAGTCTTTTGTATCTAAAGGGTGTCTCTGTAAGTTTGAAGTTTTTAAATTTAGTGCAATTTTTTTTTTGTGCAAGTGGCAACTCACACATTTGGCAGCTGTCACATATGTTTATTCCGATTATTAAAAATGGAGCGCTTTACCAAAGAACAATGTAAAAAAAAATTTGTAAAGTTATGCTAAGACCACTCGCAAACTTCGAAGAATTTTCAGTCGAGAAAGTGCACCGAATGTGTCAACCATTCGAAGAGTGGTCAAAAAAATGTCAAGGGTCGGTTATGGACAGTAAGACTCCTGTTCGTCAACATACCGGTCGGTCTCTTGAAAACCTTGCTGCTGTAAACGAGAGTGTCGCATCGTTCCCAACTATTTCCAATTTCACGAAACCCTACGCAGCGAATTTTGACAAAAGACTTTCATGCGTACAAAATTCAGCTTACTCAGGAGCCCTAACTGCCAGACCATGGAAAGGGCCGGCAATTCGTGCAATGGGTAATGGAGCAAAGTGAAGTCAATGCCAATTCTTCAAAAAAATTATCTTCTACGATGAAGCGCATTTCCATCTAATTGGCTTCGTGAATACACAAAATTGTCGAGTTTGGGGGCTCAGAAAATCATCATGGAATCCATGAGAAACAAAGCTCCACCCACAATGAGCAACTGTCTTGTGCGGATTTTGGTCAGGCAGCGTGATTGGGCCTTACTATTTTGAAGATGAGGCAGAAATTGCAGTGCCTTTCAACGGGATTCGTTAGAGGGACATAATAACTTGGATAGCATGGATCTGGATGACATGTGGTTTCAGCAAGTCGGCGCCACCTGCCACACCGCGCCTGCCACCATCGATTTATTGCAGCAGCGATTTCCAGAACAAATTATCTCAAGAAATTCTGATGTCAACTGGGCACCAAGATCATGCGATTTAACGCCGTGCGATTTCTTTCTTTGGGGTTTTGTGACATCTCGGGTTTTTGCGAATAAACCAGAAACAATTCCTAGGCTCAAATCCGAGATCCAACGCGTCATCGCTGAGATATAGTCCCATATCTGTGAAAAAGTCATGGAAAATTTCATGAAAAGAGTAATGGCCTGACATTTGACGGATATCGGATATTTTATTCCATATTTAATCGGAACACGACTTTACAATTCAATACAAAAATCACATCTATCTCAAAAAAATTCGTGTTTTTATTTTAAAATGAAAAAGTGCCTACTTACTGAGACACCCTTTACTTCTCACAATTTCGTTTGTTTTTTTTTAACATGTACAGTTGGAGCTCTCATAACCACAACCGATAAAATATCGGAACAGCTGTGATATTCCAATTACAAGCTATTGAGATGATATGCCAGCTAAATATAAATATTATTCTTAGAAGTATGAAAATTCTTAGTCCCCACTAAAGACCTGAATTCAAAAAATAATTCGGTAACCGAAAGTTTCGCTTTTGCAACAATCTCATGAAGAACATCAATTACAGGGTTGTTATGCCAAAGTTATTTCGTACGAAAAGAGCTGTTTGATAATTGTTTTGCACCGGAATTTTGAAATTTTCACGAAGGGATTTCTTGCGATGATTTTTTTCACAACTCGCTAAATTTTTAGTTAATGTATGAGAAATTCGAGCACAAAAGTGTTCCAATAATACCAGGGTTGTCTGTTTGGAAACCCTCTGTTTTGTTGTTTCGTAAGTGACAAAACAAAAACAAATCATGGCTGTTTGAAACTGATGGTTTTTCGGCATGATAATGCTTGGTATTCTTCGAACGAAAGTATAAGTATAAAGGAATTCTCATTAATATGATGAGTGTTTCGATACATACAGTTTTAATGAATTCACCGAAAAGCATACCAAAAACGTCTTCTGATGAAGATCTTGGCAAGATTCGAAATAGCTATACAGACAGCACTGGTGTCATTAGAACACTTTTTGCGCTCGAATTTTTTGAAAATAACATAAAGCTAATTAATAAGCTTAATATTAAAAAGGTCTTGTTGAGCTTCAATAAATTTAAAAAATTGAAATTGATTATTTTTTGCGAATTGCAAGTTAGGGTTTGAAGACGAGCGTCATGGCCGCCGCGATCTACTGGGAGGTGCCATGCATATCGACAAATTTAGTAAAAAGTTACTGTTAAAAGTTATTTCCTATATATCAACTCAGGTGTTGGTAACAATTTTGCAAATGTTTACCTTACTAGAAAAAATTATAGAGTTTACTATGGGTATTCTGGTACCTCCCATAAAAAATTCCGGCTGGCCGACACAATAACTCCCGTAAAACAATACCAATCCGAATGAAAATTGTTATAATGCAATATTTTGTCAAACTATATTCTACTATTAAAATATGATATTTCGTCCCTACAATTCCAGTACCCACCATACAAAACAGAATCGACATTTAATGCAATTTAGTACGGGGCAATATTTTGTAAAACGCCACTTTTTTTGTTTGAAAGTGCACGATTTTGCATTAACCATTTTATTACTACCGCAACATACAAATGTTGAGTGGACAATTGGCTGGTAGACACGATAAATCCCGAAAAACAAAAAAAAAACCTAATTAAATTTGATATTAGGCAATAGTTTGACCAGAACCACCCCGTTACTAATATGGTCGAGTTGTCTAAGTCATTCGATCGACAAAAGATTGATCGGTAGCAAACATAAATATTAAAATTCTTCATCTATCAAATGCAATTGGAACATATTGTTGTTCTTGTTCAAACCTAAATTCCAAATTGACCTTGACTCTGAGTTCAGAACAAAAGCAAAAACATTAACGAAAGAGGTCGAATATTTAAATCGACAACTTGATAGTAATTGGAACATCTAAACTTAAAAAAAAATGGTGTCCCATAACATCCCATGAAGGGATTGAGGAGAGCTTCTCACAATCAGTGAGATGTGCGTTTTCAAGTTTTTACACTCACTGATTGGGACCTACAGTTTTGTACCGGTTCCGAACGGTATTTTGAGAAGCTTTTTCATGGCTAAGTAGTCGATAGTGTCGCCATCACTTAGCGAGGTGGTGACCGTCGTGGAAAGAAATGTAAGGTGGCCTTAGTAGGGATCGAACCCATATTCGCATGTACAAGAGCCGCGCACATTAACCATTGCACAAACACGGACAGAGCCAATAATAGATCGATTAATTAATTGGTCGATTATATGAAAGATTGAACAAAGAGTTATACGCCGCCGAAACAAGCCGCCGCACCGATATCTACGTAATCAGGCAGCAAAAAACAGCGGCGTGGCTCGGCGGCGTAAAGATCTAGTTCACACGACTGAAATTTTTGTACTTGTTTATAGTTTTAATTGAAGTCGCTTTCTCCTCATTATCAAAGAGTTTACCAGGCACATACGCAGGGGGAGCCCCAGGGGCTATTATTTCCTTAAGTGGTGATTTTTGAATGTAGTGCTATTTTTCTGGACTTCACATACAAAGAACTTTAAATATAAAATTGTTTGTGTGTCATCCAAACATGGGAAAATCTATAATTTGTAGTTTAATTTGAAATCTCTAAAAATACGATTTCCAAAAATTTAAATCCATTGTTAATAATAAATATATTTTTGAATTTATTTGATTGCTGACAATTTATATTACCGAGTATTTTGGTATTTTATATTTACAGGTTCACGACTTTGATAAGTAATGGGAGGCAATTCCAATCAAAGGCACAAACCTGTACAATATTTTAAAACCAAATGGAAATTAAAAACAATGTCATTACAATTGACACAACTATGCATTTGTACTGCCTGAACCAATGGAAATGCAAAATCTTTGAATTGTAATTAGGAATAATAGTACTTCGTTCTGTAAATAATGCAAGTAATGCAAATTAAAATCCAATGCAAATTAAAAAATCCTAATATGACTATCAAATAAATTCAAATTATACATCAAAAGGATTCCGGAATTTCATTGCAATTGACATCCGATTCCACAACCCTTTGAATTCTAGTTAGACGTCGGTGGTTCAATGGTTAGTGTGCGCATCTGACCACCTTACATTTCTATGGTATTTACTGAACTAAAATATACCCCTACTGGGTAAACCGTAGGTATTTACTTTTCCTTGTCGCCACTGTATAGGATTGGTTGGGGTTAATTTTTTTCTATCTATACGATATCAACACAATATGATAACTTAATTAAATAATGAAAGATACAAATAAATACACAACATACACATGTGGAAATGTTCCATGGAAACTTACTGGCCTGGCCTTAAGAATTGAAAAAATGCCGCCTTCCTCGCACACATTCGAAGCGAAAATCAGACGTAAAATTGCATATGAGATTTGTAGATAAATTAAAAAATTGATTTAACATTTTTGTAGTTTAATTTAAATGAAAGTAATGTCAATTTAAAAAATTAACTACTGGACCATACCAGAAAAGACATTGAATTATTTTAAAAGTTGTTATCATTTGTTGTTGACATTGCACAGTGGGGAAGTTTTAAAACTGTCCGACAAAAATCTATAGCTTTTACTTACTTACTTAACCGGTCACGAACGACCCCGAGGGGTCAGGGACCTTACAAAACGAAGATAACATATTTCGCCAACCAGTTCGATCTTTTACCTTATCTCTCCAGATAGCAATACCAAGTGTACGCAGGGATTCGTCAAGCTGATCCCTCCAGCAGAGTCTTGGTCTTCATATTTTTCTTCTTCCTTCGAGTTCGCTTTCGAAAACCCTTCGTGCTGGTTCGTCTTCATCCATCCTACTGACATAGCCTAGCCAGCGCAATCGCGTTATTTTCGGGATTTATAGCTTTTGGGTGACGTTATATATTAATCTTTAAAATAATTTCAGTTACGAGGAAAGTGTGATTGATATCCGACGAAAACTAAATATAAATATTATATTTCCATAGCTTGCTCAATGTTCGAGTTATACAAAGTTTAGGTTTGAAAACATCGATTTTAGAAAATTGTTTACAAAATTTAATTTTCATATATTTTCTGTATATTTTCATAAGCTGAGTTATCGTAAACATATAAACCCATATCTCGGATATACCAATCTTGTATCACTTTTAAATAGGAATATTCTAGGAATATTCAAATATCTAAATGATTTCAAAAATTGCATCACTTTTTCTAACGCCTCTTAGATTACGAGATATCTCAGAAATAAAACACAAAAATTAATTTTTTGTTTGTATAGGCGTATTTGGAATCAGGAGACGAATCTCTCTCCACACAACCCATATAGTTTGATTCCAGAGTATGGAAGCTACCATTAATGTATCCCTCAGTTTTAATATAAAGGATGATTTTTGTCGGCCTAGTGGCTAGTGTGCGCGGCTCTTGTGCATGAGAACGTGGGTTTGATCCCTGCTTTGGCCACCTTAGATCTCCTTCGACGACGGCCACCACGCTCAGTGGTGGTGACACTATCTAGTACTTAGCCATGAAAAAGATTCTCAAAATACCGTTCGGTCCCAATCAGTGAGTGAAAAATTAGAAATTGTGAGAAGCTCTCCCCAATCCTTTAATAGGATGTAATGGGAAACGGATTCTTTAATTGATGATTTTTGGTATGTCAAAGTCTGATTTTTGGAATGTCAAAGTCTTACATGCTCAGTTAGCATTGTCATTTCATCATGGAAAGACTTACAGCCGGATAACGCCTACGTTAGGTTAGGTTTTGGCGGCAGTCGGTGTACGACTCACTTAGACTTATTAGCCCATTGTGATAGCACAGGCTAACGAGATTAAGCGCTAGCCCCACTTTTAGTTTGCTCCAAGAAGCTCAACATCTCGTCTACCGCTATCTGAGGTAATTCTCCCCGGTCTTTAAACAGTTAAGATCCCTTAGTAGACGTCCTCCTGTCAGCTAGCACTGGGCACATGTAGAGAAGATGTTTAGCGGATCCTTCCTAATTGTTACAGCTTCTACAGAAGCCATATTCCCTGAAATTTAGTCACGCCGCTTGTCTACCAATCAGACAGTGCCCCGCAGAAACAACATTAATACCTTGGGACTGGCTACAGACAGAAGGTTCGTGGATCACTTGATATCCACTATCTACCAAAGTTGTCTTGCGCGTACACAACCTGTGTCCTTGATCTCCCTCTCCCGCATCACCATATACATATGAGCGTTCTGGGCAGGATATGCAATTCCTGTGGAATTTGTGTTGTCCCTGGACTGGCTACCCGGAATGTCCCTGTGTCATAACACCTATATGAGGTGAATATTGTACTGCTGGTTAAGAGATGTGTATCAGATATTGAGTTCAGGAATACTGATTCCAGGGGCTTGAGAACCGCCTGCTGTCAGGCAAGACATTGACTATTAACCCTCAGCCAGTCGGTCCCTTCCCTAATAGCAAAAATTTCCACGTGATACACGGTTTAATGATCAGGTAGTCTACGATAAAGAGTCAATCCTAGTTCCGTAGAGGGACCCCTAACCTACGTTATCATTAATTTTTCAACCCATCGGTGTATACCAGGAACTCATTTGTTCCAGAATCCCTTTCCGGTATGTATGGGCGGTATTTCCGATCGAATAGAGGTTCCGCTTTCGAGTAGACTATAAATGCACGAATGTTGGGAGTACCTACCAGCAATGTTCCATGATGGACTCTGACGATGCCCTATTGTGAGAGTTGCATTAATCTGCTGACAGACGGAGAACCGGTGTGGCTGCTCATAATGTCCACCGGAATCAAATATAACATATTTGGGAGTGGTGCGCAGACTAGACAATAGGTGGGGAACATTGCCGGTCTCACCATCGCTGTATAGATCCAGATAATAATCCTCGGAGAATGTCCCCATTCACCACCTATAACCCTCTTGCAGGTGTATTGGGCTCTCGTCGTACGATAACAGTGGCAAATGTCACAAAACATAACCGGCATTCTTCTGTCATATAGTTACTTGATAATAGTTTAAATGCCCAAATTTGGCCGTTTAATCAGCAATAAACTAGTATCCTACAAAATTAATTCAGAGTTTAAATTATGTTTGATCGCTTATCAAAGATGATTCTTCACTCAAAAATCGGGCCTAAGAGAGTGTGTGCGATATCTTTACACCGATAATTTTAACCACACATTTTAAGAAGCTTAAAGTTTTCAAAGCGGACCACACACATATCCATCGTAAGCATGAAACTGAAAATCAAAACGATTTGATTTAAAATTATTGTAGTATTTCATAGCTACTTATATACATAAGTGCTGACACGAACATATAAATTCGTAATGAATGTGATACACAAAAAAAATTAATATGACCCCTTCCGACGAAGATATTCTGAAAAATGTTCTTGAACATTGTGGAGTTCTGGATATCTCAGGTCTTATACTTTTAAAATTATTGCCAACAAATGTATTCTGAACATTATTTCTTCACTTCCAGATGCAGATGAGCAAGACTTTGCTGCAATAATTAAGGAAGTACCCACATTTCAGCAAACTTCATCAGCAGTTGAAGTATGTACAGCACAACTTTGTGGAGATAAGAAATAACGCGTCTGAAAATGTATTTGCATCTCCTAACATGCTTGAAGTTTTTATTGTGGAGGAAAACTGGAAAAATTAAACGCAAACAAAAATTACTAATTATTTGAAATAAAAATCACCATAAAAACAAAATGTTTTCCAACAATTCCATGTAACGAATTTTCTGTAGAACGATTTTTTTTTCGATTGATTGATATGGAAGTTCAACTTAATAATAAGCTATCTTTAAAATCGTCACTTGCTTTAAAAGCAACTCCCTTCCTTACACCTCTCCATCGAGGAGTATTTCATAGCTACTTATGTATACGAGTATTATCACTAAAATTTCTTGCAAAATCTTTTAAAAATATTCAATATATTCTTTCTTTTCCTACCACAAACTAGTACATGAATGATTTTATCCATAACATTTGATTTGCAGTTAATTAAATATTTAATCAAAACAAAACTTTTGAGCATGTGACAGCCAGTAAATAAGTGAAACGATATGGACATTGTGTCACGCTATATAATGAAGGGTATTCACGTTGACAATTGCAAGTATTGGGTAAATTGAAAAAATGTGACAAACTTGTCAAGCCAACAACAATTAAACAATATTTTTTGTACTTTTGTTTTAAATTACAATATACTGTTTCATAAACCTTTGCATTTGTTTTAGTACGTGAGCACCCTTAATATTCTCATTTATTGAGGTCAGTAATGATTTGTGGCTATTTTTGTACATAAAACCACAATAACAATTGTTTAGTTTGAGTAAATTTATTGACTTACTAATTTGTTTCGAGTTAAATCGTAACAATTTCTTTTGTTTATATTTATTTCCAAATTCGAACTTTCTCAAAATGACGTCATTGACGGTAATGCAACATGTTTTATGGGTATAGAGTTTTTTTCTATCACGTTTCATATGAATTTTATCAAATCATAGTATTATATGAATGACCTCTTCTCGTGTCACATTTCATTCCTGGTACTATTTCTAGTTGCTCGTATTAATTTCATTATAATTATGATAAGATACGACTCTATTGGGCATTTCATGACACGCTATTATTCTGATATGTCAATAAGACTCTATTTTCTACGGAAGGAAAAAACACGGTGTGAGAAATTTTCTGATAATTGCCAATTAACAGAAAATTAATTTTTCGATGAAGATTCATATCGCTGGTATTCACCAAAAATAACTTTTTGCGGGGAATTTCTAAACCATAGCAGTTTGAGATTTTAAGATTTCAATTAATAACAAACAGAAGACCTAATGGAAATAAGACAATTGTATCTTCTTCATTCGTTCATTCTCTATAAATGACTAGGAAACCCGGCGGACATTGTCCTGAATTATAGTAGGGATGCCTATTGTTTTTAAAATAAAATATAGCCTATATCACTTAGTGATAACGTAACATTCAACTGGTGAAAGAATTTTTAAAATCGCATGAGTAGTTTAGAAGATTGCCCCCTACATACAAACTCACAAATATGTTCTCTTAATATTTAGTATAAGCATAGAAGTATAGATAGAAATTTATTCTGTGTATATGGGCACCGCGGGGGAACATCTCCTAAAATACTTTTGTATTTTTATTACGAATAGTGCGGTCAATGTTGGCTTACAAGTTTGGGAACAGTTATGGTTTTATTCATATTAAGCACAATAAGTTAACTTTATATTTCTTTCTATTTTATGTTCTCGCTTTCAAAAGATACACCCATACGTACATAGGTATGTAAATGTACCAATTCAGACATAGTAGTTACCCAGTAAACTATTGTTTCCGACGTGTCATACGTCTGTAAGTTCTCTTAAATTATATCAGACAATTAGCCGAAATATCTGAAATTTCTTCAGTCATTTACTCGTTTACAATCTCTGTCAGCTGGTTCTGCACATTCTCT
Organism: Phaonia tiefii; assembly: GCA_963931995.1. Lineage (NCBI taxonomy): Eukaryota > Metazoa > Arthropoda > Insecta > Diptera > Muscidae > Phaonia > Phaonia tiefii. The sequence continues at coordinate 165,153,392 of OZ008367.1, forward strand.
GAAATTCCATATTGTACAATCTCTGTCAGCTGGTTCTGCACATTCTCTGAAATTCCATACGAAAATCATGCGACGTTTCTGCACATTCTCTGAAGGGAATTTTTTATTCTACTTTATTTGATTTTGTTTTCATTCCGTAACCATGCGCCAGTAAGGGAATTCCCCGAAAATGTTTTTACTGTATAGTTTCGGTGAATTGAATTGTTGTTTTTTTTTGTCTGAATCATTTTGTTTGTTGTCTTCAGTTACAACATAGAGTAATACGTAAGAATGGTTTCCCATTACAAAAATGGTTTCCCATTACATCCCATGAAGGAATCGGGGAGAGCTGCTCACAAACCAGTGAGCTGTGAGCTTTCTAGTTTTATACTCACTGATTGGGACCTACAGTTTTACACCGGTTGCGAACGGTATTTTTATGAGAAACATTTTCATGGCTAAATACTCGATAGTGTCGCCGTCACTATGCGAGGTGACCGCCATCGAAAGAAATTTTAAGGTGGTCAGAGCAGGGATCGAACCCAGGATCTCAAGCACAAGAGGCTCGCACACTACCCATTGCACCACCGATGTATGTAAATGATCCGAAAATTCGGAAAATTCTCGCATGTTTGTTCAGACGTCTCTCCGAAATTGCAACGACAAATAGTACAATGTGTGAGAAAACGATCGGAAAAGTCGGACCATTATCGGATGTTTTTCAAATTTCTCTCCGAAATTGGTACGACAAATCGGACAAAGGGTCAGAAAATGATCGGATAAGTCGGACCATTATCGGCCGATTCGTGCCGATTTCGTTCAGCTACGTCTAAAAATCCTTCAGAATTTCCCTCTCCTTGAAATCTGACCGATAACTCTGCACACTCTTCCGAATGTACGGTACGAATGTACTGTACGTTGTCTGACCGACATCGGCATCAGACTCGACAACTTATGCAGAGTGTCTGACAGATTTCTGACCGAATTCGGAACAAACCGTTTACTGGGTAGGTATCTGATGATGAACTTCTCACGGAGTTCGAAACTAATCAAGGCAGTGAGTGTGCTTTCCTGAATGATCTGTTATTCCAACAAAAATGTTTCTGACCTTGTAAGCTTGTAGTATGAAATTCCAAATATAACCACATAAAATATACTTATATTTGATGAGTTGAAATCTCGAATATTTCGAAATCGCGGTATACCTGAACGCCTCTTAAACAATTATCTTCGTTAAACGAATGAATTTTCCCAATGCGAGGTGAGCTATTTAGTCGTGGTTTTACAATCTTTTTTTTGAAGAAACATATCCTGAACACGCAATTACGTTCAATTTTCAGAATGTACTGCTCTCCTTACAACGAAATTCCTTATAGCGAATATTTCTTTCCTACGATTTTTTCTACGACAATAAACGGAATTAGAGTTGGGAATTTTAGTTTATTCAAGTGAGCGCCCTTTAGTAGTTCAGCTCAACATAATTAACTAGTTCGTTCATTTAGTTCACTAGTTCATTTAATTAACAAGTTCAACATAATTAACTAGTTCGTTCATTTAGTTCACTAGTGCATTTTATTTCATGGTTACAGTTCATATCAACTGTGAACTAAAGAGCTCATTTCAGTTCAACTGGTTGTTTTAGTTCAGTCGGAGCGAATAATCACGATAATTATCTCATTATTGCAGATTTCTGAAGTGTTTTGGATACTGTGATATCTTTCGCCATAATTGAAGGCAATACTTGATATATGTACACCTACGCGGAGATGGAAATTGAAATCGGCTTAACGAATTGGTTATTCCGTTTCCGAAATATTTGTGTTTTTGTATTGTTTTTATATTATGGAACAAAAGTTGTCATTAGCGCTGTAGTCATTGTGAGAGAGAGAGCATGAACTAGAAAATGGTCGAGAGAGCTGTAAAACTGAAATACAAAAAACTGCTGAAACAAGGAAACAAGGAAACTATTAAATAATAAGAGCGGAACAGTGTGAACTAGTTCATTTAGTTCACAAGGGTGAATCGTTCAATTGAACTAGTTCGTTCATGAACTACACAACTCTAAACAGAATGCTCAATCGTTTTTGACATAGAATAACACATACCATAGAAGGTTTTATTCGCTCAATAAATTAAACGTCATAGATACGATGGAAAGTAAACATTGGATGGTAGAAATATGGGTTCAATAATACCAGATAGTGGCAATAGTATACAGCGATCAACATAGGAACAACAACCGAATTTCGTGTTTTTGTGGCAAACTAGTTGTGTTAAATACAATACAAATGTATACCAACGATAAAAGTCAACAAAAAAGTGCAAAATATATTTAAATTTTTCAGTTCTACACCAAAACGACAGGAAAAAGTTAAGTGCACATATTTTGTAACTCCACCTGGTGAAAGTTAATTTTAAATTTAATTGCTCTCATTTCCACAAACCTACGATGAGAGTGTGAAATGAAACGTCAGATGAGAGAATAAGTTTATCTAGGTATGTATTAGTCTATGGTTTTTGATCTCTCAATAAAGAATTTTTTAAAAATTATTTCGATTGTTGGTTTTTACCAAAACAAGCATATAAATGTACTTAGGGGAAATCCCGAATTATAAAAGTGACGATAACAATCGATAAACAAAATGTCATCACTAGTAATGTTTGCTTCAGTTCGGTTCCGCCAGTCTATGAACAACTTTTAAATAAAAAACCTGAGCTTTTAAAAAAATGAGACGGTGAACTAAACGCAAAATGATTCGCACCCGTCTTTACGAAAATTTTGATGAGGTCATGCTGAAATGAATAATAGCTACACTCGAAAGAAATCTTCCTCTATCCGGACCGCTTATGAGAGAGAAGGCGAAAGAATTCGCTGAACCATTGGGAAACTTATGGCCAGTATCACAGTTGAAAATTCGATGCTTGTCATTTAATATGAAAAATGTCTGTGAGCTTTTAAATGACGAGTGTGAAACTCGCCCTTAGAGTTTGAGGCTATTGTAGGGATGGTTGGATAAATTCAAAAAGCGGCACGGTATAAGTGCTGACGCGTACATACAAATTCGTAATTAATGTGATACACAAAAAAATTAATATGACCCCTTCCGACGAAGATATCCTGAAAAATGTTCTTGAACATTGTGGAGTTCTAGATATCTCAGGTCTTATACTTTTATAAGGATTGCCAACAAATGTATTCTGAACATTATTTCTTCACTTCCAGATTCAGATGAGCAAGACTTCGCTGCAATAATTAAGGAAGTACTCACATTTCATCAAACTTCATCAGCAGTTGAAGTAGGTACAGCACAACTTTGTGGAGATAAGAAATATCGCGTCTGAAAATGTATTTACATCTCCTAACATGCTTGAAGTATTTATTGTGGAGGAAAAGTGGAAAAATCAAACGCAAACAAAAATTATTAATTATTTGAAATAAAACTCAACATAAAAACACAATTTTTTCCAACAATTCCATTTTACGAATTTTCTGTAAAACGAATTTTGTTTTCGATTGATTGATATGGAAGTTCAACTGTAATAATAAGCTATCTTTAAAATCGTCACTTGCTTTCAAAGCAACTCCCTTCCTTGCACCTCACCGTCGAGGAGAGTGTTGCAACTGACTGCAGCAACGATTATTCAGTTGAGGTTTAACAGTCCTGATCAAAATGTTTCTGTTTATCTGGAACACTTTTAATTATTTGTATTTTTAATGCAACTGGAGTGTAATATACATTAGTCAAGTATATATGTAGACATGGGCTGTCTGTTAGTTACCTCATTTAAAAACAAAACTCTTTTTTTTATTATTTCAACATAAAACACAATACCTATGTATGTATATTAGGGTGGGTAAAAAAAACTTGCTGCTGTCACCACCTAAAAATGAAGTTCAGAGTGTTTAATGACTATTTGCAAAATATTGCGATTCTGGGTTCAGCAAATTGTGAGCTATTATGCTTTAAAAACACCTCTAATTATCAGGTTTTTTGGGTGTAGCTTTTAAGATGTTGCAGATATTTGGAAAATTATTATGGGTACGTAGACCTTTATGAGTTCTTGCATTGCACATATTGTTTTTATTTGTATTTTTGAAGATGATTGAGTTGTAGAAGTTTAAATGCCGTTTTTTAGTGGATTTTCATGGAGTCGTAAGAAAAAATCAAAATAACTCCGTAATTTTTACTCGTATATTAACACTGAAGATGTCATTGTGAAGGTTATAAAATCGGAAAAATAAGAGAAATACAATGGTTTGGTAGTTTAATTGATTATGTTTCTTTAAAAACCACAATATTTACAAAAAATTAAAAAAAAAACAAATTTTATTGAAACATTTAATGCATTCACATTCAATATTAAACTGTTTTATAGACCTGAAAGCTTCAAAGTTGTTTTACAACAATGCAAATATTACTACCATTTCTTTTCAGATATACATAATTTATATATCATTTCAAAGGTGTTAAATAGCGCTTTTTACAGCGGGTAAAAATTTGCAACATTTTTTGCGATCAATGTAGTTTTAAATGATAACTTTCGAAAAATTTTGAAATACTACCGACAAAAATAAAAATTAGCTGTATAATTTAACGTTATGTTCCAAAGAATCATACCGAGCTACGAAGCTGAGTTTATAACCTTCTCAATGACATCTTCAGTGTTAATATACGAGTAAAAATGACGGAGTTATTTTGATTTTTTCTTAGGACTCCACGAAAATCCACTAAAAAACGGCATTTAAACTTCTACAACTCAATCAACTTCAAAAATACAAATAAAAACAATATGTGCAATGCAAGACCTCATAAAGGTCTACGTATCCATAATAAATTTTCCAAATATCTGTAACATCTTAAATGTTACACCCAAAAAACCTGATAATTAGAGGTGTTTTTAAAGCAAAATTGCTCACAATTTGCTGAACCCAGAATCGCAATATTTTGAAAATAGTCATTAAACACTCTGAACTTCATTTTTAGGTGGTGACCTAAAAGTCAATTTTTTTTGTATGGGATTTTACCCACCCTAATGTATATATTTATGATTTGTATACAAAATAGCGGAAAATATATAAAAATTTCAAAACAAAACAATATCTAGACATATATAAATAAACATTTTTGGGACAATTGTGTATTTAGTCGACATCACAAAAGACATACATACATATACACAAAACTGTAATGGGTTCATACAAAAATTTGTCTCTAATAAACATTTAAAATATACGTACATAATGTAGTATGTACATATGTTATGTGTATGTGCCAATGTGTACTAGTGTAGGTCAATGTTTACCCGGAAACCCGGTTAGTGGCGATTTTGTCTAATGGCGATTTCGTTTTTAAAGAACAATGTTGCAATTGTGTGAGGCAACGTTTACACATTTTACCATCACTTCTTGATGGTTGTACTTTGTTCTCTGGTTTAATTTCACCGCTTAATTATAATTTTGTATGGGGACCTAAGAGATTCTAAGCGCCTCTCCATACCAACTAGTCGAACAAATTAGTTTAAGGGGATACAGATTAGTTTCGTGTTTTCGTTGTCCCCGCTAAACTACTTGTTCGACCACTTTGTGAAATTAATTTTTCGACCACTTCGGTTTCACTTAAAATCGCCGTACAAAGTGGTTTAGTGGAGATAACGAAAACATACCAAATGACAAAAAGTCAGCTGTTTTATCGAGCAACATTCTCCCCCGTGACTCGTTGAAAGACAGAAAATGCAAAATTGTGGAACTCAAACGACGAGCATATATGAAAAAATATTTTTAAAATTTTGACGCATTTGTTTTACACGACGGCATTTTGAAGTCTTGATCAGGTATACTTTTCCCAATTTTTCGCGAATTTCTCAATGTATTTCGTGAATTCGCTTTTAATTATATGTATTTATTTCACGTAAAATTCAAAATGAAGTAATTTTAAAATTGAATTGAAAAATTCGAAAGAAAAAGTATGCATGATATTTGAAAATGCCGTCGTGAAAAAAAAAATACTGTATTGAAAAGTTAAAAATATATTTTTCTGTATTCTGACACATTATTTGAGCCACATATGGACCAAAAAATAATATTTGTTTTTGCCAAATTCGCCCAATTTGAAATTTTAAAAACAGGTTTCAGTATGCAACACGCCCAAAAAAACTCGAAAAATGGCCCAAAAATATCTCAAACAAAATATACACTTTTTCCAAATTAAAAAATTTCCTGTTTTTTGGGATATTTTTGACAAAATTTAGGGGATTTTTCAGAATTTTTGAGGGAATTTTCATGTTGGCGTTTTTCGGCAATATTTCATTTATTTTGGATTTATGACATTCCTCTTCAAACCTCTACTAACACAATACAATTTCGCAATTTTAAACGTATCAATTATCTCAATCTAAAAGAAGAGTTTGATAAAATTGACTGGTGTTGCATTTATTATATGTTATCTGTAAATTATCAGTTGGCCTTCTTGGAACAAAACTTAACAACGTTATACAAGGTGGCGCAAAAGTAAACTTCCGATGTTTTTTGGCTGTAATTTAAAAAAAAATGAAAAACTTTGATTCTTCTTATGGATTATTTTTATTTGGTCTTTTAATTTTTTTTACATCAAGTCGAGATATGATGTCATGTAAATGGCCGCCGCCACAGTTGATTGTCATTTGATCAAAAAGAAGTCTGGAGCGGTCAAATCAGGCGATCTTGCTGGCCAGTGCAAATCGCCAAAACGGGAGATTAGGCGCCCGGGAAATGCATCCTTCAGCATATCGGTTGTGGCAAGTGCAGTGTGTGCCGTTGCACTATCCTGTTGGAACCACATGTTTTCCAATCCCAATTCATCAATTTGCGGCAAAAAGAACTCGTTGATCATTGCTCTGTAGCCGATCATTGCTCTGTAGTCGATGTCGACGGCGCATCCATGACATCCTCGGCTACAGCAGCAATATTCTCTGCAGAACGGCTACTCCGGGGTCTGCCACGCCTGGTAGCATATCGTGTTGTGCCAGTCTCTTCGAGGCGAGCGGCTAAACGTCGCAGTGTTTCACCAGTAGGCGTTGGACGTCCAGGAAATCTGCGACGAAATTCACGTTGTGCCAAAGTCACCGCCCGATTATTGGTCAAATAAATAGTCAGCAATATTCCGCGTTCTGGAGCAGTGTAGCGTAACATTGGTCATTAACGTGTATTTCGCATGTGTTTACTACACAAATGTCAAAACAGAACTGACATTAGGGGCCAATCGCAAAATTTATAGCATTTTCTGATAGGAGGATTACTTTTGCGCCACCTTGTATAATACAATAGTACCAATTCAAACGAAGGAGCTGAGTAACCGTCAGAAAGCGTGGTTTACGGCAGAAATTAAACTTCTTATTGCATATCGTGACCATGCCTACTCTCGATGGAAACGTTTTAGAACCGACGATCTACATAATGCTTTTCGCAACGCGAGAAAAATTTTAACCAAGGCCATACGAAACGCCAAGTCAAAATACTATGCTGAGAAATTTTCTAAATCAATTGGTTCAAAAATACATGGAAAACTATTGGGAAAATTGGAATAGTGAATAATAGAACAAAACAAGATAGTATCATATCAGACCCAGAGGATATAAATAAAAGCTTTCTTAATATACCCATGTCAGAAGCTTATCATAGCCATTATTGTAGAATCAATTCAATTCATCAATTCAATTTTGATAGTGTCAACCAGTGTGATGTACTCAGAATCTGTCTATCCTTAAAATCAAACGCTATAGGTATTGATGGCATTCACCCAGCCTTCTTAAAGATAATTCTTCCGCCGCTTTTACCAATAATCACACATATATTTAACACTATAATCATGACATGCACTTACCCACTTAGGTGGAAACAGGCGAAAATTCTTCCAATACCAAAATCAACCACTGAGTATCGCCCTATAGCTATATTGCCCTATATGTCAAAAGTTTTCGAAAAACTTTTACATATACAGATAACTGATTATATTACGCAGTATAATTTGTTAACTGATAGACAGTCTGGCTTTCGGGCCAAACATAGTTGCATTACTGCTCTCACAGATGTGGCCGAGGATCTAAGGAAGGCAATTGATGATGGTTGTGTGGCAATGCTGGTGTTGTTGGATCATTCAAAGGCCTTTGACACCGTTGACCACACTATATTAATTCAAAAACTGGGGAAAATGATGAATTTTTTACCTACATCGACCAAATTAATTGAATCATACCTAAGTGGACGAGTGCAGTGTGTAGAAACTAGGCAGTTAACAACCTCAACTTTTCTTCCCGTTATAAGGGGGGTTCCACAAGGCTCTATTCTTGGACCTCTTCTTTTTTCAGTTTATGTAAATGATCTTCCAGAACAGTTACACCACTGCAACATAAGAATGTACGCCGATGACGTCCAGTTGTACATAAGTGATAAACAGGGACACATTTCGAAATGTACTGCGAGGCTTAATGATGACCTAGAACGAGTTTCTCGTTGGGCTGATGTGAATGGGCTAAGTTTAAATCCTCGAAAATCTAAATGTATGATAATGCGTAAAAGAACGCAGAAAGTTTGTGAAACACCTAATGTCTGCATTAACGACCAGCGAATTGAAATTGTAGACAAGGCAACAAACCTAGGTGTAATTTTTAATAATACCCTCACCTGGTCTGATCACATTATAGCTGCCTGTGGCAAAACATATTCGGTGCTCAGAACCCTATGGCCTACACAATATTGCATACCAATAAACATAAGGTTACTACTTGCAAAAACTTATTTGGTGCCAAATTTAACCTATTGTAACCAAATTTTTGCAAGTTGTGATGCCTCTAGAAAATCGAAATTGAACGTCACATACAACAACATTGCGAGGTACGTTTATGGAGTCAGAAATTATGTCACTAATGGTAATTATGTGAGTATAACTCCTTACTCTGTCAAACTATTTGGCGTACAGTTCGAAGACCTTCTGAAAATACGAATTCTTATATTTCTACATAAAATTATAACCACCCGTGAGCCATGTCACCTGTTCAATCGATTGAATTTTAGTCAACTCAGAAGAAATAGAAATATAATACAAATTAGACATTCTTCTTTGATATCAGAATGGCAATTCTACATAACTGCAATACGACTTTAGAATAATATTATTCCTTCAGCAATTAGGGCAATCAGCAATGCCTCAGAATTTAAGAAAAAATTGTTTGAATTTTTCTCGTAAATAAATGTTTGTGTAATCTATTAACTGTTTATTAATTGTTAACTTTTTTTTTTTCTCTTTTCTTTATTTAGTTAATGTATGAATATTCAAATATGTTGTATGTAATTGTTATTTTACTTGTCTTAGTTTACCTTATAACACTATAAGAATTCTACTTTTTAAGACGAATGTTTTGTTGTAGAAGAGAAAAAGCAAATAAATAAAATAAATAAATAAATAAAATAAATAAATATAGGTGAATTAGGTTGTAGGTTTTTCAAAAATTGCATGGAATCAAAAGTACTAAACTCATCAACTGAGAGTATTATAATCAATGTCCATGAAAACTTTAACTAGTCCGATGGATTTCCAAGGTTTCATGTGAATTATATTATATTACTGTTATTATATTAGTCTGGTTCTAGATTTGCAATTGTAATTGCTGCAATTCTTCATGATTCTCTTTTGGAATTGCAATTTGCTTTTACACGCACGCAATTCTGTTTGTGCAATTCTGGTTTTTATTATTGCTGCTTCTGACATTCGTATAAATCTGAGACATATGCAGACGATACGTGTGAAATTTTTACGAATGAGTAAATGAAAAGAAATGTCAAATTATTCTGCAGCCGAATTGCAGATTTCATGCTAGTTTTTTCCATTGTTCTATTGTTCAAGTTAGAGATCAGCTGATGTTTCAATCCCAAAAGAAGAAATTTCTTTTGCTATCTAATAAAACGACATTTTGTTTCGCAATTAAGTTTGTTTCTACCTAGGTTGATTCGCTGAGGTGAAGTCTAGCACAGAGCAATGATTAAGGCACAGAGCAATACTAAAGAGCCTCCATTACTCTCTTCGATGCCTCTTCATGACGACGAGGTAGTAGGCCATTTTATCGAGTTCGAGTTGCTTTGGTAATTTACTCTTTGGTTGGCATAATACGGACATAAATAAAAGGGAATGGGTATTTTCATTCGATGCAAAACATAATTTAGCTGTCATTAGTATCAATTAAACACTTTTAAACTTAGTCTATAGTCATGGTCTATAATCTGTATGTCTTCTTTGGCCTCTCATTCTACATATGTACATCATTTCTCTAGGGGCTTTTCGATCAGCTGTGCCATAGAAACTCCCTGATTAAGGCTTATTAGGGTCTCGAAATAATCAACTTGTTAATGGAGAAGATGGACCTGTGAGCTGCCCCATAAGATGCAAAATTATTTCACCGGGTTTCGGTTTCTGATTGAAAGACCCTTATGCATACAAATATAGTAAGACATACATATACAAATGCATACAAACATGTGGCACATGCTGGTCTCTTAGACTCAGACACAACAGACATCAAATCACATCGTTCGTCTGTCTACCGTAAATGAAATGTGGCCAAGAGAAAGGTCATAAACATCCTAACAAAAATAAAACACACAAAAGAATTGTATATTTTTAATACGAACAAATAGAAAGAAAAACAAATCTCAATCAAAAAATACTCGTCGTACTGCACGTTAAATAAATAACGACGACATTAAAAGATTTTGTAGTATTTTTTTCTTTGATATTCTGGGGTCTATAACGACGAAACTTACATATGTATGCACCCAGACCTATTGTATATCGAATCTATTGTCTCTTACCTAGTAGTTGGTTGATGTTCGTCTCCCACAGCCCAGCCAGCCAGACGAATATCGCCCAAGTACGCGAACACACCAACACTAAGTGTGGGTGGGGTAATGCTACCTCGCCAAACTGGTCCTGACTTTAGTAATAGCTCATAATTATGGCACACTTTTGTCTGACAATGAATAATGAAAAAAGTATAATACCTATAACATCGACCTGTATATTTTTCTAACGCGTTTTATTTATTTTATTAACTTTTTGTTTTCCTTCTTTTTGTTTTTTTTTTGCAGAGTTTTTTTAAGAGGCCTTCATCATGGGGGACATGTTCCGTAGTGAGGAAATGGCATTATGCCAGATGTTTATACAGCCTGAAGCTGCGTACACATCGGTTTCGGAATTGGGTGAAACTGGCTGTGTACAATTTCGTGATGTAAGTTAAGAAGTTTGAAATAAAATCTACGTTACCATTACACCAATCTGATTAGAGATTAATACACTTTTAGACTTAATAGTTAGATCAGAAAAAATGTGCATATTAACTACACCCACCCTACACTTGCAGATCTGCCTGACCGACAAAAAGTCCGTTCGACTTTTGATATTGCCCTTGCACTACGAACAAGTCGGTTCAACATTAATATATCTCTTGTTGCCAATGTGGGAGGTTACACGAGCGGTACATTTTTGGTTACAAAAATGTGTGAATTTGTAATTATTTTTTGTAAACCAAGTTTTAATTTTATTTATTTCCCATATTTCGATAAATTTATTCAAAAGCAGTATTCTTTTAGACCCTTTATATATAAATTTCGCATAGAGCTGTTAAATGTGGGTCCGACAAACCCACATGCTATTGGATAAGTCGGGCCGACTTGAAAACATTTACCTTACATCGGCAGATAAGACTGAACAGACTTCTTGTCGGTTATGCAGATCTGCCAATGTAAGGTACTCTTTAGTTTAAGTTTAATCCTCCTCGGCTAAGTGGAATAGAGATTCCACTATCAACTCACACCAAGTACTTGGGCGTGATTCTAGACCCTAAACTTTCCTGGAAGCGTAACATAGAGCACCCTGCACAGAAGGCAACCGTTGCGTACTAGGCTTGTCGGAAAATGTTCGGAAGCTGGTGGTGTCTCCGACCGTAAATGGTGCTATGGATGTACACTAGCATAATCAGACCAATACTCTCCTATGGATCAATGGTCTGGTGGCCTGTCGCAGGGAAGACGTCCAACATGAAACTGTTGTATAGAGTACAAATATCAGCTTGCATCGGCATAACAGGTGTAATGAGGACGTGTCCAGCTGAAGCCCTTAATGCAATGCTTCATATTATACCAATTGACCTTCACATCACAGCTAGTGCGGCCTGGAGTGCCACCCGACTAAACGCTCTTGGACTCTGGAAGAGCAACGCATATGGACATGCGAGTATACTACAGACAATCCCAAGATAACTCAATATAACCACCGACTACTGCACCTCCTCATTGACGTTCGATAACCTATTCGATGTCAGGTTTTCCAAGAGAATAGAGTGGGATAAAGGGGAACCACTTACGGGTTTTGACACCAAAGTATTTACGGATGGATCCAAACTGGAATGTGAAACCGGCTCGGGTGTTTTCTCCGAAGAGGCAGGCCTCAATTTGTCATTCAAACTCCCGGACAATTGCAGCGTTTTCCAAGCGGAGATACTGGCCATCAAAGAAGCCAGCGCCGCACTTATACTACAGCGAAGAAAAGAGCGCATTGGAATATTTGTAGATAGCCAAGCGGATCTCCTATCACTCAAATCTTACAACACTGTATCTAAACTCGTGAATGTAGGGAAAAACTTGTCGAGCTAGGCCGGCTAGCCAATGTGGTTCTTACTTGGATACCAAGCCACAACGGTCTCCTAGGGAACGAAAAGGCAGACGAACTAGCTAGGGCAGGATCCTCTTACACCGAACTCCACATGGTGTTAGTCGCAACGTCTATAGGGTTGGTCAAAACAGGTATTTTCCTGCATTACCTTGAACGAGCGAAGACCAGATGGGATAGGACGGAAACGTGCCGCTTATACAGAAACACATGGCCAGAATATAACATTCACCGGACTAACTCCCTGATCAGCCATAATCGGGGGCAGGCTAACTGGCGTGCTGACCGGGCACTGGCCAATCGGTAATCACTCAAGACGGTTGAAGCTGCCATATAATGATCACTGCCGTGCCTGCGACGACGCAGAAGAGGAGGCGTCGGTGGAACATCTCCTCTGCAGTTGTCCGGCTCTGATGAATAGACGCCTGAAGACTATGGGCCGTCCTTTCCTGCATAACCTCACTGAGATACACGAGATAGATCTAGGGGATCTAATGAGGTATCTCTGATTAACAGGCTGGATATCGACACGGTACTTTGGACGTTCCGGAGTTATGAGGTATGCAAAACGGTGTCTCAAGACACTAATTGATGCTAAATAGTATCTATAGTAACCACGAAAACCAAACCAAACCGAAAACCAATGTACGCTTGAGGCAAACCATAGAGTAGTACTGAAAAGTTTCCATTACTCTCTTCAATGCCTCTACATAACAAAGAGGTAGTAGGCCATTTCATCGAGTTTTATTTGCTGCTGTATTTTACCAATTTTACACTTTCGCTGGACATGAAACGGACAGAAATCAAAGGAAATACGTATTTTCGTTCAATGCAAACAACATAAAACATAATTTAGCTGTCATTAGTATCAATAAACACTATTTAAAATTAGTTCCTGTCTTCTTTGGTCTCTCATTCTACATCATTTCTCTAGTACCTTTTCGATCAGCTGTGCCATAGAAACCCCCTGGGCAAACCGACTTGCATTTTTGTGGAGCAACCAACACAAGCCCCTGCCTACCATAGAATAACACATACCATAGAAGGTTTTATTCGCTCAATAAATTAAACGTCATAGGTACGATGGAAAGTAAACATTGGATGGTAGAAATATGGGTTCAATATTACCAGATAGTGGCAATAGTATACAGCGATCAACACAGGAACAACAACCGAATTTCGTGTTTTTGTGGCAAACTAGTTGTGTTAAATACAATACAAATGTATACCAACGATAAAAGTCAACAAAAAAGTGCAAAATATATTTAAATTTTTCAGTTCTACACCAAAACGACAGGAAAAAGTTAAGTGAACATATTTTGTAACTTCACCTGGTGTAAGTTAATTTTAAATTTAATTGGTCTCATTTCCACAAACCTACGATGAGAGTGTGAAATGAAACGTCAGATGAGATAATAAGTTTATCTAGGTATGTATTAGTCTATGCTGCCTACTCTCTGTGTGCTCAGGATGAGGTTTTCATGTAATGGGTGTCTCAGTAATAATTCTGTTTTTAATTTTAAAATAAAAATACGTATTTTTTGAGATAGTTGTGATAGATTGTGATTGTAAAGAAGACATGTTCCTATTAAGTATGGAATAAAATATCCGTCAAATGGCCCTCACGGATTTTTTCATGAAATTTTCCATGACTTTTTCACAGAGATGTGGCTGTATCTCACCGATGATGCGTTCGATCTCGCATTTTAAGGTCGGGAATTGTTTCTGGTTTATTCGCATAAACCCGAGATTTCACAAAACCCTAAACACAGAAATCGCACGGCGTTAAATCGCATGATCTTGGTGGCCAGTTGACATCAGAATTTCTTAAGATAATTTGTTCTGCAAATCGTTGCTGCAATTAGGTGGCGCAGTCTTGCTGAAACCACATGCCGTCCAGATCCATGCCATCCAGATCCATGGCCACAAGAACGGAGTGAATGTAACGAATTCCGTTCACAGTCACTGCAATTTCGGCCTCATCTTCAAATAAGTAAGGCCTAATCACGCAACCTGAACAAAATCCGCATCAGACAGTTGCACGCTGTGTGTGCATTTGTTTCTCATGGATTGAATGAGGATTTTCTGAGCCTCTATATTCGACAATTTTGTGTATTCACGAAGACATTTAGATGGTAATGCGCTTCATCGGAGAAGATGACTTTTTTTGAAAGATTGGCATTGACTTCACTTTGCTCCATTAACCATTGAAATGAGCTCCTGAGTAAGCTGCATTTTGTACGCATGAAGGTGAAGGAGGTCTTTTGTCAAAATTCGCTGCCTAGTGCTTCGTGAAATTTGAAGTTGTTGTTGAGCACGATGCCGAATTTATGGTTGTGGGTTTTCGGCGACACTCGTTTACAGCACAAATGTTTTCAAGAGATCGACTGGTACGTTGGCTATCTTACGGTTCACAACCGACCCAGTTTCTTTAAATTTGTTAACCACTCTTCTAATGGTTGACACATTAGGTGCACTATCCCGACTGAAAATTCTTCGAAGTTTGCGAATTTTTTTAATAAGTTTTCACAATTATAACGCGTTGTTCTTTCGTAAAGTGCTCCATTTTTAATAATCGGAACAAACATATGGGGCATTTCACGTCAAGCAGACAAGCAAATAATTTTTTTCTTCTTAATTTAGTTCATATTTGGTTCAATTGTACTTGTACTTAGCATGTACTTAGTAAGTGAATACGTAATATTATATTTGTATGATGTTTATTTGTCAAGTTATGGGTTTCTAAAGTTTTGCAATTTTTGAAATATTGTTTTTTAAAAACAATTTGTCGAATAAAAAAAAAAAATAATAAATGCTCTTTTAATAAATGACAATCAAATTTTGAAAAAACAATTTTTTCAAACCCGGAAGTGACCATTTCAAACCAAAATTTTTGTATGTTCGCATATTTTTTTTTAAATTTTTTTAACTCGAAATTACAAGTGTAGAAGCTTAATTTCAGACTCATTGAAAGTGGTAGGTGGTCCATAGAGGTTATTTTGTACCCTCGGTTTAAAAGTATCGGTTCGGTGTTGACCGAGTTTACACCCAAGCCATTTTCACCCGGCGATCTTGCCCAAAGGCTGTAAGTTACGCTGGAGAATGTCTCTTAGGATATTGGGATACTTGTCGCTATTGCCACATTGTCCGCATAGGCAAAAATTTTCTCACTTGAATTTTCCGGATTGACCCGTATTTCATTTAGCGCAAGGTTCTACAAAATTGGAGAAAAACCCCTGCTTGAGCTGTAGTACCTCTATTCCGTCGTATCATGCCTCCTGCTGAGCATTTCTTATAAGAGCCTCTTAAAATCCATATCCACCCTAAGGATCGATAACGGCAATTCTATCTCACTAGGTGTGTCATTATTAAACGTACGCTCTATATCAAGAAATGTTACCATATTGAACTCCTAATGGCCAGTTTTTCAGTCAGTGGTGATCTTCGTTTCTTAGTTAAATTGTGGTTAAACATCGAATTGTGTTTTTTAGTCATTGTTTAACTATGATTTAACCACCCAATGTTGGTTGGTTAACTTATAGTCAGAACCAAATTATTTTGACAATCAAATTACTGACTGTCAAAGTGAGAAATGAAGATTGTATAAAATACATGTTTCAGATTTGCGTGTTTGTACACATACGTTGAGTCTAGATCGTTAAATGAATGCGCCTATATAGTTTTTTACACATTTTTGTTAAAATGACTTCGATTTTATGCATCTATTTCTTATTCTACATAATTCCATTTTGTTTGTTCCCCTTTGTTGTTTTGGTATTTATCCCAAAACACACGTTTCTTCCAATAAGAATACAAGGGTTGCCATATTAGTTGACAATATGGCGACTTACATTAACTCACCACTGAAAAACAAAATGCAAAGTTAACCTCTAATTAACTTAGAATTAAGATTAAGTGATCCGATAGTTAACTACCCACTTAAAAACTGGCCATAAGCAGTTAACGATTTTGTATGTATCCCACAGTGACAAGAATCCACTAAAAATCTTCACTCCACGTGTCAAGCACTAGCCGCAGGAGGATGTATACTGTGGATCCCTACCTAATTAGGGGCCAGATATAATTATCTCAGGTGGGCGTAGAGCAAACTAAATTGTTCTCCGATTGGGCAAGCGCTTAATCTCGCTAGATCGTAGTATGACAGTCGTGAGTGAGTCGTTCATCGACTGTTCATACGGGGCTGCCTCCGTCGGTTTGTCCTTGAAGTGTGTATGTTTATCTATCACCCGTTCCAAAGTCTTTAGTAGGAACGATGACAGTCTTATATCCTTAAGATATTTAGGAGCCTTTACGACTTTGGGAATAAACAACACTCTGGTATTCCTGCACCCTTAGGTATGCAACTAAAGTCAATACACGCGATGTATAACCTTAGCCTTAAGTCCCACTGGTGATGCCGTATCGTGATTGGGAGACTTGTAGAGTTTGAAGCTGTCGATAGCCCATTTAATTCTCCATTTAGTAAAACTTTCTACGGCAACTTCTGCTAGATGTGGATTATTTTCACTTACAGTGGTGAACAGTTGCCAAGAAAATGGGCCTTTATAAGGAGATTGAGGAAAACTCCACTGCCCAGAAGAGTCTTTTTGGTACCCTATTGCGGTGTTGCCTGACGCTAGTATTTTCCTTAGCCTAGTCGCCTCGCACGCATCTTCTATTAGACCCCTTTCACACTCGGCAAGTTACTTGCCCAAGTCTTGGTTTGTTGATGACAGAGGTAAGGTCGGGATAGGGGAATAAATTTTGGGTACAGACTTGCTTGTACTCGGAAAGTTGAAAAACTGACTTGCGCAAGTAACTTGCCGAGTGTGAAAGGGGTCTTACTATACAGAAGACCATCCACGTGTTTCTCTTATCCCGTCTGAGTGCATTTTTGTATCGCCTTCGCTCAACTGCGTAATTATCACAGTCCTCATTGTCTCAAGAAGACTTAGCATTATTCAAGTTTTCGGTATAACATAATTATATACATCCGTAAGTTCTCCATTCCACCAGGGAGGTTTTTTCTTCTCCTATGCGTCATCCATTGAGAGATTTATAGCGAGTTGTTGAGAGCGTTCGTGATCCTCTCCGCTACATTATCTATATCAGCTGCACAGCTTTGGAAGTCCTTTCATAGAGCGGCAAGACAGTCTTCCTAACGTACGATGAAAGAATGAATTCTACGCAAGGGCATTCCATTCGTCTAGTACAAAGGTGGCATATAAAACCTTCGGTTCATTGCACCTAGTGCATATGGCAAGGTGGGTAACTACTAGGTATACAATACGTCATTTACCCCTATAGAGAAGTATTTACAGACTAAAAAACAGTAGTACAAAAACTACAACAAGGTAACAACAACAGTCATTTTGCTTTTGTTTCGGAAACTCTACTTCTCAAATATAACAGAAATAAATACCAACAATAAATTTAAGCAAAACAGTACTAAAATACTGTTACGAATTTCCTTATTCGTCCTTTTTGCGTTGTTTTATTCCCAATAATAAAACAAGGTTCGTTTTAAATTACGATAATTACAACGGTTTAACTTCCTTTTATTTTACTTATACAGTACAACAGTTTACTTTTTTTATGACACTTTAACAAGTCTTGTATTTTACTACCAATTCGGTTGCTTACTTTACGGGGTTTAATCACAAACTGAACTCTCCATTCCAAAGACCTCCGCTATTTATACCAACTCACCATACACAAATGAAGGTACAAATATCTAGCGAATTCAAGAACCTTCTAGAAAATAGATGTTGTTGTTGTTGTTTATCTTTGTAGAACATTCTCCTACACAGGAGAATTATCTTTACTGAGGTGAATTCATGCTACTGGTTTAGCGAGCTGGTACGTTGTTACAATGCATACTTTCAGGCGCAGCACTAACCGCCTGTTGTTTACATACTGTTAGTAGAGTCATTAACAGTAAGCAAAAGCTTTTACTTATTCGTAACACTGCCCCCCACTTAAGCCTGTTCGTCCCGAGCAGGCTCAACCCTCCGTTTTCCATACAGAGCTAGTCTTTCCAAATGCACGACTTTCATTTTAGCTCTTGGACTTTGGCTTTTCTGGATTCGATAAACCACGTCATTTATTCGTTTGACAACCTTGTAAGGGCCTTCCCAGTGAGTCTGAAGTTTTGGAGATAAACCCTTCTTGCGCTGTGGGTTGAACAGTAAAACTAGCTGGCCTTCTTGAAATCCTTCTGAATTTGCCG
The DNA here is from genome assembly GCA_963931995.1 of Phaonia tiefii. Lineage (NCBI taxonomy): Eukaryota > Metazoa > Arthropoda > Insecta > Diptera > Muscidae > Phaonia > Phaonia tiefii. Next base: position 165,172,295 of record OZ008367.1, read on the forward strand.
CTCGGTCGTATCTGGCTTTCATTTTGTTACTGACCATTTTTAATTTGTTGCGCACAAATTCATGGAGATCATTAAGATCCCCCGTATCATGGTAATTGACATCACTGTTCGCAGGGTCAGACGCTGGTATGGTACCGAACTCCAAATCTCCAGGCAGCTTCAGCTCATTTCCGAAAATTACTTTAGCGGGTGTTCGCGAAGTGGAGTCATGGGTGGCCGTCCTATATGCCAAAAGGAACTTCGGTATGTGTTCATCCCAATCTCTTTGATCTGCGCTGACTACTTTTCTTAGGTATTCTTCAAGAGTTCGGTTGAATCTTTCAACCATTCCGTCAGACTGAGGATGCAATGGTGTTGTTCTTGTTTTCCGAATACCGTATGACTCACACATTTCTTTGAAGATGGTCGATTCAAAATTCCTACCCTGGTCCGAATGGAGCTCCGAGGGGACACCAAAACGGCATATCCAGTTATCCACAAACACTTTAATTATAGTCTTCGCTTCCTGATTTGGAACAGGGTATACTTCGGGCCATTTACTGAAGTAATCCATAACCACTAAGACGTACTGGTTTCCAGAGCTACTGACGGGAAATGGACCAGCCACATCCATAGCTATACGCTCAAAGGGTGCACCTGAGTTGTATTGCTGCATGTGGCCATGACTTCTTCGCGTTGGTCCCTTAGCTGTCATGCATTGGGTGCAATTTGCTATCCAATCGGCTACCGCTTGTTGACAGCCAATCCAGTAGAACCGTTGCTTTAGCTTTTCAATGGTCTTGGTTATTCCTAGATGTCCTCCGCTCGGGCCGTTATGGAATTCTGTCATTATCTCTTTTTCCTTGGAGGAAGGTACCACTATTAACTTTTTGACTATTTTAGCATCCTCACTTTCCCATAACCGGTATAGGCAACCATTCAATAACTTTAGGCTGTTCCACTGGGCCCAGTATGCTTTCATCAGGGGGCTCTCTGAGGCGATGTCATTGCGTGTTGGTCTTTCACCATTTTCTTTTGCAGAAATGATTTTTGCCAGTATAGGGTCGCTTCTTTGTGCTGTTGACCAGTCTTCGTTGGATTCTAGTCGAAGCAGACGTACGTCAATGATGTTTTCTTTCACCTCTGCTTTTGAGCAGTGTTTGCATTCCAGCTTGCATGGACGACGTGACAGGGCATCAGCATTACCGTGTTTTCCTCCTTTTCTATGCTCAATGCTGAAGTCATAGCTCTGCAGTCTTTCAATCCAACGAGCAAGTTGGCCTTCGGGGTTCTTAAATTGCAGTAGCCACCTTAGCGCTGCATGATCGGTTCTTAACTGGAAAGGCTGGCCGTACAGATACTTGTGGTAGTGTTTGACACACTCTATGACGGCCAGTAGCTCTCGTCTCGTAACACAGTAATTTTTCTCTGGCTTTGAGAGTATTCTGCTGTAGTACCCAATAACTTTTTCTTGGCCATTGATTTCCTGCGAGAGCACGCCACCTATTCCGTAACCACTCGCGTCAGTATCCAACACGAATTTCTCTCCAGCAACAGGATATGCAAGCAAAGGAGCCGTGCATAAATATTGCTTCAGTTGGTGGAATGACTCTTCTTGTTTTTCGCTCCAACAGTACGGCCGACTTTTCATTGTCAGCTCGTGAAGACTTGCAGCCACTGTGGCGAAACCCGGCACAAACCGTCTGTAGTACGTACAGAGTCCTAGGAAACTGCGTAATTCATGGAGATTCTGCGGTCGTGGCCAATCCTTCACTGTCAGGATTTTGTCTTCATCGGTGGAAATGCCATCTGCTGTCACTCGATGTCCCAAGTATTTTACTTCTTTCTGGAACAGAGAACACTTCTTCGGACTGAGTTTCAACCCAGCCGCGGTTATACGTTGAAGGACTTCTTTAAGATTCTTCAGGTGTTCATCGAATGTTTTCCCCATGACAATGATGTCGTCTAGGTACACCAAGCATGTTCGCCAATGAAGTCCTTTCAACACGCACTCCATTAATCGCTCGAAGGTGGCTGGAGCGTTACATAGTCCAAATGGCATTACTTTAAACTGCCAAAGACCATCCCCTACGCTGAATGCAGTTTTCTCCTTATCTTTCTTGCTGATTTCTACTTGCCAATAACCACTTTGCAAGTCCAGCGTGGAGAACCATTTTGTTCCTGACAACGTATCCAATGTGTCATCAATTCTTGGTAGTGGATAACTGTCCTTTTTGGTGACATCGTTGAGCTTTCTATAATCCACACAAAATCGGGTACTTCCATCTTTCTTCTTAACTAGTACCACCGGCGAGCTCCATGGACTTGAAGAAGGTTCGATTACACCATCCTTCTGCATTTCAGCTACCAGTTTCTTTACCTCATCTCTTTTTGCAAGTGGAAGACTTCTGGGCGCCTGTTTTATTGGTCTCGCTTCCCCTATATTGATGTCATGCTTTACCATTGATGTTCTACCTTGGCATTCTTTTTTCAGGGCGAAGGCAGACGCATGCTTCCACAGTATTTGCTTTGCTTTGTTCCTATCAGAAGGCTTTAGTTCTCGCACCCACTCACTGAGATGCGACTCCAGCACTTTCTGCTCCTTTTCTGATAGTTTGCTGCAGTCAGAATTAACTTCACAGTTGATGACCGCCTCGACTGGTGTACATTCTGCAATTTCTGTGCGGTCGCCGATCACCTCCTCGTTGTTGGACAAATTTAGAACTCGTACAGGCAAGTATCCTTCATTATTAGTTCTTACTAGAGCTTTGGCAGTGATGATGTTATAGTTGTTTATACTTGCCGGTTCAACTACCCACAAACCGCCGATCTCACAATCTCCCTCCATTCGGGCCCATACTATGGTTTCTGAGTTTGGTGGCAATTTTACATCTTTGTAAGCGATCAGCCTTTTAATCTGTGTTGTATTGTCGTATCCCACATTGAGAGGAATTTCCACATTAGCCCACGTCAAAATTTGCTGCCCCATATCTAACTTGAGGCCTTGGGCAATCATAAAATCTGCGCCAATTATCACTTCATCTACAATGTCGGCGACAATAAACACGTGTTCGATGCTCATGTTGGCAATGGCTAACTTCAATTTAACTTTACCATGTACAGTTGCTGGTTCACCCGTTGCTGTGCGGAGTCTTACACCATGTAACGATTCTATTGGTCCATTTATCAAATCAGATCTGATGATAGATTGTGACGCGCCTGTGTCCATAGTCAATATGCGCTTCCGACCACCGATAGCTCCGTAGACAGTGAGGTTGTTGTTTTTCTGTTGTATTATTGAGATGGAGATCGTGGGGCCCTCGGTTGTGGGAGCTAGTCCATGCCCCTCTGGGCTAGCTCGTTTTAGTTTAACGGAGATTCATTTTGTGTAGTAAAATTTACCCGTTTATTGCCACGTTGGGGTGAGCTCGATCTTGATCGTTTTCGTGGCTCTCTGCAGTTTCGTGAAATATGACCAGGTTTGTCGCAATTGTAGCACTTTGGTCTGGACTTACTTCCGCCTGGTAACGCCTTGCTGAGGGTTTGGGTGATTTCTTTAAGATCGTTTATGGCACCCTTCAAATCTCCTGCCTCCGACTCCATTTCAATTTTTCTAACTCTTTGTATTTGAGGCTTGGACACAAATTTTGCTGTTTCCTGTGCCAATGCGAACGAAACAGTTTCGGCGAATGTAGCTTTTTGTGTGGCACAAGTCACGTATTTTATGTCAGGATCACGGATGCCGTTGACGAATGCTTCAATCTTAAATTGATCCAAGAATGGGTGGGACTCACCAGGATAAGTCATCAACACCAAACGTTCCACCTCGGTTGCGAAGTCCTGAAGCGTTTCATTATGCTTTTGCACTCGGCCTCTCAATTCCATGCGATATAAATCCTTCTTGTGATCGCCACCATACTTGCGTTGTAACGCAGCCAGTATATCCTCGTAGTTGTTTCTGGCACTGACGGGAATGCTCTGAAGGACTTCTGCTGCGTTGCCTTTCAGTGCTAAAATTAGCTCAACGGCTTTGTCGTTGCTGTTCCACAAGTTCTTAATTGCGACCATTTCGAATTGGAATTTAAAAACATCGAAAGGTGTAGAGCCATCGAAACTGGGAGCTTTCAATCTACTAGAGCCTTCAGAAATTACTCGCACTGGCCCTTCTTGCAACTGGATTTCATTCATCTTTCTTTCCAGTTCGGCGAATCTTTCCTCCACATCCTGTTCGACCTGTTCGATCTTCTGCTGAAATTCCTCGAATTTCTGTTCGACCTTTCCGAATTGATCATTAACCTGTATCTCCATGTTATTCATAGCTTCTGAAATTTCATGTAGCTTGTCATTTGTGGCGTTTGATGTTTCCTGCATAATTCTAGAATTCTCGCCAAATTTCTCGTTCATAATTCTAGAATTTTCACCAAATTTCTCGTTCATAATTCTAGAATTCTCGCCAAGTTGCGTGTTAATTATTCGAGAGTTTTCGTCTAATTTTGAAAACTTTTCCATCATGGCTGCAAACATCGTAGAAATATCCATATTACCAGTTGCTTCCTTCGCAGATACCTCCATTTCTTCTTTACACTCAAACTGGTATGTATCAATGTCAATGTTTCGGCGCTTGAATTCTTCTATTAATCGCCTCTGCAGCTCTACCTTATTACCAGCTGTCGGTTGATCCAATTTACTCAACTCCTTTTTCAGTTGTTCAACTTTGAGTTCTTCAAACTTCATCGTTGTCCTTAATTCGTAATTTCACTTCTGACACCAATGTTACGAATTTCCTTATTCGTCCTTTTTGCGTTGTTTTATTCCCAATAATAAAACAAGGTTCGTTTTAAATTACGATAATTACAACGGTTTAACTTCCTTTTATTTTACTTATACAGTACAACAGTTTACTTTTTTTATGACACTTTAACAAGTCTTGTATTTTACTACCAATTCGGTTGCTTACTTTACGGGGTTTAATCACAAACTGAACTCTCCATTCCAAAGACCTCCGCTATTTATACCAACTCACCATACACAAATGAAGGTACAAATATCTAGCGAATTCAAGAACCTTCTAGAAAATAGATGTTGTTGTTGTTGTTTATCTTTGTAGAACATTCTCCTACACAGGAGAATTATCTTTACTGAGGTGAATTCATGCTACTGGTTTAGCGAGCTGGTACGTTGTTACAATGCATACTTTCAGGCGCAGCACTAACCGCCTGTTGTTTACATACTGTTAGTAGAGTCATTAACAGTAAGCAAAAGCTTTTACTTATTCGTAACAATACCATTTCAATTTGGTAATTGGTTGACAAAATAATTGGGTAGTTCATGAACTATATACATATGTATGTAGTTGATTCAGTGTGCCGAGACGCTCACCACGAAGATAATCTACATGTCCGATATGACGCATAAAGCAACTATGGCATAGAGAAGAAAATTTACTCATGGAGTGAAATGCCAACACAGAAAACGAGTGAAGCGCCTCGTTTCTCTGCTCTCTCCATTACTCTCTTCGTTTTCTGATGATGTTATTGCATCTAACTATAGAAATTCCAACCATATTTAAATAAAACTACATAAAGTATGAAATAATCAAGTTATGACGCGGGAAAGAAATGCGTTTGAGTGAATCGCGTCGACTTTTTTGGTTCTCTTCTACTAGGGTTGCCAAATTGCGCCGGTTTTTTCTTCTCTACTTGTACATCCTTTTTGTATGACGATTATGTTTGTGATTGTTATGTCCGGGCACTTTAATTGAACCAAAATCTGCTTGAAAAAAGTTAATTATCTGTTCTAATGCTCCCACCTTGTCAATACATCTTGAGCCCTATTATTGGTATCAGTGGTACTCCACATTGGATGGTGTGCGATTTGCCTCCTCTATGAGATGTCTTAAGGGTAGAGGACAGCTGTGCTGGTGTTCCTGATCCTATTTCTTTATGGAACACTTACAATGCGACCAACCAAATATTGAACTCGTTCAGTTCCAAGTTGACCGCAACGATACCCCTGTCGCTAAACGCTATTAGCTGGGAACATTGTAACCATTAATCCTCAACACATAATCCCTGCCTTCAGCCCGTTACATGTTTCCATTTATCATTCAGAATAGTCCCGTCTTCCTCCCCTTTGTCTATAACTGCCAGTTACAATTCGTCCATTACAACTTCACTAAACGACTTTTAGCCAGAACTGGTTACTTATACTCTCTTAGAGTTTGTGTGCTCATCGGTTGAGGGCAGCCTTTTTTCCTGCTTGTTTGGATGTGAAAACTGCTGTAATATCTTGATTTTCAATACCATTACCATTAATTCTGAAAGCTGGACGACGCTCGTTTCATCGAGGTTGTGCCTCATACAATCATTTATATTGTTACGAATAAGTAAAAGCTTTTGCTTACTGTTAATGACTCTACTAACAGTATGTAAACATCAGGCGGTTAGTGCTGCGCCTGAAAGTATGCATTGTAACAACGTACCAGCTCGCTAAACCAGTAGCATGAATTCACCTCAGTAAAGATAATTCTCCTGTGTAGGAGAATGTTCTACAAAGATAAACAACAACAACAACATCTATTTTCTAGAAGGTTCTTGAATTCGCTAGATATATGTACCTTCATTTGTGTATGGTGAGTTGGTATAAATAGCGGAGGTCTTTGGAATGGAGAGTTCAGTTTGTGATTAAACCCCGTAAAGTAAGCAACGCGAATTGATAGTAAAATACAAGACTTGTTAAAGTGTCATAAATAAAGTAAACTGTTGTACTGTATAAGTAAAATAAAAGGAAGTTAAACCGTTGTAATTATCGTAATTTAAAACGAACCTTGTTTTATTATTGGGAATAAAACAACGCAAAAGGACGAATAAGGAAATTCGTAACATTGGTGTCAGAAGTGAAATTACGAATTAAGGACAACGATGAAGTTTGAAGAACTCAAAGTTGAACAGCTAAAAAAGGAGTTGAGCAAATTGGATCAACCGACAGCTGGTAATAAAGTAGAGCTGCAGAGGCGATTAATAGAAGAATTTAAACGCCGAAACATCAACATTGACACATATCAGTTCGAGTGCAAAGACGAAATGGAGATATCTGCAAATGAAGCAACTGGTAATGTAGATGTTTCTACAATGTTTGCGGCCATGATGGAAAAGTTTGCAAAATTGGACGAAAACTCTAGAATTATTAACGTGAAGCTGGATGAAAATTCTAGAATTATGAACGAGAAATTGGACGAAAGTTCTAGAATTATGGATGAAAAACTTGAAAAGAAATTTGGTGAAAATTCTAGAATTATGCAGGAAACATCAAACGCCACAAATGACAAGCTACATGAAATTTCAGAAGCTATGAATAACATGGAGATACAGGTTAATGATCAATTCGGAAAGGTCGAACAGAAATTCGAGGAATTTCAGCAGAAGATCGAACAGGTCGAACAGGATGTGGAGGAAAGATTCGCCGAACTGGAAAGAAAGATGAATGATCTCCAGTTGCAAGAAGGGCCAGTTCGAGTAATTCCTGAAGGCTCTAGTAGATTGAAAGCTCCCAGTTTCGATGGCTCTACACCTTTCGATGTTTTTAAATTCCAATTCGAAATGGTCGCAATTAAGAACTTGTGGAACAGCAACGACAAAGCCGTTGAGCTAATTTTAGCACTGAAAGGCAACGCAGCAGAAGTCCTTCAGAGCATTCCCGTCAGTGCCAGAAACAACTACGAGGATATACTGGCTGCGTTACAACGCAAGTATGGTGGCGATCACAAGAAGGATTTATATCGCATGGAATTGAGAGGCCGAATGCAAAAGCATAATGAAACGCTTCAGGACTTCGCAACCGAGGTGGAACGTTTGGTGTTGATGGCATATCCTGGAGAACCCCAAACTTTCCTAGAGCAATTTAAGATAGAGGCATTTGTTAGGGGCATTAACGATCCTGTCGTTAGATATTCGGTGTATGCCTCACAAAAAGCTACATTTGTGGAAACAGTTTCATTCGCTTTGGCGAATGAGACGGCGAGGGTTGTTGCCAGTCAACAGACATATCATGTGCGAAGGGTAGAAACGGAAGGCAAATCAAAAGATTTGAAAGGCGCCGTTAGCGAACTGAAGGAAGTGATTCGGATTCTCACGAAAGCGCTATGGCAAGCAACAAAATTGAAAGGTGACAGTCATGGCGAACGTGGCCATATAGGGCGTGACTGTAGAGACCTGAGAAAACGGTCAAGATCTCCAGCGATAGCGGCCGATACCGGACGAGTAAATGACCGTCCACATGTAATCGAGCCTAAACAGGATTTTAAAGCTGAGATCAAAGAGCAAATTATTGACGTCCGATCCCTGAGAATTGAATCCGACGACGAGTGGTTCACGGCACAGAGAAGTGATCCTGTATTGGCAAAAATTATTTTGGCAAAGGAAGAGGATAGACAATTAACGCGGAATGAAATCGCTTCAGAAAGCCCCGTTTTAAAATCATATTGGGCCCAGTGGAATAGCCTGAGATTACTAGATGGCTGTCTATACCGTGTATGGGAAAGTGAAGATGGTAAAACGGAGAAAAATCTAATTGTGGTACCTGCCTTGAAAGTGAAAGAGATAATTGCAGAATCTCATAATGGTCCGAGTGGTAGGCACCTCGGAAAAGGCAAAACTATGGAGAAACTAAGGGAACGTTTCTATTGGGTTGGTCGTCAAAAAGCTGTATCCGAGTGGATTGCAGGCTGCACCCAGTGCATGACAACTAAAGGACCAACGCGGAGGAGTTGCGAACAGAGACATCAGGAGAGCCCAAGTGCTCCCTTCGAGCGAATATCCATGAGTGTGGCTGGTCCATATCCAACGAGTAGCTCTGGGAACCAATATGCCCTAGTCGTTATGGACTACTTCAGTAAATGGCCCGAGGTGTACGCTATTCCAAATAAAGAAGCGAAAACAATAAGCAAAGCTATGGTGAACAACTGGATAAGTCGTTTTGGTGTCCCTTTAGAACTGCATTCGGAGCAGGGTAGAAATTTTGAATCTGCGATCTTGAAAGAAATATGCGAGAGGAGTGGAATTCGTGGTATAAGAACGACATCAGTGCGTCCTCGGACTGACGGTACGGTAGAGAAATTTATTCATGCTCTTGAAGAATATTTGAGCAAGATCGTCAGTAAGGATAGAAAATTCTGGGACGAACGCATACCAAAATTCCTTCTAGCATACCGGTCGGCCACCCAGGATACCACTGCCCGAACACCAGCTAGTGCCGTCTTTGGGACAGAGTTAAAGCTCCCTAGAAATTTGGAGTTTGGCAACTGCCTAACATCCGACAGTGGGGAGAATGATGGTATCCCAGGGGAGCTTAGCGAACTTCACGAGTTTGTTCGCAGCAGAATGAAGTTGGTCAGTAATAAGATGAAAGCCAGGTACGACCAAGCGGCAAATTCCGAAGGATTCCATGAAGGCCAGCTAGTTTTACTGTTCAACCCACAGCGCAAGAAGGGTTTATCTCCAGAACTTCAGACTCACTGGGAAGGCCCTTACAGGATTGTAAAACGAATAAACGACGTGGTTTATAGAATCCAGAAAAGCCAAAGTCCAAGAGCTAAAATGAAAGTCGTGCATTTGGAAAGACTAGCTCTGTATGGAAAACGGAGGGTTGAGCCTGCTCGGGACGAACAGGCTTAAGTGGGGGGCAGTGTTACGAATAAGTAAAAGCTTTTGCTTACTGTTAATGACTCTACTAACAGTATGTAAACATCAGGCGGTTAGTGCTGCGCCTGAAAGTATGCATTGTAACAACGTACCAGCTCGCTAAACCAGTAGCATGAATTCACCTCAGTAAAGATAATTCTCCTGTGTAGGAGAATGTTCTACAAAGATAAACAACAACAACAACATCTATTTTCTAGAAGGTTCTTGAATTCGCTAGATATATGTACCTTCATTTGTGTATGGTGAGTTGGTATAAATAGCGGAGGTCTTTGGAATGGAGAGTTCAGTTTGTGATTAAACCCCGTAAAGTAAGCAACGCGAATTGATAGTAAAATACAAGACTTGTTAACGTGTTATAAATAAAGTAAACTGTTGTACTGTATAAATAAATAAAAGGAAGTGATACCGTTGTAATTATCGTAATTAAAAACGAACCTTGTTTTATTATTGGGAATAAAACAACGCAAAAAGGACGAATAAGGAAATTCGTAACAATATATTCGATTTCAGACGTGCCTTTTATATTTCCCAAGGAACTAGCAACGCTTCAGTTATATTCATATTAGTGGACTCTGTGAAATTAGCATTGGCCGACTTACGGCCAGCTCTAGGTATGTTTTGTTGTTGTTGTTTTTCGTTGTTGTTATATATTCCTTATGAATGTAAGTCTCCGATAATGTATCAATGTTTCTATTCTATACTATACTATTCAATACTCTTTGGCGACGAGGACCTGCTTGTTCGTTCACTGCCGCTACATCAATACCATCATACTTATTTTCAGGCAGAGACTATCGTTGTACAACAACCACGTATGTGATGCTAACGCTGTGTGTTGTTTGCATGTGTTTACTTTGATAGATTGCCCTACCCGTGCCTATAGATGTTAACACATCAAAAATTTAATTCTTTTGGTAGAGTCCAACGAAATTATCCAATCAAAACACTCTTCACCAGCTGGTTACTAGGAAAAGGGTAACATTATACTGGAGAAGAGGTCACCGTGGTAATGAAAGAAATTAAATACCGGATTTATTAACTAAGCTTGGTTTTTCTTTAGTGTTGTGATTCTTCAAAACTTTAATTTAATTCTTCCGAAAAAATGGCCTCTATGACCTGATTTTTAGGTCGGAAGTTTTTCACAAAAGTTGTAGCGAGTAACATTCTGACAAGTGCAAGTGATAGGCAACCAGGTGCAAGTGGACGGTAAACCCACCATTTGGGGAAAAATCTGTATGAAACCATAATTATAAGTAAAAGAACGAATGATGTAGTTTGATGCTCAGTCTACAAAATAGGGTAGAACGGTTGAGTGTGCTTGCACAGTGCTATTAATTGTGGTTGTGGCTGCTTGTCTAAAAGCAGAACCACTACGACCAGAAGATGCTATAAGACAATTTTCTGTAGTTGTTGTGCTAATATCTTGATAAAATGCATTCAACTCTCCTTAGGCTGCCTTTTCGTGGAGATTTCTGAAGCCCCTACCTCATTAAAACACTTACCCTGGGTATTGGAGTAAGTGCCTGTTTCACGATCTCGGACGAAAGTTTTCTTTTGTATTCTAGTCGAAAGAAATTTGATCTGGGATCCACAATCTTGACATTTGAAGTCGACTGAAACCATAAAATTTCTATATTCGGAATGTGTTGTCGTTTGCGATCAAAGAAACAACCGTCATTCGAACGACAGCTTTTTTTAGAGGAACCCAATTTAAGCCGAATTCGAGTGACTGGTTGTCGTTCGAGTTCGGGGAATATGGCATAATACTCGAATTTTCATCATCGCAATTATCGTATTATAAAGTTTGAGTTACATATATATACTTTATACAAAATTAGGATATCTAGTAACATATAAGGGCTCTATGCTTTTCCAGAAAAAAAACAATACAATTTTGTTTACACTTCAGTTAACTACTATTATATTTTCCCTCTCTCTCCCCTTTCAGTTAAACAGTGGCGTCAATGCATTCCAACGTAAATTCGTTACAGAAGTTCGTCGCTGCGACGAATTGGAGCGTAAAATTCGTTATATCGAAGCCGAAATCAAAAAAGATGGCATCAATATGCCTGAAATTGAAGATGATATACCTAAAGCTCCAAATCCCAGAGAGATCATTGATTTAGAAGCTCATTTGGAAAAGACAGAAAATGAAATTCTTGAGTTGGCCCAGAATGAGGTCAATTTGAAATCCAACTATTTGGAATTGACCGAATTGCGCAAGGTGTTGGAGAACACTCAAGGTTTCTTTTCCGATCAAGAGGTGCTCAATTTGGATAGCAGCAATCGTGGCGGTGTAGAAGATGCTAATGCCCAACAAAATCGTGGTCGCTTGGGTTTCGTCGCTGGTGTCATTAATCGCGAACGTGTTTTCGCTTTCGAACGAATGTTGTGGCGTATCTCACGCGGTAACGTTTTCTTGAAACGATCCGACTTAAATGAACCTCTAAATGATCCCAGCACTGGTTATCCCATTTATAAGACCGTTTTCGTGGCATTCTTCCAGGGTGAACAATTAAAGAATCGCATTAAGAAAGTGTGTACTGGATTCCATGCCTCCATGTACCCATGCCCAAGTTCCCACGCTGAGCGTGATGAAATGGTTAAGGGCGTTCGCACTAGATTGGAAGATTTGAAATTGGTCTTGAGCCAGACAGAGGATCACCGTAGCCGCGTCTTAGCTACCGTCTCAAAGAACTTACCCTCATGGTCCATTATGGTAAAAAAGATGAAGGCAATCTATCACACTTTGAACCTGTTCAATATGGATGTCACCAAGAAATGCTTGATTGGTGAGTGTTGGGTGCCCACCAAGGACTTGCCAGTCGTCCAGAAAGCTTTGTCCGATGGTTCCGCTGCCGTCGGAAGTACAATTCCATCTTTCTTGAATGTCATCGACACCAATGAACAACCACCTACGTTTAATCGTACGAATAAGTTCACTCGCGGATTCCAAAACCTTATTGATGCTTACGGTGTTGCCTCCTACCGTGAGGCCAATCCCGCTCTATACACATGCATTACATTCCCCTTCTTGTTCGCCGTGATGTTTGGCGATTTAGGTCATGGCGTCATTCTGACTCTGTTCGGTGCCTGGATGTGCATATACGAGAAAAAGTTGGCCCGCAAGAGGGCAGGTGAGATCTGGAACATTTTCTTTGGGGGCCGTTACATTATTCTGCTCATGGGTATCTTCTCCTGCTACACTGGTTTCGTCTACAATGATGTCTTCTCTAAATCCATGAATATCTTCGGTTCCACATGGGCTATCCGTTATAACACCTCTACCGTGCTGACTAATCCATCGCTGCAGTTGAATCCAAAGTACCATGTTGATGGTGTCTATCCAATAGGTTTGGATCCCATTTGGCAGATGGCTGACAACAAAATCATATTTTTAAATACCTACAAAATGAAATTATCCATTATAACCGGAGTTGCTCACATGGTCTTTGGTGTCTGCATGTCGGTTGTCAATTTCATGCATTTTAAGCGTTTGCCCAGCATTATTTTTGAATTTTTGCCACAAATTCTGTTTTTGCTGCTGTTGTTCGGATACATGGTCTTCATGATGTTCTTCAAATGGGTCACCTACGCTGCCACAAGCACGTTCCAACCCACAACACCAGGTTGTGCGCCATCCGTATTGATTATGTTCATCAACATGATGTTGTTCAAACATACCGAACCATTGCCCGGATGTGAGGAATATATGTTCGACAGTCAATCATCAATCGAGCGAGTCTTTGTGTTCATTGCACTGCTCTGTATACCATGGATGTTGTTGGGCAAGCCATTGTACATAAACGTTACACGTAAAAATAAGGATCATGTAAGTATAAAGAAGAGGTGGTATCTCGGAAGCAAAAGTAACTCAGTTTTATTCCTTTTCTGTAGTCTAAACATAATGGGGAACTGACTGGCAACATCGAATTGAATGAGGGAGAAACCCAATTACCCACAGCTGCCGAAAGTCACGAGGGTGGTGCCCACAATATGGAAGATGAACCAATGAGTGAAATATTCATTCATCAAGCTATCCATACCATTGAGTATGTACTCAGTACAATCTCTCACACTGCCTCCTACTTGCGTTTGTGGGCTTTGTCCTTGGCTCATGCACGTAAGTCAACACGATATATTATAGATCTATAACATAGTCCTTATACAACTTTTCTTTTCATAATAATGCAGAGCTGTCAGAAGTATTGTGGAACATGGTTTTGGCCATGGGTCTTAAACAGTCATCTTACACAGGATCGATTGTTTTGTTCTTTATCTTTGGTACCTGGTGTCTATTCACTTTGGCCATTTTGGTTATGATGGAAGGTCTATCTGCCTTCTTGCACACTTTGCGTTTGCACTGGTAAGTCCATCTGCGCAGTAAACATAAAATAGATTGATCCATTATATTAATATGATGTTTTTCTTTACTTGCCTTAGGGTCGAATTCATGAGCAAATTCTACGAAGGTCTGGGTTATGCCTTCCAACCATTCAGCTTCAAGGTCATTATGGACGAAGAAGAAGAGGAATAAAATTCCTACAACTTATACCCATTAATTCCAGTATTGTGGTACTCTTCCCACTATTCTTTATTGTTATTTTAGAAATTAATATTTTTTGTTTTATTCGTTCTTTGTTTTGTTTTTTTTCTGTTTGTAAAAGTTTTATTGAAGATATTACCGTTACAAAAGCAATATACACATATAATTAATTAAACGATTTATTATTAAAACAATATAAACTAAGAAGAGATCAGCAAAATATAAAATATATCAGTTTGCGTTTTTCTCTTGAAAAGTATTATGTTATTGTTAGGTTAGAAGTTGAAATCAAAATTTTTAACGTTTTAATGTGTCAGAAACTTTTGATGGTTAAAGCCTGAGTACGAATCATTAGAATATTATACGACACCATGTCAAAACTGTTTTTAATTACAAAAATGTAGATACCATAGAGTAATACATACGTAGAGAAAATCTTTCACTCACCAAATTTCTGACATTTGTCCTCGTGTGATGTATACGTTTGATGTTGAAAAGAATTGCTTTACTAATACCAGATAGAGGCAATGGTTCAAAACAACGAACAAAATAACAACAACGGCATTTCGTTTTGTGTGTTAAAATTAATGTGTTAAATACAACACAAATGTATGCTAACAATAACAGTCAATAAAAAAGTTTAAAACACATTTAAATTTCACAGTTTTTCACCAAAATGGCATGAAAAATTAAAGCAAGAAGTTATTGTAATTCCACCTGGTGTATATCACTTTTCGTCAAACATCTCTCTATCACACCGACCGCATCACGAAGAGTGTGAAATGAAACGTCAGATGAGAGAATAAGTTTATCTAGGTATGTATTAGTCTATGGTAGATACATACGCAGTGTACCCATAGAATAACACATACTATAGAAGAACTTATTCTCTCATCTGACGTTTCATTTCACACTCTCTCGGTAGGTCTGTGGAAATGTTTACATACACCAGGTGGAGTTACAAAATATGTTCACTTAACTATTTCCTGTCGTTTTGGTGTAGAACTGAAAAATTTAAATGTATTTTGCACTTTTTTGTTGACTTTTAACGTTGGTATTCATTTGTATTGTATTTAACACAACTAGTTTGCCACAAAAACACGAAATTCGGGTGTAGTTCCTTTGTGGATCGCTGTATACTATTGCCACCATCTGGTATTATTGAACCCATATTTTCCACCCTCCACTGTGTAATTTCCATCGTACCTATGACGTTTAATATATTGAGCGAATAAAACCTTCTACGTATGTGTTATTCTATGAGTGTACCATTCCGCTGTTCGATATTCAGTATTTCAATAACTACATAGTGAAACAGATCTTTGATTTTGGGGTCATGGGTTTCGATGATAACTCGCATGTTTTGTGAAAACATGTACTTATACAGTTCCCTCGTAGTTGCTGACGAAAATATTTGTTAAATCACTTTATTTTAATACTAGTAAAAGACAAATGATTGAATTTCTCAGTTCTTAAAATTAAAATTCGAGAGTAGCCATTTTTTAGTGTTGTCAGGTGCTATCTGGCAACACCATTGAAAGTGTTACAGTTTTTAGCTTAACGCCACTCAGAACGTGTTCACGTGCGAACATTATTTCTGGATCTTTCAATGACTCGATATATGCATCTCAGTCAAACAATTGAATTGACTCGCGAACATTTTCGTGTGGTTATTTTTCACAACTTTCGAAGTGGTTTATCAAGAGAAAGTGTACATTGTATGTATATGTCGATGATGCACCATTCTACATTACTGTGAAAAACTTATATAATAAATTTATTTGGGACCGAGGTTCGCTTCAGGACGCATTCGTGCATGTAACCAATATCGGTTGTTGTGACAGAAAACATCGATGCTGTACGTGAACTGGTATTGCAAAATCATCATGTTGCATACCGCGAGATACGAGTATAGGCAACCTTGGGCATTACTTCCACTCCCATAGATTCAATACTGCATAAACATTTGGTTATAAAAAATTTGCTGGCAGTTACCGCATATTTTGCCAATAGCCCAAAAAAAAGGCCTTTGTCGATTGGTGCCAGGGAAAGTTGTAAAAAGTCAAGGCGGTGATTCGAAAGACAGCTATAATATCACGATAATCAACGATTCATGGATATATGCCAGTGATGGACATTTTTACAATCCCATGCCCGCGTACAGAAACTTCTTCGTGTGGCTTACGATAAAGGGCGTTCGGTTCTTGTTTTTCTGCCATTTCGGCAAATCAAACCAAATAATTTGCTGTCGAGCTCTTATTTAATGAATTAAGACTGCGCTACTTCTTGAAAATCACAAAAGCAAATATTATTTCGTATAGATAGATCTAACGTCAGAAATAGATGGATAAGTGTTTAGACCAGTCATAAAGCCACATACGAGTATGAAGATACTCCCTGTGATACCTCCCGTCTTCTGTTACGCAGGCTGGTACCAAGGTCGAATTAAGCTCATTGCTTTTGAAAATAAGGGATCTGTTGAACCAAACTAGATATCGTTGAAATGGGTGACATCCCGTCTCGTCTAAAAACTATCGCGTGGATATCTGCATCCACCAATGGAAGTGAGGTCTGTTCTATGCCTAATTAAGATTATAATCCGTGACCGTCGGTGGTGCAATGGTTAGTGTACGCGGCTCTTGTGCTTTACATTTCTTAGTGACATCGATGCTTTCGTGTACTTAGCCATTAAAAAACTGCTCAAAATATCGTTCGGAAACGGTGTAAAGTATTAGGTCCCAATCAGTGTCTGTAAAACTATAAAGCGCACAGATCACTGATTGCGAGAAGCTCTACCCTATCCCTCCGTGGGATGTAATGGGAAAACATTTTTTTAGACCGTGACCTCCCATCGACCAATTGAAAGATTCGAAAGTTGGAGAACCTGGAAGAACTTCGGCGACAAGTCATTTTTATCATTATCACTGAATTACTTTCGATTCTCATAGAAACGGAAGGCGTCATTTCATACGGCATGGGTCAGATTCATTTAAGGGTGTATAAGAGTGACCAGGAAGACAGGCGAGACACCGAAACCCCTGAAGTTCTACCGGACTTGGACGAAGATGTGACAGCCCCTGTGTACCATCTAGCCAAGCCTGACACTCAGCCCGTAGAAGAATTGGAGGAAATATAAGACAGGGATGTTGGTTGTGACTGGCCCTGTGGATCAGGAAGCCAAGTCGGACACCGAAGTTACACCGACATTGGACGAAGTGGAAGACAGGAACGTGGATGTGACTTCTTCTGTTCATACTGCAGGGAATAACACATAATTTTCTAAATCCAAGCTCATTGAGCACCGAGAGGCTTTTTCATGGCTAAATACTCGATAGTGTCGCCGTCACTATGCGAGGTGGCCGTCGTCGAAAGAAATGTAAGGTGGTCAGAGCAGTGATCGAACCCACATTCCCATGTATAGGGTTATCCATTTCGTAGTTTCAAAAGTATAGGGCTGGAATTTTACATCTGTCAAACTAAGTTGTTAAACCAATTTTTTTTCTTTTCAGTTGAAAGTCTGACATTGACGAAAATGGATCGCTTAACTATCACACAACGCATAAAAATTATTAAAACCTACTACAAAAATGGTGATTCTGGCACAGCCACATACCATTAGACTTTTTTTGTGGGGCTACGCGAAAGACCGTGTTTATGCAGATAAACCTTTAACTCTTGAGCACTTAAGAACCAACATTCGTCAAGTTATGGCTGAGATACCGCCCAATATGTGTCAAAAAGGGTGTCGAAAATTACCTCAAAAGAATCAATGCTTGCAACACTTCGCGTGGTGGTCATTTAAATGATGTAGCGTTTCACACATAATGTCAACGTTCAAACTTTATAATAACAAAGAAATACATATCATGAAAAAAAATATTTTATGTCTTTTATTTACGTTTACTTTTGAAACCGCAAAATGGATAACCCTTTACAAGAGTCGCGCACTAACCATTGCCCCACCGACGGCCATCATTCTGATAGTTCCAACAAATATTCGTAAGACAAACTGGACCAAGTACAAACAGAATTTAAATTGTAGTATGAAAACCATTCCTCTCTTTAAAACGGTTAATGCTGCTGAGATTGATGATCCTACAGATGCTTTCACCTCAGCCCTCAACTTATCCCTTGATTCCGCATAACCCAACTGTTCCTAAAGAGGTATAATGAAACCTCCATGGCCCTGCATATTCTGAGAAAGTCTTGAGGAAAGCTTTTTAAGAAAGCTAATGCTCAGCTTCACTATTAGCCAATCTTCATTTAAATGCCCGATGTTTGTCATTTAAATCTCATTTAATATGAAAATTTTCTGTTAGCTTGTGTCACGAGTCTGAAACTCGCCCTGTATCTTCAAGCGAAAACTAGAATGTGTACAAATTAAAATTCTGAGACTTTCAGAGTGCGAAAGTCCCCCAGATGACCCCGACCTCTCTGGGATAACTGAAAGAAAAAAGCGGGCAGTTGAGAACATCGAGTATTGACTCGTTAGACTTCATGCTTAACAAATACATTCCAGCCTACTGGTCCGAAGACATGGTCGGACCCACCGACCAACCACTGAATCTCGCACGTTGCAGTAAATATCGTAACTAATGAATAAGAAGGTAATAGAAAGTTTTAAACCTTACAAATCACATGACCCTGCTAGTATATCACTAGTGGAGTTACAAAGTGGACTAAACATTGCGGTTCTCTGGCTCCTGAATCTTTCTATAACTGGGTTAAACTGTCCTATATTCCTGCTAGATGGAAGAAATTCAAGTGGTATTCATTCCGAAAGTGGGGAAACCATCATATGTTTGTCCAAAGGAATTTCTCTTTCCTTCTGAAGACATTGAAAACGATCATTGACTCAGATCTGATTAAAACCATAGGTTCTAGACAGCTTTCCACTTGCCATCACTTATGCAGCAAGACAGTCCTAACTAGAACTGTGAATAACGGAATCCCCCACGGTAGAGTCTTATCTCCACTTCAATGAAATTTAGTATTTTAAGGAATCATAGTATAGTATTTTAAGGAATCAGATTCCAATGTCGTACCATGTAGACGTTTACGCCGCCGCCGTTTTTTTAGTTTTTTTGCCGCGCCGCCGCCTGTTTACGTAGAAATCGGCGAAGCGGCGTGGGTCGGGGGCGTATAATATTTTGTTTAATATTTCATATAATCGATCTCTTAATGGCATTGTTATGATTTACAACACACGTTGCAACCACAACAAGTTAAACACTGAAAATTAGAAACTACACACAACTACAATTAGAATATTTGCTAATAAGAGTCAGTTTAATTTCCCAAGAACTAACTTATGGAGTTAAACGACAATTTGAATTTTTCATAACATCGGCCAGGCGAAATTCAACACGCTACAACAACACCAACAGCCAATCCCATTAACTAACAGCCCAGGAAACAATTTTTTCCGACGTGTCAGACGTCTGTAGGTACTCTTAAATTATATCATACAATTAGCCGAAATATCTGAAATTCCTTCAGTCATTTAAATGAGTTTTCTGTACATTCTCTGTCAGCCGGCTCTGCACATTCTCTGAAATTCCATACGAAAATCATGCGACGTTTCTGCACATTCTCTGAAGGGAATTTTTTATTCTATTTGATTTTGTTTTCATTCCGCAACCATGAGCCAGTAAGGGAATTCCCCGAAAATGTTTTTACTGTATAGTTTCGGTGATTTAAATTGTTGTTTTTGTTTTGTCTGCATCATTTTGTTTGTTGTCTTCAGTTACAAACAAGCAAGCAAGTGTGTAAGACGTCGCGGTCGTCAAATAAAAATAATAATTAATTTGTATAATAAATTGGTACGAAAAATCTGACAGATGGTCAGAAAATGATCGGAAAAGTCGGAACACTCCCGCATGTCCAGACGTCTCTCCGAAATTGCCACGACAAATAGTACAGTCTGTCAGAAAACGTTCGGAAAAGCCCGACCATTATCGGATGTTTTTTCACATTTCTCTCCGAAATTGGTACGACAAATCGGACAAAGGGTCAGAAAATGATGGGATAAGTCGAACCATTATCGGCTGTTTAATTAGACTTTATGCCGAATTCGTTCAGTTACGTCTAAAAATCCTTCAAAATTTCCCTCAGAATTCTCACAGAAATCTTTCCGATAACTCTGCACACTCTTCCGAATTTCCTCCGACAAAACTTTCCGAATTCTTGTCAACCGCCCATACGATTTTCTGTACGTTGTCTGGCCGACATCGGCATCAGACTCGGCAACTTTTGCAGAGTGTCTGACAGATTTCTGACCGAATTCGGAACAAATTGCTTACTGGAGGTTACAGCACACATTACAACTATAACAACAGCAAGTTAAATTTCCTAACAATTGAACTCTGCACAGGAGTAGCCGGGTCAATTTCCCAATAATTAGGAATAGACGCCGCCGCCGTAGCAGAAATAATGGGCGTAAACCTCTAGTACCATATGCCGACAACCTGGCAACTGCAGTTCGAAAAAAAAACACTCTTCCACATGCAGAGATGCGGTTTCCGGGATGATATCAGGAGATTCTCTAAGTGGGCCACGGAGTATGGGTTGGAATTACTTCCGGAAAAAATCCGAATTGGTATGGAAATTTACCTGAAGGATAGTGCAAAATATATAGATGTGATTCTCGGCAGAAGACTCAGCTTCAAGCCTAACACTATGAATAGTTTTAGGAGATTAATGAGGCCAATCTCCGAAAATAGTTTATTGGATATACACAGCCGTTGCCCGACCGATATTTCTATACGGGTTTGTCGTTTGGAATGGTAACGGTGTGTTTCACGAGATCCTTTCGCGCAACACCTACCGAGGGTGTGGGGGTTAGATTTGCTGGGTTGTCAAATGGCGGAAACGTTAGTTACCCGACTAGGATATCCATCGCGATGGATCGGGACGATTTTAAGGGGTGTGCGTCAATTTTCGTTAGAAGTGGATTACATGACCTCAAAATTGGCACTTAATTCCCAGATAGACAGACTGGAGAGGACGCATAACAGGTAATATATGGTATTAAGACTTATACACTGATGGCTCCAAACTGGATGGCAGAGTAGGTTTTGGAGTCTATTCTAAAGAGGTGGAACAGTACCTTGCACAAAGGTTAGCAGTGTTTTCATGCAAAACACAAGGCAATCGGGGAAATTCCACTCTTTCTGAAACGGAACGTCATCACTGCCATGGGTATAAACATCTACTCTGATAGGCAGGCTACTATAAAAACTCTGCAATCTGTTTTCTGGTCTCAAAAATTATCCTTCTCTTGACATAGCCAAGCAGTTTGATATCCTTTTTATATGCAGGAACTGTACAGCGGTTGAACTAACGATATGAGGAACTGCCTTACTTGTTGCACTCGATATTGACCATGTGGGTATGCCCCTTTCTACGTGCAAGATGATATATAAAGGCACCAATTTCAGGATCACTAGGCAGGTATGGGTAAGTTATGACCTGAATCGTTCGAAAAGCTTAATATTTAGGATATATCTCTAGTAGGAGATCTCTACGCTAGTACACGGTTAAAAATCTTGGTGTAAATTCTAATACAAGCAATGTATTACAGCGATTTTTAATATAATTTTTATTAAAATTGACACTTCCCAATATATTAAAAAATTTTTGAATATATTCTGTATTTAATTTTAATAAATTCTAATATTAAAATGACATTTTATACTTTTGGAGTAAATTTAATACTTTTGGTGTAAATTTCGTATTAAATTTGAGGCCTTACTGTATTACACTTGAATAATGTTTGTATTCAATAACACATTTTATACTTGTGGAGTAAATTTAATACTTTTGGTGTAAATTTCGTATTAATTTTGAGGCCTTAGTGTATTACAATTGAATAATGTTTGTATTCTAATACAACCCTGTCGATGCAAGAATGATAGATGTTTGTTTATCTGTCGCAGTTGCTTTATGTACGTGAAAGAGAAAAGTGTTAATATGGACGCAATAAGTGCGAATTTTTTTATAAACGTTAAAAGCGCGTCGGTAGCAAAATCTATATTTTTTGAAAATGTATCAAATATTGAAAGTGTTATGACACCAAGTAAGTGAATAAATAAATAAAATTTGTAAAACTTTTCAATTGTCAAATTAGTGTTGGTAAAATATGTGCGATTTTTTTTTCAAGTCATTGGAGGAAAACTCCTGAAGACGAAAAGAAATAACAATTTTATAAGAGCGAATTATAAAAAATAAAAATAATAAGGAATAAGGAAAATAGATTTAGTAGTGTAGTGAGCAGAATGATAGAAAACAGAAAAATTAAACTTAAAAAATTAAATATAAAAAAATATAAATAATATTGCCGGGAGTTCAATCAATCAATCAATATTTTGCCTGCTAAGTCATTCTCGTTAATTCTCTTTTCGCTTTTTTTTTGGTTTTTTGTTTTTGCTTGCATACTGAAACATTTTTTATGCGCTTGTTGAATTTTATGAATTTTCGTTATTAATGCTTTGTTTTCATACTGTAGCTTGTTTATGTGTACGCTTGTCGTACTTTTTTATTTTTTACTTATTGTTTTTTATTTAATTTTTTATTTAGTTTTGCATGCGTTTCGTGTTGAACGTGGTAACATAAAAAACATTAAAAACAATCTTGGCGCTGAAATTTTGGAAGAACATTTAGTAAAAGTCGTTCAACAATATATTTGGTCAGCATCATTTGTCTTAGAAATTGAATTAGACGAACAGCCTGTAATAAAAAAAACCAAAATTTGAAGAACTTTTTACTAAAGAGGTGAGTAAGCTTATAATCAAAACGCAAATTGATTTGTTTATAATTCTTAATCGGTTTGGTTTATGTTCTTAATATTTATGACGTTTATTATATTCACCAAACATGCTTTGTCCAGTGCTTAGATCGAATTTTATTAATAAGATCCCAACTAAAAAATTTCGATAAATTAGCGGTATTAAATATATTTCAACTAACCTAATTTATGTACTTTCTTAATAGTATCTCATTGAACATTTGAAAAAAAACCAATGTCAGTATATTCTTGAAGAATACAAACAAAAAAATTCATTGTGCGATAGTTCCAGACGAACAGTCGTAAATGAGGCTGCAAAGCTTTTAAGAATTAAATGCTCCAACTATCCAAAGTCAGAGGAAAAATTGACGATGCAAAAAAATTATTTCCAAAATTTGAGACAGATTGGTCAACGTTAACAGGTGCCACACGGCCCCTCAAAATGGAAAAAACAAATGATGTATTTGAGTTCCAGTGTGGCACCCCTTACCGTTGACCAATCTGTCTCAAATTTTGGAAATAATTTTTTTGCATCGTCAATCAAAATTTGAAGGAAAAGAACTGAAATATAATAATTAAATAATAAGTGATAATCAATAAGAAAGAAAACAATAACCAAAAAATTTTATTTTTTAAGTACACTCCAATGTATACGATAGATGTAAAAATTTTGCTTATTTTGATTTCTTCAAGCTAAATAAAACTAAAATAATTTTAAGTTAAAAGAATAAAATGAAAAAAGTTAGGAATTAAGCCAACAATATATATGGGCACTTCCAGAGAAAGTGCCACCCTATGTCACATCACCTCACCCTCGTTAATTGCTCATATTTTAGGACCATGTGGTTCGATTGTTTTCTATTCTTTTCCTAAATACAGAATGTAAGTAACTGCATATGTAGTAAAAGAAAAGAAGACACTCAAACTAACTGGTCCTAAAATATAAGGAATTATCGAGGGTGACGTGATGTGACAAAAGGTTGACCTTTCTGTGGAAATGCCCATATGTTTAAATTATCTT
This sequence comes from Phaonia tiefii, assembly GCA_963931995.1. Taxonomy (NCBI): domain Eukaryota; kingdom Metazoa; phylum Arthropoda; class Insecta; order Diptera; family Muscidae; genus Phaonia; species Phaonia tiefii. Next base: position 165,196,324 of record OZ008367.1, read on the forward strand.
TTTTGTATACACAAGAACTGTCTAAGGTATATTTATGTATAACTATATCTATCGAATGAATTGGAAATAAAAAATATATACAATAATTTGTGAAATTCTTGATTTCTTATTTGATTCAGAAAGGTAACAGGTAAAGAAAAATTAATACAGGTTCAGTATTAAATTTTGACGGAATGCAATTTAATACAAACTAGGTTAAAAACTAACCCAAAAATCTATTAAAATGAATTCGCATCGAATAAAATTGAATACAAACTAGATTAAAACTTAATCCAAAAATCTACTAAAAATTAATTTGAATTAAATAAAATTTAATACAAACTAGATTAAAAATTAGTCGGAAAATCTATTAAAAATTAATTCGAAAGGAATAAAATTTAATACAAACAAGATTAAAACTTAATCCAAAAATCTACTAAAAATTAATGCGAATGGAATAAAATTGAATACAAACTAGATTTAAAATTAGTCGGAAAATCTATTAAAAATGAATTCGAAAGAAATAAAATTTAATACAAACAAGATTAAAAATGAATACAAACAAGATTAAAAATTAATACAAACAAGATTGAAAATGAATCCAAAGTAGACTTTGAAACTACTATGGGTTCAGTATTCAATTTGAATATCAATTTTTATTCAAATCACATTTGAATATTTGGCTGGTATTCAAATTTAATACAATTTCGGTGTAACTCTATATGTAAGTCAAATTTTACTCAAATTTACACCAACATTTTTAACCGTGTAGGTGAAATCATTGGGCACTGTTTGATAGGCAGGCACGCGTCTAGACTTGTAGTCTCACCTCAGAATCTGCGGGGTTGAAGAGGAACTGCTCCTGACGTACCTCTTGGGTAAAAGTCAATATTTAGGACCTTACTTCATTTATTATATTGCAGACATTCAGGCAGCTAAGCTGATTCACCTTGAAATGTTTGTGAGGAGCACAAACTGGATCGGCAGGGACTAATACCTCTCTTTTTAGCCTCATTTTCCAGTTTCCTCGCCAGGTCAATTTACAGGTTCAACCTTGAGGAGGAAACATAACGTGCAGTGGTATCCTAACTGTCCTGTTAAACTAACCGTGACAATAGTCACAGCCACTTCAACCTTACATATCCATTCACAATTGTGCCGCCGGGAGCTGTAAACATTATAGAGCTCATATACCAATGATGGAATGTCATTCCAATTTAATTTCCCATTGGAATTTTGTTGTGCGTGGCATATCTTGTGTGGTATAAATTATGTTTTTTTAACTTCCTCTTTTATAATTTCCTTTTGGGTATATTTAAACCCAACCACTGTCAAATAAGGATTCGCTTATAGTTATAAACACCTTTTAACTCATAATTACTTCAATTAGTAATGAATTGATCTTGTGATAGACAACTTGAAAAACTTTTTTAATGAAACTATTATCGTCGGTAGCAAGAATACGACTAAATTAGAAAAATGCAATTTATCTAGGGAAAAAGTTTAACTTAGTCTTGTGATATCGAAGTAATCACAATTGAAAACTGCGTATCAGTTGTCTTTACAAAATTATTTTGTAGGTGATTGATTTGTTTGTGATTAATTATGAATTATTTTACAATTAACAATAATAGATATTAAATCCTCCAGAACGAGTCAGACACATACACATGTGGGTCTGCAAAACAAATTAGGTTTTGATAAAAAAAATTAAATACAAGGTGGCGCAAAAGTAATCCTCCTATCAGAAAATGCTATAAATTTTGCGATTGGCCCCTAATGTCAGTTCTGTTTTGACATTTGTGTAGTAAACACATGCGAAATACACGTTAATAAACAATGTTACGCTACACTGCTCCAGAACGCGGAATATTGCTGACTATTTATTTGACCAATAATCGGTCGGTGACTTTGGCACAACGTGAATTTCGTCGCAGATTTCCTGGCCGTCCAACGCCTACTGGTGAAACACTGAGACGTTTAGCCGCTCGCCTCGAAGAGACTGGCACAACACGAGATGCTGCCAGGCGTGGCAGACCCCGGAGGAGCCGTTCTGCAGAGAATATTGCTGCTGTAGCCGAGGATGTCATGGATGCGCCGTCGACATCGACCAGACGACGTGCCACGCAAATGGGTATCAGTCGACGGTCTTTACAGCGAATTTTGGTACAAGATTTGAAGATGTTTCCGTACAAAGTCCAGACGGTGCATCAGCTGTTAGCTGCTGACCGCCAATCGCGTCTAACATACGCTCAAGCCATCCTTAATCAACACCAAGAGGAAGATGATTTTTCATCAAAAATAATCATGAGTGATGAGGCCCATTTCCATCTCAGCGGGTACGTAAATACGCAAAATTTACGCTTCTGGGGCACTGAAAATCCGCGTGTAACCCACGAAGAGCCATTACACCCGCTCAAAGTCACTGTATGGTGTGCTGTTTTCGCTGGAGGAGTCATCGGACCTTTTTTCTTCGAAGACGTCGCGGGCCAAACGGTTACTGTGAATGGTGAGCGCTACAGAGCAATGATCAACGAGTTCTTTTTGCCGCAACTTGATGAATTGGGATTGGAAAACATGTGGTTCCAACAGGACGGTGCAACGGCACACACTGCACATGCCCCAACCGATATGCTGAAGGATGCATTTCCCGGGCGCCCAATCTCCCGTTTTGGCGATTTGCACTGGCCAGCAAGATCGCCTGATTTGACCGCTCCAGACTTCTTTTTGTGGGGCTTTTTGAAGTCGCGGGTTTATGTCAACAAGCCTCAGACTCTTGCAGCTCTTAAAGATAATATCCGTCAAGAATGTGAGGACGTATCGCCGGAAGTTTTGGCCAAAGTGATGGAAAATGCCATAAAAAGGGCTCAAATGACAATCAACTGTGGCGGCGGCCATTTACATGACAATATATTCTCGACTTGATGTAAAAAAAATTAAAAGACCAAATAAAAATAATCCACAAGAAGAATCAAAGTTTTTAATTTGTTTTTTAAATTACAGGCAAAAAACATCGGAAGTTTACTTTTGCGCCACCTTGTACATGTGTGTTTGTTAATATAGAATCGTTTGCACCATACAGTGGTTTGAAAATACTCGTGTTACTCATTCATTTGGCATAAATGTTAGTTAATCCAAACATCCCAGTTGTCCGAGTCTTTAGGACATCTAAAACGATGAGTGCACGTCCATATTAATTCGCTGACGACATACCAGTGCCATAGCAATCGTCGACGAAATTTTCATACAAGTGACCAACAAGTCCTTCAGGATCGAATGAGCGACAACTTTATTATTACGTCGTTGACGACCCTGTGGCCAACATATTGGGAATCTTATCAATAACGGCATTCCTTGCGACATTTTCGTTCACATAATCACCAACGACAATGTGGGTGAACTCATGACCAACTGGCCGACATTTTTACCAATGTGGTCATCGACGATTAGACTGGTAAGGCTATAACCCGTAATGTCGCAATAGAGATTACAACTGGCAAAAATTGATTCCTTAATTATAAACGTAAGTTCTATTTTGAATTATTAACATGATATTGAAAATAAACTTCTCGCTACGACGTTGAAGTTCAACTGATAATTTTAATTATCGAATATTTTCTTCTTTTTTTTTGTAGAAGTTATTATGTCCCGTTAGTTTTTGCTCATATTTCGTTCCGTTTGTTGCTTTTCAAACATTTCTTTTGACGGCAACGTCAAATTGTTTCTGATGGGTGACAACCTTCTCGCTCACCATGTCGTCAATAGAGTGCGACGGTATTTTATACGCGACGAACAAAATATGTTCATGCAGTTGGTCGTTAGCGAAAATTTCCATTAGCTACAAAAATCAAAATGCCTAGCAGAAATCTTTGACGACTACTTCGTTTAGGACGATTTTGACAACTGGAATGTCAAGCATATTTCCCGCTTAACTAATATTTCGACGAATTTTTATGGGGAGCCGCTTAATATCACTTAGCTCCCCATACAAAGTGGTCGAAATATTAGTTTAGCAGGGAATAAAAAAACAGCCGAATATGTACTATACAACAGACAGACGAGTCGGTTCTAAGCATAGAGTACATGTGGTATCAAAAGACCATCTGTCTCACCTGACATTTCATTTCACACTATTCGTCGTTACGTAGGTGCAGTGGGTTCGATGACACATCTGTTAAACCATAGACTAATACATACCTAGATAAACTTATTCTCTCAACTGACGTTTCATTTCACACTCTCATCGTAGGTTTGTGGAAATGAGAGCAATTAAATTTAAAATTATCTTACACCAGGTGGAGTTACAAAATATGTTCACTTAACTTTTTCCTGTCGTTTTGGTGTAGAACTGAAAAATTTAAATATATATTGCACTTTTTGTTGACTTTTATCGTTGGTATACATTTGTATTGTATTTAACACAACTAGTTTGCCACAAAAACACGAAATTCGGTTGTTGTTCCTATGTTGATCGCTGTATACTATTGCCACTATCTGGTATTATTGAAACCATATTTCTACCATCCAATGTTTACTTTCCATCGTACCTATGACGTTTAATTTATTGAGCGAATAAAACCTTCTATGGTATGTGTTATTCTATGTGTTAAACCTCTAAGCTGCAAATTTGATAGAGGATAGATTGCGAAAGAGAATGAACAATAGGCGAATTAAAAAATTGATTTTATTGACACTTATGACTTTTAAAATAACTTTGTATGCAATAAATTACTTTGGGTTTGAAGAGCCCAACAATTTTCTTTAATTCGAATTTGAATTACGTCCAAATTCTGGAAGAAAAACCTCCCGTAAGGAAAATGTATTAAAATCTTAGAGTAAGATATAAAGAGTGTACATGTGTGTCGCATGTGTTCTCGTCGAAAGTCAGTGAGATAACGACAGTTTTGAAACAGTTTTTCTATGTCATTTTTCATACAAAATTTGGACGCAATACCAATAAAAATTAAAGAAAATTGTGATGTTATCCATTTTGCCGAGGGTAGCACAATTACAAGATGAACATATCCTCGGGTCCCTCAGTTCGGACGCAGGAAATAATAGCTGCAGTATCTATTACCTGCTTATAGCTTATATGCTCAAATAGGTATCAGCAGATGTCACTACCGACAACTCTGCATAAGGATTTAAATGTATTTCCTTATAAATCTCAAATGACAAGTAAACTGAATGCAGCAGACTTGCTGATTCACTTGGAACTTTGCCACATTATTATTCAAATGGTGGTTGAGGACGAAAGCGTCCACACCACAGTGTGCCAAATCGATAAAACTACGTTTCTGTGCCACAGAAATATCACCCTCATCATGGATTAGAAATTGGATACGAGTGTTTCTAATGGATATGTGACTACTCTGTGTTACCATATGTAATCTCTGCGAGGAGTACATAATTATTAATTAGTCTGGCTTAAAAAACATTTTGTAGATAATAGAAAACAAATATTATCTTTCGCTCATAATGTTATTTTTTTGTTAACACAAATTGACCATTTGATGGATAACTGTCATTCAATCACGAAATTAGTTGACTTGAAGAAGTTCAACAGGAATGTTGTCTTCTCTCACTTACTTGCATAACAATTTTAGAGTGAATATTTACTAATAGTAAACAATAGTCCTTTTGTAAAGACTAAAATCAAAACGGCCTAACCATGGGGGACTTGTTTCGCAGTGAGAAAATGTCCTTGTGCCAGGTATTCCTGCAACCGGAAGCTGCATACGATTCGGTGGCACAACTAGGGGAAGCAGGTTGTGTACAATTTCGGGATGTAAGTAGTTTTGTATTTATTTGAACACAACCAACGGATAAGGATAAACAGAACTCAACTTAATGAGAATTGTTTCGAACACAGCCATGAGATTTTAAATAATAAATAATTTTTAATAGTAAATCTGTCCCGATTCAGATTATGTGTTAAACATATACGGCCTTATTCATAAAACGTTATGAGAGGTTTGAGAGACGATTTATCATACTAAAGACGACTCTCAAATCTCTCATAACTTTAAATGAGTAAGGCGCGGCGCATATTTTATACATGTTTATAAATCTTTTTTATCGCATGTAGATGAATGAAGGTCTCACCTCGTACCAACGAAAATTTGTCGCCGAAGTCAGACGCTGCGATGAGTTGGAACGAAAAATTCGCTTCGTCGAAAACGAAATTAAAAAAGATGATCTCCAAATACCAGATATTCCTCCGGAAAATATACCGCCCGCTCCCAAACCTCGAGATATTATCGAACTAGAGGGACAATTGGAAAAAACTGAAAAAGAAATAATAGAATTGGCTCAAAACGATGTCAATCTCAAATCGAACTATCTAGAATTGACCGAAATGTTAAGAGTTTTAGAGAAAACTCAACATTTCTTTACCGAGCAGGATGTGGTCAATATGGAAATTAATAAAAATTCGGGCGATCATCATCACCAACAGGCTGGTCATTTGGGATTTGTGGCCGGTGTGGTGAGTCGTGAAAGGGAATTTGCATTTGAAAGAATGTTGTGGCGGGTGTCTCGTGGCAATGTCTATATGAAGAAGACTCAATTGGAAGAGACATTAAAAGATCCCAAGACTGGCAACATAATTTACAAAACTGTCTTTGTGGCTTTCTTTCAAGGTGAGCAATTAAGAACAAGAGTCAAGAAAATTTGCACCGGTTTCCATGCTTCCATATATCCATGTCCCAATGAACATGTCGAGCGGGAGGAAATGATAAGAGGTTTGAAAAACCGGCTGGAGGACTTAAAAGTTGTTTTACAACAAACCGAAGATCAGCGAAAATGTGTCCTAATAGCAGTGGCCAAACAGTTAGCCCGTTGGGAAATAATGGTAAAGAAAATGAAAGCCATATATCATAGTTTGAATATGTTGAATCAAGACGGTACCAGCAAGTGTTTGATTGGAGAATGTTGGGTTCCAAATCGCGACGTGACCTTGGTACAAAAAGCTTTAGCTGACGGATCAGCTGCAGCGGGTAGTCATGTTCCGTCCTTCTTAAACGTAGTGGAAACCAATGCTACCCCTCCAACTTTTAATCGTACCAATAAGTTCACCAGAGGTTTTCAGAACTTGATAGATGCATATGGTGTGGCCACGTATCGTGAGGCCAATCCAGCTTTATATACTTGCATTACTTTTCCCTTTCTATACGCTGTGATGTTTGGAGATATGGGTCATGGTTTTATCATATTCCTGTTCGGCCTATGGATGGTTGTGTGTGAGAAATCATTAGGCCGGAAAAAGGGGGGTGAAATATGGAATATTTTCTTCAGCGGTCGTTACATTATCCTACTGATGGGTATCTTTGCTGTATACACTGGATTTGTGTACAATGACATCTTCTCCAAGTCTTTCAACGTCTTTGGCAGTACCTGGCGCGTACGTTACAATAGAACTACGGTGCTAACAAATGCCGCCGGTTTAACACTTGATCCGCGTTATGCCTCCAATGGTGTATATGTAATAGGCATGGATCCCATTTGGCAGTTGGCCGACAATAAGATTATTTTCTTGAATACCTATAAAATGAAATTGTCCATTATTTTTGGTGTTCTCCATATGGTTTTCGGTGTTTGCATGTCTGTGGTGAACTTTGTATATTTCAAACGTTATGCCAACATACTATTAGAATTTTTACCCCAAATGATATTCCTTCTGTTATTGTTTGGTTATATGGTATTCATGATGTTCTTCAAATGGATAAAATACACACCCACTGCTGATGAACTTACAAACACTCCTGGCTGTGCTCCATCTGTCTTGATTATGTTCATAAACATGGTGCTTTTCAAAAGTTCCGCTGTCTCTGCTGGGTGCGATGCAAATATGTTTGCCATCCAAACCAAATTGGAAATGATATTTGTAATTGTTGCTGTTATATGTATTCCTTGGATGCTGATGGGAAAACCTCTGTATATCAAATATACAAGGAAAAATAAACCAGAGGTAAGAGATTTCCATAGCTAATGAACTTAATATATTACATTCGTCGCTCGTTTGGAGAAGTGAATTCATTGTCATGGAAGAGTCAAATATGAACTTCATAAACATTTCAATATAGCACTTCACTTTTGTTCACATCTCTTGAAAGATCATATCAAAACACCCCTTAAGTGGTAGAATGTTGATTTTCCTATTGTTTTTAGCATAAATTCGAGTATAACTCCACCGATACCTTAGAGTTGGTAGAAGGCGATACTGCTATAGTGCTGGAAATGACTCAGAGCAGCGACTCGGATGGTGGTGGCGGTCACGACGATCACGATGATGAGCCCATGAGTGAAATTTGGATTCATCAGGCCATTCATACCATCGAATATGTGTTGAGTACTATTTCTCATACTGCTTCGTATCTGCGTTTATGGGCCCTGTCATTGGCTCACGCTCGTAAGTTCAAAAATTTTATATTTTAATAATATTTGCTTCATACACTCACAGAAAAATTGTGTTGAGACAGCCGAATTAGTCGTAACCGAATTTAGAGGTTGTCTGAACCTTATTAGAGGTTGACACAACCCCATTATAGTTTGACATAACCTCGACAGAGGTTGACACATAGACTAATACATACATAGATACTTTCATTCTCTCAATAAATTAAACGTCATAGGTAAGGTGGAAAACATTGGATGGTGGAAAACATGGGTTCAATAATACCAGATAGAGGCAATAGTAAATAACGTTCAACAAAGGAACAACAACCGAATTTCGTGTTTTTGTGGCAAACTAGTTGTGTTAAATACAACACAAATGTATACCAACGATAAAAGTCAACAAAAAAATTGCAAAATACATACATTAAAATTTTTCAGTTCTAAACCAAAACGACATGAAAAAGTTAAGTGAACATATTTTGTAACTCCACCTGGTGTAAGTTAATTTTAAATTTAATTTCTCTCATTTCCACAAATGAGACGTTTTTACACAAAACCCGCAATTACCAAATTTTTATTTACCTTAATAACCACAACAAAATCTGTTTATCGCCTCGACAGCACAAATTGAAATGCGGTTGCTGATTTATTGTTGGATGGTTTGAGCTATTGCCTCTATCTTGTATTATTAAAGCATTACTTTCCAACATCCAACCGCCCATCTGCAACACACCAAATGTCATCAATTTACTGAGAGAGTAGACGTCTCTATACACCATTAGTCTATGGCAACAACTATACATTCTTTAACTTTGTTTAATATAATATTTGATTTTTGAATTTTAAACGTCAGGTTTGAAATATAGTACATACATAGAATTATGTTGTGGTAACCGAATTGAAAATTAATTCGGTTGTACCTACAGAATTCATGAGAAATTCAGTTACAGCAAGGCTAACTTCGGTTATTGCGACCGAATTGGTACCAATTTCGGTTGGAGTAACCGAATTTGGCATCAGTAACTATAGAATTTGGTACCAATTCCGTCGCAATAAACGAAGTTAGCCTTGCTGTAACTGAATTTCTCATGAATTCTGTAGGTACAATTTGGTACCAATTTCGGTTGCTGCATCCGAATTAATTCCAAATTCAGTTGTTCCAACCGAATTTTTAGAAAATTTTGTTGACAGAACGAATATACTAATTAATTGAAGATTCAATTGTCACAACCGAATCAATTATGAAACGAGGTTGCTTCAACCGAATTTCAGTTGTGAGGACTAAATTCCGTTATGACAACCTCAATTAGGTTGTGACAACCTCAATTCGGTGGCAAATAATCTATTACTAAAAGTTATGGAACGCGTCAGAATTATAGAAGAGCCGGCATACAATGATATATACAAGATTGGGTGTAGTAGTCAATTGTCTTGGAATAAGGTTAGAAAGAGGAGACACTTTCTTATAAACATATATTGCTGAAAAATAATGTCTACTACACGGGAGGAACTCTACTACACGGGAGGAACTCTTTCGTTTCTTACACAAAAAATATCAATCATCATCAATCATCGTTTCTTAAACAAAAACTCATCATCATATTGCGCCCATTAGAAGAGGTGCAACAAGGGGCGTGGCTGATTAGCCTATTTCGAATATCAAACAATACTTTACAAACCAAACCCGATATACTCCAGACTAAAGCCGGAGGCTCTTAAATTTAAAAAAAAAATTATTATAGTGGCCGTCGGTGGTGCAATGGTTAGTGTGCGCGCCTTTTGTACATGAGATCCTGGGTTCAAACCCTGCTCTGACCACATCGCATAGTGACGGCGACACTATTGAGTATTTAGCCATGAAAAAGCTTCTCAAAATACCGTTCGGAATCGGTGTAAAACCGTAGGTCCCAATCAGTGAGTGAAAACTGGAAAGCGCACAGCTCAGTGATTGTGAGAAGCTCTCACTGTCCCTCCATGGGAAACCATTTATTTATTTTATTACCTATTAAGATCATGTACTCCACATAATTGTAATTATAAATCTTCTCAATTGTATCCCTTTTACCGAATTTTAGAGTTATCTGAGGTTCTATGGACCATGGTGTTATCGATGTCTTTACAAATGCAAGGATATGTCGGTTCCATTGCTATCTTTGTAATTTTCGCTATTTGGGTATTTTTTACCTTGTCCATTATGGTCATGATGGAAGGTCTGTCCGCCTTCTTGCACACTTTGCGTCTACATTGGTAAGTTAACTATTGGTTTATGCTTAAGTGTGGATGTGTGGAAATAATGAATATCTTTTTCAAGGGTCGAATTCATGAGTAAATTTTATGAAGGTGCCGGTCACGTATTCCAACCTTTCAGCTTCAAGGTTATCCTAGAAGAAGAAGATGAGGACTAGTGAGCTAAAATGTGTTGTGTAATGTACGAAAATAAATAAAGTGCAACAGTTACATATATAAATCACTGCAGTTTCATTGTGTGCGGTCCGGTCTGATCAGAAGAGTATTCAAAAAACACTTTTTGAAGGCAGGGGTCACAAACGACGCGTATTAAAGAGCAGATTACGTGTAGATTTTTGAGTGGTTATACGAGCATCACTTGACACAGAACAAATTTTAAAAACAATAGAAGAGCCCAATTTATCTTTTAACCAAATTCGTTGTAGAAATGTTTAAGATGATTTAGGTCCGTCCGTCAGTCTGCTGGGCTGATCTCGTCTGGTTGGTCAATACTAGAGTATTCAAAATCCGAAACCCGGTCCACAGAACGCGGTTTTTTTTTTGAAAATTAGCATTTTCGAACAACACCTGGAACCGGGTTTTTACAGCAGGTTTCACGTGTTTTTAATTTATTTTGTTGCAAATGCTTAGCTTTCAAAGAAGTAAATTAAAATTGTAATCGAAAATAGTAAAAACTTTTAGTTGTTTGGATTTTTTCTCAAGGAAAAAAAAAAGAAAATGGGAAATTCGTTTCTACAAATTCGTTGTAGAAATGTTTAAGATGACTTAGGTCCGTCCGTCAGTCTGCTGGGCTGATCTCGGCTGGTTGGTCAATACTAGAGTATTCAAAATCCGAAACCCGGTCCACAGAACGCGGTTTTTTTTTTGAAAATTAGCATTTTCGAACAACACCTGGAACCGGGTTTTTACAGCAGGTTTCACGTGTTTTTAATTTATTTTGTTGCAAATGCTTAGCTTTCAAAGAAGTAAATTAAAATTGTAATCGAAAATAGTAAAAACTTTTAGTTGTTTGGATTTTTTCTCAAGGAAAAAAAAAAAAAGAAAATGGGAAAAACAATTTGACGGTTTGATTTTTTTCTATAGACAATTTAAATTTAGTTTTCTAAAGAAAACAATAATTGTGTGAACAATTTTTACATAAAGCTTAAAAAGAAAAAAATTAATATATTGAAAAGAAACAGTTTATAAACCGTACGCAATACCTCTTTTGTGTCTGAAGCAAAGTTGTAGATAATCGGCCTTATTCATAAAAAGTTGTCATAGGTTTGTTAAAGGTTTAAGAAGGTAAAGCCCAAAAATTGTATTCATAATCGAAAACTTCCTCTGTTAAGAGTTCTCTAACGTCGCCATTTTTGTTGTTCTTTAAGGCCATTTTATCCGGATTAATACACAAATGAAACAATTTTCTACATTTCACGCACGCGTGCCGTACTTAAATATTTATGCGATATACATAAACACGTTGAATTATTCTGTGTATATTTGCAGCGTTTATAGTGTTACAATATCCTGCCAAGCAACCAAATAGTTTCGGTCAAATTTTTATCATTTTTAACCAAAATGAACTTTTGTTTACATAGTGATGTATATAAAATCAAAACATTGAAACTACAACCTATTATCCGGTTTTATATTCGACTACCCAAAACTAAAATCCAATTCAATATGATTTTTTGACACTTCTTCCAAATTTATGAATACAGCAAAATATTAATTGATCTTTTTATTGAATAGTTCTTTCCATTAATGTTTAAAATTTTGCCAAAATGCATTGACGCATTTAAATAAAAAAAATTAATTCGGTCTATCGGTTATTGTTCATCTTGTTTTTGCATCACAAGCACTGTGATAATACATAAAACAGGGTTGTCAGTCAATTATCTGTTCCTTAGTCAAAATACTCATTATGATTACGGTTCTAATAAAACCTTCTCCAAATCTTGAAGCTTTCAATAACTGATGACTGCTTTAGAGGCAATTTAATAATTTTTTTATGAATAAGGCCGATTGAATAGGAGACAAAAATGAGGAACAAACCTACCCGAGATCCATTGCCTTCAAAATCGCAAAAATTACCATTTCTTACCATTTTTCCACCTGTTTTGCTCAATAACTGGATTACAACTCCACAAATATGCTGTTTCACGTGCAATTCTCAGAATTGAGGCCCGAATCAATGACCTGAAAAATGTTGTACTGTGTAAGCAGGCTCTACAGACAGACAATAAGTCTGACCATAGACTAATACATACCTAGATAAACTTATTCTCTCATCTGACGTTTCATTTCACACTCTCATCGTAGGTTTGTGGAAATGAGAGCAATTAAATTTAAAATTATCTTACACCAGGTGGAGTTACAAAATATGTTCACTTAACTTTTTCCTGTCGTTTTGGTGTAGAACTGAAAAATTGGAACAGACCTAGTATAGATCGGCACGTCCAATTTTTTTGCTTTTTTTTCGGTTGTAGGGATCGCTATTTTAAGTAAAAAAATTAAAATAAAAAAATCGGGGGGAACCCCTATTTTGGGAGTTACGGGCCAAGTAGCCCTGGCAGGGACCTATGTTGCTCGTACCGCGTGGTAGAACTTTTGGAAAATCGTTAAATTTATATTGCAATTAGTCGCCCGGCCGTCTTGGTGGCTCAGGCAGGGGGGTTAAAATTCCCTCTGTACCTGAAGTCGATGTGTGGCAAAATCCGAAAAATCACTCGATTGCTTGAAAAAAAATATTTTCTGGATATTTTTAAAAATCCGATACGTGGATAACTAAGCAGTTATCGAAAAAATGTATTTATTTATTTTTGTTTATTTCGACTCGTTTTACACAAAAAAGTTGTGAAATCGGTCCCATAGTTTGTTTGGAGCCGAAGCGAGTTGCCGACCTATTCTAGGTTTAAGCCGAAAAATTTAAATATATTTTGCACTTTTTTATTGACTTTTATCGTTGGTATACATTTGTATTGTATTTAACACAACTAGTTTGTCACAAAAACGCGAAATTCGGTTGTTGTTCCTATGTTGATCGCTGTATACTATTGCCACTATCTGGTATTATTGAACCCATATTTCTACCATCCAATGTTTACTTTCCATCGTACCTATGACGTTTAATTTATTGAGCGAATAAAATCTTCTATGGTATGTGTTATTCTATGAGTCTGACTATATCCCCTTACACTACGAACAAGTTTGTCTGTCACGGTCCCCCCTGATTTTTTTTACCTGAATTATTGCACATACATTTTTAACCTGCTGAGAAAATGTAGGTTTCCCGGAAAGTATTGAAGCGACCGCAACTAAATTTGCAGCACATGATATGCAAAAGGACTTGGTCTATCCAGAAATACCACAATCCTGTGGAAGTATTTTTCTGGGTCCTTGTCGCAAGGATATTAATCTTTGTGAGGTTGAGTGGGCATATCTATGGAACGGTAAGGAGTAGTATTGATCATGGGAGTACCATGAGCCAAGCTATCCAACCCAACACCTACTTTTTTCAGATTCGAATTAGCTTCGATATATAAGTAGCTTTCATATGGAATATCTGAAAAGGATGAGTGCGCATATCTAGAAACAGGAGACGTTGGCAACGATGGTGGGAATACCATAAGTAGTGTGGAAGCCAACCCTGTCCGCACTTTTTGCAGACCCGATTTCTGAGTGTGCGTATCCGTTGTAGAAGGATGCAGTTTTCATATGAAAATTTTTGGAGAGGATGACTGGACATATCTGGGATAGTCGGTGAGCCCAGTCATTCAACCTTACCGCCACTTTTTTCAGACTCAGTTACAGATTTAGTGTATCCGTGGTAGAAAAATAAAATTTTCAAGTGGCAAATTCTGGAGAGGATTAGCGGACATTTCTGAAAAACAACAGGGGCATCGACCATGGGGATACCATAAATGGAGTAGAAGTCCAGATATCCAACGCTATCCCCACTATTTTTAGGTTCGACTTCTAAGCGGGCGTATCAGTAGAGAAATAATTCAGTTTTCATATGGAAAAAGGACGATTAGAAAATTCGTAATACTGGTGTCAGACGTGAAATTACGAGTAAAGGACAACGATGAAGTTTGATGAACTTAAAGTCGAACAACTAAATAAGGAGTTGAGCAAGTTTGATCTACCAACGGCTGAAAATAAGGTGGAGCTTCAGAAGAGACTGATAGAAGGAATAAACAACCATTACATTGACATTTACACATACCACTTTGAGTGCAAAGAAGAAAAGGAGGTATCTGCAAAAGAAGTAACTGGTGATGTAGATATTTCTACAATGTTTGCGGTCATGATGGAAAAAATTTGCAAAATTGGACGAAAACTCTAGAATTTTAAATGCTAACATTAATTCAAAAATGGACGAAATTTCTAAACTTATGAACGAGATATTTGGCGAGACTTCTAGAATTATGGACGAGAAATTACGTTAAAATTCTCGAATGAATGAAATTTAACAAGAATCGTCAAATACGAAAAGTTCGGAAAATTTAAATGGAGTCGGAGGCAGGAGATTTGATGAATGCCATAAACGATCTTAAAGAAGTGGTCCAAACCCTCTGCAAGGTGTTATCGGGTGCAAATGAATTGCGACAAAGCTGGTCATATTGAACGAAACTGCAGAGAGTTGCGGAAACGATGAAGATCGAGCACACCCAAACGTGGCAATAAAAATCAAATTGTACTACACCAAATGAATCTTCGTTAAACTAAAATGAGGTAGCCCAGAAGGGTATTAGACTGGTTCCCATAGCCGAGGGCCCCACGATCTCCATCTCAATAATGCAACAGAAAAACAACAACCTCACTGTCTGCGGAGTTATCGGTGGTCGGAAGCGCATATTGACTATGGACTAGTGATGCACAGAGTCAAGGAACCGGTTAGGAAGACTCAGTTATTTACAGGAATTGGCAGGACCGAGGCTCACAAGAACCGAAAGACGGGCCCAAATTAACCGAACGACGGGCCCAAAGGAACAGAAAACGGTTCTTCTCGCAACCGGTCTCTACAGAACCGGTTTTTAAAATACGCGGAACTGCAATGGTGGTGTAATCGAACCCTCTTCAAGTTCATGGAGCTCGCCGGTGGTACTAGTTGAAAAGAAAGATGGAAGTACCCGATTTGGCGTGGACCATAGAAACCTGAACGACGCCACCAAAAAGGTCAGCTATCCACTACCAAGAATTGATGACATATTGAACACGATGTCAGGAACAAAGTTGTTCTCCACCCTGGACTTGCAAAGTGATTATTGGCAAGTAGAAATCAGCGAAAGAGACAAGGGATGGTCTGTGGTAGTTTAAAGTAATACCATTTGGACTCTGTAACGCTCTAGCCACCTATGAGCGATTAATGGAGTGTGTGTTGAAAGGACTTCATTCGGAAAAACATTCGATGAACACCTGAAGAATCTTAAAGAAGTCCTTCAACGTAGAACCGCACCTGGATTGAAGCTCAGTACCATGAAGTGTTCTCTGTTTCAGAAAGAAGTAATTAGTTGAGACATCCCTTGCGCTGGGGGGACGCGATGCAGGGGTTTGAGTGTACGTATAGTGGCCATGCTGGAGGGAGCACTTCTTGTCCTGCACGGAACTCCATAGGGCCACCCATACCAGAAGGGCACAAGGACACGAACTAAGAACTACCCTTTCCAGGCTGGTACCGTCTGTCTATCCCTTAATAGGGCGGCTACCATTCAAAATCCACAAGCATCAGTCTTACATTAGGCGGCTCCGTGGTCTGCGTCTATCCCATAGTAGACGGCAGTTCTTTCTGGTCCTTGTAGGTCATGTCTCTACCTGGAACTGCACTTTTAAGATCAAGGTGAAGGAGTTGTGCTGAGGATCTGAATGGCCAGTAAGTGTTTTTAAAGAAACTGGTCGCTAGCTTGTCCCCTCTGACACCAGGGCACAGTTCGGTTGTAATTTAGTTGCCTAGTGCGCCCAAGCCATCACTGAGCATGTTGGTCCAACCCTTTACGGCACACTCGTGGGATCAAAAATGACACTTTCAAAAAAACAAACCGAAAAGAATTCCTCGATGGGGCTGGGCTGCCCATCAGAAGAGGATCTCTTGGCAGCCAGTCAGGACTCAGAAGCCAACCCAAAGAGCGAGGTGAAAGTTGTAAAAAACGTTCCCCGCCTAAACAATTAACAGCTACAACAACAAAATTAGACCAGTCCGTTAAGTCGGACGCGACTGTCTCTTAAAAACCAAGACACATCCTGCTGATGCTCGAAGGACACTGTACCAAAAGGAGAAGTTCATCCTTGAGAAGATTGCCAAGAATGAAGCCAATGGCACAGTACACGAGCGTGATGAAGTGGATAAAGCCAAATACGCAAAAATAGTTGAGGAGTACGACGAGTAGAAGGCCTCCCTACAAAACAATAACAGACCCTCAACCTCAAAGCGGGAACGTTCTCGGGGGGAGACGATGAACCCGCTAAGAGAAGGAAGGCCAAGGAGTCATCAAGAATGACTATATCAGCCAAAAGGTCCTTCAACGAGGTAGTAAAGGACAATTTGATGATTGCCCTGGCCAACACGAAGACCGGGAAGCTAGCTCCCGTCACAGTCTCGGAATGGAGTAAAGTGGAGTCTAAGCTGTCAGCAATCGTGATAGAAAACGTACTGGCAAACAAGGACTCCCCGTCACCCTATTACGCGTCTAACGAGATTCATCGAGGATATAGGGTGATTAAATTTATGGACAAGTTCTCGAAGGATTTCCTGATGAAGTCTATCGCCTGGAATGATATCAGCCTGAAGCTGATCCCGGCGCAGGAAATTCCTGAGGCCTTGTGCACGGATTTGGTTACCCAAAATAAAGGGTGAGGGTCCTCAGCTCCTGGCATGCCTACGGGTCATGAACCCGACTGTCCCCGATGGTGGCTCATCGGTAAAGAGCCACCCAACGACAAGAGCATGAGTTTAGTCCTTGCTATTACTGACGCGGGCGTCGCCGCTCTGGAAGAAGCAGGAGGAAAACTATTCTTTAGCATGAGAAAAGCCAAAGTGAAAATATTAGACGCTCCTGCCCCAGATGGCTCACCTTGTCCCGATGACTTAGAAGACGCCAACAAACTGCTTGATCAGATGCACCTGTAGAGGGCATCCATGTCATCACCAAAATGCCCCATATGCTGAAAGTCGTGCAGACTAATCTCCTCAGATAACCTGCGAATTCTCATAGCTGAGGAGGATCTAGACCTAGGCATCATCCAGGAACAGTACGTGCAAGTCAATGTGGTGAGAAGGCTCCATGGTAATGGTTACAAAACACTATATATAAAGGACAATAGTAAGGTAAGCTCATGTCTAATTGCAAAAAACAATTAAAACATTTTTCTATGTCCCCAGCTTAGAACAGCAGATTTTACCGTTGCTAAATTAGAGCTGACTGAAGGTAAGAGCATTTACATAAATGGCGTATTCTTGTGACCTCCCCCCAGGAAGATCGGGAGCGCTATGGGAAATATCGGTCCACTGAACACCATCATTATAGGCTGCGACGCCAATGCAAGGCATGTCATATGGGGCAGCTCTGAAGTCAACGAACGAGGTGAGTCCTAACAACCTTACAATTTGCAACAGAGGTACTAACCCAACTTTTGTCTTCCCGATTTCCGATAACTTTGTTGGGTGGTCCTTACCCTTATATCAGATAATAGAATATTAGAGATAGAAAACTGGGCAGTATCCGGAAAGAAATCCTTCTCGGACCACAATTGGATATTGTTTATCTTTCTGCGAGAACGACTTCAATCAGATGCTTTTGGAATCCCAAGAGAACTGATTGGGACAAGTTCAACAGAATTCTGAAAAGTAAGCTTCCTAAGTCCGCGCAACACAAAAAGCCGTATCCAAGTTGGAGAAATCCATGGATACTGCATTCAAAGTGTCATGTCCTCAGTCATGCTCGGAGAAAACATATCCGTCTTGGTGGACAGACGAGCTTACAACGCTAAGAGAAGAATCTCGCAAAGCTTTAAATGCAAGCTTCGTAAGTGGATCCTGGCAACCATATAAGGATAAACTTAAAGAGTATAAGAAAGCAATAGCCACTGCAAAAATACTATCCTGGTCAAAGTTCTGTGGATCGATGGAGAACACAAAGGGTACAGCTAGACTGAGCAAAATTATGGCCAAAGGGAACTCGAATCCCACCTATGTGAATAGAGATGACGGGACATGGTCAATTAGCTCAGCTGAATCGCTAGAGATACTCTTTAAAACACACTTCCCAGGCTGGGAGATGCGAACATTATCAACCCAATACTCAGATACTAACGGTATAGAGGATATAATCAGTCCAGACAGGATATCCTGAGCTATCATTAGCTTCTCACCTTATAAATCTCCGAGCCCAGATGGTATTATACCAAAAATGCCGCAAAGCGGGGAGGCAAAAATTAAGCCGTGGTTCTGTATCATATTCCGATCTTCCCTGACTCTGAACTACTTACCAAAGAGTTGGAGCCAGGTAAGAGTAGTTTTCATTCCCAAGGCCGGGAAGACGGAGTCATGAGAGCACAAAGGATTTCAGACCGATCAGCCTCTCATCGTCTCTTCTGAAAACTTTAAAAGGTTAATTGACGCATACATCCGAACGAATGGATGGATGGATCGCCCAAAATATCATGCAGTCAACATGCATATCTAAAAGGCCGCTCAACCGATACAGTCCTGCACGAAGTCGTCAGAACTATTGAGAGGTTCTTAGAACACAAACAATATACCCTCGCGGCCTTCTTGGATATAGAGGGTGCATTCAATAATGTGAGCTCAGCGGCTATAGAAGAATTACTTGAAGATCTAGGCGTGGAAACATTTCTCAAGAGTTGGATAGTGACAATGCTACAGACCAGAATTATAAACGCCTCTACGGGCAACAGCGAGGGAATAGGGGAACTCCTCAGGGTGGAGTCATCTCTCCCCTACTTTGGTTAGTCGAGATCAACAAAAAACAACAAAAATGGGGCAATATGAGGATCAAAACGGATGACGTGGTGATAATGGTAGCTGGCTTGTTCCCATCCGTGTTGAACGAAATCATGAATGGGGCCTTGAAATCACTTAACGACTGCGCCACTGGTAGTGGTCTTGGAGTGAATCCAGGGAAAACTGAGGTCATGCTTTTTACCACGAATACCAAGATACCAAAGTTTAATCCTCGTCGGCTAAGTAGAATAGAGATTCCACTATCAACTCACGCGAAGTACTTGGGCGTAATTCTAGACCCTAAACTATCCTGGAAGCGTAACATAGATTCACCGCGCACAGAATGCAACCGTTGCGTACTACGCTTGTCGGAAAATGTTTGGAAGTCGATGGGGTCTCCGACCGAAAATGGAGCTATGGATGTATACTAGTATAATCAGACCTATACTCTCCTACGGAGCAATGGTATGGTGGCCTGACGCGGGAAAGACATCCACCATGAAATTGTTGTATAGAGTTTAGAGATCAGCTTGCATCGGCATAACAGGGGCAATGAGGACAAGTCCAGCTGAAGCGCTTAACGCAATATTTCATATTATACCAATCGCCACCCGACTAAATGCTCTTGGTATCTGGAAGAGCAACGCATATGGGCATGCGAGAATACTACAGACAGGTCCAAGAGAACTTAATATAATCACCGATTACTGCACCCCCTCATTGACGTTCGATAACCTATTCGATGTCAGGTTTCCCAAAAGAATAGAGTGGGATAAATGGGAACCACTGACAGGTTTTGACACCAATGTATTTACGGACGGATCCAAAATTGAATGTGGCACCGGCTCGGGTGTCTTCTCCGAAGAGGCAATCCTCAACTTATCATTCAAACTCCCAGACAAGTGGAGCGTTTTCCAAGCGGAGATGCTAGCATGCAAAACAGTGTCCCAAGACACTAATTGATGGTAAATAGTATATTTAGCAACCACGTGAACCAACCAACCAGTCAGTTGAGACATCGAGTGACAACAGATGGCACTTCCACTGATGAATCCTGACAGTGAAGGATTTTCCACGACGACAGAATCTCCACGAATGACGCAATTTTCTAGTAATCTGCATGTACTACTATCTGCATGTAATCTGCATGTTCCAGGTTTCGCCACAGTAGCTACAAGTATTCACGAGTTGACAATGAAAAATCGGCCGTAGTGTTGGAGCGGAAAACAAGAAGTCATTCACCAACTGAAGGAATATTTATGCGTCTCCTTTGTTAGCATACCTTGTTGCTGGCCTGGTAAAAGTTGTAGGATACAAGAGCCGTATACACTCAAAGCCAGAGAGAAACTATTGTGTTACGAGACTAGAGCTACTGACAGTCATAGAGTGTATTTGTACGGCCATCCTTTTCAGTTAAGAACCGATATTGCAGATCTAAGGTGACTGCTGCAATTTAAGAACCTCGAAGGCCAACTTGCTCGTTGGATTGAAAGGCTGCAGAGCTATGACTTCAGCATTGAAAAGAAAAGGAGGGAAACACGGTAATGATGATGCCCTGTCACGTCGATAATGCAAGCTGGAATGCAAACACTGCTCAAAAGCTGAGGTGAAAGGAAACATCATTGACGTCTGTTTACTTCGACTGGAGCCCAACCAAGACTAGTCAACGGCACAAAGAAGCGATCCAACACAGGCAAAAATTATTTCTGCAAAAGAAGATAAAAGACCAATGATATCGCCTCAGAGAGCCCCCGGATGAAAACATATTGGGTCCAGTGGAACAGCCCCAAATGATTGAATGGTTGCCTATTCCGGTTATGGGAAGTGAGGATGGTAAAATAGTCAAAAACTTAATGGAGGTACCCCTCTCCAAAGAGAAAGACATAATGACAGAATTGCATAATGGCCCGAGTGGAGGATATCTAGTTATAACCAAAACCATAGAAAAACTAAAGCAACTGGCTGGGTTGTCAACAAGCGGTAGCCGATTGGATAGCGAATTGCACCAATATATGACAGATAAGGAGCCAACGTGAAGACGTCGGGGCCAAATGCAAAAATACAATTCTGGCGCTAAAATTCTAGTAATGAATGTGGCTGGTCCATTTCCAGTCAGTAGCTCGGGAAACCAGTACGTCTTAGTAGATATGTATTACTTCAGTAAATGGCCTAAAGTATACCCTGTTCCAAATCACGAAGCAAAGACAATAATTAAAACTAGCAAACCCGGCAGACTTCGTCCTGCCAAAAAAGAGACTTAATTAAAAGATGTATTTAAAAAAGCAAGCAAATTAAATAAAATTTCACCACCAATGTAAATTCACCAGTTCAAATGATGCCACTGCCACCGGTAGATGGAGGGATTAAGGATTAATTAAATCCGGTTTAAATCACTGTTGGAATTAACTTTTGCTAAATTTTAATGCTTAGTGCACCCCTTCAGACCACTACCTTTCCAACGGTGTATCGCACTTGACTGTGCGACCTTTAGTTTAGGAGGAGAAGAGGTTACAATAATTACACTATAAATACCTTAGAGTAATATATATATATGTAGATGTTTGTGGACAACTGGATATGCCGTTTTCGTATCCCCTCAGAACTTTATTCGCATCAGGGTAGGAATTTTGAATCTACCATGTTGAAGGAAATGTGTGAGTCGTACGGAATTCGCAAAACAAGAACAACACCATTGCATCCTCACTGAGAATTTCTCAGTCTGGCGGCATGGTTTAAAGATTTAACCGAACTCTTGAAGAGTACACGAGATAAGTGGTCAGCGCTGATCAGAGATTGGTATGAGCACATACAAAAGTACCTTTTGGCATACAGTTCGATTACTCATGACTCAACTGTTCGTACATGTGCGAGTCATTTTCGGAACTGAGCTGAAGCTGCCTTGAGATTTGGAGTCCGGTACTAAACCAGTATCAGAGCTTGCGAACAGAAATAACAATTACCCAGCTAAGGATCTTAATAATTTCCATACATTTGTGCGCAATAAAAAAATAGTAATAAAATTAAAGTCAGATATGAAAATAGGTAGTGGGCCCAGATTTTGTAAACAAACACACAACCACACAATAACAATTAAAACCAGGCGAAGAACGAAAGTGAGTGACTGATTTTCGTTCGCTTCGGTTTTCTTTCGAGATCGTGACTTTGGCTGTTAATTTAAAATTTAAGCGTGATTGCCAATTTTAACTACAGTTATGATATTTTGGTATTAAACACGAATAAAAATACGAAACGGTCGACAAAAAACGGCTTAACCGGTTTTTGCTAAATTTAAAAACCGAAAACATGCTTCCTGAAAAATTGATTTTTAGAACCGAAAACCTGTTTTTAAACAATTTCCGTTTTTTGGGCACTAGTCAGAACCGACTTCGTCGGTAATTGGAGGACAACCTCACCTTAATGTCAATTGTAAATTAAAGCGATTAGAATTTTCAAGAAACACTATCAGCCTTATTCTGCATTACAATTCCGTCTCCGCATTCCGTTACGTTGCGATCGTAAAATGGTATTACAACTAAAAACTGAATTGGAAAAAAAAGAGGAAGACAAGAGTGTATTCACAAACAGCTGCTTTGTTGTGAAACGTATGAAAATATTGTCAATTGTGTAAACATTTTAATAAAAAGTTGAATTTAGTGCAAATAAAACAGTGATTCAGTGATAAAACAGATGACAATTAAATATTGTCGATACTTTAGCAAATTTAACACATCAGTGAGTACCGAAATACAAAAAAAGGCAGAACATAAGTAAAAGGTATTTGTGGCCAAACTATACCAGTGTGTTGTTGTGCCGGAGAAGAATTTTGTTGTGCCGGAGGTGTTTTCATGTGTTTAACATCATTGTAGCACAAAGTAAAGTTAAGAGAAATGGAATCAACAGCAGCGGCGGTTTTTTTGGATAAGGAGAAAAACGTGCTCCGGAATACAGAGGGAAGACTTGAAAAGCGAAAATTGAGAGACAATTGCAATCCGTTAGAGATGAGCGATCAATTCTAAGGGATTTGTTTTAACCCTGCTGTTAGATGAAGCCCATTTGGTCCAAATAATGGCTAGTTTTCTTTGTAAGTTTTGAACGGTGATATATACTGACTTCATTTTTCAGGTCACGTGATCTTTTTTATAAACCAATGGCATGAGCAAAAATTAAATTTTCTAACTAGCAACAGGACTGAGTCAAATAAGAAATTACAAATTTCAGATTAAGGGACCATTTGGTCCATAGAATATATTCTTTGATTTTCTTTACAATATATTCTTTGATTTTCTTTACAATTAGTTCAAAATATAAAATAACAATAATAATAAAAATATTTGAGTATTACTGACCCAAGATAGATACAAAGAATACGAATAGATGGTTATTTTGTTTGTAAATTGCAGTATGGACCAAATGGTCTCTTAAGCTAACATTCGTTAAAAATACGAATCTTAGGTTAAGGGACCATTTGGTCCATAGTATATTTCCTTTGATTTTCTTTACATTTATTTTCAAAACAAAGATGATAATAATAATAACAATATTTAGTGAATATTGAACTAAAATATATACAACGAATGCGATTAAATTGATATTCTGCATGAAAATTGCAGTATGGACCAAATGGTCCCTTAACCTAACATTCGTATTTGTTACCTAACCTAACAGCAGGGTTAAAAGTGTTGATGTGTTAAATAATTTTTTACTTTTACAGATTCCAAAAAAAACTTTCGCCTTAATAAAGACGCGTTTAAATATGTGTTAGATACTTTTGCACAAGAAGCTCGGGCGAATACGTTAACGTCTTTATCACCGCTTAACAGAGTAGTGGCTGCTTTATTTCATCTTTTGGTGGTGGCCCTAATGAATTTGCTCCACTCTGACCTCTTCCCAAAATGCCAGGACTTCTTCTTTCGGACGCTTCGAGTACGCAGTGGCCATGTCTAATTTTCCTGACATTAAAGTCAACAAATTCGCGTATTGCTCCGGTGTTCTTGTTTTTGACCTGCAATAAATTAAATAAAACTCACAAATCAGTACAAACAAATAAACAATTTATATAATTTATGAAACGTTTTATTTATTTTTTTTATTGTATTTTATACTTACATTTTGCTCAATTCCTCTTTTTAACACTTAAACTAGATTTTTTGACTAATTTTTCACCAAACACAACAATTTTAAGACGCTCCGTCAAGTAATTACCAACTTAGAAAAACTGAGTTACGATTGAAACGCGGAATACACACGATCGTAAAAAACTCAGTCACGATAAGAAATTGAATCGAAACGGAATGGAGAATACCAAAGTTGCAATAACGGAGAAAAC
This sequence comes from Phaonia tiefii, assembly GCA_963931995.1. Taxonomy (NCBI): domain Eukaryota; kingdom Metazoa; phylum Arthropoda; class Insecta; order Diptera; family Muscidae; genus Phaonia; species Phaonia tiefii. The sequence continues at coordinate 165,221,217 of OZ008367.1, forward strand.
TACGATTGGATTGTAATGTAGAATAAGACTGTATAACATGGTCCGATAAATGGTTCAAAGTTGTATTTTCCTGATGGATATAACTTATATTTCTATTATTAAAAAAAACGAAGCTCTGTATCTATAAAGAAGACTTTGCGGGGAAGGTGGAATTATGATTTGGGGTTCAATATCTTATTTTGGTATCATCGATTTAGTATTTGAAACAGAAAAATTACTGGAGCATCATATTCATAATTCAGTAATTTATTTGGACTTACCAACAAGATAATGCACCCAGTCATACTGACAGAACTGTGAAGCAGTATATTTGTGAACAGAATCACGAATCAGTACACGATCTATGCCCAACCTCAGTTTTTAAGTTATTTCCAATAAAGGAGTTTTTATTAGATTTTTATTTAATTTTCTTTTTCAAATTAAAAAATTTAGAATTAAAAAATTTAGGTTGTGGAATCGGATGCCAATTGTAATTAAATATGGGAATGCTTTTAATTGTTTTGAATTTGTTTGACTGCTGGCAATTGTGTTTTTAAAGTATTTTATATGTAGAGGTTTGTGGCTTTGATAGGTATTCACCCTTATAACGGTTGTCGTCGTCGACATAAAACGACGTCGTCTTGTGACGACAGTTGAAAATCGGTATTTGTGTAGTCGTTATCGATCTCTAACGGCGACTGTCGAAACATATTTGGTATTTTGTAACTAGAATTGACGTCGACATTGAATTGAAACGACTCTATTTCTGTCGACACCGTTTTTGATAACGACTTGAAGAAAATTCGAAATGACCAGTTTTATTTTTGAATTAAGGATTACAAAATTAAAATTTTTTGTTCTCAACTTTTAATTGCGGACGGAAACCCCAAGGAGAGTATGCAGGAGTGTTCCAGAACAGGATCCGCTTTATACGTATGTATGTAAGTGCAGTTGTCTGTCTGATGGTAAATGAAATGAACAAAGGGTTCGTTTTAATGCTAATTTATTGGCCTTATTTTGAATAATTTGAACTTATACAAACAGTTAATGAAAAATAATATTGGGTATTATCAAAATTAGCTGCTGGAAATGAGTTCTTTCAGGTATCAGTTAGAACTACAGGCTGCGGTGTCTTCAGTGTCAAGTGCCCACCAGTAGATGCATTGCCTAGGGGCAGTGGTTGTGTTCTTGTTGTGACATATGTATACGCCTGCTCTGCGCGCTTTCAGTCATGCAATTGGTGTCTTCATTTTAGTCTGATATCTTTCAAACAAGCGGCCGCTAACGAAACGTACAGTTCAAATCCTTTAAGAGGTCGGTCCATGGTGAATTTAATTAGATAATTTCTTGCTCTCCATTACGTCATTGTTTCCAATACACGCAACTCTGGGGCCAGGAAAGGCTGTATGTACCTCTCAATTCACCGCTTCCATTCGCCTAACCTGGTGATATAGGGCGTCTACATCCAATAACTTCCAAATCGGAGTCGATATGGTTACGATAAGTAAACACTTTTTAGGAACTTGAAAAACGATTACGAAATTAAATAAAATATTAGAAGTACAAATGTAAAATGTTCTTCTTCTTCCTGCTTTCATTCACTACGATTGACAACTTTGTTTATGTTTTTAATAGCTTATCGATAAACAGTCGACGTCGTCTCAAGACAGTTACAGAATACCAAACTATCGTTGATGTGACGACGATGTTGACACGAAGTGATGTTGACATAAAAACGACAACGACGACGACAACCGTAATCAGGGCGATTGGCTCATACACCCCGCGAAATAAATATAAAGGCAACACAATTTTTTGTTTTTTCTAAATGTGTTGGGGAATTTTCACGTTTTTATTTTATATTGTATTAGTCCTTTCAAAATTAAATACTTTTCACAAAAAGACTAGGACTTCTTAAAGATGAATCAACAAGAGTAAACCAATTACTAGTGCGAAATATTTATAAAGGCAAAAGATTTATTTAAATATTCTAAAGTTTCGTAAGATGTATGATCTCCATTATCCCTGATAACTTCTACCAAGCATCTTGGCATTGAGTTTATCAACGAATGAATATGCACATGATCAGTTATCTTCGAATTTCTTGTATTGCTGCTCTTCGATCCTTGACATTCTTCCACTGGCGTCCTTGGTGGTAAACTTGGGTAGGTAAAATAGACCAGAGGTTCTGGATGATAAATTCTGTGACAAAAATTTCCTCCCCAGAATTAACTAAGACGACATCCAATAGTCGAATATAATACTCCGAGTCCGTTTTTGTGGAAACGAAACATATTAGAGTGGTTCCTCTATAACTCATACCTGCCCAAACCATAAGAGAGCCACCGCCAAAATTTCGCCGCTGACGCATAATTTTGAAAAAATCTCTGGAACAAGAATATTTGTCCGAACCATCAGGGCCATTCAAATCTGATCCAAAAATATGTATATTTCAGCCAATTTAATTCTGGCTAATTCGTGTCTTTTCATGAGACCAAGTTGTCCATACTTTTGTCCATATGACAGCTTCAAGACGCGTTTCATTATTTGTTGAACACGACGCCACCCTGCTCCTAAGATCAATTCAGCAATAATATCCTTATCGCCGACATTTTCTTTAACAGCAACCCTTTTGATGTCTCTTTTGGCTGTGCCACTGATCAGTGGTGTCCTTCCTGGTTGTTTTGTGTTTCCATCTTGGCCACCCTATTTTATAATATTCAATGCCAGCGCTAGATCTTTTCAATTGCCTCGAAATTTCCCGATTGGACAGCCCTTCATCATGATAATCTTAAATTTGTCCCTCTTCTTCTTTACTTATCTACTTTCCACCAGGTATTCTATATAAATTGATTTTTTTTAAATTGACCTACGTTAATTTTAAAACAATAAAATAACAACAAAAGAAAACTCACTTCTGTTTAAATGCCTTCTTAGTACTATTCGAATTCGGGTTCCTTTCCATATTGCCTTTATATATATTTCGCACCAGAAATAGAAAAAACAGCGTCACTTTTCATACATGTAACTTGTAAAAGAGATCGAATGACTACATTCTCTGACATACTATACCTCATGACTCATAAATGCATTAAAATTCTACACCAAAAATGCAGTGCATTGAGAGTACCGAAAAAAAATATATTGCCTTTATAATTATTTCGCTGAGTGTAGTACTTTCAAATTCATAAACCTATACTGTATAAAATATTTGAAAACCAAAAATACCAGATATGAAGGAAATGCTTTGAAAATAAGTACATTGCCAATGGTATTGAAATTTTTTTTGAATTTGCATTTCGAAAGGTAATTCAAATTAAACTACAAGTTGTAATTGTCATATAATTAATTTCCTCATGTCCGACTACGTATTCATTGTGATGCTGCCGTACCAGTGAGACAACGGCTTGGTCGAAGTGACCTCACTTTTTTGATAAAAATGATTTTTTTAATGTCCTAGTATACTTATTTTTTACTAGACTCCGATATACGTTTCAACGTTTTTTAAGCCATAATACGCAACAATAAACCTGCACAGACCGGAGATATTCAAATTAAAAAAAGAAGAACGTTTTGAATTAGTATTTTTGTAAGAGGACGGTGAGGTGGAAGACGCCAACCCCTTAGGTTGATGAAAAAATATTTTTTGTTTTGTTTTTTTATATATACGTAGTTTTCCGATTTAACGAACATTCGTTTTAACGAACATCGCATTTAACGAACTGACAAATTGTTTCCATTGTGTACCTTATATAGCGAACAAAAAATATTTTTTGTATTCGATTTAACGAACAAATAAAAATCAAATCAATTGCAAGTGTGTGTGTATGTAAATGAAATGATATTTAAGAAGAAAAGCTAATAACATAGAGAGTGAGTAAACATATACCGTTAGTTTCGTCGCTGCGAGGCTGCGCGCTGTCTCTGTTCAGGTGTTTTGTTTTGAAGTTGTGAGTTAGTTTTGTGAATTCTTTCAAAGTGTTAACATCAGAAATGGGAACGAAAAAAAGATTATGCTTAAAAGATAAAATAAAAATTTTCGATGACTATTAAAAGGGTTTGCGTATTAAAGATTTGTGCCATAAATATGGCTTGCCAAAATCCTCAGTGCGTACGATTTTAAATGCAAAAACAAAAATTCTAAGGAATGTAGCCAGTACAAACTTCGGATCCCGAAACAGAAAAGCATTAAAAGATGGTGAATTTCCAAGAATGGAGAGCAAGCTGTATTCATGGTTCCAAAGGCAGCGAAACATCCATACGCCAGTAACTGGAGCCATTTTACAGCACAAGGCCAAGGAAATTCACAAAAAAGAATACGGTGGTGATTTTAATGCTAGCCACGGATGGCTGACCAGATTCAAAAAAAGGCATGGAATACAGCTTCTAAAACAGTGTGGAGAGAAACTATCGTCTGATTCACAAGAAGTGTAACCATTCAAAAGAAGGCTACGTCAAATAATTGTGGAAAATAACTTACCAAAAGATGCAATATTCAATGCCGATGAAACTGGTATATTTTGGAAGGCAGTGCCTGATAAAACATATGTGCATTCAGGAGAACGATGTGCACCAGGAAGAAAGATGTCAAAAGAAAGAGTGACAGTCCTGGTTTGTTGCAATGCTAGTGGTTCGAAAAAAATTAAGCCCTTACTGATTGGAAAAGCACAAAAACCTCGTGCTTTTCGAAATAAGACTCTACCCGTTGACTACGTCCACTCCAAAAATGCATGGATGACAGCTGTACTTTTCAAAAATTGGTTTTTCGAAAAGTTTGTTCCACAAGTAAGTCCAAGTATTTTTTGTTATGTATATGTACGTGAGTTTGATTCAAGTGTAATTTTAGGTGGAACAATTTCTTGCTATAAACAATTTGCCCATAAATGCCCTTTTACTTTTGGATAACGCGCCTTTTGTTTATTATGTTATGTTATGTTAATTTAAAATTGTTTTTCATAAAATTTGATATGGATTGTTCTTTTTTTATGTTTTTATGAATTATTCTTTTTATATTTAAGTTTTTTTTACCAAAGAATATTTGTAAGAATTATTTTCTTCAATAAAATAAATATTTAAATTATTCTTTGTTTTCTACTAAATTGCAAAGTCGAAAAAACGGACTTTTAAGCTAGTACCGGGTATAACGAACTTTTCAGTTTAACGAACCGGCCTGACAACTTATAGGTTCGTTAAATCGGAAAACTACTGTATTTAATACTTTGTTTGTTTTTTTTAACTTTGTAAATAATATTGAATTAGTATGTTTATGTTTGTTTTTCTTGTTTAGTTTGTTTTTTTTAGAAATTAATTAATATTTTTAAAAAATTGCGCGACTTTTTAGAAATAATTTTTTATTTCAAACAATTATTTCTAAAAATTTTGGTGTGTAGAAAGGACAACAGCAATAAAAGACAACAACAAAAGACAACAACAGCAAGTTGATTAAACCAAAAAAAAAGTGAGGTTAAAAACATTTTTTAAATGAGCTCTCAATGGGTTAATAAAAGGAAATATATTTATATAGTTATAGAATTTCACTAGAGGTTTGTAATGATACATATTTTAAGCATATCCGATGATAACTACCTGAGATATGACCGATTATATACTCAAGCTTTAAAGGCCTATATCTCAAGAAGTTGGACCTAGCGCTGAAAAAAAAAATATTTTTCAAATCAGCTCAAAAGCCTTTACCGTTGGTGAAGTTTTGGTACAGATCAGATTTTGCTACTAAAATGGTTTTATGCCAAATTTTAAATCATGATAACTTCTCATTATGTACATCGTAAAAATAACACTTTAAATAAACAAGTGACTGCGAATTAAATGGATGCGGTATTTAACAAATACCAAATGTTTTGTATAAACATTCCTTTGAGGGTCAGTTTAATATTGTTGACATATCAAGAAATCGCAAGAAAACACGACACGGAAATCATCCACTCAACAATGAACCAGTTTCTTTAAGTACAGAAAAATTCAATGACTAAAATGACATTACCAGGAACAAATAACTACAAATGACAACATCGATTACCTGACAGATGAAGGTATGGAAGACGAATGTGAATTAACACAATAATGCTATTATTTCCTTCGTTTACTACTATATTTTGTTTTTATATCCTTTGATTACAATTAATTTTGTAACAACATAATAAACAACTGAAATACAATGGTTTTCTATTTGTTATTGTTCTTATTATGACGGACAATGTCACAAAAAAAACATAAAATAGAAACATAACTTTATGCTAAAAGGGCCAATGTTATCTTTTTCTTCTAAATTTTCAAACTTTTTAAAAAATTAATTTTACTATCGCATTCTATACAAATATATTATATGTCTGAGCCAAAGTTGATGAATGAAACATGGAAGATTTGTCTGCTAGTGTTAAAATAATTTTTTGTAAAACATTCAAGTACAATTATCTCAAAAGTGAATATTTTGACATTGGCTCTTTTAGCACCAAGCCACAGATATAATTTAATTAACTATAATAAATAGTACTATATTGAAATCAAAGAAGAATATCGTTTCTAAATATTATTATGTTTCGTAAGGAAATACGCATATGTTTCCACGTAAGTAAATGCAGGTTTTGGGATAACATGATACTGTTTACACTTAAATACAAGTGAGTTTGGGACTTGCAAACACATGAATGTTTGGAGTGTGTTCCAAACATATACATGGTTCCAGCAGAATATGTTTTTGAGAATATATTAGAGAGGACGGTATTCTTCAGTGTGTAGTATCAAACACTATCGCCCTTGAATACCCTGATAAAGCCATGTAATAAAACATCTCATTTTATACATTAGATTAAACATTATTTAATATTAAAATATAAATCAATAAAAGTTTGTACATAAATATATTACAATATACATATATGTACATTCATACAGAAACGTTCAATATATAAACGAATTTCAAACCCATAATTCTATTTTTTTCTTGTTTTGTTTTCTTTTCATAAATAGTTCTTCATACACAGTAAAAAATAAATAATTTTAAATTTTAAGAAATAATTTATAATTATTTTAAATGAGATAATACGAAACTTGACAGTTCCTCCCAGTATAACTTATATTTATCGTATTATGTAGTCGGCATAAGTTTGAATGTAATGAGAATAATTAATATGTTCTATCGTAATTACAAATTATATTAATATTAAGTAATAACTATTTCATAAATCTGAAGCACCTAAGATAAAATAAATATATACTTAAGTAATTATAATCCGTTCCTTTCAATAAATCAGGTAATTAAGCTTTTCTGAAGGAAGTAAGTACAGTTAAAATTATTTTAATTTTTTTTTTGTTTTTTTTTTATACTTTGTTAATATAAATATTAAATCAGGTAAGTAATAGTAAGTAAGAAAACTATAGTATTGTAAATCATGTATTTTAATAATGAAAGCTTTTTGAAGTGTTAGGACTTATCTCAATACCAATCAGGTTGTATTTAGTACCATTCATTTAAAAAAAAAATGTGAATAAAATAATTGATATTCAACTTTGTATTACAATATGTAATACATACATTTATAGTCGGATAACAAACCGATAAATACCAAACTTCCATTATAAGTATATATTGTAATTATATTTATTTTATTTTGTAGGAATATTCCAAATACAGCAAACACCATGTTTTTTTCAATATAATAGAGGCTGGTACAAAGTTTACATCAGGCCAACACATAATTGGAATTCATTTGTATGCCCACGGAACCGTTTCCCGAATTTTTCATTGAATTAGAAGTTAATAGTGTTAGCAAAGTCGCAGTTGTAGAATAAATCTTCCAAGAAAATCTTTTAGAAAATTATGTAGATATAAAACTTACTAATAACATTAAATCGAAATATTTTTAATACTAAAATGTTGGAGCAGTTTTAAAGTGCCATTCGGATGATGTACGATGATCAAACTCTACGAGCTAATTTTGCGCAGAACAGTTGAAATTACTGGTCAGGCATTGTTCGAACGCTGAAGGAAACTGCCAAGCAGATCATTGGTGAGAAATAATGTGAGAAAACCTTTTGGATTCGTACAAGACACCAACATTGAAAAGACAATTAAAAACAGTTTATCAGCAATCTACACCTAAAGTGGGCGCTAGGGTGTCCCATCAATAAAACTTTGTATTTGCTCAAGCTTTATTTGAAAGCTTATAAAGAAAAGTATTTTTGAGATTTTTTCTGATTTTTCGGAAGAGGTTTAGAGATCGCACAAGTCGAATTTCTCCCAAATATCGGGTTTTCCGGGCGTTTTCTGAATATTACTTAAAACTTGGTCAATAACCACGACTTTCTTAGATTGTATGTCAACATTTTTAAAGCAAAAAGTCCAAACTTTTATTGCATATGCATAAACTACTATCTTTGGCAATGATTTTGCTTAATAAGGTACCATGTGAAAAAATTTTTTGGTAAATTTTGAAAACTTAAAAACTTTTAAAGTTTCCGTAAAAATTTAAAAAATAATGATCACTTTAAAAGACGGATAAATTCCAAGCAACTCTGTAAATAAAATTTTGAATTTGCAGAAACTGTTCCAGAGTTATACCCTTTTAAAACGTTATACCCATTATATGAAACTAAAAATATTATAAACTGCAATTTTTGCACCGGATTTATTATTATTAGTATTATTAGTTTCAGACAATGGGTAAAAAGCTTTAAAATGGTAAAACTCAGAAACAGTAACGACAAATTCAAATTTTTTGTTACAAAATTGCTTGGAATTTATCCGTCTTTTAAAGTGCATCATTAGTTTTTAAATTTTCATAAAAATGTAAAGCAAATCCGATGCAAAAATTGCAAACAGTTTATAATCTTTTTAGTTTCATATAATGGGTATAAAGTTTCAAAAGGGTATAACTCTGGAACAGTAACAGCAAAATTTTACAAAATTGTTTAGAATTTATTCTGCCTTTTAAAGTACATCATTAGTTTTTTAAATTTTCATAGAAATTTTAAAAATTATTAAGCGTTTAATATATGGCTGGCACCTTATTGAGCAAAATCGTTGCCAAAACTGCCGGTTTATGTATATACAATAAAAGTTTGGATGTTTTGCTTTAAAAATTTGGACTTGCAAACTTAGAAAATAGTGGTTATTGACCGAGTTGTAACTAAAATTCAAAAAACGCCCGGAATACCCGATTTTTTGGGGGAAAACTCGCCTTGAGCGATACTTTACCCTATAAGCTTTCCAAATAAGCTTGAGCAACAATGAAAATCAAAAAATCAAAATTTTGGGACACCCTAGTGGGCACATAGTTCGTTGCATTACACAACTATCTGAATGATATAGCGGAACAACCCGAAAAAGCTGCAGGTAATCTCCGTATTGTAAACTGTTAAATAAAATGTCCTGAGCAGCTACAACAGGTGTACTATATCTTTAAAAGCTAAATGATGGAGATAACATCACCAGATCAGCAAGTAGAGAGATGGTGTAATACTTTTCGACTGTGTAGACTTACAGACTTACGAATGATGGAAATCAGAGTACTTATTCGCTAGCATACACACGTCGCAATCCCAGAAGGAATATTCGAACTGAAACCCTATCGTGAACTGAGATAGAGGCGGCTCAGCCACTCCAGCGGAGCTGTTGAAATATGGTGCATCAGCGTTTACAGATGGCATTGCGCCTGTCATCAGAAATAGAACTGGAGAGGTATTACATTGCTCAAAATAATGGCGTTCCTTATACTGCAGCGGATCTCGCCTCAGGTGGAGTACATTGTGCGGTTGAAACAGGCGGGTTTCAGGCCTGATCGATCATGTACCGACCACGTAAACACGCTCCAGATAATCATAGAGCAATTGGTTAAATTACACGCACCTCTGCATATACGTTTCATAGATCTTGAACAAGCTTTAGATACTGCACGGGGATCAAAGCCATAAAGTTAGTTTTAATGGAAAGGAATGCCTGCTTTTCACTACTTCTGCGGGAGTTAGACAAGGTTGCGTCTAGTCCCCCAATTATTTCATAAATTCATAAATGCAACGTCAAATACGCAACAAACAAGAATCTGCATCAACTGCTGAATAATGCATGATATCGACTACGCAGATGGCATATGGTAACGACTCTCCAAAACTGCGAAAAAAGTAGAATTGAGAATAAATATTAAGACAACTCCAATGCGTATTCGTACAGAACGGGATACTTCACAGTTGATGGTTCGGTAGTTTAAGATGTGGAATCTATCAACGACTTGGAATGTAAGATTGCCAATGATGGTGGCTCCGTGGCGGATAACATGTGAACGAATAAATAAGGTCCGTGTTGCATTTCTTATCCTGAACAAAATCTAGCGTAATAAAAAGTTATCACAATAGACGAAATTGTGAATATTCAACAGCAGTGTGAAGTCTGTACTGTTGTACGGTTATAATACTTGGGGCTTGACGAAGATCACAATAAAGAAGGTCCAAACGTTTATCATTCGTTTCTGAAGCAAATATTCCATTTACTGGCCTAATACAATTTCTAATAAAATAACGTGCAAGCAACAGCCCTATTGAAGTGGATATACGTAGAAGAAAATGGACTTGGTTCGGCCATATACTTAGGCGCTCGACATCATATATTACTAGAGCGGCACTTGAATGGTTGCAGGCCAGGAAGACCATTAAATACATGAAAGCGGTCCCTGGAAAGGAATATAAACAGACTCGACTATAATTGAACCAAATTAAATCACTTGCCCGAGACATAAATCGATGAAGATAATTCGTTGACTCCCAATGTTCTGCATCAACATTTTTATTTGAACTTTGTATTGTAATATTGTTATATTCTGTTTAAATAAATAAAGGACATATATATATTCGGATTCATTAATCCAATACAATTGGGACAGTAGTTTATATTCTAGTTTAAAAATTGTCGGTCAATGCATATGACCCTTATCCTTGGATATCCCAAAAACAAATTTATTAGCATCTTAACATAATTACTGTACATCATTGTAAACTATATAAAACTATTGCAAATCGTATTTCAAAATTTTAGTGCACAAATTAATAAAACATAAAAAGTTTCCGAATCATAAACCATTTAAAATTTGAGCTTATTGCAAATATCGATCGCTTATGAACCGCATTACACTGTAGAACAAAATGAAACTTTTTCGAAAATGACAAGGTTCTGACAACGGATTCTGGTAGAGGGGGTAAAAAAAGGTTTACGAGTATCGGCGTTTTGAAAGTTTACATATGGGGGTAATTAAAGGGGGTTAAAGTTTCCCCCTGTTGTACATTCTTATGATGAATCGACATAGGAAACCATGTGATCGTTACATTTTAGGTATAGGATGTGTAAAATTTTACACAAAATTGCTGAACACATCCTATACATAAAATGTAAGGATCACATGGTTTCCTATGTCGATTCATCATTAGAATGTACAAGAGGGGGAAAACTTTAACCTCCCCCCGCCATATGTAAACTTGCAAAACGCCGATACACGTAAACCTGTTTTTAACCCCTCTACCAGAATCCGTTGTCAGAACATTGAAATTTTTTTCTGTTCCACACTGTTACTGCCGTTTCTTAGTTTGATGGCGGAAAGTGGTAATTTATTTATTGTTGTACCAGCTAATTTTTCATTTGATGTATAATAATAAATATATGTATATAATCTGATAATTATTCATCTATTTTGTATTTAAATTCAGAAAGTTTTGCATTTATATAGTATATGTATATATTTTATTTTATATAAAACTTAAACTGAACACAGTTTAAATGTTGTACTTTATGAAACAGTGTATAGTAGTATTTTTATTTATTTTGTGTAATAAATGTATGAATTAAAAATTAAATTAGTAACTACAGAAGAAGGGCAGATTTCAATCAGCACTAATAAAATATTATGCATAATAAAGAAAAACAAAGATGCCAAATATAGTGAAACACTTTTTGGCCTTTTGGCACAGCCGAAAACAAATTAAAATCTTTGCATTGAGAAAAAAACAACAAGTTTATTTTTATAGAAAAAAAAGGATAATTGTATTTTATTGGAAACTTATGTCGTACAAATTGTATTTAAAAATTATACATTTAATTAAATATTGGTAAAGTGTTAAAAAGAAGGCACACATAGGAAAATAAAAATGTTTTAAAAAATTAATCTTAACACAAAATTTTAACTAAATTAAGCAAAACTATAAACTTTCCTAAAAAAAATAAAAATAATATACACTTTGTTTTAATAAACAGATCAAAAAATCTATTGCATATACAAAGAAAAAAAATACGTACGTTCTTTCTTATCTGGAAGGGGGTTTGAGTTGAAGTTTATTCCGGAGGAATATTTAATATTACGACATAGCGTTGTAGTTCTAGTGTTATAGGAAAATGTGATGATGTATTGCATGTTTGATTTCTGTTATTGGTTTGATTTTGATTTCAATTGGTTTTAAAACTAAATTTCTGATTTACATTGTGTTATTAATTTAATTAATCAGTCAGTGTATCGTTAAGCCTTAAAAATAACTTTCAAATTGCAATATTACTTTAAACATAGCTGCTAATTGTTTTTTCCAATAATTTTCTTATAAATACTTAACACAATCTTGTCTTAGCTAGTACAAAGGAGCATTCTAATGTGAAATTTTAAATTGCCTAGTTTGACGATAATTTTGTTCTTATGACGGTAATACGAAACATAAAAGTCCACTTGTGGATTTCAAATGTAGATTACGAGGTTAAGAGATTACAGAGTTATATATCAATCGAATTTCTTAATTATATTTAGTAACTAAAAAATAAAAATTACCAAATTTTGTATAGACCGTAGAAAAATGTTATCGTTGTGACATATCCCCCGTTCGCAAATTATTGTGTTCTATACCGCAAAATAGGAAAACAAATTGAGAAAAGACTGATTTTTAGGCAACTTTTCGAGATCTGTCGATATGTGAATTAAGTTTGTTCATATTATTCATAGTTTTCGAAAGATGACACATCGAAGTGGGCTTTACAGAACTTTAGTGACAAGCTTCGTAAACCTATTGTGTTTTATGTTCAAAAAATCGAGCATATAGAACAAAAACGGAGCAAAAATACTAAATAAAAACAAATTTGTTGTATTTGCAGGTATTACTTTAATAATAGCATAAAGAGGCTTTAGTTCACAACAACCAACAAGAAAACAACAACGACATTTCCTGTTTTTGAGGTTTAGTTATTGTGTTAAATACAACACAATTGTATACTAACAATAAAATATATCAAAAAAAAGTGCAAAATATATTTAAATTCCACAAAAACAGTTCTTGTAACTGCACCTTTTGGACGTAAATTATTGTCAGACATCTCTCTACCGCACCGACCTAACGAAGAAGAGTTTTAAATGAAACGTCAGATGAGAGGAATGTTCTTTCTAGACGTCGTTGTCCCTTTGCGTGTTTTCTTATTAACGATATCAATGAGATGTTATTGCTGCTTATTGTGTTGCTAAGTGGAATAGTTGTAAATTAACCTGCGGTTAGGAATTACTGATTTTTAATATTTCCTTTGTTATCATTTACTCGATTTTACAGCGGAAAAATGTGTTCCAGTATGTTTTATTTTAATTGTTTGTTTTTTATTATTTTAAATACTTAAATTTGTTTAAAACAAAACTAAAACAAAATTAAAACAATAAACAAGCACGTAATCTTAAGTATACTAGTGTGATGGGTAAGTCCGAGAAACGCACATTTATAAGAATATCAACATTTTTTTTATTAATATCGTTAGCAGAAATGCAAAACCACGTAACTACAATTTTAATTTATGTGTCCAAAAGAAAAACCCATCCTCGTAAAAGGGTGAGGAATTAATTTGTCAATTCAAATTTTTCAAATCTTTACTAAAGTAAAGTCTTACCTTCAGTAAGATTCGAAAATATACTGGCAAACTGAATTTTTTGTATTTTTTTATAAGTTTTTTTTTCAACTCCTTTGAACAAAATGAAAATTGTAGTTACGTTCTTTTGCATTTTAGCTGACGATATATAGCTGTCTTTATCTCCGACGATTTACTTAATGCTCCGGATTTTGTCATTTAAAATAGTTAAGAGCACACCTCAAAGTGGAAGGTTACTGATGGAAAGCTGCCCATGCAAAAAACCAGCAGAAAATAGCTGTAGCAGTTCATCAGACGAGTCCGGCTCTTCCGCAAAATACGTCAAAATGTGCAAAGCAGTACTTCTAACAGTTCATCAGACGTGCCCCCTGAACTCGTGTAAATTGCAGCTACCCCGTAAAAGAAAATATATTGTAACCTATTCGCAATATTCTATAAAACATTGTTATGGCAAAAATAATATATGAAATTTAATATTAACAGCCTTATCCACGATCTCGAAAGGAAACCTAAGCGAACGAAAGCCAGTCACTTACTTTCTTTCTTATCCCTAGCTTCAAATTGTATTGTGCGGCTGTGTGTTTACAAAATCTGAACCCACTAATTATTTTCGCTGTCATCTATGCGAACGAAAATGCCAAAAAAAAAACTTGCTGGGCAATAGCTATGCGACTACCAAACGACCAGTAAATGGTTTTGACATTTTGTGTGACAACCACACAATAACATTTAAAGCCAGGGATAAGAACGAAAGTAAGTGACTGGATTTCGTTCGCATAGGTTTTCTTTCGAGATCGTGGATAAGCCTGTAAAAAAACGGGTCGAAAAATGGTTTTTCAACTCCAAACAATTTATTTGAAGAATATCTTCAGAATTCAGCTAATAATTTGCTTAATCCAACTTAAAATATAGGTACAATTTTTTTTTCAACAACCTTGTTTGAATTAAAAATTCTCAAAACGGTTTCGTAAATCAAGCATGAACTTCGTGGAATCGAAGTCAAATGAAATTATTAACTTTTTTTCTAAATTATATAATCGAATCTTACGTTATTTAAGAAATTAATAAGTATTGGCTAAGTGGACTTATAAAAACAGATTAAGTTTAAAATGAAGTCAATATAATATGAAATAAAGTTTTTGTTGCGTTAAAACACAATGGTTTTTATTTCTCACAATACTTTTTTACAATTTGTTCTATATGCTACAAAACAAGAAGAGTTTCGTAAATAAGTGCATGTAGAACAATGCATTTTTTTAAACGTTCTTAGTCTTAGAAGCGTTTCCAAAGACGGAAATTTATATGGCAGGAAAACCCACAAACTCTAGAAATTTCTTTGGTAAAACAGTCAGGAGAATTTTTTCGTCATTTTTTTTATTAACAACTAAACTTTAACAGGATTTACCGAAAAAAACATTTTTGTCATATAGAACACAATAATTTACGAACGACGATATATTATAAATGACATGACACTAAATACCATTTCACAACTTACGCTTTTAAGATTACAGCGTATTAGAGGGAAATTTCAACAAATTGGACTATTTTCAATACATGATACAATATTAATAATGTAAGTTTTATAACAACTTCATATGTTTTGTCCGGTTTGAGAGAAAACTTGAAATGTAAACAGAAACGAATTCAAACAATTAGATTTTAAATAGAAATACACCTATATTTGGGCGCAGGTTTGACGACTTTTCTACATAAAAATACATTTCTGATATCTTCTGAATTTCTCTGATCCTTTGCTTTAGAGCGAAATGGCTCCACCATTTCATTAGCTTGTAGACAAGATTGAACCTATATAAGAATGATCATATAATATTTCAAGTTGTACGACTGGGAACAGATATTTTATGAATCGGCAATTTGTAAAGCGTAAACTTTATACATAACAATCAAAATATAATTTAATGTTCTATGTATAGAGAGAGATATATATGTAACTTTGACTTTTAAAATGGCCCTCTATCAAACACAACAGACATAAAGGACTTTGTTACATTTTGGAAAACAAAACAACCTGTGTTGAAAAAATATTAAATCAACGTTTTGTAGTTTGCAGCGCCCTTCATGTTTTCTATATAACAATCACTCACCATTCGCTGTCAATGAAGGTGACTTAATACTAATTCTATGAGTTTATTGTATTTGATTCCTTTATATCCGCGCAGTTATTGGTATTGTTTTTAATTAAGAAGGGTGTGATTGGGTATTTCTGCAATTGTGAGAAACGCTCCATGACGCAGGATGATGACAGCCTAGCTTCAGCATCATGGTCCCAGCATTCTTCCATAGTGTCACAGATAATGCTAATACCCTGATAACACAAACGATACATAAAATATTGAATATTGAAAATAATTGAGGAAATCATATAAAAATATAATATGTAATTCAGCATAAATCTTTTGTAAATTTTTTAATTTAATCATACATAATTTTAATGTTTTTTTTTTGTATCTACTTACAGGATGTGCACGCCATGTATTTAATATTTGTGGTCGTAATTTTTTCATCACCACATTTTCCTGCACTTCATCCAAAGTGGGTCTTTGTCCCAACTGTAAAAAACACAATTTTTCCTAAAATTATATTTAATACTCTGCAATATTTCAAAGTTGAACAAACCTCTGCTTCGAATGGTAGCAGATATTCCGCAACTGGTCCAGCCGCATCACACCGTGACACCATTTCCCATAACACCAGGCCACACGCGTACACATCAATGCGTAGAAATGCATCTCTGTTAAAGTTAATAGCACCCTCTAAAACTTCAGGTGCCATATAACGTCTGGTACCCACTTGACCGTGGGTGTCACCACAAGATTTGCCTTTTTAAAATATTTGTTATTATGTTGTTTTGTTTAATATGTTTCAAGTTAAAATGAATCAAATTTAGCCAGTTGTTAAATGAGTAATTCAAGAACACAAAGAGCAATACAATAAAAAAAAACACTGACACAATCCTTGGTGTATTTTCCGCCCCAATTAATAATGTATGATCACGTGACACTATCAAAAATCAAAAAAATTACACTATCAAAAACCATAACAATTGTGATAAAATATGCTCCTTTGGTGCACCACTTTTTATTTTTACCCGTTATAATACAATAATATCCGTTTCCAGACAGGATGTGATTATCATACTCCTCAGAAAAAGACCATGGTAGAATTCCGTGGTTAAGTTGTCACGTGAAACTATCAAAAATCAAAAAAATGACACTATCAAAAACCATAACAATTGTGATAAAATATGCTCCTTTGGTGCACCACTTTTTATTTGTACCCGTTATAATACAATAATACCCGTTTCCAGACAGGATGTGATAATCCTACTCCTCAGAAAAAGACCATGGTAGAATTCCGTGGTTAAGTTGCCAAAGTAGGTGATGAATGAAAACCCACTATGTGCGCAAAATGTGAAAAATTTAATTATCTTGTATTACTTGATACAAAATCTACGCTTTTATGTTGCATCGTGTTTGACAAGTTCCAAAACTTATTTTTTTATTGAGAATTGACAAATTTCAGTACTACATTTCCGAAAAATATCCTATGTCACCACCGCACATTGGGAAACCTATAAAACTGATCGGCCAAAATTACGAAAATCGAAGTTTTAATCTAGATGTAATAAGTGACAAGCGGAGGGAAGTGCGCCGTCTCAGGAAACGTTTCCAGAGGGGCAAACGGAACGCAGCTAGTGGTCTTGACCAAGAGATCTTGAAAAGTTGCCTCAGCGATTACAAGGATATGCTTGTGAACGTGAAAGAGGAAGATTGGCGACAGTTTGCTGCCTGCCATAGGAATGTTCCTTGGGGTCATGTGTATAGAATCTGCCTTGACAGAGGTAGGACAGATCTCTCCGGGTTGAAAGATGGCACTGCCATTCTTACTTCCTGGAGTGATTGCGTCAAGGTTTTGTTGCGGAGGTAGTGGCATCTTCTTCTTCTTCTGGGGAAGTTGAGACTGTTGCACCCGAGCTGGAAAGATCAGAGATCGCTGAGAGCATCGCGTTGGTTAAGTCGCGAAAGTCAGCTGGTATGGATGGAATAGCTGGAGAGATGTGTAAAAGCGTCTGGAAGGCTATTCCGGAATACCTAGAGACTTTGTACGGGCAGTGTGTACATGAAGGACATTTTCCACGCGAGTGGAAAGTAGCCCGTGTCATTGTACTCTTGAAGTCAATCGATAAGGACAGGAGTAATCCTCGTTCTTATCGGGGTTATCAGTCTCTTACCAGTATTTGGAAAAGTACTGGAGAGGATTGTGGTGCAGAGACTAAATGAGAGAGTCGCTGACAGCATGCGCCGTTGACAGTTCGGCTTTGTAAGGGGCCGAAGTGTTGAAGATGCCTGGGCGCAAGTGAGGAGAACTGTTGTAGAGTGTACTCAGAAGTATCTTCTGAGTGTTTTCATCGACTTTAAGGGTGCGTTTGATTATCTGAGTTGGGCGAGCGTGGAAGAAAGACTAGCGGGGCTAGGTTGTCAGGAAGTAGCACTCTGGAGAAGTTACTTCTCTGACAGAAAAGCAGTTATAGTGGGGGCAAATAGTTCAGAGTGTGTTGATGTGATCCGAGGATGTCCACAGGGGTTCCATTTGTGGACCGTTTGTGTGGAATCTGATGATGGATTCGCTTTTGCATGAGCTTGAGGCCGAATGCAAGATATGTGCGTACGCTGATGACTTGCTTATTATGGTCGAGGGTAGATCTCGTTCCGAGTTGGAACAGCTATCCTCGGCTATGATGAGTATTGTCACTCGGTGGGGCGAGCGTGTATGAGGTAGTTTATCGGTGGAAAAGACAGTGACCATGTTACTGAAGGGTAATTTCAAGTCCCATCTTCCAATCGCGCGATTGAATGGTGGTGGCACGGTCCGCTACTCCACGGAGGTGAAGTACCTCGGAGTCACCATGGGAGAAAGGATGAACTTTTTGCCTCATATAGGGAGACTTCGCGAGAAACTGACGAGCGTTGTAGGAAAGGTTAGGCGTGTTATGAGGAGTGAGTGGGGTCTGAGTCCTTTTTATTGCCATGGCAACATTTGGATACAGGCAACAGGCAGCGTCGATTATTCTCTGTTCAGAGAGTAATGTTATTGGCATGTATGCCAGTATGTCGTACGGTGTCTACAGAGGCCCTACAAGTGTTGATGGGTGCCACTCCTCTTGATCTAGAGGTAATGCGTCGTAGCATGGACTTAAAAATCAAGAGGGCGTACGCACTGAGTGAGTCAGATTGGCTCATTGTTGGAGCAGAGATGATGAGTAGAAGTGAGCGGCGGGCTCGGTTAGATGCGTTAGTCACATCTGAGTGGCAGGGCCGTTGGAATTCCAGTACCAACGGTCGAGTAACGTATAGATTTATACCGGATGTAGAATTCGTTGGGAAGAACTCTGAGTTTAGCTTCAACCTAAGCCTTGGTTTCATACTGATAGGTCACGGGTCGTTGAATGCATTCCTGCACAGAATGAGACTTGCGGATCGGGAGTCGTGTGATTGCGAAGCGCCAATCGAAGATTGGCTCCATGTTTTGTGCGAGTGCCCCCTTTACGGGGCTTTTAGGGACTTACTCGGCATGTGTGTCACCAGATCCGGTGGTGAGTGGAGTGTGAGTAGTATGCTTCTGTCTCCGGATGCGTTGTGTGTGGCAACGCGGTTTGCTTCTCGTGTTTTCGCGAGCCGGCGCGCTAGGACGGTTTATTTGTGGTGTTGGGGTTTCACTGGTGTCTATCGGTGTCTCCCTTTTGTAGTGGCTAAACTTGTTTCGTGATCCTGGCTTTTTCAGGCTAGTTATTCAGCCGTCTAGGCTCTCGTTGTCGGTACTGCTGTACCCTGCCAATACAGGGACTGCCAGTTCCCGGACTTCGCCGGAGTCGAATATGGAAGTGGATTAGCAGCGAGGTCTGACCAGAGGTCTGTTTCTGGTACCGTGTGCAGTTTGGGAGTGACGCGTGGAAGGTCTCGAACTCGTGCCCTTTCAGTTTGTGTCTTGTGACCCACGGGGGCATCATTGGGCGAAGCCTGAAAATTGGCTGCCGGTCGCTGTTATTGACCGTAAGAGGTGGAAACAGCCTTGCTCCCACGGTGAGAAAGCTGCAGCCGTCTGACTGTAGTTATTAGACCTTTTAATTGCAATTTTAGCATTTAAATGGCAATGTTGCGTGATGTTGTTGTTGATGTTGAATTTGTATAATTGTTTCACGATTGATGCTTTTTGTCGCCGGGGGTGACCAGTCCCCTATTTAGTATAAAGTAAAAACTGGAAGCAGCTTCACTGCGAAACTCGGACCAGAGAGTATGCCTATCTGGTAGCACGGGTGGGTAGGCCCCCTTGTGGGAGTATAGTGCTGGCTGTGGTTGCCACCAAAATCGCTGGTAGAGGCTATGTAGTTGCCTTGTATATCAGTTACTTGTAACGAACTATGCTAGGCAGGTACATATCCTCGTAATATGGGATCCGTTGCCCTTATCACGGAAGAGATTTGGGTAGTACATCACTCACTCTTTACCAAGGAGGAGTAGCTCATGTACAGAGAGTTGCTCAATTGGTAGCTCGTGGACGGAAAAAAGTAGTCGCGCTGGCGGATATGCGAATACGGGGCGTTTGTTCTCCCACATATTCGTGTATACCAACGGTGTAAGGCTTCCTGTTCCTGATCTCTTGGCTGCCCCTCTATACGGGGTAGCACGGATATCTCACGGGCGGCGCTAACAGCCGTATCAAACATGTTCTTGGTGGGGCGGTGCTCACCTGTGGTTAAGGACTTCACGTCGAGAACCACATTAAATCACGCGGACTCTGTCCATGCACCTTATTGATCAGGCATGGCCCAAAGTACCTGCATGGACGCTAATTTTGGAGTCTTTTTTGTAGATGTGTGTTATATTGAAGTTATGTTGTGAACTTTATTTTACTTATTTTGTGTTACCAGTGCTACGAAATTGTGTATTAGGTTAATGTAATTTACTTAAGATTGCTTGTTAAAGTGCAATGAAAGTAATTGACTAAAAATTTAAATTTTTTTGGACCGGCAAAAATTAGGACAAACATCACAAAATGTTAAACCTTGTAAAGAAAATACTTTTTATGGGAGAAGGTACAATTACCCACGTCTTTCTCTCCCTTAGGTTGTTTATAAAAATCCTGCTCGATACATAATGCCAAAAATGAAATCTGAGCACCCAAAAACATATGAAACGAAACGGTTTTTTTAAATTATACTCCCCTTCACCACCATAAGCCAGTCCCTCTTAATCAAATGGGCAAGATAATGCCAGAAATCTACTCGGCAACCTCAAAACCCCCGAGTACTACTGACACGTCTAAAGCCAAAAACAACGACGTTATAAATTTTTTCCGGTCATTTTTTAAAAGCTGCCCCAATGTGTACTGAATGTATTCGGAGAAAGCGTTGCTTGGATTCTAGTAATACTTTTAAATCGATAGCGTTGATAACGTAGAACAGTTTTTCACTGTGAAAGTTTTTCTACAGTCCTTTAAAAATCACATTAAGTCAACAAGTCTTTCCTAATTTTTTAGACATTTAATGCCAGTAATTTTGCCACTCATCTAAAAGTTTAGCAATAAATCCTTATTGTGGTAGAAACTGGTAGGCAAAAAGCCATAGGTATTATAGTTATTATAACAAAGTTTTCAACATGCCCTAAATGGTTAATAATTTTTAAAAAATTATAAAAAAGTAATGTACTGTAGTTGGCAAATTAGTGTTGTGAACAATGGGCGGTGGGATTAATTGAAGAAAATTGCACTTACCCGGTTCAAATATCATAGCCAATCCAAAATCTGCTATGCAAGCTGTCAAATTATTTTTGAGTAAGACATTTTTTGACTTAAAATCACGATGAGCAATGGACGGCTTAAGACCTTCAGCTTTATTTGCAGGTATTTCCTCGTGTAAATGTGCCAGACCACAAGCCATTGACTCGGCAATTCTGCATAATTGTTTATACGTTATTGTGTGTGACTTTAAATAGTCACATAAGGAGCCATTATGCTGATACGCGGATATAAGCCAAAACTCATGTTGAACATTTTCCATATGCTTTTCATGACCCAAAAATTCCAATATATTAGGATGTCGCATGCGAGGAAGCTGAAAAATAAAATTGTTGCATTTAGTGCAAAGTTTAGTTAAAATATTGTCACAATTTTAAAAACCTTATATATTTCCAACTCTGTATTCCAGGATTCTTTTTCCTGCATTCGAAATATTTTCACAGCCACATCATGATTGTGTAATTTTGCTTGCCATACATCACCAAAACGACCGCTGGCTTTCAATTCCAACAGCTGTATAGGTCTATTACTGAGCAGTGGCGAGGCGTTGGTAATCTCTGCTTCGCTGGTTGGTATTTCATTGAAAATTTCCTGTTTTCTTCTACGATAAAGGAACAATCCAATTCCAGTTATGGTTATAAGTATGGCCAATATAAATGAGCATATTATTATGTATATTAGATCCGTGTCTTCGGGTGTTTTTTCTTTGGGAACTGAAAAATAAACACAATATTTTTCGGTTAAAATTAAAAGAAAACCTATTTGCAATTATTATTAAGTTTTTTTAAAAGAAATTTAAACATTTTTCAATAAATAATCAATATTCTTCGAGTTTGAGGTCAGATTTGCTGTTGTTGTATTTATTTTCCTCGATATTAACAATTAAAACAAAATAACAAGCTCGAAGAATATTGATTATTTATTGAAATTGAAAAATTCATAATCAGGTTCGTGATTACATTTATATTACAATTTATTTATTATTTTTAATAGAAAACAGTATTTCAAAAACTTGTGGAATTGATGCATTTGGTGGATGGTTGGGAATATGTAATGCATAAAAAAATGATGGCCCATAACATCCCATGAAGGGATTGAGGAGACACTCACTGATTGGGACCTACAGCTTTACACCGGTTCCGAACGATATTTTGAGAAGCTTTTTCATGGCAAGTACTCAATAGTGTCGCCAACGCTAAGCAAGGTGGCCGTCGTCGAATGAAATGTAAGGTGGTCTGAGCAGGGATCGAACCCACGTTCTCATGTAGAAGAGCCACGCACTCCAAGTATTGCACCAGCGACAAAATTCTTTTCGTGACATTGGTAGTAAATTTAGTATGGATAATACTGTGGATATTGATGAGTTGAATAGAAGATTTCTGAGTAAATAGTTAGTCGAGCCGAGTGATGTTAATGACGTTTGTCTAGACCTGTCAGCTGGGAATAATTTTTCATTCCAGTGTATTGACAATGATGATTTGTATGCTGCATTTTCTGCAATCAAATCAAATACAGCTGGTGTGGATGGTTTTTCATTGAAGTTTTTAAAAGTAGTTTTTCCACACATTTCCGATTATTTTGTGTATATGGTGAAAAACATGTACTTTTCCAGCTGAGTGGAAAAGATTATTCCCATTAAAAAAGTTGGCAATGCGAACTCTATAATGCCAATTTATTTACTACCTATTTTATGAATAATTGTAGAATATGTTTTGAAGATGCAGCTCCTGGGTTATGTGGAGGGTAATTCCTTGCTTAGCGACTATCAATGTGGGTTCGTTCCGTAGCAACAGAAATACATCTGCTCTTTTGGTTGTCTTAGTAACGAGGTCTTGGTCACTCAGCGTTGCATTTTTTTTTTGCTCGCAACAGTATATGCGAGGGTTTGCCAACTTTTCATAAAAGAGCGTAATTTAATCCATTGAGCTCAATGTAAAATAACACCATCTTTTAGCTCTCCTGAAATAAGTTATTATTTGACTTGTGTTGCACAGATTTTATCTCTAATACGAGTATTAATCAATACCACTATTAAATGAGTTAAGTTTACTAATTTTGTACAATGTTTTGAAAAAACTTGTACAAAAAAAAAACTTCTGAAAAAACTTTTCAGAAATCTTTTGAACTGTTATAATTATGTATTTATAATTCCACAAGATTCCCCATATCCGGTTGTTATCCAATAAGAATTCAACAGAATCTGGCAACCCCACATATTTAACCACCTCTTATCGTATTTTCATGTCCTCAGTGCCAAATACGAGCAGAACAAGTGAAGATCGCGAAAATAATAAATTGTCATAAATGTCGCAAAAAGTGTTTCTGAGTAAAATCCAACACAAAGTGTTTAAATCTAAAGTGCAGCCATTTAACAAAAAGTGAATGTACAAATTCAAAGAAAAGTTAATTAATTCTTTAAGAAAAATCAGTTTAGTTTCTAAATTTTCAGTTTATCACAAATGTCTTGTGTTATATTTATGTAAAAGAAGAAGAAAAATAGCAGCAGGTGTTTTGTAAGTGTGTGTGTTGTTTCTATACGCACAAAGTCGGACTCGGATCCGATTTGAGTCCGATACGTCGGATTCCGCTTACGCTGATCCGATTCGGATCCGTGTTAATTTACAAAAACAAATAAATTTGTGCTGTTATTTCGCTTCCAAAAACAAAAACAAACATTTTTGCATTTCAGTAAAATGGTCAAACATTTTTGCATTTCAGTAAGACCTCTGGGTTTCGTTTAGGTCATTTTGGAAAGGTAGAGGTATGGCTATCTTTCAACAGAAAAAAAACATAAGTTACCTGCCATCTGGCTGAGCAAATTGAGGTTATGTGATTTTTTTTCCATTTTTTTCCGAAAGCTCTGTATCACAGCGATTTGACTTTTTTCTACTTTTTTTGTTATTGATTCTGAAAAGCCTCTTAAAGACCTTTCCAACAAGCCCAAAAACAAAACAAACGACTGGCCCTACCTACTACTGTCCGACCGCCAATCCGAAAATTTTGAACCCGCTGCCATTTCGCACCCTTGCATTTTCAGACATGGTCCTAGTGGACTTTTGTTCATGAAATGAGCCAAGGAATACGCTGGAGAAATTTAGATTATTTAATTGTTATACGACTTATAAAATCAATTTTAAATTTAAAAAAAAAAATTTAAAATTATATGTAGAACTTATTCAAGCTCCAAAATTGTAGTTGATAACAGATTCGTGTTACTTAATTCCAAAAATGCAGTAATATTTGAAAATCGTATGTATATGGGCATTTCCACAGAAAGGTCCACCTTTTGTCACATCACGTCACCCTCGTTAATTGCTTATTTTTTAAGACCAGTTAGTTAGATTGTTTTCTCGTCTGTTATTAAATATAGAGCTTCTTACATTCTCTATTTAGTACAAGAATAGAAAATAATCGAACTTCATGGTCCTAAAATATAAACAATTTACGACGGTGACGTGATGCTACATAGGGTGGCACTTTCTATGGAAATGTATATATACTTTTGTTTAATTTTTAAATTTTTGTAAGCACATTTAACACAAATTGAGTAAAAACGGGTTAACCGACGTCAAATAATGGGTTTATTCGAAAATTACGTATATTAAAAAACCGACAGACGGTTAATTGCAAAAAACGGGTAACAAGCTTCGTCGGTTTTTTGGTTTCGGGTTTGAAAACTATCAAATACTTTATAGGCACTTCTAAATAAATGTATGAATGTGTACTATCTGGAGGGATCATACTGGGGTTCATTGAAGATGCTGTTTCTCTTACCTTGTGTCGTTGCCTCTGTTGTGGTAGGCAACCATTTTTGATCGGTATTACACATAGAACCCTTGCAACAACAGAAATATATATTATTCTTGTGGGGCTCTTTATTTGTTACACATTCCGTTTGATTACATTCCGGCGTGTTGGTGAAACAACCCTTCATTTTAATGTAGTCCTCTCCTAGAAAAGGGGGGAAGAATTAATGTGTTTCCACTAAACAATTTTAATTTATAATGAATTTTAATTTTTGTGTTAAAGTAAATTAAGTTAACTTGGAATTATTGGAACGTTGTTTTCTCTTACCCGTTCTCTCGTCTTTGGTCCATAGAACATAACAACTTGCCGGTTTCTCTGAGTCAAGTTTACAATGTTCGATTGTAAAGGCGCAATCGCCAAGAGATGTACAATTTTTCTCATCATAATGCTCACAAACAACTTTGTAGTCCTGCGGTAAAATTGCTGTATCCGCCGGACTTTGACCGATGGATAACAATAGTGTTATGCCTGGAAAAACATAAAGATAAATTTAGTTTTATTCATTTATTTAGGAAATGGATAATAGAAAACTAAATAACAAGAATTGTAAAAAGCAGGGACCGAAAATAATTGTTATTGATTGAATTTTTAACAAAAAAATCATTGTGAAGGAAATTCGCTAGAAATATTTAAAGTGGTCCAATACACTTTTACGACTATATATCCAATTTCACAATAAACTTTTATTTTCTGGTTTTTATGATAAAAGTTAAAAATAATAATTATTTCTGATTTTTATAATATTTCTCCGCATTTGTATTATTCACTAAGAAATAAAAATTATTTCCAATTTTTATTATGTTTTGTTTTCAATAACAATAATTGAAGACTTTTTAAAATAACAATTACTGAGTGCTTTTTATTTTATTGCACAAAAATTAAAAATAAATGATTTTTATTTTTTCTAATAATATTTAAAAATCTACTAAAGAATTTTAGAATCTCCCTTATTGCATATATAACAAAAATTATGTATATTTATGATAAGCTTAACCCGACGAGTTTATCTGACTATGATGAAGTTGGAGCGGCAAATTCTGATCAAATTTTTTACCAGTTTCAGTAGGCAGAGCCAATTCTCAAACGTCGTTGTAGGAAACGGTGTTTCATTTCAGTTATTAAAACTGACTTCGAAGCCCGAATATTGTACAAATTAAATTTTTCATAATCTTTTACATTATTTATGATTTACCACAATTTCACTTTTAGAATGTCGATTTTAGAAAGGTTTAACAGAGATATGTATATCTGATAGACCGTCTCCATCCACAATGTCCTTGGGCATTAAGAACATATTCGATTTGAATTCATTACATTTTTCCTTTTGTAAAGTACTAATTGTAGATATTTTCCAATGTTGCATTATCAGTTGAATTCCCTTTTATCCAGTAAATGAGCTACATAAGTACTTGTGTATTTCCTTTTTGTTCTTGTATCAAATGTTCTAGAAATAACAAAAGCCAGCAGAAAATAAATCCATGGTTTCACTATCACCCTCCCATTCTAGGGCAGCTTTGCTTGTGTTGCATGAATATAAATGGGCAGCAAGAGGAAATGATGTGTGTTTGTTTACAGTTTCTGCTAAAAACGAAGGATTCGTAGCGTCCTTTATCGGCAACTACTATTATTGTTGTTTGTGGTATCGATTGTCGGAGAGGAGAGATGAAAGAACCGATTCAGGATTATTTCTACTTTGTTGTTTACAATTGTGCAAGGACAATTTGTGTTATACAGATCTACAAGTTGGTTTGTAGAGACGAAGAGCATAACGTTTCTACATCTACATAGCGCCGTTATCATTTTAAGCGGTGGCAAGCTTAGCCTGTACTGCTTTACATTTATGTGCACTAAATAGTATTCAATTTTCAGATTTGTGTACGGTTTTGTAATTTGAAAGTTTAACAGCTTAATGCCTATACTTGAAATATATAATTAAAATAATTTCGAGGTATTAAATATCAGAAGCAGAGTATAAACTTAAAATGCAAATAAAGGCTCGTAAATAGAGCTATGGTGGCCGTCGATGTACATAAGGACGTGGGTTCTATCCCTGCTCTGACCATATTACATTTCTTTCGACGACGGTCATCTCGCTTAATAATGGTGACACTATCGAGTACTTAGCCATGAAAAAGGTGTTCAAAATACCATACGGAACCGGTGTAAAACTGTAGGCCCCAATTAGTGAATGTAAAAACTAGAAAGTACACAGGTCACTGGTTGTGAGAAGCTCTCCTCAATCTCTTCATGGGAAAGCATTTTTTAATGGGACTATGTGCTCCGTCGGTGGTGCAATGGTTAGTGTGCGCGCCTCTTGTACAGGAGATCCTGGGTTCGATTCCTGCTCCGACCACCTTAAAATTTCTTTCGACGACGGTCACCTCGCTTAGTGACGGCGACACTATCGAGTACTTAGCCATGAAAAAGCTTCTCAACATACCGTTCGGAACCGGTGTAAAACTGTAGGTCCCAATCAGTGAGTATAAAAAACTATGAAGCGCACAGCTCACTGGTTGTGAGAAGCTCTCCCAAATTCCTTCATGGGATGTAATGGGAAACCATTTATTTATTTATGTACTCAAGTGCGAATTAATCAATTCCACATAAACACAATTTTCAGAGTCCCATGCTACGAGGACGGATCAATAAGTCCGTGACTTTTTGAATAAAACACAGTATTTTTTTTTGCAAAAAAAAATTATTTTCAACATAATCTCATTTTAGCTCAATACACTTAGTCCAACGTTTCTCCAATTTTTGTATCCCTTCCAAAAAAAATAGGATTTTTCGAGGTCCATAAAATAGGCATTGATCAAACAACAATTTCTTCGTTGGAGCTAAAACTCT
This sequence comes from Phaonia tiefii, assembly GCA_963931995.1. NCBI lineage: Eukaryota > Metazoa > Arthropoda > Insecta > Diptera > Muscidae > Phaonia > Phaonia tiefii. The sequence goes on from OZ008367.1 coordinate 165,249,553, forward strand.
TTCCACCGAGCCATTTATTTATTCAGGTTTGGAAACAGGAAATAGTCACTGGGGGTCAAATCCGGAGAATATGGCGGATGAGGTACCAAGTTGTAGCTCAATTCATGGAACTCCAAACAATCATTTGAAGTTGTCACATGATTACGTTTGTGGTCAATTGTGACCAAACGCGGAACCCATCTTGCGGACAGCTTCTTAAACCCAACTGATCATTTAATATCGATACCACCCTCCCATATGAAATGCCTATGGCATCAATAATCTCACGCACTTTTACTCTTCGATCGGCCAACACCATATCGTGGATTTTTCGACATTTCCCATAGTATTTATCAAGCTTTTCGCAAAACATGTTTAATCAGCACTCGAAATTATCTTTTTTCCAGCTTGCTTAAAATTTGACAGTAGTCTATTAACAGGTGGTACTTGATGGGAACATTGTTACATTTCATATAACTACGAGGGAAGTTCGAAAAGTCACGGACTTATTGATCCCCCCTCATATTAAAAGTAAACCATCTTCTCCTGTCAACACTGATAGATTTATCCTAGGAACGGGTTTATTTTACGGATTACACTCCGAAAAACCACTTTATTTTAGGCAAAAAAATAACATAGTACCGGAGTTATGGCCCCTAATATTCGGATTTGTGAGGGTAATGGGCTTAACGGTCCGTGTAAATCTATTACTCTTTTGTATACAGGGTGATTCAGGAAGTTCCGGACAAATTTCTCCAGCGTATTCCTTGTCTCATTTCATGAAGAAAAGTCCACTAGGACCATGTCCGAAAATGCAAGGGTGCGAAATGGCAGCCGGTTCAAAATTTTCGGATTGGCGGTGGGAGGGTAGTAGGGTAAAGTTGCTAACTTCTGAGCCAGTGGTCGGATTTTTTGTTTTTGGGCTTGTTGGAAAGGTCTTTAAGAGGCCTTTCAGAATCATTAAAAAAAAGAAGTAAAAAGTCAAATCGCCGAGATACAGAGCCACAGATATAGGGCGTGCAAATTAATTGATTCATATCTGACACGTAGGAGTCAACCGATCCGTGTTGACGACATACAGCCACACAAAATTACCACTAAATTAGCACAAAACTACTCTTAAGTTTAACGTATGATTTTTTTAGCTTTTTGACTATATGGACCAGTTATTGTGGTCTGCACTCTTACAGCAGAGCATCAAGCTTCTGTCAAACAACAATTTTAAAGCGTTATCTCTATTATGTTTTCCTCCATTGACGGAATGTGCAATTACCATCTTTGGTGTTGGACAATAAATTAGCACAATGCGAGCAGAACCATCATAAAAAACTTTTTTGGTGCATATTTTGTGTCCAACGTTGCATTTTTTAATTTGTGCGCAATTTCTCTGCATTTTTCCTAAAAATGGGAAGGGGGGAAAATTTTACGCCAGAGGAAAAGAGCATTATATTCAATAATGAACCACCAAAACCACGTGAAATTGCAAAAATTATGATTTCTTAATGGAAAAAACCCACCAAGCAAAAAAAAACTGAAGCAGTGGACCGAGCTATTGTCCGGAAGTTAAAGAAAGATCCGTTCACGTCATGACGTCCCAGCAGAAAACTGCCAAACTAGTTCCTAAAAGTACTAGCTAATGCACTAGAGGAGGTTAAACTAGTTATTGTGCCTCTAGTTCAGAACTAGGCAGAACTGAACAGTTCAGTTTTAAAGCAACTGCAGAATAAAAAGTTGAATTTATATATAACCCTTATTTACTTTTATGTTAATATTGTTTGTAAAGTTGTTGTTAAAGTTGTTGTTAAAGTTGTTAATAAAGTTTTCAATACCAACGTGCATGCAGCTTTTTGTAAAATTGTTCTATGTATATAAAATGTTGGCTTAAGTGCCGGAAGTCGGGATTAACCAAAGTATAAGTATAATTAACAAAATAAAATTACGACAAAGTAATAGAAAACAGAAACTGTATTTTTTTTTGAAAAAGACAAGCGTGTGTACAAATCGTTATGAAGAAATTTCATGAATTTTCCTATTTTTTCCCAATGTTTGTCCAATAACAAATTTGCCTTTTCTGTTTTCCTTAGTTTTACCTAATGTTTTTCTTTTGTTTCACCCGAAATCGAGCAATTCACTTCAAGTATACGAAGAAGAGATTTCCCATCAGTTTTATAAATCAACCAATCCCTGACGCCATAATTCAGAGGCCCGCCTAAACAAAATTTTAATTAATAATATTTGAATTAAACTGATTAGAATATAAGATTCGAATACTTATTGTTAGGCTCTTTAAGAGCAGATTCAATAAACAAAACCCACAGTATGAAAAATAAAGTATATTCTCCATAGCTCTAGTAAAGTAAGTTCCAACTTTTAATGATTAGTACTATGTGTGTGAAGATTAATTCGAATTTAACTTGCTGAGACACAAGCCAATTATGTTAGCAGAGCTCTGTAATTACATTAACAAAACTATGTAAGATAGCTAAATTTTGGAAAGGTTATAGCAATTATCGATTTTCTCGCAAATATATACAACCAAAAGATCTTATTGAAGGATATATCGAGACTTCAAAGTTATTCTTTGCCAGGGTGAAAAATATGAGATTTTCTTACATAGAAAAAATTGTGTGAAATGCTGAAAATATTTTCATCTATGAGAGTTATTAACCTGTTTTTTTATTCCCTGCTAAACTAATTGGAGCAAATTTTTTCCTTTTTTTTCCTGGTAGAGCATTAAATGCGGATTTACGGGAAGTCCATATTTTCCGAAATATAGGTCTCCAAAGCTTAAATGTGTAATCGCGCATAACTCTGCCATTTGTTATCCGATCCTAATGAAATAAATTTCATAAGTCGTTAAATTTATATTCCACCAAGACGCACGTCCGTCAGACCGGGTTCAGGCAGGGGGATCAAATTCCCTCTGTACTTTAAATCAATGTGTGACAAAATCAGAAAAATCGCGCGTTTTTAGAAATATTTTTTTTTATTTTGGTGTGTAAAAACTACAACAAACGACAACAGAAATAAGGCATCAGCAACAACGACAAACGAAACCAACAACAGTAAAAGACAAGAACAAGTTAATTAAACCAAAAAAGTGAGGTTAAAAACCATTTTTAAATGAGCCCTCAATGGGTTAATAAAAGGAAATATATTTATACATAGAGTTATAGAGTTTGATACATACTTCAAGCAGATCCGATAATAAATACATGAGAGATGACCCGATTATATACTCAAGCTTTAAAGGCCTATATCTCAAGAAGTTGGACATAGCGCAAAAAAACTTAGCGCAAAAGGAACAAGTGCAGTTGGTCCAAAATTCCGATTTTTGTTCTTTTTTTGGGGTCGTAAAACACGTTATTTTAAGCTAAAATATTAAAAAAAAGTTTGTCGGAAACCGATATTTTCGGAGTTATGGGCCTCCAATGTTCGGATATATGGGGGTATTACGTTTAGAAAATTGCCCTTAGTGATTGGTTTGGTCGCAGTTTTGTATAACACAGGTCAAAATAATTGAAAAATATTAAATGAAAATTGTCGATAACTTGCTTAGTTATCGAGATATCGGATAAAAAAATCTTTTTTTTTAAACCAAAAGTAAAGAAAAAGTAACGAATGTGAGAAAATGGGAACTACGTTGCTCATACCATGAGGTAGATCTTTTTGAAAATCCTTAAATTTACATTCAAGTTCAAATTCCCTCTTTACCTTAAGTCGATGTGTGGTAAAATGAGAAAAAAAAATCTGCGCTTTCACTCTTAATTTCTCGGCATTTTTGAGGGCTACAAAGACAAATAAAGTGTAATATTTTAGCTGCAGGACCCACCTTTCTGACGGCATTGCCAAATTAGCACCTTCACATTAGCATAATCCTGAGATAATTGCCTTTTTCAGTAAATTTGTTAAAGGGTATAAAAGTCGAATATCATGAATTGGCTCGCAATGGGTTAATGAATCGTGGATATTAATACGCAGTTTTAAAGACATATTTATTAGCTTTGCAACGATACCCATATTGTTCCGGTCCGTCCGAAAATGTAGTAGATATTAAAGGTTATATGTTCAAACTTTGGGGGCCAACTTTTCTTTGGATAAAAAGTGGTACCGACTGTAGTAATTTGGTGCTATTACGAGAGTTTGGGCTGTGCTGGACATAAGCCAATTTTTCGATCATTTTTTATCGCTTATAATAAGCCTGTTTTTTTACTCCCTGCTAAACTAATTTTTCGACGACTTTGTATGGGGAACTAGCGATTTTAAGCGGCACTCCATACAAAGTCGTCGAAAATTTAGTTTAGCAGGGAATAAAAAAACAAGCTTAATAGATAATCGCTTAAATAAAAAAACACGCTTATTTCTTTAAAAAATATTGGCAACCCTACACGAAGACAAATCACAACAAAAAAAAATAAACAAAAAGGCAACAAATACCAGTACTCACCAAAGGGCACAACAGAAGTCAAACAGAATTTTTGCAACATTTTGCTTCACCTCAATATTCTTTATTGCACTCCGGTGATAATCAAAACAACAAAATATTTATGTGCGTACGTAGTTCCTCTAATCTTTTAATTACGCTTCACGTACTTTGTTAATAAAAGGGACTGCATTTGTGCCCACACAAAGCCCAATGTGTGTTGGAAACAAAGGAATACGAAAAAGCCGATTGTGAGGGATACAAACACTAGATAACAGAAATAGGATGATGTCGATTAAACTAAAATAAATAGTTGTTGTTGGGAGGATTGTTGTTAAAAGCAACGTTATTAAACAGATATTTATATTTTATCTGTATTTTTTTTAAATTCCTCTTTTCCACTTTCGAACTTTTAATTTCTTCAGAATTATATGAAATGATTATAATTTGTCAGGCATCAACATCATATGGCGCTTCATTTTTTTTGTATTCTCGATTACATTTTTTTCTTCACTTGTTTTATTCACTAACGTAGATCGCACGGCATATGCACACACAAACTCATAACACTTCCCCAACATCGACGAAGAATATTAATTATTTTATCAATTCTTTAGTTGTCCATCACTTTTCACTTATCGTCCTATTTCCCGAAATAAGTAAATAGTTTTGCGATACTTGTTTTATGCAATTTATGACATTTTTATTAGGACAAATCCATTTCTCCGCACAAAATTTGTTGCTCTCGATTAATTTATGCGTTTTTGATGTTCGTTTATAAAATGACATTTCTATAGCTTGATTTTTTGTTTGTACAGTACTATTAAAAGGCGACAAAAAGTCGGCTCTTCCATTTACAGTGGATGAAAGAGGTAGACTACATCATATCATAAAGCGTGATGAGAGTGAGTGAAAAGTCAAACGCAAGAGTTGCTAGATTTAAGTAAATATATTAGGGCTGTTTTTTATCCCTGCTATACTAATTTTTCGACGACTTTGTAACCACACTTGCAAGTGAAAGCTCGAAAAACTCATCACACACTCCCACTTTTTCACTAACACGTACACATCTTGGTTTCTTTCATCCCAACTTTTTAGCCCGGCATTCAGTTTTTGTGAAATTTTCGTTGTTATAATAAGTACGTGTATAAAAAATAACTAAAATTTCATGAACCGAAAATATCGCTAACTTTTCATTTGCTTGGTATTCAGCTCTACGCGAAAATTTCGTATGCAAAATCAATTACAGGGCTGTTAGATAATTGTTATGGACCGGAATGTTGACATTTCTGTAATTTTAGCAACCAAAAGTTACACTACGTGTGTTAAAAATAAATTGGAGTGCGTAGAGGAATTATAAATTAAATATTTGCAAGGTAAATCAAAGACATGTGGTAACTCTCTGTAACAAAATTTTCCGTTTAGAGATAAATGATAAAATGTCTTACAAAAATTTCGCAACAACTGAATACGGGCTTTTCAAGGAAACTTTCATGCAAGAAAATTTTGCCACTTTCATGAAAGTGAACTGTCGAAACTGAAGGGACATTGCCCAATAGTTGGAAAAACAGATTTAAACGGGAAATACAATTGTTGATGTATGTTTCAAGGTTTGTACTAAAAATATTATAAGGCTGTTTTTTATTCTCTGCTAAACTAATATTTTGACCACTTTATATGGGGAGCAAAGCGATTTTAAGCGGCGCCCCATATAAAGTCCTCGAAAAATTAGTTTAGCGGGAAATAAAAAAAAACACACGTAATAAGACTGTTTTTTTATTCCCTGCTAAACTAATTTTTCGACCACTTTGTATGGGAAGCTAAAGCCCCCTGGAGACGTACCAAAAAACCCATCAATCAGTGCATATGTGTGAGTGTCGTATGATTGCAGCTTTAGAGGAGACGTACAAATAAACACATCAATCACCACTTGTATTTTGACTTCGTAGCGTTCGCATCAAATCATGTCGTGGTAGGATGATGAGTTATTGTTATTGACTACTTTTGGTAGAAGTAGTAGTTTTGGTAGTTTTCAATAAAACGCAATATAAACTTTTGTACGTCCATGCACTTTTCCATTATTACCAAAACCCCAAACAAACTAATATTTTTCTTTTTATAATCACAAAACACAAAATATGTATGTATATCTTTTTTCGTCCGCACTTGTTTACATGACGGGAAAAACAAAGCAAATGAATTTTTTTGTCAACACAACAGGAGACATACCACAAATCAGCCATCAAATAGAAATATCAAAAATTTTTGATTTTCATCAATCAATTGCTGACAACATGTACGTGTAGCCGAAAAAGAACGAACGCACGCACACAACTTTGTGATTGATGGGTTTTTTGGTGCGTCTCCCCATACAAAAAAACAAGCTTAACATGTATACTCAGTTTGTGCCTATTAGGGAGTTCACATGGTGTACTATTGTGTTGTATTTATTGTATATGCTAAAATAATACAACAGTTGTAAATATGTTGTTGGTATTCTTCATGTAAATATATTTTACGACTATACAACCTGAGCATGTCTGTTTTTCCAGTGTACTATGTTGTATGTTCAGTGTCAGCTGTTTTTTGTTTACTATTTAATCAGATATATTGTTGTGTTTTGACGAAATTTTGCATTTTTCTACAACATTAACTCAAGAATTAATTTTAATTGGTAAAATAATAAGAAAAGGAAATTGGGCAAATGGAAGGAGAAGAAACTACTTCGGTAGGTTTTTGTGCACAAACTTTTCACACAAACCCGTAAAAATTTTATCTTTTTCGCTTCTTGTTGCCATTTTTTAATTTTTTTAATAATTTTCTTTTGTTGCTTGACGTTTATTTGACATTTTTATGACTTATGATTTAGCACATACAACATGCTGCTCAAATTCATAAGTCATATGTACTAATTTGTTAAATATGACTTTACGACTTATGACTTTAGGAGACCATGTGAATTCCCTATATATTTTAAGAAAGTTGTAAAATAATAAGAGTGTTTTTCGAGGACTTTGTATGGGGTGCCGCCAACGTCCGTCGGCCCATATAACGCGAAATGTGAATGTTCACTTAGGAGACTTCTTTCAGGACAACGTGTTCTGGATTTTATTCGAGCCATTTGTGCATTCGTTGTAACTATTATTGTTCTTTGTAACTATTATTGTTTTTTTATGTCCAAAATTATTGTCTGTGTACAAAGCTCGTATGTAAAAATTTTCAATGTTCGATCGTTGTAGCATCTGGCGAGCGGGAGATACCCCCGTGCGGCGAGTTAACCAGTCCGGCATCCGCATGACATACGAGGCCGTCCGCTCAATAGGTGCACGAATACATGCAGCCACATAATACAACATATGGCGATCGGCTATATTGCTACGAGTTACAAAATCAGAGTTGCCTACTTAATTTTTTCAATCAATATATTAAGCGTGATAGGTGCAGCTTTTGTTAACAAATTGAATGTTACAAAAAAAGATAACTTACAACGAAGTATATTTAAAGTCAGAAAATAAAATCTCTTCAGCCTCGTGTAACTAAATTGTCCTTGTTAACAAATACTTTCATATTTGAGTTGGCAACACTGGCTCAGAATTGATATGCCTATAACAGTTGATAAAACCCGTGTTAACATTGGTCGTGTTTATAGGGACACTTAACGCGTTCTGCAGCACTTAGCTCGCATTCGAATTATCATGACTCGCTTAATGGTTTCGATTCGAAATACGTGTGTATATATAACACGATTTGAATCAATACGAATTAAAGCGTAGTGTAAACGAAGTAACTGACAGACACGAAATCCTTCGTAAAGATTGGTAAATATCTCACCGACCCATTTAGTACGAGACGAGGCCTTAGGCAGGACAACACCCTATCATCCGATCTTTTCGACATAATAAGTCTGTTTTTTTATTCCCTGCTAAACTAATTTTTCGACCACTTTGTATGGGGAGCTAAGCGATATTAAGCGAATTTAAGCGGCCCCCCATACAAAGTCGTCGAAAACTTAGTTTACCAGGAATGAAAAAAACAATCTTATTAATTGAGATCATCGTGAGAAAAGCACTTCCAGTAGCAAAAGTAACATGATACTCGCGTGTGTTGATGATTTAGACATCATTGGGAAATTCATTGGAAGTTACAGCAATATTTTCGAGAATTGTGACGGAATCAGCAAGCGTTTGACCGTAAACGAGGACAAGACAAAATTAATGGTTTCGACAAGCAGATAATTTGGAGGTAGGGCACGAATTTATTTGTCTCGGATCTGCCGCGAACAGAAGCAATAACGTCAGCCTAGAAATTAAACGGAGAATTGTGATTAGAAATAAGTGTTATTTCGTGCTAAGCAAGCACTTCAGACATAAAATCCTCTCTCGAAAAATTAAGATCCAATTATATCCGACTCTCATACAACCTGTTTTGCTTTATGGCGCAGAACCGGGATCATATCGCATGCTGATGAAACAACGCTGGGAGTCTTTGAACGAAAAAGGCTTCGAAAAATATAAGATCCTATAATAGAAAACGGCGAGTATCGACGACGGATGCACCATGAGCTATATAATCTGTATCCCGACATCGACGTAGTTATGTGTATCAAAATAGTGCCGTTACGCTGGCTACGCCATGTGAGCAGAATGGATCAAAATGAACCAGTGCGAAAGTTATTCGAAACTTCGTTGTAAAGATCACGTGGAGTATTGCCTGCGAGAGCTTGGTGTTACCAACTGGAGGAGAAAAGCTAAAGATCGAGCCGGTTGAAGAACGATTTTATCCTAATTTTGTCAGGGCCTTGACTCCTCTTGGTTGTTTGAGCCCACCTAAGTAATTAAGTAAGTTCTGCGTTTTTGGTACTAACAAGCAAGCGATACTGAATAGCTTTGTGGCAAAGAAGTCATAACAATACATAATCGAAGATCATTTTAATTTTATAGCTGAGATTTTTAACGATAATCACCAAAAACATGCCTATTACCCCTTGTTTACTATTTCCCGCTAAACTAACTTTTTGTATAAAAAGTTCCGAAAATTTCACGAACCGAAATTTCATTTGCTTGGTACTCAGCTCCTTGCGAAAATTTCAAAAGCAAAATCAATTAAAGGGTTGTTACGCCAAAGTTATTTCGTATGAAAACAATTGTTTAATAATCGATTGGGACCGGAATTTTGACATTTCGCCAATTTCAACAACCAAAAGAAACACCACATGCGTTAAAAATATCAAATCAAAGATACAAGTCAACTATCCGCAAAAAAATTTTCCGTTTAGAAATAACTGACAAAATTTCTTACGAAAATTTCGAAAGAACAGAATACGGGGCTTAAAGCGAACCTTACATTGGCAGATCTGCATGACCGACAAGTAGTCTGTTTACCGTCTAAACCAATAATACGGGAAAAATCAAACCGACTGAGTTTCCGACTTATCGATTAGTGTGTGGGGTGGTCGGACCAGCATTTATCATTTCTAAGCTAAATTTCTACGTAAAAGGGTCTAAAAGGAAACTGTTTTTGAATAAATTTAACGATGAACGGAGAACAAACATAATTTGAAGTGAATTTACAAGAAATAGTTACAAATTAAGACATTTTCGCAAAAAAAAAATATACCGCTCGCATAACCTTCCACGTTGACAAAAAGTGATAAATTAATATTGGCCCAACTTATTTGTAGTGTAAGGGGAATATCAAAGTCGGGCGGACTTTTAGTCATTTACTTATTTTTTGTATTTATTTTGTCGAAAATAATTGCTACCTAGAAATGGTTTCCCGTTACATCCCATGAAGGAATTAGGGAGAGCTTCTCACAAACCAGTGAGCTGTGCACGTTCTAGTTTTACACTCGCTGGTTGGGACCTGGGGACATGGGACTGTCCGTGGAGGTGGAAAGTTTCTGATTGCCATTCACTTGGGAGTGGCCAGAAATGATTCCTTCATGGGGCAGTCCAAGCAGCTCACTACTTCCACGCAGTATGTCCTGGGCAATGGCTTTTCGGAAACCTCCGTTAGCTAGCTAGAGTGAGAAGGCGAAACAAATGAACATCAAGTCAGGTTTAGTAGGTGACTGATATCACTGAAGCTCATCAAACAATCGGGCATATTATTTTGTCCCTAGAAGGCCGAAGAGCCAAACATACGGGCCAACGGCGGATAGAAACTAAAAGCAGAAAATCCAGGTTCAACATATCGCATCTGGTCAGCGTCTGATCCATAATGGGCGGCTGCAATCAAATATCCTGGCAGTAGGTAAAAAATAAATAAATAAATGGTTTCCCATTACATCCCATGAAGGGACTGGGGAGAACTTCTCACAATCACTGAGCTGTGCGCTTTCCAGTTTTCACTCACTGATTGGGACCTACAGTTTTACACCGATTCCGAACGGTAATTTGAAAAGCTTTTTTATGGCTAGATACTCGATAGTGTCGCCGTCACTATGCGAGGTGACCGCCGCCGAAAGAAAATTTGAAGGTGGTCAGAGCCGGGTTCGAACCCAGGATCTCATGTACAAGAGCCGCGCACACTAACCATTGCACCACCGACGGCCACTGGCAGTAGGTAAAATGCAGAAACACGGTGGGCTGGGTTTGCCTCCCGCCACCGTTCATAATGGCAGTGAAAATATGTAAACGAACAAGAAAACATAAACAATCCCTATTTGTTGACGACCACCGCAAACGTTATAAGCAAGGGGTATCGATGAGACAGCTGATCAAGTTAGTACTTGGAGAACAAATAGAGAATGTACTATCAAAGAAGACTCGTCGATAGGGACTGGGTTGCGTAGTGTGATTTCCAAACTTCTGCTGCCGTGTTTCAAGCCAAAAGTACAAAACACATCAACTGGGAGTACATTTTGCCAACTAAATCGATTAAAAAATGGATATTCAGTGAAAAAAATCAAAATGTAAAGTTATTTGTGTAGATCCCAATTAACAACAGCAACTAGTGCACACTCTTATAGTATTACTCGGTGGTAATAAGGACCACGATTTACGGATATGCACTTGGAATGTAAGAACTCTATATAGATCCGGTGCAAGTATCCAAATGGCAGATGTCCTCGAAAGTTAGAAGGCTGAAATTACCGCTATCCAGGAAATGCGATGGACAGGACATGGCTGCACAAGAAAAAGAAACTGCGATATATACTACAGTTGCCATGAAAAAAACCTGAATTTGGTTGAGGATTTGTAGTTGGCAAAAGACTGCGACATCTAGTCTCTAGGTTCAATCCTGTGAGTGAACGTATAGCCACAATCCGCATAAAAGTGAAACATTTTTATATTTCCCTAATTTGCGTGCATGCCCCGACAGAAGAGAAAGATGATGATGCCAAAGACATATTCTATGAGCTCCTAGAGCAAACGTATGACCGCTGCCCTGGCCATGACATTAAGATTGTACTAGGAGATTTTAATGCCAAAGTAGGAAGGGAGAATGTGTTTAATCCAACTATTGGCAATTTCAGTCTACATGCTGGCAGTTCCGACAACGGTATGAGGCTGATTGACTTTGCCGCGGCAAAAACATGGTCATTAGTGTTACAAGATTCCAGCATAAAGACATCCACAAGGCTACTTGGGTATCCCCTGATCAAAGAACTAAGAACCAAATTGATCACGTGGTAATTGATGGAATGCACTCATCCAGTGTAATGGACGTGCGAGTGAAAAGAGGAGCTAATATCGATTCTGATCACTACCTGGTAGCAGCAAAAGTTCGCACAAGATTAAGTAGAGCGAAAATCGTACGAAACCAGACGCAGAGGAAGCTGGACATCGAAGAGCTGCAATTACCAGAGGTAGCCAAAGCCTACTCAAGGAAGCTCTCACAGCTTTTGGCACAGAACCCACCCCGTCCCGATGACGATCCTGATGCGCAGTGGAAACCCATTTCCGACTCTATAAACACTGCCGCAACAACCGTACTTGGTTTCGAAAAACCGCTTCGCAATAAACCATGGTACGATGAAGAGTGTCGCATTGCAAATGATGAAAAAACCCTGCACGTACGACAATGCTTCAGTCAATTGCAACGCGAGCTTCAACTGAGCGGTATAGGGAGAAAAGAAAGGAGGTAAACCGTCTCTTTAGGCGTAAGAAACGGCAGTGGAGAAAGCGCGAGAGTGAGAAAATTGAGACATACAGAGGAAGAACGAAGCCCGAAAATTCTACCAAAAATTCAAAAACGGAACTAATGGACATGGTTCAGGGCCCCCATTCTGTAAAGACAAGGACGGAAATCTCATCGCAGATGTGCAGAGCATGTTGGGAATATGGAGAGAGCATTTCTCCGCGATACTAGTACCTGACATATCCAATGACGATGGGACAATCGATCACAATATGGACGACGACGTCGATTGCCCCCTCCTAACCAAGACGGCTTAAGAACAACAAAGCTTAAGAACAACAAAGCCACAGGAGCCGATGGATTACCGGCGGAGCTGTTTAAGGCTGGCGGCGATGAGCTAATAAGGTGCATGCATCAGCTCATTAGCAAAATTTGGTTAGATGAATGCATGCCCGGCGATTGGAGTCTCAGTGTACTATGTCCCATATTTAAAAAAGGTGACCCGAGTATCTGTGCCAACTACCGTGGAATAAGCCTTTTATCCATAGCATATAGCGTATAACCAATTATCGCTGACCTGATTGGACCATACCAGTGTGGCTTTAGGCCTGTAAAATTGACAACTGACCAGATTTTCACGCTACGCCAAATCCTGGAGAAGACACACGAAAAACAAATCGACACCTATCATTTATTTATCGATTTCAACGAACAGGGCCTCCACGCGATTAGACCAAAGCGTGAACGTTGATAACCGTTATAACTCCGAGGTAGTGGACAAATTTATATACCTCGGGTCTGTCGTGAACAAAAACAACAACGTCAGCCTTGAGATCAAGCGGAGCTAAGCAAGCACTTTAGAGATAAAGTCCTCTCTGTAGTAACAAAAGTCCAGCTGTACCAGACTCTCATTAAACCTGTCTTGCTTTATGGCGCATAATCCTGGGTCCTATCGCAAGCAGACGGAACATCTGTAGGAGTCTTCGAGAGAAAAATAGTCCGAAAAATTTATGGCCCTATAGTGCACAACGGCGAGTATCGGCGACGCATGAATCATGAGCTGTATGAGCTTTATCCTGACATTGACATAGTTAAGCAGATCAAGATAACGCGATTGCGCTGGCTAAGTCATGTCAGTAGAATGGATGAAGACGAACCAGCACGAAGGGTTTTCGAAACCGAACTCGAAGAAAGACGAAAAATAGGAAGACCAAGACTCCGCTGGAGGGATCAGTTTGACGAATCCCTGCGTACACTTGGTATTGCCAACTGGAGAAATAAAGCAAAAGATCGAACTGGTTGGCGAAATATGTTATCTTCGTTTTATTAGGTCCCAGACTCCCGGGGTTGTCCGAGACCGGATAAGTAAGTAAGTAAGTAAGGTTGGGACCTACAGTTTTACACCGCTTCCCAACGTTAGTTCATGGCTTTTTCATGGCTAAATATTCGATAGTGGCGCCATCACTTAGCGCGGTGGCCGCCGTCGAAGGAAATTTAAGGTGTTCAGAGCAGGGAGCGGACCCACGTTCTCATGCACAAGAGCCGCACACACTACCATTGCACAACCGACGGTAACAATAATAAAAATAATTGCTACCTGTAGACTATAAATAAGCGTGGCTTTTATTTCTCTCTAAACTATTTTACGATGACTTTTAATGCGTGTTTAACATAATTTTTCGACGACTTTTTATTGGGAGCCGCCTAAAAGTCGGCGATGTTTTTCTACATTGGTTTCTTATAGCAGGGAAAATCGTCACGAAAATCCTCTGCGTCTGGCGACTCGCCGACTCTCATGAAATCTCTCAATTGAGAGAATGAAGTTAAATTTTCATGAAAACCATAAGAGCAACCAACATATACATACAGTGATACATGTGGATACAAGGGAAAATTAAAGAAAGGGTTTCAAAATGATTTATTTTTAAACATAATACAATATAAGCAAATACAAAATTGTTATTGGCAGTAAAATCCAGAAGAGCCGCAAACATATACGAAGCAGAGAAAAAAAATCAACCGAAGTCGCTAGACGCTCTCTCTCTCTCATTTTGTTTAGACGCGAGAAAGTTTTTCCATCATCGTCTGAGCAATGCTGAATTTGCATATGAATATTGGCAAATTCCCTGTTTCTTATTTGAATGTCAAGATCTGTGGTGAGGCAGCAGCATTCCGACTAGACACCATGCGTTAGAGTATGTATGTATAGCATGTATATATAGCATTAATTTGGGAAAAGAAAAACAAAAAAAAAAAGATTTTTACCACATTGTCTAAGCGTCCAAATATATTTTAAGTTTTATTGGGATTTAGGTTTTATTGGGGTTTAGGTTTTATTTCTCGGTTTCTGCAGAGCTCCGGTTACGAAGTGAAGGTGACAATGACAATGTAAGTAAAAAGGAAGCTAATAATAAAAAGGAAGCATTAAAATCTGTAGCCATTTAAGGAAACAAGATCCTAATGATTAAGTACAATAATTAGACTTAAGAACAAAGTAGTATATACGATATGGAACTGATTAGGCCGCATTCTGGCCTAAACAAATACCCAAGTGTTTGATAACTAATCATTAACAAATTCTTCACAGGCAACGTGACGGGAGTCTTCGGCAGTTTGAGGAGCTGATAAATCGTGATTATAATGCTATCATTTATTTAAATGTTATTATTGTAAACAACAATGTAATAAATACTTCTTTAATTAAAAACAAAAACAAAAATTTGTTTCTGTAAATATGAAGAAAATAAATTCTACAAAAATTCAAGGCAAATTTTCATATTAAGGCTGGTTTCGTATTCCATTTAGCTATTGCCACTTACGACTTTCCAAATAAAACGATCCACACTTAATACAACAACATTTGCTGTAATTGGTGAAAAATACGATACGGCAAGACGTTTGTAGCCAGTGCCAACAAATACATAGCAGCAGCAGATGTTGTTATAGTTATAAACAGCAACAACAGAAATTTTGTTTTCATTCATTCGTGTCAGTTGTCAAGCTGTACACAAATATATAGCAACAATACAAGAATACAAAAGAGTATAAAAACAAAATACATATGATTTTGATAATTGAAACGAAAAATATCATTGGAAAAATGTGGTCACCTATTTAAACGACTAAGCTCAATAGATAATTCTACCATGATCAATATGTGTAACATTTACCGCGCGTTGTTGTGAACAATTTAATTCCAATCTTGTTTTCAATCGGAAATAAAAATATATCCTTAAAATTTAGAGATATGAAAGTATACGTAGTCTTCCATTAAATAAAATAATTTTAATGAACTTAAAATGTGTAAGCCATTTTGGAAATGTCTGCTTTTGAGTCTCTTCTTGATAACATTTTCATTCGCAAGAAATGATAACTTTTAGGGAACTAAACAAAAAGCTTGTTTTTTATTTCCTGCTAAACTAATTTTCGACGACTTTGTATGGATTGCCGCTTAAAATCGCTTAATATCCCCCATAGTTCCCCATACAAAGTCGTCGAAAAATTAGTTTACAGGGAATAAAAAAAAACAAGCTTAAAATTTGTATCTTTTCGTTGCCATTTCTTGAAATTGGATATGTGACAACATTGTCATTGCTCAAGTCGGAATTTAAGCGGGGAAATGAAGTGTCACCTAATATCGCCTAGCTGTCCCGTACAAATTTAGCTATGATTAACATTAGCATGGTAAAAAACACACTTATTGTGCAATATTGCGCAATTAATTATCTGACCCTATGATAACAGACCTGAATTTGAGTAAATTACACTAGGTTTTTTCTCTGTGTAGCTTTTCATACGTGGTTCCATAAGTGGTCGAAAAATTAGATAAACAGGGAATACCATAGAATAATACAGTGAACCAAATGGAGTGGTGAAATCAACGAAACTTAGGTTAATTTGACGATATTTCATCACTATAGACCTAACAAAAAGCGGCTGTTGATTTGACTAAATTTTTTTTGTAAATTTTTCGTTTTCTCTAGAGTAGTAAATATGACGAATTATCGTCATATTGAATAATATTTTTTATTCATTTTGATAAAAATTCGTCAAGTGTTAGATAACATGGGCGCATAGGTCAGACGAGGAATACGTTAGTCATTTTGCAATTAAAATATATGAATTAAATATAATTTTTGAAAAATGATTTAAATCTATCAAATTTATCTTTAATTTTTATGTTAAAAATTTAGGATAGTTTTTAACAAAATTTGGGTACACTTTATATCAATTCGATGCACTTTTGAAAACAAGTGTAAATACTGTATGTGGCAACACTGGTTCTGTAATGTTCACATAAAACATGCATTGTCATTATACTTCTTCTCTTTCTCACGCTGGTTCTGTGATGAACACACAGATAATCGTACTGCTCTTACACATGATGTTATAATACATAAAATACAAAGCATATGAAAATTAATACAAAATTTGAAGGAGTTAAATTTTGATTTACTTATAGAATCAAAAAAATTATATGTAGCAATATGATTATTTAAATACAAATCAAAAGAAGACATATTAAATATGTTACGACCATACTTGAATTTTCTTCAATGCATGCATAAATTATTAAAAACTTATAATGAAAGTGACAAACATTTTCTCAAAATTTTGTGCTCCAGATCAACACCCCTACCTTACCGTATAACGTATTATACGTTAAAATATATATGAAATTGCACTAATGGTTTTATTCAATTTGACGATATTTTGTCGATTTTGAACCACAATAAAAATGCTTTTATATATATTCTTATATTTTATATTTAATATGACAACCATTTTGCTTTTACAATTCTATATTTTACAAAGCATATATTTATTACAATTATATGAAGTTGAATAATTCGTGTGTAAGGAATTAAAAGTACAATTAGGCTCCAAGATACATACTAACATACAGTTTGGGGCCCCGGGAATCCAAGCTCCAATCCAAGGCTGTCTGAAACAGGTTTTTTCCAAAAGTCCGAACATCAGGAGTATAAATCATTGACCAAACCAATGCGGAGATCATGTGGAAACTGTTTTACACAAATAGTATTGTATTTCGCTGCTGTTAAAATACCAAATGCATTCTGATTTGAATATTTCACGGTTTATCCTTAACATCTTGGTAATGTAATGAATAGCCAGAATTTATGAAACTACATACATATTCTCCAGTACTCATAAATATTTCCAAGAAAGCATTTGTTCTATGACCTCAAGTCACTAATTGATTTCAGTTCAGACAATAGTATCTGAAAACACGTACATTTAACAATACAATATTAGCAAACAATATTAACAAAATTTAACAAATAATATTACTCACGGGACCTATATTTATTAACAATTCGCAAAAGACGCTCACGCTATTACTAAACTGTAACTGTATTTGTAAATGACGCGCCATAACTATTATTTCATATTGACGAAATTTTGTCAAATTTAACAAAAATTTCGCAAATTTTAAAAAAACAGCGTTGTTAAAAAGTTACTAACAATTTTCGTTGGTTTCACCTACGACAATTGGTTCAGTGTACATACCGTAGAAACTTTTATTCGCTCAATAAATTAAACGTCATAGGTACGATGGAAAGTAAACATTAGATTTTGAAAAACATGGGTTCAATAATACCAGATATTGGCAATAGTATACAACGATCAAATGTATACCAACGATAAAAGTCAACAAAAAAGTGCAAAATACATTTAAATTGTTCAGTTCGACATGAAAAAGTTAAGTGAACATATTTTGTAACTCCACCTGGTGTAAGGTAATTTTAAATTTAATTTTTTCTCATTTCCACAAACCTACGATGAAGAGTGTGAAATGAAACGTCAGATGAGAGAATAAGTTTATCTATGTATGCATTATTCTATGGGGAATACCATAGAATTATACATACCATAGAAGCTTTTATTCGCTCAATAAATTAAACGTCATAGGTACGATGGAAAGTAAACATTGGATGGTGAAAAATATGGGTTCAATAATACCAGATAGTGGCAATAGTATACAACGATCAACAAACGATAAACAAACGAATTTCGTGTTTTTGTGGCAAAATAGTTGTGTTAAATACAATACAAATATATACCAACGATAAAAGTCAACATGAAAATGCAAAATACATTAAAATTTTTCAGTTCTAAACCAAAACGACATGAAAAAGTTAAGTGAACATATTTTGTAACTCCACCTGGTGTAAGTTAATTTTAAATTTAATTTCTCTCATTTCCACAAACCTACGACGAAGAGTGTGAAATTAAACGTCGGATGGGAGAATAAGTTGATCTATGTATGTATTATTCTATGGGGAATACAAACAAGCCGTATATTTTTGTAGATCTGGCCACACTGAAGTCCATTAAATTGGCTGCGCTTCACAACTCTGGTTTCGACAAAAACTTCCATTTCTTCCCACAGCGTCGTAGGAAAAATTTTCGTGATTTTCGTCCAAAAGTAATTTCTGAAGAATTATAAATTTTTATACAAATTGCACTATATCACCTAAAAAAATGCTAAGTCGCAAACGTCGAGCAAGTTCTATTAGCAGCAAGAACGATGAGGAGCCAACACAAATGGACGATTCCACACCGGAACAATCACCGGTCCTGGCAAATGCATCAGCATCCCTAGCATCTAGCATGGCTGCGTCGATGAGGAAGAAACGTAAATTGGATCCAAGTGAATTATGTCAGACCCTTTATGATTCCATACGTAATTTGAAAAAAGAAGATGGTTTAATGCTTTGTGATACATTCATCAGAGCGCCGAAGAGACGTCAGGAACCCTCGTACTATGACGTGGTCAACAATCCCATGGATTTGCTGAAGATACAGCAAAAGTTAAAGACCGATATTTACGATGACTTGGATGATGTAATGCAAGACTTTGAGTTACTGGTAAATAATGCCAAGGCATTTTACAAACCTGACTCCATGGAATATCAAGACGCGGTGGCGTTATGGCAACATGTGACTACGAACAGGCAAAGGATTATGGAGTCCGTAGGTATGGTTGAGGAGGAGCCTAAAAACAAGAGGGGTCGTAGACGTTTGACATGTACTGTGGATGACGAGACTAAGGATGAAGATGTGAACTTGTATGAGGAACTTTTCGCATCCGTTATGACTTCGGTGGATGTCACTATGAATGATAGACCTTTGCATAGAATGTTTTTGCTATTACCCTCTAAGAAAGTGTATCCTGACTATTATGATGTCATAGAACACCCCATTGATTTACGGCTTATAGCTACCAAGATCCAAACTAATGCCTACTCCAACTTGCAGGAAACCGAAAGAGATCTTTTGCAGATGGCAAAGAATGCATGTCAATTCAATGAGCCCGGGTCTCAAATTTACAAAGATGCCAAGACACTGAAAAAAATATTTACCCAAAAACGTTTGGAGCTGGAAGCGGGCAAAACTAAGCCTGTAAAACGCCCCAGGGCGTTGCATAGTTCCACGATAGCGGCTCTTAAGGAAGAAGTTGATAGCTCAGACGATGAGGAGACCAGTAAAAAGGGAGAAGGACCCATGTGGGCCTTGTTTGATCATTTGTATAACGCTCCTGGCTTCTCAGAGCATCCCGGGGCAACTGGACCTCCTCTAGGTACTTCTTTGTGGAAGCTTCCAATTAGAAGGTTCCATCCCGAATATTTTGAACTCATTAAGCGACCCATTTCAATGTGTCAAATTCATACTAGACTGAATAAGGGAGAATATGCTAACATTAGCGATCTAACGGCCGATCTCTATCTTATGCTTGACAATGCCAAAAAGGCTTATCCACCCACCCATAGAACACACAAAGATGCTGTGAAAATGTTAAAGCTAATGAATGCAAAACTTGTAGAGGACACTTTGGATCAGGAAACAAGCGAAATGGAGGAGGATGATGAGGAAGAGGAGGAAGAAGACGACGATGAAGAGGTTGATACCTTAGTAGCCTCTACCGAACCGAAGACAGACCAGAAGAAAAAGGGTCGTCCACGTCTTAACACCTCCGCAAGTAATAGCACCACTGCAAATACAACCTCTACCACCACTAGCTCTCCCAAGGCTCAGCGCATGACAATAAATGCCGCTCTTAGGAAGAAAGTGTTGGCCTTACATAAGTATTTGCTGGACTTTTCTATGGGTACAAGAAAACCTATCGATTTGTTTATGGAGAAACCACCACGTAAGGTCTATCCCGACTATTATGATATCATTCAGAATCCCATAGATATGAATACGATTGAGCATAATATACGAGTGGAAAAATATCGAGATGTTGAAGATGTGGTGGCCGATTATCGTTTAATGTTTGTCAACTGTCGACAATATAATGAGGAAGGTAAGTGTTGACACGTGACCATGTTTTGCCTGTAGATCTGAAACAAAATCAATCTATTGAAAGAAACGATACTGAGGCAACTTATCCATCGAAATTGGTCAGGCTAGCGCAAAAAATGCAACTGAAATTGTCTCCTCTTCTTTAGCATCAATATAGCAATTATGTTGGTTATATTAGTAGTCCTTACTTACAAATTTATTCAAGCTCAAGACCTTTTTAAATAATATAAAGTTATTATCTTTATATTACTGTCTGTATAGCTATTTCGGATCTTGCCAAGATCTTTCCCATAAGGGAAATGATGATATTAGTATTCCTTTTAAAAGACGTGCTCTGCCTTAAAAACTTGTTTCTTTATTGACTTACAGCCTGTTTATCTATCGATCGAACCGCTAAGCGAAAGAAAATCAGTCACTCACATTCGACTCAAATTTGGTTCCTCTATGTCAAAATTTTCGTTCGCCTGACTATGTTTGTTCCCAGCTGGGAACACATTCAAAATATAGAATCCAGAATTAGAACTAAAGAGTTTTGAAAAATTGTATGTGTTCATTCGACTTGAAACGACAAGATTGTGAAACCCAAATCAACTTTCTTTCGTCAAGAACACGAACGTCGCTACCAGAAGAATCGCGTTTTCAAAACTAAAACAAGTCAAAAATTATGAGTGGGAGAATGAGGATTTTTAAAGTATTATCAAGCTTATAATTGAGCTACCCACTCAGATATCAATCCATTTAACTTCACATTTTAACAATTTTGAGTTTTTAATGCTATTAGTACTGAAACAGCTCAATGTTATATTAAAATCCATACTTATTATCATCACAATGAAGGAGTAATCATGAGTTATTTATAGCCATCACATTAGTTTTATAACTGATTTTCGAGTTTTGTGCACTCTTTGTTTTGGGGCGTTGAAATCAATTGGGCTCTGAGAAACTCAAGCTGAACTTTCTCTAACAACCATTTTCTTTTATTTAAGGTTCGAATATCTACGAAGATGCTAACGTTTTGGAAAAAGCTCTCAATGAGAAACTTAAAGATTTCCCCGGTCTTAATGAAATCAAGAAACCACTGCAGAAACTTAATAAACCCGGAAGACGCCGCGGCAATGCAATGCCAATGTCTGATAAACTTTGGCAATTCTATGAATCGATTCGTGATTTTCAGGAGCCAAAGGGCAAACGTCAACTATCATTAATATTCACTAAACTGCCATCAAAAGCGGAATACCCTGACTATTATGACATTATAAAGGAACCTATGGACATGGAAAGAATTGCCGTTAAACTGAAGCAATGTGTTTATGAAACTGTGGATGAATTGGCTGCAGATTTTTTGCTCATGCTAGAGAATGCCTGCAAATACAATGAGCCGGATTCTCAAATCTATAAGGATGCTTTGGTATTGCAACAAATGACACTACAATTGAAGCAAAGTCTTAGGACTGCCAGTGACACTGTGCCTGATGTTGGGTTGGCTGTACAGGAACTGCTGTTGACTTTGTTCACGGCTTTGTATAACAATCAAGATGAGGCGGGTAGATGTTACTCGGATTCTTTGCTAGAATTGCCAGAGTATGATGATTTACCGGGTGATCAAAAAGTGCGGGGTATTTCAATGGATGTGGTCAAGAGGAGACTGTACAAGGGTGTCTACAAACGGTTGGATGTTTTCCAAGAGGATATATTCAACTGTCTGGAAAGAGCACGCAAATTGTCCAGAACTGATTCAGATGTTTTCCAAGACTCCATTGAGTTACAGGCATATTTTATCCGGAAACGTGATGAAGTCTGTCAAGATACTTTAAGTTCTCCTGCTCTAAGTTACAGTATAAACAAACTGATGGCGGAAGTGGAGCTTGTTAAACAGCAGAAAGCCGCACAAGAGGAACAGGATCTGGACCAAGAAGATAAGGAAGGGGTGGCCGCGTCCGTCATGCAAGGCGAAAGTGTCATAATTAATCAAAAAGTGTTCTCTCCGGGAGACTTTGTTTATTTCCAACATAATGAGAACAAAATTCTCAGTATAGCGTATATTGAACGCTTATGGACCACCGAGGATAACAACAAAATGATGCATGGCGCTGTGTTCATACGGCCTCACGAGACCTACCATCTCCAGACTAGGAAATTTCTGGATAGGGAAGTCTTTAAGAGCAGTGTCGCACAAACTATACCCATGGATAGAGTTTTGGGTAAATGCTACATTATGCATATTAGAGACTTCATTAAGTCCAAACCCGAAAACGTTGATGAGAAAGATTTATTTGTGTGCGAGTCCCACTATAATATACGTGCTCGTTCATTCAAGAAGATTAGAAATTGGCCGTATGTACGAGAAAATGATCCCGTCAAGTTCATAATCCGTGAGAAACCAGTAGAAATCAAGCGGGTGATGTCTGTGTTCAAAGAACGCGTAGAAAAGCATAAGAGCGAGCTGGACGAACTTAAAATGCAGGAATCTTTAGTGGAAAAGGAGAAGCCCAATGTTCCCTGTGATCCCCCACCAAATGCCGAACCGAATGCCGTGTACTACCAACAGTTTAATACTATCTGCAGTGGCGTGATAAAAACTGGTGACTTTGTTTATGTGGCCACGCAGACGGGCAAGCAGTCGATTGCTCAGGTGCATCAAATTTATGAGCAGAACAACAAATCGTATTTCAAGGGGCCCTGGTTGTTGGCTCCTAATGAAATAACTCCACCCTTGCCCAATCAACCGCCGTTGGGTAAACAGTTCTACAGGCAAGAAATTTTACTTTCTACTGTGGAGGAAACCAGTCCCGTAATCGCTATTGTGGGACGTTGTGCCGTCTTGGAATATCAAGAATATATCTCCACTCGCCCCACAGAATTCCTTGAAAGCGATGTGTACATTTGTGAAGCTGCCTATGATGAGTTGAAAAAATCTTTGCGTGTATTTGGATTACCAAACTCTATACGAAAATTCCAACATAGCCCAGAGGTAACGCAAGATGAGATTCTGTATTTAAAGGCTGCGATTAAGCCCTTAAAAGAGATAAAAACACAAGACTTAAATGAAAGTTTAGGCATTATGGAGGACTCCATGGATGGTAATCCCCCTTCGGTCAGCTCAGATATAGCTACTATATCATCACCTGCTCCCTCAGTGTCCTCTACACCGCTTTCGTCTAAGAAATCTAAAATAGCGAAGAAAAGTCTTACGGGTTACATATTGTACTCTTGTGAACATAGGAAAGGTAAGTAATATTGGATTGATTACAAATAATAGCAGATCCATAACTACGATTCCCTTAGAAGAATTGGATAAACACTGATATGAGATAACTTCAATAGACATTTATTGTATTTTTTGTATTTCATGTCTTAGGTATTTGTGGCGCAAATCCTGACGCTTCGTTTGGAGACATTTCACGCATGGTTGGCAATGAGTGGAAAAATCTTCCCTCTAGCGTCAAACAAGCCTGGGAGGATAGAGCCGTTCGTATTAACGAAGAAACTGCAGCTCGACAATCCCTTACGGATGACACAATGCAATGTGCGAGTCCGGGACCTAGTCACGAGGCTCCCCCCAACACCCTAACATTTGAGTGTTGTTGGGATAAATGTGACTTTCAATTCGAAGACTCGGCCGACTGTATGGAACATTGTTTGGCCGACAATACGGGACATGTACAACGAACAACGGCCCAACAAACCGACACCGAATTCAGTTGTATATGGCGTAATTGCATACGCGTGAAAAAGAACATGCAGGCGTTCCCCTCTCTGACCAGGCTTATCAAACACGTTCGTGAAGTACATTTATCCAAGTGTGGCAAGAACATTGCCATCCATGACCGGAGTAAGAACTATGTAGCACGAAAGAACAAAGCTGGAACTTCTATGACGAATCAACAGATGACAAATACCAGCCCAATGGTAGGCAATCTCACGCATTCACCACGAGGTGGTGTGGATCATAATATGCAAATGCAATATCACCAACAACAAATGTTTGCACCGCCACCAGAGCCCATGTTTGTGACGGTACCACCACGACCTCAACGGGTCCTACACTCTGAGGCATATATCAAATATATCGCTTCATTACAGGGTACTACACACCAGCAAAATGCTCAAAACTCTTCCAATTGGAAAAAGGCTCTAACACCCCTGACTGCGGACGACATTTTAAAACCGAAGACACTGTTACCCTCACAGTGGCTGGGCAAGTATGCAAATAAAAATATCGATGATGTTACCAAGGCTCTCTGTCACTTGCGCAATTTCATGATGGACGACGTTTTACAGATTGAACGTAGTTTTAATACATTTTAAAGTGCAGCATGTAACATATGCAGTTGAGGGTTTACAACGGCAGCTGCTTCAGCATTTAACTATAAAATATTTATGTATTTCATATAACCAATATTTGTACAACAGTTCTAACAAAATAAAAGGTGTGAGAAAAGTTTGTCTTTTTAGTAAGAACAATCAAAAAGTGGCTCGCTTTTATTAACTTCAGCATCATGAGAAGCTGAAGGAAGGCAAAAACAAACTCAGTGTATATCACTATACTCGATATGAATTTATTTATTTATCTACATATCGTTTCCGTAACTCTAAGAGGGCGTAACTGACATACTAAAAACTTTACTAAACTTAAAAATAGTCTAAATTTTACAAACGTTTAAATGGAGTTTGAATTAAAAAACGCAGACAATTTTCGTGTTCAGGGACCTTTTCTATTGTTTTGTATTTCAGCGTTTTCTATCGGAATATATAAAGAACAAATTGTCAGTTACACGCTTTTGGAATTAAGATAAAGATATGCTGTGTTCTTGGCAAACAAAGTTGAGAGCAGGAGGTCGAATGAACGCATCCGTTTCGTATTGTAGTCTATATTTTAGAAGCGCGATAAAATGGAAACCTAAATTAGGAAATGTATGTATTTATCAAGTCAATAGAGCAATAAACTGTTAACAAATGGATTTAGAAGTTTCGTAATTCAGATTACGGAAGCGATCATTCAACCCCAGTACCTTCGTTTGATGTTTAAAAATGTTGAAGCTGTTTTCTCATGATAGCGAAAGACTAATGAATGTGTCGGTGATAATGGTTCCACACGCAACAGTATTACAATATATGTATATGAAAGATTCTTTAAAGTATTTTCCCAATATGGACACCTTCATTATTTACGTCCACGTTATAAATGAAGTAACAATTTGCCAACAGTTTCACTGAAAACTTATATACACCAGTTCAATATTTATTTAACAACTTCGGAATTAAATGACTAGTCTTTGTTCGATACACTATCAGTGGATTGCTTGAATGCATCTGTTTTACTAGCAATCACTTCTGGGGGATGTTCCAATATCTGGTCAATAAGCCCCAGATCTTTGGCTTCTTCAGGTGACATATAATTATCCCTCTCCATACGCTGATGTAATAAGTCGTAGCATTGGCCACTATGTTTCACATATAGGTTGGCCAACTGCTTTTTCAACTTTAAAATTTCTTCAGCTTGTATTTGAATGTCTGTGGCTTGACCATGCGCCCCACCAGTTGGCTGATGAATCATGATTCTAGAATTTGGCAAAGAATAACGCATTCCAGGAGCTCCCGCCGCTAACAGTAGTGACCCCATTGAGCAAGCTTGACCAACACACCACGTAGCTATAGGTGGCTTTACATATTGCATGGTGTCATAAATGGCTAAGCCGGCCGTCACAACTCCGCCGGGGGAGTTGATATACACATGTATAGGTTTGTTCGAATTCTCCGATTGTAGGAACAGCAATTGAGCTACTACCAAGGAACTTATATCGTCTTGTATTGGACCCATTATACAAATTATACGTTCCTTAAGCAAACGGGAAAATATGTCGTAAGCACGTTCGCCCCTGCCAGTTTGCTCCACAACAATGGGTATAGTATAGAAGTTTCGCAATGCCGGAGCATAGGTATTTTTAAGTAATGTGTTTAAAGCTCGTAACATGGTGATCCTTTTCTCCGAAATTAAATACTTTCTATATGGAAACAGTTTCATCAGTTTTCTTATTCTATATGACTTGACAGTCCGATTGCCGTAATCTTTCCAACACTGAATTTGAATATTCTTGTATTTTCCAACACAAACTGTGATGCCGAGAACTACACGTACAAAAGAAAAGTAATTTTCAGATTGAGTTGAAAAAATCGCGAGGCCTTTTCCGAAAAAAATATTTTTATGTATGTTTTTAAAGTCTGGAATTTTTTTTTAAGTTTTCAAACTGAGTAGCAATGAAGCATGTTTATCCAAAAATATACAGTCAAAATTTCTCTTCATTCAAATGCCAACAAACACTGCGAGTGAAACCCTAGTCATTCTTTGTTCTCTCTCTTACTCTCTTCATTGAATAATTCAATACACGTGCAGCTTTTTGATAGTATTATTGTATATAACTATACAAATTCCAATCATATTGAAGTAAAATTACATAAACTATGCAAAAAGTAGGAAATAAGCAAGTGAACTCCTAGCACTTTCTGGTTCTCTTTTACCAGGGTTGCCAAATTTCGCACATGTTCTAGTCGTCTAATTCTAGATCGTCCCACACTAAGTGCTTGACATTATCCGATTCTCAGAACACACTATAATATGGTAAATTTGAGTTATCTGAGTCCACAGATTCGCTCCACAAAAATAAAGACACCATTAAATTTTTGATAAAAATACCAATCACTTCAGTGCCAACAGTTGCATGTTTCTAGCCGTCTGACAAAAAAATATGTATTTTTATCTAATTTTGTTTTTTTTTTGGAACAGACCTAGTATAGATCGGCACGTCCAATTTTTTTGCTTTTTTTTTTGGTTGTAGGGATAGCTATTTTAAGTAAAAAAGGTAAAATAAAAAATAGGGGGGAACCCCTATTTTGGGAGTTACGGGCCAAGTAGCCCTGGCAGGGACCTATGTTGCTCGTACCGTGTGGTAGAACTTTTGGAAAATCGTTAAATTTATATTGCAATTAGTCGCCCGGCTGTCCGGCCGGGCTCAGGCAGAGGGGTTAAAATTCCCTCTGTACCTGAAGTCGATGTGTGGCAAAATCCGAAAAATCACTCGATTGCTTGAAAAAAAAATATTTTCTGGATATTTTTAAAAATCCGATACGTGGATAACTAAGCAGTTATCGAAAAAATGTATTTATTTATTTTTGTTTATTTCGACTCGTTTTACACAAAAAAGTTGTGAAATCGGTCCCATAACACGGCACCACACTCGTAGTATCATCCTGTATGTCCGAACTTTGGGTGCCCACAACTCCGAAAATAGGCGTTGCCCCCGATTTTTTTTATTTAATTTTTTTTACTTAAAATTAAAAGTTCTATCCAATGGTAATAGTTTGGAGCCGAAGCGAGTTGCCGACCTATTCTAGGTTTAAGCCTTTTTTTTATAAAGTTTTGAGCTAAGCCCGGCCATTCAGTCCGTATTAATTTTGACTCTTGCATTTCATGATGCCATGATCGAATTATAGCAGGAGCATTTGTATGTATTAGTATCATACAATTCTGCCAAAGGCAGTACCTTATCCTATTTCGTTCTTTCTTTATTTGAATAAATAACTTTTTAGTGAAATAACGAAATTTTTACGTGGAATTCACTTAGCTGTTAATATGACACTACCTCTGATATCAATCATGTTTGAATGTGTTCTCATTAATGTACATGTTCAGTGAAACATGTTTCCTTTACATTTCCATTTCCTGTTCACACAGTATCATATTGAAAGTTCGTATACAACTGCGTTTGAAACATAGGGTAAAATGCAAAGAGTCCGCAACAGCTGTTTTTCTTGAACCGGAAACCAAGAAAAGTCATTGGAAAAGTTGGAGCAAAGTGTAATACAAACTTGGTAACCATGTAGAATGAGAAAAAAATCTTTATTTTAATAAATTTGTGTTTTCATTGCAACATCTATAAATAATTTTCACTTCATACCAAAACACACTAGTGGTAAAACAAGAAAACCTTGAATTTTTGCTCAGCGTAAGTTTGCCCCGAAGCGTTTCATGAGGCACCAAATAAAGTTGCTCAGTGTACCTATGCAGCAATTGTCAAAAAGCCGATAAAGTAAATTGGCCACTATTCCCTTATTTTATTTTTTTTTAAATAAATCAAAAAACCCCTTTTTTCGATACAAAATATTGACATTGGAATGTCAAAAGTTTTCACGATTTTTTTCAGGTTTGCTCAGCGAATTTGCCTCGAAAACTTTCCACTTTTGTGTAAGTCGCTTTGTATGGGAAATTTGTTTGTTTTGACGTTTGCTGTGCAAGTATACGATGTTTTCGAGTTTACGAGGTTCTTTCGAGCTTGGAAGGATAGATTTTTATTTCCGATTGAAAACAAAATTGGAATTAAATTGTTCACAACAATAATAATTTAAATTCGTAATCAGTTGATTTTGAGGTATGTTTGATCTGACTTTAAATATGAAGAGTTTTCCAGTGCTTTGCCAAATAATCTTACTACCATGTGGCAACAGTGGCGAATGCTACGAAAAATTGCCGGTATTCATACATTTATCGGTCAATCGTTACAATGCATCAAACTGACGCCATTTGCAAAAGAAAAGTGAAGCGATAAAATACAAAATATTTAATGAAATTGAAAGGTATTTCAGCAGAAATGAAGTTCTAACTGCATTACGAGTTAAATGATACGTTTTTATTGTTATTTCAACTAGGATGGTGATTACATTTACAATTACATTTACAATTAAAGAGGCTTCGTGTTTGGTCTTCTTTTCTTCCAAAATCATATGGTCACTTGACCATAGTTTAAATGCCCAACTTTGGCTGTTTCATGGTACAATAATATGTTCATGGTAAAGTCGTAAGAACAGCTGTTTTAATTTTTTTCATGAGGTTCTTAGCATCGGCTGTCACACTCACATGTATTTTGTTTTTGTACTCTTTCGCATTCTCATGTTGCCTACAACAGCAACAACGCGCGCTGCTATCACCATGTAGATATTATTGTACCATGGGCTGTTTAAACAGCGATCTACTATTAACCTTAAAAATTAATTCAGAGTTTAAATTATGTTTGATCGTTGATCAAAGATGATTTTCCACTCAAAAATTAGGCCTGACTGTGGATCGTTTTATTTGGAAAGCCGTAAGTGCCACGAAATTGACAATTTCGAATTGAAATTGTCGAACGAAATCATTCACACTGGCATTTGAGCAATTTCGGTGCAAAATGGCAACTGTTTGTTTACAAACATTACCATCGAGCCTGGACACAATAATCAGAATTTAGTTAGTGTTACCGCCGTCAACAAAGGGTTAACAAGAATATCATCAAACATCATACCCTGTATATATTTATCTGAAAATACTCTCTTTATATTTTACGTTGGTATAACCTTGGATATTTTGGATATTTTCATCTCAACTAACGGACATTCTCAGCTCATCACGTAGGCCAAATTTTATACACATATGCGTACATTTACGTACGCACATTTGTTATACCTTCTTGAAATATCGTTTGAAAACGTAACACGGGAAAACTCATGAGTCGATTGTAGGCGTTGGCAGACGCGGTTATAAATATTAAATTTTAAAGCAACTTCTTTGCTACTTGTTTAAATGAAATCAATATAATAGTGAATTTTAATAAACGAAATTAAACACAAAAGAAGTGCTCTTAAAAAGTATTTTTTTTTATTTTCACGTTGCAAAAGCAACAATTCTTTAAAATTTAATATTTAATAATTTGAAAATAAAAAGAATTTATTGTGTGAAAATTGCCGTAATGTCTCAAGAAAAGACAACGAGCCACAACTGCATAAAATGCAAAGGAATGGACCACGATCACATGGTAATGTGCGACAAATGTGATAAATGGTATCACTATGGTTGCGTGGGCGTAGACAGCAATGTGGCGGATTACAGCTGGAACTGCGAATTTTGCGACGACAGGTCATCAGCCGCTGCTAACCCAGACCAAGGAAATGGTCATGAGACACAACCAAGTTCATCATCGTCGCCACTAGTACAAGCATGTACATCAGCACAATCCGTCGTAGTAACTGCAACAGGAACGGCTTTACCAAGCGTGACGACGCAAGTCACAACAGCATCACCAGTACCTTTGGCAGCTACCACCACATCAAGTGTCTCATTGCCAATTTGGCCACCAATACCGGCGACTACAACAACAACTCATCCACAGTTATTTACAGTGCCACGCCAATATATGGCACCATTTACAACGGGGATGCAAATGTTCCAACCAATGCAAATGAACGTAAATAATCGAAATTCCACAACAGGTGGCGAAAGCATATTTAATTTTTTAGAAAGACAGAAAATGTTGCAACTGGAGCGGTTAGAGGAAGAAAGAAAAATTCAGCAGGAATTTTTAGAGCGAAAATATAAAATTCTGGAACAAAATCAACCGACAACAGAGCAAACTAACGCTAGCAATTTTAGTGCAGGCAATTGTCAACAAAATAATATTTTTTCACAAGTGCCTGCCTGCAGCAATCCATTAAATGCTGAGTCTAGATTTATTGGACGTCAACCTGAGCCCACAGCCTTACAACTTTCCGCCAGACGTTCCATCCCAAGGGACCTACCCTCGTTCAGTGGTGATCCGGATGACTGGCCCATTTTCATCAACAGCTTTCAAAATAGCACTGCACTTGCCGGATACTCGGACGCAGAAAATTTGATGCGTCTACAAGGCTGCTTAAAAGGCAAAGCCAGAGAGTTGGTGAAAAGCAAGTTGCTATTGCCTGCACTTGTACCGGATATCATAAGAATGCTTCGTTTGTGTTTTGGCAGACCAGAGCATATTTTAGAGCGCGTTATAAATAAAGCAAAAAATATGCCATCCCCCCGGGATAAGCTTGAAGCACTCATCGAGTTCGCACTTAACGTTCAAAATATTTGTGCAACTATTGAATCATGCGGTCTTGATGGTCATTTAAACAACCCCATGTTGGTAAAAGAGCTGCTGGATAAATTGCCGAATCAACACAAACTAAATTGGGCAATGATGCAAAAGGATGAAAGTGTTCCAATTTTGAAGTCCTTTAGCGTGTGGTTATACAGTCTAGCAGAAGCAGCAAGCACAGTGGTTACACCCAGCTTCGGTAAAGGTGCCTCAGTGAATACTCATACACAAGCAAGCAGCAATGTGGGTAGAACGTGTGTCGTGTGCAAAGTGGAGTCACACAAAGTGTACCAGTGTGACAAATTCAAAAATTTACAGCTAAATGAGAAGTGGGACATTGTGATGTCCAACAATTTGTGTCGCCAATGCCTGAGTCATCATAAGCGAAAATGTCATCTGGACAAGGAATGCGGAATATCTGGTTGTAAGTACAAGCACCATCCACTGCTTCACAACTCCAACAGGGCTGCCAATCCATCAACAATGCAAACTGTAAGTAGAAATGAAACAGAAAACACGCAGCGGAGTGCACAACTTAATGCACACAATAACAGTGACGAAGAAAAGCCATTCTTTCGTATATTGCCGATCCGATTGCACTCGAAAAACAGTGTTGTTAATACTTTTGCCTTTCTAGATGAAGGATCATCCGTTACCCTAGTAGAGCGTAGCATTTTCGACAGTTTGCATCTGAATGGTGTGTCTGATCCATTATGCCTAAAATGGATAGGTGGGACTACACGCGAGGAAACTGAGTCCCTCAGAACATCAATGAAAGTATCCGGCGTCCTCAACGACACAAAATTCATACTTTCCGACGTACACACCGTCAAACATTTAGACCTGCCATCACAAACATTAAATATGGCGGACATTTCTACAAGATATCCATACTTGAAAGATTTGCCTATCCAATCATATCACAATGCGAAACCTATGATTCTGATCGGAGCGAATAATTGGAAATTAGCTGTTCCAACAAGGATTCGAGAAGGTAATTGGCAACAGCCTATAGCGACGAAAACCATGCTCGGTTGGACCCTTCAGGGTGGCTCCACTAAATGCTCAGCCGAGCACAGGCTCAATATTCACACATGCGCATGCCAAACGAATAACGACGTGCTTAACGAGTTGGTTAAAAACTATTTCAACATGGAATCGCCAAATTCTTCCACCTTACTTTCGGAAGCAGACAGCAATGCGATGAAAACGCTAAATGCAACATGCAAAAAAGTAGATGGACGTTATGAAACCGGCTTACTGTGGAGAAATAGTGATGTACAACTGCCTGAGAGCTATACTAATGCCTATCGACGTCTGATGTGTCTCCACAAGAAAATCGCTAAAACGAATTGCTACAGCAGAATATGCAGAACCAAATCAATAACCTCTTAGAGAAGGGGTACGCTCGAAGGTTAAATTCATCCGAACTAGCGACTCCTAATGACAAGGTGTGGTATATTCCGATTTTTATAACGTTAAACCCAAATAAACCCAATAAGGTGAGGTTAGTTTGGGACGCCGCGGCCAGGTCAAACGGAGCTTCACTCAACGATTTTATAACCAGCGGCCCGGATTTATTAAAACCACTGGTCTACATCCTTTTAGCCTTTCGAATAGGCAAATACGCCATCTGCGGCGATATAGCAGAAATGTTCCACAGGATCAATGTACGAGAAAGCGATATGCACGCTCAGCGGTTCCTTTGGTGGGACAAAAACGACAAAATACATCAGCCAAGCGCATACGTAATGCAAGCCTTGAGTTTTGGCGTAAGCTGTGCTCCATGCATAGCCCACTACGTGCGCGACACTAATGCTGCAGAATTCAAGAAACAATTTCCACGCGCTGTGGACTCTATTCAAAATCACCATTATGTAGACGATCTTATTGATAGCGAAGGTACCGAAGAAGGCGCAGCTGTGCTAGCAAAGCAAGTGGCAGAAATTCATGCTGCTGCAGGATTCTACATACGAAACTGGGCTTCAAATTCCTCCATGGTTTTATCTCAATTGTCTGATGTTTCCAAGACGTCTCAAGATGCCAAACAATGGGGCGCTACCGAGAAAGTTTTGGGTATGTATTGGGATCCAGTTACTGACGTCTTCAAATATAATTGCAGATTTGCGCGCCTGCGCCGCAACGTGATCGATGAGGATCTAGTGCCAACTAAACGAGAGTGTCTACAAGTTTTAATGTCAATATTTGACCCTCTCGGTTTCTTGTCGTGGGACGATCCACTCAACGAATCCTTAAATGCGAAATGGTCTCAATGGAAATCGTGCATCCCGCTCATTTCTGCTGTCGAAATTCCACGATGCTATTCTCAACTTCTTCATGCAGCCGAAAATGTTCAACTGCACACTTTCGTCGATGCTGGTGAGCATGCTTATTCTGCAGTATGCTACCTGGTTGTGCAACAAGGCGACTGTGTTACCGTCATGCTCGTAGCTGCCAAGTGCAAAGTAGCACCGCTTAAACCACTTTCGATTCCCCCCCTGGAACTTCAAGCAGCGCTTATCGGTGTAAGACTCGCAAACACAGTGCAGAAAATTCATCGTTTACGAATATCCTCAAGATACTGGTGGTCAGACTCCAAAACTGTTCTACAATGGCTACGCATAGATCCACGAAATTCCCAGCAGTTTCTCATGCATAGAGTAGGAGAAATTTTAGAGCACTCCAACGTCAATCAGTGGAACTGGGTACCAACAAAAACAAACCCAGCCGATTTTGCAACAAAAATTACAACACGCAAAAATATGGACTTATGGTTCAAAGGTCCCGAATTTCTGCACAAAAACTCCAGCGAATGGCCCAAATGTGAAGACTTGGGGCCAATGAATTCTTCTGAGCACAGACGTCATGTGCTTATAATTGATCGAAAACTCAAAAATTACAATTTTATTAATTTCGAGTATTTTTCTAATTGGAAAAGACTATACCGAGCAGTAGCAACCTTCTTGCTATATATGAAAAAACTAAAAGCTGCAACTAAAAAACAGGTTTACCACTCTACGGTCACATACGAAATGATCCAACAAGCAAAGCTATTTTCCACAAAGAAATTTCGGATCTAAAACATGGTGAGAATGTTGAAAAATCTAGTAAGCTTTTCCGCCTTAATGCCTACTTAGACGACAACGAAGTGGTTAGGTGTCGCAGTCGTGTGAATCGCCTAAATAATCATGAGGATGAAATTGTTCTGCCAGCCGGGCATCATGTTGCATTCCTTATCATACGTTCATTCCATGAAGAATTTCACCACCGCTTTCACGAAGCAGTGATAAACAAAATAAAAAGTCAATTTTATATACCCCGTCTGAGGGTCATGTATAAAAAGGTACGCAACTCTTGCCAAATATGTAAAAATTATTCTGCCCCTCCACAGGCTCCTCAAATGGCTAAGCTACCAAGTGCCCGACTTGGCGCCTTTCAACGACCATTTACATTTGTCGGCATAGACTTTTTTGGGCCGATGTTAGTAACCGTTGGCAGAAGAAGAGAAAAACGATGGGGAGTTGTTTTCACCTGCCTTACAATACGAGCAATTCATATAGAAGTGGCTCATAATTTGGATACAAGTTCCTGTGTTTTATGTATTCGAAATTTCACTGCCAGACGTGGCACTCCTCGAGAGATTTATACCGACAACGGTACCAACTTTAAGGCAGCCAAAAAGATCCTGAAAGATCAACTGGATCAAATAAAATTTTCAAACAAATCTATAAAATTCGACAAAACAAAATGGTATTTTAACCCACCAGGTGCACTGCATATGGGTGGCGCATGGGAGCGCCTCATAAGATCCGTAAAAAATGTTTTATACAGCCTGTATCCTGCGTTGAATTTCAACGATGAAAGTTTTAAAAGTGCCCTATGCGAAATCGAATCGATCGTTAACTCGAGACCGCTCACCTTTGTTTCAGTTGAACATGAAGATGACGACGCAATCACTCCAAACCACTTACTCATTGGCTCCTGTGATGGCTATAAATCATTTTTCGACGATGGTGGAAATTTGCGGCAACGTTGGCAACAAACACAAGAATTTGCCGACCATTTTTGGCATCGCTGGGTAAAAGAGTATATTCCAATAATATGCCGAAGAAACAAATGGTTCGCAAAAGTACCTCCTGTACAAATCGGGGCAATTGTTATCATAGCTGATGAAAATCTTCCAAGAAGATGCTGGCCAAAAGGCAAAATTATAAATACAGTGATGGCTGCAGATGGTCAAGTACGAAGGGTGACGGTTAAAACACAGTTTGGCGTATTAGAGAGGCCGGTGACGAAAATATCAGTTTTGGACGTCGGTGCTGATCGTGAGCAAGCTCGCTTCCTGGACTCGCTTACGGGCGGGGGAATGTTACCGCCGTCAACAAAGGGTTAACAAGAATATCATCAAACATCATACCCTGTATATATTTATCTGAAAATACTCTCTTTATATTTTACGTTGGTATAACCTTGGATATTTTCATCTCAACTAACGGACATTGTCAGCTCATCACGTAGGCCAAATTTTATACACATATGCGTACATTTACGTACGCACATTTGTTATACCTTCTTGAAATATCGTTTGAAAACGTAACACGGGAAAACTCATGAGGCAGTCGATTGTAGGCGTTGGCAGACGCGGTTATAAATATTAAATTTTAAAGCAACTTCTTTGCTACTTGTTTAAATGAAATCAATATAATAGTGAATTTTAATAAACGAAATTAAACACAAAAGAAGTGCTCTTAAAAAGTATTTTTTTTTTATTTTCACGTTGCAAAAGCAACAGTTAGAAAATTAATGAAAACAATAAAATAAATGAATGGTGCGTGAACTTAAACATGACGCACTGATTTTACAAGGTTTATAGTTCCTACTCCTTAGTATATGTCGATGAAAGCTTACATTTTAAATACGATGAATGAGGCGGCATACAATTGTTTATTTTTTGTTGTGATTTTAGCAACCACGTGTTCAGTAAACTAAGCCGACCCACAATTATCGTCGGCGTTGGAGCAACAAAAGCAATGAATAGACGGCGGCAAATTAATTTTTATTAACTGCGATTTGTGAGCAGAAGTTACTACGTTCATAAAATTTATAAAAATGTTTATAAAATTTAGACCTTTTTTAGTAATTCGAGCCTATAAAAGCGGCTTAACCGATAATACCGGCTAACATTTTAAGTTGAAGCGTGCCTTAATGACGGCGGCGTGATTTTCAAAAATTATCAACGACGGCGGCACACTGTAAAATTTTCTGTCGGCTTCGTTTTTTGTACATATGCAAAAAGAGTACTAAATTAATTTTGTTGAGTAAATACAGTTTTGTATACGACAATTTCAAGTCATTTTCAACGAAATTGTTGTAAATATCTCAATTTCGAAGTTATCAACATATATGCAATATTGAGCAATTTCAACTCAATTTCAGTCCAAATTGCGAAAGACTTCAGTTTCGCGCCAGCGTGAACAACGCATTATTCATGTACTTCTACTTCCTACATGTGGAAGTTAAAATTTCGCAAGAACAGAATAGATGATAAGTATATATAGCGTGTAAACTACACTTAAGTGCCGCCGCCGCCGCGTGGTTTATACATTTCAACCGCCGTTAGTTATATATTTATTGCGCAGTAGCGTCTTTAATTGTAGATTGGCTTTGTAGTTTGTTCTGCAACTGCACTTCAACAATTTGTAAGTATAAATTTTACACGGTATTTCTTTTTTTTTTGATAAAAATGCTACAAAAGTATCACTTATTTTGTGTATATACAACCAAAACGTATAGTATTTATATTTTGTGAATATGTTCCTTATTATAGTTCAAAAAGGATATCTATACTAAGTAAAAAATAGCCTGAACAATGACTGGTCGCGGTAAGGGAGGAAAAGGTTTGGGAAAAGGAGGAGCCAAGCGTCATCGTAAAGTACTTCGTGATAACATCCAGGGTATCACTAAACCAGCCATACGTCGCTTGGCCCGTCGTGGTGGCGTGAAACGTATATCTGGCTTGATATACGAAGAAACTCGAGGCGTCTTGAAGGTAAGCTACTACTGGAGTTGCGATAACAACTTTCTGGAATTTCATCATATCTTTGTTCCGTAGGTATTTTTGGAAAACGTTATTCGCGATGCTGTTACCTACACTGAACATGCTAAACGTAAAACCGTCACCGCTATGGATGTGGTTTACGCTTTGAAACGTCAAGGCCGTACTTTGTACGGTTTTGGTGGTTAAATCTCTTGCGATTTCGATACAATCGTCATATTTTTAAGACGACTACTATAATATTCCATAATTATTAAACTATTTGTGTGTACTAATACCAACTAATGCAGTTATACCATCACATTTCGTGGTTAATTTGTCCATGTATCTCGATATTTTAAAGTTGTTTTGACTAATCTATTTTGTTCGTATTGTGTCTAAATTTTACGCTACTGCATTAATTCAAAAAATAAACAATATTCATTGGAAATCACCAACCTGTGTGTTAATTTAAAGCTGACATTTTACAGGACATGGCCTTTAAGGAACGCAGTAAACGGTTAGATATATTTTATTCATTTTATTATATTTATTTTATTCTATTTTATGTTTAACTTGAGAGCTCACTGTACCAGTTTGTTGGTCTCGAACGATGGGATTTATAATGTCATGTATCTTCGCTGTATATCGTCAGATTTGAACAATATCCTTAGATTGGAAAGCTTGTGAAAATACTATTAACAGTTGGGGCTTATGTCCAACACAGCCCAAACTCTCTTAATAGCACCAAATTACTACAATGGATACAACTTTTTATCCAAAGAAAAATTGCAAATTTTTTTTTGTCGGCGGCCCATATTTCCCAGATTACGGGCCCCCAAAGTTTGAACATATAACCTTCAATATCTTCTACATTTTCGGACGGACCGGAACAATATGGGTATCGTTGGAAAGCTTATGAATATGTCTTTAAAACTGCGTATTTATATCCACGATACATTAACCAATTCATGATATTCGACTTTTATACCCTTTTACAAATTTTCGGAAAAGAGGCTATTATCTCAGAATATTGCTAATGTGAAGGTGCTAATTTGACAATGCTGTCGGAATGGTGGGCCCTGCAGCTAAAATATGGCACATTATTTATCTTTGTAGCCCTCTAAAATCCCGAGAAATTAAGAGTGAAAGCGCAGAATTTTTTTCTTTTCTGATTTTACCACACATCGACTTAAGGTACAGAGGGAATTTGAACCTCCTGCCGGGCGACTAGGTGGACTATAAATTTAACGATTTTCAAAAAGGTTACCACAGGGTTACGTATTTCCCATTTTCTCACATTCTTTAATTTTGGTTAAAAATTGGTTTTATCCGATATCTCGATAACTAAGCAAGGTATCGAAAATTTTCATTTAATATTTTTCAATTATTTTGACCTGTGTTATACAAAACAGCGACCAAACCACTCACTGAAGGCAATTTTCTAAACGTAATACCCCCATATATCCGAACTTTGGAGGCCCATAACTCCGAAAATATCGGTTTCCGACAAACTTTTTTTTAAACATTTTTAGCTTAAAATAACGTGTTTTACGACCCAAAAAAAATAAAAAAATTGGAATTTTTTTTTGTATTAATTCCAACAAGACCAAAGCTTTGTTTTTTGGACCTTTGCATGATAGGGATAACATTCATATTTATGTTAACGGGAATACAGTTAACTTAGTTGATGAAATGAAGTGCCTTGGAGTGATACTGGATAATAAACTTGATTTTGGTAGTCATATTAACTCGTTATATTCAAAAGTTTTCTTTGTATTGCGTCGGTTGTACTGTTCGAATATATATTTACCTCGAGGCATAAAGCAAAGAGTTGCGATTGCTGTCTTGTTTTCCCATATTAATTATTGTTTTGAGGTGATATCAGGAACTACTGTCGGTAATTTAAACAGGATTGGAAAACTTGTTAATATTATAGTACGGTATGTTTATGGATTACGTCGATATGATCATGTGTCGGAGTATGTTATAAAATTTTTAGGATTTTCGTTCAATACATTTGTTCAACTTAGAGCAATATGTTTTTTCTATAAGCTTATAGTGTCTAACAGGCCACCACTTCTTCGTAGGAGGTTCAGATTTTGTAGATCAACAAGGAACCCGCAGTTATCTCCGCGGCTCATTGCTACATCTATTTACGAACGTTCTTATTTTGTTAGAGTTTATAGAATATGGAATAATCTTCCTTTAAATTTGCGCACATTTAGTCTTTCAAATTTTATTTTTCGACAGAGATATTTGGAACATACGTTAAATAGAACTTTTGCGCAGTAGCTTATATTGTTAATTGGGCATAATTATTATATTATTATATATTAAATATGAATACATCTTTTAAATTTAATTTATTGGCTGGGGAGCCTTATTATGATGATTGTTTACAAATTTTGTGCTATTGTATTATATTTTAAGTATCTATTAAGTAATATAATTTAATTGGCCTTATGGGCTTTATGTATTACGATGATGAATAAATGAAATGAAATTTTGGGCCCAACTGGTTCCATTTTTATGAAATTTTCGTTGCCATAAGAAATACGTGTATAAAAAATAATGCAAATTTTATGAACCGAAAATTTCGCTTACTTTTCATTTGCTTGGTACTCAGCTCTGCGAAAATTTCGTAGGCAAAATCAATTACAGGGTTGTTACGTCAAATTTATTTCGAACGAAAATAATTGTTTGGGACCGGAATTTTGACATTTCAATAATTTTAGCATTCAGAAGTAACACCACATGCGTTAAAAATAAAATGGAGTGCGTAGAGGAACTATAAATGAAATATTTACAAGGTATGTGGATCAGAGAGGTAACTCTCCGCAACATAAATTTTCCGTTTAAGCCCCGTATTCAGTTCTTGCGAAATTTTCGTAAGAAATTTTGTCATTTCACTCTAACGGAACATTTTGTTGCGGAGCGTCCTTCAAAATTTTAAAGACCGAAAATATTATGATCGATATACAGTGTTACCAGAGACTGACTAAAAAATTATGCCAAATGTCCTCAAAAATTGTGCCGTTTGCGAAACCATTATGCTAGAATTGGCATTTTAGTCTTTTTGTAATTCTGTGTCCAGAACACACAGTCACTCCAAGAAATGGGTGCTTATCTCCATTTAAAATTTAAACGGCTGTTATAACTAACCTGGCCAACTGATTGCGACCAAAAAGCGGGACACAATGGGTAAGAAAAAACAGATTTTTTTGGTTTTAAATACATATCATGCATTTAGTTAAAATAAGACTAAATATATAAATACAAGCAATTTATTTTCTATAGAATCATTTTGTTATTATAGGTTCAAGTCAGGCTGCGACACCCAAAATGCGGGATATTCGCGTATAAAGCGGGGTATTCGCACATAAAGCGGGATAATCGCGCAAAAGCGGGGCAATCCCGCTAAAAGTGAGATGATTCGTCAGGTTAGTTGTACCTTAACTCTACAACTTAAAAAGAGGTATTAAAAGAAGTATTATTTTATATATATCTCTGAAAATCCATTGTTTTTAACAATGTTTTTCAATCTTGTAAGAGAATTTCCTAAGTTTTAGATAATTGCTTTTGGAATCCGTTCCACTTATCCTAGAGAACAGTGCTCCAATCGTCTACTTCGCGGAGGAATCATAGTTGTATTATGTGTTCACTATTTTGTGTTCACTATTTTGTGAAGCCGTCGCTTTGGCGAAAATACACTTACATATGTATGTAGGTATGTATGTAGGAACCTAAAAATGTGGAATTATACCACAAGATAAATTTTAGTACTGAAAATTATGCCGTTTGCAAAACAATTGTGCTAAAAAATTACACTTAAATTACACTTAAAAAATTTTGGGGCAATTGTGCTAAAATGACTTGGCATAATTTTTCAAAATACAAGTGCCAAAACAAAAAAAATTGTGCCAAAACAAAAAAAATTGTGCCAATGGGTCTTATTTCATATTTTTTGGGCGTTATTTCATTGGGTTTACCTCATTTTTCGTTTAGGGGTTATTTAATTTGGGGGTTATTTCGATTGAAGCAAATTTACAAAAAATGATTTTTTAACAAAATGAAATAACGCCCAAATAAAATGAAATAATCCCCAAAAGCCAAAAAAAGGAAATATTTCCCAAACAAAATTTCTTTGGTTGTTATTTCATTTGGGTATATGTATTTCATAATGAAATAATGCCCAAAAGTGGGACTGAAATAACACCCAAAAAATATGAAATAATCCCCAAAAGATTTTTCGTAATTTTATTGGGCGTTATTTAATTTTTTTTGTTTGGGGGTTATTTAATTTTGGGGTATATTTCGTAGCGCCTCCATCATTGGTCTAGTACCTTTTCGATCAGCTGTGCCATGGAATCCCAAAAAGGAATCCGTCTTTGGGAATCCCTCTGACCAAAGAGAATGTACAAGTAGAGAAGAGAAAAAAGGTGCAATTTAGCAACCTTCGCAGAAGAGAACAAAAAAACGAGCGGAGCGCCTCGTTTCTCTGCTCTCTCTCTTACTCTGTTTGTTAATTATTTCAATACACGAGCAGTTTTCTGATGATGTCACAGTATCCAAAACAGTATCTAACTATAGAAATTCAAACCATGTTTATATAAAATTACATAAAGTATGTAAAAAGTATAAAAAAATCAAGTTATGACGCGAGAGAGAAATTCAGTTGATTGGATTGCGTCGACTTTTTGGTTCTCTCCAACGAGGGTTGCCACATTGCGGTGTTTTTTCTCATAAATTTTTTCAGTTAATTATTTAGACTAATACATACATAGACTAATACATACATAGATACTTTTATTCTCTCAATTAATTAAACGTCATAGGTACGGTGGAAAGTAAACATTGGATGGTGGAAAACATGGATTTAATAATACCAGATAGAGGCAATAGTAAACAACGTTCAACAAAGGAACAACAAGCGAATTTCGTGTTTTTGTGGCAAACTAGTTGTGTTAAATACAATATATATGTATACAAACGATAAAAGTCAACAAAAAAGTGCAAAATACTTTAAAATTTTTCAGCTCTACACCAAAACGACATGAAAAAGTTAAGTGAACATATTTTGTAACTCCACCTGGTGTAAGTTAATTTTAAATTTAATTTATCTCATTTCCACAAACCTACGACGAAGAGTGTGAAATGAAACGTCAGATGAGAGAATAAAAGTATCTCTGTATGTATTAGTCTATGGCACACATGCATATGTCTGAAATTTATTTTAAGAATGTCGGACGAAGCAATATATATATATATATAGTGAAAACAAGAATTGCTGAAACAGAATTGTGCATGAGTAATTGCAAAACGTAGTACTGTCCTTGTCAGTGAAGCTTTTCGAACTAGTGGACATATTCTTCTGTCCTTTGATGGCGGATGAGCGGCATGAAACTATTTTAGCAGCAAAATCAGATCTGCACCAAAATTACACCAACGCTAAAGGCTTTTGCGCTGAGTTGAAAAATAAGTTTTTTTTGGGCTAGGTCCAACTTCTTGAGTGTAGGCTTTTAAAGCTTGAGTATATAATCGGTCATATCTCAGGTATTTATCATCGGATCTGCTTGAAATATGTATCATTACAAAGCCCTTGTGAAACTCTATAACTCTGTATATACATATGTAAATATATTTCCTTTTATTAACCCATTGCGGGCTCATTTAAAAAATGTTTTTAACCTCACTTTTTTAGTTTAATTAACTTGTGGTTCTTGTCTTTTTGGTGTTGTTGTC
Source organism: Phaonia tiefii (assembly GCA_963931995.1). Lineage (NCBI taxonomy): Eukaryota > Metazoa > Arthropoda > Insecta > Diptera > Muscidae > Phaonia > Phaonia tiefii. The sequence goes on from OZ008367.1 coordinate 165,293,072, forward strand.
TCTTGTCGTTGTTGTCTTTTATGTCTGTTGTCCTTTGTTGTAGTTTTTACACCAAAATAAAAAAATTATTTCTAAAAACTCGAGCGATTTTTATGATTTCCTCACACATCGACTTAAAGTACAGAGGGAATTTGATCCCCCTGCCTGAGCAAATTTATTTCATCAGGATCGGATAATAAATGGCTGAGTTATGAGCAATTATACATTCAAGCTTTGTAGACCTATATTTCGGAAATTATGGACTTCCGCAAACTTTTTTTTATTTTTTTTGAATCCGCATTTAATGCTCTACCAGGCAAAAAAAACGAAAAAATCCAATTTTGCTGCTAAAAGAAATTTGCTCCGAAATCCCCTAACTGTTGACGACCCTAGCAAACGTTATAAGAAACACGATTGAAGAATATGTACCTGGAATGGTTGCCACTTATCAACAGATTGATCACTTAGTAATAGGTGACAGGCACTCTTCCAGTGTAAGGAATGTACTTGTGATTCGAGGTGCCAATATCGACTCGGATCATTACTTGACTGAGAAAGTTCGCACAAGACTGAGCAGGGCGAAAAACGTATGAAGCCGAACACGGAAAAAGCTAGATATTGACAAGCTGCAAATACCGGAGATATCAAAGCCTTATCAACAAAATATCACTCTTCTGCTAGAGTAGAATACTCCACCACTTGTGGACCCAGAAGCGCAGTGGAAGCACATCTCCCATTCTTTGGAAACCGCTGCAAGGATTGTATTTGCCTATTTAAAACCGCAAAAGGATTAGCCATGGTACAACGAAGAATGTCGCGTTGCAACTGATGACAAAACGCTGCACGTATTGCAACGAAACAGTCAGTTACAACGCGTGAGCGGTACAAGAGGCTGAGAAGGGAGGAAAACCAATTATTTAGGAGGAAAAGATGGTAATGTGAGCAAAGAGAGACTGAAATCTCCCAGCTTAAGAATAATAAAGCCGCTGGTGGGATGGGCTACCCGCTGGACTTTTTAAGGCAGGTGGCGAAGGACTGCTAGTCCACATTCATCAACTTATATGCGGTATAAGGTTGAGGAAATCTATGCCTGACGTTTGGAGTCTCAGTGTATTATGTCCTGTATTCAAAAAGGGGGATTCGGTTGTCTGTTCGAACTATCGCGGTATCAGTCTTTTATCCATCGCGTATAAGGTCTTGTCGAGCGTATTGTGTGAAACAGTAAAGCCAATTGTTGGACCTTATCGGTGTGGTTTTAGACCACACAAGTCTTTTTGTCGATCATAAAGCTGCTTTCGATAGCCCCATACGGGGGAAATTGTACGAAGCTATTTCTGAACTTGGGATTCCGGCAAAACAGATTCGCCTCAGTAGAATGACGCTGACCAACACCAAATCTCAAATCTCTCAAAGATCTCACCGAACCAAGCGAGGACTGACACAAGGCGACACACGTTCGTGCAATATCTTCAACATCTTAATTGATATTCCCCCATACGGGGGAAATTGTACGAAGCTATGTCTGAACTTGGGATTCCGGCAAAACAGATTCGCCTCAGTAGAATGACGCTGACCAACACCAAATCTCAAATCTCTCAAAGATCTCACCGAACCAAGCGAGGACTGAGACAAGGCGACACACTTTCGTGCAATATCTTCAACATCTTAATTGATATAATATTGAGAAAAGATGCAGTAAATACGAACAAGACCATCAACACGAAAAGCCATATGTTGCTGGCGCATGCTGACGATATAGACATCATTGGGCGAAATTTGCGAGAGGTTACTGCAGTATTTTCAATAATCGAAAAGGAATCAGCGAAGGTGCTTTTTGCTGTAAATGAGGGCAAGACAAAACTGATGGTGTCAACGACTAGATAAACCTCTCGACTTGGTCCCCACTTGAACGTCGACAACCGATTTAATTTTGAAGAGGTAGATAAATTTGTCTAACTTGGATCCGCCATGAACAACGACAACAACGTCAGTCTGGAGATAGATAGGAGAATTGTGCTTGTAAATAGATGCTATTTTGGGCTCAGCAAACAGTTTAGGAACAAAACCCTCTCTCGACGGACAAAAGCCCAGCTATATCAGACTCTCATTTTACCTGTCTTGACATATGGCTCCGAAACTTGAGTCATATCACAAGCGGATGAAAAACACCTGGGAGTATACGAGAGAAAAATTGTCCGTAAAATATATGGTCCTGTTAGGGAAAACGGCGAGTACCGACATCGTTGGAACCAAGAGCTACATCATTTATATTCTGACGTGGACATCTCTAGGCGAATCAAATTAGGCCAGTTGCGGTGGCTAGGCCATGTTATCAGAATGGATGAAGATGAACCAACGCGAAAGGTTTTCGATAACGTTCCCGATGGAAGTAGGAAGAGAGGACGACCAAGACTCCGATGGAAAGACAAGGCCGAGAATCTCTCCGTATCCTGGGTGTTACCAACTGGCGTGAAAGAGCGAAAGATATAACCAGTTGGAGAAATTTGTTGACAATTGTTTAATTTGTTTAATTAATATGTGTAAGACATCTGATCTCATGAGGTTGTATAATAGTCAATAAAAGTTAAGTAATTGCATAGATAAATAAAAACCACAGATGATTCATTTGCTTATTAATCATCTTCACCAGAGGGCAACGGCTGTTTCCGTGTGACCATTTTTCACTCGGATGCGACGAAAAAGCACTCAAACATTATTTAACATTTATTTTTATTTTATAATTTTTATTATTTATTTAATTTTGCAAGAAGAGAATACGGGGCTTTAACATTTAATTTTAATCATTTGCCGTGGCCATTTGTACGAGAGAACGTGGGTTCGATCCCTGCTCTGACCACCCTACACTTCTTTCGACGACGGCCACATCGCTTAGTCACGATGATACTATCGGAGTAATAAGCCACAAAATACGACAGCTTCTCGAAAACACAGTTCAGAACCGGTGTAAAACTGTAGGTCCCAATCAATGAGTGCAAACTGGAAAGCGCACAGCTCTCTCCCCTATGCCTTCATGGGTTGTAATGGGAACATATTTATTTATTTATTTAATAATTTAATATTTATATGGTTAATTCGGACTAATACTTTTTTTATAAAATTTATTTTTTCAAAAAATTAGTATATAAAACATTACAATTATTAATATTTATACGTATAAAAATAGAAGGAATACCTCAAGTCATGGGATTACATACCATTTGGAGATAATAAATTTATATAGAAACAAATCGAAACATACAGATGATATATAATCGAATTCACAAAAGGTCTAGTGGGAATAAATTTGTAATATTTTGGTTTAATTAAAAGAAAAAAATTTCAAGACAGGATTGTTACAAAAAATAGAGAAAATAAATTTTGCGTAATACACATAATATTTTGTAAACTTGTTTATAAAAAAAGTCTCCAAATATGTTGTTGTCCCAACCTTCAAAAACATACCACTAATCCTCACATAACCCTAAAAACAGAGACCGTGGTGTCTTGGCTCGATAACTACAAGCCGTTGCTTCAACTCTGCTGCCTTGATTTTTCTCCATAATCTCCAGACGTTCATCCGTTGGAGACTTGGGCATAGGTGTAAGAGGCATTGTTGGTTTACCTCGACGTATGAACACTTTTAATGGTTGGTAATCGGAATCCATCATTTCGTTGCGTATAGTATCCGAATCACTGGAGAATACATCACTATTCGTGCTGCGAGCGGTTGGCATTGAAATGTCATCCAAATCGAATTTGGTTAAATTCATAAAAGAATTGTGGTTGTTGCTGCTGTTATTATTATTGCTGTTGCATTTATTTTCGTTGTTGTTGTAAATGAAATTAATGTTTTTCTCTTTACTAATCAGCATTTGAGTTTTAGTATTAATGACGGTATTTACACTACGACTGCTATTGTTGGCTACATAATCTCCAATATTATCCTCAAATTGTATAGAAGTCGGTTGAGCCTATAAGAAAATAAATATGTGAGTATTGCGTCCTTTCAATCTATGGAATGATTGCAATTTTAATGTATTGTAAACATTTGTTTTGGAACGGTCAGGTGGATGGATAAATCTTTGCGAAACCTTGGGTGTTAATGAAAAAAGAGAAACGGTAATTGATCGAAACGTTTGGAAATGTACATATGTATGTACATATGTCGTTCGTTCTCTGTGTTATATAAGGCATCTAACCAAAATAAAAAAATAAATAAATGGTTTTCCATTACATCCTATGAACGGACAGGGGAGAGCTTCTCACAATCACTGAGCTTTGCGCTTTCCAGTTTTCTCTCACTGATTGGAACCTACAGTTTTACACCGATTCCGAACGGTATTTTGAGAAGCTTTTTCATGGCTATATACTCGATATGGCCGTCGGTGGTGCAATGGCTAGTGTGCGCGGCTCTTGTACATGAGATCCTGGGTTCGATCCCTGCTCAGACCACCTTACATTTCTTTCTACGACGGTCACCTCGCTTAGTGATGGCGACACTATCGAGTACTTAGCCATGAAAATGCTTCTCAAAATACCGTTCGGTACCGGTGTAAAACTGTAGGTCCCAATCAGTGAGTGTAAAACTAGAAAGCGCATATCTCACTGATTGTGAGAAGCTCTCCCCAATCCCTTCATGGGATGTTAAGGGACACCATTTTTTTTTATATACTCGATAGTGTCGCCGTCACTATGCGAGGTGACCACCGCCGAAAGAAATTTGTAGGTGTTCAGAGCAGGGTTCGAACCCAGGATCTCATGTACAAGAGGCGCGCACACTAACCATTGCAACCAAAATAAACTAATAAATAAATAAATAAAAGCTTAAAAGAGTATAAAATAAGATTCTCGGTTTCTCATAATTCGCATAATTTTTTGAGGAAAATTGTTCTGCCTTTAGTTTACACTAAAGAATTGTGTCCGACGAGTGGGTGGAATTCGTGCTAACTTTTGACAAACATCTGTCCTTTTACTAACAACAATCATGATTATCAGTTATATTCGGTTAAGACATACAATTTCATATTAGAGTTAGACAATAGATTGATAGTAAACTATTATGAATAAAGTCTTGACTAATGAGCCCCGCGTTCAGCTCTTGCTAAATTTTCGTAAGAAATTTTTTTACTTTTCTCTATGAGGCCAAACAGAACCAAACACGCTTCAGACGACGACGGAAAATATCTATAGCGTCTAAAAGAAATGAGAGAGAGAGCGTCTGGCGACTTCGGTTGATTTTTTTCTCTCTGCGTCATATATATTTTCGGCTCTTTTCTGGAATTTGAAAGTTTGGAAAAATTATATTGTTGTATAGGAATTAAATTGTGTTTACTGCTTTTAAAACTGTATTCACTTTTATTGTACAGTGTTTAACAATAAGTTATTTTTAACCCTTTTCTTTAATTTTATTTTGCATTCGCGTGTATGGTTTATACATATGTGTTGGTTTCTCTTATGATTTTCATCAACATGTGGCAACTTCATTCTCTCAACTGAGAGATTTCGTAAGAGCGCCGCCAAGAAATTAGAAAAGATTCTATTCTAGCGACGAGTCGTCAGCCGCAGCGGATTTTCGTGACGATTTTTCCCTGCCATAAGAAACCTATGTATGTAGAAAAAACGTCGTCGTCTTTAGCGTGTTTGATTATGTTTAGACTGTATGAGTCCAAACATAATCAAACACCCTACAGACGACGAGTTTTTTTTTTACATAGGTTTCTTATGGCAGGGAAAAATCGCCGCGAAAATCCGCTGCGGCTGACGACTCGCCGCTAGAATAGAATCTTTTCTAATTTCTTGGCGGCGTTCTCACGAATCCTCTCAATTGAGAGAATGGAGTTGCCACATTTTCAGAAATATCCTAAGAGCAACCAAGTCAACCAACATATAGAGCCTGTTTTTTATTCCCTGCTAAACTAATTTTTCGACCACTTTGTATGGGGAGCTAAGCGATATTAAGCGATTTTAAGCAGCACCCTATACAAAGTCATCGAAAAATTAGTTTAGCAGGAATTAAAAAAACAAGCTTAATATTGAGCCTGTTTTTTTATTCCATGCTAAACTAATTTTACGACTACTTTGTATGGGAAGCTAAGCGATTTTAAGCGGTACCATGTACAAAGTCGTTTGTTTAAGGAATTTGTTTAAAAGAGCGGCAACTATACGTGACGCAAAGAGAAAAAATAAACTGAAGTCGCCAGACGCTCTCTCTCTCCCATTTCGTTTAGACGCTGGGGGTTTTTTCGTCGTCGTCTGAAGCGTGTTTGGTTCTGTTTGGACTCTATACTGAAATTTTTGTTGCCTATCTCACCACCTATCTCGAATTTACTTTCACGAAAAATTCCTCTTCGTTCTTTTGTATGTCGAAATAAACGAAATGTCAAAATATCGATCCCAAATAATTATAGAACGAATTGTTTTCGCATGAAATTTCTTTGGCATAACAACCCTGAAATTGATTTTGTTCAACAATTTTGGCACAGGGTGATATTTTCAATAAACAAACTTCGATAGGTTTTTTGAACGTAGTTGTAATGTGAACGAAAATTTCATAAGAGAGCTGAATACGGGGCTTAACGAGTGACCAATTCTAAAAATAGTTCTAGTTAGAAACTCGTCGTAGGGTGTTTACATTCACTGGCTAACTTATCGATATGATTATGGTGGTAAATTGAAAATCCCAGTTTAATACCTCTTTGTAATAATACCAGGACAAACTGAACTAAGCAACTTTTAAACAGGTTTTAAATAAGTAAATATTTAATACAAAAAAATTAATGTACGTGATATTAAATTTATAGAATCCTTCTCGATGCCGAATGAAAAATTTCGTTTGTCTTCTAGTTAGAAGGGGAACCTTCTTTGGGCTCTACTATCTTATCATTTCCAGTTAAATGAAAATAAAAATTGCCTTTACAATTTTTTAGTACAAATTTGGGGTTATCTCTTTCGAAGTGACATAAAACCAACCTAAAAATTGGTTCCGATTTAGAAAAATTTAATTTGAGCCGAATTCAAGTGACTGGCTATCAATCATTGGCATGAATTTTCGTTCTAAATCGATATATACTAGGGATGCGAAACGGGATTGATTTTAAAAAAACGAAATCCCGGGATTTTTCGGGATTCTATTTTCAAATTTTTTGGGAACAGGCCTATTTTACGGTTTCGGAGTTATGGACCCCAAAATTTCGGATATGTGAGAGAGTTATGGCGTTAACGTACCGTGTAAAGCCATTGATATCAGTTTTTTGTATAAAACAATTCAAAACAAACTCATAAAATAATGTAGCACTTTTTTATAAATCTCTTAGTTATCGAGTTATCAGATGTTGACATTTAGAAAAATTATCGATTTTTTTTTACTTTTCTCAAACAAAAACAAAAATTATTTTAAAAACAAATTATTTTCAAAAAAAAAATTTTTTAATTTTTGTTTTAGAAACGTAAACACCCAATAACTCGATAACTAAGCGACTTATCGAAAAATTATTTATTGAGTTTGTTATGACTTGTTTTATACAAAAACGTGGTATCACAATTTTTGCACAATTTGCATTTTGCTTGAGGTGCACATTTCGACTCTTTCAAAAAATAACACCACACTGAACTTGTGTCATTGTTCTTAGTTTTGTTTTTCAAAATTAATAATTAATTTTCTTATTAAAATCCCGGAATTCGGGATTTCCCGAGTGTCATCCCTAATACATACGTTATTAGAAGTTCGTTTCCTAAGTTTTTTGTTCTGATGTACCCTAATTTTTCTTTACGCATAGTCAACGTAACGTTTCGATTTATGTATTTAGACAGAAACAAAAAACCTTGTTAAACAAAACCTGTTAAAATCACCGCCTGTATGGCGGTATGCCTGAACATTACCGCCATTTCGAAGTTTTTCTGATTTCATTTAAATCGCGGTGTACCAGACGGATCCGATCAAAATTTCCGACGCAACGCCGCCACCAAAAATTTATTGAAGCCGCCGCCGGTTCAAAATGTGAGCAGATTTGCCGACTGGACCGCTTTGATCGACTGATCCAATTATCAGTTTGATCCAGTTTAATTATTTATAAAACATCCCAAATTTTTACAAAACTGACAAATCCAAGAGCCGCCAAATTATTTTTTTTGTTGTGAGCACAAAGCTGCCACCTGAAGTGGCAATTTAATCCCAAATTCGGTGGTGTACTAAAGCAGCATTTACACCTACCAAGATTATCGCATTCAAAACAGACAGTCAAAATGTCTCTTCACTCAAATGCCAACAACCACAACGAGTGAAACCCTAGACATTCTCTGCTATCTCTCTTACTCTCTTCTTTGAATATTTCTCTTTGATAGTATTATTGTATATAACTATACAAATTCCAACGATGTTGAAGTAATATTACATAAACTATGCAAATAGTATGAAATAATTAAGATATGACGCGAGAGAGAAATGCGTTTGAGTGAATTACTGGCACTTTTTGGTTCTCTTTTACCAGGGTTGCCAAATTGCGCACATCTTCTGGTGGTCTAATTCTTGATCGTCTTTGTCGCATTTTCGGGATTATCACCGTTTTCTTCTTATATAATTTGACATTTATAATCCCGAAAAAGCGATAATCTTGGTAGGTGTAATTGCAGTTTAATACTTAATTCCAATATTAAAGTTCGAAAATATCTGTGCTACACTGAGTAAGCTCACTTACATCACTTTCATTAGAAAACTCATGATCAGACTTGGATATATTTCTTTTTTCCGGGTCCCTTGGCGTTGGATCAACATATTTCACTTCACTCTTCACCTTACGAACTTTCAGAGTCTTTCGTTGTTCGATTTGCGTTAGTGTCTGATCAGATGATGTATCGGGTGAATTATTTGGTACACTAATATTTAATGATAGACTATTTTCCGTTTCTTCAGGGGATCCTTGTGACTGTTCAATCGTTTGTCTTGAGCGTGCGATATTATTGCGTGGTGTAGTTTCATTACTCACTACCACACTATTGGCTAATTTTTGAAAGTCGTTACGTCTGAATGGGCGGAAGGTTAATATATTTTATTTTTGTTTTTTTTAAGTTTGAAGACTTACTCTCTTATTATGGACTGCAAAGATTCGTTTTTGACCACCACATAACCTTCGGGTATGTTCGATTTCATCTCATTTTCCAATTGATTTTCATAGGCCACAATTTGTTGATTCAGTTTCTCACTAAGATTTTCGGCCTTTTTCCGCAAAACCCTTTCATGAGACAATTGTTCCTCTAGCGCCTTTAATTGTTCTTTGAGAGCCGTTATAGTAACTTTGGGACGTTTGACCACAGTGCCATTAGGCCCTTTTACAAGTTCCTGCTCTTGACCTTCCAGGAGTTTTTTATCCTCATCCTCTTTGCCCAATTGGTCGCGGATGCTGCGTTTTAGAAATTTACTTATGCCAGCATTACCACGTACATTAAAATCAATGATATAATTATTGACCTCTAAGCAGTCGAGTATCATGTTGGCAGCGCGATCTGTCAGCCCACAATTCTCCATGTCGATTACTGTAAAATCACCATCAAAACTTTAGTATTTTAATATTCCTTTTGACATATTCACCTTTGATCCACGCATCTTCTTTTAACACCTCCACGATTCCCTTAATGCCATCGTCTCCTATTTGTGGATTGTGTGCCAATGAAATAGACCTTAAGCCAGGTATAGATTCGGGATCCACATTACGATAACGCAACGATTTTTGCCAACCCACTGTATAGCGAGAAATTTTTAGTACTTTTACCATATCGGCTACGAATTCAGCTCCCTTGGTGGTTAAGTCGCATTCGGATAAATTCAGTTTCTCGACATTTTCTAAGTACTTGATTGTATTACAAATCGCCTCACAACCTTTGTCACCGATGTTGGAACGTTGAAAACTGATCTCCTGCAAGCTTTTGTTGGATGACAGAGCCTTTGGGGCGGGGAAAATAAAAAAAAAATTTGGGTTACTTTTGTATAAAATTTTCTGTAAATACCACCAGTTTAAGTTAAAAAAGGAACCTTCCTGTTACAAGGACGTTCATATGTATGTCTCTGACGACTTTCGAACCGATAATATTTTTCGATGGCGCTCTTCAAAATAAGACGGAAAAATTATCTTGAATTTTCGATAACTCGCCAAGTTATCGAGATATCGGGGGACGAAATAGAAAAGAAAACCGGACATATGTATGTATATAGAAATAGAAAACTATTCCAACGTTAGACCCATCCCAAATAAAATACCTAAGCCCTGCCGACCAGAAAGCTGCTTATTTACACAAAAGACTGCCGAATCAATGAAGCCGGTATTGAAATGGGCCCTGTACTTAAGCTATTGTATTTAAGTCACAAAACCGTTATAGTGTCGAATAAAATAGCAAAAGCATATATCGATAACTGAGTGAGTTATCGATATTTATTTAATTTTATCGGTGTGGGTGATACAGCTGTTGTACAGAAAAGTTTATTGTATTGAGGGGCCTCAATTACCGTACTCTTTCCAATAGCCTTGTGTCACCCTAATAACTCTACTCACCTTTGCTATTGATTCCACATATTTATCATTCAGCGGCAAACCTTCAAGATGTAGAACTCTTAACGTCTTGTTAAATTCAATGCAGTTGGAGACTGACTCTACAAGACCAGTAAATATAAACTTTGTATATAGGACAGGTTTTTGGCGAAAAAGTCTTGCCTTTTTCTCTGAATCCAGATGGTCCAGAACTATTGTAATTAAACGAAACCATCCATAGAGTCCACGATTATCTTTTAACATGATATCTTCTGTACCCACCCGATCCAAATGGTTTACGTGTACGTATTCCCAAAGTTTGTAGAACTTGATCATTGTATAGGGCCTCCAAGATTAATAACCAATCGGTGACAGATAATTTATCACCAAATAAATCCAGTATTGAAGTACAATTATTTTTCGCCTTAATATCAGCGAGTGGAGTGATATTTTTCGCACGACACAATTCCAAATAGCGAAAATGAAATGAACGGCAACGTGATAATTTTTTCGTCGATGCTACACATGTTACGTCACGCAATTCTAAATTATTATTTTTATGCATTTTTCCTACTGTTGGAAGTTAAAAAATATTACATTGCATTTTTTTAAATGTGTTAAAACTATTTACTCTTTTACTGATTTTTTTGTTGCTGATTACTCTACGTTTTCGTCCGGGGCTATTAAACCTATACCGTCTAAGTATATCGCGCGATATTCCCTTCTTTGAAGAACAATTAATGCCTGGTTTCTATTGAGATTTTTAGAAATTTTCAAAACATTTTGATATTTTTTTCGTTGAGAAACTGATTGGAAATATTTCAATACTTAAAGCCAGAGGTTCCTATTAACTGTAGCTTTAAGGCTCTTTGAGACAGCTTCTGATTAACTGTGTACATACATATCATATACTGCAACTAGATTGTTCATAACCAAAATCGATAACCAGGTGAAAGCAAATGCCGCTTTAAAAGTGGCGTTCAGGTACACCAAGATTTTGAAACAGCTGATTACGGCACATATGTTTATTGGGTTGATAAAAAATTATCCAAAGTTCTTTTTAATTTCATTAGGGCCAAGAATAAAAAATTTAGCATTCCATCTATAATAGTTTATCATTACCAAAATTCTGACCTTCCTAATGAAATAGCAAATTTGTTTGCGACTTTTTTCAAATCAAATTTCGAGTCATTTAGTCATGTTCCTAATTCAAACTTGGTTTACGAAGAAGTGTGGAATATGGAATCTGCTTTTTATATTAGAAACTTGTCTTTGTTTGAAAATGATATTTTGAAGGGCATAGTGATATAAATCAAATCTCTCTTGCTAAATTTCCTTGCGATGTTGCAAATTTCCTTCAGAGAATGTGCAGAATTGTCGGATAGTTGTCGGACAAAATAACAGAGCTGGGTAAATACAATACCATCATCAAAAACTGATCGTTTATTGAAATATTAAACGAACAGAGTAAGAGAGACGGCAGAGAAACCAGGCGCTTCACTTGTTTTCTTTGTTGGCATTCAACTCCATGAGTAAATTTTCTTCTCTATTTATAATTTCATACTCTTTGTTCTCTACTTGTACATCCTCTTTGCTATTGCCCGACTTAAGAGTCCAAACAGAACCAGACACGCTTCAGACGACGACGGAAAAAATCTCTAGCGTCTAAACCAGTGATCGGCAACCTATCCTCATACATTTTGCGATTGTATGCGTTATATGCATTCTCGCTCTCACCACGAACCAGTGTTGCCAGTAAAATTTCATCTCAAATGCCCAATTTAATATTTTAAATCTCCAATGACAAACTTATTTTTGATATCACTAGTTGACATCACAGCTGTATACTACAAATAAATTTCCAAAAATTACTGCAAAAATAAAAAATTTTGCTTAATTTTTTTATGTATTTTGAAAATAAAACATAAATGTACACGTATAAATAATGAAATACAATAAATAAATGCTTTTCATGCGTGCCAACGCACGTTCACAAACCAAAAATTCCGGATTGCCAAACTAATTTTCTGAAAATAAAAATTTATATATATATTATATTCCGTGGCAACGCTGTTTTTAAATAGCAAGCGGTAACAGAACCTCCCTTGTTGAATGTGTTGTTCTCTACAATGTGTGTTCACATGTACGTAATAGGAGAGAAAACCAAAAGGCGCGGCGCCCTGAATTTGCCGATCACTGGTCTCAACGAAATGAGAGAGAAAGCGTCTGGCGAATTTTTGCGGCTCTTTTCTGGAATTTGTATTAATATATAATATAATAACATAGTTGTATAGGAATTAAATTGTTTTTACTGTTTTTAAAAATGTATTCCCTTTTATTGTATTGTGTTTAACAATAAATTATTTTGAACCCTTTCTTTAATTTTCTTTTGCATTCACATGTACGTACCATAGAGTAAATTTATAGTAGAGCCGCCATTTGTCTCATCTGACTTTTCCTTTCACACTCTTCGTGATGCGGTCGGTGTGATAGAGAGATGTTTGACGAAAAGTGATATACCCCAGGTGGAATTACAATAACTTCTTGTTTTAATTTTTCATGCCATTTTGGTGAAAAACTGTGAAATTTAAATGTGTTTTAAACTTTTTTATTGACTGTTATTGTTAGCACACATTTGTGTTGTATTTAACACAATAATTTTAACACACAAAACGAAATGCCGTTGTTGTTATTTTGTTCGTTGTTTTGAACCATTGCCTCTATCTGGTATTAGTAAAGCAATTCTTTTCAACAACAAACGTATACATCACACGAGGCCAAATGTCAGAAATTTGGTGAGTGAAAGATTTTCTCTACCCATATTTACTCTATGGTACGTACCATCGCGTATATGTGTTGGTTTCTCTCGTTGTTTTGAACTATTGCCTCCAAAGACTAATACATACCTAGATAAACTTATTCTCTCATCTGACGTTTCATTTCACACTCTCATCGTAGGTTTGTGGAAATGAGAGCAATTAAATTTAAAATTATCTTACACCAGGTGGAGTTACAAAATATGTTCACTTAACTTTTTCCTGTCGTTTTGGTGTAGAACTGAAAAATTTAAATATATTTTGCACTTTTTTATTGACTTTTACCGTTGGTATACATTTGTATTGTATTTAACACAACTAGTTTGCCACAAAAACACGAAATTCGGTTGTTGTTCCTATGTTGATCGCTGTATACTATTGCCACTATCTGGTATTATTGAACCCATATTTCTACCATTCAATGTTTACTTTCCATCGTACCTATGACGTTTAATTTATTGAGCGAATAAAACCTTCTATGGTATGTGTTATTCTATGATTGCCTCTATCTGGTATTAGTAAAGCAATTCTTTTCAACATCAAACGTAAATATCACACCAGGCCTAATGTCATAAGTTTGGTGGGAGAACTAGTGGGTCTGCTATAAGTATTAGTCTATGGGAAGTTGCTTTCCATTTCTCTTTCAAGTCGTGTGTTTCAATTTTCTTTCAAGAAAACAGCTGATTACATATGTTATAAACAGTTTCTCGTTTTCCTCCTTACAAATATTCTGCTGTCATAATTTTTTGATTTCTAATTTAAAAATATTATAAATAATTAAACATGTTTGTGAGTAGAGGCAATAAATATAATGATGTGTTGCGATTCATAGAGCTATACAGAAGACATGAAGGTTTATGAAAAATGAATATTGCTTTCAAGTTGCGTGCAGTCTACGTCACAGCTATCAATTTACATGAATTTTGACAAGCAGTATGTGTACAAAACTTGAAACAAAAACTTGAAAGTGTGGCAGCAGCGTAAGAACAACAAAGCCGTAGCCAGGGGGGGTTCTATGCCACAGCTGATCAACCTTAGAGTTGGCGAAACATGCAGGATAAAGTAACAAAGAGAAATAGCGATAAATGACTGGAAGTATGTAGGGTTGCCCAATGCGTTTTTCTCACATTTGGCTTTGTGCAATGAACCAAAAGTACAAAACTCATCAACTGAGAGTATTTTTGTCAAAAACGATGTATAAGTAGAGAGTCAAAATTTCTCTTCACTCAAATGCCAACAAAAAAAACGAGTGAAACCCTAGTACTTCTCTACTCTCTCTCTTACTCTCTTCATTTAATATTTCAATATACGAGCAACTTTTTGATAGTATTATTGTATATAACTATACAAATTCCAACCATGTTGAAGTAAAATTACATAAACTATACAAAAAGTATGAAATAAGCAAGATATGACGCGAGAGAAATTCGTTTGAGTGAACTCCTAGCACTTTTTGGTTCTCTTTTACCAGGGTTGCCAAGTTGCGCACATCTTCTGGTCGTCTAATTCTAAATCGTCTTTGTTTTTGTGAAAATTAAATCGAGGAAAAAAGGGATAATAAGTGAAATAAAGCAAAATGTAATGAAGTGTTAGAGTAAAACTGTTTATAGAGATTGCAATTGAAAAACAAATTTATTAAAATAAAGATTTTTCTCATTCTGTGTGGGTTGCCAAGTTTGTATAACTCTGTGCTCCAACTTTTCCAGTGAGTTTTCTTGGTTTCCGGTCCAAGAAAAACAGCTGTTGCCAAATCTTAGTATATTACTCCATGGGCTAGACGCTGCCGAAGATGATGGATTTACATTTTGTTCACTAACCGGGGAAAAACATGAATTACAGTTTTGTCATTTATTTCTCCACGAAATTTGTTGTTGCAAACAGTATCTTCGATTTATTCATGAATTTCCCCTTCGTACTCCATTTTTGATTCTACTCTTATGGTGTAACTATTGTTTGATAAAATATACGAAATGACAAAATTTCGGTCAAATCAAATTTTCGTAAAGAGCTGTAATTAAAAGTGAGCAAAATTTTCGTTATTTTTTTAAACACGTACTTTTATATGGGAAAGAAAATTTGAAAAGAACCGAATACGGAGCATAAAACTTTACATTGCAGTTTAATACATTTTCTAGTTTTTTACTTTTTATGTTTACGGGTTAATACCTTTTTAACGGTTTTATGTACCTAGAACATAAGTAACGAAACTACACATGTGCATGTACATATAATACATTTTGGAGCAAGTTCGGGATGTTTTCTTCGCACCTCTTATGATATTTCAAATTGGTGTAAATGTGTCATAACTTCATGACAAAGTTCATGCTTTTGTAACCCCTATATAACTGTCGTTCCATATGAGGGCTTAAAAAACAGACCCACTAACCACATTTGGCTTCACATTCGCATAAATTAAAACCATTTGAGGTAAACTCGACATACATACATACATATGTGTGTACGAGTATGACGAAACGTAAATGTTTCTATACGGCTTAAAACATATGGGAGCACATCACCACAACTGGCAGAGTTCTAAACTTAAGGTCATTGTATGTTTGAAACAATAAACGCAAACATTTATTAGGTAACATTTTCAACAAAGAATTGTTTAAGCAATAACCGCCACATGTTATAGTCTTTCTATGAATTTACAACAATAATTTCCATCTAATCATGACCGTATCTTATGATGTGTATTATTTTTTATATTTTTCCTCTAATTTAGTTCAAGTGCCTAGGTTTTATTTTCAGATGATTAAATTTCAGGTTTTAGTAGGCCATATCCATAGATTCATGCTTGTAGTAGACCTAATAGTTCTCTCACCAAATTTATGACATTTGGCCTGGTGTGATATTTACGTTCGATGTTTACTAATACCAGATAGAGGCAATGGTTCAAAACAACGAACAAAATAACAACAACGGCATTTCGTTTTGTGTGTTAAAATTATTGTATTAAATACAACACAAATGTATGCTAACAAAAACAGTCAATAAAAAAGTGTAAAACACATTTAAATTTCACAGTTTTTCACCAAAACTACAAGAAAAATTAAAGCAAGAAGTTATTGTAATTCCACCTGGTGTATGTCACTTTTCGTCAAACATCTCTCTATCACACCGACCGCATCAAGAAGAGTGTGAAAGAAAACGTCAGATGTGCCAAATATTCTCTCTAGTATGAGATTACTCTATGGCCATATCTGTCGCAGACTCTATGTATATTACTCTATGGATTACACTGTTGTAGTCATAGAGTAATGTATGGTTACAAGGGTATCGATGAGACAGCTGATCAAGTAAGTACTTGCAGAACTTGTAGAAAAGATGCTTTCAAAGAAGAAACGGTGATAGGTGAGTGGGTTGCGTTGTCCGATTTTCATACTTTTGCAGCCGCGTGTAAACCAAAAGTACAAACACATCAACTGCTAGTAAATTTTGCCAATTAAATCGATTAAAAAAATGAATATTCATTGAAAAAAATCAAAATGTAATGAAAAATCAAATGTATAAAAAAAAGTATGGTGGAAAAAAAATATTTGTTTTGATTAAAAATTTAAAATATTTTATTATTAAAAAAAAAAAATAAACATAAGAAACGGCAAAAAAGTGTAAAGTTTTATTAGTTCATCCTAAAGTCAGATGACCTATGAACAAAATCAGAGATGGATCATATAAATCGATGGACGCGTTTCGCTCTTATTCACAATTTGGTGAAAGTTAGTGAATTTTAGTGAATTTCGTCAAGAATTGTCATATGCAACCCAAACAAAAAATCACAATTCTTTACAATATGAGATACCTTCAATAAGGAAAAGGATACCTTATAAGTAAACTCTGAGAATTGGTAAAATCGATATTTTCAAAAATTTGACTTGATACAGATATTCCATGGGTTCTCGGTTAAGATTTGCCTCTAACCGATAAAATTTACTAAAACGTTGATACAAAAATTTCATGCCAAAAACTACAACAGTGTTATCCAATTTCATATCTTCCATCTTATCACATAAAAAGTCCGTAATCATGGCTCTGTAGCGCTCGCCGTTCACTGAAATATCATTTGGAGCAGCATTTTCGGAAGCGGGAGATGGAAATGCACCTCGTCAGAAATTGATCCCAAACTAAAAAATCCACACCAACCTGTCACTATCTGTGGATGCATTGACTTCTCGACAATGACTTACGGGTTTTCAGATTCACAGATGCGGCAATTTTGATTGTTGACATAGCCGCCGGTCATTGATTTCCGATATTTGCAATATTTCCTAACGTTGTTCAAGAGTAAAGCGACTCATTTTGGTCCGCGGAGGTTCGATACTAACTGATAGTCTATATTTCGAACAGAAAAAAATCTATCAGTATTAAAATAACTTATGATTTGAAAAGATACATGTATTTGGACCGCCTGTTAGATATAGACTAGAAATGGGCGTAATTCATGTGACTGCCGTGAATCCCGCGGGAATATGAAAAATGAAAAAAATATGGTTTCCTATTACATCCCATGAAGGAATTGGGGAGAGATTCTCACAACCAGTAAGCTGTACGCTATCTAGTTTTATACTCACTGATTGGGACCTACAGTTTTACACCGGTTCCCAACGGTATTTTTGAGAAGACTTTTCGTGGCTGAATATACGATAGTGTCGCCGTCACTATACGTGGTGATCTCCGACAACTGAAACTTAAGGTGGTCAGAGCAGGAATCGAACCCAGGATCTCATGTACAAGAGGCGCGCACACTAACCAATGCATCACCGACGGCCACACGCGTGAATATGAGTATAGTAAAGTCATGCATGGGTCAAATTAATTATATGACAATTATAATTTGTAGTTCAATTCGAATTACCTCTACAAATGCAAATTAAAAAATCCTAAATACCATTGGCAATTGTTCTTATCATAGAGTAATCTCAGACTGGGACATGGGACTGTCCGTGGAGGTGGAAAGTTTCTGATTGCCATTCACTTGGGAGTGGCCAGAAATGATTCCTTCATTGGGCAGTCCAAGCAGCTCACTACTTCCACGCAGTATGTCCTGGGCAATGGCTTTTCGGAAACCTCCGTTAGCTAGCTAGAGTGAGAAGGCGAAACAAATGAGCATCAAATCAGGTATAGTAGGTGACTGATGTCACTGAAGCTCATCAAACAATCGGGCATATTCTTTTGTCCTTAGAAGGCGGATGAGCCAAACATACGGGCCAA
Source organism: Phaonia tiefii (assembly GCA_963931995.1). Taxonomy (NCBI): domain Eukaryota; kingdom Metazoa; phylum Arthropoda; class Insecta; order Diptera; family Muscidae; genus Phaonia; species Phaonia tiefii. The sequence continues at coordinate 165,311,598 of OZ008367.1, forward strand.
CGGCGGATAGAAACTAAAAGAAGAAAATCCAGGTTCAACATATCGCATCCTGGTCAGCGTCTGATCCATAATGGGCGGCTGCAATCAAATATCCTGGCAGTAGGTAAAATGCAAAAACCCGGTTGGCTGGGTTTGCCTCCCGCCACCGTTCATAATGGCAGTGAAAATACAAAAACGAAACAGAAAACATAAACAACCCCTATTTGTTGACGACCCCCGCAAACGTTATAAGGACCACGATTTACGGATATGCACTTGGAATGTAAGAACTCTATATAGATCCGGTGCAAGTATCCAACTGGCAGATGTCCTCGAAAGTTATAAGGCTGACATTACCGCTATCCAGGAAATGCGATGGACAGGACATGGCTGCACAAGAAAAAGAAACTGCGATATATACTACAGTTGCCATGAAAAAAAACATGAATTTGGTTGTGGATTTGTAGTTGGCAAAAGACTGCGACATCTGAAAGCTGCAGCTGGTCATCGGAAAGCTGCAATTACCAGAGGTAGCCACAGCCTACTCAAGGAAGCTCTCGCAACTTTTGGCACAGAACCCACCCCCTCCCGATGACGATCCCGATGCGCAGTGGAAACCCATTTCCGACTCTATAAAAACTGCCGCAACAACCGTACTTGGTTTCGAAAAACCGCTTCGCAATAAACCGTGGTACGATGAAGAGTATCGCATAGCAAATGACGAAAAGAACGCTGCACGTATGGTAATGCTTCAGTCAATTGCAACGCGAGCTGCAACTGAGCGGTATAGGGAGAAGAGAAAGGAGGTAAACCGTCTCTTTAGGCGTAAGAAACGGCAGTGGAGAAAACGCGAGAGTGAGAAAATTGAGACATACAGAAGGAAGAACGAAGCCCGAAAATTCTACCAAAAAGTTAAAAACGGAACTAATGGACATGGTTCAGGGCCCCCCTTCTGTAAAGACAAAGACGGAAATCTCGTCGCAGATGTGCAGAGCATGTTGGGAATATGGAGAGAGCATTTCTCGGCGCTACTAGTACCTGAGATATCCGATGACGATGGGACAATCGATCACAATATGGACGACGACGTCGATTGCCCCCCTCCTAACCAAGACGAGGTCAGAACAGCTATTGCCCGGCTTAAGAACAACAAAGCCGCAGGAGCCGATGGATTACCGGCGGAGCTGTTTAAGGCTGGCGGCGATGAGCTGATAAGGTGCATGCATCAGCTCATTAGCAAAATTTGGTTAGATGAATGCATGCCCGGCGATTGGAGTCTCAGTGTACTATGTCCCATATTTAAAAAAGGTGACCCGAGTATTTGTGCCAACTACCGTGGAATAAGCCTTTTATCCATAGCATATAAGGTTCTATCAAGTATAATGTGCGAAAGACTAAAACCAATTATCGCTGACCTGATTGGACCATACCAGTGTGGCTTTAGGCCTGGAAAATCGACAACTGACCAGATTTTTACGCTACGCCAAATCCTGGAGAAGACACACGAAAAACAAATCGACACCTATCATCTATTTATCGATTATAAAGCAGCCTTCGATAGTCCGATACGGGAGAAACTCTATGAAGCAATGTCTGAGCTTGGTATTCCTGCAAAACTCATACGCCTTTGCAGGATGACCTTGACGAACACCAAATCCGCAGTGAAAGTTGGTAAGGATCTTACCGAACCTTTCGAAACTAAGCGAGGCCTCAGGCAAGGCGACACCCTATCGTGTGATCTCTTTAACATCTTAATGGAGATCATTATGAGAAAAGCTGCAGTCAATATGAATAAAACCATCAGCAGCAAAAGTCACATGCTGCTCGCGTATGCTGATGATATAGATATCATTGGGCGCACAATTAGAGAAGTTACTGCGGTTTTTTCGAGAATTGAGAAGGAGTCAGCAAAAGTGGGTCTGACGGTGAATGAGGACAAGACAAAATTAATGGTTTCAACGAACAGGGCCTCCACGCGATTAGACCAAAGCGTGAACGTTGATAACCGTTATAACTTCGAGGTAGTGGACGAATTTATATACCTCGGATCTGCCGTGAACAAAAACAACAACATCAGCCTTGAGATCAAACGGAGAATTGTGCTTGCGAATAGATGTTATTTTGGGCTAAGCAAGCACTTTAGAGATAAAGCCCTCTCTCGAGTAACAAAAGTCCAGCTGTACCAGACTCTCATTCAACCTGTCTTGCTTTATGGCGCAGAATCCTGGGTCCTATCGCAAGCAGACGAAACATCTGTAGGAGTCTTCGAGAGAAAAATACTCCGAAAAATTTATGGCCCTATAGTGCACAACGGCGAGTATCGGCGACGCATGAATCATGAGCTGTATGAGCTTTATCCTGACATTGACATAGTTAAGCGGATCAAGATAACGCGATTGCGCTGGCTAGGCCATGTCAGTAGAATGGATGAAGATGAACCAGCGCGAAGGCTTTTCGAAACCGAACTCGAAGGAAGACCAAGACTCCGCTGGAGGGATCAGGTTGACGAATCCCTGCGTACACTTGGTATTGCCAACTGGAGAGATAAAGCAAACGATCGAACTGGTTGGCGAAATATGTTATCTTCGTTTTGTAAGGTCCCTGACCCCCCGGGGTTGTCCGAGACCGGATAAGTAAGTAAGTAAGTAATCTCAGACTAGAGAGAATATTTGGCTCATCTGACGTTTCCTTTCACACTCTTTGTGATGCGGTCGGTGTGATAGAGAGATGTTTGACGAAAAGTGATATACACCAGGTGGAATTACAATAACTTCTTGCTTTAATTTTTCATGCCATTTTGGTGAAAACCTGTGAAATTTAAATGCGTTTTAAACTTTTTTATTGACTGTTATTTTTAGCATACATTTGTGTTGTATTTAACACAATAATTTTAACACACAAAACGAAATGCCGTTGTTGTTATTTTGTTCGTTGTTTTGAACCATTGCCTCTATCTGGTATTAGTAAAGCAATTCTTTTCAACATCAAACGTAAATATCACACCAGGCCAAATGTCATAAATTTGGTGGGAGAACTAGTAGATCTACTATAAGTATTAATCTATGGTTCTTATTTTCAAAGCATTTCCTTCAAATCTTTGAAAGCCACTGTAGTAGTTGAAGTTGGCATAGAGTGCCACTTTTAGCTGGCAAACCTCTCCTTTTAGCTCCAACATTTCTCCAATTTTTGTATTCCTTCCAAAAAATAGGATTTTTCGAGGTACATAAAATAGGCATTTGTTTGATCAAAAATTTCATCGTTGGAGCTAAATCTCTTTCCACCGAGCCATTTCTTTAGGTTTCGAAATAGTCACTGGGGGCTAAATCCGGAGAATATGGCGGATGAGGTACCAATTCGTAGCCCAATTAAACAACTCCAAACAATCCCTTGAAGTTGTCACACGATTACGTTTATTGTCAATTGAGTGCAAACGCGGCACCCATATTGCAGACAGCTTTCTTAAACTCATCATTTAAAATCGAAACCACACTGCCATATGAAATGCCTACGGCATCAACAATCTCACGCACTTTTACTCGTCGATCGGCCAACACCATATCGTGGATATTTTCGACATTTTCGGGTGTATTGACCTCAATTGGCCATCCAGAACGTTCAGCGTCATTTGTACTTGTGCGACCACAACGAAAGTCAGTAAACTACTTTTTTACCATTGAAATCGATGCTGCAGAGTCCCCATAGTATTTATCAAGATTTTCCTTGGTTTGATTAACGGTGTTTTCGGAAAAAATAATGTTTAATAAGCACTCGAAATTCACCTTTTCCATTTTAAAAAAAATGCACGAGGTTGTATGTTTTGAACAGCTATTAAACGCCAAGTAAATGACGGAACTTGCTATTCTATTTACAAGTGGTACTTGATGGAGCAGTGTTGCATTTCATATAACTACGAGGGAAGTTCGAAAAGTAACGGACTTATTGATCTGCCTCGTATTTAAACAGGTTATAAAAATATAAAACAATATTACACTACAAAGTTCAAATAAAAGGTTCATGAAGAACATAGGGCGTCAACGAATTCTTCTTCTCGATGTCTGTCTCTGGCAAGTGATTTAATTTGATTCTATGTTAGCTGAGTTTGCTTGAATTTCTTCTCCAGGCACTGCTTCCATATGTATTTGGTGGTCTTCCTGGCCTTCGGCACACCTGCGGGTTCCATTCAAGTGCCGCTCTAGCAATATCTGTAGTTGGGCGACAAGTCCATTTTCTTCTATGTATATCTTCTAGGTATATGGACTATTGAATGTATTTACATACTTTGCCAAAGTACTTCATTAGAAATTGTCTTGGGCCAGTAGATACGGAGAATTTGTCTCAGACAACAATTGACAAACGTTTGGACCTTCTTCATTGTCAGTTTCGTCAAGCTCCAAGTAATACAATCGTACAGCAATACAGACTTCACACTGTAATTGAATATTCACAATTTCGTCTTTTCCGATATTCTCTTATTGCGCCAGATTTTGTGCAGGATTAGAAATGCAACTGGTGCCTTATTTATAAGGTCACCTATATCCGCCGCGGATCCGAGATCCTTGATATTCCTGCATCCTAAACAGTTGACTGAATCCACGTCTTAAATTAACGAATCATCAACTTTTAGTGGAGTATTTCGTTCTGTTCGAATACGTATTAGCTTTGACTTCTTTATATTTATTCCCAATCCTACTTTTTTCTAATTTTCGGAGAGTCTGTGTAACTTTGCCTCGATGACATAGCATTTGTAGGCCAAAAGAATATATCGTCGCTGCGCCAACAAAAACAGCTATGTGTTTTTTATTTACTTTTCAGGAAAGCAAAAAAACTAAAATTTTCTTGGAACATTTCTTCCATTACCTCGTCCATAAGAAGAAGAAATAATGTGGGAAACAAGACATATCCTTTGGCTTCTACAGTTCACGGTTGATGGACACTATATTGTACGGTATCCCCTTTTTGGTCAAGGTGGACCACACAATCAAACTCTGGTTTCAAATATCGTTTAAATACTTCCTGTCACTTATCGCGTTTTCTAGAAATAATGTGGGAAACAAGACACAACCTTTGGCTTCTACAGTTCACGGATGATGGACACTATATTGTACGGTATCCCCTTTTTGGTCAAGGTGGACCACACAATCAAACGCTTATTTCAAATATCGTTTAAATACTTCCTGTCACTTATCGCGTTTTCTATCATTACACTCTATTCACTACCAGTACTCCAAGTACCCAGTCGAACAGCTGTTTCATCGAAACCTCTTGATTCAATAGAGCAATATACATAGAGTCTGCAACAGCTGTTTCTCTTCGACCGGAAACCAATAAAAGTCACTGGAAAAGTTGGAGCAAGAGTTATACAGACCTGGAAACCCATGCAGAATGAGAAAAATCTTTATTTTAATAAATTTGTGTTTTAATTGCAATCTCTATAAATAAATTTACTATAACACTTCTTTACATTTTGCTTTATTCCACTTGTTATCCCTTTTTCCTCTATTTAATTATCAGAAAAACACTCTCAGTTAACGAGTTTTGTACTTTGGGTTCAAAGCAACCCTAAATACTTTCAGTCATCTATCGCCATTACTCTTTCTTACTTTATTTTGCATGTTTTCCCAACTCTAAGGTTGCTCAGCTGTGGCATAGAGCCCCTGCCTAATTCCCAGATTTCATTACAATGGGTATCCGATTCCTCAACCTGCATTTGCATTGCCCGAGCAAATGGAAATTCGAAATTTTTAACTGTCATCGCGAACAATGGTAATTCTTTCGTATTTGCATTAGATAAAATAATGGAAATAAAAATGCAATGCATGAATGTGAGTAACGAAAAACTATTAGTGCGTGAGTCTAATAGTTGCGTGAGTGAGTGCCATTTTCGCGGGAGTTACTAATATTTCCCAATGTTTGATTTTATTTAATGTTATGCATTCCAAAAAGCGTCTGGTAGAATATTAAAAGAGAGAAGAAGAGATAAAGATGATGAGTTATTGTTCCAGCATAAAAATACTTTGTGTTCTAAATTTATTAACATCTATAGTCACGGGTAGGACAATCTATCAAAGTGAACATATGCAAACAACACACAGCGTTAGCATCACATATTACGTGGTTGTTGTACAACAATAGTCTCTGCCTGAAAATAAGTATGATGGTATTGATGTAGCGGCAGCGAACAAACAAGCAGGTCGTCGTCGCAAAGAGTAATGAAATAGAAACATTGATGCCTTTTGAAACATTTATGCTTTTTGTATTGTTTTATGTAATATAACATTGTCGAAATATTCTATAAAGAGAATAAGACTCAATTATGCTCTTTTACTCAGACTCTCTACATGAGAGCGGAAAAAGAGTGCAATAAGCAGCGTTGCCAATTTAGCGCTTTTCAACAACCCAAAAGTCGCATTTCCCTCATCGCCGCGTTTCTTAAATAACGCGCTAAATTATCGCGTTTTACTGTAGGAGATAAATTATAGAATGCCGGCAATCTTACGTACGTTTTTTACAATTATTAAAAATAATGTTAAATATTGAGTAGTAGTAATCTTGTAATTACTTTTGGTCAACAGCGGTTTATAAATATAAACAAGTTCTGTGGAAGATTTAACGAATTTCTTTTATATTCTGTTAAAAGCTTAATGCAAATTTTTGTCTATCTTTAGGAATATGTAAATAAATTTAACTCAATTTTAGATGGAACGCTATGTACAAAACTACAGAAAATTGTGGGAGTCTGATACAGTATGGGCAAAGCCATTACTAAAAGGTGAAACAAGAGCCTTGTGTATCTACTGTAAGTGTCGAATACCATCTGTAATATTAAAATCTTAACAAAAAGTTTAAAATTTGATACTTATAATTTACTTTTTATATTGACATAATTTTTCACAATTGGTATTTGGATTTAATTGTTAAATATTTTTTATATCTCCTGATGATGCTACACAATGGAGTAGCGGAATGTCGAGGAAAATAAAAAAACTAGACTCAAGCTCGGAGAATATTGATTATTTATTGAATTTAATTGAATACTAAAATACTCAAAAAAAAAAGTTAAAAACAAAATCAGATTTTTTTTAAGTAGAAGCTATTGTTTGCACTTGAATTTAAAGAATCTTAAGAAAATAACTATGATGTAGCTTTGGTTTGTAATAACAAGTAAGTTATAACTTAAATTAAAACACTTTGTATTTAATTTTAATTTAGGGCTTTTTAGCGCGTTTTGAGAAGCTTCCCGGCGCGTTTTGGTTATAAATAGTTGACAACGCTGGCAATAAGTTCTCTATACTATTCAATACTTTTCATAGTAAAATAACCAAGTAGTACCAGTAGACGTTGTTGTAGTCTACAACAACAGGCATTTTGTTTCTATCTCTTAAGTTGTCAATCTATACACGTAAGTATACCAACAACACAGGAACACAAAAAAGTACAAAAACAAAGTACATATGAATTTGACAGCTGACACGATCAGCTAAAAAAAATTAAAACAGCTGTTCTAAGGAGTTTGCCTTCCGTATTTTATCATGATACTTTTTGTCGTCGCTCTGTTTATGACAAAACAAAAACAATTATTTCAGTGAGCTAAATATTACTTTATTTATTTTAACTATATTACATCTAATGTTAAAGCATATGTAAGAAAAAGAAAGTGCAATAGCAAAAGAGTCTTCAGCACAAAAACTATTATTATTTTTATTTTCCAATGTAACATTTACTAATGTGTTCATAGGTACCGTGTCCCACAAAACGGTTTTAACACATCGCCCGTGAGTTCTTACACTCGTTGATTTTAAGTGTAGTATGTATTCACATTTTAAATTCACAAGTACGAGGGATGTATTTTATGTGTCGGGATTATAGAACAAAAACAAATATTAATCATCGAAAATCACTTTATTGTTTTTTAAAATATTCCCCATGAAGATTTATACACTTTTGCATGAGTTTGAACCAATTGTCGAAACACTTTTGCCACTCTGATTGAGATATCTCCAAAACATGCATTCTAAATGCAGCAACCGCTTCTTCAGGTGTCGAAAAACTTTGACCTCTCAGTTTGTTTTTTACGTAAGGGACAAGTCGGCGACAAGTCAGGACTATACGGCGGATGACCCATCAAATCGATGTTTTGGGTGCTCAAAAATGCAGTTGTTTCAGCCGATGTGTTAGAGCTCGCATTGTCGTGGTGAAGAGTGATCCGTCTTCGGCGGTTAGTTTTCCTGATTTCTTGGAAGACAACTGGCAACAACTGGTTGTGTACCACTTAGAATTCACTGTTCTGCGTTGATCTAGTGGTACGGTTGCGACATGTCCGGTTTTTCCGAAAAAATAGGCGACCATTTGCTTGTAAGTGCTTCGGGCGCGAACAACTTTTGTTGGATTTGGTTCATCTTGAAACACCCATACAGTTGACAGCTGTTTACTTTCGGGCTCATACGCGTAAATCCAGGATTCATCACCTGTCGATCGTATTTTTGTAGCATTTCTTTCGACTAATCGACACGAGCGTTTTTTTGAGCGATTGACAAATTGTGTGGGATCCAAAGCGAACAAATTTTTTTGACTGTCAATTGTTTATGCAATATTGAATGTATGCTGGTCCCACTAATGCCTAAGGTTGTCTCAATCTCACTATAGGTCACATGACGATCTTGCAAAATCAGTTTGCGCACAGCATCAATGGTTATCGGAACAACAGCTGGTTTTGGACGACCTTCACGAAATTCGTCTTGGAGAGAACTACGACCACGATTGAATTCACCATACCAATCTACGACTCTGGCAACTTCGGATTGAAACGAAAACAGAATGCAAAAATTAATATTTTTGGATACTTTTGTTTAAGGACTTTTTGGGAATAAATGTTTGAGAAAATTTTACTTTTGAACATCCAAGTTAAGAAAAAACATACTTGGCTTTCATTCTGTAATCTTATTTTTTACGTAATTTGCATTTTTGATACAGAAAATGTTATTTACTTTTGCTTTCACAGCAACATTTGATTGTGAAAAAATTTCACAAAATGTCTTGTGATAATAATGTCAAGAACACCAATTTTGTTACAAATTTTCACTTTCACAAAGATTCGGAATGCAGAACATGGGAGTATATGTGAATTTAATCTTATTTAGAATACTTAACAAGAAATTTTAAAATCTAAAATTGAGTTTTTGAAAAATCTGGTATACAGTTTATAAAAACAATTCGGTTTTAGGTATTTCGTTTCGTTTTTAAACACTATAATTCTCCATATCATGGAGTAAAAAGATTCTGTTTCGAAGTATTTATGGGGTTTCCCTAAAGAAATTTGAAACACTTATAGTCATATACATAGCTAATGCATATACAATTTTAGATGTGGTAATTAAGCATTTGTCAAACACTTGTTGCATTTGAAAATTGTTACAAATCTTTTAAACAACAACAAAAACGCTTGCATAACATTGATTTCCGTTTTGACTTCAGTCAACTTCCGTTCTAATCACACACACTCACGCACACACAGCCACACACCATACACACATTTGAACGAAGAAACTACCCAGCAAACCAAACTTTTAGATTTCAGACGTAGAAAAATTCTAAACTGGCGTTAAGAGAACCATGATGATCTCTATTATGGAAAGTTGCACCAGATTTATTTTCGGTGTGATTTAATTAATTCTATATTCCGAAAATTATATCATTGTATGATTGGTTTGTTCAGTTTTGATTATAAATAATTTCAGATTTTATAACACAATTTGTAGATGTTTCCAGGTGGTTTCCTTGAAACAGCTGTTCGACATAGTACTTGGAGTACTAGTGTAATAGAAGAAGTGCTGGAAGTAAACAATATTGTAAATACATTTAAATTATATTTATGCACGTTTGATTTATGATAATGCACATAAATTACGCTTGATTAATGATAATGTATTTTAAATTTTCTATGATGCTTGTTTTGCAATCTAAAATACGAACTCTTTGCGAACTCCAACTATTCCAGTGACTTTCAAAGATTTCCGGGTTCCATAAAAACAGCTGTTGCACACTCTCGGTATATTTCTCTATAGATGTTTCATACTTTTTCGTCGCAAAATTACATCAATTAAAAAGCAAGTATCCGAAATTTGAGATATGGACTAACAAAGATACAAAAATTAAAAAGAACTAAATTCAATTAGGAAAATTCCTTCAGCAGTAGAGTCAGAGACAGGGGGGTTCTATGCCACAGCTGATTAACCTTAGAGTTGGGAAAACATGCAAAATAAATAAAGAAAGAGAAATGGCGATAGGTGACTGGAAGTACTTGGAGAACTTATAGAAAAGGTGCTTTCTAAGACGAAACGGTGTTAGGTAACTGGAAGAATTCGGGTTGCGCTGTGCGAATTTCATACATTTGCAGCTGCATATCAAACCAAATGTACAAAATACATCAACTGGGAGTAAATTTTGCCAATTAAGTCGATTAAAAAAAGGGATATTCGGTGAAAAAAAATCAAAATATAATGAAGTGTTAGAGTAAAATTATTTGTGTAATACCCCATTAACACGCAAAGTGTTAAAAGTAAAGATTTCTCTCATTCACTGTATGTTTTCCAAGTATTCCACGTATTTCTGGTGCAAGTAAAACAGCTGTTGCAACCTCTTATTCCCTGTGGCATGATACAAATGCAAGGTAGTAGCGTCAGCCCATATGATTTCCTTTGTTTACATTTCATCGTACCCAGTAAATGCAGGGGGATTCTATGGCACAGCTGATCGAAAAGTTACTAGGGAAATGATGGAGAATGAGAGACCATAGAAGACAGGAACTAATTTTAAATAGTGTGTATTGATACTAATGACAGTTAAATTATGTTTTATGTTGTTTGCATTGAACGAAAATACGCATTCCCTTTGATTTCTGTCCGTTTTATGTCCAACGAAAGTGTAAAATTGGCATCGAAGAGAGTAATGGAAACTCTTATGTATTACTCTATGGTAAATGTCAAAGTTGTTTGTGTGAGTGCGTTCTCTTTTGATTTGCCCCATAGAGTAATCTCATACTAAAGAGAGTATTTGGCTCATCTGACGTTTCCTTTCACACTCTTCTTGATGCGGTCGGTGTGATAGAGAGATGTTTGAAGAAATGTGACATACACCAGGTGGAATTACAATAACTTCTTGCTTTAATTTTTCATGTCGTTTTGGTGAAAAACTGTGAAATTTAAATGTGTTTTACACTTTTTTATTGACTGCTATTGTTAGCATACATTTGTGTTGTATTTAACACAATAATTTTAACACACAAAACGAAATGCCGTTGTGGTTATTTTGTTCGTTGTTTTGAACCATTGCCTCCATAGAATAACACATACGTAGATAAACATATTCTCTCATCTGACGTTTCATTTCACACTCTTCATCGTAGGTTTGTGGAAATGAGAGCAATTAAATTTAAAATTATCTTACACCAGGTGGAGTTACAAAATATGTTCACTTAACTTTTTCCTGTCGTTTTGGTGTAGAACTGAAAAATTTAAATATATTTTGCACTTTTTTGTTGACTTTTATCGTTGGTATACATTTGTATTATGAAACACAACTAGTTTGCCACAAAAACACGAAATTCGGTTGTTGTTCCTTTGTTGATCGCTGTATACTATTGGCACTATCTGGTATTATTGAACCCATATTTTCCACCATCCAATGTTTACTTTCCATCGTACCTATGACATTTAATTTATTGAGCGAATAAAAGCTTCTACGGTAGTATTATTCTATGATTGCCTCTATCTGGTATTAGTAAAGCAATTCGTTTCAACATCGAAAGTAAATATCACAACAAAACATAACAGTATAACTCGAGTTATGCTTAAATTGGATTTTTAATAGAATCGAACGATACATATCGCATTTCACATTGTTCCAATTTTTGACATATTCCCGAGATAGACAAGATTTATTAGCACATAGATTTATTAGCACAAATGAAATTTGTACCTTTCAAACGCTCTCCTGAAAAGTTACAAAAATATACTTTTGCTGTTATGCCTAGTGACCACAGATATTACTCTATGAGTAGAGTATGAGTATAAAAAAAATTGGAAAACAAAAATGCATTCATTCAAAATAAATATAATTTCTTCAGAAAAGTTTAACAATCATCGGAACGATCAAGTTCAGAAATGTCGGGGCAAAATACAATATGTGTAGAAATGTAACAAACAAAATCAGCCTCAGATATAGAGTACAAAAGTCGGAACAAATTAATAAAAATTTCACCGACAAGTATATTCGAATTTTTGTTGAAGACTTGGCGAATATCATCAGATATTGTTCAGAATATTTTGACATCAGACATTGTCGGAACATTTGGTTTGCTGGGTAGAAGCAATGAAATTCTCAAAACAAAAACCCAGAAGAGTGTAAACAGATATCGCCAGTGGTTGCCGGTTATCATCGTAAGTTCTTTGTTTGGCCAACATAAACAAAAACACAATTGAACTTGGCTTAAATATTGTCGTACGTTTGCATTTAACACGCAGTAAGGGGAACCGGAAGGGCGGTATAAGGTTTTCGTTCACGAGAGGGGGGACATGCATAATGTGCGCTTAGCAGTTACACTTGGTTGGCTTTGCAACTACGTCGGACGGACAGACTAAAATTTTTTATGTTTGTTGATGATAAAGTAGAGTTGAGTCGTTGCTGTTTGTTACTGCTGCGGTAGTGGTATGTAAAGTTATGGGCCCTACTTTCCGTTCATACCCGCAATGTTTGATGAGTACTCACTCGTCCATGGATGGTTGTTCCATTCCATTCCAATTCCATTACATTCTGTTGGTTGGCGTAAGGCATTTGCTGGTAAGCTCGTTCCCTCATCGTTTAGCTCATGGTACCACTTTTATGCTGAAACTGACTGTGAGTATAAAATGAATGTTGGAAACATGTGTGTTTTGCCATTCGATGGTTAATAATGTTAACAGCTTTTAGTTTTAAGCTAAATCGAAATAATATGGTCTATAGTTAACACGAAAAGTTTTCAAAACTCAGTTGTTACAACGTCGTGGAACTTTATGGTTGAAATTTCGGAACAAAATTATCTTATACATTATAAACGATCTGGCGCGTTATTTTTGAACAAATATTAAGTGCGATTTGAAGAAGAATAATAAACCAAACGAAGTTTACAAGTAAAAACCATTTAAAAGTAATGCAAAGATTTTTGAAAATATTTACTATTATTTATCAAAAAAAAGTTGACTTACAACAAGAAAAAAAATAATGGAAAGAAAGAAGCTACATATCCCTTTATTGTGTTTGGAAAAATTTGCATAAATTTTAAATATCATTAACACATACTGACGAGATATATGGTAGTTAATATCAAATTCGTATTCGAACAAAAGGTTGCGAGTTTAATCCTGAGTTACATTCGAAATATTGCATTAAAACAGATTCCAATCTTGTAGAATTTTGAATTCGAATTTCTGGTCGGTTTTAGTACAATTATATTTTACAAATGAATGTAAATTACATAAACATATTAACAAACTAAATTGGAAATGATCATCCCCCAATCTGAGATCAAGTCTTAAATTTTATCACTAATAGGAAGACAAAACCCTAATCTAAGAAACTAAAATTGAAAATTAAAATATTCCTCTAATAAAAAAAATCAGATCGAATCCCATATAAATGAGACTACATTTTAAAGCATTCAATAATATTTTTGAAAATAACGATACCGATTTAAAATAGTGGATAATCTTTTAATAATTTTACAAGAGGAAATAATTTATCTGATAAAAAATAAAATGGTTCTACAAACATTATTGTAAACTGTAAAAATGTTTGAACTTAATCGAGGTTTCATAAACATTTCACTTTCCATTCAAATTCAAAAAAAAGAAATAATTTTAGTTTTATGCAAATCAATTGTTATTCATAATTTCCATTTCAAACTTCAAATATGCCAATTGAAACTCTAAAAACAAAATTTAAAATTCAATAAAAATCTGTTGTTTTAAAAAGAATTATATTTTATTTAAAAGGCATTTGCTGAAATTTAAAATACATCAGATAAAATTATTTTAAAATTATAAGATTACAATTTTCTAAATTTATTCAAGCGCAAGACCTTTTTAATTACATAAAGCTTATTTATTAGCTTTATATTATTTTCAAAAAAGTCGAGCACAAAAATGTTCCAATGATACCAAGGCTATCTGTATAGCTATTTCGGATCTTGCCAAAGATCTTCATCAGCAGACGTTTTTGGTATGTTTTCGGTGAATTCATCAAAACTATATATCTAGAAACACCCATCATTGTGCATGAAAGTGTCCCAACGTTAGTGCTTGATATTCTTCAAACATATGTATAAAGGAATTCTCATTAATATGGTGAGTGTTTCTAGATATATATTTCTGATGAATTCACCGAAATAGCTATACAGACAACCTTGGTATCATTGGAACATTTTTGTGCTCGACTTTTTTGAAAATAATATAAAACTAATAAATAAGCTTTATATTATTAAAAAGGTCTTGAGCTTGAATAAATTTAGAAAATTGTAAGTTTAAAAAACAGACCGAATAAAAACCTCCGCAAGGGAAATGATGATTATAAGATTACATTGAAATTCGAATTGAAACTTAAATGCGATTTATTGAAATATAGAAGACATTAGTTTAAACGAAAAACAAATCAAATAAAATTCAAAATGTCACAAATGAATTTCAAATTCCAGAAACTTTTCCACTTAATACCGGATATTTGGTGAAATAAAAATATACCGACCGAATCAAGTGAAACTATTTTATTCAACTGAATGAACAGTTGAAGGCAAAACCAAGTACAAATATCAGTTTCTGATACTTTACATCAGTTTCAAAGTGAAAAAAAGATATGTATTAAGACGTATTAACAGGGGGGTTCTATGCCACAGCTGATCTACCTTTGAGTTGGGAAATCTTGCAGGATAAAGTAAGAAAGAGAAATAACGATAGATGACTGGGAGTATGTAGGGTTGCTTAATGTGTTTTTCACAAATTTGCCTTTATGTATTGAACGAAAAGTACAAAACTCATCAACCGAGAGTATTTTTGTGAAAATTAAATCGAGGAAAAAACGGAGAAGAAGTAAAATAAATTACTCTATAGATCAGCTCCTATCACACCGACCGCACCAAGAAGAATGTGAAAGGAAACGCCAGATGAGACAAATTTTTCCACTTTAAATAATTACTCTGTGGATCGAACCCACATTCTCATATACAAGAGCCGTGCTCACTGTCATTTCACCACCGACGTCTTTGATTTACTTTGCAAATATTTAATGATTATTTCCTCTTCGCACTCCATTTTATTTTCAATGAATGTGGTGTTACTTTTGTTAGTCCAAATCAAAGACTGATACTTATAGTAGACCTAATAGATCTCTCACCAAATTTATGACATTTGGCCTGGTGTGATATTTACATTCGATGTTGAATGGAATTGCTTTACTAATACCAGATAGAGGCAATGGTTCAAAACAACGAACAAAATAACAACAACGGCATTTCGTTTTGTGTGTTAAAATTATTGTGTTAAATACAACACAAATGTATGCTAACAATAACAGTCAATAAAAAAGTTTAAACCACATTTAAAATTCACCGTTTTTTACCAAAACGACATGAAAAATTAAAGCAAGAAGTTATTGTAATTCCATCTGGTGTATGCCTCTTTTCGTCAAACATCTCTCTATCACACCGACCGCATCAAGAAGTGTGTGAAAGGAAACGTCAGATGAGCCAAATATTTTCTCTAGAAGATTTGCTCCATGGTCCAAATTATCGAAGTGTCAACATTGCGCTTGCAAACAATTATCAGCGAATTTTTTTCGTAGTAGAGTAATATACATAGTCTGCAACAGCTGTTTTTCTTGGACCGGAAACCAAGAAAAGCCACTGGAAAAGTTGGAGCAAGAGTTATAGAGACTTGGAAATCCATGCAGAATAAGAAAATTCTTAATGTTAATAAATGTGTGTTTTAATTGCAATCTCTATAAATAATTTTATTCCAACACTTCATTACATTTTGCTTTATTTCACTTGTTATCCATTTTTCTTCAATTTAATTTTCACAAAAATACTCTCAGTTGATGAGTTTTGTAGTTTTGGTTCAATGAACAAGGGCAAATGTGTGAAAAGCGTATTAAGCAACTCTACATACTTCCAGTCTTCTATCGCTATTTCTCTTTCTTACTTTATCCTTCATGTTTTCCCAACTCAAAGGTTGATCAGCTGTGGCATAGAACCCCCCTGTATTAAGACTTATTACCAGGGGGGCTATTACGCCGGGGGTATTACCACGTTCTCATAGACAAGAGCCGCGCTCACTGTCATTTCATCACTGACGTACGTCTCT
Organism: Phaonia tiefii; assembly: GCA_963931995.1. NCBI lineage: Eukaryota > Metazoa > Arthropoda > Insecta > Diptera > Muscidae > Phaonia > Phaonia tiefii. The sequence goes on from OZ008367.1 coordinate 165,327,962, forward strand.
GATTTACTTTGCAAATATTTAATGAATATTTCCTCTTCGCACTTCCATTTTATTTTTAACGCATGTGATGTTGCTTTTGTTTGTCAAAATGATCGAAATGTCATTATTTCGCTTGCAAACAATTATGAACGAAATTTTTTCCGTACGACTCAACTTTGGCATAACAACCCTGTAAATGATTGCGCTTACGAAATTATCGCAAAGAGCTGAGTACCAAGTAAATAAAAAGTGAGCAAAATTGTCGGTTCTTCTGACAACGCAAATTTCATATGAGCTGAATACGGGTTTTAATCAAACATTTTCCTGTGATCGAGAATTCCTTCCTACTTTTTATTTATTCGTGTTTTCACGATGGTGGTGGTTTCTCTATAAGAAATAAGTTTATTTTTCCCAACAACAAAATGTATGGGGGAAAATTGTACCAGAGTGTATTTAGCTAGCAAACGCCTTCATGTATATATATGCATTACATACTAAGTCCATATTAGGAATACAGGGTCCATTGTGAATTTTACAGACTTTTCCCAGATTATTTTCTAAGTGGTCCATAACAGCGCGGGTGCCGGAAAAATGGTATTAGGATTATGCAGAAGGTATAACAGGAAAATTTTTTCCAGATTCAAGTTTTTTTAAGTGATCTAGAACAGCGCGGATGCCTGACAAAGGATATCAGGATGATTCAGATGGTATGACAGGGAAAAGATTTATATTAAAATTATCTATCATGCAAATTCAGGGTAGGGTTTTTAGAAATTATCAAAGCTTTCCTAAGTTGTAATTGTTTATCAATTTTGTGCACTAGGTTTACGCCTATTACATTCGAAAAATGGTGATCGGTCATAAGCCCCACGGATATAATCCCCAAATTGGTTTTGGGGGCAATGTCCGCCCATCGTCGCGGACAATAATTCAATTATAGTAAACAGCATCCGATTAATTATAATGTGCTGAGCTGTCTATATGAACCTATTCAAATACGTCTTTCATTTCATGCGATTGGGTTTATGTAACAATTACAAATTACAGTTTTTCAATGTCTAATTATTTTTATAAAATGTAAAAGATTGTTCACGGGAAAAAATGAGAGGAAGTCCAGCGTTTGCTTCTGGTCAAAACAAACGTTGATAAATTCTTCTTCATGACATGCCCCAAATTTACTCCGCCCACACAATTTTTCTGTGTAAGGGCATTTCCATAGAAAAGTCCACCTTTTGTCACATCACGTCACCCTCGTTAATTGCTTATATTTTAAGACGAGATAGTTAGATTTGTCATCTGTGATTAAATATAGAGCTTCTTACATTCTGTATTTAGTAAAAGAATAGAAAACAATCGAACTTCAAGGTCCTAAAATATAAACAATTTACGATGGTGACGTGATGCGACATAGGGTGGCACTTTCTGTGGAAATGCCTATAATCGGAACATTTATCACAATCTTGATTATGATCACGCGTTTGCTCTGAACGCTTATTTCGGTTGTCACTTTAAAATGTCCAAAAATTCCTTTATAACTGTTTACGCCATACGGGGAACGTTCTCCCAAATTTCAAGTCAGCCTTTTGCGTCCGGTCAAAACGTCAATTAATAACACTTATGACTACTGAGAAAAGTGTATCGATCAAAAACAAGTTATACGTGTCCCGGCGTTTCGCTAGATCGATTTGAAGTTAGTAAGTATCATATAGGGGAATTTGTCACGTTTGGGGCTCTTTTGTTTGACATAACTCGAGAACGACTAGTCCGATTTTGCTGAAACAAACTTAAAAAAATTAAGAATTATAATTCCTTTAATCTACTGATATGCACAATCTACACAATCAACAGTTTTGCAGTTATAAATAAATTTATGAAGAAAAAAAATAATTTTTTGCCTAAAATATTAAAACTTTTTATTTTAAAAATCATGAAAAATCCAAAACGGGAAAAGTGTCGTCTTATTACTTTCACGTAAAGCCACATAACCTATGAACAAAATGAGACATAGACCATAAAAATCGATGAACGCATAAATTTAGTTTAGTTTGTTTGCTCCCTTTGCTTTTCTGCGTGGTGGTTCGCCTTCTTTTTCGGAGTCTGTCTTCATCTTGAAAAAAATCAATTGCTTTTAATCAGTCAGTTATCTATAATTTTGTGACCTGCCCTCGGAGGAAACTCCAATTATATATTCTTCTTCTTTATCTTCATTGTCGGGATCGTACGTCTTTTGCGACCACCAACAAATTTCTGCCAACAGTGAGTCCAGCCTTTTTCCTTTATATGGCATTTCCATGGGCATGGTCACTTGATGGAAGGGCTTGCAATGTTCACCGACTCTGGGGCTAACTGCTTGCTGAAGTATTCGAGATGGTGATGCAAGAAATTAATTTTGAGAGACATTATAACTCCAATTTTCTGGAAGTATTGCAACATCTTTGTCACAAGAGCGGGGTAATTGTGTGCTCCCGTACTTCCCAAAAACTATCGTATGACTTTCTTCACTGCCCTCCACGCAAGGTATCTTTTGATTTCATGATATATCGGGCCCATTCAGAATACCTTCCATCAATTTTGCTTCGCTGATTCGTGGAGAATTTTCGGGTTTTTTGACGGTTTTGAATTTTTACATGGAGAGGGGGCTTGAGGACGTTCTTCATTGGCACGAGTGGATCATTTACGCAATTGTGTCCTTTCTCCGTTGAATGTCGTATTGGTATCCTTTAAATCGGGTATCCCACATACACAAGAAAAAAAGGTGTTTCGTAGGCCTCTTAGTAGGGGTTTACTAGCGCTACAAACATATAAAAAATATTACTAAATAGTAGAAACAAAATTCAAAACATGACAACGGTTGTCAACTTTGAGCTCCTACTGTGTGGCACCAGTAAAGTCTGTGGAGGCCTAAATTGATAGATTTAATAGCACAATACCTCATCTAAGTATGTATATGAAAATTAATGTTGGTCGATTAAGCCGTTTAGAACGGGCTGAATTATTTCCCATTAGTTTTTAGAAATCCCCCACTGTGGCTATTACATACATATGTAGTAGAGAAAAGAACGTGATTTATACAAATGTACTCTTCAAATTTCATCCAAAATCATGAAATTTACTTCCGAAAAAAGAATGAAGCGTAGGAAGACATTTCCAAGATCACATACACATAAATACCAAAATAATTCCGGTGCGTGTTGGTCGTGTGGCACGTTCCAAATCATTAAAAAGTGATGTTGTTCCCATTAAATTTTTAATTGAATTGAATCGAAAAAAGAAGACGTCAAGCAGTAGACAACCTCTTTTTTTAAACGTTCGCTCAATTGTCGCTGAATCCCTCCCCCCTCCCCACAAACACATTCAAAGCCCGTAGAGAGTAGAGTTCACTTTTCGGAGTCACGGATTGTTGACATTAACAGCAACAACATCGGCGGCAACTGTTCTATGCCATTCATCCATTCTTAACGATAGTTTTAGTTTTCTGTTTGTTTGTAATTTCTGTGGGGTTCTTGACTTCTTCTTTAAGACATGAGTTCTTCCGTTGCCAGTGTAAAAGTGCGTTCCAGTTGACGAAATATCATCTCAGCCGTAATTTTAAACACACTACATATGGCTTATTTATTTAAATTCAAGCTAACAAAGTGAATACGAGTAGTCTAAGACAGACTGAGGTGAAAGAAACGAAAATTGATAATTAACACATTTGTCTAAAGAACGCATCAATTAACCATCCCTTTCCTGCATACTTATATCCTGCGCAAAATGTTTGCAGAAATTACTTGTGGATAAGAGGTATCATTTCTGTAAACCATAAGGGTAAGTAGAAGTATTTGTATCTTTATACTCCCCGCCATACACGACCCAATAATTTAAATGAAATTTAAGCACGTGAAAGTTTTAGAAAGAGTATTATTGTCATGCAATGAAAATTATCCCACCGAACAGTAAAATATAAAAATATACGTGCACGCACAAATAACAGTTTGTTTTCAAATTTCAGACAACCAAACTTGGTTTGAGTGATTTATTTGCTGCAAACGAATATTTATGTTTATGAGAAACGAAAAATATAACATGGCGTGGCGCAGATACAATTCTCCGTAGGGTAATATTTTTTTTAATCATTTTACTGATATGGTTTACCTAAACAAAAATTTATTAACTATTTAGTTTATTATTTATTGTGAAAATTACGGTGAATGGGATTCATTTTGGGATGGAAGTGTACCCTTATAAATTGCGAGGTAATTGGGGCTCTAAACCAAGGGCCAGGACGAAGAGGCGTTGTGGCAAGAAACGATCTTAATATGTTCCTGTTACCGGCATATAGCGACATATACAACTTTGCGGTCTTCCTGGAGAAGAACAAACCCTATATTTGGGTAGACGCATCATACGTGCCCCATGAAGGAAAGGGGCACACAATGAAAGTATCAAAGTGTATTTCCTAGACCAAGAAGTTCGGGTAAACTTTTAACATAAACTTGGAGTTCCCCTTGGGCAAGAGGCCGTCGGTGGTGCAATGGTAGTGTGCGCGGCGCTTCTGCATGAGAACATGGGTTCGATCCCTGTTCTGACCACCTTAAATTTATCTTTCGACGGCGGTCACCTCGCTTAGTGCCGGCGACACTATGGAGTGTTTAGCTATGAAAACCCTTCTCAAACTACCATTCGGAGCCGATGTAAAACTGTACGTCCCTATCAGTGAGTGTGAAACTAGAACGCGCACAGCTCACTGGTTGTGAGAAGCTCTCCCTAATCCCTACATGGGATGTAACGGGAAACCATTTATTTGTTAAAAGGCCATTCGCCATCAGTACTGAGTAATATACTTAAAGTTTGCAACAGCTGTTTTTCTTGGACGGTAAACCAATAAAAGTCACTGGAAAAGTTGGAGCACAGAGTTATAAAAACTTGGCAACCCATGCAGAATGAGAAAAATCTTTATTTTAATAAATTTGTGTTTAATATCCAATCTCTATAACTAATTTTACTCTAACACTTCATTACATTTTACTTTATTTCACTTGTTATCCCTTTTTTCCTCGATTTAATTATGACAAAAATATTTTGGTTCAATGCTCAAGACAAATGTGAGAAAAACGCATTGAGCAACACTACATACTTCCAGTCATCTATCGCTATTTCTCTTTGTTACTTTATCCTGCATGTTTCGCCACCTCTAAGGTTGATCAGCTGTGGGATAGAACCCCCCTGCTTCCAGTCATCCATCGCTATTGCTCTTTGTTACTTTATCCTGCATGTTTCGCCAACTCTAAGGTTGATCAGCTGTGGGATAGAACCCCCTGGATGGGGGTATATATCATTTAAAACGTAAAAAAATGTATCACATTGAAGGAGCCGTATTAGACCCTTAGTATCTTTCGACGAAATTCGATTTAAGGCTTTTTAAGATGTTTGAGTCATGTTCATCTGTCTGTCTATCTGGCTGGCTGGTTGGTCAACACGATAACTGCCGTAAACCTTTATCGATCACCGCGAAATTTTGTCAGTGACTATTATTTGTCGGTGGTGCAATGGTTAGTGTGCGCGGCTCTTGTACATGAGATCCTGGGTTCGAACCCGGCTCTGACCACCTTCAAATTTTCTTTCGGCGGCGGTCACCTCGCATAGTGACGGCGACACTATCGAGTATCTAGCCATGAAAAAGCTTCTCAAATTACCGTTCGGAATCTGTGTAAAATTGTAGGTCCCAATCAGTGAGTGAAAACTGGAAAGCGCACAGCTCAGTGATTGTGAGAAGTTCTCCCCAGTCCCTTCATGGGGTGTAATGGGAAACCATTTATTTTCTACTATTTGTCAATACTGAGTTTGGGATTGAAAATGGGCGTTTTGGCCACGCCCCTTCTGGTAGCTCCCATACAAATCGACACATTTAGCACAATATCATATTTCTTTCAAACCTTTCTTCGGGTAGATCTGATTAGCTTCAACTCACACACCTGTTAATAATCTGTAAATGCCTACTTAACTGGAGGAAATGGGCGAGATTGTTACGTCCATTCTGGTACCACCCATACAAAACAGGGTGTTCGTCCGGGTTGTCAATCCGAGAAATCGCGTGAAACACTTCCGACCTTAATGAAATTAGGTATATGGCTTCACATTGTCAAACGCCAATCACCGATTATAACAAGGGCGATTTTGCCACGCCCATTGTAGTACCTCCCATACAAAAGAAGTCCCGCAAAACCGAAACAATCTTTATGAAAGTTTGTACTAGTCAATATTTAGTCAAATAAAAGTCTCCTATAGAAAATGAGCTGTTTTGCCGCTCCCATTCTGGTACCTCCCACATAAAAGTTGGGCGGATGACCGGTTGATCAACATGATAACTCTCGTAAACTACAACCGATCTTAATAAAATTCGGTTCTAGGCTGTATTTTGCTAAAAGCTACTGTGTAATGAATAACTAACTATTGTGCCACGCCCAGTTTCGTACCTCCCATACAAAAGTTGGGCGTATTTGCGTTTTGCCGACTCGATATCTCCAATAAATCATAACCGATCTTAATAAAATTTGGTACTGATCAAAATTTTGGCAATAACTTGCCATGCCAATTTTTGTACCTTGCATATAAATATTGGGAGGGAAATTATAACTAATTTGGGTATTCAATAATATTTAGCGCGATGTCAAACTGCTATTGAATATGGTAACTTTTGAGTATGGGCGTTTTTTATTTAACAGAACTCTCACGAAATGGTTGACTTAGGGCAACGGTGTGATTAAGTCGGTTCACCCGACTGAAACTTATGTAACGGGTTTTTCAACAGAGACGCTACAGAAGTAAATCGATAGGGACAGCAAACGACGCCATATTTTTTCCCGCTCTTTTGACATTTATCTTTAGTAAGGTTTGCCATTTCATCATGGAAAGATATACGAGCCAACAACGAGTCGAAATTATTAAAATTTACTACCGAAATTTGGAGTCAGTGACCTCAACTTTAAGGGGCCAACTTTAAGAGGCCTCAACAATCAGCGATGAGGCTCATTTCTGGCTGAATGGCTTCGTCAATAAGCAAAGTATGCATTATTGGTCAGACAGCAATCCACACGTAATCCATGAGTCATCATTGCATCCCGAGAAAATTACGGTTTGGTGCGGTTTATGAGCAGGCGGCGTCATTGGGCCGTATTTCTTCCGTGATGATCAAGACCGGCACATTACTGTGAATGCGAATCGGTACCGTTCAATGATAACCGAATTTTTTTGGCCCCAATTGGATAATATGGACTTGGAGGATATGTGGTTCCAACAGGACGGCGCCACACAGCGAATGCCACAATCAATTTATTGGAAACCAAGTTTGGTGAACGTGTTCTCTCACGAAATGGCCCAGTCGATTGGCCGCCTCGGTCGTTCGATTTGACGCCGTTAGATTATTTCCTGTGGGGCTATGTCAAGTCTATGGTCTATGCCAACAAGCCAGCGACGATTGATGAACTTCGTACGAATATCGAACGAGAAATTGCAGCAGTATCGACCGATTTATGCTTGAAACCCGTCGAAAATTGGGTTCAGCGTCTGGACTCCTGCAAGCGTGCCCGTGATGGCCATGCAAAAGAAATCGAGTTCCATACATAATGGCATCGAACGTACTTTCACAGGAATAAAGAATTTCATTGGTATCTTAAACTGGTTTTGTTTTATTTAAAAAAAACTTTTGTAGCGCTCTTATTGAAAAACACTTTACTAGTTTTGTTCTAAAATGTGTCAAACCAAAAAAAAACCTTTAAACAATAAAATAAATATAAATATATAAACATCCCATCAAGGAGAATTCCTCAACCATGGAGCTCTGCGCTTTCTATTTCTACACTCACTGACTAGGACCTACAGTTTTACACTGGTTCCGGATGGTTTTTGAGTTGTGGTTTGCATTATTTGCAGAAACATCTAATTATACCGATAACTAAAAACAAAATTGAAGAAATAATTGCAGCTTCTGAATTTTGTAACGAAGTTACTTATTGCACGTTACGGGATGGGGGCTATGCTGAAAAAAATGAAACAAATCTCCCCACCGCTCGGAAAGGGGTGGGCCTCAGTAGCGTATACGACTATACTATGCCTCTCTCTTCTCTCTCTCGCCGTTTGAAGAGGTGACAAGCAGCTGCGTGCGGCACTGCTATCATCTGCGTTGCCAGTTTAGCACTATAAGTGCAATTCTAGCTCTATTTTTTTTGGATTCTGCACTTTTGTTTTGAAAAGCATGCTAAATGCTTTTTAGCACTTTTTTGGGAAATTTTTGCAAACTTTTGACTTTTCTGGCTCCATTTTTGTCGATAAATTGAATTTTTTTATAACTGAACTCGGAAATAATGTTTATTTCCAACCAGGAATTGTAAAATATATAGAATTATCACGGGTGTTGATGTTTAATATGTACGTTGCCTCAGCCTTAGTTATACTTTGGGTCCGAGTTCCATTAAAAAAGGTTCATGTGTTTGTTTTGGCAGCCGAAGAACCTTCAGTTACCCGTGGCAAATTTGCCCATATTCAATAGCAGAGTGGTTGATGTCTGCAAAATATTCAGGGGTGTCATAGAAACCAATGTTGTCACTATTGGATTTGAAACCGACAAGAACAAATGCTTTGGTGTCATGAAAACCAATGTTATCGGTTTTATATTCGAACTAGAATTTATGTCGGTTTTAGGTGTCACAGAAACCAACGTTATCGATTTTGATATTGGAAATAAACCAAGCAGCTAACAGCTGTCAATTTTCATTCGCGCGCTTTTGGTTTGTTATTTGTTTGCACCGGGATGTTTTCTAAAAATGTAAGTGAATTGATTTATTTTAATAATTGCTTAATAAAAAGATATATTTTTGCATTTTTGTTTTTATTTTTTAGGAGAAAGCCTAAAAATAGGGCTTTGTCTATTATACGGCTTACTCTCCAAAAATTAAAAAAATATTGCGTCGGATAGAACATGTTATTTTCAGAAAAACAAATTAAAATAATTAAATCGGGACAAATGCATAGTTTCGGAGTTATGGACCCCCCGTATGTTGAAATTTTGACAAATTATCTATTATTTTCTTTTACTTTTCTCAAAAATATAAAGCTTTATACCACAAATATACTATGCCGAAGCCGGTGTTGGATCTACCCCAGAGGAGAAAATCCCTTAGCCCGGCCACGGTGAAAGCTTTATACAACAAAAATAATATGCCGAAGCCGGTGTTGGACCTACCCCAGAGGAAAATATCCAGAAGAGAAAGTCCCTTAATTAAAAAAATCGATTATTTTTAAAAATTTTAACATACGAGGGGTCCATAACTCCAAAACTATGCATTTGACCCGATTTTGTTATTTTTATTTTATTATCGAGAAATGCTGAGCTTATTTTGACTTCTTTTGTACCCCATTACCCTCTCACACATCCGAAATTTCGGGGACCATAACTCCGAACCAATGCATTTGAACGGATTTTGGCGTAGAATACGTCTTACCTTACGGTATAGGGAGTCATGTCAGATTGTTATTGTTGTAATCTTTATTTCATTGATTATGAGGAAACGGCGAGATAACTTTTTTTAAAAATTTTTTTGTAGGTAAATGAACATTAGAGTGGCATTTTTTTGTATGAAAATTTTTTTTCTTTCTACTCAAGGATTGCCGGGCCGCATATTATGCCACTTGATGAAAAAATGTTATGCTATAGATTTGGGGAAAATTGGACAATGTTAACACGTCGCGCCCGAAGGTCAAAGTTCAAAAATTTTGAAATTATGTTTTTCTACGTGACAGATTGTTGCAATATACTTATTTTTCGGCAGATTTTTGCGAAACTTGGTGGGTTTGCAACACAGAAGTTACTTTGTATCTGGTAAAAATTTAGGCAACATGGGGCAACGTTAACACGTAGCGCCTTTAGGTCAAAGTTGAAACATTTTTAATTTATCTATTTCCAATAGACAACTTGCAGAAACATACTAATTTTTATTCGGATTTTTATGAAACTCGGTACAAATGTAACAGTGAAGTTCCTCTTAATCTGGTAAAAATTAGGACAAAATTGGGCGGCGTTAACACTTACCTCCTCAAGGTCAAAGTTCAAAAATTGATGAATTATGTATTTCCAATAGTCAGCTTCGAGCAACATACTCATTTTTTACCAGATTTTTACCACAAACTTCGTAGAATTGTAACTATGAACTTGTTGTTTATCTGGTAAAAATAAAAACAAAAATAAAATAAAAAAAAATAAAAAAAAAAAAAAAAAAAAAAAAACTTTGACCTAAAGGCGCTACGTGTTAACGTTGCCCCATGTTGCCTAAATTTTTACCAGATACAAAGTAACTCCTGTGTTGCAAACCCACCAAGTTTCGCAAAAATCTGCCGAAAAATAAGTATATTGCAACAATCTGTCACTTAGAAAAACATAATTTCAAAATTTTTGAACTTTGACCTTCGGGCGCGACGTGTTAACATTGTCCAATTTTCCCCAAATTTATAGCATAACATTTTTTCATCAAGTGGCATAATATGCGGCCCGGCAATCCTTGAATTTCAAAAGTAAGGGAAAAAATGCCACTCTAATGAACATGTTATCTTTCGTTTGATATACATTTCATATTGGTTGATATCTTCCTAATATTTAAATTTCTCAAATGAAAATTGTTTAAACACATACACTCAAACATATGTGTGGTGTTTGGTTGAGTGTTTGAGTTTGTAGCGTGAACACAAACTATGCTGCTGTTTCAGTGTGAACACAAACCTTCGGCTGTTGTTTTGATTGAGGAAATATTGAAATTTCGTATATTTACTTATGTATTTAAGTGAAACAAAATGTTAAATGTGAATTTGAATTTAACATGGATATATAATTATAAAAAATATATGAAAAAATTAATTCATACATTTTTATGTTAAATGAAAGTGCTGCCAAGTAAGCAAAGTAACAATGCTGCTTGATGCTGTTTGACAGCAGCTGACAGTTGACGTTTAGTAAATTAAAATAAAAACTACTAATCAAAATGGCACCTACACGAAATACAAGAAAGCAACAACAACAACAACAACAACAACAACAACAACAACAACAACAACAACAACAACAACAACAACAACAACAAAAGTAACTATCAAATAAATAAATTCATTTTCTTATGTTATTTATCATTTATTGTTATATATGTTTTCTGTGTCATCGGATGGCGTATTCTATGTTAAACTTAATGGCCGTGTCTCTGACACAGCCTGCAGGGACAGTCTTCTGCTGTTTTTTTTATTTTACTTTTTTACTTAAAATAACGTGTTCTGTCCCCCTCAAAAAATGGTTGTTTTTGGAGAGTAGGCCGTAAAATAGTCCTGCTCCGAGACTTCGTTACCTACTGATCTCTTCAACTTGGTGAGAGTTCTTCATCTAATATCAAAAATGTTACATCTGTTGATGCAATAGTATTTTATTTATAACGACTTATTCCTTTTTTTATAATTTTCTAGTGTGATACAATTACTTATATTGATATTTCCATGAAAACTATTCAAACAAATAAACACATGTAAGCAACAGCTGATTCGAACATTGGTTTTACTTACATTCGAAATTGTCAAACCAACTTGGTTTCATGACACCAAATGAAACCAATATTGGTTTGCAAAATCGACAATTAGTAAAACCAGCATGGTTTCTATGACAACCCTGATAATCTTATTAGCAACTTAATTAGGATGTGTTGTGTATTTGGGGTTTTATCATGAGTGATTCATAACTACCAGGTAATTGTCCGCTCAAAATTTGTATGGGAGGTTCGAAAATGGTTACATTACACAGTAGACTTTGAAAATTATTGCCTACTACCAAATTTCACTACGATTGATTTTGGTTTACGGGAGATATCGTGTCGGTCATCCTGAAAGCCGCCCATGTTTTATATGGGAGACACATAAATGGGTGTAGCAAAATCATCATTGTTTTAGGGAGTGAGTGGCTGTTTACAAAATGAAGCCTAATACAAATTTCACTAAGGTTAGAAGTATTTTACACGAGTTATCATATCGATAGGAAGGCCGCTCTGCTTTTGAATGGGAGGCGTAGTGACCTCGCCCATTTTCTCTAGTTAAGTACAAATTTACAGATTATTAAGCAATATCTGATTTGAATCTAATCACATACCCTAAATATATCGATTTGTATGGGATGTACCAGAAGGAGTGTGGCCATAACACCCATTTGCAATATCCCTAACTAAGTTTGGTTAAATAATTGCCAATGAAAAAGTTTCATTGTGATCGTTAAAGAGGTTTACGGCAGTTAACGTGTTGACCAAACTTGCCAGACGGGCATGGCTCAAAAGTCTTAAAAAGTCCCAAAACGAGTTTGGTCTATAGATAATTTAGGTCTAATATGACTCATTCTATGCGTTACACCCATAGAGTAATATACTAAGAGTTTGCAACAGCTGTTTTTCTTGGACCGGAAACCAAGAAAAGTCACTGGAAAAGTTGGAGCACAGAGTTATACAAACTTGGCAACCCACACAGAATGAGAAAAATCTGTATTTTAATACATTTGTGTTTCAATTGTAATCTCTATAAACAGTTTTACTCTAGCACTTCAATACATTTTGCTTTATTTCACTTGTTATCCCTTTTTCCTCGATTTAATTATCACAAAAATACTCCCAGTTGATGAGCTTTGTACTTTTGGTTCAATGCACAAAGACGAATGTGATAAAAACGTATTGAGCAACCCTACATATTTCCAGTCATCTATCGCTATTTCTCTTTGCTACTTTATCCTCCATGTTCCGCCAACTCTAAGGTTGATCAGCTGTGGTATAGAACCACCCCGGTTACACCTTTCGTATCAAATAACATATGCCCCCATCTCTTTGCGTGAGGGTGCTCGAGTATGTACGGTCTACGAAATTGTGTTTTTTTTATCGAATATAAAACGTAAAGTACCCGCCTTACTACAAGTTTTTGATTATTTCATTTTTAGCACTATTTTTTTTGGCAATTTCACTTTTTTTTGGCATGTTTTTTTGATAGCTTCTGGCAAAACTGGCTATCATAGAGTAATACCATGGTTGAAAGACAAGGTTGTATCGTTAGAACAGCTGACTTGATTTTTTTCATTTGACGCACTTGGGAAATGTCAAATTTGTTTACATTTGTTGGTTATAAGTTGTTTACAGACGCGGAATTAAACAACAGACGCGAATACGAGTTAGAGTTTCACACCGGGAAAAACCAATTCAACTGCAGCATCAATCAATTTCAATCTTCATTAATTTGGCAAATATTTCTTTCCAATTATATCACAACTGATTCAAAAATTCACATTTTGTTTACATTTTTATCAGCTGAGTTTGACAGAAGCCAAGTGCGATTTTGCACATGATTACACACATATTTACTGCTACTACCGTGATTAGTGTGCCCTGAGTAATACTTAAGAGCATAGATAAAGGAATTAACTAGATATCGCACATGCCTTGGGAAATTTCTTGTTCTATGGGATATTTTCTAGATGGAGCTGAATGCAATAATTACAACATTTGATCCCAAACAAAATAAACCTTGCAAGATGTATTTAGAACAGGTGATAGCAGTAGGTGGTGTACGCAACTTCAACAGGCATTTTGTTTGGTTTAGTGGGCCGATGCTGTACAAGTCAACACAAACGAATACCAACAATAACAGTACACCAAAAAAGCTCATAACCAAAATGAATTTGAATTAGAAAGTGGGGAACACAACTACATGGAAAAAATTAAATTAGTTGTTTGAATAGCACAACCTGAAAAATGGTTCTATTTTTGTATTGAAAAAATGTCCCACACTGTTGAATAAACATCAGTGAATGTTATGAGAAACGTCAATGAAAGTTACAAAACGACAACACAGCACCTAGTGACAGTACTTGACAACGCCTGTGGGATATCTACTTATTTCCTTTATCTATGCTTAAGAGTTTCCATTACTCTCTTCGATGCCTCTTCATGACGACGAGGTAGTAGGCCATTTCATAGAGTTTTATTTGCTGCTGTATTTTACCAATTTTACATTTACGTTGGACATAAAACGGACAGAAATCAAAGGGAATGCGTATTTTCGTTCAATGCAAACAACATAAAACATAATTTAGCTGTCATTAGTATCAATAAATACTATTTAAAATTAGTTCCTGTCTTCTTTGGTCTCTCATTCTCCATCATTCCCTATTAACTTTTCGATCAGCTGTGCCATAGAATCCCCCTGCTGCTATACAAGCACTCTCTGTATCGGTTCTCTGTATTATTTTTCAATTATTAGGCGGCTGTATTCGTGTGTGCGTATGTCGCTATTGTTATTACCCAATAAACACAAAGTCGGACTCGGATCCGAATTTGAGTGTGACATGTCGGATTTCGCTTTCGCTAATCCGATTCCGATCCGATTTGAGTCCGATATGTCGGATTTCGCTAATCCGATTCGCTTCCGATTTGATTTTTAATTCTATATTTAAGCGAAAATACCCAAATGATCCGTTAGAAACGATGGAAGTAAGAAATATTTCCAATATGCGAATAATGAAAAAAATGAGTCTCAGATATAAAAATAAATGCCTAAAATGTAATTTGATTATTTTATTCTGAAATGAGATCGGAATCAATATCGAAATGATTTCGGACCCCATCGTAATGAATTCGTTTCGATATCGGGTCCGAATTCATTTCGCTATCGGATCCCAATTCATTTCGCTATCGGATTCATTTCGTATCGGATCCGACCTCGTTTCGAGATCGGACACAATTTTCGTTTCGAGAACGAAAGAGGAATTTCTCCCGCTCGCTGATCCGATCACGAACCGAGAACGGATCCGTTCTCGAAATCATCTCCGAGAAGTCGGTTTGTCGGTCCCTTTTTTCCTCGATTTAATTATCACAAAAATATTGCCAGTTGATGAGTTTTGTACTTTTGGTTCAATGCACAAAGGCAAATGTGTGAAAAACGCATTGAGCAACCCTACATACTTCCAGTCATCTATCGCTATTTCTCTTTCTTACTTTATCCTGCATGTTTTTCCAATTCTAAGGTTGATCAGCTGTGGCATATAACCCCCCTGACTCTAGTAGTCACCCCTGTGATCGTGAGCGCAGGCGCAAATGCATACCATTCTTTATGGGGAAGCAGTAACAATAATTAGAGGGGTGAAACAGGTGTTGACTATCTAGTAGGTACTACCTTGCCTTGACTTACGTCTCTTGCTCCGGGCAACGGATACTATATCAGATTATATGTGATGGTTAGGGATTGGAATATGCTTGATGATAATTTGTTCTCTGATCAAAAATACATTGAATTCCAGTCGGATTGGAACATGCCCAGTCTGAAGTAATTAGAGTAAGGGAGTAGATGGAATAGAGAATGTAGCGGTATGCGGCAATAGAGGTGGATTTCATGACAACGACTTCTACCTTTGAGATAAACTTCTCCATTCACATCTCGGACAGTCAGGATTGGAAGGGACGCATATCAGGTTATAGAATTTATTTAGGCTTATTCACTGATGGTTCCAAACTAGATAACAAAATAGGTTTTGATGTCTATTCTAAAGTGGTGGATCTGGACTTTGCACAAAGATTGCCAGATCATTGTAGTGCCTTTCAGGCGGAAGGCATGTCAATCGGTGAAATTGCCAACTCCGACAGTCAGGCTGCTATAAAATCTCTGAATCTATGTTCTTTGCTTCAAGAACTACCCACAACTGGCGCGTATCTCTAAATGAGATGGCCAAGCAGTTCAGTATTCTCTTTATATGGATGCCGGTTCACAGGAACATTTCTGGAAACTATAGAGGGGATGAGCTGGTGAGTTTACGGTCTGACGTACTGGTTCTACGGAGCATGTGAATATGCACCTACCGTCATGCACGTTCAAGCTTAGAAAGCTCACAGACATGCCCATGGTAGATGGTCTTGGGGCACAAAATGCAGTATTATCAGGCAAGTATGACAAAGTTATAAGCCAAATCGTACGCTAAACTTGATATCCAGTCCTGGGCATAATTTTTCTACGCTGGTAGCTATGGCCGTGTGTGGTGCAATGGTTAGTGTGCGCGGCTTTTGTACATGAGTACGTGGGTTCAATCCCTGATCCGACTACCTTACATTTCTTTCGACGATGGTCACCTCGCTTAGTGATAGCTACACTATCGAGTACTTAGCCATGAAAAAGCTTCTCAAAATACAGTTCGGAACGTCTGTAAAAACTGTAGGTCCCAATCAGAGAGTGCAAAACTAGAAATCTCACTCGTTGTGAGAGCTCTCCCCAATGCCTTCATGGGATGTCATGGGAAACCATTTTTTTATTTTATTTTAGTTGCTGTGATCACTGGCCACTGCTTAATAAACAGAAGCGCGTCTAGACCATAGATCAAATTAGACTAGAGAGACAAATTCTCTCATTGACGATTCATTTCACATTATTCGTCGTAGGTTTGTGCAACTGACAGATATTCGACGAAAATTAACTTATACCAGGTAGAGTTACAACAACTGTTGATTTAACTTTTTCATATCGTTTTGGTATAGAACTGTGCAACTGGTTTTGTACTAATGCCTTTATTTGGAATTATTGAAGCCATGCCTTGAAACACCCAACGTTTACATGCAACCAAACCTATGAAGTTAAAATTATTGAGAGAATTAACATCTCTATTCGAAGTTGCTCTATGGTCTAGACTTGCAATCACAAGTCATGATTACTACAGATTCCCTACTATATGAGTAGGAGACAATATCTAGAATCTTACTTCATGTTGGATCTAAACCACATTCCGGGAGTTAAGTTGTTCCCATACAAAGCCTTCGAAAAGTTGGTTTATCTGGAAATTAAATAAACACGCTTATTGACAGTCGCTTCTACCTAAATTCCGGTATTCAGTTTTTATGAAATTTTCGTTGCCATAAGCAAAACGTGAATAAAAATAACGAAAATTTCATGAACCTAAAATTTTGATCACTCTTCATTTACTTGGTACCCAGCCCTTTGGGAAAATTTCATAGGCAAAATCAATTACAGGGTTGTTACACCAAAGTTATTTCGTACGAAAACAATTGTTTGGGACCGGAATTTTAACATTTCGATAATTTGAACAAACTAAAGTAATAAAAATAAAATTTAGTGCGAAGAGGAATTATAAATGAAATAAGTGCCATGTAAATCAGTGATAGGTGGCAACTCTCTGCAACAAAATTTTCCGTTTATAGCGACAATTTTGCAAGAACTGAATATGGAGCCTAACCTACTCTAATCCAAACAATAAATGACTTAGAATGCAACGTGTTGTAATTTGAATATTAATAAAATATTTAATTATATGAAAAATTTAGAATTGCATATTCTACAGACAAAGTTATAAATTAAAATATATTTTTTAAACCAAATGGTTTTAGTTTTCATTGAAAAATCGTAGTTTAGTCAAGCGAAATTTATGTGGCATTGGAATTGGAACAATTTCTGCCCCAAAATTCAACTAAATATATTTTTGTAAACAAAACGAAAGACCTCTAATGATAACAAAAACCCACGAAAGTCAAAATTATAACTTGCATTATGAATGTGGCGAAACAATTTAAAAAAGTCGGCATTAAAATAAGTCACCATTATATTTTAAATTAGCCACTTTTATTTTTATAACACATTTCGGGATATTATTATGTTTTTAAAAATTTAAAATGCTATGAAATTTTATATTTTTTTTTTATTTCTGAACCATTTTTCCCCAATAGTCGTTAGGATTGACATGGAATGATGGATGCGCATAACTAGGTTTAACAATTATTATCCATTGATCATAGGTCGTTTTAAGAAAATTTATCGTACCGCAAATCTGTGTATCTTTTTTTTCTTAAATAAATTTGTGTGAGCTACATTTTTCATAATATTTCACCTTTAATTACTTATTAATTTCTTTGACTTGGCAGTTGTCATGGTTTATGATTCCAGATACATGGACGAATAATTTATTATTATGTTTGAGACCCTCGTTTCCATTGAGTGAACTAGTGTGAGTGGTAAAAGTTCATTATACTATTAAATGTCATAAGTTAGCTTTTTAATGTAATTGTAGGTAACTGATCTTTAAGCTAAAAGTGTAAAAAGTTATGTAATGCAAGTCGCTAAAACTTCATAAATAAAATCAAAATTAATCACAATTTTAATGGAAAAACTATTAACACTGTAGTCACACGTGCTATCAATTATCTGTCAAATTAGTGGACGTATTCGTATTATTTACGAAAATGTGGAAAATTGTCTAAAACAGCAACAAAAAACTTGAGTTGTCTCAACTATAATTACAAGTTCCTCCTTCCGCAGCAGGAGAAGTTCCTAGCTTGAACAGAAATTAAGGGTTGTCATTAATTGAGAATGCAACAATATATGTATGCATGTAGTAAAAATGTTGGGGTTTTTTCAATTTGACTCATACGTTATGAAATTTATAGCCTGTTTCTCTATCTCGAACGAAAAGCTAAGCGAAAGAAAATCAGTCACTCACATTCGACTCAAATTGGGTTTCTCTAAGTCGACATTTTCGTTCGCCTGACTCAATGTTTGTTCGTAAGTGACAGCACATTCGTAACAGAGAAACCAAAATTTGTACTGAATAGTTTTATGTTTTCATTCGACTTGAAACGACAAGATTGTGAAATCCAAATCAACTTTCTCTCGTCTAGAACACGAACGAAAGCTTTCATTCGAGATGAAGAAACAGGCTGTTATATTTAAACTGTCATTGTATGAGAAGGGCTTTTTGCGATGTATTTTTGTTGTTAGTTTTTAAACTATAAAATCCATTCAAACAAACAACATAGATGAAATGATGCAGTCATAGAGTAATGACATCTAGAGTAGCGATTTATCTCAGTGAATTTACAAAGTTTGGTGTCGTGGCATATGGACATTGCATGTTTGAAATCTATGCCTGACGATTGGAGTCTCAGTGTATTATGTCCTGTATTCAACTTACAAGTCTGTCAAAATAAAATATTGAAAACAATGTATAATCTACCATGGCTTTGCTCAACCAGAGATTTGCACCAATTAAATGGCATAGAAATGGTCTATGATAGAATAAGTTCTGTTACAGAACAATTTAAACATTCATCTAGTCTTTCAATTAACCCATTAATAAAGGAGCTATATAGACGGTCCTAAATTGTTATTATATGTAAGTGATCTGTATATAACTTATTTATTTATGTTTAAATGTATTTGTATATCCCTTTCATATCATACGTTTGTATCAATAACTTTCCTCAGAATCCAAATCAAATCTTATCCATATATCTTTATATATATGTATTTATACTGCACGTGTGTTTGTGACTGAACTCCTCCTAAACTTCTGGACCGGTTTGAATAAATTTTTTTGTATGCGTTTGGGTGGCGCCCTGGGTGGTTTAGATTTACTATTCGGTCGAATTGGACAAAGGGGCGTGGTACCTCCCATACAAACCACAAATTAAATATCCATTATTTCTGCTCCTGCTAACGGTATTGGAACAAAATTTGCAGGATAACGTCTGCCAGGTCAGCTAGTATTTGTATATATTTTCTAAATTACATGGAAATAGATTCTAGATGAAAAGTTAATTTAACTAAAACTCTGTAAATTGTGTGATAACCTAATGTAAGAAAATAAATTCTGAATTTTAATAATAAAAAAAACTATCCAACTATCGCGGTATCAGTCTTTTATCCATTGCGTATAAGATCTTGTCGAGCGTATTATGGTTGGACCTTATCAGTGTGGTTTTAGACCAGGCAAGTCCTTGACTGACAAAATATTCACGCTACGCCAAATACTGGAAAAGACCCACGTAAAGCAAATCGATACATACCACCTTCTTGTCGCTTACAAAACTTCTTTCGATAGACGCCATACGGGGAAAATTGAACGAAGCTATATACATATGTCTGAATTTGGGATTCCGGCAAACTGATCCGCCTCTATAGAATGACGCTGACCAACACCAAATAAGCAGTGAAAGTGGGGAAAGACCTCACTGAACCATTCTGTACTAAGCGAGGACTGAGACAAGGCGACACATTTTCGTGTAATCTCTTCAACATCTTTATGGAGATAATAATGAGAAAAGCTGAAGTAAATACGAACAACACCATTAACACGTAAAGGCATATGTTGCTGGCGTATGCTGGCGACATAGACATCATTGGGCGAAATTTGCGAGAGGTTACTGCAGTATTTTCAAGAAAAGAATTAGCGAAGGTGGGGCTTGCGGGCAAGACAAAATTGATGGTGTCAACGACTAGAGAAACCTCTCGACTTGGTCCGCACTTGAACGTTGACAGCCGATTTCATTTTGAAGTGGTAGATGAATTTAGACAACAAGGACAACAACGTCAGCCTGGAGATAAATTGGAGAATTGTGCTTGCAAATAGATGTTATTTTAGACTCAGCAAGCAGTTCAGGAACAAAGCCCTCTTACGACAGACAAAAGTCCAGCTATATCAGACTCTCATTTTACCTGTCTTGATATATGGCTCCGTACTTGGGTCATATCACAAGCGGATGAAAAACACCTATCGAGAGTATTCGAGAGAAAAATTCTCCATAAAATATATGGTCCTGTTAGGGAAAACGGCGAGTACCGACGTCGCTGGAGTCAAGAGCTACATAATTTTTATTCTGACGTGGACATACGAGTAGCTACGCGGATCAAATTAGGCCAATTGCATTGGCTAGGCCATGTTGTCAGAATGGATTAAGATGAACCAGCGCGAAAGGTTTTCGATAACGTACCCGATGGAAGCAGGAAAAGAAGATGACCAAGACTCCGCCGGAAAGATCAGGCAGAAGAATCCCTCCATATCCTTGGTGTTGCCAACTGGCGAGAAAAGGCGATGGACAGAGCCAGTTGGAGGAATATGTTGAAATTTGTTTAATTTGTTTGTTTAATTAATATGTGTAAGACGTCTGACCTCATGAGGTTGTAAAATAGTCAATAAAAAAAACTTCCAGATAGGGGCAATGGCTCAAATAAGACTAATATGTGGTAGTTTAAATTAATTAAAAACACCATATTACTTCTTTTTGGTTACTCTCATGAACTTAGAGAAAGCGGGTCTGGCCCGGATCCGAATCGGATCAGCGAAAGCGAAATCCAACATGTCGGACTCAAACCGGATCTGAAGCGGATCAGCAAATGCGAAATCCGACGAATCGGACTCAAACCGTATCCGAATCGGAACAGAGAAAAATATATCTGACATGTCGGGTCGGAATCGAATCCGACTCCTCTGGCAAGACAGGGTGCAGAATTGTCCATGACTTTTTGGCATAGTTCGGGCCGTAAATTTTTTTTTGAAGGTGGTCAGAGCAGGGTTCGAACCCAGGATCTCATGTACAAGAGCCGCGCACACTAACCATTGCACCACCGACGGCCACATTTATAACGCGTATAATTTCGTTCCGTCCAAGATTAGCGAATTTCGAAGGTTAACTCCGTTAACCCAGAAGATTACTCATACAATTTTAATCTGTAAAACTGAAGGTTATTTTTTAATCTCATTTTAAACTGGTGTACAATTTGATGCAACTCTGCTAATTACTGAAAAAATTCAACCATAAGAAAAACATTCACAAAAAATCAACTGTTTGGCAGTCGGAAGCCGAACGAAAATATTCCCACGTGTCGCCGCCACCGCAGTTTTTGAAGCTCAGGCCGTCACCGACATAGTGCGCCGATTTGACCGACTGATCAAATTTTAAGGTTTAATATATTTCGAAAACATCCCAATTTTTAACAAAACTGCCAAAACCAAGAGCTATCAATTTAAGTTTTTTGTTATGTCGCCATCTTCCATAATTTGGTCTCGGCACGAAGTTGATCTAAATTGCTTTAAGCGCAAAGTTGTCACCTCTCAAATTGGGTGGGGTTAACGGCAAAGATTAAACTGAAGTTACACCTACCAAGATTATCGTTTTTTCGGGATTATAAATGTCAAACTCCATAAGAAAAAACGTCGATAATCCCGAGAATTCGATAATCTTGGTGGGTGTAAATGACGCTTTAGCGAACAAGATTATCGCAAACCTAACCTCGATAAACTGCGGTTTAAATGCGACATTATAAGCATAGACCATAATTTTCATATAGCACCAGAAAAATAAGTCCAATGCAGTCCAACTGCAATATCTCGGCGGCAATTTAATCTGGTTGTTTCGTGAGGTTATGCGTGGTGGGAAGATCGTTCACAATAGGGACATCGCTGTACGGCAAGTGTTATTGCCCTTTTGACACCACTGACTGTTCAAGTCCATGTTATCTATTTCAGGCCATATAAAGTTCGGTATCAAGCCACGATGACGTTCACCGTAACAGCATTACCGGCATCATTTCCGAAGAAGGACTGTCCGATGGCTCCAAAGATATTCCCAATAACATATCTAGACTTCAGTTTCTGTGGTATCTAGACTTCAGTTTCTGTGTCAATTGAATTGTAGGCGTGTAAAAATAGGTTTATTTTGTTAAAATCCGGTCAACGGTGCTGTAGGAAAGCTACAATTCTGTGGTCACAAGGCATAACAGCATATGTCTATTTTGCAACTTTTTAGGAGAGCGTTTCGATGGTTCAAATTTCATTTGTAATGTAGTGACTGATAAAGATTTGCTAATAAATCTTGTCCAGTATCTTGGGAACTACAAATTGGATTATTCACACAAATTGATAGAGTGTGCAGTACGATATATACAGCTCGATTCTCGCAAAAATAAAATTAAACCTAATTCGAGTTATGTTGTTAAGCCTTCAGACCACAGAATTACTGTACACGACGCGGGGTTATTTCGGCCTGGTTTCACAGCAGCAATATTTTCGGCCGAATGGCCTGTACGAAGATGCACACGAGTTATCGAAATGCAGTTATTGCAGATCGACCGTTTCATAAAACATATGGATCAATTTTCGCATTGTTCATGAATTCATTTACCAAAGCTTATAGTACCAATTGTCTTAAAAAATAAAAATACATTAACATATCACGTATAATTGCTGTCAAAGATCTGCATTACAATTGAATAACCCTGTATTAATATAAGGTGACGTTAATAAATAAAAGCATTTTCTAATTTTAGAGGAAAATAATAGTTAACAAGTAAACTGATTTGCAAATATGCTGTAATTATTTCGTTCTACGATAAACTAAAAAATATATCACAACATTTGATATCCGTAACACATTTCAAACCATTTTGTGCGTTTTTTCCCCCAAACTAATTTACAGAATGACTTTTCTATAGCGTTTTAAACGGCTGCAGATTATAATTTAAAAGTGAAACTATTTTTCTTGTAAACACTATGCCATTTTTGATAGAAACGTCAAATATGATTTTCATTCAGTTTTTTTTTTGGAAAATAACCGCAAAAGTGAGAAAAAACGGAAGTTTTTCTTTGTTTTTTTTTAGACAATTGCATTTGATGTTAAGGTGTTTTGTTGCACAAATTACGAGGCAACAGAGCATAAACTCCTAAACTATACATTTTCACAAAGAATCTGCACAAATGCAAAAAGCGGTCTCAAATGAGGTTTATTATTATTAACAAAACTGTTTATGAACAAAAAAAAAATAATAATTATCAACACATTGAAATATAATTAATATTAAGCACGCATTTACAACAAAAATCAGACAATGGAAACAACTGGGTGCTTCTCGTTTCAAAAGGGTAAACAGTTTTGGTTTTTTTTTTTGATAAAAATTATTGTTCTCATATTTACATACATATTGAGATATCATCTGCTCGTTTCCATTTCCGGTATGATCAGACTTTTAGATGCATCATGGATGATTCACCTATGCATGCAGCGGGGAAAATGCCGCACTTGTTCAAATTGATGCATTTCCCCCAAAACAAATTGTCATAAATTCTTTATTTGTGTTATACACTTAGCAATCGCTTCAAGTTCAACGCCATCATAAATAGCCCGCGAAGCAACAAATGCAGAGGAGTGGGGTGAAACAGTGCTAAAACTAACCATGGCAACATTGAAACATTATGTGGCATACGAGTCGTAATAGTACAACAGAAATAGTCCGTTTCGCTATGTTGGTTTTGATTTAATGTCTGTGGGTCCATAATGTACACGAACACACGAGTACAAATCCTATATGGAACGGACTAACAAGTGTGTTTATATTGTATAAGTAGATATAGCACGTACCAAAACTACGATGTGATTGCTCCCTTCCACAGTGGTATCAAAGCGAAATAAGTGGCCAGATTTTGTAAAGGGTTGTTTTGGAAGTTTTAACACTTTTTCTACTGATAGGCAATTCGGGCGCTAACTTCTGTCCCATTTGGATGATCACTTTATGGTGCAATAACTTACCATGGAACACTTATTAATTTCACGATATTTTTAGTCGGCCATGTGAAATTGTCAACGTCCAAACAATTCCCAAATTCTATCGGATTTAAACACACGAATGGAATGTCTACAAGATAAATTATTGGTGCTACTGAGGAGAGTTTAGCTGAATACTTGAATTCATTGATTCGTCACTAGTGTATTCAAAACCGAAACCGGTTAACCGAATTCTTGCCGATTAACCGTACGTCGGGTTTTTAAAAAAGTGTTATTTTTGAAGACCGGTTATTTCGATTCAATTAACCGGGTTTTTGGGTTTTTACACAGCTGATATAACAATGAAGAATTACAAATCTATGGTTACTAACCCCATCAGAGAGACACAAAAGACTTTACTAACAAATTATTAAGTTGTCCAAGGCAATAGAAGTCATATCTGCCAACACCGATTTAGATGGAATTTCCGGAACGAATGACAACACAGGTAGTATGCATAACACAATAAACAGTATTCACTATCCAGAAAGAAGTACAAAACGTCCAAAGGAGTATTTACACGATGACTTTGCCTAACTGGGGAAGTCCAATATTAGAACAGATAGATTGAATAAAATAAATAAATAAAGGGTGGGCCATGTACAATTTCGATTTAAACCCCCTTATATCGAAGCAGATGACCAATTTGACAGTTATGAAGTGACATGTTATTAGAATAAGCTTAGAAATTTTCGAAATGGGTCGCATTACGCTTGAAATAAATTGGGAAATATTTAAAACTTTCATTAAAATTTCTGAACCTTCAAGAAATCAAACTGCAAGAAATCAAAAAAAAAAAATAGAGTCCCATCAACGCCGTTTGTGGATCAATTTGTGAAGCCCGTTTGTCAATCCGGATCCTTACTGAACAAAAGAACTCCTCTACGTACTCGTCCAGTGGAAAATATTGTCACTGTAGCTGAAAGTGTGCTGGAACAACCATCAAAATCAACTCGCCGCCGCACAGTGGCTGAAAATCGTTTTTCATTGGCCAAAATTCTGTAACTTTTGAACCGATCAAAATATTTAAGTAATTTTTTTTTAATGGATATATATTTAGTTCAGCTTGACTCAGTTTTAATTACATTAAAATTGATTGAGGACTTTTTAAGAAATTCTAGGTCAAAGTTGAACTTTTGATTTTTTTAACTTTTAGAGTGAAATATGGGATTATTATTTTTTTATTTATTAAAAAATTTAATATTTGGATTTTAATAATAATTATAAATATTTTTTCTAATAATGGAATTTTTTTAATGTTACACTCAAAAAAATGTTTACACTCAAAAAAAAAAATAAAATCAACTGGAGATTTTGCTATTATTACAGAAAAATTCAAAATTTTTTGCTGTCAAATTTGAAAATTTGTTTACACTCAAAGAATATTTACACTTAAAAAAAAATGTTAATAATATTATCTAAAAATCTTGCTATTACTACAGAAAAATTTATTATTTTTGGCTGTCAAATTTGATAATTTTAAAAAAATTATAAAAATAAAAACTGCAATAGATTTTAATGGCATTTGTAACAATGGTAGGTTCTGTTTATTATTATTTTTTACTAATACTAATACTATAATTATTATTCATTTGACTCAAATATTGATTGAAAATATTCCATATTTTGTTCTGTGCTATTTCTGTTCTTTAGTAGTTTTTTGGCTTCTTCATCTAAATCCCGATGTTCCACTTTCCATTGATTTCGACTACTGGAGGTGAACGGATCTGACGTTGCCAATGATATATTAAATAGATCTTCATTTGTGGAATTTCGTGAAATTTTTCTAGTATTGTGCTCTCTATAAAATCTGTAATCCTTGTTCCCTTTTTCCTGAGCCTCCTCTGATAGATCTCCAAGTGGCACCAAATGATATTTAATGACATCTTCTCCATGATAAAGGATTTTGTGAACTGTTGCAGACATATTTCTCCATGGGTAGTTGGTTGTATATATTTTTGCAGTTTCTTTAGCATAATCTCCAAATTTTCTAGAGTCAAATTCTTCATTGCACGCAAGTACTTCTAGGATTATTTTAAATCTGAAAATAAGGTTTAACTCCACTCCTGTTATTTCAGATGCTGTTTCTGGATCTGAAAGGAATCTTCTTGCGGTATTGCCATCATTTGTATTGCCTGACCCTTGTTTTGGCTGATCTATAATCAATCCAAATTTGCGATATTCATCTTGAACATGTTTCTTTTTTGAACTTTTTAACTCTTTGTTGGTTTCGTTGTTTCTTATTGATCCTGAAGACCCGAAATCCAAATCATAACTGATTTTTAGTATGTGTTCCATAAGTCGTATTCTTGCATGTAGTGGTGATAATCCAAATTCGTATGCATCGGTATTATCTAATGATTTTGTCGGGACTTGGTTTAATTGGGTTGATGTTGCTTGGCATATAATGCAGCTGGATGCAGCCTTCGTGTTAGTCAAAGCCTGACCTACTTTTCCATCTATCATTGTCAGCACTAATTGGTAGCTTACTTCAATTTGCTGCCCATCTAACTGTAAT
The DNA here is from genome assembly GCA_963931995.1 of Phaonia tiefii. Lineage (NCBI taxonomy): Eukaryota > Metazoa > Arthropoda > Insecta > Diptera > Muscidae > Phaonia > Phaonia tiefii. The sequence continues at coordinate 165,354,863 of OZ008367.1, forward strand.
TGTAATGGCTGTAGTATTGCAATTTGGGCCTTGATATCACTAACTTCTTTGTTAATGGCATCATGAGTTTCTTTTTTGAATTCAAATTTGATTGGCCTGCAGTATTTCGTGGAAGATGGTGTCTCATTTTTCCAAATATCCATTGTTTGCGTTGTACTAGTCGAAGGCTCTGAATCTTCCAAAATCTTTTTCCATCGCAATGGTACAAATGATACCATGAACATATCTGAGTTCGAAATATTTTCACATACAACTTGTTTGTATTGTTTTTGTCCCGAAGAACCACCACATCCCCATTTACAAAAAAGAATTAACTTTGTGTTTCCATATTTCTTTAACTCATTTCCTGTTATTGATTGTAGCAAGCGTTCGGCTGTGTGATCAAGTAGAGATTGTAGTTGTACCTCTGCCGAAATTGGTGTGATTGTCATAGTGTCCTTTGATGGCAAACAGTCCATTTTAGCAGCGGTTATGTGATGATATGCTGGATACATATTTGAGCTTTTTTCAATCGCACGCAATCTGAGCTGAATATATTGCTGTTTTGTTAATTTCAAATCCAGAAATAATGCTAATGCCTCCTCATTTGTGAACTGTTTTGCATCGCTCGGAGTTGGTATACTTTTAAGAATCCGTTTTGTTCTCACTGGACTAGCTTTAAGAACTTTTTCAATGATATCCACTTTTGTTAATTGGTTCTGTGATCGTAATTGATGTAGGAAAGATTCTTTTATATTTTTACAACCAATTTCATCGTTAACATCTTTAAGTTTCCGCCTCTTAGATCTATCGCTGCAGTTGTCCAATGATTTGCGTGGTCTTCCAGCCTTATCTTGCTTTGCTGTTTCTGCAGCGACAGTAAGTTGGCCTTCTACCCAGTTTGCACTTTTTATATAAAAGTTTTGTTTACTGTAGCTAACTTTTTTGTAGCGTTCTTTTAGTGCTTTGACGAAATTAGATAATTGGTCTTGTATTTCGGTGCTACACGAATTTAAGTTTAATTTTATTTTAACGTAACTAAGAACATCTTCGTGGTTTTTGTTTCTAAAATACTCTTCGGCCAGTTCTTTATAACTGAAGCTCTCCATATTTTTCTGAATATTTTTAATTGCGTCTGTTATGTTTTATCACTTGCGAATATACGTCCGTACACTTAAAGGATTAACTTATTACTGAGTAATCCCTTATCGAATCCGTAGTTTTATAGATTTTTAGATACATGTTATTCACACATTGATCATACACCATTTACACCATTTTATACGAGTACTTATAGGGCTGTTTAAATTATCGTAATTTGAATTTTTTACAGTAATTTCATTAAAATGAAAAAAGTGTTCTACCGGCGGGTCGGGGCGGGTGCAAAAGTATATAGTATAGGTTTAAAGAGGACACTTTCACCTTTCTCCGGGTGGTATACGTTTCTTGTTCCCTTTTGTTCCCTAGAAGTTCTATTCCACTAAAGTTTAAATTTGAGAAAAATATAGTAGTTTCATAAATATTTCATAACGCCCCTAATATTAAACTCTAGAGCTGCGACCACTTACAACAACTAAAGACTATAATCCTACCAACATTATAAAAAAGACCGCAGGCCATTATCGATGATAGCTTGCCAGTAGTAACCATTTATTTTTGATAAAAAACAAAAAAAGACACCTTTTTCTGAATAGCAATAGTTTACTCTAATTTTTTGGCTACCTTAATCTGGAGATAGTAGCTACAAAATGGCGTAAAAATTTTAAAAATCGGTGACAAAAAAAAATTAGACTTTTGGCCAATGAAATCAAAATCTCAGCCACAGTGCGCCGTTGGCAGCAATTGATCATTTGTTGCACTTCTTTGAGCAGAGTTTTGCATAAACACCTCGGTACGAAGACTTAAATTAAAATAGTCGAAGAACCGAAGCCTCGTGGCCATCCGATGCGGTTTCAGTTTTTTTTTACCAAAAAATAATCTTTTCCAATGAAGCTCATTTCCACCTTCGGGCTACGTTAACGAACAAAATTTTCGCATTTGGGGCTCGGAAAATCCACACGTCGTCGAGGAGAAGGCGATGCATCGACAACGGTGCGGTTAATTTTTCTTCGAAAATGAGCAAGAAATCATTCGATCGATCTTTTGCGCACTGTGTTCGAAAACAGCATAATCAGCCGAAACTAGGTAGTCCAGTGGCCGCCTCGCAGCCAGATTTAGATTATTATCCCTGGAGTGCCGTGAAAGATAGGTGTTACGCACACAATCCCGATTTCTCTGAACCCTTAAAACACGAAATAGAGGCCCAAACAATGGACAATGTACTGAAAAATTGTGTTGGTCGAAGGAGGTACTGTGTCTATATTAGTATTTTGTTAAAGCGAAATTAAATACCAAATTATACATGGCCCACACTTTAGTTTCCCTTCACATACCATGAAGGCATAGGCTTACACATTCCGATTGGGACCTGCAGTTTTACACCGGTTCTGAGCGGTATTTGGACATGCTATTACATAGCTATCTGCTCGGTAGTCGATCTCAAAATTCAAAAAGATTAAATTAAAAATAAACGACGTTTACAAAAGGCATAGTTTACAATTTTGTCATAAAAACCGAAACAGGTTATTAACCGGTTTATACATATGTATATTTCGGTTTAACCGTAAACCGGTTTCGCTAAAATCGGGATATTCGAAGAAACCGAAAACCGAAATTTTTGAAAACCTAGTTTTTTGAATACGTCACCGATCATAAGAACTTGGACTTTGATAAAGATTGGTCTTTAATACAATCATTTCATTGACGATCTACTGGGACAGACTGTGAATCCAGTCTACTCTTTTGCGGATGACAGTAATCTCTGTCATTCTTATTCATTCGGTGCTGTAATAAAGCAGTAGGCTAAGTCTTCAAGAGATTGAAGTTAAACGCCGGACGATGAATGAAACACTCGACCGGGATCTGGTGTCCATTGTTGAATGGGGTCGAATGAATAGAGTAGATTTTAATGCGGGTAATACGGCATTTAGACCAAACAAGATTAAAGCATTTCGAAGGTTAACTCTGTTAACCCGCAATCACCCAGAAGGTTACTCATACAATTTTAATCTGTAGAAATTGAAGTTTAATTTTTGACCTCATTTTAAACTGGAGTAAATTTTGATGCAACACTATTAAAAAAAATAATAATTTCCTGTTACATCCCATGCACTATGGTCCCAATGACAGGTTTTTGAGGCAACAAATCACAGGAAACAGGTAGACCTTTCAAATTTCGTACAGATGATTATAATGTGTTTTTAAGTTTTCAGTAAAAAATTCAAGTCAATCGGGCAGTGCCACGCCCATTTCCAGTAGGTGGATTAGAGTGCCACTGCGGTTGACGATCACGGGGAAATAATAACTGTCTAATTTTCAATTAACTCACTATAATTCTCACCAAAAACTTTTGTAAACATTTCAAGTCAATCCGCCTACTGCCACACCCACCTCTAGTGACAGCTCACTTTGAAATTTAGCGATAATTGCATCATTTTGTTCGATATAACATATATTTAGGAACTAACTTAAAATCACAAAATAATTCATTAATACATTTCAGAAAATGACTTAAAAAACTAATAAATTTCTTGCTGTATGAATCATTAAACATCTTGAAAATTATTTAGGAGCTGCCACACATCTACATTTGCAGCCAGCATCATGAATCAATCTAAAAAGAGAAAATTTAATTAATACATACAAAATATTGTCTTTTGTAATAAATTCTTACTTGACACTTTTATGTTTCATCAACTTCTAATTCGAAATTAAAATGAAATGATTCCTCTTCGTCCTCTTCAGAATCTGAAATGTCTTTATTTATAGCTGCACTTGACGTACTTGGCAGTTGATACTCAGGGATTTCAGGAATCTTTAGAAGAGAAATAACTTCTCTTGGATACTGCAAAGTTCTCTTTTTTAAAAGACGATTTTTAAGATATATACTTGATAATAATGGGTCAGAAGAATCCAGGGCCCTGTTAAAAACATCCATTATATTATGCTCCCTAGAATCCTTTCGTGCATGCTCCATGCGGTCCTTTTTATAAAATTTATTTCTCGCCTCAGAAGCATGTTCACCAGCACATCCGAGAGGTACGATTGACGCTTGCAATATTTGATAAGAATGTGCTAAAATTTTATGTAATGTCGCTGACATTGGGTACCATTCATAATTTTTAAAATATATACCTGCAGTCTCACTGCAAAATTTTTTTAAGTGGTCGTCACTTATTTCAAATTCAGAGTTAATTGTGATAAGAATTATATGTAAATGTTTTAAAAATTCGATATTAATGTTGGTTATAGAAGAAAATAGTTCAGGATTAGAAAATGTTTTTCGTGCCGTATTGCCGTCGTTCGTGGAGCCACTCCCATTAGTTTTTGGCTTATGGACATGAAGGCCCATTTTTTGCCAAAATTGTTCTTGAATTTCACTCTTTCTCTTTAGCATAAGAAGTTTGTCGTCAGCACTCCGAATTTGCCATTTTTTAATATTAAGTCTATATGAAAGATTAAGGACAAATTCAAAGCATCGAATCCAGGCGTGCAATGGGCTTATACCATCTTTTAATGCATTCGATTTTGGTTGAAACAGCGATGAGCTTAAATCTTTTATCGTCAAAAACTGTTCGGGATTTCCACCGCATATTGGGCACGACTGAGTACTCTTTGTTCCCGTTAGTACGTTCAACACTTTTCCATCAATTAAACTCATAACAAGCTCGTACTTTACAGTGATCTTTCTACCGTTTACCATATAATATTCCAAAGGCTTAATATTTGATATTTGCACATCAAGATTTGCTTTTCCTTTCAATATATGCTCCTTAGTTTCCTTTATAAATTCAATTTTAAGCAAAAACGGACGGATTGAGGAGTACGGTTATTCCAAACGATTGCATTACTTGATGTGACTATTTTTAATGGTATAACTGACGTTACAAAGAGCGAGTTATCTAAACTTTCCGGGGCATTGCTGGTAAATATTTGTTTAAATGCACTTTGTCCTGTGGAACCGTCAAAACCGTAACTTAGAACAAAATTCACTTCATTGACCTCTTCCATTCGCATCAGAACTTCTTCTTGGTGTAACAAAATTCTTTTTGCAGTATGATTAACTAAACTTTGGAGAGGAATATATGCTGATGAATCCGTTATCGTTAGTCCATCGGGTCTGCATCCCAACTTGCTGTCTAGAATTTTTTGGTAACTGGGGATAATATCACAGTTTCTTGACTTACACATCTCTCTTATGTTATTATATTGTTGTCTTGTTAAACTATTCTCGAGCAAAAAGCTTAATGCTTCTTCAGGGGAGAGCGGTAACTTCTCGGCATTTTCTCGTTAGAAGTTATTTTTTTTCTCATTCTAGTTGGTTCAAATGGAGACGAGGCAGCTTTCTTTAAAATAAAATTCAAATCATTTTCTTTTGATAAATTAGCTGAAATAGAAGCAGCATGAATCAATAACTTGGTATCATTTCCCTGTTCGGATGACACTTCTGAAGCCATTTTTCTTTTTTGTCGCTCACTTCCCTCGCCATAACCCACATAAGGACGGCCTTTTCTCTTTGCAACATCACTTTCTAATAGTTTGAATACAGTCTCATGAGATAACCACTCTCGTTCTTTTTCCACAAAACGCTTCGTGGTCCTCCGGTTTTTAACCCACTTTTGTTTAGCATGTGCGCAGAAATTATTAATTTGATTTTTCACTGTCGTCATACAGTTTTCATTTACACTTCTATTAAATTTCGCAGAAATCCAGTTGATAACATTAATGGGTTTTCTATCATTTTCCAACCAAAAGTTAAAAATATCCAAATTTTTAAGTTTTACATTATCTGGAAATACATTTTTATTAAAAACGGCAGATTGGGGCAGATCGTTTTTCTAAAAAATTATAGTACATATTATTACCTTTCCCCACACATACACTTTTTCACGGATACACTCGGATAAACATACTTCTACTTCAAAGAACATATGGACGATAACAAAAACTGCACAACAAATACACCACATGTTGATACAAAATATTATTTACCACATATTTTTTTTTTTTTAACTTTTAATAACATTTTAATTTGCATACCTTTACAAGTGATTTCCATCTTACAAAATTTGTATAATCTTCAAAGAGTTTGTTTGACGAGCCAAATTCCTTTGTTGTTTGTTTATGATTGAATTTCAGAAAATGTAACAAAGAAAACATGACAACTTTGACAGCTCGGCATGTCGTCAAGGGTTGCCACCTGACTTTAATTATTAATATTTGAGTGTTTCAAAGTGTTAAATATAAAATTCCGTTATTATTTTTTTCAAATGATTCACTTTAAAAATTGACTTTTTGCCTCAAAAATCTGCCATTGGGACCATAGTGCCATGTAGGGGTTAGGGAGAGCTTCTCACAACCAGTGAGCTGTGCGCGTTCTAGTTTCAAACTCACTGAAGCTTTTTCATGGCTACATACTCGATAGTATCGCCATCACTAAGCGAGGTGACCGCTGTCGAAATAAATTTAAGGTGGTCAGAGTAGGGATCGAACCCACGTACTCATGCACAAGAGCCACGCACACTACCATTGCACCACCGACGGCCAACACTATTAGTTACAAAAAATGCAACCATAATAAAAACATACACAAAAACTCAACTGTTTGACAGATAGAAGCTGATCGAAAATTTTCCGACGCGCCGCCGCCACCAGAACTTGTTGGAAGCTCACACCACCGCCTATATAAATGGCTCTTATTGGTTTAAACTGTGAGCCGATTCTATCGACTGACCCGATTTGACCCACAGTTCCAATTTTAAAGCTTCAGTTATTTCAAAAACATCCTAAATTTGTACAAAACTGACAAAACCAATAGCCGCCAACTTCGATAATTTGGTATCGGCGCAGAGATTGTCCATGTACGGAGTTGCCACCTGAAATGACAATTTAATCCCAAATTCGGTGCTGTAATAAAGCAGCATTTAAACCTACCAAGATTATCGCATTTTGGAGATTATCGTAGTTTTTTCTTATGGAGTTTGACATTTATAATCCCGGAAAAGCGATAATCTTGACAGTTTAAACGGAAAAGATTAGAGAACAAGGTTATCGCTAAACTGGCCGCGATAAACGTCGGTGACCCAGTGTTGTTTGTTGTCGCATAAGCGGATTGCTGACACAGGTGTATCGTCATTGTCTATGGATGGTGTGGATATTCATGAATCAGACGGTCTTGATGTTATGGACATGAAAATACAATGTGACGTTCGTTGGGCAAAACATGTATTTGAAGTGTCGAAAGATGCATTCAAGTATCTAGGTTTTTTAAAGCCGTGCAAGAAATACTTCACTCCATCTGATCTTCTTAATATCTACACCACATACTTCAGGCCAAAGATGGAATATAAGTCCCACATTTGATCAGGTGCTCCTAGGACATCTTTCGAGCTTCTCGACCGTGTCCAAAGGAGAGCGACGGTGTTGATAGGGGACAGTAGGGTATAAAACTCAATTGCGTCCATTGAGCATCGTCGAAATGAGAGTTGCGTGTCGCTGTTCCAACGATACTTCCACGGTATGTGTTCCTGGGACATCCGTCAACTTATGCCAGACGTGAGGATATTTAGCCGAAGTACGCGGCTGTCCAGGAACTCTCATCCGTTTTTTATCGAGTGCCCGGTTGACTGCACTACACACTATAGACAAAATTCGTTCTTCAGCCGTACAGTCCATATGTGGAATAAACTTCCGGCAGGTGTATTTCCCACCAATTGTGACATACAAAGATTCAAGGTAAATGTCTACAGACTCTACTCCCTCTTTCCACCCTCCACTACCTCAATTTTCCTTCGCCAACACAATGCACTGCATTTATAGGGGGCATCCCCTGAGTGTAGGTTTGATAAACAAAAAAAGCATTCACTCCTTTCTTTCCTATTCGAGCCCCTCAACTCCTGAGGGACAATTCGCCAAGGTTTTTGCAGCACACAACTATCTTGGGCAATTAGCATTTGGTGAATATTGAATATTCCGCGACAGGTTCAGGAATACTTTGACAGGCTTAAAAGACTCTATTCTCTATTCTGTCACGATATTTCCCGCAACGCACGATATGACGTAGTTGTTCGTAGAGTCTGTTATGTCTGCAGGAAGTCTAACGATTTAACACTCGATGTCGACCATCGCCCGTCCTTCAGATATCCCAGAAAGGTGGGAGTAGTCGAGAGGATTTTGCGCAGTCTGGAAGTCTCATAAGCGTTTACAATGCCCTCGCTGAAATGTGTCCAAGAACTGCTTTTTAAAGATCTTAACTCTTGCTAATATGCTTTAAGTACACATTCCAGTCTCGCAACGTCCTTGAGTACTTTGCCCTATTAAACAACTTTCCACAAGACTTTTCTCGGTAGGAAAAGGTGGGGCTTGCGGAATTAAGTGATCTGTCAAGTGCTGAGATAGGAGCATCGGTAAGATCGTCAACCTCAGCGGTATTAGCTGCTTCGGAGAGAGAAATGGTTTTCATAAAACCGTTCAGACTTTGCTTGCACTTGGTCCAACTTGTTCTACGAACATTTCTTGGAACAGACAAAGTTGTGTTGTGCGGGAGTGAAAACTCTATGCAACCATGGTCGAAGCAGGAGTGCTCAGTAGACGCCCTCTATCCTTTGATCAACTCAAAGGAATAATGTAATGTTAAGGTGGCATTAAGGACCTCTTGGCAATCTTTAGTAATAAAGGTGGGCAGCAACGGCTACAAAGATAAATGTTAGTAGGCTCAACATATTTTAGAAGTGTCTCTCATCTACCGTTTATGTTCGCACTTACCCAAATTGTACGATGTGTATTGACGTCCGTACAACGAACAAGACCCATTTTATGCTTCTCCGCCACCTCAACAGAAGCGAAGGACGAGGTACAGTATCTTCATAGGGCATCTAGGCTGACGCTAACCAGATGTTGTCATTGTCCGTCTCCAGACTGGTAGCTGTGACGTATCTATCGTAAAATATAGGAAATAAATTCAAATATTTCTTGAAAAGTATACACGTTCTTGCCGTGCCAATGGCTTTAAAAACAAGAAGCTAGTAATCGCGGGGTTTTAAATCTAGAATCCTGCCGTGATCTGCCTAGGATTCTTGGATGAAGACGACATCAGCTCCTTGTTTTGTACATGAACCAGGGAAGTTGCAGAAGCAGCTTTAGAGTGGTGGAGGTTTTCTGTTGGCGTGTCGTCGGCCTCGTCGTCGGTGTTCTCCAGTAGGCTATCTAAAAGCTCATCAATGAGCTTTGATTTTTTCTATGAACCATCATCCCGCGCTATGTCCACATGGACAGCCACATCTGTATTTCCTTTACCATTCGCAGCTACGCTTTTCTTTAACAATGTATTTTTGACATCATCGGCGTCTTCCAGGAGGGTACATGCTTTATTTCGTACAGGGATGTATCTTTACCCGCAGTATTCTCAGGGTTTATCTAATCTACGTTCCTGTGTTCCACTCCGCCCAATGCCGGTGTACATTCGCCGGGTACGGTGTCAGGTATAGCAGTTTACGCCGATTGTTTCTGCTTCGGCGGCGGTGTAGGGACCGGGTAAATCCGGTGGAGGCGGCTTGGTCCGATAACCTGGCGGCGACTAGTGGCGGCGGCGGCCTGTCCTAATTATTAGGAAATTGACCAGGCTGCTGCTGCGTAGATTTCAATTCTTGGGGAATTTGACCTGCTGCTGGTAGTTGTAATGTGTGTTGTAACCGGTTAGAGAATGGGACTGTCTGTTGGTATTGTAGCGTGTGGAATTTCTTCTGGCTGTTGTTACGCTAAATTTAAATTGTCGTTTAACTCCATACGATAATTCTTGGGAAATTAAGCTGACTGTTATTACGAAATACTCTGATTGTGGTTGTGTGTAGTTTATGGTTTGTTGCTTGTAGTGGTTACAACGTGTTGGAAATCAGAACAATGTCACGAATTGATCGATTATATGAAAGATTAAATAAAAAGTTATCCGCCGCCGCTGCGCCAATTTCTACTTAATCAGGCGGCGGCGCGGCGAAACACTACAAATAATGGAGGCGACGTGGCTCGGCGGCGTAAAGGTCTAGTCAGGTGTGGCTTCCTCGACACTTTTATACACCCTAAGGAATATGACCGAATTCGTAAGAAATGACACATTGAGTTTCTCTTAGAAATTAAAGTGATTCGGTGGTAATTATAGTACGTCTTGTCGCCGAAGTCCTTCAGCGTCCTTCAACTTTCCAACCTTCCAATTGCCAGTTGGAAGGTCGCGATTACTGGCCCTTATTAGGTATATGACAGATCCTTCACTGTATATTTTGACACTAGATCGCTTATTTTCAAACGCAGTGAGCTTAACTCGGCCTTGGTACCAGCCAGCGTCTCAGTAGACGGGAGGCGTAACGTAAAAAAAGACTCATCTATCTACTTACATATATAAAAAAAGACTCATCCATCTACTTATGTATATTCCGGAAGACGGTTCCGTCTACATGCCCTCTGTCAATGACCACCGTAGTGAAGCTCTCCTTCAGCACTTCACTACACTAAAACACCAAACCCAAATTGGGCAATATTACCGATGGTTATTTTTGCTGTGTATGCACCAATAACAGATCTGTTGGTCACCGTTTCCTTGGATACTGAGATATTATTAAGACGATATCAAAAAGGATATGGAAAAACAAGTGAAATTACACAAAAATATCTTTATCCAAAAAGTGGCAACACTAATATATTGACACATTATTATAACTATGGCTACCAAGTCCAAATTACCAAAATGCTTGACAAAATTTTGCGCAGAAAATGCATGACAAATAAAGCGAAATGTATGACATTTATTCATTATTAAAATAATATTTATGAACTAACTCAATATTTAGATTCAATAATTTTTGAAAATTCAGTGTACGGCACTTGGACACGATCCATATGGTGAAATATGTCGACCCAACGGCCCTCAGTTGGCACGTTCCTGCTGTTCCACTCGTCTATTTTTTCGTTGACGCAGGAATTTTTAATATACCCGTACTGATTGATGAACTTTTGAGCAAATCAAACTCAGTTTTTTTCAGCTACAGTCTCCATTGATTTATTGACTGTTTGCCAGTTGGGAACTTGTTTCAATGAAACCCACAAAAAATCTTTAAGCGGACTGTACTGCTCTGTGCATCCGTCAAGGTAATCGTTTGCGTCTTCTGAAAAGTTGTTTAGGAAATTTCGATTAAAAAAAACTTACGCATTCGAGGCTGGAATTGCTCACCATAGAATTTCTCGAAGACTTCAAAGATAGTTTCTTCATCGAAATGTTCTGAGATGGCCAGTTTTTTCTTTTCATTTTCAGTTTGTGGATCCAAATACATTTCCTGTTTTCGAAGCAAAATGTTTGCTCTCAAAACTTCAACATGGTGGGCAACGTCGATGGCCGCAATTTTGTCACCCTCAATTTGTCGAATCGTCTCTTGAAAATAATCAGCCTACACAATAAAAATAGTAACAAAAAGCATATAACACTTTATAAACAAGCCCGTAGACACAGCAATAGAAAAATGAATAGTATAAAAAATACTTTATTCTGCCGAATAAACATACTTGTGATTTCACGAAAAATAGCATTAGTTTCGATAGCGGATTCTCGAAGAATGTTTTGATGGTGGTTGGGCAGCGTCTCAGATTCAAGAAATAACATTGAAGTACGTCAAATACTTTCAAAATAGAACCGATCGCTGGCCCCAAAGCGAGAAACCGCGTGTGAGCGTAGCCCAGCAACTTTAAGTATTCAACGCCTTCAAGTTGATCGCACCATTCTTTAAGTGATTCAACCCGTTTAGTGTGGATATAAAATTCTGAATAAATTTTTACGACGATGCATTCCACATCAAAAGGCATTGTGTCGCAGGCACTTCTGAGTGCGTTGTGTACTATATGCGCAGCACAACCGATCCCAATTACATTGGGCTTCCATTGTTTTAGTCGGGAAAAAACATTGCCATGTCCACCGCGCTCGCGCGAACCAAAATTTGTCGGACAGTTGTCGCCGCAAAATCCCGTCAATTTATCATTGAACTCATACTCTTCGGCTGTTTTTTTAATCAATGTTTCTATTATCGTAGAAGATTCGCCTTTTTCTGTCGATATTTTTAGCATTTTTACTTCAATGCCAACCATTGGTTTAAAATATCGCACTACGACAGGCATCAATTTGATATTTCCGTGATTGGAACTGTCAACCGAAACGCAAACAAAGTTACACATTTCCAGATCCTTCTTAATTTGTTGCGAAGAGAAAGGTGCGAAAACATTGACAGCTATTGCCTCGCATTTTGTGCGAGCGCAATGGAACTTCTGCAACTCAAAGTAGGTACGAAATAGCTTCGATGCACAATCAGAAGATGAGTGCGTTGTATCGATGCACGGTTGACATAAGGTAAATAAAGCGCAGTGTTGCATTTAATGGTGATATGTGGAGTGGAAGCAATGTGGACGCCATCTACAAGTGATTTCTACTTTGAATTAAATGTTTAAGAATTTCGTATTATGAAAAATCCATTTCAATGCAAGACAAATGCATGACAGAATTTAAATGTATGACAAATGCATGACAGAATTTAAATGCTTGACAGCCTCCTCATATGTAGGTCTGTCATGCCTAATGCATGACACTTGGTAGCCTTAATTATAACACATAATTGATATTAATTGGAATTCAAAAGACATCAATACCAATTCAAAACTCATGAATCGTAAGGCCAAAAGTATACAGCTCTCTGCTTGTGAGAATATCTCCTTAATCTATGCAAGAGATGTAACGAGATACTTGTGTAAATGACGAAATTTTCGAACGTCATGTTACAGAAGCGGAATTGAAATTCCATCGACGCCTTGGTATTATATTACAAAATATATAGGATAATTTTGCTTTCACTGCAACGCAATTTCTCTGTGACAAGACACCATTTAATATATATATGTATATCTCGGAAATGGAGGCTGAATTTGGTCGGTGTATGAGCAGCTTATAATCATGGAAATACGCGATAGGATCTGGAGCTGTACACACACCAACACGTATCCTAGCTTAGGTTAGGTTACTACCTAACACGTATCCTAAATGGACTCGATTGCATAACATTTCAAAACGCATTGGACTAAAATTATGGACTGTTTGTCATAGTTTGCCTTGTGCACTCAAAATAAATTGAAAAACAATCTACATTTTACTTTCATCCTTCGCTTTGATTGCAAGAGATATTTTGAATATACACTGCCACAAAAATATAAAAAGCATCGATTTAATTTCCAGCCAAACCTCAACATTATGAGAAGAAAATTAACCATAAAACCGAATATTATCGTAAGACAATTGTTGATGTGATACCCATAATTATTATGTGGGTACGATCACTTGTCAGGGGAAAACACCACATAAGATTAATGCAACCACCATCAACATTCGCATTGTCTTGAAAGAAAATACATCATTAGATGAGATGAACACAAAAAAAAATTATGACATAGCTGCAAGTCGATCGTGTAATGAACGCATTTTAACAGATTATACATACAGTACAACTTAAGCTGATATACCGGGTGCGACACAATAAATTTTAATCGATTTACGTGTACGATTTAGTTTAACTTTAATTGCATCCAGTGTTTGTGGCAATTGGACATTGTACTCGTAAGCTGGAAAACCTAGATCACTGCCCACAATCTTCTACAAAGTGGTTGGATGCAGGTCAGGAATTTATGATCGGTGCCGAATCAGTGCGTACTTACTTTTGCAAGTTGTTGAGGAAAAAATAGTTATTCAGTTATGTTGGTCCTAACTCAAAATTTTTTCAAAATCGATATTATTTGAAATATTTAGCTCAACCGAACTAAATTGGGTGTAAACAAAATTTTGCTGCCATATCAAGGCCACCCAATCACTCTTTTTAATAAGGCAAAATTGCGTGCAGTATCTCTACAACTGAAGGAGATACGGTTCAAGAAAGTCGAAAAGAGAAAGAAAGAAAAGAGATCAAAATTGTTCGGTTTTCAAAATTCGAATAAAGCGAATATCTGTAATACGAAAAATTGTAATTTGTTTACGCATTATGAACAATTATGTCAAAATATGTTAAAAAACATAAAAAGAAGAAGAAAACAGTATATTAGTTTCCTTGAAATCGAAAAAAAAGAAGAAGAAAACAGTATATTAGTTTCCTTGGAATCGAAAAAAAATACTTTTTTTAACTTTGGAAATTTTTCTGAAATATACTCCACTATTCGATTTTCACTGTTGATATAGCGCAGTAAACCTTTACTCCCTGTCTACCATCGGTTTTTACAGAACTTAAAAATGTTAATAGATCAAAAGATATTGTAGTTTGACCAATGGAAATGGATTCTAAACCACTGTGTGCCGCCTTAGGTAAAATAGTAAAAACTGTACATAAACATACAAACTGGGTAAACAAAAGTACATAAAGTGTTCACAGTAGTACAAAAAGTATAACTAAAAAATAAATAAATAGTTTCCCATTACATCCCTTCATGGGGAGAGCATTTCACAATCAAACTGTGCAATTTCTAGTTTTACCCTCACTTTTTGGGATCTACAGTTTTACACCGATTCTGAAGCTTTTTTATCGAGTAGTTGATATTGTCGCCGTCACTAAGCCAGGTGATCGTAGTCAAGGTGGTCAGAGCAGGGATCGAACCCATTGTCTCATGTGCAGCAGCAGCAAACACGAACCATTGCACTACCGACGAGAACAATAGGTTTACACACAAGTACAAAAAGTGTACTCAAAAGTCCAGCAATATACACGAAGCATACATAGAAGTACAATCAGTGAATCCATAAGTACAAATGTACACAAAGGTACTGAAAGTGAAAATATAAATGCAAAAGGTATACACTAAAATACAAATCTTTAAAGTCTAAAAAATACTCAGTAGTAAAAATAAACTAAGCCCATTAAATACATTGAGGCAAACAATCACACTTGCCTTGTATAAACCCAGCCATACCATAGATCAATAGATCCGAGTCGCCATCCCTATGTTTACGTTCTCTCGATGACGGCTAGGTAGTAGGTCATTTCATCGAGTTCGAGTTGTTGTTGTATGTTACTCTTTGGTTAGACATAAAACGAAGAGAAATAAAAGGAAATGCGAATTTTCGTTCGATGCAACCAACATAGAACATAATTTAGCTGTCATTAGTATCAATCAAACACTATTTAAACTACGTTTGCTGCATGGTTTGCTTCTGGATGCTTATCGCTCTTCCACCTATCTGCTCTGATTTCTATCAATTTCCTACTTTATAGTCGATCATCTGTCTCATGGATACCGCCTGACCATACGTACACCAATACACTCCAACGTATGAACTGCCTAGACACATACGCAATCACTCACTGTACAAGACGAATGGAGAACAATTTCATTACGATATCAACGTAGAAAACTAGATATAGACAAAACCAAAGAAAACGACCCCTCATCAATGAAGACCTCTAAACGAACTTACACGTCTATACATACGAACGAATATTGACAGGCATCGGCAAAAAAAGCAAAATCAAAAATAATTTCAATTACGCACTAGAGATGATTGTCGTGAATCACGACTAAATGTAAGTGGGATCAATATTTGCTCAAGTAAGCGGGTGTGAATCTGAGTTGGGAAAAAAGTTTCGTGCTGACCGTGCGTAAGTCTAATCTTTGCGTGAGCGAGAGCACATCAGTCCCGTGAGTCACGCATATTTCTAAATCGTGGATTTAAGTTAATTTCGATTGTTTTTACCACTTTGTTGGACAAAGTGTATGTGGGAGACCTTATGCCATTCCCCTCATGCACAACCTTGCTGCTTATATTTTATGTATTACAAGCAGTTCAGCTACAACTGAAAGGGTGTTTTCTACATCTGGAAGAAAACTAGAAGTATGAAGAATTAGACTTCTTGAAGATAAAGCTGATTAGATATTGTTCCTGCATAAAAACTTAACTTATTTGTTAAATTTATTCTTTTCATTAATTTGTACATTAAACAGAATTTCAATTAATTTATTATTCCAACTTTCGCGAAATTATTTCCGACATAAGCTTGCGGAAAAACTTGGACGCGCTCTGTGTTATCTCAAAACGATGAACGAAGTTGGTCGAAATATTGAAAAATATTAATAAAATTGTACTGTTTTCTTTTTATTCTTGTGACCTTAATCCAAAACAAATAAAAACCAATCTACAGGGTGATTCAGGAAGTTCCGTACAAATTTCTCTAGCTTATTTCTTGGCTCATTTCATGAAGAAAAGTCCACTAGAACCATGCCCGAAAATGCAAGGCTGCGAAATGGCAGCGGGTTCAAAATTTTCGGATTGGTGGTCGGAGGGTAGTAGGGTAAAGCTGCTAACTTCTGAGCCAGTGGTGGCCTTTCAGAATCAATAAAAAAAAGGTGGAAAAAAGGGGCAAACCGCCGTGATAAAGAGCTTTCGGATAAAATCTAGAAAAAAATTCACATAACCTCAGTTTGCTCAGCCAGATGGCAGGTAACTTATGTTTTCTTTCTGTTGAAAGATAGCTATACCTCTTACCTTTCCAAAATAACCTAAACGAAGCCCAGAGGTCTTACCGTTCCAAAGTTATGACCATTTTACTGAAATGCAAAAATGTTTGTTTTTGTTTTTGGAAGCGAAATAACAGCACACATTTAATTGTTTTTCTAAATTAACACGTTTAAGATTTTAAGTAGTATTTATAGGTATTCATTGATAGAATTTTGTCATTCAACAAGTGTCTACGAACGCGAAAAGTACGAGTGATTTTTGTCCGGTTTTTTAAAAGTGAATAACGACAAAAAAGTAAAAGTTTACGCTAATCTCTGCTGCAGCAACAGTTTCGAGTACGTTACGTTATTAGTAAAAATGGCAACTTATTCAAACGAAGAATTAGCAGACATTCATTACATGTATGGATCCTGCGATGGTAATGCAATAGCTGCTGCGTGTGAATATGCATCGACGACCACAAAACCGAACATTAACAACACGACGTTGCAGCACAAGCACAAGACGAATCGCGGTCCAAGTTGGTGTGGCACAATCAAAAGTATGGCGCGTCCTTCACAAAGAACATTTCACACCAGTTCAAGAACTCTTGGCGGCCGATTTGCCACTACGCGTCAACTTTTGCCGTGAGATGTTGCAACGTGATGTACAAGCATTTATGTTTTTTCGTTCGATTGTGTGGACCGATGAAGCGCAATTAACGAGAGACGGCATAACTAATTTCCATAATTTGCACGAATGGGCCCATGACAATCCCCACAACAAGAAAGAATCAGCATTTCAACACCGATTTGCCGTCAACGTTTGGGCTGGCATCATCGACAACACCTTGATTGGGCCAAAAGTACTTCCGCCCAGGTCAAATTCGCAAAATTAGTTGGCTTTTTTGCAAGAAGTCATGCCAGAAATCCTAGAGGAAGTACCTCTTGCCGTACGAAATCATGTTTCTACCAACAAGATGGTGCTCCAGGGCATTACGGGCTTATTGTGCGGTATTGGCATAACACCAATTTCCCTCGACGTTGGATTGGACGAGCTGGACCAATCGCCTGGCCGCCACGATCTCCAGATCTCACACCACTTGATTTCTTTTTGTGGGGCTACATGAAAGATTGTGTATATTCTGTGCAGATCCACAATTGTGACAGTTACTTGCACGCATTGAGGAAGCTGCGGTGAAAAGATGAGTGAACTAAAGGTGGCGGATGTGGTTCGCAAACGGCTGCAATTGTGTTTAGTAGAAAATGGGAACCACATTGAAAACTTCCTTTAACATCAAATGTTTTTTTCCTTATGTGTTTGATTCTTCAGCCAAAAATTTCAATAAAATAAATCTTAAACGTGTTAACGTGTTAAAATCCGACCACTGGCTCAGAAGTTAGCAACTTTACCCTACTACCTTCCGACCACCAATCCGAAAATTTGGAACCCGCTGCCATTTCGCACCCTTTCATTTTCGGACATTGTCCTAGTGGACTTTTCTTCATGAAATGAGCCAAGGAGTACGCTGGAGAAATTGTCCGGAGTTTTTAATTTTGAGTTATTTTTACGTGATTGTCGTGAATCATTCGTGATGCTCGAGTGATTGTGGGTAAAAGTACAATTTGCTCCCGTGAGCGTGAGAAGCGGAAAATTCTTCGTGCGTGCTGATGCAAAAACGACCGTCATACTTTAGTGGGGTGCATGAGTGCGACCTAAAATTAACACACGAGCCCATATCTAGTTTCACTCCTGTTGCGCGCCTTCGTGAATCCGCGAATAGATTTATTTGTCCCGATAGTCTAACCTGTCCTTTATGGTGACTTCAACTAAAAACGTCAGATTCTTTTTGAAACTCTTCATAATATTAGTGGTATTCATGTAAACGCGCAAGAGTTTCGGAAGCCTCGAAAAATTGGACACCAAATTTCAAAACAAAAATTTTTCTCAGCTTGCACAAATGTATAAAACATGGGGTAATTTCATATCTAGAGAGAACATTTCTTTAAGCAAATTGATGACATTTGGCCTCGTGTGATATGAAGGTTGAATGTTGGAAAGTATTGATTTACTAAAAGAAAACAACCAACCCGAAAACGAAAACGACAATGGTATTTCGTGTTCCTGAGTTCACATTGTTAAATTAAATACAACACAAATGTGTGCTAAAAAAGTGCAAAACATATTTAAATTTCAGAGTTTTTCACCAAAACGACATGAAAAACTCCACCTGGTGTAAATCAATTTTCATCAAATATCTCTCTATCTCACCGACCTCACCGCGAAGAGTGTGTAAGGAAAAGACAGACGAGAGAAATTTCACTCTGTATATGGAGTTACTCTATGGTAGAAAAGAGCATTTTATTCTCTCTGGCCGTCGCACAGTGTTCATATTTCGTAGGTAAGCGCTCAAAAATCGAAAAAAATGTTAAATTTTTTTTTAAATATTTATAATTGGAATATTGATTATAATGTAAAACATGCTGAATTTTCCAAATCTGGTCATCTTTTTGTTGTTAGTATTTTGGTTAGAAATATATTCAGCCTTAAATCCTAACAATTTTAGTCAAAATAAAAAAAAATATTTTATGAAAAAATTTTTCATTGTTTCAAGATGCACCATTCGGAAAAGGATGTAGATATGGGATTATATTTTGTTTTGTTTGAAAGATGCGTTTATTAACTGTCTAAGGTTAGCATATTTATTAATTTCCAAAAACATTCCAATTGTAAAAGTTTACAAAACCCCCTTTTTGCCAAATTTTTCACCTTAACCTAAACTTTTAACTATTTTCCTCAAAATGAAAAAAATGGGGCTTTTACGGGATTCTTGCCCTAATTGTTCTGAATAATTATTTATATAGTTTTGCTGCAAGAAACTGCAAGACATGGGAGTACAATGTTGAAAGTTAATGTAGAAACACAATTGGGGCTTAGCAGCTTTTCCATACGATTTGACATAAAATAACTGCCGAGCAGCACAGCAGTGAGATACAATCGATTTTATTTTGAGGGCAGTTTTTCTTATGCTCTCATTTTTAGACACTCATTCTCACAAAAATGTTATCATATTTTCATAAAATTTCGTTTCATTTCATTTCAGTTTATTTTATAAACAAATAACATTTATATATAGATCCATCTTGCTTGCTCTACATAGAATTTAGAAACACAAAATGTCAGATTTGCTGTTACTGTCGCTTCCCAATTATGGGCTTTGTTTCTCTTGCTGCCAAAAATGACAACAGCTGCTGCCTTATTGTGGTTCTACATTTATCCAATTAAAAAACAACCATTCTAAGCACGTTGCTTTGTATACTCCCTGAAATTATTGCTGTCTGTTTTTATAAGAATATTACCTTTTAAATTGAATAATTTCAAAATATCTATACGTGACCTTTGTAGTCTGAGTTTTGAAATACATAAAAAAGTTAAGAAAATTGCGGAAAAAACGTTCATTAATCGGATATTAAAAAAAACTTAGTGAACAATTCAATTTAAATGAAGACGGTAAAGAATTGGATAAAACTAAACTAAATAAATTTGTTAAATACTTCTCAAAAAATGGAAGGAGTGTTCGCGATCGAAGATTGTGTTTCTCCAATTAAATCATAATAGTCGTTGTTAATTTGAAGAAAAAAGTGAGTAAAACACCCATAATTGTTGAAGCAGTTCAAAAGAAGCGGGGGCGGCCACAAAAGTCATACACAGACTCTGCGCAGTCGAGCAAGCGTAGAAAGGTTAATGATATATCAAAAGAAATAGGTTTACAGGAAGCTTACAAAGTATTAAAACTTCAATTACGCAAACGAAATGAGTTAAACTATTTGGAAAAAAATTATTCGGAAACTATTGCAAAATTGAAAGAAGCCATTACAAACCCCGCAGTGACTTGTGAAGAATATTCGACTTCGAAAGCAGTTGCCTTATATATGGATTTGGATCTGTCATACAGACAGTATAATATGATGCGATCGTCTCTCGCAAAAAAAGGGCTACCAAGGACTACCATCGTATGGGAAAATATCAGAGGAGAAGTCTGCTTGTGTTCCTGAATCTGCAACAGTTGGTGAAGTTTCTGGCAAAACAAAAACAATTTAACACACCAAATAATGTAGCACCAGACATAATATCAACATTTGAATTTGGCTTGTCTCCATTACATGCTCGAATTCGATTCATGGAGCACTGCCTGAAAATAGCCTATGATTTAGAGATTGAAAAATATAAACAAAATACAACGAATTTCGACTCCAAAACCATTAAAGAAAAACGAATTATAAAGGAGCAATTCAGAGCTACAGAAAAACAGGAAATCCAGAAAAAGTTCCGAAAAACAACAGGATTAAGAATTGATTTTCCGATGCAGGGTTTCGGAAACACGAATGACGGCAACACAGCCAGGCGGTTGTTTGATGATACCAAATTAACAGCAAGTATAACCCAAATAGAAGAGCAGCTTCTGTTGCGATTTAAAAAAATTCTATCAGCTATTAACTGTACGGAAAGGTAGATGCAGTTAAATTTGGTAGATATATGTACGTCCGAGACATTGTGTTTGTACGACGAATTGTATGGAAGGTGGAGGAAAACATCACCAACTTTGTATAAGGTGCTTTGCATGGTGAAAACATTATAAAATATCATCTTTTTCCTCTTGGAGAATTATCGGAAGAGGCTCAAGAAACAAAAAAAAACACACAAGAAAATGCAGCAGAACTGACAAAAACACGGATTTGCTAAAAATGTTGCTAATATCTTCTGATCCTCTAATTACTTCACTTCGACATAACGCAGGAAAAGGATTACAGAAACAATTCAGAAACTGACCTTGAAGACCTTTTATTATAAATCCACTTTCATGTTAATTTCATAACTTTTTGGTAAATATATAAATATTACATACATAAATATCTAAATGAATTCGAACATAAAAAATGCTTTAAAATTTTGTGTAATTTCAAAATGGAAAATTATAACAAGTTTAATTTTTTTTCTGTCAGCTATACATAGATAATTTTGTGCAAAATAAGGTAAAAAAAACCGGAATAAAAATGTTGATCCGTTCAAAAGATATTGATTTTTGATCACTCACACCCCAGAAATGAACACTGTGCGTCGGTTGTGCAATGTTTAGTGTGCGCGGCTGAGATGAGAACGTGGATTCGATCCCTAATCAGACCACCTTACATTTCTTTCTACGACGGTCACCTCGCTTAGTGATGGCGACACTATCGAGTACTTAGCCATGAAAAAGCTTCTCAAAATACCGTTCGGAACCAGTGTAAAACTGTAGGCCCCAATCAGTGTGTGTAAAACTAGAAAGCCCACATCTCACTGATTGTGAGAAGCTCTCCCAATCCCTTCATGGGATGTAAGAGACACCATGGTTTATGTGGTTTTATTTTATTCTCTCAATAATTTTCACTTCATAGGTTTGGTTGCATGCAAAGGTTGGATGTTTCAAGGCATGGCTTCAATACTACTAGATATAGGCAATAATACACAACCTCCAACAAAGCAACAACAACCGCAATTCTTGTTTGTGTGGCAAAATAGTTGTGTTAAATACAATACAGATGTATACCAACGATAAAAGTCAACAAAAAAGGGCAAAATACATTTAAATACAAACGACATGAAAAACTTAAGTCAACAGTTCTTGTAACTCCACCTGGTGTAAGCACAAACCTACGACGAATAGTGTGAAATGAAACGTCAGATGCGCGAAATGGTTTCTATATTCTAATTTGCTCTATGGTTGTGCTAGTCGTTTTGTATAAGAACATTTTTGTTTTGTTTTGACGTTTGCTGTGCAAGTTTTGAAGTTTCCACATGAATACCATATTATTTTAAAACTCCTCTGACATGCACATATATATTTCGTATGTATATGTTAATATCGATTTTTTTTAAGCGATGCACAACCTTTAACATCTTCTATTACTGCTCTTGCACAAGGCACGCCACTTTGCTGCACCCTGTACATACATGTACTTTGTGTTTAAGTCAAAGTTGTTGTACTCACTTGCGGATTGTTTAAAATGAATGAACAGTAATAATATTGTGGTTTACTGATTAGAGGACATAAAAAAACCTGAATGACTATTGAATTAACATTTTTCTTTGTGAGAAAAATAAGAAAACAAATCATATTAAATATTTCAAATGTGCACTCAAAGAAATAACTCTGACTTAATTACCTCTGAACGGTTAACAATGAGAGGTGTCAATGAAGATTGTATATTTGTTTATTGTTTCGCGGAAATTATTTTTTTTAACTAAATGATATCTGAAATATAAAATCTAAAACAAAAACTATTAAAGAGACTGTTGAAACACCGTCTCGGCGCAATTATTCATTCAGCAACCTTGCAGTGCTGCATTATATTTCTTCACTTTAGGCTTTTTATTACCCCAAAAAAATCACAAACTGTCTCGCATTGGTATACTATATACAGTTTTTTAAAACAAAACAATAATATTAGTTTGAATTTCGAGCTGGTCTTGCAATATTCGAGTACTACAAGGTTATATTATATTTGCCATATACATAGTTACTTGAGACAGTCTCCGCTTTATAACTCCGTTTTATGGTGGCTAGGTGGTACTGGAAGTTGAAACAATCGGTTGATATACCACCAAGACCATTGTTTAATTAATTAACATTATTATGCTCATATATTTAAATCATTTTAGTCATTATTATCGCCATCATTACTATAGAAATGCGATGCCTCTTGCATCTGAAGTTTTTCAGTTTTTCTTCATTAACAAATTTTACTTTCGTTTAACATCAATGAACACGCAATCTTGACTTGTAGTTGTTGTTTATTAGTCTTGTTTGTTTTTGTTTTTATTTTTTGTTTTATTGTATGTAATATAATTACCATTTTCCTTAAATTGCTGGACGCATAATCTGCCTCAAATCATCACAGTGGAGGAGCGAAAGGTCTTCAACTTTAATTTCAGTTTACTTAATTTTTTTTGTAATATTTGTTTTTGCAATCTTATAGATGGTCATAAGCAACCCTCTAAAGGTCATGACTCACTATCAGATTTAGTCTTTGGATCTGTCAAGACTATTGCCTTCTATACATACTGATTTTGACAGATAAAGCGCAAATCGTTGGACTTGAAAGCAACATTTTGACAGATAGATCTGTTACATTTCGCTGATTTTATGATTGTCGTCAAACAATTATGCAACATGAAAACAAATTGTAACACTAGTGGTATTCATGTAAACGTGAAAACTCGAAAACTTGCACGCCAAACGTCAAAACAAAACAAAAATGTTGTCATACAAATCGACTTGCACAAATGTCCGACGTTTCGTTTCGCTTTCGACGTTTGCTCAGCAAAATGGACTCGAAACTTTTCTACATTTGTGAAAGTGGTTTTGTATGAGAACTTTTTTGATTTGTTTTGACGTTTACTGTGCAAGTTTTCGCGTTTACATGAATACCACTACTGTCGTTTTTTAGCATGCTTCATATATTTTCGCTATTTTCTATGTTTTGTTTACCCATAGATTGATAAATATATATAGATTTATTATCCGTCACAGCGGACATTTCTCTTTGCGCGTCTTCAATGAACGAACTCTGTCAGCTGTTTTGCTGTTTAATTACAACAAATTGTGCGAACATCGAACAAAATCCTCCATTTTTAGTTTTGTGCATTCACGATGTTCATATATAGCTGTGTTTATTAGAGTTGGGTAGTTCATAAACATAATTCACATGTTCGATACGGCGAGTGTGTTAGCTATTGTTACGACCGGTCACCTTAAATGAACGAGTTCGAGAACTAGTGAACGAGTTCGACACAACTCTAGCATTTATCAAATCTCACCGACAGAATTCTTCTCTTGGTGTTCAAACTTGCAATTCCGCAAGTTCGCTTCCCTTCAATCATGAAACCGATGAGCGAGTTGACAAATCTATGCATAAACTAATCTATGTTTTGACCAAAAATACCCGACGTCATTTTTTGCGACGAGTTTTTCAATTTCCTTTTATAGTATATATTTAGATGATGCGAAATTTTCGTAAGAAATATTGACATTTATCTAGACACGAAAATTGAGCGTCATCACCTATGTATCTCTAATTTAAGACCAGAAAATTTCATGAACCGAAAATTTCGCTCACTTTTATTTGCTTGGTACTCAGCTCTTTGCGAAAATGTCGGAGGCAAAATCAAGCACAGGGTTGTTACGCCGAAGTTATTTCGTACGCAAACTATTGTTTGAATTTTGACATTTCGATTATTTTAGTAAACAAAAGTAATACCACATACATTTAAAAATAAAATGGAGTGAAAAGATGAATTATTAATGAAACATTTGCAAGGTTTGTACATCAGAAATATGTAGTAACTCTCTGTAGCAATATTTTCCGTTTACGAAAATTTCGCAAGAACTGAATACGGGGCGTATTGTTCGTGAATAATTCGTTTTCTTACCCTATTTTAAGTTAATGCATGTGGTTTTACTTTCGTTGTTGAAATAATCGAAATGTCAAAACTCCAGTCCCAAACAATTATCCAAACACAAAGAAAAATATTGGTAATATAGAGTAATCTCATACTAGAGAGAATATTTGGCTCATCTGACGTTTCCTTTCACACTCTTCCTGATGCGGTCGGTGTGATAGGGAGATGTTTGACGAAAAGCGACATACATCAGGTGGAATTACCATAACTTCTTGTTTTAATTTTTCATGTCGTTTTGGTGAAAAACTGTGCAATTTAAATGTGATTTAAACTTTTTTATTGACTGTAATTGTTAGCATACATTTGTGTTGTATTTAACACAATAATTTTAACACACAAAACGAAATGCCGTTGTTGTTATTTTGTTCGTTGTTTTGAACCAATGCCTCTATCTGGTAATAGTAAAGCAATTCTTTTCAACATCGAGCGTAAACATCACACCAGGCCAAATGTCATAAATTTGGTGAGAGAACTATTAGGTCTACTATAAATATTAGTCTTGATGCATAGACTAATGCATAGAGTAAATTTATAGTAGAGCCGCCATTTGTCTCATCTGACGTTTCCTTTCACACTCTTCGTGATGCGGTCGGTGTGATAGAGAGATGTTTGACGAAAAGTGATATACACCAGGTGGAATTACAATAACTTCTTGCTGTAATTTTTCATGCCATTTTGGTGAAAAACTGTGAAATTTAAATGTGTTTTAAACTTTTTTACTGACTGTTATCGTTAGCATACATTTGTGTTGTATTTAACACAATAATTTTAACACACAAAACGAAATGTCGTTGTTGTTATTTTGTTCGTTGTTTCGAACCATTGCCTCTATCTGGTATTAGTAAAGCAATTCTTTTCAACATCAAACGTAAATATCACACCTGGCCAAATGTCATAAAGTTGGTGGGAGAACTATTAGGTCTACTATAAGTGTTAGTCTATGATTGGTAACAGTGCCTATAAATGTTGTATATTATCAACAATTGGCATAGACAACATGACATTTGCTATGTTCTGTAGGTAATAATACCAAACATTATAGGTGATTTCTATGTTCAAATAGTTATATCCAAGGCGTATAAAAAAACCAACTAATATAGGCAATATACTTATAGTATTTTGTTGAACTTCATACAAAACTAAATTACCTATGCCGACAAAGCCAAAGGCAATTTTTGTGTGTAACAATCGTTTTTATACGAAATAACTTTGGCATAACTACCCTGTAATTGATTTTGTTCAAGAAGTTTTCGCATAGATCTGACTAAATTCATAAGAGCTGAAGACCGAGATTAACCAAGATTGCCACCCTATTGCAATTTTGTGTTTGAGCAGGTAGTAAATATTATACGGCATTTACACCAAATAAGATTAACGCATTTCGAAGGTTAACTCCGGTAACCCGCACTAACCCAGAAGATTACTCATACAATTTTAATCTGTAGAAACTGAAGTTTAATTTTTAACCTCATTTTAAACTGGTGTAAATTTTGATGCAACACTGTTAGTAACTAAAAATATACAACCATAATAAAAACATACACAAAAACTCAACTCTTTGACAGACAGAAACTGATCGACAATTTTCCGGCGCGTCGTCGCCACCAAAAGTTTTTCGAAGCTCACCCCGCCACCTATATAAATGGTTTTTATTGGTTTAAACTGTGAGCCGGTTTTATCCACTGCCCCAATTTGACAATTTTAAAGGTTCAGTTATTTCAAAAACATCCCAAATTTGTACAAAACTGGCAAAACCAATAGTCGCCAACTTAATTTTTTGTTGTGACACCGTTTTCGATAATTTGGTCTCGGCGCAGAGTTTGTCCAAGCATGGAGTTGCCACCTGAAATGTAAATTTAATCTCAAATTGGGTGGAGTAAACGGCGCCACGAAATTAGGCCCCACGAAAACACACCCCAAAGTGAATATGAAATTAGGCCCCATTTTTGAGGTTTAATTGCATTACGAAAATATACCCCAGGAAATTACACCTCAAACATAAAACGAAAATAGACCCCAAAAATTGTATTGGGGCCTAATTGCATTATCGGTTTTTGAAGGTGTGAAAATACACCCCAAAAAAAGGAAAATATGCCCCAATACATCATCTTGTTGTTCTCTATGCAAAGTTGGGGCCTATTTTCATGCATGGGTTTTGGGGTATAATTTCCGTTTATATATTACAATAAGTATGTAAAAATAAAACACGCAAATAGGCCCCAAAACGTGTAGTAACGCAACAAGCTATTCGCTGAAGACACCATATGTGCAACCTTTAGCAGTGTGCCTCAAGGTTGTTTCAAACAACACTTGATAATATACATCCAACAATTCGATGAGGTAAAACTGAATAATGTTGCTTTTGTTAATATACTTTAAATATTTTTCCTCTTTAAGATATTCCCCGTTTTTTTCATCCTAATGAATAAAAAAACCTATGCGGCATATGCTCATTTACTGAATTATATAAATGACAACATATTTCAAATGGAGCCGAATACGTTCATTACTGATTATGAGCAAGCAATGAGAACTGCTGTCCAAAAACAGTTCCCCCAAGTTAAACTGGTTGGTTGCTGGTAAGTAAACTGTAGACGTTCTTTAACGTTAGAAATATGTAGACGTAAAGTAAAGATAATAAGTTATAACAGGAATCTAACACTCATATGCAGATACATATATAAATATGGGGTAAAACTTAAAAATTAAGTTTCAAAAAAATCGCGCGATATATATGTATCTGCATTAGGGTGGACCTTGTGTCGATATTTTGGTAGATGCCGAAAAAAAATTTTGGATGCCGAAAAAAAAAATTAAAAAAAAAAAACATTAGGGGTTGCGCACGAGCCGAGAAAAAGGTCCACTTTGCCAAAATTAGGGGGGAAATTGCCATAGGTCATCAGGGGTCACCCGTAGGGGGGAAGAATGTATGGCCGACCCCCATTAACTTTTTACCGCCAACATTTTCCCCCAAGACACCCACCCCCTATCTCCTCCCCTTAGGGGGGTCACCATACAAAAATGGAGGTTGCTCAGTATTTTCGAAAAACACCATAGGTCATCAGGGGTCACCCCTAGGGGGGCAAAATATATGACCGACCCCCATTAACTTTTCATCCCCAACATCTTTTCCGAACAAACTTACCCTCTATCTCCACTCCTTGAGGGACTCCCCATACAAAAATAAAAGAAGATGTAATTGAGTAGTACTACTAAGCACTCTTAATATAATATAGTCAAATTAACATATTTTTGTTCGCTGATGGGTATTTCTTGCGGTAAGAATCGATAACATGTAGTAAATACTGTTTCTCTTCTTCGCCTTGACACAGTATTCTATTATAATCTTGTATCATTTTTACTCCTCTTTCGGCAGTGTCGTTCACAACGCGCAAGTTATTTACAATTCTACGACCTTCTTGATAGTCTGCGCGAGATTTCCAGGTTGCTGGATTTGCAAGAATGAAATCTTGCGATATTCCAAATCGTACAAATAAATTTTTGGTATTATGAGAGACGAAGTTGCTCAAGTCTTTAGCCAAGAATTCCTCATTCACATCTTTGAATTTCACCTCGATTTTTTTAACGCTGGTGCTTTTGATTACGACGCGAGGAGCTGGGGGAACCGGGTCGTCTTCTTCATCTTCTTCACCTTCTTCGTCTTCTTCATCTTCTTCACCTTCTTCGTCTTCTTCATCTTCTTCACCTTTTTCGTCTTCTTCATCTTCTTCACCTTCGTCATTCTCATTTTCTAGCAATGCTTGGGCCATTTTGGCCTTCAACTCATTTGAAACCTTGTCATCGAAAAAGGCAAGGGCTATGTGCTCATCGGCGAGATACCATAGGTGACTGATAAATTTCTTTATCATTACCCGAGATAAATCCTGGTCAACGGACTTGTACTCGACGATGTCCTTCAAAAACTTCCAATCTTGATTCGGCGCCTCAGCTGCTCGAGAAGAACCAAACCATGCCTTGACGTAAAGTCGCACCACAAAAATACAAACGTGTCGAATACCATTCAATTCACATACAGATAAGTGAAAAGTTCTCCGAAACAAAAACATCTTGAGGCTGTAAATGGCTTTTGCCATCCATCGAGCATGGGAAACGGGTCCTGGAGGTCGGAAATGGTAATTCTCAAATTTTTCACCCAGAAACAAAAGAATTAATTGTAGCATTTCTTTGTAGTCATCGCGAGGGTGTTTCTCCTTCAATTGATCTAAGCAAAACTTCTTTATGCCGACTTGCATTGCCACAGGAATTTTTCTGTCGACTTGATCGTCTATCAAGTCTATCAACCTTTACAGCGTCCCATTCCTGTTTGAAACGGTCAAAGCAAGGAACGCCTGGTGCACTGGTCTTTCCCATTTTTGTCTCAAAAACTTCCCTTAGCACCAGTTCGTATACGTGGTGTCTGCAAGGTAAATATAAGATTTCTCTCTCCAACAGCCGCTCAAGAGCAACTGAGGCTCCGGAGAATGGGCCACTGTTCGTTGATGTCGTGTCGAAAGAAAGTCCTTGTATTCGATGTGTCATATGCCAAGATGCCAACAGTTGATAAACGGCATGTGCTATTCTCCGGCCTTTTCCTTTCCCATCTTCTACTTTGGGAACTCCAAGAAGTTGTTCTTTTTCTCCGTACGAGACAATTACCGGTAGACGGTCCACCTTCTTTGTACCCACAAAATCCAAAAGCATTTCTCAATGGACTACGAAGGATTTAGCTGCGACAAGCTGGAGATGAATGAAACGCGTTGAAGAATAAGAATTCTGAATGAGAGCAAATAAATCTATGCGATCATACTTCTGGATTGTCTTTCACATAACTCAGCATGTTCTCTCGATTTGAACGCCGACATCTCCGAAGCGACGTACGGTTTATTGTGTATTGTTGAGGATCGCGTCCAAATGCTTCTGCCGCCGCTATCATAATGCCGACCGCGTCTCGGTCAGTCACTTTGCACTTGTCCAAAGCTGATAGGACTCGTTCAGTAAAACATTGTTTGTAACCTCTTCTGTCACCAACATTTGACGGGCCAGCTTCTGCCGGGAAGTTTTCGTCCTGTCTCCCATTATCATCGCTTGAATCACTGCTTGAAAATTTAACCACTGCAATTGAACGAATTTCATTTGAATATAAACATTGGACGAACACACAAAGCGCGAAATAGCTTACCGCCTTTAGCGAACCGATCTCTACTAGATTCCGTTGCACGTTTACGTCGCAACTCTTCTTGTTCTTCGCGCTCAGCTTTTCTTTTCCTCGTTCGAGTATCAGTAGCGTCCACACCTCCCATAGTTCCTGGCCGGCCATCTTCTATTTGCTTTAGCAGAAACTCAATGTCTTCGGTATTTGTCATTTTCTCAAGGGCGTTGGCGTGTGCGATGTCGAAAAGATTATCCAAGCTATCAGAAAACGTATTCTCTTTTTCTCTAGTGGACTCAGTCTTTCTGTGAGATGACTTTCTTAAAGCATCCCACTCATCGTGCAGCGCAGCTATTTTTCTTGTAACATCTCCTCTGGCTTTCGTCGGAATAGCTGCTTGGCGCCAAAAAATCATCACTGCGTCCGCGACTATAACCGCACTATTTTTCTTCGACATGTTTCGTTTGCGAATGTTGAAGAAATGCATTCTTAGCACTTGCTTCTTCGACGGTAATTTGTTCCCCGTAATATTCATGCTTGGATAACCAATCAAAAAAATATCGTCGCGCGATCTAAGTCGTGTTGTCATCTTAACTTTTAAAAAACGGGAGAAAAATCAATTTACTTTTCGCGGTCGTCGGCACTTGTTGAATGACAACAATCGATGAATGAACTGCTATTTATAACTACTACGTATTTTGCAATATTTTACTGCCAGGTACTGATGAATGGGGGCATCTGCTAAGGGTGCCTATGTACCTGATTCAGCACGTGTGCGTTTCAAATTTTTCAAGACTTTCCAAACAATGACCACTCTTGAATATTGGTGGAATTTCTGTAAAAAAATCAAAAAAATCTCGATATTGTGCAACTGTAAATACATAGATTTTCAGTATTTTTGTATGGGGAGTCCCTCAAGGAGTGGAGATAGAGGGTAAGTTTGTTCGGAAAAGATGTTGGGGATGAAAAGTTAATGGGGGTCGGTCATATATTTTGCCCCCCTAGGGGTGACCCCTGATGACCTATGGTGTTTTTCGAAAATACTGAGCAACCTCCATTTTTGTATGGTGACCCCCCTAAGGGGAGGAGATAGGGGGTGGGTGTCTTGGGGGAAAATGTTGGCGGTAAAAAGTTAATGGGGGTCGGCCATACATTCTTCCCCCCTACGGGTGACCCCTGATGACCTATGGCAATTTCCCCCCTAATTTTGGCAAAGTGGACCTTTTTCTCGGCTCGTGCGCAACCCCTAATGTTTTTTTTTTTTAATTTTTTTTTTCGACATTGTCATTTTTTTTCAAAAAGGCACGGAATAGAGCCCTCATCTACCAAAATATCGCAAAAATGTCATTTCAAGGTCCACCTTAATCTGCATATGAGTGTTAGATTCCTGTTATAACTTATTATCTTTACGCGTACATGTTTCTAATGTGAAAGATCGTTGGTTTTTTCCATTTAGGTTTCATTACTGCCAAGCTCTAAGGCGATATGTAGCAAAGAATCGTATTTTATTGCAGTACATACGAACTACAAAATCAGCAATGAAGGAGTATAAGAAATTAATGGCACTACCTTTGCTCCCTCCATCCTTAATATGCGCGGCTTTTCAGGATGTAAGGTCAAGATTGTTATTAATGGATGGGGAAAATTCCAAATAGGAAATTATGTCCCAAGATGTGAAAATACGCCCCAAAAATTGTATGAAAATAAGCCCCAAAAATTAAATGGGGCTTATTTTCGCACTGAAATTTGGGGTCTAATTTCAAAATGAAAATAAGCCCCAGTAAAAATATGAAATTAGGCCTCAAAAAACCATAAAATTTATTGTTGTTGTTTTCTATATATTTTTTTGGGGCCTAATTTCATATCCACTTTGGGCTGTATTTTCGTGGGGCATAATTTCGTGGCGCCGGAGTAAACGGCAAAAATTAGAGAACAAGGTTATCGCTAACCTTTCCGCTATAAATGGCGGTGTAAATGCGTTATTACTAGTACAGCTGACTGCGTTTTCTTCATATTGTTTTCTCATTTGACTGTGAAATGTCTGTTGATTTCTGTTTACTATCTGTTTACTTGAATTGTTGGTAAAATACATTTCTGTTGAGTTTGACAGCGAAGTGAAACCAAAGAAAATGACTGTTGTTATTTATTTGCTGTATTTATTGTCGTAGAAAGACTGAATATATCTAGATTGACACAAATCGGAAGCCCAAATGGAAAAAAACAACCTGCAGTCGCAAGGCAGTGCATTTTAGTTACACCGGGTTTTTGGTCCTTCGCAGTTCGCCGGTTTATCATGGAGTGTGTTTCCATCGATTCGGCAAATTATCTCCACGAAACAAGAGGCTGCTACCAATTTCCCTATGCCATCGAATGTCCAGGAAATTCGCAATTTTCTGGATATGGTAAATTAGTATCGCAGTTTTGTACCCCATGCCGCACAAACTCAAATGCCCCTTGTATCATTTCAAACTGGCAATAAAAAGAATGACAAAAGTCCAATAGTAAGGAATCCTGGCGCTGAAAGCGCTTTTAACAAATGAACTTTTGGTTCATATAACAGACAACATACCCATTTTTGTTATGCGTAAATGGTGGTGGTCTTCAGAAGAATAAAGATGATGGTTGGGTTCCTTTAAGTTTCTTTTCGAGAAAACTGACAGAAACCCAGAAGAAATATAGCAGAGAACTTTTGACGGTTTACAGCGTTGTCAAGAAATACCGGCACATACTCGAGGGACACCATTTCATCATATTTACAGACCACAAGAATCCCGAGAAAGCTTCTCCTCGCCAGTTCCATCAGCTTGATTTTAAATCTCAATTTTCTGCGGATATTCGTCATGTTGGTGGTGAAGGGCTGGGCTTGCCTTCCGCCACCGATATATTGACAATGAAAATACAAAATTAGAATGAGAAACATCAAATCCCCATATCTGTTGGAGACCCCGGTAAACGTTATTAGGACCACGATTTACGGATATGCACTTGGAATATTAGAACACTATACAGATCCGGTGCAACTACCCAACTGGCAGATGTCCTAGAGAATTATAAGGCTTACATTACTGCTGTACGAAAGAGAAGAATTGTGACATTTACTAGAGCTGCCATGAGAAAAGCATGAATTTGGTTGCGGATTTGTAGTTGGCAGAAGACTGCGAAATCGGGTCTCATGGTTCAACCCCGTGAGCGAACGTAGAACGAAATTCTTTAACATGTCGCTAATTTGTGTATATGTCCCGATGCAAGAAAAAGACGATGATACCAACGACATGTTCTATGAGCGCCTAGAGGAAACCTACGACCAATGCCCTGGCCATGACATTATGGTAGTTCTAGGTGATTTTAATGCTGAATTTTCCAGAGAAAATGTCTTTGAACCAATCATCGATAAATTTAGTCAACACGCCATCACTTCCGATAACGGAATGAGACTGTTAGATTTTGCCGCGGCGAAAACCATGGCTATCAGTAGTACGAGATTCCAAAGTAAAGCCATCCATAAGGCTACTTGGATATCCCCTGATGGTTACAGCAAAAAGGTTCACACAACGTTAAGCAGAGCGAAAGTCATACGAAACCAGACATATAGAAAGCTGGACATCGGAAAGCTCCAATTTCCAGAGACAGCCACGGCCTATACACAGAAGCACACTCAGCTACTGCCCCAGTTCGCACCCCGCCTAATGATCCTGAAGCGCAGTAGAAGTGCATTTCCCACTCATGAAAACTGCTGCAGGGACCGTACTTGGTATGAAAACCCGCTTAAAGCCACAGCATGGTACGATGAAGAGTGGCACATGGCAAATGAAGAAAGGAACGTTGCACGTCACTTGCAACACGAGCCGCGATAGAGCGGTATAAGGAGAGAGGAAGCCCGTTTATTTAAGAAGGGATAATGGTTGTGGAGAAAGCACGAGAGTGAGCAAATTGAATCTTACAGAAGGAAGAATGAGGCCCGTAAATTCAATCGAAAAGTGCAAAACCAAACCAACGACAATGGATCAGGCTCCCGCTTTTATAGAGATAAAGACGGGTATCTTGTCTCAGATGTACTGAGTATGTTGGGAATATGGAGAGATCACTTCTCTGGTGTACTTGTCCCACATACAGGACGATGGCGTCTACTGCCTCCTCCTAGCCAGAGAGAAGTTATAACTGCAATTTCCTTGCTTGAAAACAACAAAGTCGCAGGTGCTGATGGACTACCGGCTGAGCTGTTTAAGGCTGACGGCTATGATTTGTAAATATGCCTGCTTCAGCTTATATCAACAATCTGGCTAGACGCATGCATGTCCGATGATTGGAGTCTTCGCATACTTTCCACTGTTTTCAAAAAAGGCGACCCGAGTATTTGTACCAAATATCGTGGAATTAGCCTTTTATCCATCGCATACAAGGTCCTCCCCGTAATGTGCGAAAGACTAAAGCCGGTTTTTGCCGACCTTATCAGTGTGGCTTTAGGTCCTGAAAGTCAACTATCGATCAGATATTCACGTAACGACAAATACTGGAGAAAAGCCACGAAAAACAAATGGTAGGCTCTTTGTAGATTATAAGGCTGCCTTCGATAGCCCGATAAGGGGAAAATTGTACCAAGCAATGTGGGAGCTTGGTATTCCTGCTAAGCTGACACGCCTTTGTAGAATGACAATGCCCGACACGATATCCTCAATAAATATTGGCAAAGATCTCAGCGAACCATTTAGTACGTGGCGAGGCCTCAGGCAGTTGAGCCAAGCATGAGCATGAACATCAGCTATCGATGATGTTTATTGTCGGTTTACCGCCCTTCTTAAACCAAGTTGGAAAGTAATTGGAGATGTTTGCATCACCATCATGTTCACAAAATTGTTGGGTAATATTTTTTCAAATTCATCAGTCAGACAAAAAGATACCGGCCAAGTTCATGCTCACGAATGACAAGTCTGTGGTTCGCTTTAGGATAGTCCGTAAAAAGACCCGGAAATATCGTTACTCTAGATATGAATGGAAAGATTAACGTTGTATCGATAGATGGGCTTAAACCAACTTTTATGTTAAACGACAATATTACTCGTAGAATTCCATTGACTAAGCCTTCGAGAATACCTATAAGAACGAATACCTAGAAGCCACGAAAATAAAATTCGGATGTTGAACGATCAAACCGAACAATAATTCCAAGTCAAAGTATTCCATTGGAGAGCAATGAAAATGTTATGCCGGAAAGATCGGCAAGAATCGGTCCATTTTAATTCCCAAACTCTCTGGATGGGGAGTATATGTAGCGGAACAGCAGTTCTTAAATATACTTTGTTCGAAACCACTTGTTCCAAAATGTAATTTGAAAACATATATTCTTTGACTTTTAAAAAATCAATTGTCAAAAATTAAAAAATAAATTTTAATATATTAGGAATTATTAAGAGAAGCAAACGTGTTTTAAACGTCATTTCTAAATAATCTTTCAAATATATATTGAAAAAATGGTTCTTTTTTGTAATAAAAATAAAATTTTAAATTTTTTTAAAGATTACCTATAAATAAATACCCTTTATGGACGATTTACTGGACGAGACTATTGGGAACATAGAGTAATGACGTATAGAGACGGCAACTCTCTCAGTAAATTAATGACATTTGTAGATGTAGATGTGTTGTAGATGGGCGGTTGGATGTTCGAAAGTATTGATTTAATAATACCAGATAGAGGCAATGGCCCAAACCATCGCACAATAAATCAGCAAAGGCATTTCGATTTGTGCGTTAACATTTTTGCGTAAATACACCACAAATGTATACTCACAACAAAATATATCAGAAAATGCCCAAAATACGTTTAAATTTCACAATTTTTCATCAAAACGACAAATTTAAGTCAACAATTTTTGTAATTCCACCTGGTGTAAGCCAATTTACGTCAAAATGACGCTTAATACGTGGATTAGTGACAAGGTCTCTATGTACCTTGTACTATTATTCGACAAAAATAGCAATATTAACGATAAAGTTCAAATATTAAACTAGAAAAATTTTATTAGAAGAAATCGCCAATGAGTTTTGTTGAATTGTGTTCTTGTGCAGATAGAAATAATATTGCTCCCATATCTCACAGCGCTGATGCCGAAAAAAAATTATTTTTGTATGGACTGAGCATTTTTGGAATATCGAGAAATTAAAACAATTCTTTAGCGCCAAAATATCATAAACGACGGTGACAATTTCTATAGGAGAAGGTTTTTTGGTAATTGTTTTCAAATAGTTTCCAAAAATAAAATATGTGTTGGAATAGTTTGTCAGTAGCTGCAAAGACTTGATGGTAGCAATTTCATCATGGACTATCCACATTAGGCTTAAAATGTTTCTCTTGCGAAACTGTAGTGGAAGCATGTTCAAATTCAACTGCTGCATTTTTATTACGATAACCACAATGCAATTTTTTTATAATATTGTTTGTTTTCTGTGGTCTTGATGGTTTTTCCAACTGAGGTACATAGTTTCATTGTAGTTCAGTGTATTTAAAATTAATCCAAGAAGATGCGGGCTAATTATTTTATGGTCAAATGCTTCTCCTCTTTGTGTTGCAATAATTAGGTTGTGTGGTCAGTGCTTCTTTTTTGTTATTACATTTTATTTTGTGGGGCTTTTATTTCAAACGAAGTAGTAGTATTCATTCCATTTTACTTGGAAATTTTACACTGAAAATGCAAGTTCAAATTCAAAGTAATTTAATGCCATCATTATAATTATGAGCATCAGCTTCGTCTTGGTCATGTCTTAATTATAATGGAAAAATAACTTGAATGAAATTGAATTGAGAAACATGAAAATCAGTAAGCAATTTGGTAAAACGAAACACTTGTGGCATGCAAAACAACTTTGAATCGATAAAACTGAAATATGAATATGATTTTGAAATAGTTGTGGAAAATGTTGAGGGATACATGAGGCATTTATGCAAAATCGTTTGGCAATACAATGTACTATTAAGATATTTATTTATTTGAGTGAATTTAAAAACAAACATATCCTCGCCCAAAGTACGTTAGCTTTTGTTGTGGCTTTCAGCCTCAAGCGAATAGTCATGCATTCGTGTTTTGCGAGAGAAGGACAAAAACCGATTAATTTCGAGGAGTTCGAATATTATTTGGACGACCTTAGACATGGCAAACCTTCCCATCTTCTATACTATTCCTTTGCAGTCGATAAAAAGATAGCTCCTCGAGAGTACGTTGTCATTTCGAAGTTTTACAACGATTCAACCTCTTGAATTATCAGTCAGTAATATCACTAGGCGTAGTGATTGGTGTTGAAAGTAGGAGACGGCGCAAATTTTGTATTTGAATAACTTTTTTACTAAATAAAACAAAATGATTTTGAGTGATGGAAAATATTTATTTGGACCTTTTAAAATTTTTCTGTTAACCCTCGTATTCAGTTCTAATTTTGTCATTTATTTCTAAACGGAAAATTTAATTTAATTCTTTGATATACCTTTAAAATATTTTATTTATAATTCCTCTACGCACTCCATTCTATTTTTAACGCACGTGTTGTTACTTTTGGTTGTTAAAATCATAGATAAAGGAAATAATAGATATAACGCGACCATTGTCAACTTTGTTCACTAGGTGCTGTCCTGTACTACTGTCACTTTCAATGAAGTTTCCTATAATTATCATTAACGTTTATTCAAAATTGTGGAAAATTTTTGATAAAAGTAATTTAAACAAGGGGAAATGTAACAAAATATAAATGATTTTACATAATAGCATTTGTGTCTTATATAAAAATCCAATCAGTGTTCGAACTCACGGGCGATGTGTTAACACCTTTTTGTTACACGGTACCTGTTCGATTTCAATGAAGACATTAGTAAATGTTACATTGGAAAATAAAAAACAGCGTTCAATCATATGATGACGTTACATTTAAATAATATTAATACTTAAAATTATTTAAAGACCAGTGCAAACACATGTGTCATTATTTTCTTGCTTAATAGAGCAACAGCCTCATGTACATACATCCATTGTTATGTTCGTACATACGCTACACATGTTCACACAATTTTCGTTGCTCTCTTCCTAACTCATTTGTATATACGTATAACCACGTCATTATTCTCTTTGCTCTGAGAGTGCTCCGAACCCACACAAGACAACTATTCGCTGCCGCTACCTCAGAGTTTGTCTTTCGCAGTTTGACAATCTGTGTTTCGCAGTCGCACAGATCTGTGTTCTATATAGGGGTGGGTCACCCTAACCATAAAGCAACTATGGTATAGAGAAGAAAATTTACTCATGGAGTGGAATGCCAATAAAGAAAACGAGTGAAGCGCGTCGTTTCTCTGCTCTCTCTCTACCTCTCTTCGTTGAATATTTCAATACACAAGCAGTTTTCTGATGATGTTATTGTATCTAAATATAGAAATTTCAACAATATTTAAATAAAATTACATAAAGTATGTAAAAAGTATGAAATAATCAAGTTATGCCGCGGGAAAGAAATGCGTTTGAGTGAATCGCGTCGACTTTTTTGGTTCTCTTCTACTAGGGTTCTCTTCTGCACATCTCTCACGCGTCGCATATTGATTATTTCATACTTTTTGCATAGTTTATGTAATTTTACTTCAACATGGTTGGAATTTATATAGTTATATACAATAACACTATCAAAAAGCTGCTCGTGTATTGAAATATTCAATGAAAAGAGTAAGAGAGAGAACAGAGAATGACTAGGGTTTCACTCGTTGTGTTTGTTGGCATTTGAGTAAAGAGAAGTTTTGACTGTCTACTTGTACATCGTTTTTGACCCTTATCATTTAGTGGTATGAAAAATAGATGTTGGCCGATTCTGAGACCTATCCGATATGCACACAAAATTTCATACAAATCGGTCCAGCCGTTTCGGAGGAGTTTAACGCCAAACAATCTGTGATCGCAGTCGGACAAACTCAGTCGGACAGTCTGTGTTTGGATGTATTCACTTTGTTAAGTCCCTACCCGCGCCTATAGATGTTAACATATCAAAAACTATTTCAAATCCATGAGGCCGGTGTTGGGCCATCAATAGGATAAAACCCGTAAGACCGCCCAAAGATGAATATGCCGGAACGCCTTTTTAATCTAAAAACTTCCCCGACCAAAAACTGTAGTAACTTCTGTGGTCGCAGATGCCATAACCGTTAGAGTGTCTGGGGACTCTCTACAAGGAATGGTAGCTGAACCGGAGGAATTATAAAATAATATCCACTTTGGCCATTATGAAAAAAAAAACAATAAAGGATTTCATAATCGCTTAAGACCAAGACTCACTACCTAAGCTACGCGTACGAAAATCAATCACTCACATTTAGCTCAATTTTTTTTTATCAAACCACCACTCAGGGGATTCCCCCTATAAATGCAGTGCATTGTGTTGGCGAAGGAAAATTGAGGTAGTGGAGGATGGAAAGAGGGAGTAGTGTTTGTTGACATTTGCCTTGAATCTTTGTATGTCACAATTGTCACTAGCCGGAAGTTTATTCCACATACGGACTGTACGGCTGAAGAACGAATTTTCTCTATAGTGTGTAGTGCGGTCTACCGGCCGATCGATAAAAAACGGATGAGAGTTCTTGGAAAGCCGTCGCGTACTTCGGCTAAATATCCTCACGTCTGGCATAAGTCGACGGATGTCCGAGGAACACATACCGTAGAAGTATCGATAGAACAGCGACACGCAACCCATATTTCGACGATGCTCAAGGGAGGCAATAGACTTGGTTGCCCTACTGTCTCCTATCAACACCGTCGCTCTCCTCTGGACACGGTCGAGAAGCTTCAAAGATGTCCTAGGAGCACCTGCCCATATATGGGAGTTATTTTCCATCTTTGGCCCGTAGGTGGTGTATATATTAAAAAGATCAGATGGAGTGAAGTATTTCTTGAACTGGTTTAAAAAGCCTACACATTTGAATGCATCTTTGGACACTTCAAATACATATATGTTTGGCCAGCGGACATCACATTGTATTTTCATGCCCAGAACATCAAGAGCGTGCGATTCATCAATATCCGCACCGTCCATAAATAATGACGACACACCTGGGTCAGAAATCCGCTTATGCGACAACAAACAACACTGGGTGTTTAAAATCTACTCTATTTATTCGACCCCATTCAACAATGGACATCAAATCCCGGTCGAGTGTTTCATTCATTCTCTGGCGTTTGTCTTCAATCTCTTGAAGACTTGGCCTATGGTCGAATGAATAAGAATGACAGAGATTACTGTCATCCGCAAAAGAGTAGATTGGATTCACAGTCTGACCCAGGAGATCGTCAATGAAAATAAGAAAAAAAATAGAAGAATGAACAGAGCCCTGCAGTCAATTTATGCTCGTCGGATGAAACCCCATCTACAACAACTCGTATAGTGCGATCTCTGAGAAAACTCGATATAAATCGAGTGAAGTTATCACCGACACCAAAAGCTAGAGTGCATCGTGCCATACTCTGTCAAAGGGCTTGGAAATACATATCAAGACCCCCTACCTTACTCTCACCAAACTGGTGGGTGGATCGACTCCACTGTTCCGAAAGGAACGCCATCAGGTCCCCAGTAGATCATTGGACTCTTAACTTAACTATGCTCTCTATAACTCTCTCTCGCACGGTATACAAGGTTGTAAAGGATGCGCAGTGGACGTGCCAGCGTCGAAGAGCACCTACTCAAGACCAGCGCAGATATGCCATCCGGGTCCGGGGGTTTATTTACGACCAGATTCGCAAGAACCTTTTTAACTCCTCGTGTTCGAAAAAAAAGCTTGGGCATGAATCTGACAGCATCCCTGCATGTCTGGTTACATCAATTTTTTCCATGGTTTAACCAAAATAATTTTCGTCGGTATGAATGAATTCATACCAATCCAAACTATCTTTTCGATCATTTCAGCAGCAGCATCTATGTCATTGTCCAGAAAATAAAGCTTCCAGTTAAAATGCTGATAAAAGTTGTTGAGTTAAGTCCAACGTGCCTCTTCGTAGATGAAAATTGTTCGCTTCAGTACTTTGTATGAAGCGAGACGAAGAGCTGAATACGAAAAGGACGCTGAAATGATACAGTGATCCGAATTAATAAGAGGTGCAACCGTGTTAACTTCGTACTTTTCAGGGTGCGGAGTTACGAAGAGGTCAAGTAACTTTTGGTTGTGCCCTTGAACACACGGAATGGGCGTCGGTTCATTTACTAATTACGCCAAGTCATTATTCGCGGCGAAGAGCTCAGCGTATTGGCCCTCCGAAGATGTATGGCTCGAATGCGTTAACCAAGAGAAATTATGGGCATTTAAGTCACCAGCAACAACGATTACACTCTCTGGATAATCACCCAATAACTTAGAAATGGAATCGGAAAGGGTGCCAAAGCCATTAAAGGATGGCTCCCTATAAAGAAATCCGAAATGTAAAACATATGTTCCAATCTTGAATTTAACACAACGAGAGTTAAATTCTCGATCTTGTGAGTCGAATTCGGTTCTCCTTTGTCGAAATTTTCGTTCACCTGACTCTATGTTTGTTCCCAACTGACAGCACATTCGAAATTGAGACACCAAAATTTGTACTGGAAAGTTTTGAAAATTGTTTTGATTTCATTCGACTTGAAACAACATGATTGTGGACCCCAAATCAACTTTCTTCCGTCTAGAACACGAACGGAAGCGTTCGTTTGCGATAGATAAACAGACTGTTAGTCTTTGGATCTGTCAAAACTATTGCTTTCCACTTATACTGATTTTAGCAGAAACAACGCAAATCGCTGGATTTTATAGGATAGTCTGTCAACACTTTTACTCACACCTCAGCAAGTTGCGTTGGAGGACACCCCACTTATATCCGATCAGCTGTCGTTATAAGAGTTATCGCAAAGTAGTCGTCCTAAAACCACTTAATTTCGTAGTTTTCTTGCACTTCAATCATTATAATTTTAAAATTCTTTTGACCCATATTCAAGAAAAGCACACATATGAAAAGCAGGTGCGATGTATTTATATGGCGAAGTGTCACATTTCTCGAAAATAAAGAGATCTAATTTATTTCTTAGAAATTGTATCTATTGTTCCAAATACCTAATTAGTCAAACTGTGAATTTACACATGTTTCGGCAATTAATCTGATTTCTCACAGAGTACGAAGATTTTTCTTCCCTTTTCATAAAAACTAAAGAAACTCGAAAAAGATGTAAATTAAAGTCAACACACTCATTAAAACTATGACCAATATCAAGTAAATTTTAAGTTTTATTGCGATACTAGTCAGAGACGAAAGAAACAATTACTTCAGATTGCAAACACTTTTTGTTTTCGTCCATACGTGACTCCAACCGAGAATGACGACGACGGCAGTCATAAGTAAAACCAGAAGCATAACACAATGCGAGCCGTTATGGTGAATGGACATGCTTAACATATTCCAACTTTGACACTACTTCATACATACATATGTATATATGTGTACGTGTAAGGTACATGATCTGTGACTTCCACTTCAACGTAATCAAAATCAAGTGGTGTGTGTGTCCGTCTTAGTCCAGTTTGATTTC
Organism: Phaonia tiefii; assembly: GCA_963931995.1. Classification (NCBI taxonomy): domain Eukaryota; kingdom Metazoa; phylum Arthropoda; class Insecta; order Diptera; family Muscidae; genus Phaonia; species Phaonia tiefii. The sequence continues at coordinate 165,397,651 of OZ008367.1, forward strand.
TTGCTAAAAACACTTCAATTTAATTGAGTCGGTAGCATTTCATTTAGTTTGACTTGATTTTCTTATTGTCGTTTCTTATTGTTAATTGCAATTATTCTCTCTTCTCACCACATACAAGTATTGTACATGATTCCAGTAATACAACATATTTCTATGTTGCAGCAATCGGTTTGTGTTATTAGCTAAGTGAGTCAACGGGGCGCAACTGGAGTTACTTAATTTCGTATTATAATCTAGCCAACACTATAGTTAGATATCGCAATGTGGAACCCTTCTGGGTCATACTTAGGAATTTTGAATCCAGTACAATATTGGTGATTAACTTACGTAGATATAAAGCAGGAAAGTGTGTACCAAGGAGCCTACATACACAATATGCACAAACTCGGATGCGGATCCCGTTCGAATCCGTTAAATAAATAAATAAATAGTTTCCCGTTACATCCCATGAAGGGATTAGGGAGAGCTTCTCACAACCAGTGAGCTGTGCGCGTTCCAGTTTTATACTCACTGATTCGGACCTACAGTTTTACACCGGTTTCGAACGGTATGTTGAGAAGCTTTTTCATGGCCAAATACTCGATAGTGTCGCCGTCACTAAGCGAGGTGACCGCCGTCGAAAGAAATTTTAGGTGGTCAGAGTAGGGATCGAATCGGTCCTCATGCACAAGAGCCGCGCACACTACCATTGCACCACCGACGGCCACAATGAATCCGTTACGGGCCCGTAAAATCATATAAAAGCGAAATGTTCTCGAATCCGTTTCAAACTCGTTACGAGTCTGTAACAACATAGAAAAGCGAATCAGTGAAATTGCCATTTGGCGGATCCGTCTCGAACCCGATACTAGTCCGTAAAAACATAAAAGAGATTTAATGAAATTGGGATTTGGCGGATCCATTACGAATCCGTCAAAACTTGGTAAAGCGAATAAGTGAAATATTTAAGAAAATAATAATTCATAACTGAGATGCTAAAACACAGAAACTTTAAAAAAATACTAAAACGATTTAAATTTCGCTGACAATGATTTTTTTTTCAATTTGTACACTGAGAGAATTATCTTCATAATACCTATGAATTTCTTCATAGATTCTATGAAATGCTTCATTACTTTTCAGCCAAAGAAACATTTCATTAAATCTATGAAAAATTTTCATAGATTCCATGAAGTTAAATTTATGAAATTTTTTATTAAAACTTCGTAAAATGTATGAAATTGCTACATAAATTCTATGAAAATATTTCATAGATTCTATGAAAATATTTCATACCGCCTATGAAATATTTCATAGATTACACTGTGATAGTCGAAAAAATGAACTTCGATGAATCCTTTTCGAACTATTAGGGGGGAGTCCCCTGAGTGGGAAAGTACATTTGGAAGTGTCAGATTGGCTCCAGTTTTTGAGAAATCGGTATATATGGATATAGCTAAGTCTGCGCTATTTAAACAAATTTTACCGGCCATAGTCCAATTTTTTTTTTGGCCTAAAAGGGATTAAAAAGCTTATTAAAGTAGAAAAAACAAATGTTTGCGCTCGGTCCAACTTCTTGAGATATGGGCCTTTAAAGCTTGAGTATACAATTGGCCATATCTCACACATTTATGGTCCGATCTGGTTCCGGTGAATATCAGTACAAAGACCATTAAAAACTCTTTAAATCTGCATATAAACATATTACATTTTATTAACCCATTGGGGACAAATTTAAAAAATACGATTTTTTAACCTCACTTTTTTGCTAAAAATCTGATTTTCTCCAAAAACAGCCCTAGTAAACCTATTTTCTACCTAGACTCAGGTTGTAGACAACACTTCAGGCTTTGTTTTAAGGTATAATACTTCGCATTAGCCCTTCGAAAACCAGAGATATTTATGTTCAAAGTTTGAAATACAAGAAATTAACTTAAAAATTATGGTTAATTAACTTAATGGTTAATTAACTTGAAAAAAAACGAAAAAAATATATAAAAGGCCAATATTTTGATTTTGAAGCTTAACTTGAGGCCTATGCTAGGAAAATAAATACAATTTTTAAAAAAAGTAGAAAAACTTTACTTTTTACTTGTATTTCAAACTTTGAACATAAATATCTCCGGTCTTAGAAGGGTTAATGCGAAGTATTATACCTTAAAACAAAGCCTGAAGTGTTGTCTACAACCTGAGTCTAGGAAGAAAATAGGTTTACTAGGGCTGTTTTTTGAGAAAATCAGATTTTTAGCAAAAAAGTGAGGTTAAAAAATCGTATTTTTTACATTTGTTCCCAATGGGTTAATAAAATGTAATATATTTATATGCAGATTTAAAGAGTTTTAATGGTCTTTGTACTGATATTCACCGGAACCAGATCGGACCATAAATATGTGAGATATGGCCAATTATATACTCAAGCTTTAAAGGTCCATATCTCAAGAAGTTGGACCGAGGGCAAACATTTGTTTTTTCTACTTTAATAAGCTTTTTAATCCCTTTTAGGCCAAAATAAAAATTGGCCTATGGCCGGTAAAATTTGTTTAAATAGCGCAGACTTAGCTATATCCATATATACCGATTTCTCAAAAACTGGAGCCAATCTGACACTTCCAAATGTACTTTCGGACTCAGGGGACTCCCCCCTAATAGTTCGAAAAGGATTCATCAAAGTTCATTTTTTTTCGAGTCAAAAACTATCACAGTGTTATATGAAGCTAAATCTACGAAAGCTTCCTAAAATCTATGAAAATCTGTCATTATAACTATGAATGAGTTGCGTAGGACCTATGAAAATCTTTCATGGAATTTATGAATATGTTTCATAGATTCTATGAATCATTTTCATGGAGAGAGGTATTGAGAAGCATGGGGAATAATAACTATTGCTTATCGTGTTTGTAACGATTATAATTATATTTTCTATATAATACTGGTTTTTGTCGCGCAAAGAGAAATACGAAAATGTCTTGTTGCTGTTTATTTCAACAGCAAAGAGCAAGGAAGACCAGAAACAGCAAAACACCACGCTAGAAATATAATAATTTCTATGTTTCCGGCTCCAACTCTGATGTAACACTACACTAATAATCTTCCTTATTATTTTCTTAACCCTTTTTAATTAGTTTTCATGCTCTACAGCGACATCTCCAACAACAATTGCAATGATTCTGCTCAAGGCTGATCTAGTAGAGGTTAACGCAGTAGGAGTTGTTGTTTTTGTGGGCACCAACAACAGTGATTTTTCTTTTGTTCTATGACTCTAAATGTCAAATTCAACACAAATAAATATGACCAAACAAATTAAACAAAAAAGTACAATAACAAAATACACTAAATTTGACAGATAGTCATACGAAAGTAAAGCGTTGACCTCTACTAGATAAGCCTTTCTTCTGCTTGTGCATGTTTGTGCCGAATCCATGACTGAATCAGTAGTGGTTGACGCATTAGAACAGCTTATTTTGTTTTCTTATGACCCCAACTGTCAAATTCGGTGTATTTTGTTATTGTACTTTGTTGCCTACTTTGTGTGCTCGTGTTGTTTGTCGTTGAATTGTTTTCCATTCTTATTTTATAGGTTCATATTTCGATTTCACAACCCAGCAGAAATAAATGTGAGCATCTAAAATATGTGTACGTTAATAAAGAATGAAGTTGGTAAATTATTTTTAAAATCGTTTCTCATGAAATGTATACAAAATTCTAACAAATTTCTAAAACTATTGATAGACAATTTTTAATGAAGAATTTTCATACCGATAATGAAATGTTTTCATACAATTAATGAAGAATTTTTAATTCAACGTTTCTATGAACACGTTTCGTAAAATTCATAATATTTTATTCAAAGGATCTATGAAAAACTTCATAGGATTAATGAGGAATTTTTAATGGAGAATGTTTCATTAATATTATGCCGAAAATTCTTTCAGTGTACAAATTAATATATAATGTAAGTGAAAAACTTTAGTGGATTAGAGGTAGAAAATATAGTTCATTACCTATTTTAATTTTAAATATCAGAAGGAATCCGTTTCGAATCCGCAAAACTATATAAAAGTGGATCCGACTCGAAACCGTTTTACATACTTACAAAAAACGATTTGAATATGAAGTCCGTTGCGAGTTTAAGAGAGATCCGAAAAAGTACAAAAAACGATTCGTTATGAGTTCGTAACGAATGTCGACATCTCACATTATCTCTTGACAAAATTAAAAATTTCGTGATAGATTTTTGTTAACATATTTGTTATTAGTTCTACTCAAGTTTAAAAAAGGTTATGCCAAGTTCTTAGGTTAGCTTAGGTGTTGGTGGCAGTCGATGAAGGACTCATTTATGGTCAGTTTTTCAGTCACCGAATTTTGTTTTTCGGTCAATGGTTATCAATGATTTCATGGATCTCTTGCTATCCACTATGGGCCAGATTTGCCTTGAGTATACACACCCACAAGCAGTTACCGAAACCGAAAACTGGTATCACATTAGTCACTCTGGGCGGTTGCAAAATCGTGAATGTTGCAAATTTCTACCGCTGTTGAAAAATCGACTGGCTTTGGAATATTTGACACATTAGGTCTGCCTGCGTACTTTTCCAGTACAAAATATCCAGTAACTATTTTTGACAGAGTAAGCTAGGCTTTACTCTCCCAGCAGACAATAAGTGTTTTCGAGTACTTTTCCAGTAAAAATTATAAAGTAGCTAGTTTTCGGAGAGTAAGAATGATTTTGTTCTCTCAGTAAAAAAAAATAACACAAAAAGTACGTGAACGACTTCCAGTATAAACCCTGCAAGAAATCAGAATTTTGTACGTAAACAGCTGATTTACAATGTAAACATTGGAAGAACCAACAACCGCCGTTCGAATAAAACATTTCAAATCGCCAAAACTGTCTAAATTCTTAAAAACAATGGTTAAATGTTAATTAAAGAGCATATACATATATGGTTTCTCTAACAAAAATATAATGAATATAATTCCAATGATTTATTTGTTATTTTTTATTTTTTATATTTCCTAATTTTGTTTGTTATACAAAACATATTTTCGAACTTGCAAGCTCTTACTGGCAAAAATTTATCCAGTAAAAACTTGTAAGTTATCTATCATTGAACTGTCAAACGAATATCTCTCTCTTGCTCTCGTTACTGGCTTTTTGGTGTAAACATACAACATCCAGTAACAATTTGTACGAATTGTTACAAATTATCAGTACGCAGACAGACCTATTTACAGTACGAATTTCAGCTGCCCGGTATTCAGTTTTTATGAAATTTTCTTTGCCATAAGAAGTACTTCTTTATACATATACATATGTCTATGAAAAATAACGAAAATTGCATGAACCGACAATTTCGCTCACTCTTCATATGCTTGGTACTCAGCTCTTTGCGAAAATTTCGTAGGAAACATCAAGCACAGGGTTGTTACGCCAAAGTAATTTCGTACTAAAACTATTGTTTGATACATACATATGTAATTATTTGGAACCGGAATTTTGACATTTCGATTAATTTAGTAAATAAAAGTAATACCACATGCGTTAAAAATAGAACGAAGCGGAAAGATGAATTATTAATGAAATATTTGCAAGATAAATCAGAGATATGGGGTAACTCTCTGTAACTAAATTTTCAGTTAATTTCGCAACAACTGAATACGGGGCTTCAGCGACAGAATTCTTCTCTTGACATTAAAGCTGGAAACTTCCAGACGTTCGACACCCTTCAGTTAAAAAGTCAAGAGCGAGTTGGCGGATCTCTAGTAGGTATTTTAATCTATATTGTGGCCTTACCTTTATATCGCGTTTCCATGGGGAGCGCTCGCCATGTTCATCCGAATCTGAGGAATTCGAGATGGTGATTCAAGAAGTGAATTTTGAGAGACATGTTCACTCCAATTTTCTGGAAGTATTGCAAAAAATCTGCAAGTATTCCCAAAAAATATCGTACGATATGATTTTCGCGTTCGCCGGCACTTGTTGAAAACAAAAATTATAAATACTACGTAGTTTTCAATATTTAACTGACAGGTGCTTATGAATGGACGCATCTGTTAAGGGAGCATATGTACCTGATTCAGATATTTTATCATTGTGCATTCATTTAGCATCATTTATGACTGTGCGTTTCAAATTTTTCAAAACTTTCCAAATAATGAGCACTCATAAATGTGCATGGAATTTCTGTAAAAAAATCATCCGTTACACCTAGCCAACGGAAAAACACACATCAATAAAAAAAGTGGACTTCCCCTGTTTCTCTTTAATTGAATGAGAGATGAATGAAATAATCATGTGTTTCCTAAATTTTTTTAATTTTGAGAATCATAAAAGAGTAATCAACATATTTTCCAAAGAATTTTGTAGATATCCTCAGTAAAATTATCCATATTCATTGAAACAAAAAATCCATATTCTTGTCAAAATGAGATACCTTCACTTAATTGTAAATAAAAGCGAAAGGCGTTCATAGATTTTCATGATCTATGTCTCATTTTGTTCATTGGTTATGTGGCTTTACGTAAAAGTAATAAGACTTAACACTTTTTCCCGTTTTGGATTTTTCATGATTTTTAAAAATAAAATTTTTTTAGGCAAAAAATAATTTTTTTCTTCATAAATTTATTTATAACTGCAAAACTGTTGATTATGTAGAGAAACAGTATATCAATAGGAATTGTAATTCTTAAGTTTTCTAAGTTTGTTATAGTAAAATCGGACTAGTCGTTGCGAGTTACGTCAAACAAAAAAGGCCCAAACGTGATAAATTCCCCTAAATGATACTCGAAATCGATATATGCCAATTCCTAGACGTTATCCAGCGAAATGCCGGGATACGTATAACTTTTTTTTGACCGATATAACTTTTCCCGGTGGTCAGAATCCCCGATATTAATGAATTTTTTGAATTAAGCAGCACGGTATCCTATTGTAAAATATAATATTATAGTTTGAATAAGATCTACGTATGATTTTAAATTTTTTTTTACTACAAACCAATTTTGCAATTTGAACAACACTGTGATAGTTTTCGGCAAAACAATTGTAAGAGAAGGCCGGAGAAGACGGTTTTACCCTAATTCAGGTACGAGGAATCGAACTGCGTTATTAGTTTTTTGAGTTACAATTACGGTTTCATAGAAAAACATTTTTTTTATTGTGGCTATCAGAGTGTATTTTTTTGGACTTTTTGATTTTGACTTACTTTTGACAGCCACTAACTTCTATTTTGTTGGTTTTAACGGTAAACTTTCTTGAACAAAGTTGTTCCAAATGTTTTGGGCTTCAACTTTATAGAACACAGCTTAGCTTAAAAACCAGGTTTAAGGGCCTCTTTGATTCAGAACATCGGCAGAAAATTAATTTTCCGACTTTTTTGAGTTTTCCGTACACAAATTGCCAGTAATCAGATTCTTTCGGCAAATAACGCAAAAGCTTCCACTATATAACTATATTTGTTTACTCATGATTACTTACAATTAATTTTTTACACTGAAAATATTTTTTGGATAAAAACACTTCGTTTAATTGGGCTTTGAACCAAAGAAAAATATAAAAAACTTCAAAAAAAGAGTACAATCTTTTAAAATAGATACTTTTGTTGAGGTGATCAAGAATATATATCTATTTTGGATTCTAGTGACTCCTTTAGTGCATTTAATAGAAATGACTTTAATATTATGACTTAAAAAATAAAAGTCACTGACTATGAAAATCAGTCTTTTGAAAATAAAAGTCATGACTGATTTTTATCGGTGATTTTTATAAATAAAAGTCACCACTAACTGCTATCAGAGACATAATATAAAAAAATACAAAAAAACTGTTATTAATGGAGTGAATATCTAAAAATCAAAAACACTTAACGGATATTTGGGATTTATAAAATAAAAATCGAAAATTTCGTTTAAAGTTTAATTTTTATTATAAAAATTGTAACTGTTACGGTCCCTGTTATTGACAAAATTAAAGATCGAAACACCAAAAATAATATTCAATTCCATTTAATTCCTAATTCAATTCAATTCAAATCAATTTCATTCATTCAATTCCATTTAATTCCTAATTCAATTCAATTCAAATCAATTTCATTCATTCAATTCAATTCAATTGAATTCAATTCAATTCAATTCAGTTCAATTCAATTCAATTCAATTCAATTCAATTCAATTCAATTCAATTCAATTCAATTCAATTCAATTCAATTCAATTCAATTCAATTCAATTCAATTCAATTCAATTCAATTCAATTCAATTAAATTCAAGTCATGTCAAGTCATATCTAATCATGTCTAACTCTCTTCTGTTCTTGTTATCTTCATAAGAGAAATATTAACTAATGTGTTTTTTAAAGAAAATTTAAATTCATAAAATCTGAATAATTGTGTTATATTTTCTAAATAATCATGACTCAGTTTCTCGGGCACAGGAAACAAGACAATAAAATGTTATTTTGTGTCGATTTTGTATTAATTTTTCTACAAAAATGTAAACATATTTTTTTCCATGAAAAACGAAATAAAAACCGAAATAAAACCGTAAATGAAACAAATTAACAGGTTTCACCGGTTTTTCTATTCTATAAAACCAAAAACCGGTTTCCTGAAAAACTGATTTTTCGAATAAGCCGTAAACCGGTTATTCGAAAATGTCGGGTTTTTGAGCACTCTAGTTAGTGTAAACTAAAGTCTAAAAATATAAAGCGATTAGCAGCTCACTGCTTGTGATAAACTTCCATAAATAATGAAATTTTCATTCTTTCCAATAAAACCATAATAATAAACCAAAAGAAATCTTGGTTTTTACATTTTATCTCGTTTTTAAAAGGTTCTTGTGTTTGGAAGCAAAAAATATAAGAAAAAGTCTTGGTAACCTTTGAACTCATGGAGCGATTCTTCACATCATACACCAGATGATAATAGAAAACATTATAGTAAAATTTCACACATCACGATCAATTATAGTGGGCACGGCCGTATAGACATGATCGCAAAAAATAGTTCAACATTCCCGTAATCAGTTTTTCAATATGCATCAATACCCATCCTCAGATATTAAATTCGAAAAAACTTTTTTCAGTGCAACCTAATGTGCAGACACAAATTTATTCACCAAGTTGATTATTATACATATCATCTTTTACTATCTCCAAGTGTATGCCACCGTCTATCTCCAAAATTGCACCTTTGGCAACAAATATCGGATTCAAATTTGTCCGATTGCAAATCCGGATATGATGATTCTTCAAAAAATGCAGAAGAAATGTTTTTACTTGCATCAACCCCAATAAAGCACCAAAACAATTACGGGGGCCGATTCCAAAGGGAACATATGACATTGGATGTCGTGATTTTCCACAGTACAACGATCTGGATCAAATATGTGCGGATTTGGCCATTGCTGAAATATAGAAAGTTAAGATATTTTAATATTTAATTTGAGGTTTCCTATTTAATTTGGAGATCGAATTTAAGTGGCGGTATCTGATTGTAGGAATGTGATGAATTTTATTAGTGATTTGATTTTTAATATGAAAAATATGGCGATAAACTAAACAAAAACGATTCCAAAATGCAAAAATAATTCTTAACAGCTGGCCGACTTGCACTAAATTTCAAAGCAGCCTAGATGAATGAAGCGCACTACAACTTTCCATAGATAACAAATACTGATATCACTGGACTAAAGCCCCGTATTCGGTTCTTGCGAAATTTTCGTAAGAAATTAAGTCATTTATCTCTAAAAGGAAAATTTTGTTGCGGAGAGTTACCACCTATTTTTGATTTACCTTGCAAATAATTCAATAATTGCAAATATCTCATTAATAATTCATCTTCGCACTCTTTTAACGTAGAATACGTTATACGGTAAGGTAGGGGTGTTGATCTGGAGCACAACATTTTGAGAAAATGTTTGTCACTTTCATTATAAGGTTTTAATACTTTATGCATGCATTGAAGAAAATTCAAGTATGGTCGTAACATATTTAATATGTCTTCTTTTGATTTGTATTTAAATAATCATATTGCTACATATAATTTTTTTGATTCTATAAGTAAATCAAAATTTAACTCCTTCAAATTTTGTATTAATTTTCATAAGCTTTGTATTTTATGTATTATAACATCATGTGTAAGAGCAGTACGATTATCTGTGTGTTCATCACAGAACCAGTGTGAGAAAGAGAAGAAGTATAATGACAATGCATGTTTTATGTGAACATTACAGAACCAGTGTTGCCACATGCAGTATTTACACTTGTTTTCAAAAGTGCATCGAATTGATATAAAGTGTACCCAAATTTTGTTAAAAACTATCCTAAATTTTTAACATAAAAATTAAAGATAAATTTGATAGATTTAAATCATTTATCAAAAATTATATTTAATTCATATATTTTAATTGCAAAATGAATAACGTATTCTAGGTCTGACCTATGCGCCCGTGTTATCTAACACAGGCTTCATATTTTTTTTTTTTATTTTTAATACTTGCATTACTTTTGTTTACTAAAATAATCGAAATGCCAAAATTCCGGTCCCAAACAATTATCAACCAAGTGTTTTCGTACGAAATAACTTGGCGTAACAACCCTGTACTTGATTTTCCCTACGAAATTTTCGCAAAGAGCTGAGTACCAAGAAAATGAAATGTGAACGAAATTTTCGGTTCATGAAATTTTCGTTATTTTTTATACACGTAACGAAATTTCATAAAAACTGAATATCGGGCTTTAAAGCGGGAAAGAGACGATACAAGTACAGTGCAGACGTGAATTGTACCGATGTCGTACACCGCGACACAGTACGATTTGCATACATTATTTTTCAGTCAAAACTCTTTATCATTTATTGAACCAACCGAACGGTACAACACGACACACAATCAAATAGAAACAACTCGGATTTTCAGTCGATCCCGTTCGATTTTGCGATATCGGTATATGTCAAAATTTTTAAACTTGAGGAGAACGATTTGAAGAAAAAATTTTTATCGAAATTATTTTTTTATTTTCCTCAAAAATGTTCCCAACAAACACAAAAAAATGGCCATAAAAACTTTATTCCAAATGTTTAGGGCCATTGTCACAATATTAGCATTAACTGCAAGACAACTTATACTGGTGATAATGGGAGTCAATCTTTGTTCACAATTTTATTTTTTCCGTACTCTATTTTAATTTATACCTGTTATATTATGCTTGTTTTGGCATTCCGCAAACGCCTATCTGAGACAAAAATAAGTAGGATTCCATACTAGACATCTTCCTGCCGACTATTGCTGATCCCGTATAGAGCAGATGTTCCGTGGATTCCTCCTCCCCCTCATCGTTACAGCTTCCATAGAAGTTAATTGCCTTGACCTTTATTCTGTAGTCTCCAGGACTCCGACCATGCCCCATTATGAGAGTTGCCTTAACCTAATGACAGTCGTAGAGTAATCTGCCTGTCCACCGGTACCAAATATAACTTTAAAATCTGTCAGAGAGAGTGGGGCACAGAGCAACCGTGATGCACATCGTCGCCATTTTCTGAACCTTAGTCAGTAGTGCACAATAGGTGGCTTTCTCAAACATCTGCCACCGCACGATAACCTCATAGAGCATTATCGATCTCACCACCGCTGTATAGATCCAGTGAACAATCCTCGGACAATGTCACTATTTATAACCTACAGCCTTTTGCAGATATTGGGTCTGAAACTAAGCTGCCCAAAATAACACCTAGGAATTTGGAACACTCTTCAATCTGAATTTGAACGTGGTAGATTCCACGATAGGTATTTTATACCTTCGGACACAATGAATCAGTTTGGTCGTGTCTGGGTTTACACCTAGCCCATTTTCTCCCGTCCAACTGTCCAAAGTCCGTCCGCTACCTCGGATACTTGTCCCTTCCAACTATTGCCACGTCGTCCGTATAAACAACAATTTTCGTACCCGCATTTTCGAGAGTGTTCAGTATTCCATTCAGCGCAAGGTTCCGCAGAAGTGGAGACAAGACCCTTCTTGAGGTTCACCTCTGTTAATATACCTCGTATAGGTGGAGGTGTCCAATTCGGCTGTAGCACACCTCCTGGTGAGCAATTGGTATACAAACCCCTAATATCCACGTTCACCTTAAGGGCCGATAGCGCCACTATCACATTAGTACTAATTTAACAAAGCTCCAATATAAAGAAAGGCTAGCAAATTATACTCCTAAAGTGGACTAAAAAAAAGTTGATTTGGGTTATACAATTTTGTCATTTCAAGTCGAATGAAAATATAAAATTGTTAAAAACTATTCAGTACAAATGTTGGCTTCTTTATTTCGAATGTGCTGTCATTTGGGAACAAATATAGAGTCAGTCGAATGAAAATTTAAACGATTTTTTTTTTGATTTTTTAAACCAAATTAAGTTTTTTTCCCCCCTAAGATTTAGGAAACCATATGTACTAAATAAAAATAAATAAATACTTTCCTACATAGAGTAAATCTTACTACAGGGAATATTTGACTCATCTGTTGCTTTCTTTCACACTCTTAGTGGTGCGGTCGGTGTGATACAGAGATGTTTGACGAAAAGTGACATACACCAGGTGGAATTACAAATAACTTCTGGCTTTAATTTTTCATGTCGTTTTGGTGCAAAGCTGTGAAATTTAAATGTGTTTTACACTTTTTTATTGACTGTTATTGTTAGCAGACATTTGTGTTGTATTTAACACAATAATTTTAACACACAAAACGAAATACCGTTGTTGTTATTTTGTTGGTTGTTTTGAACCATTGCTTCTGTCTGGTATTATTGAAGTAATTCTTTTCAACATCCACCGTTCATATCACACCAGGCCAAATGTCATAAATTTGATGAGAGAACTGTGAACTGTTAAGTCTACTATAAGTATTAGTCTATGGTTTCCCTTTACGTCTCATCAAGGGATTGGGGAAAGCTTCTCACAATCAAAGAGCTGTGTGCTTTTGAATTTTACACTCACTGATTGGGATCTACAGCTTTTATCCAATCCCGAACAGTTTTTGAGAACATTTTTCATGGCTACGTATTCGACAGTATCGCCGTCACTAACCGATGTGACCGTCGTAAAAGTAAGTGTAAGGTGGTCATAGCAGGGATCGTACTCACGTTCTCACGTAGAAGATACGCGCACACTATTCATTGTGCCACCGACGGCATATGTAAAGTACTTAAAACGAAGTTAAAACCGAAAACAATTAGTATTGATTTATATTTCAACTAAAAACGTCAATGTGAAGGAAATTCGCTTGAAATATTTAAATACTTCTTATGAATCTACCTATCCAATTATGCAATAAACTCTTCATTCCTGATTTTTACGCTAATAGTTAAAAATAATAATTATTTTTAAATTGTATAATATTTCTCCGCAAATAACATAATTTCTGATTATTATCATGACAAAATAAGGAAGGTAGAAGCAGTAGGAATTGCAGGCATTTTGTTTTTATATCAAGATATATTCGATCAGCTGATCGAAATTGCCAAGATATATTTATTTCAGGTTATAGCAGGACGAATTGTTGTAATTTTCGGCAACAAACACAAGGACAAGAAAAAATTTAATCTGCTGTTTTAACGCTTTCTCCTATACTAGATACATCTTGGTAATTGGTGTAAACAACATTTGACAAGGTCGGACCACAACGACAAGAAAAATTTGAATTCTGCTGTTCTAACGCTTCCACCTGTATAGATACATCTTGATTACTACAATAATATTATTAGTACAATAATATTTTTGAGCAGTCCTACGAAACGAGTTTGTTAACTTTTCGAGTTTCATCTAAATGATGTTGATTCTTCGTTGAAAAAGTCCTCAATAGCTGTTACGGAAAACAAAACAGAATAAATATCAAAAGGAGAGATATTATAAAACTCGAAAATTATTATTATTTGTGGACTGGTATAACAAAAATCAAAAGTAATTCTTAACCCTAGAAGGATAATCATATATTACATACATTAGAGATAATCTTCGTCGAATCGACGAAGTCCTACTTTTCTTCGAAAATTTTAACGAAAAATGTAGCGTACAAGTCCAGTACACTACTTTTAATCAATGATAGACTTATCAAAGAAGAAAACATAAAAGCCATACATTTTTAGAGCTTTTTGGTTTACATTTGTGCAATTCGATCTTCAGTTAATTTTTTTTTTTTCAAAAATTTAACAAGACCAACAGAGCTCGTCGAATCGACGACAATTACCCTTCTAGGGTTAAAAACTGATTTTTAAAATTAAAATCATAACCATTAAGCCCGGTATTCCGTTCATTTTGAAAATTTCGTTGCCATAAGAAGTACGTGTATGGCAAATAACGAAAATTTAAGGAACCGAAAATTTCGCTCAGTTTTCAGTTGTTTGGTACTCAGTTCTTTGACGAAATTACAGTGTTGTTACGCCAAATTTATTTCGTACGAAATCCTGAATTTTGGCATTTCAATTATTTTAACAAACAAAAGTAAACCACATGCGTTAACAATAAAATGGTGTAAGAAGAAGAACTCTATATAGATCCGCTGCAAGTATACAATTGACAGATGTCCTCGAAAGATATAAGGCTGACATTACCGCCATCCAGGAAATGCGATGGACAGGACATGGCTGCACAAGAATGAAAACTGCGACATAAACTACAGTTGCCATGAGAAGAATATGAATTTGGTTGCGGATTTGTAGTTGGCAGATAACTGCGACATCTAGTCTCTAGGTTCAATTCTGTGAGTGAACGTATAGCCACAGTCCGCATAAAAGCGAAATGTTTTTATATTTCCCTAGTTTGTGTGCATGTCCCGACAGAAGAGAAAGATGATGATACCTGAGACATATTCTATGAGCGCATAGAGGAAACGTATGACCGCTGCCCTGGCCATGACATTAAGATTGTACTAGGAGATTTTAACGCTAAAGTAGGGAGTAAGATGTAATTCATCCAACTATTCGCAATTTCAGTCTACATTCTGACAGTTCCCACAACGGTATGATACTGATTGACTTTGCCGCGGCAAAAACCATGGTCATTAGTGGTACAAGAATCCAGCATAAAGACATCCACAAGGCTACTTGGGTATCCCCTGATCAAAGAACGAAGAACCAAATTGATCACGTGTTAATTGATGGAAGGTGCTCATCCAGTGTAATGGACTTACGAGTGATTAGAGGAGCTAACATAGATACTGATCAGGACCTGATATCAGCAAATGTTCGCACACGATTAAGTAGAGCGACAATCGTACGAAAGCAGACGCAGAGGAAGCTAGACATCCGAATGCTGCAATTATCAGAGGCAACCACAGCCTGCTCAAGGAAGCTCCCGCAACTTTTCGCACAGAACCCCTGACGATCCTGAAGCAAAGTGGAAACCCATTTCCGACTTTTTAAAAACTGCCGCAACACCCGCACTTGGTTTTGAAAAACCTTTCCCCAACAAACCATGGTACGATGAAGAGCGTCGCATAGCAAATGATGAAAGAACGCTGCACGTATGCCAATTCTTCAGTCAATTGCAACGCGAGCTGCGACTGAGCGGTATAGGGAGAAATGAAAGGAGGTAAACCGTCTCTTTAGTCGTAAAGAGCAGAACGGCAGAAAGCGCGAGAGTGAGAAAATTGAGACATACAGAAGAAAGAACAAAGCCCGAAAATTTTACGAAAACCTTAAAAACGGAACTAATGGACATGTTTCAGGGCCATCCTTCTGTAACGATAAGGACGGAAATCTCATTGAGAGATAATTTCTCCGCGCTACTGGTACCTGAGATATCCAATGACGATGAGACAATCGGTCACAATGTGGACGTCGATTGCCCCCTACTAACCAAGACGAGGTCAGAAGGCTTAAGAACAACAAAGCCGAAGCCTGGCGGCGATGCTCATTAGCAAAATTTGGTTAGATGAGTGCATACCCGGCAATTGAAGGCTAAGGTTACTACGCCCCATATTTAAAAAAGTGACCCGAGTGTCTGTGCCAACTACCGTGGAATGAGAATTTTATCTACAGCATATAAGGTTCCATCAAGTATAATGTGCTAAAGACTAAAACCAAACCACCGTCTATCATCTAGGAGTATTTGTCGATTATAAGGCGGCCTTCGCTAGGTCGATACGGGAGAAACTATACGAAGAAATGTCTGAGCTTCGTATTCCTGAAAAACTGCAAATAACCGACGAACACCAAGTCCGCAGTGAAAGTTGGAAAGGATCTTACCGAACATTTCGAAACTAAGCGAGACCTCAGGCAAGGCGACATCCTATCGTGCGATCTCTTTAACATCTGAATGGAGATCATTATGAGAAAAGCTGCAGTCAACTCCTATAAATGTATGGTCCTATAGTGTATGGCCCTACATTGACATAGTTAAGCTGATCAACATAACACGATTGCGCTGGCTAGGCCATGCCAGTAGAATGGATGAAGACGAACCAGCACGAAGGATTTTCGAAGCCGAACTCGAAGGAAGACGAAAAATTGGTAGACCAAGACTTCGCCGGAGGGATCAGGTTGACGAGTTCCTGCGTACACTTGGTATTACCAACTGGAGATATAAGACGAAAGATCGAACTGGTTGGCGAAATATGTTATCTTGGTTTTGTAAGGTCCTTGACTCCACGGGCTTGTTTCGAGGCCGGATAAGTGAGTAAGTAAGAAATATTTGTATGTAAACTAGACAAATATTGTATGTAGGTCTTTACAACAAAATTTTCCGTTTAGAGATAAATGAGATAATTTCTAACGAACATTTTGCAAGAACTGATTAGTGGGATTTAAAACTATTTTATTTTGAAAAGATTATTCAAGAGTTTCATTTGGCATGATATTTCATTTCGTTTACCCAAACATTTGTTTCACAATGCAAAAATCTGCTGTTAATTTACTCGATAACTACAAATGAGAAAATTCTTCTGCAATGTGGTTAGCGATAAGATTATGCTTTAACCATTGCTGTTTAAAACGGGCAATTTGGTATTAAGCGTGATTGATATTATTATTATTATACATATTCAAATTACATAAAGTATGTAAGAAGTCTGAAATAATCAAGTTATGACGAGGAAAAGAAATGCGTTTGAGTTCTATTCTCTTCTACTAGGGTTGTCGAATTGTGCCGGTTTTTTTTGTTCTCTACTTGTACATCCTTTTTGTATTTCATGAAGAAGCATGTTTTCTAATTCCCGCTAAACTAATATTGGCAACTTCCCAGCTTAAAATCGCCTAGCTCCCACACAAAGTGATCGGAAAATTAGTTTAGCAGGAAATAATAAAATCGGTCCAATACATATTTCCTCTTCGGACTCGACTTGTTTCTAACGCAAGTAATGTTACTTTTGTTTCTCAAAATAATCGAAAGATAAAAATTTCTGCTCCAAACAATTATCAAACAATTGTTTTCCTTCGCAATTACTTTGGGATAACAACCCTGCAATTGATTTAGCTTACGAAATTTTCGCAAAGAATACGCAAAATTTTAAGTACACGATATTTTCGTTATTTTTTATACACGTACTTCTTATGGAAACTAAAATTCCACAAGAACTGAATACGGCGCTTTAAGTACAACATAAAAAAGGATAAATGAAAAGTCAAAGGGCAGGACAATTTAGAAGTGTTTTACCAAATTTGTTTGCGAAAATAGAAGGAAACAACCCTTTTCACAATGTCTTTCGCAGAAACAATTAAACTTAAATCAAAACACGATAGGCATGATTTTTAATCCCCTGCTAATTTTTCGATCTCTTTGTATGCGGAACCGCTCAAAATCACTTAGCTCTCCATACAAGGTGGTCGAAATATTAGTTTGGCAGGTATAACGAACACGCTTAATATTAAACGATTATCGCGGCATGTCGTGTAGAGAACGAAACCTACGGCATATTATAGTCTGCATTGGCGCAACAACCAAACTGAATCGGCGGCCCTTAATATCGCCAGTCTTTTTAACGGTGCGTTTACACGGGACAGTTTGAGACAAGATAGTTGAGAATATGTATTAGTTGTCACAAAGAGAAAAATTGTTTGTGTGACGTACGCGTCCAGCCAGTTATAAAGACAGTACAGATTTAAGCAACCGCCGACAGTGTCGTTTCGTTAAATTTCGTGCTCTGATTTTTTGTTCCTTCGCTCTTTTGCCATTGTGATTTGTATTACTTCTCCAAATTACAATGGAACTGATGTACTCTGCAAAATTAGACATGTACTCATGTTTATATGTTTGTATTGTCAAGCAATATTTCAATAAAAATTAGCAAAATTTTCAAATACAAATTTAATTCCCAATTTGTAAAGTCGTTTGCGATGTTTTGCTTTTTTGTCAAATTACTACGAAACGTCACCGATATGGCCGATGGCTGAACTAGTAGAGGTTGACGAAGTAGGATTTGTTGTAATTGTGTGAACCAACAACAGGCATTTAGTTTTTGTTTCATGACTCTAAACGTCAAATTCAACACAGATCCATATGAACACACAGTAAACAAAAAAGTACAACAATAAAATACACTGAATTTAACAGATGGAGTCGTAGGAAAGCAAAATCAGTTGTTCTATTGCGCCAACCTTTACTAGTTCAGCCATGATCTGGCCGCTTATGTCAAATCTCTTGCCGAAGTTACTGTCATTGAAAAATCAGAGACAGTGGCGAGGCAAGTGAGAGAAGTGTAAGTGTGGTAGTAAAAATGTGTGAGTGTATTTCTACTGTCGGAGCAAAACTGTCCCCTGTAAACACCAGGTAAGCCGATAAGAGCCACTTCATATATCGGCCGCGACTTTAGTTTCAAAAATTTTGTGGCTGCAGCAGCGCATACGAAAATTTTCGGAAGCCTCGCTCTCTAAAGGCGGAGGTGGC
The DNA here is from genome assembly GCA_963931995.1 of Phaonia tiefii. NCBI lineage: Eukaryota > Metazoa > Arthropoda > Insecta > Diptera > Muscidae > Phaonia > Phaonia tiefii. Next base: position 165,416,493 of record OZ008367.1, read on the forward strand.
TTGCAAAACACTTTATTTTTTATATGCTTTTTATTATAGTCGACGTCGGTGGTGCAATGGTGGTATGCGCTGCTCTTGTGCATGAGAACGTGGGTTCGATCCCTGCTCTGACCACCTAACATTTCTTCCGACGGCGGTCACCTCGCTTAGTGACGGCGACACTACCGAGTATATAGCCATGAAAATGCTTCTCAAAATACCGTTCGGAACCGGTGTAAAACTGTAGGTCCCAATCAGTGAGTATAAAACTAGAACGCGCACAGCTCACTGATTTGTGAGAAGCTCTCCCTTCTTGGGATGTTGATTTTTTTGGTACTTTAGCAGTGTTGCATCAAATTGTACACCAGTTTAAAATGCAGTTAAACATGAATCTTCAGTTTTTACAGATTAAAATTGTATGAGTAGTGTCCTGGGTTACCGTTGGTTAACGGTGCTAACCTTCCAAATGAGCTAATATTGGTTTGTGATAATGATTCATTAAACAAGTTCACATTATCAGTTTATCTGGCAGATGAGTGAGATCTGCCAGAAATTTGTTAATGCGAACTTTAAATGTTAATTCAATGTGTGAACTTTTTAATGTTAATTCACCACTTATGGATAACTATCATGAGTTTATTCTGAAAATATGACGAACAACTATTTTTACCTTCCCTGGATTTAAACTACGATTACATGATGATCGTTCTTATGTTAATTCCCTATCATCGATCGCAGAATATCTATCTTACCTCCGTATCATAATGCAATCCATATGCCGAAATATAAACAGGCATTTCATTGGGTATTTTAAAGTTACAAAATGGTTCCACTGAATACGACACTTGTGCATCCTTTGGACAATAAGCTCTTTCAAGCACTGCTAATACCGGATACATTCTTAGGGTTTCTTTTACGACCATATCAAGATATTTCAACTCGTTGAGCGATTCATATGTTACTTTCCCAGCGCCTTTAGTCCATAATGAGCATAGCTCCTTTCTCAATCTATGCTGTATTGCAGGATTTTTGCCTAATTCATATAGAGCATGTGCCATGGTATTGGATGACGATGCATATCCAGCAAATAATAACATAAGAGCTTGTGATGTAATGTCGTCCATCAAGCGCAACATGTCTTCACATCTCAATATTGCCTCTTGCTTAAGTTGAACGAAAACATCGATTAAATCATTGTGTTTTATGCCAGAACGTTCCCTAATCGCAATGGCGCTTAGCATAGATGACCGTGCAAATTGTTCAGATATATCATAAAAGGTTTTCGCTCTGAATAGGAAACACAGTTTCGGTATAAAAAATATCAGGCAAAAATAAAAGGATCGTTTCAAATTAAATTGAGTGACTCGCTTCATCTCCTTGACAAATGGAGCACTTGGTTCTCTCAATGCATTCGAGTCGATGCCAAATACGGTGGCATTGATTGTTTCAGCTGTGAATAAACCTACTAACTCTTTCACTTCAATAATGCTTTGGGTATCGAGTTTTCGCAGATATTCTTCCAAGTTTCTCCCAATTTTCTGTAGCAAGGGATACATGCTCTTCTTCAAGTTATCACTTCTAAATACAGGACTTGTATGCAAACGTTGTTTCTTCCATAATTTATTGCGCGCGAAAAACATAATCCTACTGCCGATGGGGTCATGGAGGGGGTCACTTCGCGAAAACCGATTGCGAAAACAATCAAAGTCTTTAATGAAAATACGTTTAATTAAGTCATGACTTCGTATCAATAACGCTGGCCGATGTAGAGCAAAAATACCAACGACTGTTTCATCTTTAAATTTGGGGTCCAAATAAATATTTTTCATCTGAAGAGTTAAATTTGCTTTGAGGCTAATTATGTCCTTGAAACTGCAACTAAAAAATCCGGGAACATTAGGTATCTTGTGTTTTTGCCAATAATCAAAATTAATTTTACACCATAAGTAACCGAGGAATATAAATGCAACCGCACAGATAATGAGTGCAGACAGAATCATTTCGAAACGAACGTTGGGAATATGTGATGATAACTGAATGAATAAAATAATCACATTGAACTTTTAAGAAATGAGCATATAGTATGTATATAAACCAGTAGATAAATTTCAGTCGGGTGAACCGACTTAAACATACCCTCTCCCTAAACCATCCATTGCGTCCGAGTTGTGTTAAAAAACGCCTATATACGTTGATCGTAAATATGCCCATATTCAATAGCAGGGTGGCATTGCACTAAATATTATCTAAGACCCAACTTAATTAGGATCCTAAGTGGTTTTGGGGATTTACCGTGACTACCAGGCAATTGTCCGCCCAATATTTATATGCGAGGTACAGAAATGGGCATGGCGATGTTGTTAAAATTTTATTGCACAGTAGCTTTTGACAAAATATTGACCAGCACCAAATTATATTAATATCGGTTGTGGGGTACTGGAGGTATCGAGTCGGCCAACCGGAAATAGGACCAACTTTTATATGGGAGGTACAAAACTGGGCGTGGCACAGTATTCACTTATTAATTACACAGTAGCTTTTAGCAAAATATTGCCTTGTATCGAGTTTCATTAAAATCAGTTATGGTTTATGAGAGTTTACGTGTCTATCAACCGGTCATCCGCCCAACTTTTGTATGGGAGGTACCAGAATGGGTGTGGCAAAACAGCTCATTTTCCATAGAAGATTGAAATTTGGATATGGTAGTGTGCGCGGCTCTTGTACATGAGATCCTGGGTTCGATCCCTGCTCTGACAACCTTAAATTTCTTTCGGCGGCGGTCACCTCGCTTAGTGACGGCGACACTATCAAGTGTTTAACCATGAACATGCTTCTCAGAATACCGTTCGGAACCGGTGTAAAACTGTAGGTCCCCATCAGTGAGTTTAAAACTGGAACGCGCACAGCTCACTGGTTGTGAGAAGCCCTCCCTAATCCCTACATGGGATGTAACGGGAAACCATTTATTTCTTTATTAATTGTCTAGTAAAAAATTTCATAAAGATTGTTTCGGTTTTGCGGGACTTCACGTCAACAGACGGCAAACAACTTCTGTATGGGAAGTACTAAAATGGGAGTGGCAAAAACACCCGTGTCTTAATCGGTGATTGAGGTTTGATAACGTGAAGCCTTATACCTAATTTTATTAAGGTCAGAAGTGTTTCATGTGATTTATCGGATTGACAACACGGAAGACCACCAAGCTTTTGTGTGGGAGGTACCAGAATGGGAATGCCAATCTCGTCCATTTTCTTCCGTTAAGTAGACATTTTTAAGTTATTAACCATGATGATTTTGTACTAAATGTGTCGATTCGTGTGGGAGGTACCAGAAGGGCTGTTGTTCAAAGGCCCATTTTAATCCCAGACTAAGTTGGGACAAACAATAGTCACTGACAAAATTTCATTGCGATCGGTAAAGATTTACGGTAGTTATCGTGTTGACCAGCCAGCCAGACAGACAGGCAGGCTGACATGGCTCAATCGGCTTAAAAAGTCCAAAAGCGATTTCCGCCCAAAGATACTAAAGGTCTAATATGGCTTCTTCTATGCGTTCCATTTTTTGCGTATTAAATGATATATACCCTCATCCCTATGGGTGAGGGTAAAAAAATAAAATTGTAGTACCGGAAAACATTGACTCAGGATCAGTTTTACAGTCGGCACTTAAATGACAGCAAACTTAAATGAACTTGAATTGCACAATGTTCGTCATTTAAATTCCGTTTAAGTACCCCTGTCAAATATTTATATGTGCAATGTATCATGTTGAGTTGGAGCTTTGAAAACTGAAATTTTTCTTGATTTTTATTTTATATATTAGTTTATATTTATGTGTTCTTTAAAATTATAAGGAAACATTTTTTCATTTCTTTTTTAGAACAAAAAAAAAGTGTATGATATATTCTTCATAGAAAATAGTTATATATGCAAAAATGAAACGTAAATTTAATTCTTATTCTTATCCAATTAAAATATGCAATTAATATGATATTAAGTTGCCCTTGTGTATAAGAAGGTGTTGTAGCCTGCGTGGCATAGAACTCACTAAGTTGCTTAAAGTGGACATGACAATTTTCTCCCATTCCGCCAATAGTGCTAGTTTTAGTTCTTTAAGCGTCGTATACTGCTTCGACTTTGAAAACACCTTGGCGGAAAGTATCCCCCAGAGGTCTTCAATTGGGTTGAGCTCGGGACTTATGGATGGCCACTCCAGTAATGGAATATTTCGGGACTTAAAAAAATCCCTTGTGAGCCGAGCAATGTGGATCGGGGCATTGTCTTGTTGAAAAGTCCAGTTATCTCCATTTCATTCGCCAGCAAAGTCAATTAAATTACTGTCCAACAGACCAACGTATGCTTCCGCATTCATTTTAGTTGGGACAAAGCATATTTCTGACTTACCTCGTGCTCCAAATGCAGCCCATATCATAAGATATGAACCATATCACCGTGGTTCCGCTTGTGGCACGTTTGCCGAGGATGTCGTAAATCTCTCCAATATTTATGGTGACCATCAGGTCCGTCCAAATTAAGCCTTTTCTCATCACTAAATATAAAAGTTTCAAATTCGTCCTCCAAAAACTTGTACTTTTATGCAAAGCAATACGCGCATATTTATGGCGCTGGGTTAAGCGTGGTTTCGCCATTTTGCCTTGGTACCGAAGACCTACATCGTCCTTTAGCAGTTGCTGGACACGCTGTCTCGTTACATTTAGACCCAATTCCACCTTTATTTCCCAACAAGTCATATTCTCATTACCTGCTAAATGCCGAATGCGCCGCTTAGTCCTCTGGTCTACAGTTGGGATGCGTCCACTGCGCTTAATAAAACCATAGTTTTCGGGGTCTTTGAGGAAATTCGAAACTGTATTGCGATGCCTATTTACCGCAGCTGCACTCTCGCCCATTCCTTTACCTGCAAGTGTCATTCCTTTTGTAGTAATCGAATTTATTGAAGTGATGTAAAAAGTACAGACCGAAAATATTTAAGAGTCAGATATCTAAGGTTGCTACAATATATGTATGTAATATGAAAAGAACATATCATGATAACAAAACATAACATTATACATATATAACTGCAACACTTCCACTTATCTCGTAAATACTTCAATCTCACCGGCTGCAATGGCTTAGTCATGATATCTGCAAATTGTTCAGCAGTAGCAATTTGTTCAACTTCCAGCATTCTTTCAACTACTTTTTCGCGAACAAAGAAATGTTTCAGTGCTATGTGTTTTATTCGACGATGATACTCAGGGTTCTGTGGTAGTCTCACAGCAGCTGAATTGTCCACTTGCAATACAGGAATTTCTTTATAACCAAATAACTTCCTTTGTCGATTCTGTGGCTGCAACCACTTCGGCTTCCGTCGTTGATGTGGCAACCATAGTTTGGCATTGACTTAACCAAGAAACTGCACCACCATCAAATTTAATAACAACTCCGGATGTTGATCGGCCAGTCTTGGTACACCCACCGAAATCTCCATCAATGTAACATTCCAATTTAGTTTCATCGTTACATTTGTATTTAATACCATAGTTAAGAATTCGAGAAATGTATCTCAAAACTCTCTTAACTCGGACACCCTTGGTCGGATTTTCGAGAGTTCTCGATAAAAACCCAACACTGAAGGCTAAATCTGGCCTACTTCCAAGCACAAGGTACATAATACCGCCGACTGCTTGTCTATAGGGAAATTTCGTTTCCTCTTCTTTATAATCTTCCCCTGTTTCTGAATTATCTCCCACTTTTAGCATTGGTGATGTAACAATTTTGCATTCGGAAAAGTTAAATCGCTCCAATAACTTTCTAGCGTACGCTTCTTGACCAATCATTATCGATTGTTCATTCCTTCTGATTTCAAGACCCAGGAAGTATGACGCTTCTTTAGAAATTATCTTGAATTTGCTTTCTAATTCACTTAGAAATGCGTCCAATTCCTTTAGGTCTGTAGCAGCAACCAACCCATCATCAACATAAAGGGCTAACAATATTTTCATTTCACCTTTTTCTCTGATGTACAGACAGGGATCAGACTCGGAAGATTTGAATCCGAGATTTATTAAATAGCTTCCAAACTTTTTATTCCAGCATCTTGGTGCCTGCTGTAAGCCGTAAAGGTTTACATACCATGTCATTACTATCTTCGTATCCTTCTGGCTGTTTCATATAAATTTCTTCCTCTAATTCGTCATACAGCAATGCTGTAGATACGTCGAACTGATAGAGATGCACTTTTCTGCTAGCGGCTATACTTAGAATAGCCCTTATTGTACCCAATTTTGCAACTGGACTAAACGTTTCATTATAGTCAATGCCTTCTCTTTGGGTAAATCCCTTGACAGCAAGCCGTGCTTTAAATTTATCAATTGATCCGTCTGAATTTGTTTTTACTTTAAAAACCCGCTTCGATGGTATTGCCTTTGCTCCTTTAGGAAGTTTTTCCATCACCCATGTTTTCTTTTCGTGCAGAGACTTAATTTCAGACTCCATAGCTGTTCTCCATTTCGCACTATGTGCACCATTGATCGCTTCGCCATACGTTGTAGGAGTTACCATTCCACTTACAAAATCTTGAGAGCTCATAACATAATCGTTGTATTTTGGGTTTGAAATAATAGTTCTATCACGCAAACGTTTAGAAATAGGTAATTGATAATCGCTATCTCTTTTTCTTTTATTTTGATTTCTTGCTAAGACTTCAAAAATTTATTTTTCCCCAAGCTCGCCAAATTCCAAATATTCATCTTGAGTTTCTTCTATTATGACCTCGTTTTCTTCAAACGACATGTAATCTTGACCCGCTGTAGAGTTATCATAATCTTCAAATTGGGTTCCTTGGTCACTGTGCGATGAGTCAGCTTTGTACCGAAATTCTATTTGCGCTCCACTATTTCCTTTAGTTTCAATTTGTTCCTTATATTCTATAAGATCCTTTTCCTTGTAGTCTTCAAGTTCCTTAGTATCTTTCTTGTTATTACAAATTCACCATCTGTTCATTGAATTTCACATCTCTAGCAACAATTAGTGTTCTGTCATTCTTATTGTATATGCGATACCTTTCATCTTCATCGTATCCAATCAGGTAACCCTTGACTGCTTTGGTATCCATTTTCTTTCTTTTTTGTGTAGGAATGTGTGCAAAGCATTCACATCCAATAATTCTTAAGTGTTTAATTCTTGGCTTCTTTCCCATCCATAGCTCATAAGGACTCTTGCCGTCTATTGAAGACTTTCCAGTACGGTTTAGAATATAGATGGCAGTTTTCACTAGCTCAGCCCATATAGCATCGGGAAATTCTGCTTCTTTATTTGCATATCTAAACGTTCGTGCTATTTCTACAACTGTGAGATTTTCTCGTTCACTTCCTCCATTTTGTTGTGGAGTATATGGCGCTGTTATGCTGTGTGTTACACCATGTTTATTTAGAATTAATTTGTCATCCTTGTTATCAAATTCCCCTCCGACGACTGTTAAAACCTCTCTTATTGGACTCGGAAGATTTGAATCCGAGATTTATTAAATAGCTTCCAAACTTTTTATTCCAGCATCTTGGTGCCTGCTTTAAGCCGTAAAGGCTCCTCTTCAGTTTACATACCATGTCACTACTATCTTCGTATCCTCCACCTAAAATGTATTTTGCCGAAAAGAATTAATTAATTAAGCTCCATCAAATTGGTTTCGCACCACGTCTGGAAAGTAGACAAATCCCTCTGAAGTAAAGTATATTGACAATGATCCTTGTAAGGAAAATAGATCTTCACGTCATCAGCGTGCATTAACAATTCAGAGTGCATTATGGAGGCGGGTAAGTCGTTAATGAATAACAAGAATAGAACCGGGCCAAGATGACTGCCCCGAGGCACCCCAGATAACACAAAAATATATCTTGAGAATGATCGACCAAATGATACCATCTGTTCTCGGTTCATTAAGTAAGAGCTAATCCAATTCAGCATGTTACAATTAAAACCCATTACCCCGAGATTATATAATAACAAATTGTGGTTAACTTTATCAAAAGCCTTACTAAAATCGGTAAAAATCACATCAGTTTGATCTCCATTAACAAAGCCGTCAATAATAGAAGAGAAAAACTGAAGCAAATTTGTCACGGTGGAACGACCCTTCCGAAAGCCATGTTGACATGGATCTAAAATAGAGGAAGCATGATGAGAAATTACCTCTGTGATTCCATTGTATACTTTTGGGAATTTCCCGGGATTCCCGGCAAAAAATTCCGGGGATGCATTCTCTAACTATAAGTATAACATAAACCAAAATATTAAGCTATAAAATAAATAACAAAAAAATAAATGTATAATAAAAACCAAAAAAAAAAAAAAATAAAATGTTGGACAAAGGAGAAAAAACAAATAAGTGTTTAAAGCGCTTAAACCACAGAGTAATATACTAACTGCCTTATTCATAAAAAAAACAGTAATATAGCTCTAAAGCATTCATCAGTTATTGAAAGCTTTAAGATTTGGCGAAGATTTTATTAGAACCGTATTCATAATGATTATTTTAACTAGGGAACAGATAATTGACTGACAACCCTGTTTTATGTATTCTCGCAGTGCTTGTGATGTAAAAACAAGATGAACAATAACCGATAGACCGAATTAATTTTTTTTATATAAATGCGTCAATGCATTTTTTCAAAATTTTAAACATTAAACAGAAAAAGATCAATTAATATTTGCTATATTCATAAATTTAGAAGAAAAAAATCATATTGAGTTGGATTTCAGTTTTGGGTAGTCGAATATAAAACCGGATAATAGGTTGTAGTTTCAATGTTTTGATTTTATATACATCACTATATAAACAAAAGTTCATTTTGGCTAAAAATTGGAACGAAACTATTTAGTTGCTTAGCAGGATAATGCGACACTATAAACGCTGCAAATATACACAAAATAATTCCAATTGTTTATATCACATAAATATTTAAGTACGGCACGCGTGAAATGTAAAAAAATTGTTTTTTTTTGTGTATTAATACGGATAAAATAGCCTTAAAGAAGGGTTAACCGTTCAACAAAAATGGCGACGTTAGAGAAATCTTAACAATGGAATTTTTCGATTATGAATACAATTTTTCGGCTTTACCTTCTTAAACCTTTAACAAACCCATGACAACTTTTTATGAATAAGGCCGTAAGAGTTTGCAACAGCTGTTCTTGGACCGGAAACCAAGAAAAGTCACTGGAAACTTGGCAACCCACACAGAATGAGAAAAATGCTTATTTTTATAAATTTGTGTTTCAATTGTAATCTCTATAAACAGTTTTACTCTAACACTTCATTACATTTTGCTTTATTCCACTTGTTATCCCTTTTATCCTCGATTTAATTATCACAAAAATACTCCCAGTTGATGGGCTTTGTACTTTTGGTTCAATGCACAAAGACAAAAGTGAGAAAATCGAATTGAGCAACCCTACATACTTCCAGTGGGGGGGGTTCTATGCCACAGCTGATCAACCTTAGAGTTGGCGAAACATGCAGGATAAAGTAACAAAGAGAAACAGCGATAGATGATAATCAATATGGAGATCATTTAAAGATATCACCAGAATATCATCTAAAAGATAGAAACAAGGTATCCCTTGATAAACTTCCAGAAGATAAATAGAAGACAATATTTTTGTATTGTATTATAATTTTCGATTTTGTGTGTCCGTCGGTGGAGAAATGGTTAGTGTGCGCGGCTCTTGTACATGAGAACGTGGGTTCTATCCCTGCTTAGGCCACCTTGCATTTCTTTGGACGACGCTCACCTCACTGTGTAATGCAAAAATATATAATCTTATAATAGGTAATAGAGAATTTAGCTACCTTCGTGGCCTTCTCTAGGGGTTTGTTTGATTTTATCCTCTGTGGTACATCCAATATTAAGCCTCGGCTGCTGCATAGATTTTCTCAACCTTAGTGTGCATTGTTTTTCTCTTTGGTTTCTGTTTAATATCACTTTCATCGTAAACGGACTTAGCTATTTTCTCCCTGGGGTGTCTCCAACATAAAGTGTGTTTTTTTACCCCGCTAAAGTTAATTATAGCTTAATTTGTACGGGACAGCTAAGCGATATTAAGTGGCATTTCAGTTTCCGACTTAAATTCCGACTTGAGCAATGACAATACAAACACATGTTAAATTTCAAGAAATGGCAACAAAACGTTATCTTAGATAAATTTTGTTACCATTTCTTACGAATGAAAATGTTATCTAGGACAGCCTCAAAAGCAGAAATTTCCAAAATGGCTTCCACATTTTAAGATCATTACAGTTAATTTGTTTAATGGAAAACTACGTATACTTTTATATATCTAAACTAGCTGACCCGGCAGACGTTGTCCTGCAAATTTTGTTCAAATACCGTTAGCAGGAGCAGAAATAATGGATTTTTAATTTGTGGTTTGTATGGGAGGTACCACGCCCCTTCGTCCAATTGGACCGAATAGTAAATGTAAACCACCCAGGGCGCCACCCTAACGCATACAAAAAAATTTATTCAAATCGGTCCAGAAGTTTAGGAGGAGTTCAGTCACAAACACACGTGCAGTAGAATTATATATATAAAGATTTGAAGGATAGACTTTTATTTCCAATAGAAAACAAAATTGGAACTAAATTGTTCACAACCACGCTCGGTAAATGTTATACATATTGATTATGGTAGAATTATCTACAAGATATAGTCGTTTAAACAGGTGATGACATTTTTTCCATGCCATTTTTCGTTTCACTTCTGAAAATCGTATGTATTTTGTTGTTATATTTGTTGTATTCTTGTATTGTTAGGTTATATTTGTGTAGAGTTTGACAACTGAAACGAATGGACGCAAATACAATGTTTGTTGTTGCTGCTTACAATTACAAAAACATCTGCTGCTACCATGTGCTTGTTGGCACTGACTACAAACGTGTTGCCGTATCGCATTTTTTTCCCCCATTACAGCCAATGTTGCCAGCTTACGTAGTATAAAGTGTGGATCGTTTTATTTGGAAAGTCGTAAGTGGCGATAGCTTAATGGAATAAAAAAAACAGCCTTTAGGCTTCGGGATTTCGAAAACGATTTGTGTGCTTATTAATGGTTTTCGAGTGATTTCCTCTTCTGGACTTCCTGGAAAGATGGAATAGATCATGAAAAAATACCATTGATTCATTTTACTTACAACCTTCTACCTTAGCTCCACTTTTTTCAATATTTTTGTTTTTCAAATGACAAAAACAAACATTTAATTTTTCCTCCTGAGTATTGCTGAAGTATCTCGGGAATGATAAAAGGTAGATACTTACAAATACTATAAGGTTAACACTTTTTATGACGGTAAAAAAGTGATAGCTCCGCAAAATCGTTACCGAATATATATCTTCTAATTGTTTGTAGGGACTATACTTACATATGTATAAACACATTCAAAAATTTCTTTAGTCAGCAAGCACTTTTAAATAGATATCGATAGGGCGAGATCTTTATTATGGTAACATAATTTATCTGCTAATATACCCGGTTTATCGCGTATGCGATTAAAGTTGTATCTTACTAGAAAAACTTTTACATCATATTCATTATCCTTATATGCTACATTATTTACAGATAACTATATAAACATGAAATCATGATACAACATTAAGGTTACATCTTAAATCAACCAAAATGCAACGAACAAATAGGAGGCCATCACAGACGTCTCTAAAACTTTCGCCCACTGGAAAACAGTTTAAAAGAAACCATCATAAAGTTCGATTAAAATTTCCCGATCTATCGCGGATACAGATAATAAGTTTCCTGATAGTGCTCTCAGTATTTCTACCAAAGTCACAAGCTAATCGCCCGCCACGTTTTATAATCGAAGGACAATCGGAAATTGTATTGAGATTAAGAGAAAGTCCCGAAACGGAAGTGGGTAAGAATCTTAACTAAAACCCTGTGTATTCAAAATAAGATATAATTATATGTACTTTATTTTAGGCACCTTGATTTACACCCTCAAGGGATACGATCCCGACAATGATCCTCTGTCATTTGGTAAACGTACCTCAGCCGACAGTGAAGTAATACGTATCGAAAACAAAGGTTCCAACGAGGCCCACGTTTACTTAGCCAAAGAATTAGATAGAGAAACTCAGGATGAATATTCCATAGTCTTAACACTAACCGATAACCATTACAACGATTACAATTATGTAACCCAAAGTTTTCTACTTTTGGTTGAAGATATCAACGATAATGCTCCCATATTTTTACCCTATCAGAGTGCTATAGAAATACCTGAAAACAGTGATCCGGTGGTTGTGACATCCTTGGAGGCTGTTGATGCAGACGAAGGGGCCTATGGCCAAGTGGTGTACTATCTACAAGAGTTGGAGGGAGACAATAATATGTTCTCGATTACCACAAATCAGGGAAAAGGTATTCTAAGTCTAACGGGTAATTTGGACTATGAAACAAAAGCTTTATATCAGTTAAGGGTGCTGGCGGTCGATAGAGCCAATCAGGGTCCCATTAATACGGGAACAGCTGCAATTTTGATTAAAGTCAAAGATATTGAAGATCAACCACCGGAATTTATTAAAGTTCAGCCGGTGGCTAGGATTCCGGAAGATGCTCCTGTGGGTACACGGGTTATGCGTGTCTTATGTGTGGATGGAGATCGGGGCATAAATAATCCCATCGCATATGAGCTGGAATCCAATGAGCTCTTTAATATTGAACGCAATACGGGATGGATTTATACAATCCACGAGTTAGATCGAGAAGATCCCAGCAATCAGGCAAATGGTGCATATATTTTGAAAGTGACCGCAATGGAAATATCAAAAGTAAGTTCCAATTGGAACACTTAAGTATTGTAATATTAAATTTCATCATTAATATTTCTTCCAAATTCAAGGCCTCCATAAGTTTACCTGCTTCCCAGGCGGCTCAGGTTAAAACGGAAGTCACCATTATTGTTTCCGATGTCAATGACGAGATCCCGACATTCGGTGAGAATATCTATCGCTGCGAGGTCAATGAGAACGCTCAGTCTAATACACCGCTCAACTTTATCGATGGTGATGTCAGACACTTTGTCTATGATCGTGATGTGGGCAACAATGGCACCTTTAGACTTTTCCTGGATCCTCAAAATGATATATTTGAAATTGTGCCGAATATAGCGGTAAATGAAGCTAATTTCATGATCAGAGTTAAAAATCCCAAATCTTTGGATTATGAAGAATTAAAGGAGATTAATTTCACACTGTTTGCTCGTGAAATTGACGAACCCAGTCGATATTCATCGGCCCATATGCAAATATTTATACGGGATCAAAACGATAATTTTCCGGAGTTCAAACAGAATATATACAATGTCTCATTGGCGGAGAATAGTGAAATCGGAACCACTGTTACGAAAATCGAAGCCACCGACGTGGATTCGGGTGACTTTGGGACTATGGGCATACGGTATCGCAATTTGAGAGGAGGTATAGCTCATTTGTAAGTTATATAACAATTTGAAGTTCAATTTGTATCTAAACCCATTTGAATTTACAGATTGCATTTAAATCCCATCACTGGTTTAGTGACCATAAAGCAATCCGGAGGTCCAGCTTTTGATCGCGAGATTATATCCCGCCATTACATGACCGTGGAGGCTATAGATAACTTAGGTTCGGGTAATCGTAATACCGCTCAATTGATAATTAATATTGAAGATTTGAATGATAATGCACCAATCTTCCTGCAAAGGCAGTACGAAACTACGCTGCTGGAAAATAAGCTAGAATTCGAACATCCCATGCAACTGGAAGCACGCGATGTCGATTTGAATGGCACTGAAAATAGCCAAATAACTTACGAAATAGTTGAAGGCATGTATCGTTCCAATTTCTCTATTGATCCAGAAATGGGAATTTTGAAGCCGGTAAATGCTTTTGATTACGAAGAACTGGTAGAGCATAAGAATCGTCATAGCCCTCAAGATAAAGCGGATAAAGGGGTTCGTGTCTTGGATTTATTAATAAGAGCTAGGGATTCAGGTATTCCCATGCTTTCCACCGTAGTTCCCGTGCTGATTTACGTCCAGGATATCAATGACAATCCACCGATTTTCTTGAAAAGCTTCTATGCAAAAAGTGTGCCCGAAGATTTGCCAGGTGGCAGTTCCGTGCTTCAAGTGGCAGCCGTAGATCGTGATGGCTCAGCGCCCAATAACAATGTGGTTTATCGTATACAATCAGGAGCAAAGGATAAATTTGTCATCAATTCCGAAACGGGAGTAATATCTGTGGCACACGGTGCAAATTTGGATCCGGATTTAACGGAAAACAAAACTATGCTGTATACTTTAGCGGTGGTAAGTTGTCTATTGGAAAATGTAAATTTCATGCTTTATAAAATATATCTCCTACAGTTGGCCATAGATGGCGGTATCGGTAATTCACAACTCACTAATCCCGCGACCGTCAATATTACCATAAAAGATGTCAATAACAAAGTGCCGCAGATACCCGAGTTGCCAACTCTTCACGTCGTTGAAAATACCCCTGTGGGAACTCAAATTTACCGGGTCATTGCCAACGACTCCGATGAAAATCCCATAATTCGTTACAAAATCAATGCGTTAAATTCGGAAGCGCGCAGTGAGGAAGGGGCGGTTGTAAAGCAAACCGAATACGACTATGTATCCATTTTCGATCTGGATCCCATAGATGGAAATTTGCAATTGATCAAATTAATCGATCGCGAGCGTGTGGAACACATAAAACTGGCAATTGTCATAGAAGATTTGGCTGCAGCCAAAGGGAAACAGGTAGTTGAGGTGATCTTGTCTATACAAATCGCCGACGAGAACGACAATAATCCGAAATTCAAACAACCCTTCTATAAACGATCGATTACGGAGAACAGCATGAATGGTGCCTTAATAGCTAATGTTGTAGCCTATGATATCGATAAGAACCGCACTATCACCTATAGTTTGGAGGGCAGTCCATTGATAAGACAAATGATACACATGGACTCCCAGACGGGTGAAATAGTGGTAGCCAATAAAATCGATCATGAACAATATCAGTGGTTGAATTTTTCCGTAAGGGCTACAGACTCAGGCATACCATTCCGTTCGGCATTGGTTGATGTCTTTGTTTCGGTACTGGATGAAAACGATAATAATCCATACTTTATTGGTGGTTCCAAGAACTATACCATCAGTGAATCGGCTGTTGTGGCCACACGCATTGGTACTATACAAGCTTCAGATGCGGATTCAGGAGATTTTGGAAAAATCACCTTTCTTATGGATCGCATAAGTTCTCAGGGTAAATTCTCCATAGATGCTGATACGGGTGTGTTAACCGTAACCGATAAAGTAGATCGGGAAATAAAAGATTTTTATATGTTGGTCATAGAAGCATGGGATAATTATCAATTTGGTTTCTTGGCTGGAGAGAGTCGTAATGCTTTCAAACAAGTGTTGTAAGTATTCCTTAATTTGTCTGTGTTTCATTATTAATCTTTGAATTTCTAGTATAACTATTTTGGATGAAAATGATAATATTCCGGAAGTTACGATGCCCATGTCATGTGTTTTGATAACAGAATATCATGAACTAAATGAGAAAATCGCCACAATCAAGGGCAGAGATGCAGATGATCCTCAAACACCTAATGGTAGGCTGGAATTTAAGATAACGAAAGGAAATCAAGAAGGTTAGTAAAAACAAGAAAGTCCTTTTCAGAGAGTGAGAGATTCGCTTTAATTTCCAAAAACAATCTAATTATAATGTATCTCCATTTCAACAGGTCTCTTTGAGTTGCGACAAGTTGATGCCTGGAACGCCCACATATATGCTCGAATCTCATTGCGCAATCGTTATGGTAACCACTCACTAACTATAACTATCCGGGACTTGGGTGCACCACCCAATATTATCATGAAAACTTTAGACGTCTGTATATCCGACTTCAATGATCATGCTCCCGTTTTTGTACAGCCTCTGCATAATACCACTGTGCGAGTGCCAGAAAATAGTACAGTGGGTTCACTGATCCTACATGTTATGGCCACAGATGAAGATATTGGAATGAATGCACTAGTACGATATCGCCTAAAGCCTGACCCCTTGGGGAGTTATAAACTTTTCGAATTGGACGGAGATACGGGTCAGATGTTTTTGAAAGAATCTTTGGATCGTAGTAAGCAAAAAATTCATGAGGTAAGTGGTAAAACGATGAACTGATTTCGAGTTGTAACAAATTGGATGTAATTTATAGATTAGAATCGAGGCTTATGATCAAGGTTTACCCACTTCCTTGAGCAGTGATTTGGATTTGACTGTCTATATACGAAATGTTAATGAATATGAGCCACAATTTATAGTGGATGAAATTGCGGTTAATTTTACGGGTATGAGTGTAATACGGTTTAGCACCATGATTTCGTATTGTACATTTTAAAATGTGAATTTTCAGAACATTCTGATCCTGGCGCGGAACGTGTGAAACTACCCGATACCATCGACAAGGATGAAGTTGATGACTTAGATGATCCACCCAGCCATGTTTGTTATTTCGTTGTAAGAGGCAATGACGAGGATTACTTTCATTTGGATCCCGAAACCCATATATTGACCACTCGCAAAGAATTGGATCGTGAGGTTCGGTCATTTTATCATCTGTATGTTAGAGCTACCGAAAACTGTAATGAACAAGACAACATTATCGAAATGGCTGGCAATAAACAGCTGGAATTGGAAATTGATGAGGAGCCTGTTAGACCCTTCAATCGAAGACAGGGAGGATTTCTAAGAAATACGAAAATCTATGATCGTTATAAACATTCTCGGAATTTAAGATCCATTAATGATGAGCTATTTGGGGACTACAATTACGAAAGAGTAGTAAACGTGTCCGCGGGCAGTGAAGAACTTCTAATGACCGATAGTACTATAGTACGTGTCAAAGTGCATGTGTTGGATATCAATGACAATCCGCCCAGATTTAAATCGAAAATTTTCACGGGAGGTATTACGACAAGCGCTGACTTCGGTAGCCGATTTATGCGTGTAGAGGCCATGGATTTAGATGAAGGTGTAAATGCAAAAATCAACTATTACCAAGTGGGTGATATACGTCAAACCCTATCTGAGGGTTTGGAAAATGTACGCAATTCCCCATTCCTAGTCGACGAAGAAACCGGCGAAATACAATTGAATTTTGATCCTCAAAAGGGAATGAAGGGCTATTTCGATTTTATGGTGTTGGCCAATGACACAGTGGGTATGAAGGATGTGGCCCATGTTTTTATTTACCTCCTAAGAGAAGATCAAAAAGTTCGGTTCGTCTTTCGATTGCAACCCAACGAGTTAAGAGATAAAATTGAAATATTCAGAGAGTAAGTATAGCGGAATTTATAAGTAGAATTGAATTTACTTGTGCCACGGAATTAACCTGTATTTTATTTTGTTTCAGTAATCTAAGCAATATCACCGATACCATAGTTAACATCGATGAAGTTAAGGTGCATGAAAACAAAGATGGCTCTGTAGATAAAACAAAAACAGATTTGTACATGCATCTAGTGGGGAAAGAGGATAATTCCATCTACGAAGTAGCTCACGTCTTAAATTTAATAGATTCTCATATAGAACGTTTGGATGATTTGTTTAAGGAGCTTAATGTCTTGGATACCCAACCTGCAGAGGCCCAATTATTGCAGGCCGGACCTCAAACCAAAGCCATGTATGTCTGGCTGATATTTACTAATCTCTTCTTAGCAACTTTACTGGTCGTCACCTTGGCGTTATGTGCCTCACAAAGAAATGGCTATAAGAGACAGTTGAGGGCAGCCAAAGTCAATATATTTCGTAAGTACAAAATAGCTGTATTTAAAAAGTGACATGATATCGAGACATCTAATGCCAGTTCCTCGATGTCGAGTGAAGGCGTTCGTTCGTCCGCATTCTAGTTGAAAGAAATTTGATCTGGATTTTGCAATCTTGTTATTTCAAGTCGCGAGAAAACGTAAAAATTCTTTATTTCGAACTTTCTGTCAGTTGAACGAAGCCTTTTGACTTAGTTAGTTAATTAGTTTGAAACAAGGGAAATTATAGAGAAATGACTCTGGTCCGTTCCATGTCAGTAGACCGCGATAAGTTTGTCCTACTAAGTCACAAGAATTCGATGTTATGCACGAAGTTCCTCAGGAAGTTCCAGTCTATTCCCCTAAGATTGGTTATGTCCAGTATTATACCGTCCGAGAGATACCTGGTTCTGGCCTGTGCGGAAGTCGGGCACTGACACAGAAAAAGCTCCATTGTCTCATCGTCCTCCCTGAACGCCCTGCATTCACTATTTTCCACTTGTCCAATACGGTATAGTTGGGCACGTAAGCCAGAGTGCCCATCGTCGCCCCGAAAGATTTCGCGCTCTCCAGACTCACCGTATGAAGTTTCCTGGCTTTTGTTGCCAGAATGTTCGCACGCTCATTACCGATAACTCCACTGTGTCCCGGCACCCTGATAATGTTAAGTCTGCCGTGCGTGGAATAGTCATTGATCACCTTTATGTAGTCAAGAACCGTTGTAGATTTGACAGTTTCCGATGATACTGCCTAAATTGCCAACTGGGTGTCCGTGAAGATTTTCACATCATTTGGGCCCGTAGTGTTTTCGAGCTATTTAATGCATTCCGTAATCGCCCGAACTTCCGCTGGAATCTTCGCCTTGTGATCCGGGAGGTGTAGGTAGGTTTCGGTCGGCAAGTTTACAGCTTTGAACCATCCGTATAACAGCAGGTTGCAATTGGCGTTTGTGCACGGGTTCCCTCCTGCCAATCATCCTTAGATGGTGCCATAGTCACGCTGTGCCCCTTAATCCTTAGTTCGGATATTCGTTCGGATTCACTCGCATCTTGCGTGCAATAAGCCAAGGCCTCCATTATTCATTGGTATTTCGAATTGTGATCCCATGATCCATTCACCTATCGTCTGTAGGAGTTTTGCCACAAGGGCAGCTTCGTATTTGACCCTGATACGTTGAACCTTTTGCATTTCCTCTCAACTGCCGTTCACCATATTACGGAAGCGTATGTTAGCATTGTAGAGACAATGTGTCATTTCCGAGCTGAGGCCCTGTTTGGATTCCATAGCCCTTCTGCATAGCGACCAACATCTGTAGGCATTATTTGCCCTGCCCTAAGATTACCCCTAATTACTTAACCTCATCAAACTCTGGGATTTCCGTTTTCCTTGTGAATAGGCTTACTTCCTTTTTTGCCGGGTTCACATTTAATACCATTGGCTGTGCCCAGTTATACGCAATATTCTCGGCCTCTCTGCATAATCGATTAGGATTCTTTCCTAATCGATTATTGCAACATCGCTTGCATAGCAGACTGGTCTACGTTGCACCCTGTCTCTCATACTTATGCCATGACAACCGCAATTTATCCATCTATTACTTAGCATCATAAATAATACCTACCATAGAAACTTTTATTCGCTCAACAAATTAAACGTGGCAATAGTATACAACGATCAACAAAGGTACAACAACCGAATTTCGTGTTTTTGTGGCAAACTAGTTGTGTTAAATACGATACAAATGTATACCAACGATAAAAGTCAACAAAAAAGTGCAAAATACATTTACATTTTTCAGTTCTACACCAAAACGACATGAAAAAGTTAAGTGAACATATTTTGTAACTCCACCTGGTGTAAGTTAATTTTAAATTTAATTGCTCTCATTTCCACAAACCTACGACGAAGAGTGTGAAATGAAACGTCAGATGAGAGAATAAGTTTATCTATGTATGTATTATTCCATGCTTAGCATATGCTCGATTCAATCTCTCAATGCCTGATCTACTGCAAACTGGTCTAAGGATTGGATGAGTGTTTCGGTCTGGACATTGTTGAACACACCCTCAATATCTATGCATACTGAAAGTGTATACAATTTACTACTGACGGTTTCCTCTATGTAGTGGGTTCCCTCATGAGGTGCGGTTTCCACTGTTCGACCTTTGACATATGCGTGTTGCCAGCATTTCGGCACATAGTCTGGTATTCCACTTTTCACCATGTCGTCCACTATTCTATACAAGGTCTTGAGTAGAAACGAGGTGAGGTATTCCACTTTGCACCATGTCGTCCACTAGACTCTACAAGGTCTTGTATAGAAACAAGGTGAGGCTAATTGGTCTATAAGCCTTAGCGGTAGCATAACTACTTGTAGGATACTACCCTACCCTCCTGCCAATTCTTTGGGATGTAGGCAAATTTTAAGCATGCGGTAAAGATTACCACCAACTGAGTTGCTATAAGGTCAACCACATGTTGTAGGATGACCGTTCCCCCGTGGGTTCCGCATTCTCATTCGGATACACATCAGGTGCCTTTGCGTAAGTTCCATTGTCTCCATTCTCTTCCCTGTGTCGTCCACTAGCGTTTCCGCCTGAATGTGGGTTTTATAGTGGAATGTTTTCATCTTCGACGTACATATCATTGACGCTATCCACCTGTTCACAGAATAGTCTCCAGGAGTTTCTTCTCTCCTTTCTCAATATCGTGTTGTATTCACTGAGACTTCTTTTATAGTCCTCCCAGTATACTGACAATCTTTTACGCTTAGCCCTGCCTTACAAGAACCCAGTTTCAGTCGAATTCGAGCAACTGAGAGATCGATGAAAGGTCACACAATTAAATTTCCAATCAGAATATTATTTTGAGATGTAAGTACATATGAAAACTGCGGTTAGCCCAAGTCAAATTTTCGAATAACTTTGAAGACTAATAGACTAATACTTATAGTAGATCTAATAGTTCTCACACCGAATTTATGACATTTGGCCTGGTGTGATATTTACGTTTGATGTTGAAAAGAATTTCTTTACTAACACCAGATAGAGGCAATGGTTCAAAACAACGAACAGAATAACAACAACGGCATTTCGTTTTTTGTGTTAAAAATATTGTGTTAAATACAACACAAATGTATGCTAACAATAACAGTCAATAAAAAAGTTTAAAACACATTTAAATTTCACAAAATGACATGAAAAATTAAAGCAAGAAGTTATTGTAATTCCACCTGGTGTATGTCACTTTTCGTCAAACATCTCTCTATCACACCGACCGCATCACGAAGAGTGTAAAAGGAAACGTCAGATGAGCCAAATATTTTCTCTACTAAGATTTACTCTATGGTATCTGCAGGTCAAGATTTATTCATTCAGGTTATATCAGTAGCACAGCTGATTCCATTGTTTTCATTTTGTTCGTGCCTAATATGTCAAAGTTTGTTTATATTTCTTATTTTGTTTACAGTATTAGTTTGTTCACAAAGGTCCAAAGAATTTGTAATAATTTATTTGAGAAAACAACAATTTGTTAAATATTAAAGGGCTTTACAAAAATCGACTTAAATCTTCATTATGAGCACTGAATTTAACACATTTGAAATTAAATTGCAATTGTCACATTGTATTTACATCAGCTGACGTTGACATATTAGGCACTATAATTTCATCAACAGCTGCTGATATAACCTTAATGAATAAATCTTGCTGCAGGTGTTGCAAAGTTAAAAGATGGATTCATAGATGGTGAACGCATAAGCACAGCTGATTTGCTTTGTTTCCATTGCAAACCACTTTCGAACTGTCAAGTTCACATGTATTTTGTTTTTGTATGTGTTTGTTTAAGTACAAGGAATAACTATATAATTGTTTGAGAACCATTTTAATTTTTAGGAAATTCTTCTTTATCTCTACAAAATCCCCATGAACCAGCCACACGCGTACCAAACACTAACAAGCACAGTGTTCAGGGTTCGAATCCCATATGGTTGAAAGGTTATGAAAATGAATGGTTTAAAACAGACGAAAATTTAAGGTTTGCAAGATAATTCATATATGTATACGAGTACAGATTACAGATATTAATTTACCTTTTTTTGTTTTTATTTCAGTCAGAGTGGCCACGATTCATTGGATGATAATTTTCTAGCCATTGGAACGCAGAGTATTCAGGAAACCTTGAAGGGGACAGCAAAATTATTTAATCATACAAACGATTTGAATCGTCACTTTAATGTTTATAATCAGATTGATAAATTAACCAATAATGCTCATATATTAGCCAGGAAATTAGAAACAACGGAGTTATAAAATCAATTTAAATTTGACCCATTTAACAAAATAGTACTTGTACATACTCTAATATACATATGTATTTACAATGTAATTTTCAAATAATTTAAGTAATTTATTGTAAGTTAAGCTAAATATTTATGTAAATAAAGTAAACTATATTTATAGTTAGCGATCTAAACTATGTGCTTTTAACTATAACAATAGTTCTTAAATATCCTTTGAAATAAAAATGTAACAAGTCTTGTAATTTAAGTTAAACCCTGAAAAAAATTTCATGTAGCTCTCCAGTATATTTCAGGACGATCATATTTTGATACACACATGTATTCGGTTTTATTACGAATGTCACCGGCGTCTCGCCACAAGGCGTTTTTATAAAAATAAACATAAATTGAATTAAACAAAAAAAATATTTAATTAAACATATTTACGTATTTTAAAGTTAAAATAACTAACACGTAGCAGTAGAATTCACCGAGTAATATTATTAAGAGTATGCGCTAGTTGCTTTTTGTACTAACGAGTTCCGAGACCTACGAGGAAAACATATAGAGAATGAGAGGAATCTGTAATTTTAACAATTTGCGTGTTAATTGGGATATACCAGGGGGATTCTATGGCACAAGTGATGGAAAAGGTACTAGGCCGATGATGGAGAATGGGAGAGCAAAGAGGACAGGAACTAATTTTAAATATTGTTTATTGATACTAATGACAGCTAAATTATGTTCTATGTTGTTTGGCATTGAACGAAAATACGTATTCTCTTTGATTTCTGTCCGTTTCATGTCCAACGAAAGTGTAAAATTGGTAAAATAAAGCAGCAAAAAGAACTCTATGAAATTGACTACTACCTCGTCGTCATGAAGAGACATCGAAGAGAGTAATGGAAACTACAACTTTCCTTCAGAGAGTAAATCAAAATTCCGAACGGTTTGCAATATATGAGCCTGACAAAATTATCCCTTTTTTGCAAAAATGACACCGAGGGCCCAAATCTTTGGGGACCCATAAAAAAAGTGCATGACTTTGGGCAAAACTTTTTTTTGTGACATATTATGAGGTGAAATTATTTCTGTCGATTTACTGCATAAAGATTTAGTTTAAATTCTACAAAGCTTGAATATATCATCGCGCGTATCTCAGAGAATCAGTATCTTATCGAAATGATTATACATATTGTAATATATCATATACATATTGTAATTGCACAAAACTAAAAATGAAGGAATTTGTTCGACGTTGCTGACAGAAGTTCGAAGAAGCGCAAAGATGAGACGGATAACAAATCTATGTATAAAATAATCTATGGTCTCTGTCCTCTATCAAATCTCCAACTACCATTTCTATCAGCTGAGACATGGACAACACCTGATTCAAATCCTTTTCACTGTATTCCACTTTTTCATCAGACGGAGGAAAAAAAAGTCACATTCAGTATTTAATTTTTAAATTCTTCTTTGAATATAACAGTTGTATTAAATTGTCAGCTTTTTTATATACATACATACAAACATACTTTACATATGTAAATTCAAAATTTTTTATATTCTATTTAAATTAATATCTGTTGTCCGTAATCTATTTCAAAACCCGTCGCCGAACATTTTTCATTATACCAAAAATTATTAGCATTTCTCTAATGTGAAAAATGATTGGATTTTATTGGAATAATAGATACATCAGTTAAGCACTCTGACTGGCTTGACTATCTTCGAACTCCGTGACAAGTTCATCATCAGATGCCTAACTACTGTGCCTGAACTGGTACCATTAGGAGATCATCAATCGTATAAATATATACAAACTCTAATATGCAATTTACATATCGCACCCGTTTAACAATACTGTATTAAGTCAAAATTTTTTTATTTTATCTTGTTGCCAAAATACAATACATAACACTATCTGCAAACAATAAACAAATAAAAAGGTTATGTGGTGCAATACAATAATTGATGGGGTTTCTAAATATTGCCTAACTTTTGTTAATGGAAAATTCCTTAAGCATTAAGAAAACAGTTTTTTGTCTCTCCTGAACACTTTGAAGTTTTTGAGTTAATACAGTATTGTTGAACGGGTGCGATATGTATGCAAATTAGTATCGATCGAAGGTCCTTTAAAAATCGGAGTGGTGGGTTCTCTTGCCAGTTATATCAAGTCTAAGGTGGAATTTTTTAATTAGGTTAATTAATGCAGGATGTAGCAAATTTTTGCCACAAACACCCATTTCGACCCACTGTGCGGTTTGGGTAATGTGTAGAAGCCGCTACCCTTTCCCCATATCTAAAGCGTAAACGATAGTTACCTATTCCCCACGGAGCACATTGGTTCAGAATGAATTTCCATCGGCCAAAATGCAATATCTTTTGATGTAGCAAACAACTATGTGTTTGCCTGCAAACATATACATTTATGGGAACACTTTTGGCTTCAATAACTATATGTTTCCCTGCAAACATGTGAATATTTGGGAACACTTTTGGCTACAAACAACTATATGTTTGCATGTAATCTTATGCATGTTTGGGATTACTTTTGGCTATAAACAACTATATGTTTGCATGCAACCATATATATGTGTGGGTGTAAACAACTATGTTCTTGCCTGCCAACATATGAAGTACATACTTTACTTTATATGAAGCCATGTCATTGATAGCTTTACCGTGGAAATTAATATCCGAAAGTTCACTCGCAAAACGTTGGAATAATCTTTTAAAACAAACCGAAAGTTTTGACGAAGATGACGATATACCTTTGCCTATTTTAGTACGCCAGTATAAACTGCTGATTGGTATTTCTCATCGCTCAACTCAGCGTTTCCAAATGTAAGTAAAATCAGTTTATGTCTTTAAGGTCGTACATAGCAGTACAATAATGGTTCGTACTTTTCGTATTTCTTAGTATGACCTTTCATAAGATGATATGAATACATGGGTTGATGTAACTGATTGTGTAAATCTGGAGTATGTTGAAAATGGCGATGACGACGTGGAGAGTGACATTAATCGGGAAGACAGCATTTCTTCGGAAGAGAACCCAGAGTCAAGCACGACGATGTTGTAAAAAATTTTTCAATTTGTATAAAATGGGGGCAACACAACAAAATAGATGCGACCAAATCACTAATATTGAGAGAACTCCAAGAAAAGGCGATACAAAGCAGACAACAATTCCTAAAATACAAACAAAAATTAACAATTAACAAGCCATTAAATAGATTTGTTTTAGTAGTTCTCAAAAAACTTGAAAAGTTCATATTTTGTTGTTAGATTCAAAATGATTTTTTTGTGTAGGTATTCTTTGTAAGAGCAATTCTCAAACAAGACCTATTTACGAATTCATGTCAATTGCATTTATTTCATTTATAACTTTGTTTTAAATTAATATTATGAAAAGGCATTGTCCACACAGTATTAGAGTTGTTATTTCAATAGTTTTTGAGAAAACACACTTTGTTATAAATAGTACTCGGTTTAACGAATTTTTCAATTTAACGAACAGGGCAGACGATATATAGTTCGTCAAATCGGAAAACTAGGGTATAAGTTTGCCTGCAAACACATACATATATGTTTGGGGTGTAACCAACTATATGTTTGGGAACACTTTTGGCTACAAACAACTATATATTTGCACGCAAACATATGAATGTTTGGGGTGTAACCACCTATATGTTTGACCGCAAACATATATATATTTCGGGTGTAACCAACTATATGTTTGACTGCAAACATATAAATGTTTAGGAACACTTTTGGCTGCAAACAGCTATATGTTTGCCTACAAACATATATATGTTTGGGGTGTAACCAACTATTGGTTTGGGGTGTAACCAACCATATATTTGCCAGCAATCATATATATGTTTGGGGTGTAACCAACTATATGCTTGACTGCAAACATATATATATTTCGGGTGTAACCAACTATGTTTTCCTACAAACATATATATGTTTGGGGTGTAACGAACTATATGTTTGCCTTCAAACATATATATGTTTGGAGTGTAACCAACAATATATTTGCCTGCAACCACAGGAATGTTTGGGAACAGTTTTGGCTACAAACGACTATATGTTTCAATGTAAACATATGAATGTTTGGGAACACTGTTGGCTACAAACAAATATATGTTTGCCTACGACCATATATCTGTTTGGGGTGTAGCAACCTATATGTTTGCCTGCAAACATATATACATATATATGGGAACACTGTTGTCTACAAACAACTATATGTTTGCCTATGACCATATATATGTTTGGGGTGTAACCAACTAGTATATGTTTGCCTGCAAACATGTGAATGTTTGGGAATACTTTTGGCTATAAACAACTATACGTTTGCCTGCAAACATATGATTGTTTGGGAATACCTTTGGCTAACAAATAACTATATGGGTGCATTCAACCATATATATGTTTGGGGTGTAAAAAACTATGTTTGCCTACAAATATATACATATTTTGGGGTGTAACCAACTATATGTTTGCCGGAAAACATATATGTGTGGAGTGTAACCAACTAAATGTTTGCCTGCAAACATATGAATGTTTGGGAACACTTTTGGTTAGAAAACACTATATGTTTGCATGCATCATTTGAATGTTTGGGCTGCAACTAACCTACAAATATATGAATGGTTGAGAATACTTTTGGCTGCGAACAACTATACGTTTGCCTGCAAATACATGAATGTGTGGGAACAGTTTTGGCTACGAACAATTTTATGTTTGTATGGAACCATATATATGTCTGGGGTGTAAACAACTATAAGTTTGCCTGCAAACATATATATGTTTGCGGTGTAACCAACTATGTTTGCGTGCAAACAAATGAATATTTGGGAACGCTTTTTGCTAGAAACAACTATGTTTGAATGCAACCATATATATTTGCCTGCAAACACATGAATGCTTGGGAACACTGTTGGCTACAAACAACTATACGTTTGCCAGCAAACATATGAATGTTTGGCAACACTTGTATATATGTTTGGGGCGTAAGCAACTATATGTTTGCCTGCAAAAATATTAATGTTTGGGAACACTTTTGGCGACAACCAACTATATGTTTGAATGCAAACATATGAATGATGGGGAACACTGTTGGCTACAAACAAATATATGTTTGGCTGCAAACATACATATGTTTATATATTTGGGATCTAATCAACTATATTTTTGCCTGCAAACATACATATGTTTGAGTTGTAACCACCTACAGTTGTGTGCGTTGAAATAGAGTCAACACCAATCAAAAATTTTCAAAGCAAAAACAAAAGTAAAAAAATCAAATTTTGTTTATAACTTTTATTTATTATTGTTCAATTAAGAACTAGATACAACATTTTAGAACATTAGTATCGTAATCCAAAATTAAATCATTTGGTATAAATCAAAATATTTCAAAATGTCCCGTTTTGCCTGTAAATTAAAATAGAGTCATCGCGATTCATCATCTGAACTAGAATAAATAGCAGTGTCAAATAAAATGTATGTTTCATCCATCCTTTATATTATCTCAGTATTTTGTGAAATAACTATTATTTTTTATCGCAGCTAAGCAACGCCTTGACATTGAATCCACAAGTCTCCACAAGTCGTGTTTTCCCACGCCGATTGTACCAGTGTCGTAAGCTCATCTTTATTACATTGGTTTATTCCTTTGATAGACACTTTAATGTCCTTCCACAAATTCTGAATAGGATTTAAGCCAGGCGACCGCATACACCATCTTAAAACTATGACACTATTATTTTCAACCCAAGCTTTTGCTCGCTCCGATGTGTGTTTGGGGTCGATATTATGTTGAAATACACATCGAAGCGGCATTTCCCATTCAGCACAAGGCATCATGATGTTTTTTTTATATAGTGGTATAATATGCAGCGTCCATTGCCTGTTCAATTTGGAATAAAGGTTCTGTCCCATTGTAAAAGTAACAACCCCGTACCATTATGTTTCCGCTCCCATGTTTAAGTGTTTGGATTGTGTTCTGGGGCCTGAATTCGGTGTTGGAAGGCCTTCGTACAGGAACATAAATAAATAAATGGTTTTCCATTACCTCCTATGAAGGGACAGGGGAGAGCTTCTCTCAATCACTGAGCTTTGCGCTTTCCAGTTTTCTCTCACTGATTGGAACCTACAGTTTTACACCGATTCCGAACGGTATATTGAGAAGCTTTTTCATGGCTATATACTCGATAGTATTGCCGTCACTATGCGAGGTGACCGCCGCCGAAAGAAATTTGAAAGCAGGGTTCGAACCCAGGATCTCATGTACAAGAGCCGCGCACACTAAACATTGCACCACCGACGGCGACGAACATTACTCCTATCATAATTAACCAATCTCACTTTTGTTTCAGCTGTCCTCAAAATATTTCGCCATTTGTGTACGGGCTATTTCACATGCTCCTTGGCAAAATGCAACATTTTTGAACGTTCCGTTTGGATAGAAATGTAACTTTTCGACACTTTTTGGCTTTAAATTGTTATTAGTTACCATTTTTCTTAATGTAGAGGTGTCAATATCCCGATCGTATTGTCTTTTAAGGGCGGAAGAGGTAACAAAAGTCGAACTGTATGTGGCGCAATGTTTTTGGCTCCAAATGTTCTGTAATTTTCAGAGTTTCCCGTCTGTTTCCTGGATTGGAGTTATATTTTATTCCGATCTCCACCATTTTCTTTGAGCTTCCAATTATGTCAATAATTTGTAAAAATGTATCTTCTGAATTCTTTTTTATCTCTTTAATTCTTTCTTGGCGCTCATGATTGCAATATGTACTTAGATCGGCTCATTTTGGAACGTCAATAATGACAATTTATTAATGCTACTAATAAACATTAATCATATTTAGAAACATTAATCAAATCATTAACCAAAAAACACACGTGGCAGTTGGGGGACTGCCGACAGAAGCTATGCTCCAACTTACTTTCGATTGTTTTTTAATATTTTTGAAACACAATGATTGAAAATATATATAGGTAGTTATTTATTATTACTATTATTATTAACACTTAATTGCGAGCACATACAACATTTTTCGTCGTTTAATGAGCATAAGGTTTCTCTTTCTCTCTTTCTCGTACTTCTAATAACACAAATACACAAATTAATGTGTAGTTGTTTGCGTGTGTCCATTGTACCTGTTTGTATTTGTTTTTTGTTTGCACTAGCTTCCAACCAACTAGCCTACAAACCTGTTGTGAGAGTGTTAATGTTATTTTGAAAGAGTTGAAAGATGAGCTTTATTTTCCGTGAAGTTTGACAAATTGTAATAACTACATGGTGATATAAAAGCTTGCAAAAGTGAAATCCGGCACATTGTATTTAAAGTCATGTTGATTAAAGCTTTCTGAAATATTAATATGGTTGTAATCTGTGCTGGATTGATCCATGTTATTGATCAATTAGCTACTTTTATTTCTACTAGTCCTGTAGAGGTGGCGCTGGTATATGATAAAGCTTATTCTGTTATGTTTGATCCATGTTATTGATAACAGGTTAGCTACTTTTATTTCTACTAGTCCTGTAGAGGTGGCGCTGGTATATGATAAAGCTTATTCTGTTATGTTAAAAATAACGGTACTATCACCTCACGCATTTTCGTTATGCCATTTTTTCCCAGTTAACTCCGTCTCTCAAAGCCCGCTGTAAGAAGCATAGCTTCAAAAAATATTTTTTTGTAATTGACTCTATTTTATAGCACACGTCATTACATAGCCTTTAAAATACTGACACTGACCTGGAGAACACTAGCATAGAATAATACATACATAGATAAACTTATTCTCTCATCTGACGTTTCATTTCACACTCTCATCGTAGGTTTGTGGAAATGAGAGCAATTAAATTTAAAATTACCTTACACCAGGTGGAGTTACAAAATATGTTCACTTAACTTTTTCATGTCGTTTTGGTGTAGAACTGAAAAATTTAAATGTATTTTGCACTTTTTTGTTGACATTTATCGTTGGTATACATTTGTATTGTATTTAACACAACTAGTTCGCCACAAAAACCCGAAATTCGGTTGTTGATCGCTGTATACTATTGCCACTATCTGGTACTATTGAACCCATATTTTCCACCATCCAATGTTTACTTTCCATCGTACCTATGACGTTTAATTTATTGAGCGAATAAAAGCTTCTATGGTATGTATTATTCTATGAACACTAGTGTACAAAATTTATTAAAAATGACGGCATTATATTCAGCAGAGGACCGGTCAATCAGATTCAGAAGTTCTTGACATAAAACACCTTGGACAAATGATTTGCAGAGAATAAAAGTTTTGACGAGTGTGTGACTCTATTTCAATTAAAAAAAACGACGTTATTTAAATCAGAATTGGAGAGTTGCATATATTTTGTCCACACCGATTTTAATATTTATCGATAAAAATGTCAATAACATGGAAATGTAAACAAAAGCTGTACATTCTGAAATTTTTTAAAAATCTTAATGCCGTTTATTATTTATTGAAATATCATTGTGCTTTTTGTGGTACAATTTTACAAACATATAGACCCTGTTAAAGGCAGCCAATCTTAGTTGCATACCTGAAGTCACTTCTTCATAAAACAAAAGTTAACCCAGTAATTTTATGTGTCGTTAGTCTCATTTACTTTAGTACTAAAGTTGTTTTTATTAATAATTTGCACATTTACTGAAAAGTATATGCCTATTATATATTGTTATTATACAAAATATGTTTTTTCCTAATTTAAATTAAGCATTTCATTTACTACACAAATGGAGAAAGAAATTCATTTAAGAGAAATGCTTAACTTTGTTCCAAACTAACAAATTCTGTCAGATTGAAATAATTTGTTGCTCTTCCATACTGCGTATGTTTCATATACATAATCTATCCACATCCTAAATCAAATCCGCGACATTCATGGGCATTTCATCGATTTGTGTTGAATAGTATTGTTCAATATCACGCAAAATACGAATATCATCGGACTTGACGAAATTGATAGCAACACCCTTACGGCCGAAACGGCCCGAACGACCAATACGATGAATGTACAGTTCACGATTATTGGGTAAATCGTAATTGATGACCAGCGAGACTTGTTGAACATCAATACCACGGGCCCACACATCCGTTGTGATGAGAACACGTGATTGACCTGCGCGAAATTCTTTCATAATTTCATCACGTTCCTTTTGGGGCATATCACCGTGCATGGAACTGACGGTAAAATTGGCTTCACGCATTTTCTCTGTCAACCAATCGACCTTACGTTTGGTATTGCAGAAAATTACTGCCTGCGTTATGGTTAATGTGTCGTAGAGATCGCACAGAGTATCGAATTTCCATTCCTCACGTTCGACGGCAACGAAGAATTGTTTAATGCCTTCCAGTGTCAATTCATCACTTTAAAGAAATAAGCAAAATATACGCAAACTTATTATTCTGATATAATTTTTTAAAAAAGGAAAGCAAGAAATTCGTCGCCTTTTTCTTTAGCTAGGACGTAAATTTAGCAGATTTTATCTTGGAGGAAAAATTAAATTGCGGGTAATTTGTAAATGATTAAAATTAATATTTTCAATGCAAATGTTAATATTTTCTAAAGAATAAAATAAATCTTCTCAAGAGAAGAGTAAGTTAGATAATACCCACGGGGTCATATGTAACATAAAACCATAGCTTTCCATTACAACTCATTAATAGATATATCCATGAATAGATCTGCTGACAAGCTTGTTGCGGATTACGTTTCTAAGCTAACAGGTCAGCATGCAAATATCCTGTGGAGCAACACGGATGGGAACAAGACCAGAGAGTTGCTGAAGGTTCACAAGCCCGCACTGAACCGATTCGTAATTCTTCTAACTGGGCACTCCACTCTACATAAAATTGAACGATCCAACGCACACGAATTAATACTTTGTCAGTATTAAGACTCAAACACGTCTCTAATGGAAAACTATTTGTAACATCTCAGAGCAACGGATTGGAAATCACTGAGTAAAACCGAAATAGGTTTGAGGTTCTCTTGGACAACGAAGGCTACATAAAATTGAACGATCCAACCCACATGAATTAATACTTTGTCGGTATTAAGACACTATGTGTAACATCTCAGAGCACCGGATTGGAGAAAACACTGAGTAAAACCGAAATAGGTTTGAGGTTCTCTTGGGACAACGAAGGTCTCACAGTATACATACCTACAGGTTTCGGTGTATGCCAGAAGCAGACATTGAGGGATTCTCCAGTACCTCGTTCTCAACTAAATCTACTAGAGCACTTATTTTTTCTTTAAGAAACTAATTTATCTACCGCCGCTTTAACTATATAATACCTTCAAGGTTATGTATAAGAGTTTAACAAAACAACTATCACTACGGGGTTTCCATAAACAAAAAACCTTCCACTAGGATAAATATCTTAATGGTGTAAAACACAAACAATAATTCAGTCTAGGTTAAAGGATATACTTTTACTTAAAATTGTTCTTCTACTCACCGCTTGACCAATATTCTTATGGGGTCTGTCATAAACTTCGATGTCATTTCCAGGATTTCATGAGGCAATGTGGCGGATATCAATACAACCTGTGTGGCTGGTGGCAAATAACGATATACATCATATATTTGCTCCTTAAATCCCTTATTCAGCATTTCGTCGGCTTCATCCAATACCAACATTCGAATGGCTCTCGTACGCAAAACCCGTCTCTTAATCATATCGAAAACACGACCGGGAGTACCACTCACAATGTGTTGACCATAATCTAGTTTGCGTATATCTTCACCTAAATTTGTACCACCGATGCAAACGTGACACTGGACGTTCATTAAATCACCCAAGGCTAAAATGACCTTCTGGATTTGTACAGCCAATTCACGGGTCGGCGAAAGACATAATACCTGTGTCTCTCGCAGCGATGTGTCAAGACTCTGTAATATGGAAATGGAAAATGTTGCCGTTTTACCAGTACCCGATTGAGCTTGGGCAATAACATCGCGGCCTTTGACAATGGGTTTGATGCTTCGCTGTTGAATTGCAGAGGGTTTTTCAAAGCCTACACATGAAAATACAATGAGAATACATATTCTATAGATGTTCTGTGTATGCATGTTTCTGCACTTACCATAAGCGTATATGCCTCGGAGTAATTCTTCCTTTAGGTTCATGGCATTAAAACTGGGTATGACTTCCACATCTTCGCTGGTCTCAAATTCCACATTTGACAAATCCTCTGCTGGTGGTCCACCTTTACGTGCCATTTTTGGTAATTTTGTAGTTTTAACTGGTGTGCTGAGATATTAAATATTTATTTTCTATATTTTACAGTAAAAAAGCGTCAATCCACGAAGAAAGTTGTTTTACTGTGTTTTACAATGCGGTTAAAAATTAAAGAATTTTTGTTTGACGTTTACTTATCATTCGCTACTCGCTACTTTCTCTACTCGTTGTTATGGCCGAGTTGCCAGACAAACATAGTGTTAATACGGCATCATAGTAAACTGACCAAGTAGTCGCAGTAGATACAACAACAATTGTGGGCAACAACCACAGGCACTTTGTTTAGGCTGTCCTCATGTCAAAGTCTACACATGTGTACGTATACCCACCGAGTAATATTAGCTCTGTCTGCGTACACATATTTTGCATCATTTTCTGCAAAATGTTGGAAAATCTTGCAAAATGTTGTCTGCAGCGAGAGAGCCAAAAAGAGAATTTTTTGACAGTTGGAAGTTAGAGAACTTGCAAAATGGTGCTGGAGAAATTTCTGTTTGCAAGATTTTGCAACTAGTTTGAACAGCTGTTTTTATTTACTGTTTGAATGAAATAATTTTTGTGGAATGAAAATAAAAATTGAAATTTAAAAATGGCAGAGGTAAGTAGTTAGAATTGTGTTGATTATTAACGTTTATAATAAATTATAATAAACAAAACATTTTACTTCATGCTAGAAACGTGCAAATATACAGTGCGACCGTGCGACACATATGCTAAAATTCTTTTGCTTTGATATTTCAATTGTTTACACACCGATCAGCTGTTTTCTTGCAAGATTTCACTCGATGCTGTCTGCGTACTTTTTGAGATATTTTCAACGGAGAGAGTAAAATTGTTCTTACTCTCCCAAAAAAAGTTACTGAGTATTTGCTACTGGAAAGGGACGCAAATAGACCTATTATTAAGGGTAGTATTCTAAAAGTCCCGAAAGTGAACGTAAACGTAAAAGACAACACGAACGCCAAAGTCACAAAATTTACAGTTTACTAATACCAGGCGATTTCAACATCGATTGGAAAAAGGAGGATTTCTATAAGCAGAAAAGAGAGAATATTCTAAATGATAATGGTTTAAAGCAAAAAGTTACTGAATACACAAGAATTACATCGAATTCAAAACCATTAATTGATTACATTATAACGACCAATGAAAATATAATTGTGGCCAACAATATAAATAACAAAATATCCGATCACGAATCGATCAATACACCAATAGAACGCACATAAATTGCTCGAGAACAAATTAAAGAAATTGAAATATTTAATTATGATAACACCCTTTTTAATAGAGAATTATATAAGAAGTACAGTGCAACAAAATATACCCAATGATGTGAACATTAAAGCAATCTTTATGGATAACTGTCTTGAAAATACAATTAAAAAGTTTAGGAATAGAAAAGTAATAAGCGAGAAACATAGTACAATTAAATGGTTTAATCGGCAATTAAATATATGCAAAAAGAAAAAAAATTAAATATCAAAAAGCATTAATGGTAAATACAACAGAAGCATAGAATGACTACAAAGCATATATAAATGTATATAAAGTGAAGATCGAATACGCAAAAAATAGATACACGAATAATAAAAAACTAAAAACCAAAAAGAAATGTGGAGAGAAATTACGGACCTAATACTTAAGAGACCCAGAGATGTGATACAAAATGTGATGTTAACAACATAGAATATAAGGACAATTTTGGAATAGCAGAGAATTTCAATAAATATTTTATAAACAGCATTAAATGACAATGGTTTAAAGCAAATATGTAGATACTGAATACACAAGAATTACATCGAATTCAAAACCACTAATTGATTACATTATAACGAACAATGAAAATATAATTGTGGCCAACATTATAAATAACAAAATATCGGATCACGAATCGATCAATATAACAATAGAACGCACACAAATTGCTCGAGAACAAATTAAAACTAATTGAAATATTTAATTATGATAAAACCCTTTTTAATAGAGAATTAAGAAATACACTTCAACAAAATATACCCAATGATACAGTGTTGCCAGAAGCCGTCAAAAAAAATATCCTAAATGACAAAAAAATTGTGCAAAATGGAAAGAAATATGCTAAAAACACCAAAAAAATTGTGCAAATTCCAAAAACATTATGCTAAAATTAAAACAACTAAATTTTTTATATATTTTTTTGCCTCTGTGGGTATTATTTAGTATCTACTATGGTTTTTATTCCCAAATTCGAATAATTTTTATAAACAAAGAAAAAAACAGTTTGAAATCAGAGATGTGTATTTTTGATAGCAAAAATTTCATAAAAACATTAAAATAAAAAATCAGTTTTGTTTCAAAAATTTAGCTTTTTATAAAACAAAAGCTCCGCTGATTTATCAGAAGTTTCTTGGTGTAATTTTAAGACCATTTCCATTTCGGTTTTTATTTGTAGCTACACTTATTAGTTGGAAATCCTGAAATTTTAATCTGGGACGATAACTTTTTGGGAAACAATACAAACATGCCTACGGGTGTGGGCTTTTCATATTAAATGTTTGAAAAAATTATTCTATGATAAGGATTTTTGAAATATTTTATATTTTCTGTATATTCATGTTTTTGGCATTAATGAAAAGCTAAATGCCATTTTTTGATAAGGTACCTTAAGCTACAGTTTTCTTTGATTATTCTGAAAAAACGTGTCGTTTTTCTTTTCTTTCAAAAGTATAACCTGTTGATAAGTAAAAATTGCCTGAACGAAATAGGAAGTGCCCACATGTACGCTTTACATTGTTTCAAGGAAAATTTTTTTGGGAAAGTATTTACACTAGTTTTTTTTTTTAAATTCTATTATAGATAATAAAAAACTTCAACTTCGCAAAGTTGGAATACATTAATGCAAATGAAATGTAAAAGTGTGAAATAACAGTCTGTTTTCGTTCGTGTTCTAGACGAAAGAAAGTTGATTTGGGTTTCACAATCTTGTCGTTTCAAGTCGAATGAAAACATAAAATTTTTCAGTACACATTTTGGTTTCTCTATTTCGAATGTGCTTTCACTTAGGAACAAACATGAAGTCAGGCGAACGAAAATTTCGATATAGAGAAACCAAATTTGAGTCGAATGTGAGTCACTGATTATCCCCTTAAATTTTCGTTCGAGATAGAGATACAGGCTGTTAATAGCATAGAAATAAATGTTTCTTAAAGTTTTATTAATGGTGCGGGAGAAATTCGTCTCTAAGGCTGAAAACACAGTCAGTTATTGAACAGATGTTTCGTTTCTCATCCTTTGGTGTGTGTTGGCTCATAACACAGAATGCATGTTCCATGAATCAAAATATAAACGTCCGGTGTGTTTTCAGCCTAAGGATTCGATATATGTTCAGAAATATACCTGTTACATTTTATTAAAAAGTAAAATACAAAAAAATTTTGATGGAAAATTGTTGCAATATCTAAAAAATCATACTAAAAATTTCATGAAAAACATAACATTTTCGGAAAATTTGGTAAAAATTATGCATCGCATGCATTTGGTGAAAATTAGCATCGTGTTTCAAAAAAATTATGCTGACGACAAAAAAATTATGCTAAAAAAGCATTAATTATGCTAAACTGGCAACACTGCAATGATGTGAATATTAAAGCAATGTTTCTGGATAACTGTCTTGAAAACACAATTACAAAGTTTAGGAATATAAAAGTAATAAGCGAGAATTATAGTACAAATAAATGGTTTAATCGGCAATTAAATACATAGAAACAAATTATATATGCAAAAAGAAAAAAAATTTTAAATATCAAACAGCATTAATGGTAAATACAACAGAAGCACGGAATGACTATAAAGCATATATAAAAGTGAAGATCTAATAAAAAAGATACATAAAACTAAAAACCAAAAAGAAATGTGGAGAGAAATTAAGGACCTAATACTTAAGAAACCCAAAGATATGATACAAAATGTGATATTTAACAACATAGAATATAAGGACAATTTTGAAATAGCAGAGAATTTCAAAAAATATTTTGTAAACAGCATTAAGGAAATTCGAGACTCCATAGGATATGTGCAATATATAAACCAAGTAAATATGATACACAATAAATTTAATTTCCGTGCAATAACATTGATAGAGTTAAAA
Organism: Phaonia tiefii; assembly: GCA_963931995.1. Classification (NCBI taxonomy): domain Eukaryota; kingdom Metazoa; phylum Arthropoda; class Insecta; order Diptera; family Muscidae; genus Phaonia; species Phaonia tiefii. Next base: position 165,454,048 of record OZ008367.1, read on the forward strand.
AAACATATGTAAGAACCTTAAATGCAAACCTGATTACGATAACGTTTCGATAAACAATATTTTAGATAACTGGAACATAACTGGCTGTATTTTACTAGATATAATAAATAAGTCACTTGATACAGGTACATTTCCCGAAAGCTGGAAACAAACGGTGATAATACCCACTAAAAAGGTAGCTAAAACTAATAAGTGCGAACAATACCGGCAAATTAATACATTAAAAACATGTGAAAAGCTTATTTAAAAAGTGGTTAAAGATCAACTGGAGCAGTATATAGAAAAAAATGGAATTTTATCAGAATATCAATCTGGTTTTCCAAAAAAATTCTCTTGTGAAACAGCTGTGAACTATGTTATAAACCGGTGGAAATACATGGAGAAGCAACAAAAAGTTTTGGCAATATTTCTAGACTTTAAAAGAGCGTTCGAAACAATTGATCGAAATATGTATACTGTTGGAAAAACTTTATAACTACGGAATTCAAGGGACTGAACGTAATTGCTTCAAGTCATGCCTGACTAACCGAGAGCAAAAACCCAAAGTTTACAATGCAATATCGAGTACCGTAAAAAACGAATTCGGGGTACCTCAGGGTTCGATTTTGGGAGCATTGTTGTTTATTTTATACATAAATGACTGGCCAAAAATATTGGAAAAGAGTGTAGTAATATTATATGCGGATGACACTCTGATTTTTACGGAGGCGGACACGGAACAAAAATGTCATGCAAACTTAGAAGACGATATGATAAATATAAATACTTGGTTTAAAATGAACAAACTAAAACTAAACGAAAGCAAAACAAAATTGATGGAAATTAATATGAACAGCTGCATGGAGTTTCAAATAAACAATAAAATAATTGATAAAGTTAAAAATATAAAATATTTGGGTTTTATAATAGATAAAGACTTGAAATTTAAAGACCATATAGAATATATATGCAGAAAGTTAGGCAAAAAAATTGAATTTTTTAAACGAATAAGAAATAAAATTTCTATATTAACTGGAATAAATATTTACAACACGATTATTAAACCTCATTTCGAATATGGGTCCACTATATTATACACTTGCTGAACAAAACAATAAATTGACAGACTACAAAAACTTCAAAATAAAGCTATGAGATCAATATTTAAATGCAATCGATATACATCTCCAATATATATGCTTAATGCTTTAAAATGGCTAACTCTTTATACAAAAGTTAAAAAATGGGAATGGCCCAGAATACCTAATAAGGCAACTTCATTACGTTGGGGAAGTACAACTTTTTTTAAATCGAGCGAGTCCCCATAACGTGAGGACAGCGTACATATTATAGACCGGATTATATCGGGAGAGCAAGGATCATAAGTTCACACGTTGCAACCAACTACAGAAATTTTTCACCAGTTGGTATTACACTAATATAACTAAGTATAAAAGTATATCACGAGATATTAATATAACAAAAACTTCATAATATATAATAATTACGAACAAAACCAAATTATAAATCAGACCAGATAGTAGGATAAAGTAAATTTACATATGTAAAGGAATATATAGCACTAATGCAATCGGTTCAAATGACAAATTATCCTAGACTTTGTAGTTTCCCAACTACGAGTGAAATCAATAAACTGATATAGCTCATTAAAGTCACGACACATTCTCTTAACTGGATCAAAGGACACATAATTCGAACGCTGAAACTCGATGTGAATGAGTTTATAGTACCTCGTTGGTCTCAAAGGGACATTTATGAAAATCATAGATAATAGAAATTCAGAACATATACATCCATCAATTATCTTCAAAACTGTAATACAGTTTATCATGGTACGTCTACTACTAAGAGTCGGTAATCTGATCAATGCTAGTCTACTGCTATATGAAGAAAGATTATGGTTCGGGTTCCATTGAAGGTTTCTCGGACAAAAAATGAGAAACTGTTTCTGGACCGATTCAATCATATTAACATACAAATTGTACTGAGGGCCCCAAACAACAGATCCATATTCGAGAATAGGGCTGACTAGTGAAGTAAAAAGGTTTTTCGTAACGTAGGGATCTGAAAATTCCTTTTCCCAACGTTTAATAAATAAAGAACGTTGGGCAAAGGAATAATAATAATTAATAAAGAACGCTATAAGCCTTATTTACCATCGTAATTATGTGTGAGTTGAAATTAAATTTTTTGTCCAATAGAACATCACGATTAACAAATGAATCCACCGATTCAAAAACATTGCCACCTAAATTGTATTTTGCCGAAAAGAATGATGACCTAGAGAACAGCATATGCTTACATTTCGCAAAATTAAGCTCCATCAATGTTGAGTGTTTTTCAGACCAAGTTGTTCGTGATTATTCTGTTCGATGAAAATGTTATATATTCTATAACCTTGCTGGCTTTTTTGGTCGCAATTCCAATGTATTAAATAAAACTATTTAATTCAATTTTTTTCCCTACGTTTCGATGCTTTACTGGCATCCTCTTCAGGGGAGTTTTATTCTAAATAACAATGATAACAATTAATATTACATTTAGTATTTTCCGTTCACTGTTCACACTTACTTCGTTTTTCTATATATTTATTTGCATGTCTATTTTGTGTTAATCTAACATAAATGTATATATGTATATCGTACATGTATGTTTTCTCCACACTATATATGTTTGTCCAGTGTTAGCGTCATGTAGTAGTGACAATTTGTCTTGTCTTTGTCCTCTTTTGTGTTCATACTTATGGTTTCGCAGCACGTCTGGAAAGTAGACAAATCCCTCTGAAGTAAAGTATGTATATTGACAATGATCCTTGTAAGGAAAATAGATCTTCACGTCATCAGCGTACATTAACAATTCAGAGTGCATTATGGAGGCGGGTAAGTCGTTAATGAATAACAGGAATAGAACCGGGCCAAGATGACTGCCCTGAGGCACCCCAGATGACACAAAAATATATCTTGAGAATGATCGGCCAAATGATACCATCTGTTCTCGGTTCATTAAGTAAGAACTAATCCAATTCAGCATGTTACAATTAAAGCCCATTGCCCCGAGTTTATATAATAACAAATTGTGGTTAACTTTATCAAAAGCCGTACTAAAATCGGTAAAAATCACATCAGTTTGATCTCCATTAACAAAGCCTTCAATAATAGAAGAGAAAAACTGAAGCAAATTAGTCACGGTGGAACGACCCTTCCGAAAGCCATGTTGACATGGATCTAAAATAGAGGAAACACGATGAGAAATTACCTCTCTGAGTAACTACTCAAAAAGTTTAGGAATGCCACTAAATTTTGCAATTCTCCTATAATTTGCAACATTTACTAAACTACCAGATTTGTGGAGAGGGATTATATAAGAGCTCCTCCAGTGTGCAGGAAAATGGCCGAACTACAACGAAGCGTTAAATAAGAGAGTCAACGGTAAGCTGAGAGAATTCGAGCAGTATTTCAACATAGAGTCCGGGATACCATCAGGACCAGCTTTATTCGAGGCTTTCAATCTGATCAAGTTATCTAGCAACGACGAAGAATTTACGACAGGTGCATCAAACGTAATGGTAGAGCGGACAGTGTACGGATATGATTTGGAAACATCATATACTCGGGTGGAATAAATAGATGCGAAAAATTCGGCGAAACTCGTCATTCCGAATAATCAATTCCGTTCATTTTAATCCTACAACAAATCTAAAGAATGATTTGGGGTTCCGTTTAAAATTAGCTTTCAACTTATCCAAATATAATCTGTAACTCTCACGAGATTTAGAGTTGTATTTACTCCTAGCAACAATATACCTAGCATTGTCTGCTAGCAGTCCAGATTTGTTATACTTTTTCGAACATCTATTTCTTACATTCTTGAGACTGTTTAGAGCCCTTGAGGACCATGGGGACCAGTATTACCCATTATAGGGCTCTTGGGTACAGACTTAGAAATATAGCCATTAATAATATTATAGAATTCATCCAGGGCAATTTCGAATTCAAAAGCATTATCCCACTGACATAAACTATGCCAGTCGGTATCAAAGATAAGATTATTCAAAAGAATAAAGTTCGCACGCGAAAGCATAGGCCAACATAGGACGAAGAGCGATTGCAACCAACCTGCATGGTATCATATGTACAATTAATTGCCAGCGTTGGATGGTAACTGTCCTCAGGAGAAATGAACGGATCAATCCGAGAAATATCAAAGTTGTTAGAATCATCCACTAAAACTAGATCAAGGACTCTATTCATAGAATTGGGAATATCGTTCAATTGAATCGAACGAGAACCTCAGAAATTTGGAGAACTTCAGACTGCAAAGGGTGTCTACCAATAATATGCAGAAATCACTTTTACATAAAGGGCTACATTTGTACAATGAACTTTCTGAGTACATAAAAACTTCATTTTTAAAAGAGAAATTATATTTTTTGTTAGAAACAAAGTAAATTGAATTATGTGAAATAATGGTATTTTATAAATAAAATAATTCGTAAACTAAAAAGTATACTAATACTACTTAAATAAATAATAATAGCTTTGTTTCTTTACTTTTTGAGTAAAGTTCGGGTAAAAGAAAGTAAAAGCAAAATTCTCTCTCAACTACTCAAATGTACCAAAAAGTAAAGAAACGCAAAAAAACACTTTTCTTACCCGAAAACAAATGTCAAAACACAAAACATATGCTTGACAACAAATCTTGCATATCATGTTCATTTTCACCGTTCATTTGCATATGTATTGGTCTTCTTTAAATAAGCACTCTCAAAGCAATCACTTTTAGAATTAATAAAATTGTAAATTCAATAATTTTTTTCACTTGTGTTATTTTTTCACAAATAATACATATGTTTTTATGTTGTTCGGTAAAAAGAGAAACGCATTTTGACGTTAAGAGAAACAAAAAATCGCTCTTATTTGCCCAATTTTTGAGTAAAGAAACGCGTTTGGGTAAGTTTGGGTTCCCGCGGGATTCCGCGGTAAAGTAAAGAAACAAACCTAATAATACATCGAAAGCTGTCACTGACATTTGTGGTTTATAGGGTTGCCCAAATAAAATAAAGAATTATAGATTAGAAAAAGTTATCTTGAGTGGAATGCTCAGAATGAAAATTAGACTTACTTCAATATATCCACATATTTTAAGATTGCTATTATTTATAATACTGCAAATACCAACAATATTCACATAAAATGTGTAAAAAACCTATGTTATTTTTTTCCATTTATATTAAATTAGTTGTCTTCAAAAACACGTGCCATTTGGCGGTATGTATTGGTTGTAATGTATTGGTTCTTTTGTTTATCATTGCCAACATCAGCTATAACTTTTTAAATATAATTATAATAGTTTTGCAATGCATTATTTATTTGAACTTTCCACTTCTAATTTTATTATTGTAAATATGAATTTCAGTGAGTAATTAATTATTATTATTATTATTTATTAATAGATTCATAATATACATTACAGTTCAAAATAATTAGTATTAGAAAATAGAGTTATGATCTATAATTGGCGGAGCATTTATTGCTGTAGCCAGATTGACAATTAAGTATTACACATTTTTAGCAAATTTCCTCCCCTTTATATAATGCAAATGTAGTTAAGTATTATAAATGACTAAATCTCAAATTCTTTCATTATTAACTTTCTAAATTACAAACATGAGTCTAAATATAAATAGAGCGAGTTGAAATTATTGCCATTTAATATATTAATTACTTCATTATAATCTAGAGAAGTATGACCAAAGTGAATTCTTCTTATTTCTCTATAAATGGGGCAAATGCCAATGAAGTGAAATGTATTTTCTGATTGGTGCATGTTGCAAATTGTACAAATACCATCAGTGTTGTTCTTGAAGCATCTAGAATTAAGATCTTATATCCCACCTCTAGCTCTTATAATCAGGCTCGTAGCACGCGCTGAAAATTCAGACGTCAGGAATGGTGTGATGCTGTAGTCAAGCTGCGAATATAAATCGTGAAACTAAAAATTTGACGCTTTGATGGCAAAGTTGTCCCTCTCCTTAATTACCAACAAATCTAATATCTCCCTCCAGTATAGACAAACAGGACTGCCACTATTCGGAGGGGAAAAATTTACCACGTCACATAAATTCACCCATTCCCTTGCCCAAAATACGTTCATTCGTATTATCGTCTCTGCCAATTTTCTAGGTAATCTTTCTGAGCCTAAGGAAAGTACCCTATTTACGTAGGAGAAGTGTAGTTGTATAAAGTGAGTTAAACCCGGTTTCTAAATATAGCATATAATTTATAGAATTTTTTTAATAAAAAAACGGAACAATTTCTCCACATCATCATATTTTTCGTAACCCCATATTTGAGCAGCATACAGCATTATAGATTTTGACGCAGCGTCAAAAATTTTCAGTTTGTTGGCTTTAGATATGCTTGGATTGTTCATATATTTTGACCATGCGAACTAATAACAACTTTGGAAGCAGAAAGTTTGTCTCGTAAATGGCTTCTAAATGACAAATTGTATGTTATATCCACTCCAAGATACACATAATTATTGACTATTTCAATATTCTCCTCACCATAGAGCCACTTCAAATTCTGAGGTATTCTAGTACATTTTCAAAATACCATAATCTTAGATTTTAACAAATTAACCTTTAAATTCCACTTTGAACAATATCCATGTAGAGCATCAATCATATCCTGTAGTCCATTAGGAGTATCAGACATTATAACAATGTCATCTGCGTACATACGAATTTTTACATCAATAACAGCCACTTTTACACCACCTGGCAGAATATCAGGAAGGTCATTTATGTAGAGAGAAAATAACATTGTACTCAATATACATCCTTGCTTGAATTATCGGAAAACATACAACCGTCCCAGACACGGCTTTCTGTATTATTATACAAAGATTGCAAAATCCTAATAATCTTGGATGAATGACCTATACACGACAGTTCATAGAACAGACTGTTTCTTGAAATCGTATCAAATGCACAAGAAAAGTCCACAAAAAATGCATACGTATGTTTCCCACTCAGATTGTTCAAATTTACAACGCTAAACAGATTAAAAATATTGTCCACCGTAGAATATTCCTTTCTAAAGCCAGCCTGAAATTCGTTTAAAATATTGTTACTGGCCAACCATTCAGAGATGCGATTTAACGGTATGCTATTGAATATCTTGCAGAGTATCTATTAGCGACAGACCTTTATAATTCGTGACCAAATTTGGACCACCCTTTTTATATAGTAGAATTAGAATAGACTCTCTAAAAGACACAGGCACCTTTTCATTCATAAATATTTTGTTAAAAACGAACAACATTCGGGTTATAAGGCTCTGAGGGGCATATTTATAAAATTCGTACGGAATTCCATCGGCACCAGGGGATTTGTTCAGTTTAAGGGTTTTTTCAACTGCATATAATTCACAGTACTCAATAGGGGAGTCCAAAACTGCGTCAAAAATACAGGGCATACACCTGCTATAAAGCTGAACACCTCGATTTCGCAATATCGAACTAAAATATGCATCCAAGTTCCCATTCGGCAAACGTTTTCGGGACTTTAAAGAGTTGGAAACTTTCCACCATTCTTTGCTACAGGTGACCTTATCAAGCAACATATTATTATTTTGATACTGCAGCTTTTTGGAACTGCACAGCGCAAGGTATCTGGACTTGGACGATAGAAAGCGAGATCTGTTATCGACTGTATGTCTTCTTCTATACTCCTGAAGAGTTTTCTGCATGTCAGTGTGAAACCGGAAACACTTCCAGTCGAACCACTCCTGTCTTGGTTTAAAGAAAGATCTACCTGGTTTTTTTGACATTTGCCTTCTTAATTTTATTTTTTCTCATACACCATCTCATCAACAGAATGGTTAGTTTCAAACAACTGATTATTTGAAAAGTTTCTACGAAATTTATCAGCTAATTTCCCGTTCCAATAAAGTTTTTGAAAAGTTGTCTCCCTTCTATTGTCAGAGGAATGGGGCGCAATCTTGATTTTCAGGCATAATGGCATTGGTCAGAATAAGGTTTAGATGCTACAGAGAAACTATCAACCAATTGTAGAAAGTTATACGAACATATACAATAATCGATCACAGAGCTACCGATAACTCCACAGAAGCTATAATCACCCTGAGCATCATCCACCGTCCTGCCATTCAGTACAACCCCACCTACCTTATCAATTACATTCATAAGGCGACGTCCCTGCCCATTTATAATCTTATCCTTAGAACACCTACGATTACTGATATGTGGCACATCCCGTAACTCATTCTCATCTATAGACTGTTCTTCACCTATACGAGCATTTAGGTCACCCACGATACAAAAGCTTGAGGGGTTTAAACCATCCAAAAATGTTTCAAAATTTTCAAAATTACTCTTCCAATTTGTACAATTTAAATATATCGGTATGAAATAAAATATTTCATCACTAAATTTGGCAGATAAAACTACATTTTAGTTAAAAGTGATAAACTTTAGTGAAAATTTCTTTCGAATTTCCTTTTTAAATCCGTATAAGCAACCGCCACTTGCACTGCCTGCTTTGTGTACTTTAGTTGCTGGAATCCAATGTAAATTATAATTTTTGAACAATGATGAAAAATGTAATTGCCGATCAGAAATTACATGTGTCTCAAAGAGAAAAAATATATCAAATTTATTAATGTATGTAATAAAATTACCAAACTTTAAAGAATTCTCTAGATTAGATATATTATAGGATATTAAATGGCATGAATCAAATTGCTATATCGAAGAATTAGCTTTTGGATTAGTATAGCTTTTGGATCGTGGCCGTCGGTGGTGTAATGGTTAGTGTGCGCGGCTCTTGTACATGAGATCCTGGGTTCGAACCCGGCTCTGACCACCTTCAAATTTCTTTCGGCGGCGGTCACCTTGCATAGTGACGGCGACACTATCGAGTATCTAGCCATGAAAAAGCTTCTCAAATTACCGTTCGGAATCGGTGTAAAACTGTAGGTCCCAATCAGTGAGTGAAAACTGGAAAGCGCACAGCTCAGTGATTGTGAGAAGTTCTCCCCAGTCCCTTCATGGGATGTAATGGGAAACCATTTATTTTTTTTATTAGTATAACTATTACTACTGTTTTTATCATTACAAAATACTTCGTAGGAGCAACCACATTCATCAAAAAGCTTCCTTAGAAATTCAGCGTAATTAGTAGTATACGCCTTAACTTTCACATCAAACCAGGTGAATTTTCTGTCATTGATGAAGATTGCAAACTCTCCTATACGAACCTTAACAGCTTTTTTGGACTTCGATATGATTTTGCTTATCTGTCTTAAATTATATCTGCTGCATTGATCATCTTCGGTATAGTCCTTATGAATATATACATATCTGATGACCTTTTAACTTTTCTTTAGCGTTTAGGACGTTACTGGCTTGGCAACTTGTTTCTAAATTGAACAGACAAGATTTACCTGAAGCAAATATTCTTGTTGAAATAACGTTTACTTCCACTTCCAGAATGTTTTTGCATATATCCATAAACTTCGTCTTAGCAGATGGAGTAGCAGTGCAATTTAAGCCATTCACAATTACATTTGTGGATCGCGATTTACGGTCAATTATTTCTATTCGTGTTGTTAACTTCTTAATATCTTCTTTTAGAATTATGTTTTCATTTTTCAAGCCATCAATCTCAGATTTAATAACCGCCAAATCCTCCTTTCTTGTGACATCCTTCAGTTTTTCATCCAATAACCCGCATAATTTTTCCCAGGAGAAAATATCTTGTTCTTGTGTTGAGTAAATAATATAATTTTGAATTATTTAAAAAAAAAGTCAATCAAAATTGACAACTACTTATAAGCAATGAAATACAAAATTCTTCCTCTACCCATCCTCGATGGACATCTTTCTTTAAATTTGTAATTTCTTTAACTAACGCGAATACCTATGGCGGGTTCAATTTGACAGCTGAAGTGATCAAAAGCGCTCCGCTGCGTTTTATAAACTGTCCATTAAATATTGTAACTCAACGCAGGTAGTCACCGAACAGCTGAAACTTTTATAAACTACCAAAACGACAAAAGTAACGCGAAGAGACTAATTCACGACTTATAGAATACCACCCTAACAGTGTGCACTAGTTGATTTTTGCACTAACGGGACCTACGAGGAAACATATAGAGAATGAGAGCAATCTTTAATTTTAACAATTTGCGTCTACACAAATAACTTTACTCTAACACTTCATTACATGTTGATTTTTTCACTGAATATCCATTTTTTTAAATCGATTTATTTGGCAAAATTTACTCCCAGTTGGTGTTGACGCGCTGCAGCAGAAGTTTGAAAATCACAGCCCGCAACCCAGTCACCTATCACCGCTTCTTCTTTGACAGCGTCTTCTCTATTTGTTCTCCAAGTACAAAATTGAACAGCTGTCTCATCGATACCCCCTGAGGAAAACATATAGAGAATGAGAGCAATCTGTTATTTTAACAATTCGCGTGTTAATTGGGATATACACAAATAACTTTACTCTAACACTTCATTATATTTTGATTCTTTCACTGAATATTCCTTTTTTAATCGATTTAGTTGGCAAAATTTAGTCCCAGTTGATGTGTTTTGTACTTTTAGCTTGACACCCGGCAGCAAAGTTTGAAAATCAGACCACGCAACCACAGAGCAATACTAAAGTGCCTCCATTACTCTCTTCGATGACTCTTTATGACGACGAGGTTCAATGCCTCTTCATTGAGTTCGAGTTGCTTTGGTAATTTACACTTTGGTTGGCATAATACGGACAAAAATAAAAGGGAATGTGTATTTTCGTTCGATGTAAACATAATCTAGCTGTCATTAGTTTCAATCAAACGCTTTTAAACTTAGTTTGCGCAATGGTCTGTAACTGTATGTCTTCTTTGGTCTTTCATTCTGCATCATTTGCCTAGTGGCGTTTCGATCAGCTGTGTCAAAGAAACCCCCTGACGCAACAAAGTCGCCTATCACCGTTTTTCTTTGAAAGTATATTCTCTATTTCTGCTCCAAGTACTAACTTAATCAGCTGTCTCATCGATACCCCTTGGTTCACCGAGTAATATTATCAAGAGTGTGCACTAACGAGTTAAGTGGATGGTTTTACATGGTTTTACAATTTCATTTCTTTAATTAAATTTTGAATATACGACTTTCAAATTCATATGTAAAACCACCGGGTAATATTATTAAGAGTGTGCACTACTTGCTTTTTGTACTAACGAGTTCCGTGGATGGTTTTAAAATTTTATTTCTTTAAATTAAATTGTTTTATTAAATTTTGAATATACGACTTTCAAATTCATATATAAAACCACCGGGTAATATTATTAAGAGTGTGCACTAGTTGCTTTTTGTACTAACGAGTTCCGTGGACTACTTTGAAAACATATAGAGAATGAGAGCAATCTTTAATTTTAACAATTTGCGTGTTAATTGGGATCTACACAAATAATTTTACTCTAACCCTTCATTACATTTTGATTTTTTTCACTGAATACCCCATTTTTTAATCGATTTTATTCCCAGTTATCGAATTTACTCCCAGTTGATATGTTTTGTACTTTTGGCTTGACACGCGGCAGCAAAAGTATGAAAATCAGACCATGTAAACCCAGTCACCTATCACCTTTTTTTCTTTGACAGCGTATTCTCTAGTTGTTCTCCCAGTTCTAACTTGATCAGTTGTCTCATCGGTACCCCTTGGTTTTAGCACTTTCCATCCTTGTTCAGGTATTGACCTAACGTATCGTTTATTCCTCGCATTAACGCCGATGGTATACATTTGCATTGTATTTAACACAACTATTTTACCACAAAAGCACGAAATGATGTTGTTGTTGCTTTGATGGACGTTGTGTACTATGGCCTATGTCAAGTATTATTGAACCTAAGCCTTCCGCCATTCAATGTTCACTTGCAACCATACCTATGACGTTAAAAATATTGAGAGAATAAATTACTCTATCCTAAATTCCTCTATGGCACAAACCTACGACGAAGAAATGAAAAGTCAGATGAGACAATAAAATACTCTATTCTAATTTGCTCTATGATGAAGCAAGTAAATCAAAAACAGAAGAGCGCATAAAAACAACAATAAAAAACCAAACCGTAAAAAACATAGTTTTTGACTATAAATTATTTATAGATGACCATGCCCCTTTGTCCAATCCCGCCCATGTTTGCAGCAGATCTTAGAATGTGTACACCTAACCCACATACCCAAGAGGAGCAGAAATAATATGTGATGTGTATGGGAGGTACCACGCCCATTTGTCCAATCCCGCCCATATTTTGATAGTTCGTCGCCATTAGTTTGCCTGCGAAGTTTCAGCTCGATTGGATTACGGGAAATGGGTTAAAAATCAATCCAAAGTTTTTTCGGCAGACATACATATGTATGTACATTCATGCATACAGACAGGTGAAGTTAATATTTATAAAGAATTTTAAAAGAGATTGAAAGAAATTAAACAAAATATAAAAGTGTAATAATTGTAAACAAAACCTTTAATATGTTTTATGCTATATTATTGTCTAAATAGTTCATTACATTTTTGAGCGTATTTCGGGATAGCAAGCGCAATAACAAACTGGTTTGTCATTTATTGTGCATGAAATTACGCTTCCCGTCCTTGTTTATGTACTAGCCTTATGAATTAATGACAACGAAATTAATTTAACGTTATTTCGGAATTAATGTCCGTGTATTTTTTTTATCTTATTATCAATACGGCATATTCACAAACATGCACATCAATCTAATTAACTACTGAACTAACCTGTTATATATAATTGAATCCTTATTGGAACCTGGTAACTCGTATTAAGCGCTGCTAACCCCGGAACAAATTATATTATTAACACACATAGGAATACAACATAATTGAGAACTTATCCATCATTTAGATTCTTAATAAATTCTCATTAATCACTAGGAGCGTCCGCGAATTTTAGCTCTTTGAATCGTCTCAAGTAATTTTCTATATTTGGCTTAGCCTGTTGCACTTTGTCTTTGCTTAATAAACACCACCAAACAAAATACACACACTCACACTCTCTACGATAATAATCGACGGACGTATTGCAAATGCTATGCTCATTGCGGCTTACGATCAAAATACTCGCGTTGTAAACACACACAACTTGAACTAATTTATGTTATTAAACTCCAAATAACAAAATTATTAACTTTACAATGGGAATATCGCGACTTCCACAACTTGTCTTCTAATCGCGTCGTTCGCGCCGGAACTCATGTCAAAAACTAACAGTTTTCCGATAGAGCAATTGAGTGTTACAGTGTTGCCAGGAGCTTTCAAAAAAAGGGATAAATACAGTGTTGCCAGTTCAGCATAATTAATGCTTTTTAGCATTATTTTATGGCGTTAGCATAATTTCTTTGAAACATGATGCTAAATGCGTTTTAGCATAATTTTCAGCATATTTTTCCAAAACTTCATAGAATTTTTAGCATAATGTTTTAGATATTGCACAATTTACCATCCCTAAACCGGGAGAGTACCATTCTAGACTCGTCTTGGTCGGGTTGAGGATCATCTTCGACAATCAATGGCTCCTAATCTTCCCTGGAAGATTCTAAGTGGACTAGAGCCAAAGCGTACACACTGCTTATCCGTCAGCAAATTCCCATTCTTGTCCTTGCAGGAGAGCAGCCTATTAATAGAGCCGTAGCTCGATCAAAAACGACGTACAAGTAGACAGTCAAAATATCTCTTCTCTTTAATGCCAACAAACAAAACGAGTGAAACCCTAGCCATTCTGTGCTCTCTCTCTTACTCTCTTTATTGAATATTAAACATGGTTGCAATTTCTATAGTTAGATACAATAACATGCAATTTATATCATAGACTTTGTAATTTATTTATATCATAGACTTTGTATCAAGTAACATAAGTTTGTAATTTTATTTCAGTATGTGTTGATACTTACGGATCTTCGATCGTTACTAATTCGCACATGTAAATGTAAATTGCATAATTCAATTTGTATATGTATGTACATACGATTGACGATCAGCCGTTGGTATCAATTCAGGCGCAGAATGGGAATTTGCTGACGGATAAGCAGTGTGTACACGTTGGCACTAGTCCACTTAGAATCTTCCAGTGAAGATTAGGAGCCATTGATTGTCGAAGATGATCCTCAATTCGATCAAGACGGGACTAGAATGGTACTCTCCCGGTTTAGGGATGGTAAATTGTGCAATATCTAAAACATTATGCTAAAAATTCCCTTGAAAAATATCAAATTTTGGATAAATATTCTGAAAATTATGCTAAAAAGCATTTAGAATCATGTTTCAAAGAAATTATGCTGACACCAAAAAATTATGCTAAAAAAGCATTAATTATGCGAAATTGGCAACACTGCATTTATCCCTTTTTTTGAAAGCTCCTGGCAACACTGTAACACTCAATCGCTCTATTGGAAAAACTGTTAGTTTTTGACATGAGTTCCGGCGCGAACGACGCGATTAGAAGACAATTAGTGGAAGTCGCGATATTCCCATTGTAAAGTTAATAATTTTATTATTTGGAGTTTAATAACATAAATTAGTTAAATTTGTGTGTGTTTACAACGCGAGTATTTTGATCGTAAGCCGGAATGAGCATAGGCATTTGCAATACGGTCGATTATTATCGTAGAGAGTGTGAGTGTGTGTGTTTTGTTTGGTGGTGTTGATTAAGCAAAGACAAAGTGCAACAGGCTAAGCCAAATATAGAAAATTACTTGAGTCGATTCAAAGAGCTAAAATTCGCGGACGTTCCTAGTGAATAAGGAGAATTTATTAAGAATCTAAATGATTGATAAGTTCTCAATTATGTTGTATTCCTATGTGTGTTAATAATATAATTTGTTCCGGGGTTAGCAGCGCTTAATACGAGTTACCAGGTTCCAATAAGGATTCAATTATATATAACAGGTTAGTTCAGTAGTTAATTAGATTGATGTGCATGTTTGTGAATATGGCGTATTGATAATAAGATAAAAAAAATATACGGTCATTAATTCCGAAATAACGTTAAATTCATTTCGTTGTCATTAATTCCTAAGGCTAGTGCCTGAACAAGGACGGGAAGCGCAATTTCATGCACAATAAATGACAAACCAGTTTGTTATTGCGCTTGCTATCCCGAAATACGCTCAAAAATATAATGAACTATTTAGACAATAATATAGCATAAAACATATTAAAGGTTTTGTTTACAATTATTTCACTTTTATATTTTGTTTCACTTCTTTATTTACATTAAATCTCCTTTTTATTGTTGTTTTTGTGCGCTCTTCTGGTTTGGAATTTACTTGCTTCATCATAGAGCAAATTAGAATAGATTATTTTATTCTCTCATCTGACGTTTCATTTCTTCGTCGTAGTTTTGTGCCATAGAGGAATTTAAGATAGAGTAATTTATTCTCTCAATATTTTTAACGTCATATGTATGGTTGCAAGTGAACGGAAGGCATGTTCGGAACCGGTGTAAAACTGTAGGTCCCAATCAGTGGGTATAAAACTATAAAGCGCACAGCTCACTGAGAAGCTCTCCCAAATTCCTCCATGGGATGTAACCATTTATTTTTTTTTTTTATCTTTTTCAAACTGCCCACGAATCAAAAAGTTTATTTTTTAATAGTTAATTTTTACTCTTTATTAAAACAAACTATATTTTATATATATTAGGGGTTATTTCTTACAATACACTACAAAATATGGTTAAAAAATTAACCGAAACATGAAATAATGTAAAACATTTTTAAAACGGATTTAGTTGTTACTCTTCAAATGTTCTCTTAATATTTAATTCATATAAGGACTGTGGTTGTTCTGATATTTTGTAGCAAATTTTTTAAGCCAGAGAAAGAATTTTTAATATTTATCAGTTTTTTAATTAATGTTTTTCTTTTACAAAAATATCACATCATTTTATATTTTATCAAGGGAAATTATTATAACTTCCCGGAAAGTTTTCGAGATGATGTATTTTGGTACATTTATGTCAAGGGCAGAAAACAAACTAGAGTTGATTGCTAGAGAGAGAGACACACAAATAGAGCTTTAAAATTAATGCCATTTGCTTTTGTATGTTAAAATATTTATTTTATTAAACAAATAAACACACAGCGATTGTTAAAATTATGTTAAATAGAACTGAATTACATACATCTATCTACGTATGTATAGTTTCTAAGCAGAACGTGTTTAAAATATTTCCAGCTAGTGGTATAAATGCCAACAAATGTAAATATGGATGTAAATAGAACGAAAAAACTATATAACATAATAAAAATAAAAAATTTGTGCTGAAAATGTATTTTAAATATTTTCATTATTGTACAATATTAAGCGGGATGAAGTTCAGGTGTTGGTTTTGAAAAATATTAATGTGTTATATTCGATTGCCGATAATAGTTGGAGGAAGATTGGATGAACTAAGAATTCCCACAACTTTCCATAAAGAAATAGTGCGAGGTATATTTTTATGACTCGCTTACATCTTTATATTTAATCCCGGTATTCAGTTTTTTATGAAATTTTCGTTGCCATAAGAAATACGTGGTGTATAAAAATAACTTCAATTGCAGGGTTGTGTCGCCAGTTATTTCTTACGAAAACAATTGTTGGGGCCGGAATTTTGACATTTCGATAATATTAACAACACCACGTTCGATAAAAAATAAAATTGAGTGCGTAGAGGAATTATAAATGAAACATTTGCGTGGTAAATCTGAGATAGATGATAAACTCTCTACAGCAAAAATTTCCGTATGGAGATTAAGGACACAATTTCTAACGAAAATTTCGCAAGAGCTGAATACGGGGCTTTAATTGACGAAACTGTTTTGAGCAGCATTGATGTTCAATTTTAAAGTTATCGAAATGTTTTTAAATAAGCGCGTTTCAAGGTACACTAATGTGGGAAATTTCCATGCAGAGAAGGGTCAACATCTGTTTCTACAAGGACAAAAATTGTATTCAAAGTATATTTTCCAACCCCACCGACAATCAACTTTAAACAAGAATTTGATACAATTATAAAGATTTTTTGCAAGAAAGGTCGTTTTCATAATCAATATTAAGCTCTAACCATAGTTTATCAACCTTCGTTAGGTAACAAATTTACAGTTGATACAGATTTTATATAAATAATTTCTCAAAATATACTTGTTTTTCATGATTTCATATTATCTTTATATATTTTTTTTTCGAAAAATTTTTGTTTCAATTTTTTTTTACAAAAATATAAAAAATATAACCTAAATTTGCAAAGGTTTGCTTTATAAATATTTTATAAAAATCATTAAAACATAATTAATAAAAAATATATCTTTTCGCCAATTTGATTCGAAATAAAGTTATAATTCGATTTAAAAATGTGAGTTCGTATCAGGAGAATCAAGCTTTCTCGATATTCAAATTGATGCTCTTAAAGCATCACGGAATTTACAATATTGGTGTTGTGATGGTGTTTTATTAAACGTTTTCTGGATCACATTTATAGACAGAAGGTGGAAAGGATGGCGGCCTGTGTAAAGGGTGAGTATGTAAAGAACAGGACCTACAATTGGATGGTATTTATGAAATCAAAATAATCGTGGCCTACTTATTTTTATCATGGCATTGATGATGAGGGAATAGGTATAATTTGCTGCAGTTCATCGTTATTATCTCCAACAAGATCTTCATTAAGCTCATCCCCTGCAACACCAGCATCATCGTCAATGTCATAAGCCAATAGGGGAGAATTATTTAAAGATCTGGGCGTTGATGATTGCTCTTCTTGGTCTGAGTGGTAACCATTTGTTAAATTGTGCGACTTTGGTGACCTATTGCTAACACTACCACCCTGCTCTTCCCCATCTTCAACACCAACATTCCCAACAACAATATCATCATCCATATGATCATCCAGTAGCTGTAGACGTTCATAGTCGTCTACATTATCAGCATTCCTTACGCGAGGACGATTACCATGGCTGGCAAGGGAATTCAATTGATTATCCACCTCCGCATCATTGTCCTCTGCTGCAGCACCATTTTGCATCATATAGTTATTTTCAACGTAACCATTGTACTCACTTATAGAACTGCGGGATGAGCAACTGCGCCTTCGCCGTGGTTGATCGCCTTCGTCACTACTCGATGAAGAGGATGACGACGATGAACTTGAACTAGAACTGTCACTTTCACTGTCCTCACTGGATGAGTCCATAGGTGTTGGTTGACAGGCAGCGCCAATGGGTGCCGCTGCTGAGGGAGGAGACGCTGCAGCGGCAGCAGCAAATGCTGCGGAACGCATCAGTTGACCGCGAAGGTCTGAAACGATAGAGATAATTAAACAACAAAGAATAAGAATTTAAAGAATAAACATTTAAAAGGAATAAATGAACGACGTATTATTAGATTAGATAGGCTCTTTAAAGCCGTTATGAACTGGGATTTCAAACATTTTTAGAGTAATGGAAAAAATATGATACAATAAACAAACAATGAACACGAATATTTGATAAACGGATTGATTTAATAATTGTATGTATTTTCAAATTATTGACTAGTTATCACTTGTTATCTTTAAACGTGCATATTATATTGTACATTTATTAAATATATAATATAAATTGTTAATAATAAGTAATACCTATTAATTGGTCTTACAGGCTTTAAATATTACAATAAAATAAATAAATAAAAATAAAATTAAATTGCTGAATACTAAATATGGAGTTATTGGCAACTAAAGTCTTAATAAACATAGAAATAAGTTAGCCAGTTGCATAACGTATAAATAACTAATAAAGAAATTGATCGCTTGAATTAGAAAACTGTGGATGTAAAGTTATTAACTTACTGTGATTCTCCCTTGACAGTTCTCGTAGTTTCTCTTCTAACGACCGTATCTTGGTCATATACTCTGCCGCAATGCGCTGTATATTCAGCTGTTGTTGTCTTTGGTTGCCCTGATCTTTG
The DNA here is from genome assembly GCA_963931995.1 of Phaonia tiefii. NCBI lineage: Eukaryota > Metazoa > Arthropoda > Insecta > Diptera > Muscidae > Phaonia > Phaonia tiefii. The sequence continues at coordinate 165,473,076 of OZ008367.1, forward strand.
GAATATCGATCCTCGATTTGCACACATTCTTGTATTAAGTCCTGTTTACTTAAATTCTCCAGACGCTCTAGACGAGCCTTCTCGTAAACATTGGCGAATTCTTTTGATAAGAACTCTTCTTCATCTTCGGGCAATGAGAAAAAGTAATTGTCTTCAGAGTCCATAGAGAAACTGGAGTCTCTAGTGCGGCCGCTGGGTGTGAGTAAAGCATTGGGAACGTCTGCCATATGTTCTTCCATCAAAAACTTATTGGTATTATAGGGTACCAATGAACGAGAACGTTGCAATTTTTCACGACGATTGCCAGCGCCACCACCTCCACCTCCTCCTCCTGGACCACATTTGCTGTAGTTAAGACGTGGCATTTGAAATTTCCAATTTGTCTTCTTATAAGGTTTGTTGGCATTTTTGGCTTTCGGTTTGCCTCGTCTATGTTTTCTTTTGGTCTTTTGTGGTTGCTGTAGCTGTCGCTGTTGTTGCTGCTGACTTTGTGGGCTGACTACCGATTCATTTGGGGGTGCTTCTTCTACCACTTTTTCCTCTGGCGATTTGGTATCGATTGATTTCTCGGCAGAGGTTCCTCCTAAAAAGATGTAAGGCAGAAAAGTTTAGAAATTAAAATTGTTTTATAGTTAAAAAAAAACTGAACATTGTTGTTGAGATTGGCGACAATTGGCAACAAATAGTAATTTAAGAGATAATAATATTAAACCTAGAACGTGATCCTTGTTTTTTGTACAATAACGTCATCCTTCGTCATTTTGTCTACGACCTATTTCAAGACGCTATAAATAAGATCGTTACAAAAACTGGGAACAAAAATCAATGTTATTTTTTTATTTAGTCTATTTTTAATTAATATTCAATGAAAAATCTGTTTATAAACGACGAAAAATAACGTCAAAACTAGAGTAAGTAAAAATTCGGCTCGCGAGCCGATAACTTCAGCTCTTCCTCAATATAAAGCTCTCACTCCGAGTTTAAAAAAAATTAAAATCTCGAGCGAATTTAATTTTTAAAATTTTTGTTTATTTGAATCGCTCCCAAGCGAATATACAAAATAATTCGATTCGGAGTTTAATTTTTATTTTGCTGGGATTTAATTTTTATTATTCGCGAGTGCAATTTTTTTGAATTTGGACATATGTACACGACGACTGTGACAAAAATCGATTGGAATATTGTGGAAGGTGCAGAAAATCATAAACCTCTATCAGAAAGGGCAGAATTATAAAAAGATTAAAAAATCGGACGGAACAATGGGAATGTATCTATATTAAGTAATACATATTTTATAAATAAATTTATAAACTACAAAAAGGAAGGCGCAGGGCAGGGTATCAGAGACCATATGCCCGCAAAAGAGAAGAATTTACATTGTTTATAAGGAAAATTGTACAAAAAGAATAAGCAAGACATACTCAGTATGTATGCTACTAAATTTATAAGAGATAACTTAAATTAAGATTAATATATATACAATGTTGAAAATTTTTAAATTTAAACTTCAAAAATATCATGCTTTCTCAAGGCTATAGATAACGTGATCATTAGTATGGAATGATTGGGGTCTAGAGGTCGACTAATAATTGGAATATAAGTTTAAATAAATCTACGAAAGGCAGACCAAAATTTTATTTGGACAATGACTGGGGATATATTAGATGTATTGTACGTGGTTAGAAAGGGGTACAAATTGGCAATAAAAAAAAAAGATTTAAAACAAATGCATAACATTTGAATTTGTTTGCATGTTGTTCGTAATTTGGAAAATTTTTAGAAAAACACCTGTGTTTGCTATTAATGCCAAAATTTTTAATATGCAAATTATAAGTTTTGTATTGAACAAAATCCTCACAAATTTACCCAAGCTCAAGACCTTTTTAAATAATATAAAGCTTATTATCTATATATTACTTTAAAAAAAGTCGAGCATAAAAATGTTCCAATGATACCAAGGCTGTCTGTATAGCTATTTCGGATCTTGCCAAGATCTTCATCAGCAGACGTTTTTGGTATGTTTTTGGTGAATTCTTCAAAAATATGATAAAAAGAGTTGTGCATGAAGGTGTTCCAATGGTAGTGCTTGGTATTCTTCAAACGAGTGTATAAAGGAATTCTCATTAATATGATGAGTGTTTCTGGATATATATTTTTGAAGAAACGCCAGATGAGCCAAGTATTCTCTCTAGTATGAGATTACTCATGCCAAAAAACAAAACGAGTTAAACCCTAGACATTCTCTTTTCTCTCTCTTCATTGAATATTTCAATACACGAGCAGCTTCTTGATAGTGTTATTGTATATAACTATACAAATTCCAACTACGTCGAAGTAAAGTTACATAAAATATGTAAAAATAATCAAGATATAACGCAGGAGAGAAATGCGTTTGAGTGATTTTCTACCACTTTTTGGTTCTTTTCAAAAAGGATGCAAAAACGATGTACAAGTAGACAGTCAAAATTTCTCTTCACTCAAATGCCAACAAACAAAACGAGTGAAACCCTAGTACTTTCTCTACTCTCTCTCTTACTCTCTTCGTTGAATATTTCAATACACGAGCAGCTGTTTGATAGTGTTATTGTATATAACTATTCAAATTCCAACCATGTTGAAGTAAAATTACATAAACTATGCAAAAAGTATGAAATAAGCAAGATATGACGCAAGAGAAATGCGTTTGAGTGAACTGCTAGCAAAGACGATTTACAATTAGACGACCAGAAGATGTGCGCAACTTGGCAACCCTGGTAAAAGAGAACCAAAAAGTGCTAGGAGTTCACTCAAACGCATTTCTCTCTCGCGTCATATCTAGCTTATTTCATACTTTTTGCATAGTTTATGTAATTTTACTTCAACATGGTTGGAATTTGTATAGTTATATACAATAACACTATCAAAAAGCTGCTCGTGTATTGAAATATTCAATGAAGAGAGTAAGAGAGAGAGTAGAGAAGTACTAGGGTTTCACTCGTTTTGTTTGTTGGCATTTGAGTGAAGAGAAATTTTGACTGTCTACTTGTACATCGTTTTTGCTGCTAGTACTTTTTGGTTACCTTTCACCAGGGTTGCCAAGTTGCGCACAGCTTCTGGTCGTCCAATTGTAAATCGTCTTTGAAGGATGTACAAGTAGAGAAGAAGAAACTACCGCAATGTGGCAACCCTCGTAGAAGAGAACAAAAACCGAGTGAAGCGCCTCATTTTTCTGCTCTCTCTCTCTCCTACTCTCTTTGCTGATTATTTCACTACACGAGCAGATTTCTTAGACGACCCGAAGATGTGCGCAATTTGGAAACCCTAGTAAAAGAGAACCAAAAAGTGCTAGAAATTCACTCATATGCATTCACTCCAAGGGGTACCGATGAGTCAGCTGTTCTATTTAGTACTTGGAGAACAGATAGAGAATATGCTTTCAAAGAAGAGATGGTGATAGCTGACTGGAATTCAGCAAAAATTTTTTCACTTTTGTTTTGATTTTTTCGTTCGTGGCGCGTTCTTAATTTCGGGTAGTTTTGTGAAATATTGTATTAAAAAAATGGTAAAAAGTGATTAAATTAACAAAAAAAAAAAAAAAATAACAAATCAAATGCAATACGTTTATTCGGTGGAAGTAAATTAAACTCGACACAAATCCTAAAAATCAAAAGCGAAGTATAGCGCAAATCAAAAGTGAACAAACCACATTTTCTTTTACTACGCTATACTCTATATGTTTCCCAAGTATTCCACGGAACTCGTTAGTACAAAAAATAACTAGTGCACACTCTTAAAGTATTACTCGGTGATTCACTCAAAGGCATTCACTCAAAGACACAGACGAATATAGTACACAATAATTCTCTCAATAAATTAAACGTCATAGGTATGGTTGCAAGTATACTTTGGTTGGTGGAAAACATGGGTTCAATAATACCAGATAGTGGCAATAGTAAACGTCAACAAAGGAACAACAGTGATTTTGTGGCAAACTAGTTGTGTTAAATACAATACAAATGTATGGAAAAAAAATGGTGTCCCTTAACATCCCATGAAGGGATTGGGGAGAGCTTCTCACAATCAGTGAGATATGCGCTTTCTAGTTTTACACTCACTGATTGGGACCTACAGTTTTACACCGGTTCCGAACGGTATTTTGAGAAGCATTTTCATGGCTAAGTACTCGATAGTGTCGCCATCACTAAGCGAGGTGACCGTAGAAAGAAATGTAAGGTGGTCTGAGCAGGGATCGAACCCAGGATCTCATGTACAAGAGCCGCGCACACTAGCCATTGCACCACCGACCGTGTATACCAACGATAAAAGTCAACAAAAAACAAGTGCAAAATACATTTAAATTTTTCAGTTCTACACCAAAACAGTTAAGTGAGCACATTTTGTAACTCCACTTGGTGTAAGTTAATTTTTGTCGAATTTCTCTCATTTCCACAAACCTACGACGAAGAGTGTGAGATGAAACGTCAGATGAGAGAATAAATGTGTCTGTACTATATTCGTCTATGATCAAAAAGCTGCTCGTCTTGAAATATTCAATGAAGAGAGTAAGAGAGAGAGAGCAGAGAATGATTAACGTTTCACTCGCTTTGTTTGTTGGCATTCGAGTTAAGAGAAATTTTGACTATCTACTTTAGTACATCGGTTTTGAAAGCACAATGGCAAAAGAGCGCAGAAACAAAAAATTATGGCACGAATTTACACGAAACGATACTTACTGACTTTATAACAGCCTAGACGCCTACGTGACATCTAATACATATATTCAACTGTCTTGTTTCGAACTGTTCCGTGTAAACGCCCCATAAGCTTTGTTTGCAGTCCAATCAAAATAACTTTTCCTCATCTATAGTATATCATAATCTTTGGTCATTTCTTTTGTTTACCCAAACGCTGGCAACCCTCTAAGAACAAAAATAACCCAATGTACAGCGACAAAACTACACACCAAACTCGTACAGAAGCAAAACAAAAAAAAAACGCAACGAAAATTGTAAATCTACATATTCTCGATAGTCGCCATTTGTCGTATCGTGAATCGTGCACGGAGGCCGCGTCAATTGTTACAATGATTCTAATAAATTACCTGTTTTTACAGCCACATCCATTCTAAATTTCTGGCAAATATCTCTATTAACACTTTGGCTAACAAATCTTATTGTTTTCAATGCAATTTTCTTGTTCACTTTTCCACTTTAATTAAATCACTTGAGTTGTCCGCAACGTACTTGCACGATTTGAATTCTATCGTCATTTTCTCAACAATAATCTCATTCATAGCGAATTGCGATGAAACCCCGAGAAGTTAAAAGAGGCAAAACTACAAAATTGTAGCACAGCCAAACGCAGTATTGTATTTAGTTAGAAACAGTGTTGCCAGAAGCGTGCAAAAAAAGAGCTAAATCAATAAAATATATATTATTATTAAAGATTGAAAAGTTAATATCAGATTTGGCAAAATTGCGAACCTCCAAGCAATGATAATAAAAAAAAAACAAAATTAGAGCAAAACATAAGAATCCGAAAAATTAAAAAAAGGCTTAACTCTAGTTTAGTGGCATTTCTTGGAATGGAATCGAAATTTTATCATCAATATAAATTTTTAAGCTGAGCTGAAATATATATTTTTTTTTACGATCGGCCCAACTTCTTGAGATATGGGCTTGCAAATCTTGAGTGTATAGTCGGCTATATCTCTGAAACTACTTTTCCGACCTGGTTGAAATTTGTCTTTTGAAAGGTCTTTTTAAACTCTATAAATACGGTTAAAAATATTTTACTTTTTATTAACCCATTGTGGAATAATTAAAAAAATTATTTTATAACCTCACTTTTTTCTTTAAAATCATTATTTTCCAAAAATAAACCGTAGTGTTGCTAAATTTTTTCTACACACCGGTAATAGGGAAGATTTCAGGCCTTCTTTCAAGGTATAATACGGCTCCGTAGCCCTTGAAAGACAGGGGATATATCAAAAATTATTTTAACAAAAACGTGCGATTTTTCTAAAATAATTTTTCGTCTACGGCGCTTTTTTTTTATAAATAACTTGGCTGAAGTTTAGGACCAGGGGCAGACAAAAATAATTTAAAAAAAAACCCAACATTAAAGAATGTGAGAAAATTGAAAACTAGCCGTCGCACGGACCTATGGTGCCCACTGGGTCCAAAAAACCGTCACACCCAGGATGTTTGGGTATGGATTAGTGTGGGTACTTCAACGAAAGGTATTTGTGTCACGAATTCCGTGGTGTCATTCTTTTTTTCGTGGGATGTCTGTAAGTCCATATAAGTCCACTTTTGTGTGTACAGTAACCATGAGGTTGGATATGGTAACCATCCAGAAAAATAAATTTTTTTTTAAAGCATCGACTTAAGGTACAGAGGGAATTTTAACCCCCCTGCCTGAGCCCGGCCGGACGGCCAGGCGACTAAGTGCAATATAAATTTAACGATTTTCCAAAAGTTCTACCACACGGTTCTTTTCCATTTTCTCACATTCTTTACTTTTTCTTTAATTTAGGTTTATTTTTAAAAAAATGTTTTTTGCCTGCCCCTGGTCCTGAATTTTTGCCATAAAATTTACTATTTGAAATATCTCGAAAACTAAGCGAGTTATCAAAAAAGTTTATTTAATTTTTTTTGGCTTATTTTGAGGCGCTTTACAAAGAAAAATAATTGCAAAAATACTTACCGTTAATTAAATTTTTGATTTTCGAATATCTCGAAAACTAAGCGAAATATCAAAAATGTTTAATTATTTTTTTTGTTCATTTTGACCTGTTCTATCAAAACAGATGATAAGATTTTGACGTTACGGAAACTTTACTCGAACCGAACATGTTACATATCTGAACTTTGAAGGGCCATAACTCGGAAAATATGGGCCCCCGGAAAAATTTGTTGGTTTTTTTTATTAAAAAATAAATTCTATACAAACCCTAAAAAATGAAAAAAAATGGCTCAATTGCCCCTAAAATAGAGTTGTTCCTAAAAAAAATTCCAGGATCACAAAAACTGCTCCACCTAGAAACATCTACCAGTAGCCAAGTCCGAGTACTCAAATGAAAGGTATTCATCTCATGAATTAAATGGTGTATTTATTTGTCCTGTCCGAAAATGGTGGTCCAAGATAAACCTATTTTACAATATAATATGTGATTCTTGAGAATCGAAAAACTGCTATTAATTTAATTTTTGAAACCGTAGTTGTGTTGTAAATTTAATTGTTATCAATGTTCCAGTAAGAAGATTAACCTTTCTGCATTCCTTGCATATGCACCCCTCCTATGATCCTTGGGTCAATTTGACCCAACATCATAATTTGTTAAAAAACACGACATTTTTGGGAGAAATTTATTATTCTATTTTTTTACCACAACAAAAAAATAATCGCTTGATAACTAATTCACTACCTATCACTGTATAGAAATCTAATAATTATCATTTCGTTTCATGGAAAAAATTAGGGCAAAACTGCATGAGGCCGTGGAACGCTGAGAAAAAAAGGAAAAAAATCCATAAATAAAATTAAATTAGATAAAACGAAAAACCAAAAGAATGTTGTCGCCGGGGCCTATTTCGCCCACAGGGTCCAAAAAAGGGTCGCAAAATAAGGATATTTTGAAAAAATATCAATTTTTTAAGCGCTGTTTATAGAAGGGGTGAAAATATGAGGAAAATATAAAATATTTTTTTCGATAACTTTTAGCAGTAAAATTGGATTATTTGGTTTTTTGCCTGGTAGAGCATTAAATGCGGATTTCAATAAAAAATTTGGGGAAGTCCATATTTTCCGAAATATAGGTCTCCAAAGTAGGATACACTCCAAAGTAGGATACGCAGCGTGGCCATTGGTGGTGCAATGGGTAGTGTGCGCGCCTCTTGTACATGAGATCCCGGGTTCGATCCCTGCTCTGACCACCTTAAAAAAAAAAAATTCTTTCGGCGGCGGTCACCTCGCATAGTGACGGCGACACTATCGAGTATTTAGCCATGAAAAAGCTTCTCAAAATACCGTTCGGAATCGGTGTAAAAACTGTAGGTCCCAATCAGTGAGTGAAATATTAGAAAGCGCACAGCTCACTGGTTGTGAGAAGCTCTCCCCAATCCCTTCCCTTCATGGTATGTAATGGGAAACGGAGCGGAGCTCTTCTTAGAATGTGCGAATATGAATTTACAATGTTTTACAACTTGAGTATGTTTTACAACTTTAATGGGCGAGTAACAATGTCACAACATCTATTTATGCAAAATTTGTTGTTTTACGGTATTACCTGCAGTTCCAGAAGATAAATCCTGCACCTAAAGTTATATTTGGATTTCAACCTGGATTTATTTCATTCATATGTCGTGCAATCAAATCAATCTTTTTGCCAGCTGGTTATTTGAATAATTAGTTGTTTTTTTTATTTGGAAAGAAAAATAAATGTTGGTTTACAATTTTCTAAATTTATTCAAGCTCAAGACCTTTTTAAATAATATTCAGCTTATTTATTAGCTTTATATTATTTTCAATAAAGTCGAGCATAAAATCATTGGTATCAGTGGAACATTTTTATGCTCGACTTTTTTTTGAAAATAATATAAAGCTTATAAATTAAGCTTTATATTATTTAAAAAGGTCTTGAGCTTGAATAAATTTAGAAAATTGTAAGTTTAGAAAACAGACCGAGTAAAAACTCCCGCAAGGGAAATGATAAATGTTGGTTTTATATCCGTCATATAATATTTTTGGTAGGTCCAGGGTTGTTTGTTAAAATTTGATTTTCTTGAGCCTACCAACTGGAAGCCGTGGTTACTCTTGCCACAGAGCACTATGATGTTTTCATAAACATGAAAGGGTGTTGAAGTGTTCTCTGTTGATTTGATATTCCAGAACCACGCCTTCAATACTTTCGCTTGACGATGAGTATTGATCATTTTCATCATCATCATTTGCCAACAAAATTTTGTTCTCATCACATAAAACTTCAACTAAACTGTGTCCATCGAGTGTCGACGCAGTGGACGAATCCATTCTCGCTTTTGATAAGTAGCTGTCGTTTTACTAATGAAAATAATGACAAAAACGATGTACAAGTAGACAGTCAAAATTTCTCTTCACTCAAATGCCAACAAACAAAACCAGTGAAACCCTAGTACTTCTCTACTCTCTCTCTTACTCTCTTCATTGAATATTTCAATACATGAGCAGCTTTTTGATAGTGTTATTGTATATAACTATACAAATTCCAACCATGTTGAAGTAAAATTACATAAACTATGCAAAAAGTATGAAATAAGCAATATATGACGCGAGAGAGAAATGCGTTTGAGTGAACTCCTAGCACTTTTTGGTTCTCTTTTACCAGGGTTGCCAAGTTGCGCACATCTTCTGGTCGTCTAATTATAATGACTATCAGGGTTGCATTTTATTAAAACAGACATGTTCATACTAGAAATAAATGTAAAGTGGGCCACGGGGGGTTCGAACCCACGTGCTCATGTACAAGACTCGCCCACATACCATTGCACCACCAACAGCCATAACTACCAATAATCTATCACATTGATTATGAAGAAATCCAAATGAAGCAGGTGGTTGAAGATCGAGCCAGTTGCAGAAATATGTTATCCTCATTTTTTTTACGTAGAATACGTCTTACCTTACGGTATGAGGAGTCATGTCAGGTTTTTATTGTTGTAATCTTTATTTCATTGAATTTGAGGAAACGGCTAGATGAATTTTTTGTAGGTAAATGAAGATGTTATCTTTCGTTTGATATACATGATATATTTCTAGTATTTTAATTTCTCAAATGAAAATTGTTTAAACACATACACTCAAACATATGTGTGGTGTTTGGTTGAGTGTTTTTGGTTGCTCAACATTGCTTAGGAACATGTATCTAGTAAAAAGTGAAACGAACAGCAAGCTAATGTTGCTTGGCAACATGTATCTAGTAAAAAGTGAAACAAACAGTAAGCTAACGTAATAAAGCTTTTTTGCGAAAGCTTCAATAAAGCTGTTGTAACATTAATTTTGAATTGTAAAGCGTAAAGCTTTCACACAACGCTCGAATGCTAATGCGAAGACTCGATAAGGTAAACCTTTTTTAATATTAGGGCGGCCCTCTCAACATTCGCAGAACTTATTTCAATAAAAATATTAATTAAAATACATAAATTAAATTAAGTTTAAAAAAATTGAACATAATATTTTTTTTTTAAACGGACTTGAATCAAATGCCGTTGGCAAATATAAAAATTATAGCAGACAGTTGTCCGAGGCCTTCGGCCACGGACTGTCCCTGCAGGCTGTGTCAGAGACACGGCCATTAAGTTTAACGTAGAATACGCCATCCGATAAGACAGAAAACATATATAACAATAAATGATAAATAATATAAGCCAATGAATTTATTGTTATATATGTTTTCTGTCTTATCGGATGGCGTATTCTACGTTAAACTTAATGGCTGTGTCCCTCACACAGCCTGCAGGGACAGTCCGTGGCCGAAGGCCTCGGACAACTGTCTGCTGTAATTTTTTTTTAACCTATTTATTTAATTCAAGTAAATATGCTTAATACTACAAATAAACAAATAGTGTATCTTTATTATAAATTTCATGTAATATGTACTGTTCCGGAATCGGAAACTCAAACACATTTTTTAAGTTAGCTTATAGCTATTCTAATATTTGATTTTACAAATTAAATATTGTTTTAAATAATTTAAAGTTATGTACTTAATTTTTATAATATTTTGTAATGAAAAATTTTCCTCATTTTGTAAGGCCCTTGATTCATCTGGGTTGTTTGAGGTCACATAAAGAAGGAATGTGGTTGAATGGGAAAGTTTATCTGTAACAATGGCTGATATGACATTAGGCGGGGTGTTCCCGAATTATATAATTAGCGATAAGGAGATCAAATGTTTATTGTTTCCCGAACGCAAACTCATTCAAATTGGTAACAAAAATATTTAAATATAGCATAACTAACCGCAATTACCGTTGAAATTGGCCCACAGGGCAATAGATGTATATATTTTATATATTTGCATGCAGAGAAAAACCGAAAATAACTAAATACATATATTTCTTGCCAAACCATAGTTTACTACGCCGTTGAGGATACCATAAAGTTTCAGATTTATATCTTATAATTTAGAGAAAAAAAATTCCATTCGAAATATGAAATTGGGTCATTTTGACCCAAGGAGCCTTTAATGAAACTGAGGTCGCAAATGACAGGGGAAATCTAAAAAAAATCCAATGAGTGTTCGAACTCACGGGCGATGTGTTAACACCTTTTTGCTACACGGTAACTGTTCGATTTCTATGAACACATTTGTAAATGTTACATTGGAAAATAAAAACAGCGTCCAATCATATGATGACGTTACATTTAAATAATATTAATACTTAAATTTATTTAAAGACCAGTGCAAGCACAAGTGTCATTATTTTCTTGCTCAATACGTTTTGTTTTATTCCCACAAAAAACAAAGAGAATGGAAAGCAACAAACACATGAACATACATACATACATTGTTATGTGCGTACATACGCTACACAAGTTCACAAAATTTTCATTGCTCTCATGCTATCTCATTTTTATATACGTATAATACGTCATTATTCTCTTTGCTGTGAAAGTGCTTCGCACCCACATTATATTTGACTTACTTTTCACAATAATAAAAAACCAACTAGTAAAAAACATAGTTTTTGACTATAAATTCTTTATATATGACCACGCCCCTTTGTCCAATCCCGCCCATATTTGCAGCCGATCTTAGAATATGTAAACCTAACCAACATACCAAATTTTGTTCAAATACCGTTAACAGGAGCAGAAATAATGGATTTTTAATTTGTGATTTGTATGGGAGGCACCACGCCCCTTTATCCAATCCCGTCCATATTTTGATAGTTTGTTTTTGTTTGCCATTAGTTTGTCTGCGAAGTTTCAGCTCGATTGGATCACGGGAAAAGATCGAAAATTTTTTCGGCATGCATGCATCATATGATGACGTTTCATTTAAATAATATTAATACTTAATAACACTTAAAAATATTTAATGACAAGTGTCGTTATTTTCATGCTCAATACCTTTTGTTTTATTCCCACAAAAAACAAAGATAATGCAAAGCAACATGTACATACCGTCACCTGAAATGCCCAAAGGCGTAACCCTCAAAAAATAAAAACTGTTTTTTTGATTGAATATAATAATCCACGCTAAAATATACATATGCAAAATAGTAGACTTCCAAGTTCCTAAGGTAAGCTGTGGAATGAACGCGTTTAAAGCTGAAATACTTTGGATTTTATAAGGTTTTTTGCTTCTCCTGTAAAAGTTTGAATGGTGGTTACGTCTTTGGGCATTTTAGGTGACGATACATACATTGTTATGTTCGTAAATTCCTGGAAAGTAGTACTCCTCTAGAATCTGCTCAAAATTTTCCTGAAGCGATCTATGAGCTCGATTGTGTTCTTTGGTTATATCTAATTGGTCGTCTTCCCTTATAACATCAATCACAAACTTTTCCGTATGAACAAACTTTGCTGATGGGAAAATTGAAACGACCCGATCTTGGAACTCTGACAATGTTGGAAGATCACAATAAATAGCATTAGTTCCGGTTGGATTTACTATATCCATCAAGATTTTCGACAAGCTCTCGACATTATCGTACGTGACTATATGCCGCGTATGACGTTGAAAAAGTATCTTAGTAGCCGTCGAACAAAATTCCCCTCTTGAAATTAACAATTGAATCCTAAATTGGTTTACAGGATACTTTATAGTTTTGATCGTTTTGCCAAGGGAATTCTCACTGTGAACTGTATCTACGTCTGACTCTTCCAAATTGTTATTTATGTATTGTCTGGACAACGCGTCCGCCACAACGTTTTCTTTTCCCGGCCTTCTCATCTTTGCATTCGGATTTTTGTCGGACATAGCAAACGTAAGAGGTTGGTGATCAGTAAAAATGTGAATATCCGAAACACCGTAGAGGTAATGCCTTAACTCTTTCAAAGCCCACAAAATTGGCAGTAACTCTCTTTCATTTGTGGCGTAGTTTGATTCCGTTTTTGACAAAGTTCTAGATATCATTGTAATGGGGCGTCCGTTCTGGGATAGCACGGCTCCCAATGCAACCGCGGATGCGTCAGTTGTGAGTTCAAATCGTCTATTGTAATTTGGATAAGAGAGTAACACACCCTCAGACGATAACATTTTCCTTAGTTTATCGAACGCTGCTAGAGCTTCCGTATCTAATTGTAACTTGACATTTTTTGATTTCCTTGCCGATACATTGCCGTTTTCGCCTTGGAGGTACCTAGTCAAAGGTTTTGCTATTTTAGCATAATCTGTAAAATCCTGAAAGTCCTAGGAATGATCTAAGGCCTTTTAGACTTTCCGGTACTTTAAACTCATTCCGGTACTTTAAACTACTTTAAACTGTTCCTTACTTTGCCTGGACATGTTTTAATGCCTTCCGTAGTTACTATGAAACCAAGGAAAGAAACTTCTGTTCTAAAAAACCTTGACTTTTGTGCGGAAATTCTCATGCCTGCTTAAGTATGGTTATTGGGTAAGTATAATAAGTGTGGTTAATAGGTATGGTTGCTAACTTATACAATACAAGTTTGAACGTTTTGCTTTAAATATGTTGTCTAACAAACTAAGAATATCGTGGTTATTGACCGAGTTTTAAGTACAATTAAAAAAAAACGTCCGTAATTCCCGATTTTTGGGGGGAAATTCGACTTGTGCGACCTCTAAACCTCTTCCGAAAAATCTGAAAAAAAATCTCAAAAATACTTTCCAATCAAGCTTGAGCAACCATGAAAATCGAATAAGAAATTTTTTTTGGGACACCCTAATGCACACATGGGTTAAATAATAGATAAACGGGCAACAAATTATAAAATTTGATGATAGGGAGAAAATTGTTTGAAAGGATGGGAAGGTGTTGTAAAGGTGACAAGTGAGGTAAGACTAAAACGTTGGAAAAGTTTTATCGAATGATTATGAACGCAAAACTTCCAAATGCGGAAAAAAGGGTGTGAAAGGGTAAAAGTTCAAAATGAGAGAAAAATGGTTCGGAAAGGTTAGGAATGTGGGAAAAATTTAGAATGAGGGTAAAATACGGTGCGAAAATGGTTTAACTTCAGAAAAATCGTTTGGAATGGTTAGAAATGGGGCAAAAATTGTGAATGTGGATAAAAGCGTGGCAAAAAAGGGTTAAACTTGGAAATGCGAAAAAAATTGTTTGGAAATGTTAGGAATGGGGTAAAATGTGGATAAAAATGGAGCGAAAATGGGTAGAACTTGAAAATGCGCGAAAAATGGTTTGGATAGGTTAGGAGTGTGGAAAAAATTGTGAATGTGAATTATAAAAAAGGGTAGAAACGGGCAAAATGCGAGACAAATCATTGAAGTGATTGGAAATATGTTAGAAAAGTGTATGATGACGTAGAATATCCGAAAATATGTTCAGAATGGTTGGAATTGTGTTAAAAAATAGTATGTGGGACAAAATAACAAAAAAAGTGTGAAATTGCAATAAAATGTGTATCGAATCAGTAAATAGTATTTGTGATGAGGATCGAGAATGCGTTACTAATGTACTTATATAGCAATTAGTTTGTAGAGGATAAATCAGTAAAATTCGAAATAATAAAGGAAACTTTACGTCTGGGCGAAAAGAGGTTTAATTGTCATGTTTATTTGCAGAATCTTTGGACTACATGGACTGACAATGGAGTCAAGTTTTAACTTTGAGATTGTCTCGCGAGCCTGTAATGAAATTTAAATGAGGAACAGTTGTTGCATTAAACAAAACATTAGTATCGCCTTTGGTATAGGTTTTGACCTGAATTGATTTCCAAATGATTTTACCGCATTTTTATAGTTTACCATTTTTTAACTAAACTTTTCGCATATTCAGCAGCGTGTATCTTTTGCAATTTGTAACCGATTTCAGAATTTTAAAATGGAAATAGAAGCAAGACATCTTGAGATATAATAAAAATCATGACAATAGTGGTTTCTTAACTAAAGAACTTTTTTTGAGCAATTTTTAAAACAAAGTCAAAAAATGTGCTATTTTTTTGGTTCACTTGAATAAAGGCACTTTATTATTTTGTTATTGTTTTTAAAGTAAGCGATGATTTTTTGTAGAGAGCGTTTGTTTATTACAATTTATTACATCTTAATCATTTTACGAGTCAAAATATTTTATATCTATCGAAAAAAACTAAAATCCATGTTTACCGTTCTGACGGATATTCTAACCGCGCAATAACTAAAAAATGGACGGAGCCCAACAGTTGTCGACAATTACATCAAGGAACCCCAGGGGTATGGAAACAATTTTAAAGGAAGTGTTTCATTGTCTTTATCTACATATGAGAAAAGAAAGATCATCAGAATTGATTCAAATTCTGCCTTATCCTTGTCAAAAATTAGAGCTCAAGCTAGAGGAAACGAGCAAGTCATCAGTACGCAGTGTAATTAAGAGCTGTGGGTATCTTAAATACCTGAAATTACAAAAAAGCCGCCACTTAATGCTCCTCGTAAGAAAAAGCGGCTTCAATTCGCAAGAGACTACATGGTATGGGATATGCAGCTAAGAGGTCATGTAAATGACTGGACAACCGTTGTATTTACGGATGAGAAGAAGTTTATTTTGGATGGGCCAAATGGCTACAACTATTATTTCCATAATCTGCGCAAAGAAAAGTGTTCTATGAACCGACATCACAGCCGAGAGGGCGGCGTTAAATGCGTTTCAAAGTGCAAAAATGACTGGTACAAGCTATAAAACGTTATTGGAATTGGCTTTTCTGAAGTTCAGTGTACTTTTTGTTCCCATATCTTGTATATTGCAACAGGATAATGCCCCTATACAATACGCCAGAGTAGTAAAGGAGTTCATTGCAAGCCAAAATGTTAATATTCTTGACTGTCCACCCTATTCGCCAGATCTAAACATTATCGAAAATGTCTGGAGTTGGTTATCTCGTAAGGTTTATGAAGGAGTTAGACAATTTGATGACAACTTACTTATCCGGTCTCGGACAACCCCGGGGGGTCAGGGACCTTACAAAACGAAGATAACATATTTCGCCAACCAGTTCGATCTTTTGTTTTATCTCTCCAGTTGGCAATACCAAGTGTACGCAGGGATACGTCAACCTGATCCCTCCAGCGGAGTCTTGGTCTTCCTATTTTTCGTCTTCCTTCGAGTTCGGTTTCGAAAACCCTTCGCGCTGGTTCATCTTCATCCATTCTACTGACATGGCCTAGCCAGCGCAATCGCGTTATCTTGATCCGCTTAACTATGTCAATGTCAGGATAAAGCTCATACAGCTCATGATTCATGCGTCGCCGTATACTCGCCGTTGTGCACTATAGGGCCATAAATTTTTCGGAGTATTTTTCTCTCGAAGACTCCTACAGATGTTTCGTCTGCTTGCGATAGGACCCAGGATTCTGCGCCATAAAGCAAGACAGATTGAATGAGAGTCTGGTACAGCTGGACTTTTGTTACTCGAGAGAGGGCTTTATCTCTAAAGTGCTTGCTTAGCCCAAAATAACATCTATTCGCAAGCACAATTCTCCGCTTGATCTCAAGGCTGACGTTGTTGTTTTTGTTCACGGCAGATCCGAGGTATATAAATTCGTCCACTACCTCGAAGTTATAACGGTTATCAACGTTCACGCTTTGGTCTAATCGCATGGAGGCCCTGTTCGTTGAAACCATTAATTTTGTCTTGTCCTCATTCACCGTCAGACCCACTTTTGCTGACTCCTTCTCAATTCTCGAAAAAAACCGCATTAACTTCTCTAATTGTGCGCCCAATGATATCTATATCATCAGCATACGCGAGCAGCATGTGACTTTTGCTGCTGATGGTTTTATTCATATTGACTGCAGCTTTTCTCATAATGATCTCCATTAAGATGTTAAAGAGATCGCACGATAGGGTGTCGCCTTGCCTGAGGCCTCGCTTAGTTTCGAAAGGTTCGGTAAGATCCTTACCAACTTTCACTGCGGATTTGGTGTTCGTCAAGGTCATCCTGCAAAGGCGTATGAGTTTTGCAGGAATGCCAAGCTCAGACATTGCTTCATAGAGTTTCTCCCGTATCGGACTGTCGAAGGCCGCTTTATAATCGATAAATAGATGATAGGTGTCGATTTGTTTCTCGTGTGTCTTCTCCAGGATTTGGCGTAGCGTGAAAATCTGGTCAGTTGTCGATTTTCCAGACCTAAACCCACACTGTTATGGTCCAATCAGGTCAGCGATAAGTGGTTTTAGTCTTTCGCACATTATACTTGATAGAACCTTATATGCTATGGATAAAAGGCTTATTCCACGGTACAGATACTCGGGTCACCTTTTTTAAATATGGGACATAGTACACTGAGACTCCAATCGCCGGGCATGCATTCATCTAACCAAATTTTGCTAATGAGCTGATGCATGCATCTTATCAGCACATCGCCGCCAGCCTTAAACAGCTCCGCCGGTAATCCATCGGCTCCTGCGGCTTTGTTGTTCTTAAGCCGGGCAATAGCTGTTCTGACCTCGTCTTGGTTAGGAGGGGGGCAATCGACGTCGTCGTCCATATTGTGATCGATTGTCCCATCGTCATCGGATATCTCAGTAGCGCGGAGAAATGCTCTCTCCATATTCCCAACATGCTCTGCACATCTGCGACGAGATTTCCGTCCTTGTCTTTACAGAAGGGGGCCCTGAACCATGTCCATTAGTTCCGTTTTTAACTTTTTGGTAGAATTTTCGGGCTTCGTTCTTCCTTCTGTATGTCTCAATTTTTCTCACTCTCGCTCTTTCTCCACTGCCGTTTCTTACGCCTAAAGAGACGGTTTACCTCCTTTCTCTTCTCCCTATACCGCTCAGTTGCAGCTCGCGTTGCAATTGACTGAAGCATTACCATACGTGCAGCGTTCTTTTCGTCATTTGCTATGCGACACTCTTGATCGTACCACGGTTTATTGCGAAGCGGTTTTTCGAAACCAAGTACGGTTGTTGCGGCAGTTTTTATAGAGTCGGAAATGGGTTTCTACTGCGCATCAGGATCGTCATCGGGAGGGGGTGGGTTCTGTGCCAAAAGTTGCGAGAGCTTCCTTGAGTAGGCTGTGGCTACCTCTGATAATTGCAGCTTTCCGATGTCCAGCTTCCTCTGCGTCTGGTTTCGTACGATTTTCGCTCTACTTAATCTTGTGCGAACCTTTGCTGCTACCAGGTAGTGATCAGAATCGATGTTAGCTCCTCTGATCACTCGTACGTCCATTACACTGGATGAGTAAATAAAATAAAATAAATGGTTTCCCATTACATCCCATGAAGGGACTGGGGAGAACTTCTCACAATCACTGAGCTGTGCGCTTTCCAGTTTTCACTCACTGATTGGGACCTACAGTTTTACACCGATTCCGAACGGTAATTTGAGAAGCTTTTTCATGGCTAGATACTCGATAGTGTCGCCGTCACTATGCGTCACCGCCGAAAGAAAATTTGAAGGTGGTCAGAGCCGGGTTCGAACCCAGGATCTCATGTACAAGAGCCGCGCACACTAACCATTGAACCACCGACGGCCACACTGGATGAGTGCCTTCCATCAATTACCACGTGATCAATTTGGTTCTTATTTCTTTGATCAGGGGATACCCAAGTAGCCTTGTGGATGTCTTTATGCTGGAATCTTGTACCACTAATGACCATGTTTTTTGCCGCGGCAAAATCAATCAGTCTCATACCGTTGTCGGAACT
The DNA here is from genome assembly GCA_963931995.1 of Phaonia tiefii. Lineage (NCBI taxonomy): Eukaryota > Metazoa > Arthropoda > Insecta > Diptera > Muscidae > Phaonia > Phaonia tiefii. The sequence goes on from OZ008367.1 coordinate 165,491,868, forward strand.
GTCAGCATGTAGACTGAAATTGCCAATAGTTGGATTAAACACATTCTCCCTTCCTACTTTGGCATTAAAATCTCCTAGTACAATCTTAATGTCATGGCCAGGGCAGCGGTCATACGTTTCCTCTAGGAGCTCATAGAATATGTCTTTGGCATCATCACCTTTCTCTTCTGTCGGGGCATGCACACAAATTAGGGAAATATAAAAATATTTCACATTTATGCGGATTGTGGCTATTCGTTCACTCACAGGATTGAACCTAGAGACTAGATGTCGCAGTCTTTTGCCAACTACAAATCCCCAACTAAATTCATGTTTTTCGTGTGCAGCCATGTCCTGTCCATCGCATTTCCAGGATAGCGGTAATGTCAGCCTTATAACTTTCGAGGGCATCTGCCTATTGGATACTTGCACCGGATCTATAAAGTTTTTACATTACAAGTGCATATCCTTAAATCGTGGTCCTTATAACATTTGAGGGGGTCGTCAACAAATAGGGGTTTTTTATGTTTTCTGTTTCGTTTGCCATTATGAACGGTGGCGGGTGGCAAACCCAGTCCACCGGGTTTTTGCATTTTACCTACTGCCAGGATATTAGATTGCATCCGCCCATTATGGATCAGACGCTGTCCAGGATGCGATAAGTTGAACCTGGATTTTCTTCTTTTAGTTTCTATCCGCCGTTGGCCCGTATGTTTGGCTCATCCGCCTTCTAAGGACAAAAGAATATGCCCGATTGTTTGATGAGCTTCAGTGACATCAGTCACCTACTAAACCTGATTTGATGCTCATTTGTTTCGCCTTCTCACTGTAGCTAGCTAACGGAGGTTTCCGAAAAGCCATTGCCCAGGACATACTGCGTGGAAGTAGTGAGCTGATGAAAAGCAGTCATTAAATCAGGCCATTAAGGATGCTTGGAATCAAATTTCGTTGGATTACATAAATTCTCTTTATCTCTCAATGAAAACCCGTATATTTGAAGTTATTAAAAACAAAGGGGGTTGTACCCATTACTAATAGTTCTTAAATAAAGTAAAATAAATTAAAAAAACAAGAAAAACTGTTTTTCATTAAAATTAGTTATAAGGACCACGATTTACGGATACTATTAAGGAAATGCGATGGACAGGACATGGCTGCACAAGAAAAAGAAACTGCGATATATACTACAGTTACCATGAAAAAAGCATGAATTTGGTTGCGGATTAGTAGTTGGCAAAAGACTGCGACATCTAGTCTCTAGGTTCAATACTGTGAGTGAACGTATAGCCACAATCCGCATAAAAGCGAAATATTTTTATATTTCCCTAATTTGCGTGCATGCCCCGACAGAAGAGAAAGGTGATGATGCCAAAGACATATTCTATGAGCTCCTAGAGGAAACGTATGACCGCTGCCCTGGCCATGACATTAAGATTGTACTAGGAGATTTTAATGCCAAAGTAGGAAGGGAGAATGTGTTTAATCCAACTATTGGCAATTTCAGTCTTCATGCTGACAGTTCCGACAACGGTATGAGACTGATTGACTTTGCCGCGGCAAAAAACATGGTCATTAGTGGCACAAGATTCCAGCATAAAGACATCCACAAGGCTACTTGGGTATCCCCTGATCAAAGAACTAAGAACCAAATTGATCACGTGGTAATTGATGGAAGGCACTCATCCAGTGTAATGGACGTACGAGTGATCAGAGGAGCTAACATCGATTCTGATCACTACCTGGTAGCAGCAAAGGTTCGCACAAGATTAAGTAGAGCGAAAATCGTACGAAACCAGACGCAGAGGAAGCTGGACATCGGAAAGCTGCAATTACCAGAGGTAGCCACAGCCTACTCAAGGAAGCTCTCGCAACTTTTGGCACAGAACCCACCCCCTCCCGATGACGATCCTGATGCGCAGTGGAAACCCATTTCCGACTCTATAAAAACTGCCGCAACAACCGTACTTGGTTTCGAAAAACCGCTTCGCAATAAACCGTGGTACGATGAAGAGTATCGCATAGCAAATGACGAAAAGAACGCTGCACGTATGGTAATGCTTCAGTCAATTGCAACGCGAGCTGCAACTGAGCGGTATAGGGAGAAGAGAAAGGAGGTAAACCGTCTCTTTAGGCGTAAGAAACGGCAGTGGAGAAAACGCGAGAGTGAGAAAATTGAGACATACAGAAGGAAGAACGAAGCCCGAAAATTCTACCAAAAAGTTAAAAACGGAACTAATGGACATGGTTCAGGGCCCCCTTTTGTAAAGACAAGGACGGAAATCTCGTCGCAGATGTGCAGAGCATGTTGGGAATATGGAGAGAGCATTTCTCCGCGCTACTGAGATATCCGATGACGATGGGACAATCGATCACAATATGGACGACGACGTCGATTGCCCCCCTCCTAACCAAGACGAGGTCAGAACAGCTATTGCCCGGCTTAAGAACAACAAAGCCGCAGGAGCCGATGGATTACCGGCGGAGCTGTTTAAGGCTGGCGGCGATGAGCTGATAAGGTGCATGCATCAGCTCATTAGCAAAATTTGGTTAGATGAATGCATGCCCGGCGATTGGAGTCTCAGTGTACTATGTCCCATATTTAAAAAAGGTGACCCGAGTATTTGTGCCAACTACCGTGGAATAAGCCTTTTATCCATAGCATATAAGGTTCTATCAATTATAATGTGCGAAAGACTAAAACCACTTATCGCTGACCTGATTGGACCATACCAGTGTGGGTTTAGGTCTGGAAAATCGACAACTGACCAGATTTTCACGCTACGCCAAATCCTGGAGAAGACACACGAAAAACAAATCGACACCTATCATCTATTTATCGATTATAAAGCGGCCTTCGACAGTCCGATACGGGAGAAACTCTATGAAGCAATGTCTGAGCTTGGTATTCCTGCAAAACTCATACGCCTTTGCAGGATGACCTTGACGAACACCAAATCCGCAGTGAAAGTTGGTAAGGATCTTACCGAACCTTTCGAAACTAAGCGAGGCCTCAGGCAAGGCGACACCCTATCGTGCGATCTCTTTAACATCTTAATGGAGATCATTATGAGAAAAGCTGCAGTCAATATGAATAAAACCATCAGCAGCAAAAGTCACATGCTGCTCGCGTATGCTGATGATATAGATATCATTGGGCGCACAATTAGAGAAGTTACTGCGGTTTTTTCGAGAATTGAGAAGGAGTCAGCAAAAGTGGGTCTGACGGTGAATGAGGACAAGACAAAATTAATGGTTTCAACGAACAGGGCCTCCACGCGATTAGACCAAAGCGTGAACGTTGATAACCGTTATAACTTCGAGGTAGTGGACGAATTTATATACCTCGGATCTGCCGTGAACAAAAACAACAACGTCAGCCTTGAGATCAAGCGGAGAATTGTGCTTGCGAATAGATGTTATTTTGGGCTAAGCAAGCACTTTAGAGATAAAGCCCTCTCTCGAGTAACAAAAGTCCAGCTGTACCAGACTCTCATTCAATCTGTCTTGCTTTATGGCGCAGAATCCTGGGTCCTATCGCAAGCAGACGAAACATCTGTAGGAGTCTTCGAGAGAAAAATACTCCGAAAAATTTATGGCCCTATAATGCACAACGGCGAGTATCGGCGACGCATGAATCATGAGCTGTATGAGCTTTATCCTGACATTGACATAGTTAAGCGGATCAAGATAACGCGATTGCGCTGGCTAGGCCATGTCAGTAGAATGGATGAAGATGAACCAGCGCGAAGGGTTTTCGAAACCGAACTCGAAGGAAGACGAAAAATAGGAAGACCAAGACTCCGCTGGAGGGATCAGGTTGACGAATCCCTGCGTACTCTTGGTATTGCCAACTGGAGAGATAAAGCAAAAGATCGAACTGGTTGGCGAAATATGTTATCTTTGTTTTGTAAGGTCCCTGACCCCCCGGGGTTGTCCGAGACCGGATAACTAAGTAAGTAAGTAAGTTTTATCCACATACATTCCATTTTTAACACATTCGCATCATTCCAAACGGGGTTTTCTTGCAATTTAACCACATACACACACATACACTATATTTAATATATCCCCAAATTTTGGTCTGCCTTTAGTAGCCTTATTTAATCTTATCTTACATATATTCCAATTGTTACTCGAACTCTAGACCCAATCACTCCAAAATAATATTCTCGTTAGTTGTACTATTTCAACACATATACTATTTACTTTATATACATAGGTACATTCCCCATTGTTCCATCGGATTTTGGCTGCCTTTTATAATTCTGTCCTTTCTGACAGAAGTTGGTTGTTTTCTATACCTTCCACAACATTCCAATCGTTTTTTGATGCAATTTCCTCTTATGTACATACATATATCCAAATGCGAAAAAAATCCGCTCGCGAGTCGACAAATACGGCTCCTCTTCGCTAAAAAAGCTCGCACTCTCAGTATAATAAAAATTCAACTCCGAAGTGGATTTTTATTTTTTATATTTGACTCGCTCTAGAGTGATTAAAATAAACAAAAACTTTTAAAGTTAAACTTGCTCGAAATTAATTTTTTTTTTTAAATTTGGAGTGATATTTTTTATTTAGGAGAAGCTGCATTTTTCGGCTCGCCAGCGGAATTTTTTCCTACTCTGCTAAACATTACAAAAAGAATGGAAAAATGTTTTACTTTTACATCCGTAATGTGGAACTTAATTAATTTTTTATTGTGTATTTTTGTATCATCAAGAAATTATGGGCTACAATTCCCTCGACGTGAGTCACCCCAATTACTTTACAGTGATCTGTAAAAATGGAAAACAGTTAAAATATTTCAAATATACATCGAAGTTTCATCATCATGTTTTCTGACAAAACTATAATAGGTCTGTCTGTTTCCTCGATAATTTGTACAAATTATTACTGTATGTTGTCTGTTTACTCCAAAAGCCAGTAAGAGAGAGCCAGAGACAGATTATAGCTGTGTTCGAGTACTTTTCCAGTAAAAATTATCAAGTAACTAGTTTTCGGAGAGTAAGAATGATTTTGCTCTCTGAGTAAAAAATATAACAAAAAGTACGCGAACGACATCTAGTAAAAACTTGCAAGAAATAAGAACTTTGTATGTAAACAGCTGATATGCAATGTAAACATTGGAAGAACCAACAAACGCAATTCGAACAAAACATTACAAATCACCAAAACTGTTTTCTTTTTCAACAGAAATACTTAAAGATTTATAACAAAACATTCAAAAATCACATTTTCTCTTAAAAACTAAAATTCCAATGATTAATTTATCGTTTTATATTTTTTCACTTCCTAATTTTGTTTATATACATTAAACATATGTTTTAAAACATATGTATGTTATTACTTGCAAATTCTTACTGGAAAAAATTTCTCCAGTAAAAACTTGTAAGTTTTCTATCATTGAACTGTCAAAATATTCTCTCTCTGACTCTCTCGTTACTGGCTTTTTGGAGTAAACGAACACTATCAAGTAAGAAATAGTAATAATTTGTACAAATTATCATGTTCTCGAACACACCTTATTGTTGACAGTTCAATGAAAGAGAACTAACAAGTTTTTACTGGAGATTTTTTTCCCAGTAAGAAACATACATATGTTTTATGGAAGCAGCTGTTTTATGAAAACGGATGTTTTATGCAAATAAACAAATTAAAGGAAAATAAAATTGAAGTTTAACAATGGAAGTTGTAAGTAATAGGTCTGAGAAGTGTTTTTTGTGCACTTTAAAATGAATAAAAGTCAATAAATACAATGTACAACGTAATTTATTGCAGAATGGTAATAAAAAACAGTGCGATCGTTTTGTTTTAATGCTTACGCTTTTGCCTATTATTGGACGCAATGCCTTCACTTTGGCTATCAACATTTTGGTTGAGGAATCCAGCCAAGGCGTTTTTTTGCCTTCCACCTCCGTTGTTGGACTTAATTGTGCATCTGCATTTATGGCATCAATTGTATACAGCCTGTCCATGTCCATAGGCGATTCATCTTCGTTCGGCAAAAATATTATTTCGTCGAAGGTTTCTGTTCCGCAACTTCCTCAGCAACAGTTTCCCGGTACTCTATCTATTAAATTACAACGGTTTAAATTTTATATATATTTCTTACCACCCAAAACCCTTTGGAAAGTTCCTGGTGAAAATTTTACATTTAGCTTTTTTTGGTTGCTCATTTTTTAATTGCTTACTTTACTTGAATCAAACACTTTTTTAATCTTTAATTATCCACATCAGCTGTTTACAAATCAACTGTTTTCGTTTCTTGCAAGTTTTTACTGGATGTTAACTTTTTGGGATATTTTCAACTTGAGAGTATAATCTGTCTTACTCTCTCAAAAATAGTTACTGAGTAATTCTTACTGGGAAAGTAAGCAGAGAGACCTAATATAGAGTTCAAACAGAACTAGACATGCTTCAGATGACGATGAAACAAATGTCTAGCGTCTAAACCATAGTCTAATAATATAAGTCGACGCGTGGCGTGTTGTTGTAATATTAAACGATTTTGACAGAATTTTGTTGTACTATTGTTATGACAATACACTCGATATGTCAAAATCATTTTAATACGAAGAAGAGGCAAAGGAAAAACGCCAAAGTAAATAATTACATGCATAGAATTACATGTATTAAAAACAAAGTAAGTATCCATCGGTAAGACCATACATATGTAGGTAATTTTAGTTACTTCTTTTATATATTTTTAGCCATCAAAAAAACTACAGGCGGTGAAACGACCAGCGTAAGCAAAGAGGGCAAGGAAGATTCGCTTGACAAAGCTCCATCAGTTGCCATTAAGCCAGTGGAGAATGGCTCTACACCATCGGGCCATTTTGGTCCAAAACTGGATCAATATGCTAAGAAACCGGCTGCTATGAAAAATCGTACTGCAGAACAATAAGAATCAAAACAAATGATGAGACAAGTTTGACACTTCGAGTGTACTACGTAAACAAAGAATGATAAAAAGAAACAACCCAATAACAAAATGCCTGATCAGCTGGGCTTATGCTTCCACTTATATTATTACACTATGGTCTAAACGAAATGGAAGAGAGAGCAGAGCGTCTGGCACATAGACGAATTTAGTATAGACACATTAATTCTCTCAATAAATTAAACGTCATAGGTACGATGGAAAGTAAACATTGGCTGGTGGAAAGCATGGGTTCAATAATACCAGATAGAGGCAAAAATACACAACGTACAACAAAGGAACAACAACCGCATTTCGTGTTTTTGTGGCAAAATATTTGTGTTGAATACAAAGATAAAAGTCAACAAAAAAGTGCAATATACATTTAAATTTCACAGTTCTATACGAAAATGAAATGAAAAAGTTAAGTAAACAGTTCTTGTACCTCCTCCTGCTGTAAGTTAACTTTTGTCGAATTTCTCTTATTTCCACAAACCTACGACGAAGAGTGTGAAATAAATCGTCACAGCTGAAAGAATTAATGTGTCTATACTAAATTCGTCTATGGTCTGGCGACTTCGGTTGATTTTTTTCTCTCTGTGTCGTATATAGTTGCTGCTCTTTTCTGGAATTGTTTGAAAGTTTAGAAAATAATATTATAGTTGAATAGGAATTAAATTGTTTCTACTGCATTTAAACAATACATTATTTTGAACCCTTTTCTTTAATTTTCTTTTGCATTCACAATCACCATCGTATGTATTCCATGTTCCACACGATGGCTTTCTACGCGCGCTTTTTGTGCGTGACAAAATTAAATGTCAAATTAAGTGCCAAAATTAAATGTCACCATTTTTAATTTAAATGCAAGCGTTTTATTTGAGAGATCCCTAGAAAATTAATTAACTAATTCATTTTAATTACGCTCTTTATTGAAAGTATCTAGACCATTGTTGTTGAAGTGCTAAGTAGGCGGACCATTGTACAACCCTATCATGAAGAAGAATATACTTATTGAGGCTAAGAGAAAAATTATTTTCTAGTTTTTAGTGCATTTATAAATAAAACAGTGTAACTTAATTGTTTTTTAATTATTTTTATTTATTCCATGCTAAACTAATTTTTCGACGACTTGTTTGACGACAAAGTGGTCGAAAAATTAGTTTAAATTATTATAAAATTAGTATAAAATAACAGGCTCACTATGTAAAAAATATAGTCTAGGATTGCAAAGCTAAATTACAACCTGCTTAGCTTTTATTGGCCGTCGGTGGCATAGAGTAAATCATACTAGAGAGAATATATCGCTCATCTGACTTTTCCTTTCACACTCTTCTTGATGCGGTCGGTGTGATAGATAGATACATATATGACGAAAAGTGACATACACCAGGTGGAATGACAATAACTTCTTGCTTCAATTTTTCATGTCGTTTTGGCGCAAAGCTGTCAAATTTAAATGTGTTTTACACTTTGTTATTTACTGTTATTGTTAGCAGACATTTGTGTTGTATTTAACACAATAATTTTAACACAGAAAACGAAATGCCGTTGTTGTTATTTTGTTCGTTGTTTTGAACCATTGCCTCTATCTGGTATTAGTAAAGCAATTCTTTTCAACATCCAACGTAAATATCACACCAGGCCAAATGTCATAAATTTGGTGAGAGAACTATTAGGTCTACTATAAATATTAGTCTTGATGCATGGACTAATGAATAGAGTAAATTTATAGTAGAGCCGCCATTTGTCTCATCTGGCGTTTCCTTTTACACTCTTCGTGATGCGGTCGGTGTGATAGAGAGATGTTTGACGAAAAGTGATATACACCAGGTGGAATTGCAATAACTTCTTGCTTTAATTTTTCATGCCATTTTGGTGAAAAATACCATCTTTACACGATGCCATTTTTAGCTACAATTTTTATGAATTCTCTTTTGAAATTGCAGCGTAAATCTTCGTGCCTTTACACGTTGCCATCTCATGATATTAGTGCTTGCCATTTTTTCTAACATTTCTCTTTAGTGAGTGTTCTTGTGTGTGTTGTTCATTTTTGTAAGCGGTCAAATTTTGTTCTACATAAGTTTAAAAATTGTTTTTTCGAAGGAAGAAATGAAATTTGTCTTTATTATTTTTAATTATGTAAATTTTATGTCTTTTGTTTAAATTCTGCTAAATTATTTCACGTAACCTCTAACAAGGTAACACCAAAGTAACACAACATACGAAAACTAGAATGAAAGAAACAATAACATCAAATCTAAAAATCATAACAAATGCGGAAAGAGCACAAAGAGAATTGCAATAAAATTTCATGAAACCCGATGCGGAGGCACTTCGTGCCATTTTTTCCTCCCTTCTTGCTTCTCTACGCCCCTTATCCACAAACGCAAATTGCATGGTTAAAAAATGGCATCGTGTAAAGGCTGTGAAACTGTAAAATTTAAATGTGTTTTAAACTTTTTTATTGACTGTTATTGTTAGCATACATTTGTGTTGTATTTAACACAATAATTTTAACACACAAAACGAAATGCCGTTGTTGTTATTTTGTTCGTTGTTTTGAACCATTGCCTCTATCTGGTATTAGTAAAGCAATTCTTTTCAACATCAAACGTAAATATCACACCAGGCCAAATGTCATAAATTTGGTGGGAGAACTAGTAGATCTACTATAAGTATTAATCTATGGACTAATGTCATATTTTTGTTTGTGTTAGTAAAAAACACGCGTATAGGTTGATGCAGTGTTGCCAGAGACCGACTGAAAATTATGCCAAATATCCTCAAAAATTGTGCCGTTTGCAAAACCATTATGCTAAAATTAGCTTTTAGTGGTTTTTCTAATTCTGAGTTCAAAACACAACAGACCCTCCAATAAATGGATGCTCATCTCACCCTTAAAATGTTGTTAAACGTTAACCGTTTAACTTAAAATAAGTATTATGGTTTAATGTGTTATAGCCTGTATCTTAATTTCATAAAAAACACTAACTTAAAATATTTTAACAAATTCTACAACAATAACGAAAGACAGACATTAAATAAACTTAAAAAAAAAGATTTTAACACTTTGTTTAAAGTCCATTATTTTTAACAATTTCTTTCAATCATCTAAGAATACAATTTCCCAAGTTTTGGATAATTTCTTTTGGAATCCCTTCCACATCGAAATTTTCTTTGTCGGATATTTCTCTCATAATGAACACGGAGATTTTCCCTGGAGTTTGTATGTGGAGTTTCGATGAAAACTTCCATCGAATTTAGACATAAGTCATGCCTTGATATTGAAGGAACTACTGTCCAATACGACTAATTTGAAGTTTGTCGTCCATATTTTTATTCCAGGTAAAAAAGTACGTCTTACAACAGGTTTTCACTCCTGAGTTGAAGAGTGCATTATGGCATCCCTAATAATAAAGGGTTATCCATTTTGCGGTTTCAAAAGTAAACGTAAATAAAAGACATAAAATATTTTTTTTCATGATATTTCCTTTTTATTATAAAGTTTGAACGTTGACATTATGTGTGAAACACTACATCAGTTAAATGACCACCACGCGAAGTGTTGCAAACATTGATTCTTTTGAGGTAATTTTCGACCACTTTTTGACACATATTGGGCGGTATCTCAGCCATAACTTGACGAATGTTGGTTCTTAAGTGCTCAAGAGTCTAAGGGGTATCTGCATAAACACGGTCTTTCGCGTAGCCCCACAAAAAAGTCTAATGGTGTCAAATCGCATGATCTTGGTGGCCAGTTGATATCACCACGACGAGAAATTACGCTGCCAGGAAATGTCTCTTGCAATAAAGTCATATTCGCTCGAGTTGTGTGGCATGTGGCACCATCTTGTTGAAACCACATATTCTCCAAGTCGTATTCTTCAATAGCAGGCAAAAAAGTCGGTTATCATATGACCATAACGCTCCGAATTGACGGTGACAGTCGTTCCATCGTCGTTTTCGAAGAAGTGAGGTCCAATCACACCTTCGGACCAAAGAGCGCACCAAACAGTGACTTTTTCTGGATGTAATGGCATCTCTTCAATTACTTGAGGATTCTCAGAACCCCAAATACGACAATTTTGTTTATTAACGATTGAGAAATGTGCTTCATCGCTGAAGAAAATTTTGTTCGAAAAATCGCCGTCCACCGCCTGTTCTTCAAGCACCCATTCCACGTATCTACGACGTTGTGAATGGTCAGCTGGCTTCAGTTGTTGTGTGAGCTGGATTTTATATGGATGTAGGTGTAGATCCCAGTCCCTTCATGGGATGTAATGGGAAACCATTTATTTATTTTTTTTAGGTGTAGATCCAAATGCAAAATACGCCATAATGTGCCGTAAGACAGTCCTATTTCCTGAGAACGACGAGGAATCGACACATTCGGGTCTTCGGCAACACTTCACTTACAGCGGCGATATTTTCAGCGGAACGAGCGAAACGATGATGCACAGGCCTTACAATATCTGTAACCGCTCCAGTCTCTTCAAATTTCTTCACAATTTTGCCAATTGCTTGCGTAGTTGGACGATTATGTAAACCATAATCTCCTCTTAAAGCACGATATGTGGCTGTGCCAGAATCACCATTTTTGTAGTAGGTTTTAATAATTTTTATGCGTGTGATAGTTAAGCGATCCATTTTCGTCAATGTCAGACTTTCAACTGAAAAGAAAAAAATTGGTTTAACAACTTAGTTTGACATATGTCGAATTCCAGCCCTATACTTTTGAAACCACGAAGTGGATAACCCTTTATAAGTAAAGTTATAAGGAATTTTGTCATTTATCTCTATATGGATTTTTTTTAAATAGTCAACCTGTTTCTGATATTTCATACATTAAGTTTTTGCTTTTAAGCCTGTGAGTTGTTTTGTTAGCCAGTAACCAAAAAATGTGACATTGTACCTTCTACACCGATAAATAGGATGTAACATTTTCAGATAAATTAAAAGGAGAAACTTTCAGTACGAAATATTGTGCCGTTTGCAAAAGGATTGTGCTAAAAAATTTCACAAATATTAAAAAAATGGGAAAATGTTGAGGATATTGTGCTAAACGGCACTTGGCATAATTTTTCAAAAAAACAAGTCTCAAAACCCAAAAAAATTATGCCAAAACGGCACAAATTATGCCAACATGCTAACACTAGGTTGATGTGAGTTTGACGAAAATCGAAATACATACTTTTGATTTTCACTACCGTCGCTGCAGAGTTTTGAAGCCAGTTTGATGTGTGTGCGCGTAATTACTTAACATTTTATTTCTGTTTAGTTTTCGCAGTGACAACATTATTTTTTCGGTGACGCGGTGTTTTGAAAAATGGATGAAAACTATTTCAGAAAAAAAAACACTTGAAGATTCAAGCAAAAATTATTTTCAACAAAAAATAAATAAATTGACAAATAATGAATTATACGTTCTTTCGTTTTCACAACAACTTCCAAATGAAGTTTGATGGTATGAATTTGTTGTGTGGCTCTGCTAAGCCAAACAAAATATTACCTACGCATGTACACATTTGATCAAAAGATTGATGTGTGGCCACGCCGCTTAAGAATTATCAAGTACTAAAATGCTCGCCTAAAAGTATGCTCGAAAACATAATTTTAAATATATAAAATTGTGGCAATTAGAAAAAATGTTGCCAGACTCAGACGCAAAGTAACTAGTACATTGGTGTGTGTTGCTGAAATTATTACAAAACACTAGTGGTCTTCATGAAAGCTCGAAAGAACCTCGTAAACTCGAAAACATCGTAAACTTGCACAGCAAACGTCAAAACAAACAAATTTCCCATACAAAGCAACTTGCTCAAAAGTGGAAAGTTTTCGAGGCAAATTTGCTGCGCAAACGTGGGATGGAGAAACGTGTAAACTTTTGACATTTCGTTGTCATCTGACTAGGATGGATAAATAAGGTGATAGCACTAGAACAGTAGAAAAAGTACACATACATAATACATGCAATTGCTACTGCTACCACCCTATGTATCCATCTTGGTCAGCTGATATGGTTTTGAGCACAACTACGCTGAGCAACTTTACCTGGTGCCTCATGCAACGGTGCGAGGGAAACTTGCGCTGAGCAAAAGTTCTCGGCTTTCACGTTTGCATGAATGCCGCTACTATTTAATACAATACTAAGCCCAACAGCTGTGTGTTTAATGAAGAGTTCTAATATAACCGACAAATTAAATTTGTCACAATCTGCCATTTTGAATTCAGTTGCCAGAGTCCAAATACCCTCGGTTTTCATTTCACAGTAAACCGAAGCTGTGCGTGTTGTCATGTCGTCATCGCTCAGCGAATGACGCATTGAATTGGCAAAATATTTCAATAAACGATAAATTTTTATAAGTTTTTTGTTGCAAACGCTGATTATCTAATGAAAAACACAAAATCTTAAATTCATATTTGACATTAAAATACAACTTACGCAACTAAAAAACAAATGCTATAAAAACGGAAGTCACTCGCATAGACTAATTACTAACTCAACCCTTCTCTCAGCAAATATATGACATTTGGCCTGGTGGGGATATGAACGTTGGATGTCGAAAAGAATTGCTTCAATAATACCAGATATAGGCAATGGTTCAAAACAACGAACAAAATAACAACAACGGCATTTCGTTTTGTGTGTTAAATACAACACAAATGTATGCTAACAACAACAGCCAATAAAAAAGTGTAAAACACATTTAAATTTCACAGCTTTGCACCAAAGCGACATGAAAAATTAAAGCCAGAAGTAATTGTAACTCCACCTGGTGTCTGTCACTTTTCGTCAAACATCTGTCTATCACACCGACCGCATCACGAAAAGTGTGTAAGGAATCTTCAGATGAGTTAAATATTCTCTTTAGGAAGATTTACTCTATGGTACATACTGCATATGGATGTAGTACCCATAGACTAATTATTTTATTATACTCAACATATCTCTCAGCAAATTTGTGATATTTGGCCTGGTGTGGACATAGACTAATACATACATAGATACATTTATTCTTTCAATAAATTAAACGTAATTGGATGGTGGAAAACATGGGTTCAATAATACCAGATAGACATCCGAATTTCGTGTTTTTGTGGCAAACTAGTTGTGTTAAATACAATACAAATGTATACCAACGATAAAAGTCAACAAAAAAGTGCAAAATACATTTAAATAAATGACATGAAAAAGTTAAGTGAACATATTTTGTAACTCCACCTAGTGTAAGTTAATTTTTGTCAAATTGCTCTCATTTCCACAAACCTACGGCGAAGACTGTGAAATGAAACGTCAGATGAGAGAATAAATTTATCTATGTATGTATTAGTCTATGGAAAAAACGACCAGAAGATGTGCGCAATTTGGCAAAAAGAGAACCAAAAAGTGGTAACAATTCACTCAAAAGATTGTACAAGTAGACAGTCAATATTTCTCTTCACTCAAATGCCAACAAACATAACGAGGGAAACCCTTCATTGAAACTTTCCAAAAAGGATGTATATGTATAGTAAAATAGAATAACATCATCAGAAAACGGGTCTATGAAATAACTCCCACGAAATAAGTCCCACTTTTAAAAACGAAATAAGTCCCACCAAAAATTGCTGTTGTGAAAGTGGGAGTTATTTCGTTTTTAAAAGTAGGACTTATTTCGTCAATTGGTGGGACTTATTTCGTTACGCGTTTTTATTTTAAGTGGGACTTATTTCGTTTTGAGTGGGAATAAATTCGTTTTGTAAAGTGGGAGTTATTTCATACCCCTAAATTTATATTTTGGTGGGATTTATTTCGTTTTAAGTGGGACTTATTTCATTTTCATAATTTTGCATTTTAAGTGAATGCTTAATAATCTTTGCCGTTATTTGTTGCTCTTCACGTTGTTTCTCATTGAATTTCATAATGATCTTTTTGTTGCTTTTTAAAAAAAATTTATTGTATTGTAGAATAAAATACAAATATATATAATACAAATATATAAATAAATATAAGGCCATTATGGCTTTATTTCTCATTTTTTTCTTATGCAAAAAGTTATATATTAGACATTTCGTAAAAGGGACAACCATAATTTTTGTCCTTATCTCTCATTGCTCTCCTTTTTTGTTTATTAATTACTTTATACTTACTATAATAAAAAAACTTTAAAGAAATGTGTACAAATAGGTACCGAACTTAACTACTGGAAAAACAATATTAAAAAAAATTGTTGACGTAATTACGTATGTATGTGTTTTATTATATTTTTAGTAGGAAATTGGAATTCGTGTTCCATGTTTTCTAATATCACCATTACAAAATATAACTAATCCCAATGCCACGTTAAAACTATAATACCGTCTACCATGCACTGGATCTTCAAGCCATTTATAAAGGCCGATAATTTTAATCTGATGGTCTTTCCGAAACGCTTTCCATCTTAATAATAAGAACAATTTATCTGTACTTAATCCATTTACGAATCCAAACGTTGTTACTAGTAGGCGTTCTCTATACGTTCCTTGACCGAAAAAAGAATTAATAATAAATTCTGGAACTCTATCAAAATTCGTAATATCCATTCCATTAAGAAGCCTTCTGCAATTTTTCTTTATTATTCCTCTGCTTTGATTATTCATATTATTCGACGTGTGTTTCTTTCGAAGAGCCAAATACTTCTTATTTGAAATCGCATTAAGCAGTGAAAAAGTGGGACTTATTTCGTTTATGAAAGTGGGACTTAATTCATTTTAGAAATATATTATTCAAGGGGGAGTTATTTCATTTTGAGTGGGAGTTATTTTATTTCAAGTAAATTTTTAAATCATTTCATTTTGGTGGGACTTATTTCGTTTTCAAAAGTGGGACTTATTTCGTGGGAGTTATTTCATTTTTTAAGCAATTTTTGGTGGGACTTATTTCGTTTTTAAAAGTGGGACTTATTTCGTGGGAGTTATTTCATAGACCCCAGAAAACTGCCCGTGTATTGAAATATTCAACGAAGAGAGAAGAGACCGAGCAGAGAAACGACACGCTTCACTCGTTTACTTTGTTGGTATTCAACTCCATGAGTATATTTTCTTCTCTTTTGTATATAACTGAACAAATTCCAACTATGTTAAAGTAAAATTACACAAACTATGCAAAAAGTATGAAATAATCAAGATTTGACGCGAGAGAGAAATGCGTTTGAGTGAATTACCGGCACTTTTTGGTTCCCTTTTACCAAGGATGCCAAATTACGCACATCTTCTGGTCATCTAATTCTATATCCTTTTGGTCATATCTTGATTATTTCATACTTTTTCCATAGTTTATGTAATTTTGTTTCAGCATGGTTGGAAATTGTATAGTTATATACAATAAAAAAAATGGTTTCCCATTACATCCCAGAGCTTCTCACAATCACTGAGCTGTGCGCTTATCAGTTTTTACTCACTGATTGGGACCTACAGTTTTACCCCGATTCCGAACGGTATTTTGAGAAACTTTTTCATGGGTAAATACTTGATAGTGTCGCCGTCACTGTTCGAGGTGATCGCCGCCGAAATAAATTTAGAATGGTCAGAGCAGGGTTCGAACCCAAGATCTCATGTAAAAGAGGCGCGCACACATCCCATTGAACCACCGACGGCCACAGTTATATACAATAACACTATCAAAAAGCTGCTAGTGTATTGAAATATTCAATGAAGAGAGTAAGAGAGAGAGCAGAGAATGGTTTTGTTTGTTGGCATTCGATTGAAGAGAAATTTTTACTGTCTACTTTAGTAAATTTCAACCAAGTTTACGTAAAACAAAGAAGCCACAGAGTTGATATGCCAACCAACCTGAAATTCAGGCAAAAACGATGTATAAGTAGACAGTCAAAATTTTTCTTCACTAAAATGCCAACAAAAAAAAAAAACGAGTGAAACCCTAGTACTTCTCTACTCTCTCTCTTACTCTCTTCATTGAATATTTCAATACACGAGCAGCTTTTTGATAGTGTTATTGTATATAACTATACAAATTCCAACCATGTTGAAGTAAAATTACATAAACTATGCAAAAAGTATGAAATAAGCTAGATATGACGCGAGAGAGAAATGCGTTTGAGTGAACTCCAAGTACTTTTTGGTTCTCTTTTACCAGGGTTGCCAAGTTGCGCACATCTTCTGGTCGTCTAATTGTAAATCGTCTTTGATTCAATTTGTTTACATTTCTCTGCTTCTGGGTCAACTGCAAAATAATTCTTTGAAAAAGAGGGGTAAATGCATTTTTTTTTGTTACATGAAAGTTTTATATTTTTGTTGTAAGCCATTGCGAATGAATAGTTTTTTTGTGTCAATTGTTTGTTCGCTTTTTAATATTGTTTAAATTTAGTTTTTGTTGTTGTTAATTAAATCAGTCTACTGTCCTTGGCCTGCATTTAGAAGTTCTATTGAGATTGTGTTTATATTTTGTAACGTAAAATCCCATTTACTAACACTAGAGTGTTGGTAACCGAAATCGAAGAACTGTAAATCGGTGTTTTTGGTGAAACCGAATGTCAGTTTTTAAAAAATTCTAATATCCGGTTTAAGCCCGGTATTCAGTTTTTATGAAATTTTCGTTGCCATAAAAAGTATGTACGTGTAAAATTTTATTTAATTGAGAACTGAAACGTATTTTAATCTTTACATTTACATTAGTCACTAACAACAATAAACAATATATTATTTTGCACACAACGAACGAGTAAACGCAAAGAAACGTCACTATAATCTACAGCCAACTTCACGATGAAAAATGCGAATGAAAATAAAAAACGAATTGCCAGTACCGGCAAGGTTTTCACCATTTGCATTCGTTTTACTTCTCTCTTCCACAAACCTGTGTGCTTGCTTTTCAGTTGCTTGCATGTTAGAATAATAAAGGTTGTACCAGTATTTGTTGTTGCAATTGTGGACAACAACAATAGACATTTTGTTTTTGTTTTGCATAGGCTTTCTTATAGATTAAAGCTCCCTTTATGCTGCGCTCCAAATCTAGAGTTTCTTGATTTTGGACCAAATCAAGAAAAAATCTATTAGATTTCCAATACATTTTGACAATTTGACAAACTAGTCATTCCTCGATTTCTTGAAAATCAAACGAGAATCAACGCATACATACAACGCTGTTTTTGAATTCATCATGGATAACAGTAGTAGTTTTAACAACTGTTCACCAACCCCATCAACGAATTTGTCAAAGAAGAATAACAAACACATCAACGATTTTAAATATGTGAAGTTTTGTTTCTAATAAATCTAATAAATTTTAATAAACCTGAAAATGATGTGCTGAATAGCAGTGGATTTGTTCAGAGCTCCAACAATTATACAGCAAATCGAAAGTAATGTATGACCTAAACTAACAAAGACGAAAATGCTGTCGAGCCCTTTGGGCCAATAGAGACCAATAAATGGCATCCATAAGAAGTTGACGGATGTAGCGGGTTAGCGGTGTGGAGTTTCAACGGACATAAGTAGAAGTAAAATCGAACTCTAATTCCAAACATTAACTCTACGATTCTCTGGATGTTGATGCTGGGCCAAGAGACCAAGTCCCAAAATTTAGCACGACATTTGAGTGAGTGATATGAGGCTACAGTTGATGCACTGTCTCCCTATGGCAAAACGGTTAAAATGCGTACAATGAAATGGATTGATCGACAACATTTTTATTTAAAAGTTCATATCACCCCCAGAATTTCTGGAGATAGATTTCGGTTGATGTTTTCATTCGAAATCTAATGATTTTCGGATTGCGATTTGCCAATCACAGTGAGTATAAACCAGTATAAACGGTGATTCTACACTGATTTAAAATGTGAAATGTGATTTTAAATCATAAGGCCCATATTTATAAAACTTAGAAAGGGTCTATAAGAGGTTTATTAGACAATTTTTCATTCAAACCCTTTAATAAAAATACACCCTTAATAAGTTTTATGAATATGGCCCTAAATATTAAAAAAATTAACTGAGACAATAGTGCTATTCATGCAAACAAAAAAACCTAGAACTTTTGCTCAGCGTAAGTTTGCTCCGAAGCGTTTCATGAGGCACCAAATAAAGTTGCTCAGTGTATCTATGTAGCAATTGTCAAAAAAGGCTGATAAAGTAAAGAAACAAAGTAAAATTAAAAGTATATGCTTTACCTATTCCATTATTTTATTTTTTTTCACATAAATCAAAAACCCTCTCTTTTTTAATACAAAAATATTGACATTGAAATGTCAAAAGTTTTCACGTTTCTTTTTCCAGGTTAGCTCAGCAAATTTGCCTCGAAAACTTTCCACTTTTGTGCAAGTCGCTTTGTGTGGGAAATTTGTTTGTTTTGACGTTTGCTGTGCAAGTTTACGATGTTTTCGAGTTTACGAGGTTCTTTCGAGCTTTCATGAAGACTACTAATTTAATTAAAAAAAATTAGATCTAATTTCTTTGGATTTTCATTCAAAATCAGTTTTAGGATTCTAACTAATTTGAGTTTGTATTCAAAAACAAAATCATTCTCATATTTGCATGCATTAGCTGAGATCGCCTTTCAGTTTTTATTTCACCAGCTTTTGAAAATACCCTTTCGCATGGCACAGATGTTGCCAAAACTCCAAACTTCCATTGTGCAACTGTCGCTAATTGGGGATATTTATATTTATTATTTCCCTACCATTCAAGATACCGCTGCACCCCAACGATAGTCCTGGAAGTCAATGTACCTATTGGGGCGTATTCTGCTGTATTCTTATCGAACGCATTCCAAAGTCAAATCTCGTCAACTACAGCGGCTGTTGATGTTGGTTCAACTGGCTGCTCTATATTAACCACATCTGCAGATATCTCTAGGACTTACTTATCTGGTCTCGGACAACACCGGGGGGTCAACGACCTTACAAAACGAAGATAACATATTTCGCCAACCAGTCGATCTTTTGTTTTATTTCTCCAGTTGGCAATACCAAGTGTACGCAGGGATTCGTCAACCGGATCCCTCCAGCGGAGTCTTGGTCTTCCTATTTTTCGTCTTCCTTCGAGTTCGGTTTCGAAAACCCTTCGTGCTGGTTCGTCTTCATCCATTCTACTGACATGGCCTAGCCAGCGCAATCGCGTTATTTTTATCCGCTTAACTATGTCGATGTTGGGATACAGCTCATGGTTCATGCGTCGCCGATATTCGCCGTTGTGTACTATAGGGCCATAAATTTTTCTCTCGAAGACTCCCACAGATTTTTCATCTGCTTGCGATAAGACCCAGGATTCTGCGCCATAAAGCAAGACAGGTTGTATGAGAGTCTGGTATAGCTGAATTTTCGTCATTCGAGACAGGGCTTTATCTCTAAAGTGCTTGCTTAGCCCAAAATAATATCTATTCGCAAGCACCATAGTATAATATCCAAGTTGTAGCAGTAGACGTTGTTCTTGTTGTAGGCAGCAACAACATCCATTTTGTTTTTGTTTAAATCGCTTAAGTTGTCAATCTATACACGTAAATATGCCAACAACACAGGAAACAAAATGGAACAAAAACAAAGTACATATGAGTTTGACAGCTGAAACGATCAACCACAATGAACAAATTGAAAACATCTGTTCTAACGAGTTTACCTACCTTATTTTACCATGGCAAGCACAATTGCCGGCTTGATCTCAAGGCTGACGTTGTTGTTTTTGTTTACGGTATATAAACTCGTCCACTACCTCGAAGTTACGACACAATTCATTGAAAACATTAATTTTGTCTTGTCCTCATTTACCGTCAGACTTCTTCTTACTCCTTCTCAATTCTCTAAAATCATCAGCATACGCGAGCAGCATTTGACTTTTACTGCTGATGGTTTTATTCATGTTGACTGCAGATTTTCTCATACTGATCTCCATTAAGATGTTAAAGAGTGTCGCCTTGCTTGAGGCCTCGCTTAGTTTCAAAAGGTTCGGTAAGATCCTTATACCGCGTTTATTCCTCAACCGAAATCTCGATTGTCTAGATTTCATTCAAACGAACAGCTGATTTGTGTATGGAAAATCAGATGTTTATGCCACAAAATCTAGATATCTCTAGATTTCGAATGCAGTATAAACATGTGTTTACCAACTTTCACTGCGGATTTGGTGTTTGTCAAGGTCATCTTGTAAAGGCATATGAGTTTTGCAGGAATACCAAGCTCAGACATTGCTTCATAGAGTTTGTTTTTCGTGTGTCTTCTCCAGGATTTGACGTAGCGTGAAAATCTGGTCAGTTGTCTATTTTCCAGGCCTAAAGTCGCACTGGTATGGTCCAATCAGGTCAGTGATAATTGGTTTTAGTCTTTCGCACATTATACTGGATAGAACCGTATATGCTATGGATAAAAGGCTTATTCCACGGTAGTTGGCACAGATATTTTAAATATGGGACATAGTACACTGAGACTCGAATCGCCGGTCATGCATTCATCTAACCAAATTTTGCTAATGAGCTGATGCATGCACCTTATCAGCTCATCGCTGCCGGCCTTAAACAGCTCCTCCGGTAATCCATCGGCTCCTGCGATTTTGTTGTTCTTATGCCGGGCAATAGCTGTTCTGACCTCGTCTTGGTTAGGAGGGGGCAATCGACGTCGTCGTCCATATTGTGATCGATTGTCTCATCGCCATTGAATATCTCAGGTACCAGTAGTGCGGAGAAATGATTTCTCCATATTCCCAACATGCTCTGCACATCTGCGATGAGATTTCCGTCCTTGTCTTTTAGTCCATTAGTTTTTGACTTTTTGGTAAAATTTTCGGGCTTCGTTCTTCCTTCTGTATGTCTCAACTTTCTCACTCTCGCGCTTTCTCCACTGCCGTTTCTTACGCCTAAAGAGACGGTTTACCCCCTTTCTTTTCTCCTTATATCGCTCAGTTGCAATTGACTGAAGCATTGCCATACGTGCGGCGTTCTTTTCATCATTTGCGATGCGACACTCTTCATCGTACCATGGTTTATTGTGAAGCGGTTTTTCGAAACCAAGTACGGTTGTTGCGGCAGTTTTTGTAGAGTCGGAAATGGGTTTCCACTGTGCGTCAGGATCGTCATCGGGAGGGGGTGGGTTCCGTGCCAAAAGTTGCGAGAGCTTCCTTGAGTAGGCTGTGGCTACCTCTGGTAATTGCAGCTTTCCGATGTCCAGCTTCCTCTGCGTCTGGTTTCGTAGGCTACTTGGTAGACGTACATGATGACTTGGCGATGACCGGCCCCGGGCTTACGGCAGTGGTGGAAAGAGTGTGCATGAGTGTTTCAGTTCCAGCAAATTGTCGTCGAAAATCACTGGGCTAATGACAGTTTTTGGTGAAAAATTACCGTACACTAGTGCAATGTAGACAAAAATTTGTATCTCTTATAAAATTCTACCTGCCTCAGTTGAAAAAGAAAACTGAAAATTTATATAAACTATTCCGGAGCTTCCGATTTTCTTCGAATGCCGCCGCAATATGCACTTTTACGCAGTACTCAATCAAATGAAATTATTACCAATTATTTTTTGTTATTATTTCTCTACAGAATTTATTTTTATTTCTTTCCAATTTTTCATTTGTTTCACGGTTAATTCATTCAGGTTATAGCAGCAACGTCAGCTGATGTAAACACAATTTGAAAATTCCAGTTTAATTTAAATTATGTTAAATTTAGTGGTTATAATAAAACTTCAAGCCGATTTTTGAAGTAATTTTTGATATTTAGCAAATTATTTTCGCAAATAAATCCATCTACTTTATTGCAAATTCTTTCAACCTTTTCGAACAAACTAATAATGTAAACAAAAAAAGAAATGTAAACAAACTTTGACATATTAGGCACGAAAATGATTTATTAAGAAATCAGCTGTGTTAATGACATAACCTGAATCAATAAATGTTGATTTGTGTTTTGTTTACTCAACTAATCAACATGCATACATCGCTCGGTCGTTCGGTTGGCCCATAGAATGATATATACATAGATAAACTTATTCTCTCATCTGACTTTTCATTTCACACTCTTCATCGTAGGTTTATGGAAATGAGAGGAATTAAATTTAAAAATACCTTACACCAGGTGTCGTTTTGGTGTAGAACTGAAAAATTTTAACATATTTTGCACTTTTTTGTTGACTTTTATCGTTGGTATACATTTGTATTGTATTTAACACAATTAGTTTGCCACAAAAACACGAAATTCGGTTGTTGTTCCTTTGTTGATCGCTGTATACTATTGCCACTATCTGGTATTATTGAACCCATATTTTCCACCATCCAATGTTTACTTTCCATCGTACCTATGACGTTTAATTTATTGAGCGAATAAAAGCTTCTATGGTACATATGTATTATTCTATGGGTTGACCCATAGAGTAATTCTTACTAGAGAGAATATTTAACTCATCTGACTTTTCCTTTCACTTTTTTATTGACTTTAACACTTTTTTTATTGACTGTTATTGTTAGCATACATTTGTGTTGTATTTAACACAATAATTTTAACACACAAAATGAAATACCGTAGTTATTTTGTTGGTTGTTTTGAGTCATTGACTCTGTCTGGTATTATTGAAGCAATTCTTTTAACATCCAACGTTCATATCACACCAGGCCAAATGTCATAAATTTGCTGAGAGAAATGTTGAGTCTAGTATAATAATTAGTCTATGGGTTGGCCTTTCTGCCAACCTGAAAATAGAACAGTGAGTGGCGTACCACGATCGACTGCTCAGTTATGTACATATATTTGTTTTATAATGTTCTGTTTGATAGGAAATTTTTAAATATGTTAACTATTAATGACGTCGTAATTTCTTTAGTGCGCTTTTGATGGGGTGGTCAAAATATATGCGTTTACTTGTTCGTTAGGGTTGCAGCATTTTTGAGAATCACCTATTTTTATTTCTATTGTCAGGGTATTTCTTGCTTCGTTTTACCTTTTTTCTCACGTACCATTTATTTGTCAGCAGCACAGTGTATCGGTTCATCCAACACGAAAATTAAAATGTACTATTAACGGCAAAAATGTGAGGGGATTTTTATGAAGTCCAACTTCTTATGTGAGGGAATTCAAATTCTTATCGGCAACCTATTCGTTGATGAAAATAGCGTGGAGTAATACGTTGCGTTACCGGAAGTATACGAGAACTAGGGGTAAAGGTCGATTTACATCATGGTAGAATTATCTATTAGGTAGTCCCATTAGCAATTCCGTCATTAAGCTGTCAAAATTAGCTGAATAATGAAAACCACTATGTACACAAAATGTGAAAATTTGTATTAGATTGTCTTACTTGATACAAAGTCTATGCTATTAAATTGCATTTTGGTTGAGAAACAAAATCGAATGTGACAGCTTACCAACAGAAAAGATGAAAAAACGACAAATCAGGTGGGCTGACGCGTTTACCCGATAGATAATTTTACCATGATTTACATGCTGTCTACCTCTATCTCCAGAAATGTGCGAAGGAGATACGTATGTAGTTTAATTAGAAAAACAATCAGAGGAAAGAGTGAAAGCATATCTCTGAAGTTATAGCAAGGTATACATATATCGCTTTATAGGAAAGTAGATAGCGAAAGCAAACAATGTTGATTTATCATCTACTTTACAATGAAAAACTACTTGTACTTAAATATATAGCTTAATTTGATAAATTTCATTTGTGGCAAACATACATTTATGTATGTATGCATCACTCTTAATACTTCCTTTAAACACAAAATTACAAATCTGTCAAAGTTTATTTACAATAT
Source organism: Phaonia tiefii (assembly GCA_963931995.1). Taxonomy (NCBI): domain Eukaryota; kingdom Metazoa; phylum Arthropoda; class Insecta; order Diptera; family Muscidae; genus Phaonia; species Phaonia tiefii. The sequence continues at coordinate 165,516,487 of OZ008367.1, forward strand.
TAGTTGGTTCACAAAGTTTCAAAGAACTTGTAAGAAAATAATTTGAATTGTTTGCCAAAACAATTTGTTAAATATTAAAGGGCTTTACAAAAGTTGACATAATAGGCACCTTAATTACATCAACAGCTGCTGCTATACCGTAAATGCTATAACTACTGCTATAACGTAATCTGCGTAAACGTAAATCTCTTCCTAACTCTCTTTCTTTAATAATTTTAGCCATCTGGGCCATCGAAATTACATTTATTTTCGTCACTAAAAACCACAGTATGCCAATCATTAACATGAACTCTTACTTGCATTTTCTTTGCGCACATAATTCAGCGGCGGAGTGCTGAAAGAGAAGAGATTGACATAATTCTCAAGATTTTACTCTTTGGACTTTAAGCGGTTGGAATCCTTCCTTTGTAATTCTTTCCATAGTTTTCAAATTATTTTATGCCTTCTTTACGCTGTTACGAAATTGACAATATCGCATAGAAATTATCGACCGAAATTGAAATCGGTCACACTGTCATTTAGCAATTTCGACAACTGTTTGTTTACAAACATTACAATGAGTACAAATTTCGTGGCTGCGCACAATAACAAAAATTTTGTTAGAAAATTAAATAAAACAATAAAATTAATGAATGGTGCATGAACTTTAACATGAAACACTGATTCTACACAGTTTATTGTTTCTTCTCACTAATCTATGTATGTCGATGAAAACTTAAAATTTCAATTTGATGAATGAGGCGGCATACAATTGTTATATAATTTTTTTATTTTAGTAACCACGTGTTCAGTGAACGAAGCCGATCCATAACTATCGGCGGTGTTGGAGCAACAATAAAAATTACTCGGCGGCTTCAACTGAATTTTTATTAAATGTAATTTTTCGGGAGACGTTATTTTAAACTCATCTTGTTGGCTGTGTAAAAAATTTGGATATTTTTTTAGTAATTCGGGCCTTTAAAATGTGCTTAGCCGATAATATAGGCTAACATTTTAAGTCGAAGCGAGAGTTAATGACGGCGGCGTGAACTTCCAAAAATTTATCTACGACATACCGATGAATTTTCAGTCGGCTTCGTCTTCGAACATAATAAGCTTGTTTTTTAATTCCTTCTAAACTAATTTTTCGACGACTTTGTATGGGGAGCCGCTTTAAAGCGCTTAATATCGCTTAGCTCCCCATACACAGTGGTCGAAGTATTAGTTTAGCAGGTAATAAAAAACAGGCTCAATGTTGTTGTTATTTTTGTAATCTTATGAACATACCATTTCCAATGGTATTAAGATTTTAGCTGTCTACAAAAACTTTTAAAAGATATGGCCTATTAAAACCCGAAATTTTAGTGCTTCTAATCATCTGGTCGAGAGTGTATAATTGAGGTTTGCTGAGAAGAAAATATTCCTCTACCTACGCAATGAAGGATGATAAACGTAATACATTTGAGATATTTTGTACAGAAACCCTAGAACAATTCGAAGAATCATAAACCACCTTAAAGAGCGACAAATATTCTAGAACATGCCACATATCGGTCCTCCAACTAATGCTCAGGAAAGGAGAATACTCAAGGAAAGACGCCATAATCTACATACATAATACTGCATCACCAATTTATAACTGCAAACAACATTAGATACAAACGTGTCGACGAGACTGTCCATAGAGTGCTCAGGACAAACTATTTGTCGAGTTGCTCGGAAGAAACCTTATATTTACTCTGCAAATATTTCGAAAAGGTCATACTTCACCCAGACCTACAGACCACACAATTTTGACTTCTGGTAACGTGTTATATTCATTGACGGTCGACAAATGGTTTGGAGAAAGCCTGGAGAAGCCTTGCAAAAACCAGCTTAAAAGCAACGGTGGAATGTGGTGAAGCATCGGTTTGATTTGAGGTTATATGTATCTTAGTGTTTATTATGCGGTATAACATACTCTGCAATGTATTTAATTATTTACTAAGTGCCTAAAATCATCACCACAAGGTCCAGATACCACCAACAGCATTGAGGAACTATGGTCACATTTGGAAAGCAGAATCCAACAGCTCCATATTTCGTCGAAGGCAACCTTTAAAGAAGTTTTGCAGGAAGAGTGGGTAAAAACACTCCAGAAACCTGGCAGAAATTGGTGAAGTCGATGCCACGACTCACAGTGGGGCAAAAGTAGTGGTTTTGTGCGATAAGTTATTTTGCAATGTCTCAAGTGACTTTTTGTGTCTTAAAGGGTTCCATAACAGTAAAAATGAGGTCAAATGAGGTCGAATTATATTTAAAATTTAGAGGGTTGTTGAAAGATAAACTTGTGCGTTTACAATAATAAATATGCAAAAATTTAAATAAATATGAAAACTTAGTACCTAGAATTTTTAATTTTTGAACCAAAAGTTTATATTAACAATGTTTTGTAAATAATCTCATAATTTACACTTCATACTACATAATAATAAAGTTATGTTTATGCATTTTCAAAAGAAATATTCTTCACATTAAACATATTAACGGCATCTGAATGAAAATCTTTTTTATTAACAAAAAGGATTACACAGGATCTGACGAATTCATAATTCTATTGAAAATATCTGTAAAATTGTTTTTCTTGACGTGTTTCGGCTGAATTGTTCTGTGAAAATTTTAAAATCTTTGTTTCGTGATTTTAAATCTTTTTCACTTAACTGACCAATCGGTACGAGGCAAGTAGAAGCAATTAAATGCCCATGAATTAAGATTTTGTGCACTGTTGTACTCATATAGTACCAGGGATACAGTGTAATGAAATATCGGGCGGTGTCTTCGCAATAGATTTTGAATTTTTCTTTATTGAGCCTGAAAGCACTTGAAAGGCATTGCAAAATTATATTAAACTTTTGAATTAAAAATTCAACAATTCCAGTGATGGTGGCGGATAAATTATTTTTTTCAAAAAATCTCCTCGTAACATTACCTGGGTTTGGTATTTCCATATCCCGGCTTAGGATGATTCTTTAAATTCTCTTTGAATTAGCTTTTTTTTCATTAACAGCAACTTCTATTGTTTTGCTTGTTCTCCAGTTCTGGACTATACCATTGCATAAATAACATCTCCTTGAAGATTTTGTGGCAGATAAACTGTTGCAAAGCTTGATATCAATCATTGATAGTACCAGTCCCTGTTTCACAACAAATTTTTTGCTATTGATAGTTATATTTGACCCATGAGGATTTTGGATTTGTGTTTCTGTTATATCCTTTTCGATCCTTACAAGTTCGTTATCCTCTTTTTGAATGTCAATTTTTAATGGACGGCAATAACGCGGAGATGAAGGACAGGGGTTTATCCACTGAACTTTTTGGTTAAATGAAAGTTGTAGTGGGACCAGATACTTTATTAAAATAAAATTATCATCAATATCATGGCTCTCTAACTATTTTTGATGATATTGGCTATGACCTGAACTGCCATTGAAACCCCAGTCTGATAATAACTTTAATTCGTTTTCTGTATCTGATTGAAAAGATTCCAAAACATTTATTTGATTGATCAGTATTTTTTCGCTAGCGTGATCAAGTACATCAGCACTAGTTTCTGTTATTTTAATTTCAGGAGGGTAACAATTTTTCTTTCCATTTTGAATCTCTTTACGGTGCCTTGACAATTTTGCTTCAATCATCATATACAAGGCTTCTAATGATGACATCTTTCTTGGTTCATCAAAACTAAGAAACTTTGAGACGTTGTTACTTCTTTGCCCAAATCTGCTGCTTGTTTTTGACCCGAAGCCCGTAAACTCATCTGGGCAACATAAACAAGCTCATTTGTAGGAACCGTATTTCTTAATTCCGCAGTTCATTTGCGTTTTTTGATTCAATGCATGTTTCAAAAATAACGATGGATGTCCAGAAGATGGAGACATTTTTTCAAAGAAGTGAATCCGTTGAGTCATTTTAACTCTGAAGCAAGAAACACTTTTTTGTTTGTTGGATTTGATCGTTCCCATTAGGTTTTTAGATGATGTCTGAAATGAGTTTCGCTGCATAAAGTCTTACGTTGAAGGAAAGCCTCAACATCCAAATATTTGGCATTAAAAGTCTTCTTTTCACTGGCGAAAAATACTTCAACTAGTTGTTTTCGTAAACACTCATAATTTTGTTCTTCAGAACCATAAAAAATACAAAAATCGAACAGTTATTGATTCTGAGCTTAATGCTGGAGTTAGGGTGCGTACAGAGTGGCCGCTTGTTGCCGGGCCGAGCCGACTGACGCTTATTGCGAGAACCAATGCGATAAAACTGGTACTATACAAATTAGTACAAACAAGCGCGAACAGGTCATAGTGGGCGCCGAGTGCAAAGCTGGTTGAATGCGATAAAACAGTTCCAAAGCGTTTTTCAGCGCCGAAATCATTGTTTATGTTATGTTGTTATGATTTCAACTTGTTTGGAAAACATAAAAAAAAATGAAAAACAATAGTTTGAGAAAAAGTAAACAAAACATGCAATCAAAAAATTTTTTAAAATAATAAAAATTAAAAATAAAATAAAAATTAAAAAATGAAATAAAAATTAAACAAAAAAATAAATAATAAATAATAAAAATTAAATAAAATTTTAACAATTATAAAAAAATTAAAAAACATAATAAAAACAAAATAAAAATTATAAAAAAAAAATTTTAAATGAATATAAAATATATAAGAAAAACCTAATTAATAAATTATTGTAAAGCATACAAACATACATAAAACATGCATACAAACATACATAAAACACAAATAATAGATCAAATACCAGCGCTGATTCTCGCATCCACTATGCACACTCAAACTTATTTCTCGCATGAACAGTTCTCGCAATAAGCGTCAGTCGGCTCGGCCCGGCAACAAGCGGCCACTCTGTACGCACCCTTAATGTCGACGCCGATGACGGCGTTTCAACGCCAAAATTGTGATGTTCGGCGTAAAATTTCATTTTGCTGTTAATGTAAACGCCGTCGACTACGTTAACACAGCTGTGTACTACTGCATTCTTACGGCGTTGAGATTAACTGCTCTCATACAATTTCATACGATTCAACTTTTTTTTTTGACATTTGACGCCGTCAACGACGTCGACATTAACTCCAGCAGTATGTTTTTGTCTCGGCAACGACGCCGAAAAAGTTGAAACAGATTGAACTTTTTCGGCGTCGAATTTCTTACGGCGTTGAGATTAACTGCTCTCATACGATTCAACTTTTTTTTTGACATTTGACGTCGTCGACGACGTCGACATTAACTCCAGCATAATACAATAAAAATCAGCAATCGACCGACACTGTTGAAAAGTCTAAAAAAAGTATATTTCCGGCAAAAGTTGAGCACTTCTGTTTTCACATTGATATTAAGTAAATACTATGTCTTAATTATGGGCAATTAAAAGATCTGCTTAACTTTTGCCGGAACAGAAGATATTATACAAAAATTAAAACAAAGTCAAAAAAAAAATACTAGCTCTTCCAACCGCTTAATTAATTATAAGAATATATTTTTTCATTTTTGAAATTAACAAATAAAATGTACACATATTTACCTTCCCCGGACATATTTTATATTTTTAATCGCACAATAAATAACAAAGTTATTGACAAATTAGTTGGACCTACTTTTTTTACACTTTCCCAATTGCAAATTTGTCATCTTTGATCGCTTGACTTACGTAGTACAAAACATAAAAACAAAAAAAAAATAATTTTTCTTATCCAAAATAGCGTACACTTTGTGAAATGTGCCAGTCTTTTCTTGTTTACCCAACATTTCAAAGTGACCTTTTGCGCACTGGTTTCTATGGAGCTGCCCCAGTGTGCGACGTCTGGACGCTATTTGTGTCAACAAACGACACCATTCCAAGTACTAGGTCGAATCAATATATTGCCAAGTTTGTGTGATAAAAGTAGTGGCGAATACTTTTGTAATATGATTATTTTCGATTTTTTAGCAAGTACTTACAATTATTTTAATTAAACCAATTTTTTTTTGTTCACTATATACTTTCATATGTATTAAAAATATTCATCAGTTTGAAGCAGTTATTTTATTTCAACGAATACTTTTGTGAGCCACTTTATATGTATTTATGTATGTACACACAATATATAAGTAGCGAGGGGACTAGTGAGGTAACCGCTTTTAGCGTTGATCGTTTTACTGATTGTTTTGGCTTTTGAACGTAGACTTTTGCTGTTCGTTGTTTTGAACCACAATACTTTCATTGTATGCACGTTACTATTTTGTACATTGGTACTTCTAAAAGTCACTGACCACATCATGGGAATGAAGCAAACAGTAAAAAAAACAAAAACAAAAAAAAATAAAGAAGTTAACAAATATCACGTTCATTTTAGCAGTTAGTAACGTTTTTTATGAGGTTTCAATGATCGTTTGCTTCGTTTCTATAAGAATTTGAAAAATTGGTTTCATAAATTTGATAGTCTTTGAAATTTACAAATTATGAATTTGCATTGCTGGAATTAAGTGAGATACGAATAAACAGACGATTTGAGTTATTTTATGAAATTAGTAAAGAAATAATATTAGCGAGAGGAAAAACAGAAATAATTGTAATTGAGCGTTGGACCAGTTCATAAGAAGGAACAGCTGACATGATCAAAATCATTGAATATCAAAGTTAAGGTTAACTCTAGTTAAAGCCCCGTATTCAGTACAATTTCGCTCACTTTGATTTGCTTGGTAAAGCCTGGTATTCAGTTTTTATGAAATTTTCGTTGCCATGAGAAATACGTGTATAAAAAATAACGAAAATTTCATGAACCGAACATTTTGCTCACTTTTCATTTGCTTGGTACTCAGCTCTTTGCGAAAATTTCGTAGGCAGTATCAAGTACAGGGTTGTTACGACAAAGTTATTTCGTACGGAAACAATTGTTCGATAATTGTTTGGGACCGGAATTTTGACATTTCGATTATTTTAGTAAACAAAGGTAATAACACACGCGTTAAAAATAAAAGGGAGTGCAACGATGAAATATTTGCAATGTAAATCAGAGTTTTGTGGTAACTCTCTGTAACAAAATTTTCGGATTAGAGATAAATGAAAAAAATTCTTACGAAAATTCCGCAAGAACTGAATAAGGGCCTGAAAAAGCTCTATGCTATTTTTGTAAGCAAAATCAAGTCCAGGGTTGTTATACCAAAGTTATTTCATAGAATAAGTAAGGTATACTCTTTAGAACAGCTGATTTAAATTTTTTTCGTGGTTAGGCATTTCTCTTATGTCAAATTCACATGTATTTTGTTTTTGTACTTTTTTGTGTACTTTTACTATAGATACATTCATGTTTAAAATTTTACAGATAAGGAACACAAAACAAAAACATAGCGCGTGTTTTTGTTGCCTAAAATTACAACAATTCCTACTACGTTTACCTTACTTATTTTACCATGGTTCTGCACATGGGTAAACCATAGAGAAATTCTATAGCTAGAGTAACAACTTCCGTCAGTAAATTTATGAGATTTGGGGTGGTAGCATATGGACATTGTATGTTGAAAAGTATTGCTTTAATAATAGCAGATAGAGGAATTAGTTCGAAACAGCCAACAAGAAAACAACAACGAAATTTCGTTTTGTGTGTTAAATACAACTCAAATGTATACTTACTATAAAAGATAAGAAAAAAGTCAAAAATGCATTTAAATTGCACAGTCCTCAACCAAACCGACATGACAACTTTAAGTCAACAGTTCTTGTAACTACCTACATATATCCATATTCTCTAACTCTCACACAGAGAAAATCCTCGCATGGAACATCTGAAATGAAACAAAAACATGGTGAGTTACCACAATTAGCTGTTTTTGTGCCAAAATAGTTGTGTTGGTTGGTTGAAAAGGCTGCAAGACAGCACGCAGTCTAGCACACTTAGGCTAAAGAAGCCCATAGTGATACCTGCAGTTTCGTCCGAAGCAACTATTGACTAGTCGTCTAGCCAATTTGCCTTTTCAATAAATTAGACTATGAGACCTACAGGAATATCTTGTAGGGCTACCGTGCTAACTAAATGTGTACCGAATATCCTACTTCTCAGTCCTGCTAGAGCAGGGCAATCAAAGAGAAGGTGTTTCGTCGTTTCCTCGCCCTCTTCCATGCAGTATCTACAGAGAGTAGAGTTTCTATGTCCCAATCTTATGCCTTGTTCACGCTGCCGCGAAATTGAAGTCTTTCGCAATTTGGGCCGAAATTGAGTTGAAATTGCTCAATTTCGCATATATTTTGACAACTACGAAATTGAGATATTTACGACAATTTCGTTGAAATTGACTTGAAATTGTCGTATACAACGCTGTTTTTACTCAGAAAAATTAACTTAGTACTCTTTTTTGCACATATGCAAGAGAACGAAGCCGACAGAAAATTTTCTGGTGTGCCACCGTCGTAGATATTTTTTTTGAAGTTCACGCCACCGCCTTTAAAGCATGCTTCGACTTAAAATGTTAGCCGATATTATCAATTAGGCTGCATTTAGAGGCCCGAATTACTAAGAAAAATATCTATAGTTATTACACAACCAACGAGATGAACCTAAAAGTAACGTCTGCCGAAAAATTACATTTAATAAAAACTCAGTTGCCGCCGTCGATTAATTTTTTTGTAGCTTCAACGCCGTCCATAATTATGGGTCGGCTTCGATCACCGAACAAGTGGTTACTAAAATTACAACAAAAACCAAAACAATTGTATGCCGCCTCATTCATCAGATTGAAATTTTAAGTTTACATCGAAATAGGCTAGTGAAAATAAACTATAAACCGTGGCGAATCAGTGATTCATGTTAAAGTTCACGTACCATTCATTTATTTTATTGTTTTCATTCATTTCCAAACAGTATTTTGGTTATTGTGCCCAGGCACTAACATTTTACTAATGGCAATATTTGTAAACAAACAGTTGTAATTTTTCAACGAAATTGCTCAAAACCAGTGTGAACGATTTCAATTTTGTTCGACAATTTCAATCCGAAATTGTCAATTTCGTGGCAGCGTGAACAAGGTATTAGGGCGTGTTTTCCTACAAGACAATGTCCCGTAAGTGTTCCTATCATTGTGGATAACCTGCCTCTCGGCAAGTTAAATAATTCCCTTGTCCTCTTTCTGTCCACCTGTGGCCAGAGGACCCTGGCTTGTTTGCAAGTTGAAGTAAGTCTCCACTTGTCCTTGAAAAATCTGATACTACTGGTATCCCCTTCCAGTGACTTTTCCCAGCTATTCCTGCTCGGAATAGAAGTCCTTAGATTTGTCGCTGGTAGAAGGTAGGGGATACAGTAGTAGTCCGTTTTTACGGGAATAGAGTTGATCCGGTGTAGTAATTCAGCGTGTCCGGAATGCCCCGATATCGAAACGCCACAATCTCTGATTCTCACCAGGGATGTAGCTGCTGCCGATTCGGCATAATAGTTGTGTTAAATACAATACAAATGTATACCAAAAATAAAAGTCAAGAAAAAAAAGTACAAAATACATTTAAATTTCAATGTTCTATACGAAAACGAAATGAAAAAGTTATGTAAACAGTTCTTGTACCTCCACCTGCTGTAAGCTAATTTTTGTCGAATTTCTCTTATTTCCACAAACCTACGACGAAGAGTGTGAAATGAAACGCCAGATGAGAAAATTAATGTGTCTATACTAAATTCGTCTATGCACTAAATATTGAAAATTCCAAAAAAAAAATTGTTTAGTTTCTCGTTGTTATATTCATTGTTACGAATTTCCTTATTCGTCCTTTTTGCGTTGTTTTATTCCCAATAATAAAACAAGGTTCGTTTTTAATTACGATAATTACAACGGTATCACTTCCTTTTATTTATTTATACAGTACAACAGTTTACTTTATTTATAACACGTTAACACGTCTTGTATTTTACTATCAATTCGCGTTGCTTACTTTACGGGGTTTAATCACAAACTGAACTCTCCATTCCAAAGACCTCCGCTATTTATACCAACTCACCATACACAAATGAAGGTACATATATCTAGCGAATTCAAGAACCTTCTAGAAAATAGATGTTGTTGTTGTTGTTTATCTTTGTAGAACATTCTCCTACACAGGAGAATTATCTTTACTGAGGTGAATTCATGCTACTGGTTTAGCGAGCTGGTACGTTGTTACAATGCATACTTTCAGGCGCAGCAGTAACCGCCTGATGTTTACATACTGTTAGTAGAGTCATTAACAGTAAGCAAAAGCTTTTACTTATTCGTAACACTGCCCCCCACTTAAGCCTGTTCGTCCCGAGCAGGCTCAACCCTCCGTTTTCCATACAGAGCTAGTCTTTCCAAATGCACGACTTTCATTTTAGCTCTTGGACTTTGGCTTTTCTGGATTCGATAAACCACGTCATTTATTCGTTTGACAACCTTGTAAGGGCCTTCCCAGTGAGTCTGAAGTTTTGGAGATAAACCCTTGTTGCGTTGTGGGTTGAACAGTAAAACTAGCTGGCCTTCATGAAATCCTTCTGAATTTGCCGCTCGGTCGTATCTGGCTTTCATTTTGTTACTGACCATTTTTAATTTGTTGCGCACAAATTCATGGAGATCATTAAGATCACCCGTATCATGGTAATTGACATCACTGTTCGCAGGGTCAGACGCTGGTATGGTACCGAACTCCAAATCTCCAGGCAGCTTCAGCTCATTTCCGAAAATTACTTTAGCGGGTGTTCGCGAAGTGGAGTCATGGGTGGCCGTCCTATAAGCCAAAAGGAACTTCGGTATGTGTTCATCCCAATCTCTTTGGTCTGCGCTGACTACTTTTCTTAGGTATTCTTCAAGAGTTCGGTTGAATCTTTCAACCATTCCGTCAGACTGAGGATGCAATGGTGTTGTTCTTGTTTTCCGAATACCGTATGACTCACACATTTCTTTGAAGATGGTCGATTCAAAATTCCTACCCTGGTCCGAATGGAGCTCCGAGGGGACACCAAAACGGCATATCCAGTTATCCACAAACACTTTAATTATAGTCTTCGCTTCCTGATTTGGAACAGGGTATACTTCGGGCCATTTACTGAAGTAATCCATAACCACTAAGACGTACTGGTTTCCAGAGCTACTGACGGGAAATGGACCAGCCACATCCATAGCTATACGCTCAAAGGGTGCACCTGAGTTGTATTGCTGCATGTGGCCATGACTTCTTCGCGTTGGTCCCTTAGCTGTCATGCATTGGGTGCAATTTGCTATCCAATCGGCTACCGCTTGTTGACAGCCAATCCAGTAGAACCGTTGCTTTAGCTTTTCAATGGTCTTGGTTATTCCTAGATGTCCTCCGCTCGGGCCATTATGGAATTCTGTCATTATCTCTTTTTCCTTGGAGGAAGGTACCACTATTAACTTTTTGACTATTTTACCATCCTCACTTTCCCATAACCGGTATAGGCAACCATCCAATAATTTTAGGCTGTTCCACTGGGCCCAGTATGCTTTCATCAGGGGGCTCTCTGAGGCGATGTCATTGCGTGTTGGTCTTTCACCTTTTTCTTTTGCAGAAATGATTTTTGCCAGTATAGGGTCGCTTCTTTGTGCTGTTGACCAGTCTTCGTTGGATTCTAGTCGAAGCAGACGTACGTCAATGATGTTTTCTTTCACCTCTGCTTTTGAGCAGTGTTTGCATTCCAGCTTGCATGGACGACGTGACAGGGCATCAGCATTACCGTGTTTTCCTCCTTTTCTATGCTCAATGCTGAAGTCATAGCTCTGCAGTCTTTCAATCCAACGAGCAAGTTGGCCTTCGGGGTTCTTAAATTGCAGTAGCCACCTTAGCGCCGCATGATCGGTTCTTAACTGAAAAGGCTGGCCGTACAGATATTTGTGGTAGTGTTTGACACACTCAATGACTGCCAGTAGCTCTCGTCTCGTAACACAGTAGTTTTTCTCTGGCTTTGAGAGTATTCGGCTGTAGTACCCAATAACTTTTTCCTGGCCATTGATTTCCTGCGAGAGCACGCCACCTATTCCGTAACCACTCGCGTCAGTATCCAACACGAATTTCTCTCCAGCAACAGGATATGCAAGCAAAGGAGCCGTGCATAAATATTGCTTCAGTTGGTGGAATGAATCTTCTTGTTTTTCGCTCCAACAGTACGGCCGACTTTTCATTGTCAGCTCGTGAAGACTTGCAGCCACTGTGGCGAAACCCGGCACAAACCGTCTGTAGTACGTACAGGGTCCTAGAAAACTGCGTAATTCATGGAGATTCTGCGGTCGTGGCCAATCCTTCACTGTCAGGATTTTGTCTTCATCGGTGGAAATGCCATCTGCTGTCACTCGATGTCCCAAGTATTTTACTTCTTTCTGGAACAGAGAACACTTCTTCGGGCTGAGTTTCAACCCAGCCGCGGTTATACGTTGAAGGACTTCTTTAAGATTCTTCAGGTGTTCATCGAATGTTTTCCCCATGACAATGATATCGTCTAGGTACACCAAGCATGTTCGCCAATGAAGTCCTTTCAACACGCACTCCATTAATCGCTCGAAGGTGGCTGGAGCGTTACATAATCCAAATGGCATTACTTTAAACTGCCACAGACCATCCCCTACGCTGAATGCAGTTTTCTCCTTGTCTTTCTCGCTGATTTCTACTTGCCAATAACCACTTTGCAAGTCCAGCGTGGAGAACCATTTTGTTCCTGACAACGTATCCAATGTGTCATCAATTCTTGGTAGTGGATAACTGTCCTTTTTGGTGACGTCGTTGAGCTTTCTATAATCCACACAAAATCGGGTACTTCCATCTTTCTTCTTAACTAGTACCACCGGCGAGCTCCATGGACTTGAAGAAGGTTCGATAACACCATCCTTCTGCATTTCAGCTACCAGTTTCTTTACCTCATCTCTTTTTGCAAGTGGAAGACTTCTGGGCGCCTGTTTTATTGGTCTCGCTTCCCCTGTATTGATGTCATGCTTTACCATTGATGTTCTACCTTGGCATTCTTTTTTCAGGGCGAAGGCAGACGCATGCTTCCATAGTAATTGCTTTGCTTTGTTCCTATCAGAAGGCTTTAGTTCTCGCACCCACTCACTGAGATGCGACTCCAGCACTTTCTGCTCCTTTTCTGATAGTTTGCTGCAGTCAGAATTAACTTCACAGTTGATGACCGCCTCGGCTGGTGTACATTCTGCAATTTCTGTGCGGTCGCCGATCACCTCTTCGTTGTTGGACAAATTTAGAACTCGTACAGGCAAGTATCCTTCATTATTAGTTCTTACTAGAGCTTTGGCAGTGATGATGTTATAGTTGTTTATACTTGCCGGTTCAACTACCCACAAACCGCCGATCTCACAATCTCCCTCCATTCGGGCCCATACTATGGTTTCTGAGTTTGGTGGCAATTTTACATCTTTGTAAGCGATCAGCCTTTTAATCTGTGTTGTATTGTCGTACCCCACATTGAGAGGAATTTCCACATTAGCCCACGTCAAAACTTGCTGCCCCATATCTAACTTGAGGCCTTGGGCAATCATAAAATCTGCGCCAATTATCACTTCATCTACAATGTCGGCGACAATAAACACGTGTTCGATGCTCATGTTGGCAATGGCTAACTTCAATTTAACTTTACCATGTACAGTTGCTGGTTCACCCGTTGCTGTGCGGAGTCTTACACCATGTAACGATTCCATTGGTCCATTTATCAAATCAGATCTGATGATAGATTGTGACGCGCCTGTGTCCATAGTCAATATGCGCTTCCGACCACCGATAGCTCCGTAGACAGTGAGGTTGTTGTTTTTCTGTTGTATTATTGAGATGGAGATCGTGGGGCCCTCGGTTGTGGGAGCTAGTCCATGCCCCTCTGGGCTAGCTCGTTTTAGTTTAACGGAGATTCATTTTGTGTAGTAAAATTTACCCGTTTATTGCCACGTTGGGGTGAGCTCGATCTTGATCGTTTTCGTGGCTTTCTGCAGTTTCGTGAAATATGACCAGGTTTGTCGCAATTGTAGCACTTTGGTCTGGGCTTACTTCCGCCTGGTAACGCCTTGCTGAGGGTTTGGGTGATTTCTTTAAGATCGTTTATGGCACCCTTCAAATCTCCTGCCTCCGACTCCATTTCAATTTTTCTAACTCTTTGTATTTGAGGCTTGGACACAAATTTCGCTGTCTCCTGTGCCAATGCGAACGAAACAGTTTCGGCGAATGTAGCTTTTTGTGTGGCACAAGTCACGTATTTTATGTCAGGATCACGGATGCCGTTGACGAATGCTTCAATCTTAAATTGATCCAAGAATGGGTGGGACTCACCAGGATAAGTCATCTACACCAAACGTTCCACCTCGGTTGCGAAGTCCTGAAGCGTTTCATTATGCTTTTGCACTCGGCCTCTCAATTCCATGCGATATAAATCCTTCTTGTGATCGCCACCATACTTGCGTTGTAACGCAGCCAGTATATCCTCATAGTTGTTTCTGGCACTGACGGGAATGCTCTGAAGGACTTCTGCTGCGTTGCCTTTCAGTGCTAAAATTAGCTCTACTGCTTTGTCGTTGCTGTTCCACAAGTTCTTAATTGCGACCATTTCGAATTGGAATTTAAAAACGTCGAATGGTGTGGAGCCATCGAAACTGGGAGCTTTCAATCTACTAGAGCCTTCAGGAATTACTCGAACTGGCCCTTCTTGCAACTGGAGATCATTCATCTTTCTTTCCAGTTCGGCGAATCTTTCCTCCACATCCTGTTCGACCTGTTCGATCTTCTGCTGAAATTCCTCGAATTTCTGTTCGACCTTTCCGAATTGATCATTAACCTGTATCTCCATGTTATTCATAGCTTCTGAAATTTCATGTAGCTTGTCATTTGTGGCGTTTGATGTTTCCTGCATAATTCTAGAATTTTCACCAAATTTCTTTTCAAGTTTTTCATCCATAATTCTAGAACTTTCGTCCAATTTCTCGTTCATAATTCTAGAATTTTCATCCAGCTTCACGTTAATAATTCTAGAGTTTTCGTCCAATTTTGCAAACTTGCTTCATTTGCAGATATCTCCATTTCGTCTTTGCACTCGAACTGATATGTGTCAATGTTGATGTTTCGGCGTTTAAATTCTTCTATTAATCGCCTCTGCAGCTCTACTTTATTACCAGCTGTCGGTTGATCCAATTTGCTCAACTCCTTTTTTAGCTGTTCAACTTTGAGTTCTTCAAACTTCATCGTTGTCCTTAATTCGTAATTTCACTTCTGACACCAATGTTACGAATTTCCTTATTCGTCCTTTTTGCGTTGTTTTATTCCCAATAATAAAACAAGGTTCGTTTTTAATTACGATAATTACAACGGTATCACTTCCTTTTATTTATTTATACAGTACAACAGTTTACTTTATTTATAACACGTTAACACGTCTTGTATTTTACTATCAATTCGCGTTGCTTACTTTACGGGGTTTAATCACAAACTGAACTCTCCATTCCAAAGACCTCCGCTATTTATACCAACTCACCATACACAAATGAAGGTACATATATCTAGCGAATTCAAGAACCTTCTAGAAAATAGATGTTGTTGTTGTTGTTTATCTTTGTAGAACATTCTCCTACACAGGAGAATTATCTTTACTGAGGTGAATTCATGCTACTGGTTTAGCGAGCTGGTACGTTGTTACAATGCATACTTTCAGGCGCAGCAGTAACCGCCTGATGTTTACATACTGTTAGTAGAGTCATTAACAGTAAGCAAAAGCTTTTACTTATTCGTAACAATATGTACATACACATACATATACATACATATTGTTACGAATAAGTAAAAGCTTTTGCTTACTGTTAATGACTCTACTAACAGTATGTAAACATCAGGCGGTTACTGCTGCGCCTGAAAGTATGCATTGTAACAACGTACCAGCTCGCTAAACCAGTAGCATGAATTCACCTCAGTAAAGATAATTCTCCTGTGTAGGAGAATGTTCTACAAAGATAAACAACAACAACAACATCTATTTTCTAGAAGGTTCTTGAATTCGCTAGATATATGTACCTTCATTTGTGTATGGTGAGTTGGTATAAATAGCGGAGGTCTTTGGAATGGAGAGTTTAGTTTGTGATTAAACCCCGTAAAGTAAGCAACGCGAATTGATAGTAAAATACAAGACTTGTTAACGTGTTATAAATAAAGTAAACTGTTGTACTGTATAAATAAATAAAAGGAAGTGATACCGTTGTAATTATCGTAATTAAAAACGAACCTTGTTTTATTATTGGGAATAAAACAACGCAAAAAGGACGAATAAGGAAATTCGTAACATTGGTGTCAGAAGTGAAATTACGAATTAAGGACAACGATGAAGTTTGAAGAACTCAAAGTTGAACAACTAAAAAAGGAGTTGAGTAAATTGGATCAACCGACAGCTGGTAATAAGGTAGAGCTGCAGAGGCGATTAATAGAAGAATTCAAGCGCCGAAACATTGACATTGACAAATACCAGTTTGAATGCAAAGAAGAAATGGAGATATCTGCAAATGAAGCAACTGGTAATGTAGATGTTTCTACAATGTTTGCGGCCATGATGGAAAAGTTTGCAAAATTGGACGAAAACTCTAGAGTTATTAACGCGAAGCTGGACGAAAATTCTAGAATTATGGACGAACAACTTGAAAAGAAATTTAGCGAGAATTCTAGAATAATGCAAGAGACATCTAACGCCACAAATGACAAACTTCAACAAATTTCGGAAGTTATGAACAACATGGAAATACATGTTAATGAGAAATTCGAAAACTTCGAACAGAAGTTCGAAGAAGTTGAACAGAAGTTTGAGAAAGTCGAAAATGATGTAAGTGAATTGCAAAGAAAAATTAATGAACTTCAGTTACAAGAGGGGCCAGTGCGAGTAATTTCTGAAGCCTCTAGTAGATTGAAAGCTCCCAGTTTCGATGGCTCTACACCATTTGACGTTTTTAAATTCCAATTCGAAATGGTCGCAATTAAGAACTTGTGGAACAGCAACGACAAAGCAGTAGAGCTAATTTTAGCACTGAAAGGCAACGCAGCAGAAGTCCTTCAGAGCATTCCCGTCATTGCCAGAAACAACTACGAGGATATACTGGCTGCGTTACAACGCAAGTATGGTGGCGATCACAAGAAGGATTTATATCGCATGGAATTGAGAGGCCGAGTGCAAAAGCATAATGAAACGCTTCAGGACTTCGCAACCGAGGTGGAACGTTTGGTGTTGATGGCATATCCTGGAGAACCCCAAACTTTCCTAGAGCAATTTAAGATAGAGGCATTTGTTAGGGGCATTAACGATCCTGACGTTAGATATTCGGTGTATGCCTCACAAAAAGCTACATTTGTGGAAACAGTTTCATTCGCTTTGGCGAATGAGACGGCGAGGGTTGTTGCCAGTCAACAGACATATCATGTGCGAAGGGTAGAAACGGAAGGCAAATCAAAAGATTTGAAAGGCGCCGTTAGCGAACTGAAGGAAGTGATTCGGATTCTCACGAAAGCGCTATGGCAAGCAACAAAATTGAAAGGTGACAGTCATGGCGAACGTGGCCATATAGGGCGTGACTGTAGAGACCTGAGAAAACGGTCAAGATCTCCAGCGATAGCGGCCGATACCGGACGAGTAAATGACCGTCCACATGTAATCGAGCCTAAACAGGATTTTAAGGCTGAGATCAAAGAGCAAATTATTGACGTCCGATCCCTGAGAATTGAATCCGACGACGAGTGGTTCACGGCACAGAGAAGTGATCCTGTATTGGCAAAAATTCTTTTGGCAAAGGAAGAGGATAGACAATTAACGCGGAATGAAATCGCTTCAGAAAGCCCCGTTTTAAAATCATATTGGGCCCAGTGGAATAGCCTGAGATTACTAGATGGCTGTCTATACCGTGTATGGGAAAGTGAAGATGGTAAAACGGAGAAAAATCTAATTGTGGTACCTGCCTTGAAAGTGAAAGAGATAATTGCAGAATCTCATAATGGTCCGAGTGGTAGGCACCTCGGAAAAGGCAAAACTATGGAGAAACTAAGGGAACGTTTCTATTGGGTTGGTCGTCAAAAAGCTGTATCCGAGTGGATTGCAGGCTGCACCCAGTGCATGACAACTAAAGGACCAACGCGGAGGAGTTGCGAACAGAGACATCAGGAGAGCCCAAGTGCTCCCTTCGAGCGAATATCCATGAGTGTGGCTGGTCCATATCCAACGAGTAGCTCTGGGAACCAATATGCCCTAGTCGTTATGGACTACTTCAGTAAATGGCCCGAGGTGTACGCTATTCCAAATAAAGAAGCGAAAACAATAAGCAAAGCTATGGTGAACAACTGGATAAGTCGTTTTGGTGTCCCTTTAGAACTGCATTCGGAGCAGGGTAGAAATTTTGAATCTGCGATCTTGAAAGAAATATGCGAGAGGAGTGGAATTCGTGGTATAAGAACGACATCAGTGCGTCCTCGGACTGACGGTACGGTAGAGAAATTTAATCATGCTCTTGAAGAATATTTGAGCAAGATCGTCAGTAAGGATAGAAAATTCTGGGACGAACGCATACCAAAATTCCTTCTAGCATACCGGTCGGCCACCCAGGATACCACTGCCCGAACACCAGCTAGTGCCGTCTTTGGGACAGAGTTAAAGCTCCCTAGAAATTTGGAGTTTGGCAACTGCCTAACATCCGACAGTGGGGAGAATGATGGTATCCCAGGGGAGCTTAGCGAACTTCACGAGTTTGTTCGCAGCAGAATGAAGTTGGTCAGTAATAAGATGAAAGCCAGGTACGACCAAGCGGCAAATTCCGAAGGATTCCATGAAGGCCAGCTAGTTTTACTGTTCAACCCACAGCGCAAGAAGGGTTTATCTCCAGAACTTCAGACTCACTGGGAAGGCCCTTACAGGGTTGTAAAACGAATAAACGACGTGGTTTATAGAATCCAGAAAAGCCAAAGTCCAAGAGCAAAAATGAAAGTCGTGCATTTGGAAAGACTAGCTCTGTATGGAAAACGGAGGGTTGAGCCTGCTCGGGACGAACAGGCTTAAGTGGGGGGCAGTGTTACGAATAAGTAAAAGCTTTTGCTTACTGTTAATGACTCTACTAACAGTATGTAAACATCAGGCGGTTAGTGCTGCGCCTGAAAGTATGCATTGTAACAACGTACCAGCTCGCTAAACCAGTAGCATGAATTCACCTCAGTAAAGATAATTCTCCTGTGTAGGAGAATGTTCTACAAAGATAAACAACAACATCTATTTTCTAGAAGGTTCTTGAATTCGCTAGATATATGTACCTTCATTTGTGTATGGTGAGTTGGTATAAATAGCGGAGGTCTTTGGAATGGAGAGTTTAGTTTGTGATTAAACCCCGTAAAGTAAGCAACGCGAATTGATAGTAAAATACAAGACTTGTTAACGTGTTATAAATAAAGTAAACTGTTGTACTGTATAAATAAATAAAAGGAAGTGATACCGTTGTAATTATCGTAATTAAAAACGAACCTTGTTTTATTATTGGGAATAAAACAACGCAAAAAGGACGAATAAGAAAATTCGTAACAATATGAAGACACAGGAAATGTAATATCGTCGAAAAATAGTTATAACTTTATGTGTACAAAATAAAGTTTATTTTTTCAGAAATATAAGCAACATTTCTAAAATACATTTAATTATCATTTAATTATTTTCTTATATTTTTCGTTATGTTATGCAAAAAGCTGCTGCCAATCGCTTAAGTCGGTTCCTTTAACATATGCACACACTCCCGTATATTCGAGCTATGGGCGCCCGTAACTCCGAAAAAGAGGTCGGCACCAAATTTTGTATTTAATTTTTTTTTTCTTAAAACAGTATGTTTTTAAAAGCTTGATGCATGACAGAATAAGCAAGCCACACGAAGAATGCGTTGTTGTCATTAAAGGCGACAAAAAAAAGGTATATTGTTTTTGCTTGGAGACTCGACACTGTCAAATTTAACATCATGACCAAGACTCAAGAAGGTTGTGTTATAAGAACAGCTGATTTGGATTTTTCATGTCGTGGTGCCAAATGCTGTTTACCTCTTTTTTTGTGTACGTTGTTCGTAGTACGTTAATATTGACATAAACTACGCACCAAACAAAAACAGAATGCCGATTGTTGTTGCCTTGTTGTAATTTTTGTAGTATTGCTTATATCTTTTCAAGCTGCCTTGATCATGACCGAACAACAAAACTGAACAAAAAAGTACAGTTGTATTTGACAAGGTCGGACCACAACGATAGAAAACAACAAAATCACATGTTCTAATGCTTCCACCTGTACTATATACATCTTCGATTGATGCTTTTGTAATATTAAGCCTAATTTTTATTTCCTGCTAAACTAATTTTACGACCACTTTGTATGGAGAGCAGCTGAGTGGAATATTCCAATAACAAACGAAATTAGTGGTGCTATTTCTCGCTTAATGCATACAGAGACAGTTTTTACTAACATGTCGAGAAACGGTGGAATTATTTGTTTCACACTTTCTCTATGTGAGAAGTTTTCACATAAGTTACAGAACATGGATACTGATGCAAGTCAAATTACGTGGAAAATCTCTCTACCGCACCGACCTCACCACGAGAGTTTGAAATGAAACGCTGGATGAGATAGGTAGTACCTCTAGGTATAAAATTACTCTATAAGTTGAACTAGTAGAGATTAGGGCTGTTTTTTTATTCCCTGCTACACTAATTTTTCGACCACTTTGTATGGAGAGCTCGGCGATATTAAGCGACTCCCCATATATAGTCGTCGAAAAATTGGTTTAGCGGGAAATAAAAACAACACGGTTATTGATGCATTAAGGGCACCTTAGACCAGCGGATTGTCGGGCCGACTTTGGAGTCGGGCCGACACATCTCCCAGTGTAAGGTGAAGTCGGGCAGTCGGCCGACTAGTCGGGCAAAAATCAAAACTAGTTTGATTTTCAGAAAGTCGGTCGGAAAGTCGGCTAGTGTACAATGCCTGACAAATAGTCGGCCGACTGGTCCGCAGGTCTAAGGTGCCCTTTAGAACAGATGATTTTGTTTCTTTATAATCCTAACTGTCAAATTTAGTTTATTTTGTTATTAAACCGTTTTGTTTACTCTACGGTAACCTCTATTAGTTCAGCCATGGTTCTGCACATAGAGTAATGGCGTATAGAGTGGGGAGCTCTCTCAGTAAATTGGTGACATTTGGTATGTTGTAGATGGGCGGTTGGATGTTGGAAAGTATTGCTTTAATAATACCACATAGAGGCAATGGCCAACAAGGAAACAACAACGTCATTTCGTTTTGTGCGTTAAAATTTTTGTGTAAATACACCACAAATATATACTAACAATAAAATATAACAAAGAAGTCCTAAATAAATTTAACTTTCTCAGTTTTTCATCAAAACTACATGAAAAATGTAAGTCAAAAATTTTTGTAATTCCACCTTTTGTAAGTCAATTTACGTCACATAACTCTATCGCACCGACCGCACCACGAAATGTCAGATGAGAAGAATGCCAGCTCTATATGTCATTAATCAATGGTTCTGCACCACGAAATCTTAGTAAAAGTGTCCATAGCCGATAATTCTGAATCGCTATTCAACCGTGTTGATGCATGCTTTGCTACACACGTCGATTCATTTTCGTATAATCACTCATTTTCTTTTACCTTGCTTCCGAGACGCAAGGTTGTTGCAATGTGTATGATATATTTGTCAAAACTATCGATTTGTTGGTCTTTTTTATTTTTGTCCATGTATTCACGGCGTTGTATATCCCACAAAGCAATAAGCGCACGATATACACAAATAAATTTCAAAGGGAATTCTTTTTAATTTTTTTTTGTTTCGTCCGCGGACATGTTTACACTTTCATTTTTCCACACAAAATGAACAGTTTTACCATACACGATGATTCACGAGTGCATCATAATCGCTCATCAAGCCAAAATATCAAAATTATTTGATTTTCGCGATTCATACATGCATCCATAGAGTAAATTTGTAGTAGAGCCGCCATTTGTCTCATCTGACGTTTCCTTTCACACTCTTCGTGATGCGGTCGGTGTGATAGAGAGATGTTTGACGAAAAGTGATATACACCAGGTGGAATTACAATAACTTCTTGCTTTAATTTTTCATGCCATTTTGGTGAAAACTGTGAAATTTAAATGTGTTTTAAACTTTTTTATTGACTGTTATTGTTAGCATACATTTGTGTTGTATTTAACACATTAATTTTAACACACAAAACGAAATGCCGTTGTTGTTATTTTGTTCGTTGTTTTGAACCATTGCCTCGCCTCCATCTGGTATTAGTAAAGCAATTCTTTTCAACATCAAACGTATACATCACACGAGGACAAATGTCAGAAATTTGGTGAGTGAAAGATTTTCTCTACCCATATTTACTCTATGCATAGAACCTAAAAATAAATAAAATCATTTAGTCGCTAACAAGCAGTCAATGAAGCAGGTTCTTACATCGCTTGTTTGCGAATTTGTTTTTACACTCGACAAAATGTTTAATATAGAATGGGAGTATGACTACTTGTTTGTCGAAAATTTTTTTGGTAATGCACAATGTTTGATATGTGCAAAGTGCAAGATATTTATTCGCATTAAAAAAAATCAACAAAAAAACTTAAAAAAATGTTGTATAATATCAATAATTGGCATAGGCAACATGGCATTTGCTATGTTTTGTGTTTAATAATACCAAAAATTTTAGGTGATTTCTATGTTCGAAAAACTACATAAACTTTTTGGTAAACTAGCTAGCATAGTTTGCTACTTTACCTACATTTAATGTGTAAATCTTCGCATAATTTTTGGTGAATTTGCCAAATATTATTTGCTAATTTTGCCATTTTCTATGACTGAAATTCCATTCCGGTTTGGTTAAATAACAATCATCATAAAGAAAATGTTTTTTACAAAAGATATGTAGAAGTTTTATATTTAACACATTTATTAAATAGGAACATATAAATCAAAGTAAATTCCGAGTGACGTCGTCTCACGACCAAACGTCTTACAATCACTTCTGATTCTGGGTTTTGTCCACTGTAGTTATTTTATGAGTTCCGACAATAAGAGTCGATACCACATCCAACACTAATAACGTCCCGTATTAGACGATTCTGACCATTATGTAGAAATTTTTTCAGATGTAAAAATTAATTCCAAAAACAGGGATTTGGTTCAAACTATCCCACATCGGTAAAATTCAACCGCATGTCGTAGTCGTCGCACACATCCTTTTAATTGTTGCTGTCCATTTGAGAAACCGCTATTATCCGAAATTAGTTCATATTATATATTTTTATCAAATTTGTATCCCCTTATCTTTTTCACAACTACGAGTAACTTGTGTGACAATGTTGACCGACAAATTAAATTTTCGAAAAAAAATTGCACGACTTATAGTATAGATTTACAACACCAATAGGTAAAACTGGGGTGTATAAAATACCAACTCATGTGGGCAATATATTGAATTTTATTGAATTTCATACAAAAATAAATTACCTATGGCGGCAAAGGCAATAAAACTTACTATTTTTTTGTGTGTACGTATAGCAACAACTAAATGTAAACAGAAAAGTACAAAAACACAACATTCGAATCTAACAGAAGCGACCAACTAAACAACAAGAATAAATTTAAATCAGTTGTCGACTGAGTTTACCTTCTCATTCTACAATGCACGAAATGAAGAAATAATAATTAATTTTCCTAATAACACCACCTGATATACATACATCTTGGTACACCAGTGTTGCCACTTCATGTGCAATTACATATATCGTGTGGAATTTTTCGGTGCATGTGTGGCCCATGTGTAATTAGTGCCATGTGTTAATCATGTGTAATTTATTGTTTTACGTTTTATAACAATTTTTTGTTTCCCATATATTTGCTGTTGCCAACACTAGCTTATGGTAAATGTATACATCCGTCCTTTTCTAACCCAAAAGATTAATTTGCAGCAACTCGCCAATGAGTGGCTATATCATTCACTTTTAGAGTACGACAAGTTTGAACTTTATGAAAATTTGGAACCAGAAGTGTACTGGCAAAAAGTTTTTAAGTTAAAAAATTCCTTAGGAAACGAATTTTTTCCAACATTACAAAAAGCTATAAAATTTCTCTTTATCCTACCCTTCTCAAATGCTTCTGCAGAAAGAATATTTATAATATTTAGCAGAAACAGTTGCTGCGACTCTATTTACAAAAGAAGGCATACGTAGGAATGGTGGCCCAAACTTTGAAGCCACACAAGAAAATTACAATAGCATTTGGAAGTATTAATCGTAAATTTCTTATAAAATAACGTATTTATTTATATTATACTTTTTCAAGTTATAAATTACTATATTAAGTTAGTATGAAATGTATTTTAGTTTGTTTTTATGTTATATAGTAATTTTTATTAAATAATTAAAAATGTTGATACATGTGTAATTATGCCCCAAATGTGTAATATTTTTATCCTCTGTGTGTAATATGTAGTTTTCTTGGTGGCAACTCTATGGTGGCAACACTGTGGACAATCTCTCATTTCCGCTGAGAGAATTTATGGTTTGTTTGTGTTTCAATTTCTTTGTATTTGGATTTGGCTTAGGGATGAGCAGTTCGGTACTTTACGACATTCAAAAGTACCCCAGTGTCACTATCCAAATTCCATCAAAAAATACAAATATCTCCAATGCGTTTAGAGATGTATATATGTACAAGTTTTTCACAGGACGGAAATACGTATATGCATAGTGAACGTCCAAAAGGGTTGGCTCTGATGGGTCAGCATTTTATAATTGTCTCGCCAAATTTTCACATTTGAAAAATGTTGGTAGCGAAAATGTTGTAAACTTTGAAAACATAATTTTATTTGTTATTTTGTAAAAAAATTAATTAAAATTAAAAAATACCTTTTAGTAGTAAATAGTACTTGTTTAATAGAGATTCATTCAAATCCCATTTGTCATCCCTGATTTATCTTTATCTTTTCCATTTACGGCTGCTGCCTCAGCTCGCTCACTCGCTCATTCGCTTTTGCTTAGTCAGTTTGACGTATTTTTCACAGCTTAACGTTCGTCCGTGCGGGAGAATCGCGTTTACCTCAAGACAGCAAAAAAAGATATTTAAGTAGAAAAAATATACTGCCTTGTGTTTTTGTAGAAATTGTGTTTTGTACAAATTAAAGAAAAATTACAAGCAAACAAATTAATTGCTGCAATATAAAAAAATTATCAAAACAAGAAAAAAGAATATACGCAAATGAAATTAAGCAAAAAGTTGCTGCATTAAGATTGCAAAAAGTGATTTAAACAAAGAAATTCCAAAGTTGAAAACCAGATATTCATTCCAGACAGGAAGAGAAGCTAAGAAATAAAGAAGAAAATAAGAAATTGTGTGTGTGTGTTGCGTGTTAAATCGTATATTTCTAATATTTCCCCGCTGACTGGCCACTTCTCAAAGAGCGAAAATATATAGAAAGAAAACAAGGAATACCAGAAAAATCAGAGAATATATAAAGGGTAAATAAATGTGTACAAAAAGTGTATCTACAAACATACATATATACATTTGTATATATTATGTATGTACATACAACATACAAAATTATACCAAGAAAAAGGGCGACGTCGTAGCAACTACAGCATGAAATACATTACAAAAAAAAAATGAAAGGAAATCGTTTCCAAAGTGATGTACGATTTGTTTTGCGCCGTTTTTCGTTAAATTCACGAACGTGTGTATGTGTATCCATGAATTACATGGGTGTACCTGTGTGTCTACACATATACATAATGTTGGATGTATGCGTTTGTTTTGTTTGCTGTTTATGCTTTTTGGTGAATGACGACAAAAGGTCGGGCCGGTAATCGGGCGGGGTTGCCAGTTCAGCGTTAATGCGGTACATGTTTTGAAACTTCTTCCCGCTGCTTTTTTTTTTTTTTAAATTAACACGTCAGACTATTAACAAGTGTATGTATATCAAGACGACTTAGGTTTTAGATAAACCTGACAAACAAAAGTGATCAGATATTTTTATTTCGGGAACAGTTCTACTTTACGGCTTACGGCGTGGCGTGTCCCCACTTTTGAGTAGAACACGTTATTTTTTAAGCAAGAAAAGTTCGATAAATCGCCGTAATTGCAAATTTTCGGAAATGTGGGCCCCAAAATTCGGATATGGGCATTTCCACAGAAAAGTACACTTTTTGTCACATCACGTCACCCTCGTTAATTGCTTATATTTTAAGACCAGTTAGTTAGACTTTTTTCGCATCTGTTATTAAATATAGAGCTTCTTACATTCTGTATTTAGTAAAAGAATAGAAAACAATGGAACTTCATTGGACTTATATCTACCACAACTCATACCACCTCTCATATCGGCCCAAACTTTTTCCACGCATAGAACCAGTTGTTCAGAGAAAAAAAAATATTTTTTTTTGTCGATCGCCCATATTTCTCGGATTACGGGTCCCCGAACCTTTAAATCGTTAGGTATAAATCAAAATATTTCAAAATGCCCCGTTTTGCCTGAGTCATCGCGATTCATCATCTCAACTAGAATAAATAGCTGTGTCAAATAAAATGTATGTTTCATTAATACTTTATATTATCTCAGTACTTTATGAAATAACTATTATTTTTTATCACATTGAATCATCAAGTCTCCACACGTCATGTTTTCCACGCCGATTGTACCAGTGTCATAAGCTCATCTTTATAAAATTGGTTTATTCCTTTGATAGACACTTTAATGTCCCGCCACAAATTCTGAATAGGATTTAAGCCCGGCGACTGCATAGACCATCTTAAAACTATGACACTATCGATGTGTGCGGCATTTCCCATTTAGCACAAGGCATCATGATGTTTTTTTAATACAGTGGTATAATATGCAGCGTTCATTGTCTGTTCAATTTGGAATAAAGGTTCTGTCCCAATGTAAGGGTAACAATGTAAGAGTATGTTTAACTGTTTGGATTGTGTTCTGGGGCCTGAATTCGGTGTTGGAAGGTCTTCGTACGGGAACACTACTCTTATCATAATTACCCAATCTCACTTTAGTTTCTGTTGTCCTCAAAATATTTCGCCATTTGCGTTCGGACAATTTCACATGCTCCTTGGCAAAATGCAACATTTTTTGAACGTTCTGTTTGGATAGAAATGGAACTTTTCGGACACTTTTTGCGTTTAAATTGTTTTTAGTTAGCATTTTTCTTAATGTAGAGGTGTCAACATCCCGACCGTATTGCCTTTTAAGGGCGGAAGAGGTAACAAAAGTCGAACTCTACGTTGTGCAATATTTTTGGTTCCAAATGTTCTGTAATTTTCAGAGTTTTACCGTCTGTTTCCTGGATTGGGGTTATATTTTATTCCGGACTCCAACATTTTGTTTCAACATCCAATTATGTCAGTAATTTGTATGTAGCTTCTGAATTCTTTTATCGTCTCTTTTATTCTTTCTTGGCGCTCATGATTGCAATATTTACATCGGCCCATTTTAGAACGTCAATAATTACAATTTATTAATGCTACTAATTATCATTATTATGCTAGTATAATCATATTTAGAAGCTAAACTTTGTTTTTAAATTCAAATCCAAACTACCATTAACCATTTCAAAAAAAAAAATATTTTTTTGTAATTGACTCTATTTTATAGTACACGTCATTACATAGCCTTTACAATGCTGACACTGACCTGGAGAACAGTAGTGTACAAAATTTATTAAAATTGATGGCATTATAATCAGGTTCAGAATTTCTTGACATGAAACATCTTGGACCACTGATTTGCAGAGAATAAAAGTTTTGACGAGTGTGTGAGTTCTATTTCATCGCACACCACTGTATATAACCCCATATGCTTAACATTTTCCGGTGGGATATGGTAATATAGGTATCGTTGGAAATCTTAGGAAGATTTCTCGAAAATTTCATAAACATGCCAAAAAAATAAAAATTATTTTAAAAAAATCGGGGAACGCTCAGAAAATTATAAAAAAAATTCAAATTAAAGATGAAATCAAGAAACCGAAAAATTCGCCGTCGTACGGACCTATGTGGCCCACAAGGCCCAAAAAACCGGTGCATCCAGGGACGCTTGAATATGGGCAAGAGTGGGTACTTAAGAAAGGTATTCGTCTCGCGAATGCAGCGCTGACAATATTTTTTTTTGTGCAACGTCTGTAAGCCGAGTTAAGGTGAAAAATAAATCTTTTAGCCTGCGGCGGTTTTTTCATAAATTGAATGGGGAAGCGCTCTTTTCTCCTCACTTAAGTCCAAAAATAAAAATTTATTTTAAAAAGCACGCAATTTTTCTGATTTTGTCACACATCGACTTAAGGTACAGAGGGAATTTGAACCCCCCTGCCTGAGGTGGTTATAAATTTAACGATTTACGAAATTTATTTCATCAGGATCTGATAATAAATGGCATAGTTATGCGCGACCCAATACAATTTTCTGGTTTTGAAGAGTAAGTCGTGTAGTAGACAAGTTTTATTACGACTTAAGGAATAGCATTTAGCGTATTTCAAAATGCAACCTTGCAGGCTTACGTCAAAGATACAATATCGTGATATGTATGTATGTATGCCAAACAAATGTCATGATATTATACCCCAATAATACAAGGGTGTTTCTTTTAAACTGAGACGATCAAACATCTCGAAAAAGAGCCACTCTACGGAAAAAATGTCCATAATCAAAATTTAATCATACCGCAGGGGAAATACATTAGTGCAAAAAAAATAGTCCCCCACCCCCGGCTTTGTAGGTGGGGCGGGGGTAACTTTTAAACTAAGATAGGAAGCCATATTTTTTATTGCAGATACGGATTCTACGACTAAAAGTACGTATGATTTGAATGAAATATTTTGTTCGGTTCATGATAGATGGCGTTGTAATCGACGAAATTAAATTTTTTCAATTTCTCCTTCTTAGAACACACGCATTCGATTGTGCAATACGTTTGAAATAAAAAACATCGCGTAATCATTGGAAATACTCGAAATTCGTCATCAAAACAGTTATCTCAAAGACATAACTGTTGTAGATGTATATTAGAATATTACGAAGATTATAAGTGTAAATTTTGGCTGAATTGACGGAGCTGGGGCGGAAATCCAACCAAAAAGAAAAAAATAAACCAAAATTAGAGAAAAATACAAGAACGCCGAAAACTATGTTCTTTATAATACGCCCCCTCATACTCGTATTCTCTCTTTTTTTCTCGAATACGCGAAATTAAAGAAAAATGTAAAAGAGTAAGACAAGCTTAGATCGGACCCAAGGGGCGTAGGAACAGACGAGTAGGAACAGACAACTTTAATAGGTCAAGATACCAAAATTTATACCATACTATGGGGGTATTGAGAATGGAAAAACGCAAACAACTGAAAAAATTAAATGTCAAATTAAGTGTCAAAATTAAATGTCACCATTTTTAATTTAAATGCAAGCGTTTTATTTGAGAGATCCCTAGAAAATTAATTAGCTAATTCATTTTAATTATGCTCTTTATTGAAAGTATCTAGACCATCGTTGTTGAAGTGCTAAGTAGGCGGACCATTGTACAACCCCATCATGAAGAAGAATATACTTATTGAGACTAAGAGAAAAATTATTTTCTAGTTTTTAGTGCATTTATAAATAAAACACTGTAACTTAATTTTTTTTAATTATTTTATTATTTTCATTTTATGTTCTAAGGAAAACTAAATCCACAGTGTTTTAAAAAATATTAATATTTTTAAGTTTTGTGATCTGAAACAATTATTAGAAAATTCTAAAAAAAACACATCGATCTTTCGAAATTCCAGCTCCCGATATCTCGACAAATAAGCGAGTTATGGAAAAGCATGTGTTTATGTTTTCCATTTTTTTGGGGATATGCATACACAAAAAATGTCTCCAATCGAGGGGCATCGGATACCACCTTCTCTTTTTTTGGTTACAATCTAGTTACTAGCGATACTGTTTTTATTTCATTAATTTCAACCTTATATGCATGTAATTCAAAGCCAGTAGGCAAAACCACATAAGCATGAAGTATTAAATACTAAATACAGCAGCTATGATCTCTTTAAAATTTCCGAATTTGGTCAGTGAGCGATTTTTTACAAAGTCGAAAAGTTTTAACATAAATGGTTCTGAATATTTTGGGAAGTGGACTTCCCGAAAACTAACTTAGTGTCTGTCTTACAGCCTTTGATGACCTCTACATTTGAAAAAAATCATGGGTTAGTTCCACTCCTTTGGGTGACAGGTTCAATTTTGTGAAATGGTTATTTAACTAGGTTTTTTTTATTTTTTTTATTGCTACTGTTTGCGGGTCATTATTATAAACAAAGAAACATACTATGTATGTATATTTTAGAGCACGTTAATTCCAAATACCCAAATGCCACAGGCTTTTGTGTAAAAGACAAAAATTTTAAAAGGCAAGAGAAGTGTTAGAATTATTTGTGTAATTACAATTAAAAGTTCAATTGAAGACGTGAGAATGAAAAGTGGATATGAACCAGATATGAAAACTGTACATATCCTGTTCATTCTTACTCATTGAATACTAAATACTTATGATTTTCGTATAGCTACTGACATTTAGCGCAAATAATACGAAGCGCATATACGTATGTACAGTTTTCATACCTAACGATGCGTAAAGTAGCAGGAAATAGTAAACTTCATAAAACTCATTTTAACCCAAAATGGTTCATATCCACTTTTCATTCTCGTGTCTTCAGTTGTTAATATTTACGATTTCTCTCTTTATGAGCTTTCCAACTAGTCCTGTGTTTTTTAAGGATTCCGGTGAAGTACAACTCGCACGCACTAGTTATATTACTCTATGACTGAAATCTTGAAATTGTATACTAATATTAATAGGAATTTATCATACAGCTCTTTTTTAAACGGACGCAAAGACGTAAAATATCTACTCATGTACATATATAAATTGGTCGATTATTATTTTTCTCGCTACGTTTATCTTTACTAGCATATGGCAACACTGCCTGAGTGTTGTGAACCGTCTGCTGTTTTTATTCCCTTATGTGTGCCTGTAGTCTACATATGTGCAAGTGTATGCTCTTTTCTTTTCGTATTTTGTTTTGTTTCCAAATTAATTACTTTTCAGTATGATCGTCACAATTGCGTTTGCTGTTGTTATTGTGTTTTGGTGTCGTTGGTTGGTAAGAGAGAAGGGTGGTAAAAGGCATATTCACATTCAAGTAGCAATAACATTTGTTTTTGTTGTTGCGTCTTGCTTACCATGGTTGGTAGAAGGATGTCATGTGTGCGATTAAACAAAGCGCAACAACATCAGCAGTTTCCCCAACAAAACAACGTGACATGCATGCTTTGTTGTTTTTCTTGCAAACGAGCTCTGCTGTCGGCGTCGGTTGGCGGCGATGTTTAATGTTGTGCCTGAATGAGTCAGTGGCTTTTTTTATTTCTCCACCAAATGTTGTGTATTTGGTTTGTGTGTGTATGTGTGTATTACGTTTGAAATTTGCATTTCGTTTATGGGTGGCGTCGATTACTAGGGAAGTGAAAAAAACGACAAAGGTGGGGATTTAATTTATCTGGGCATCATCTGTATTAAATAGAAAAACAATCATACATACATACATATGTATGAATGTTTTTAGTAGTAGATAGTTATAGGACACTAGAAAAGAGATTCTTTAATTGCACTGCATGGAGACTATACAGAAAATACAACTCCCTACAGAACAGAGAGAATTGCCTTTGTAGTTCCGAATAAATATTAGTTATACTTTTTCCTACACTTTCCAAGTATTTCGAAGACATCCGAGATCTCCAGCGCTTTTTTGTTGTATAGTATGTTGATATTTCATTCTCGTTGAGCTCTGTATCTAGACCACATCGACAAAATATGGTTTTTAAATGCAAACAAAGCAATATTGGGGTTCAAGGTATACTTTTTCTTAAGTAGAAAACAATATAAAATGTGTCTGGCAAACTTATCTGATGTTTTTAAATTATCATACATTGAAAATTATCTGACAACAGATGTTTGAATTAGAGATGGGTGCGTGCCTAATTTTCTAGGCACGACCCGACACAAGCACGAAGTTGATATGAACCAGGGGGATTCTGTTACACAGCTGATCGAAAAGGTACTAGGCCGATGATGGAGAATGAGAGAGCAAAGAAGACAGGAACTAATTTTAAATATTGTTTATTGATACTAATGACAGCTAAATTATATTTTATGTTGTTTGCAGTGAACGATTTGGTTTCTGTCCGTTTTAGGTCCAACGAAAGTGTAAATTTGGTAAAATAAAGCAGCAAATAAAACTCGAGTAGTCGAAGAGAGTAATAGAAACTCTTAACAACATATTACCCTATGTATGAACAAACACGCACATGCCCGCACGACTAAATTTTGGCAAAGGCAAGACCCGCACGACCCCGAATTTAGTAATTGCAAACACGCACGCGCACGCACGAAAAAGCACGGTCTAAAACATTAGGTAAAAGGGTATACATACATATATATGTATGTACATATACCTTATATAAAGGGTATATAAATGTATGTACCAACAAAAGGGTGCGTAACAGGGACCATTTTGCATTATCGTTTCTTTGCTCTCTCTCTGACTCTCTTCGTCAAATATTTCTATACACGAGCAGTTTTGACGATGTTATTGTACCTAACTACAGAAATTCCAACCATGTTTAAATACATAGGCGTGTAAAAATTGGAAAATAATAAAGTTATGACGCGATAGAGAAATGCGTTTGAAGGAATCGCGTCGACTTTTTGGTTCTCTTTTACGAAGAACGGCCCATGCCCAACTCTAGTACGAATTAACAAATTTCAATGAGACCCGACTTGCATATCTCTTAGATACAAATGATATTGTAAATCTCGTTGTATGAAAAATCAAAAAAATCCAGTGTTTTTCCTTCTCGAATTTGTGAACTACAGTGCACTATTAGAAAAGAGGGGTACAATTTTGAAGGAAGGATTTTGCTTGTGCAAGATCAAACGATATTGAATACAAATGCTGTATTACTTGAAATGCAGAAATTGCCAATATTTTTTTTAAAAAATCTTAATGTTAAACTTCAGGGACAAAAGTTGTATCACCATGATGTAAATCGATCAATTTGAAATAGGATATAATTTCATATTTCAATAGAACATACAGTGGTTTTCAAAAATATTCGTTGTTTTCCTTTCTTGAAATAAAATGGATGCTGCAAACTGATAAAATTTTTTAATAAATGTTTTTATACGTTATGGCATACACGAGGCAGGATCAATAAGTCCATGACTTTTCGAACTTCCGTCGTAGTTATATGAAATGCAACACGACTCCCTTCAACTACCACCTGTTAATAGACTACTGTCAAATTTTGAGCAAGTTCCGTCATTTACTTTCCGTTTAACAGCAGTTCAAAACATACAACCTCGTGCATTTTTTTTAAATTAGATAAAGTGAATTTCGAGTTCTCATTAAATATTACTTTTTGGCAAAAAAAAATCCCGTCAATCAAACAAAGAAAAAGCTTGATAAATACTATGGGGACTCTGCACACCATCGACTTGAATGGAAAAAAGTGTTTTACTGACTTTTGTGTGGTCGCATAATTACAAATGACGCTGAACCGTTCTGAACGGCCAATTGAGGTCAATACACCCGAAAATGTCGAAAAAATCCACGACATGGTGTTGGCCGATCGAAGACTGAAACTGCGTGAGATTGTTGATGCCATAGGCATTTCATATGGCAGGGTGGTATCGATTTTAAATTATCAGTTGGGTTTAATAAAGCTATCTGCGAGATGGGTGCCCCGTTTTCTCTCCATTGATCATAAACGAAATCGTGTGACAACTTCAAGGGATTATTTGGAGTTGTTTAACCGCAATTCGTAGGAGTTTTTATGGCGTGTTTATCCGGGTGAATCGGCTCCGAAGAAGGCCAAGGTAAGTTTGTCGGCCAATAAGGTGATGGCAACAGTTTTTTGGGATGAACGCGGTATAATCCACATCGATTACCTTCAAAAGGGAAAAGCAATAAACGGCGAATATTACGTCAACTTATTGGAACGATTTAACGAGTATTTAAAAAAAAATTACCCATGTGGCCAAGAAAATATTTGTTTTTTCATCAATATAATGCACAGGTGCACACGTGTGTAGTCTCAAAGGCAAAAGGCAAACCTAAAGAAATGGCTCGGTGGAAAGAGATTTAGCTCCAGAGATGAAATTATTGATCAAACAAATGCCTATTTTATGGATCTCAAAAAATCCTTTTTTTTTTTTGAAGGGATACAAAAATTGGAGAAACGTTGGACTAAGTGTATTGAGCTGAAATTAGATTATGTTGAAAAATATTTTTTTTTTGCAAAATAAAACTGGTTCATTCAAAAAGTCGCGGAATTATTGATCCGCTCTCGTATATACAGCATTGCGCAAAACCTAAGCAACATTTGTAGCAATTTCTTAAAATAAATTATATATTATAAAAAGATATCAATTGAAAAAATAATTTATTTCATTATTAGCAACATAAATATTTGAAAAAAAACTTTCATAACGGTAAAATATGTGAAAAACAATTCATGAAAACAATGCTTGCAAACAATGCTTGCAAACATGTACATTGTTCCTGCAATATGAGCTGGGAGGGCCATTGTGGAATTATAGAATTACAATCATTTGTTTACCAAAAATTGCATAATTTAAAAATCCCCCATCAGACCACTTATGGAAAAGGTCCGAGAAATATGTTAACCTTTTCGGAAAAGTCCAAAGGAAAACAGCTCATGTTAATTTTAGATTGAAAATCCAACCTGGTAAAATGATGTTCATGTAAAACAATATCTGATAAAGAACTTAGCTTGTATCGCAAAACAATTAAAGTTCTCAATCCACTAAAAGGAGCGGTCGAAGCATTATGACGATCTGACATGAACCTCTGGAAAGGAGATGCTCTTTTGGCATTCATAATTAAAGAGATTTTAGCCATTAAATATAATTTAAGTTCCGAGATAATAAGACGAAGACAATAATAAATGAATGAGGAACAATCTACTCAAATCTTTTAATTTTTTTACAACATCCAAACATGTATTCTGGCTTTGATGATTGTATGAACCAATGATAAAAATCTGAAATAAGAAAAATTAATATATCGCCTTAAAAAGTCTTAGACAATCAATATAACGACAGTTGTCGATAAAAATGCCGTCGATTTAAACGAAAATTTTGAGGAACATGTAACGACGGTATTGACAAATGTAAAAGTCCCTTAAACTTTCAATGCAAATCAATGATTTTGTATCAGGTGGAATAAGAAGCGGCAATTTGCAAGCTGTATACAGTTTTTTTTGTTTACGATTTTACCAACAAGCATCGATTGTGACATATGTATGTTTTTCATCAGTAGCTTTTATAGCTAAAAAAAATTAGTTCGAGATTAGTACGAGTATATTACACTTTTGATGCTATAATTGTGTTGCCTAAAATAATTATGACATTCCTTTTTGTTTTGTTCAATACTTATTTGATTTTTTTTATTTCTTACACTAAACCACTTGTCAGCGTCCCGAAAAATACCGGGCTCCTGCGATTTAATTTTTCAAAATCCCGAAGCCCGGGCTTTGTTATACAGTCCCGTTTGACATCCCTAATACTAAGTGTGTTTTTTTTTTACACCGCTAATGTTTATTATAGCTTAATTTGTACGGGACAGCTAAGCGATATTAAGTGGCATTTCAATTTCCCACTTAAATTTCAACGTGAGCAATGACAATGTTGCCACATGTTCAATTACAAGAAATGGCAGCAAAAAGTTATCTTAGATAAAGTTTGTTATCATTTCTTGTGAATGAAAATGTTAATATTAGACTCAAAAGCAGAAATTTCCAAAATGGCTTATACATTTTAAGTTCATTAAATTTATTTTATTTAATGGAAGACTACGTGTACATTTACATATATCTCTAAATTCGAAGGATAGATTTTTATATGCGATTGAAGACAATATTGGAAATAAGTTTTTCACAACAACGCGCGGTAAATGTTATACATTTTCCGCTTAATATATATTCATTGTCCATATTTAATTACTATTATTGCTTCTATCATCCCTTCACTTCTAGCCTTCCTTCACTCTGACATCAGCCTAAGTTATCTGCACACGGAAATTATTGTTGCAGGGAGTTGCCACCTACAGTGACGAGCAAGTTTGTAACAGGGTTGACACAGTTTGGAAATAAATTTTTTTATGTTAAGTATTCAATTAAACGCAAGCAAAAAAGATCTGTGGCGAGATCTGAAATAGCTATACGGTTTGCCAGGAATCATGAGGATGCATTTGCAAAACATCTTCTTTTTAAATAAGTATATCTCTATTTATAGATATACAGAAAATGGTCTTGAGCTTGAACAATTAAATAAAAAAGAAACAAAAAATTATTAACTAAATCAATTTATTGTTCTCTCGTGAATATAAAGAAAAACTATTTTTTTTAGTTTTATGTCAATTTACTTGATTTCTGATCCAATATTTTGGACTACTGGCTTTTTGGAGACCTTGTATACGGCGTGGCATGCTGTCCCAAGTCATTTTCCGCATCCCAAGTTTTTTTTACTCTTTTTCACAGCCCGTTTATGCCTTTTGGAGGATCTATGTACTTGGCGAACTGAGATTTTATGTAACTCCAAAAGTTTTCGATCGAGTTTAATAGGGCGTTTACACGCACTCGATTTTGCGGATCAACTCGATAATCATACGATTTCATATGATATCTCTTACATTTTTTGTACCTAAGATCGAATACATTTCCCTCGATAGTGTTATTATCATGTCACAAATGATTTCAACCGCAGAGTTGTGTACGCACTTTCAGTATGAGACTGTGTGAACATGAAACGGAAATGGAAAAGTAAAGGAAATGTACTTCACTGAACATGTACATTAATGGCAACACATACAAGCATGATGAATATAAGAGGTAGTGTAATAAGGACGTCTGGTATTACTTTCTTTCTTCGTTTTCTAAATACTATAAAAAATGTCAAGAAATATAAAATAAGTACCACATAAAAATATCTTCAATTGCATAAAGTCATTTGTACAAATTAAGAAATAGAAAAAATGACTGACAGAATTGTATGATACTAATAAATACAAATCCTTCAGCTACCACCTAGTATAATTCCATAATGGCATTATGAAATACAAAATGTCAAAACTAAATCGAGTAAAAATGCATGTAAACACCTTTTTGCTGTAGAATGATAATCACGATATTATCATAATAAAATATCGCAAGTAAATGCGATATAAGTTTACAGCACAGTTTGTTACAAAAACACAGCTGACTTATGCCATCACTTTATAGAAGTACACTAATAATTTAAATTGTATTTGTTCGTTGAAACGTTGAAAATATTGTTTAAGAAAATATTGTAGTTTTTAATAAATGAACTTATTCTTAATTTTGTTGTGTGAAAATGTCAGGTGCGTCATTTTATACACGTACAGAAAGCAAAATAAAGCTATGCATGATAGCAAAACTTGAGCAATTGCAATCATGCACACTTCGTCTTTGGAGTACGAAAAAAGTCGTCGACATTTTACAATTGTTCGTTGCATAGCTATGCCAAGACGTATCTGTAATACAGGTGGAAACGTTGCAACAGCTGATTTCATCTTTTTTTTGGCGTTGTGGTCCAACAAATTGCCAAATTCAAATGTATTTGGTTTTTGTACTTTTTGGTTCGGTTTTATTGTTGGTATACATTGTGTGGAACTTGACAAGATCGGCCCTCCAAACAAAAATTACAACAACCCCTTCAATTACAACAACGTCTTATGCGTTTACATTTACTTATTCTGCAATGAGCTACACGCTCAAGAGGCTGAAAACTCCTTTTGCAAATGAGAAGATATTTATGAATCCAAACAGAATCAGTCACACCACCGATGACGACGAAAATAAATCTCTATCACCAAACGAAATGGGAGAGAGCCAAAGTAATTTTTTCTGCTTTTTAAAAATTTCACACATTTAGGCTGGAATGTTGTGAATATCGCAAAGCCATATCTACACAAAATTCTGCCGTAAATTGTATAGCTTCTTGTTTGTCCATAACTTCTTCCACATTTATCTATCTATATATCATCAGCTTCTTTCGTTTCACATTTCACAATTTGTGTTCCGTATTCTTTTTCCCCTTATTACCGTAAACGGCATCAATGACAAGTTTAATTGTAAGCTTCTATCTTGTGTAGCTGCTGCTGTTGTTTGGTTTTGTCTGGTAAGGTCTGGTGGGATCGCTCGAGATGCAGCTGCTGGCTTATAATGGCGGCAGCTGGGTTTCTTATTTCTCATTTCTTGATTGTACAACCGACCGAGACGACAACGGCGACGTCTACGTCCAAGTCTCTTGGAAATTCAAGTGGGCTTTATTTAGTTGGCTTCGTTTATTGTGGACTCAATGCAAACGTGTTAACACGACCTACGCCTTAAAAGAAGTACCCAAAGATATGAAAGCAAAAACCATTTAACTTATCACCTTTTGCTCTTTCAATATTCATGATGCTGGATGGAGTGGAGTAGAGCATAGTGAATTGGATTGGAGTACTCCGCCAGACACTATTACTTCTTGGGTCTGTGTATATACAGCTGCGGACAAAAAAATAGCAGCGCCCTCACATGAAAAATTTCGATAACGACAAATTTTAGTTTTTCATCGGGGACCTTCAAAGTTTTTGCGCCCATTTAAAGATGATAGTGTACCATTGTTAATTTGACTTTAAATAAAAGCCAATGTTTTTGTAACGTTGAGATTAAGCCTTAAATACAATTTATTTCAGTCAAAATAATAGCAGTGCTAACAAAAACTTAAAATAAAATTGTTTAATTCGCTGGAAATGAAGTTATTTTAATATAATAAGTTAAATACCGATATTTCTTTGAATTTAATACCCACAGCCAATTCATACGGTGATTTTTACTACGTCGTTTTTCCTTAATTTTTTTTGAAACAACTTGCAAAAATCATTTGTGTTCATACGATGATTTGTACTTGCATGTCTTTTCTTGCAGGCAGAGTTGATTTTTATTGTTTAATCGGTCGATTTTTCGCATCAAGAGGTACAAATACAAAAATACAAGCGGCCGCTAACGAAACGTGCAGTTCAAATTCTTTAAGATAGTCAAATGATCGGTCCATGTTGAATTTGATGAGATAATTTCTTGCTCTCCATTACGTCCTTGTCTCTAATACACGCAGCTCTCGGCCAATAAAAGCTGTATGTGCCTCCATTGAGAACTCTCAATTCACCACTTCCATTCGCCTAACCTGGTGATATTGGGCGTCTGCATCCAATACCTACCAAATAGGAGTCGACATGGTTACGATAATTAAACACTTTTTAGAACTCGGAAAAACTTTTACCAAATAAAATAAAATAATAGATGTACAAACCTAAAATGTTCATCTTTCTGCTTTCATTCACTACAAATGACGACTTTGTTTATGTTTTTAATAGGTTATCGATAAACAGTCGACGTCGTCTCAAGGCAGTTACAGAATAGAAGTGATGTTGACATAAAAACGACAACGACGTCAACGACGACAACCGTAATAAGGGCGAACATATATAAATGGTACCGATTCTTGATCTTATTGAAGTGGCATTTTTTACTATTCGAAAACTTTAGTGTGTTCCCAAGTTCTGCAGTCAATTC
Source organism: Phaonia tiefii (assembly GCA_963931995.1). NCBI lineage: Eukaryota > Metazoa > Arthropoda > Insecta > Diptera > Muscidae > Phaonia > Phaonia tiefii. The sequence continues at coordinate 165,556,239 of OZ008367.1, forward strand.
TAAAATTTATTTTTCTTAATGTCACTCGGCTACTTCAAAGTACGAAAAAGAATAAAACGTATCAAGAAGAAAGAAATTAGTAGAAAGAGAAATATGAAAAAAGACACGAAAAACACAAATCGAGACTTTTTCGTCATTTATACGATGACTTACGACCCTGGGACATTCTGTTCATTCTCTTTTGCTAACCCTTCGTAAATTCATGAGCGTTCAGACGGCGACTCTCTGTATACAGCTATGCTACCCCTCTTTCTTCTCTTCATGGTATAAAAGTCATGGTATAAAAGACGAATTTATGTTTACCCTCTTGCTTCTCTACGCCGTTCGCCTACATATAAAAAAGACGTGTTAGTTGTACAGCCTTTGTTGCTTCTTTCTGCTTCTCAACGTCGTTTCATGGGGGCAACTGGTGTTTTGCACATTTTATCAGGTATTTTTGCCCATACCTGTTTAATTACACACATAAGCTTGTTATTGTTTTTCGGTTTTGCTAGTGAGACCTCCGTTTTGACATCAAACAAAAAATTTTCGAATGCATTTTGATCCGGTAACTGCGCGGGTCACACAATAACATCGCTATTATTCAGCCTTATTACGAATGTCATTCTCGTATTTCGACTACGACAGTTTTGTAAAAGATTAAATATAACACGCCAACTTTTTCTTTAATCTTTTACAAAACTGTCGTAGTCGAAATACGAGAACGACATTCGTAATAATTCCAATTGTGTTCAAACCGCATATTTGCAAGTTTGGTATGTGTTTTGGATCATTGTCCTGCTGAATGACCCATTTAAGTAGCATTTCATGTTCTGCATATGGAAGTATAATATTTTGTAATATTTCTTTATATTGGGCAGCGTCCATTGCAGTTCTCAACCAATGTTTTGATCCAACTCCATAATATGAAAAACGCACCCAAACCTTTACATTTGATCCTCCATGTTTGACCATTCATGGGGGACGTATTTCGTGTACAGCCTTACAAATTGTCGAGTTCCTTCAAACAATTTTTGATGTGTTAACATCTATAGGCGCGGGTAGGGACTAAATTCACAAAGTGATTACATCCAAACACATTTTGTCCGACTGCGATCACACAGATTGTCAGACTGCGATCACACAGATTGTCCGACTGCGGTCACAGATTGTTTGGTGTTAAACTCCTCCGAAACGGCTGGAACGATTTGTATGAAATTTTGTGTGCATATCGGTAGGTCTCAGAATCGGTCAACATCTATTTTTCATACCCCTAAATAATAAGGGTGACCCACCCCTATATAGAACACAAATTTGTCCAACTGCGAAACACAGATTGTCAAACTGCGAAAAAACACACACTGATGTAGCGGCAGCCAATAGTTGGCTTGTGTGGGAGCGGAGCACTCTCAGAGCAAAGAGAATAATGACGTGGGTATACGTAGAGAGCAACGAAAATTGTGTGAACTTGTGCAGCGTATGTACCATAGGTTAATACTTATAGTAGATCTACTAGGTCTCCCACCAAATTTATGACATTTGCCCTGGTGTGATATTTACGTTTGATGTTGAAAAGAATTGCTTTACTAATACCAGATAGAGGCAATGGTTCAAAACAACGAACAAAATAACAACGGCATTTCGTTTTGTGTGCCAATAAAAAGTCAATAATAAAGTTTAAAACACATTTAAATTTCACAGTTTTTCACCAAAATGGCATGAAAAATTAAAGCAAGAAGTTATTGTAATTCCACCTGGTGTATATCACTTTTCGTCAAACATCTCTCTATCACTCCGACCGCATCACGAAGAGTGTGAAAGGAAACGTCAGATGAGCAAAATATTCTCTCTAGTCTGAGATTACTCTATGGTATGTACGAACATAACAATGTATGTATGCACATGTGTCTGTTGCTTTGCAGTCTCTTTGTTTTTTGTACGTATAAAATAAAAAGTATTAAGCAAGAAATGAGAAATGACAATGTCTTTAAATATCGGATCGCCAACGTACCGTTCGGACACAGCAAATCATCAAGGCCGTCAAAGCAAGAATTCAACGAAATGCTCTTATGGCCCGTGAGATGAAAATCAAGCAAAAGTCCATGAGTCGAATTATTAAAAAATACTTGGGACTTGGAGCTTTCAAACGGAGTACAGGACATTTGTTGATTGCAACTTAAAAAAAAATAGGATAGAAAAATCCAAACGTCTTTTTGTGAAGATCGCTGCACTCACAGAAAAAATCAGTTGAGACAACCGAATTAGCCGTAACCGAAATTAGAGGTTGTCGCAACCTCATTAGAGGTTGCCAGAACCTCATTGGAAGTTGACACAACCTCATCGGAAGTTGGTACAACCTAATTGGAGGTTGACACAACCTAATTGTAGATTGACACAACCTCATTAGACACAACTTCACCTCAGTAGAGGTTGTCGCAACCTCAGTAGATTTTGTCACAGCGGAATTAAAAGTTGATGCAACCGAATTTAAATAGTATCACAAATGAATTTTTGTTTTTTTGTATTTATTAACTGATTCTTATAAAAAGTAACAAAAGGAGAATAAAAATTCAATTATATAGGTTAATCTTTACGGCAACACATTTGAGATACATGCCACTTCCGATCTCTTTTGAAGTCCCAGACATCATGGGCCACCGCACCAATTCTGACGTGTAGTATCTGTAAATTTACCTAAACCGTTTTATATATGTATGCAGTCAATTGCAGCACATCCCAAACGACCGACCTTGAAAAACATCAAACCCGTTGATATTTGATTTAACATTTTCTGCAAAACAAAACGTTTAAGTCATACCATAATTATAATATTTTCACCTTCCTTTCACCTCCAAAAAAAACTTGATATTGCCGCGACAGCAACAATTATACATTCTTAACTTATTTGAATATAATATTTTTATTTATAATTTTAAACGTCAGGTTTGAAATACATAGAATTATGCTGTGGTTACCGAATTGACAATGATTTCGGTTGTACCTAACACCCTCATTAGAAATTCGGTTACGTCAATCGAATTGACGACAAATTCAGTCGCTGCCAGCGAAGATTTAGCTCACAGAACGAATATAATTGAAGATTCAGTTGTCGCTACCGAATCAATTATGAAACGAGGTTGCTTCAACCGAATTTCAGTTGCGGGGACCAAATTCGGTCGTGACAACCTCAATTCGTTTGTAGCAACTGGAATGTGATGGCAGCAGCCGAATTTACGGTTGCTACAAACAATTAGTTTCTCTGGTGTGATAACTTGCATAGAAAAATCTAGTTTACGGATGAAAAAAATTTTTACCGTACAGGAAAAATTTAACAAACAGAATGATAGGGTTTATGCACGATCATCTGAAGAAGCATCTGAGCTCATCCCACGGTTCAAAAAGGGTCACCATCCTGCTGCAGTCATGGTTTCGTGGGGTGTATCTTATGATGGGGTAACTGGCTTGCATTTCTGTGAACAAGGGGTCAAAACATCGGCCAAAGTTTACACAGAAACCGATTTGGAAGCAGTTGTGGTTCGTGCTGTAGCCAATTTTCCAATCGACGATGAGATGCGTGCAGCTATTGATGATTGACCAATGCGACTTAAGGCGTGCGTAAAGCCCAAGGGCGGACATTTTGAATGAAACTTACATTTTTGTATACAATACATATCAATAAATATATAAAAAAAAATTTGGTTCAAAAACGTTGATTAGTTTTTGTTTTATAGACCAAAATATACGTAACAGGGTTGGGTTTATGTCTCTACTAAGTATTTCGGTGATTGCCGTTCGTGGATTGTTGGTGCCAACCCAGTTTATTCGGCGTATAGATGGGCGCGTGCCTAAATTTTCTAGGCACGACCCGACACAAGCAAGAAGTTGATATTAACAAACACGCACACTCACGCACGACTGAATTTTGGCAAAGGCACGACCCGCACGAGCACGAACTTAGTAATTGCCAATACGCACGAAAAAGCACGGTCTAACACGAAAATATTAAAAGAGTGTGCACACGGAAAACTTTAGGTAAAGGGGTATACTATGTTTAGAGAACTGTGTGTACCAACAAAAGGATGCGTAACGGACAAAACAGTTTTTCTTTTTCCCAGCCTACATAACCCACTATTGTCTCACCGTACTCGTTTCTCTGCTCCCTATCTTACTCTCTACGTTGAATATTTCTATACACGAGCAGTTTTTGACGTTGTTATTTTATCTAACTATGGAAATTCCAACCATGTTTAAATACAACCATGTTTGAATGAATCACGTCAAATTTTTGGATCTCTTTTTCGTTCTCTACGTCGGACGTAAAGATAACAATCATTTACACTGACAGAATTTTTTGATCTAGTTGTGTGTGATAATGCGATAACGTATAATTTATACTTTCGTGATTTTTCGTGTCACAGTACTCTCGACTTGCACGCACTATACATGTACGATATATTTTTATTCTGCACAAACACAAACGGTGCACGCACGAAAGTCAAATCCCCTGCACGAATACATCGTGGCCACGCGTGGCTCATCGTGGCACAACAAAAAGCACGGCCCGTGCCCACATCTAGTTCCAGGTGATACCAACGGTTTTCTACCATGTAGTTTCAAATTTTTTTGACATTTCTGATTATTTTCGAAGAAGAACAATGGAATATTTTCTGCATTTCGCTAAATGATTTTCCTCAAATATCAACCTTTTTATAAGAACCTGTTCATCTTCATTAAAATGTTTTCCTCGTCTCATTTAAGAAAATAAATAACACCAAATTATTTCAAGACGGAAATTGTAGATAAAAATATTTTTCTGGACTTTTTTTTAACAAACTGCTATTATTTTGACCGCTCCAAAATGTCGACTAATTCGAAAAATTTTACATTACTTAAGTAATTACAACAACATCACCAAATAAACATTTATTTCTGGTTTGTACCCGCATAATACAGCTTTTAAGCCTAAAACGTCATCCTTATTTTTTGTACACTAACGTCATCCTTCGTTATTTTGACGCTATACGACGCTGAGGACAAAACAAACGAAAAAACATATTTAAGCTGGAAAATAAAATCGCCCGTCGTCGGTTTGACGAAGTATGACGGTGCAGGGTTAATAACGTATTGGCAACACAACAACTTTAACAAAAATATAATAAAAGACGTTTATAAAAGTCGTGCGCTGCTATTATTTTGACCGCAACTGTATGTATGTATGAATATATGTATATTTTTTCATGTTGCCACGACGTTATACGAGCATCGTGTGTTTTTCTTCTTATATCATTAAGGAAGTGTCTGAACGATTTTTATAACAAAACTCATGAATTTTTTTACCCCAAAAAAAATTCTCCTCGTGTTGCTTTGATAGTGTAAATTGCGTGATATTTCGTTTCTCCTTCTACTCCACAATGGACATATGAAAAAGTGCGTGTTTGTTGTTTCGTTACCTTTACCTTTAAGCCTATATTCGTTAGGCTTTGGTATACATTTCGCTTTTGTTTTTCCAGTTTGGTGTGTGTGTGTGTTTGTTGGAATTCGTGGTTGTCGTCGTTACCTTTTGTGTTGAACACGTCAGATGGATGGTTGGCATTAAGCAACAGCTGAAGGTTAATCACAGACCACGGACCGGCCTATAGGCTGTTTAACGATGTGTTTTTGATTTTGTTATTATTTTTTGGTAGTTTTCGATTTGGCCTTAACTTTTCGTTGTTACAAACAACAGCTTAACAATGTAATTATATTATGTTTCTAAACATTCAGGAACAAAATGTTATGTCTAAAATGCTTTAGAAATATATAATAAATTTAAATTCAGGGGTGTACAATAGATGGCACTTGTAGAAAACACCTACTCACCTCACTAGAGGTAGAAATATATTTAAAATTTAAAAACCGTATTTGGACAAACCGAAATTGTTCTGAAATATATGGTAACCATTTTTAGAATGTACTCCTCGAGGGCTCTAAGAGCGTATACACTTGGTGCATGGTTGACTACGCATTTAAATTAAATTGCGCGATTCTGAAATACTGCTGGAAATTGGGGATAGTAAATTCAAAAAGTGCACCTGAAGGGCTAGCAGTGGGTATATATTTGGTTCGTGGTTGAAGCCGCATTTGGCCACAGTGTTTATTATGTACTTTAAAAACTTGAAGTTTTTGAACGACAAAATTATATACTTTGCAACATGTTTTTGAATTACTACATTAACAATATAAATTCCGAATATATATGGGTTAATTCCAAAAGTAGTGTACATGAGCATTTTTTTTTTTTTTTTTTAAGGTTGAGGAATTAATTCTCTGAAATTGTTTACTTGCATTAAGATTTGTGCAGATTGCGAAATTACTTTTAGTTTCTTTAAAAAAATTTGTTTTGCTTTTTTATTGCATTTTGGTGAAATATTTTCCGGAATGTCACTTTTTACAAAAATTTACAAAACTAAGAAATTAATGCAAAAATGTTAGAACAAAGCCTACTATCGCATTCGTTCACTTATTATTTACCAGCTTTGGATGTTTTTCTTAAAAAAAACGGGTTAGTAATAGCAAAAAGTTATTTTTCGAAGAGATTCCAATTATTTTTTTTTCCTTTTATAATTCAAGAATTAAAAAAAAGTAATTTTTTTACAAAAATTTGTTTTTGTGCAGCTTACATTTAAAGTAACAAATTTGCTTCAAACAATTTGGAAGAAATTGTTGTATTTTGCTGGAAACTTGAAAAAATAAAAAGTGACAGTACGGAATTTTTTGTGACAGTAAAGAAAATCCAATTTAAATTTCAAGTGTAACGAAAACTTAAACATTTATTCATTATTTTGTTTTTGTTTACTGTTTGTTTTTTCTCTTTTATATAAAAACGAAACAAAAAATACAAGTAATCCAATTATATTAACAAAAAATTCATGAACAAATCTATTCATCGGAATCTGTGAATATTTCATATAGTCATTCAATAGTCATTCAAAGTAATATAACAAATTATCTTTACATCAAAAGAACTACAGTATTGAAATCAATCGGAATTTTCGAGAAATAAGCTTTTAAAATAAAAAAAACCTTTTTACTTAAAAGTGACAGTAAAGAAATTTGTGATATTTTTTTTGGTTTTTTCTTCTAAAAAGTTATTTCACGGAAAAAAAAACATGAAAAAGTGATCAAAACTTCGTAATATATTAATATACATTTTTATTTATTTTATTTTTTACGATTTTTTATTAAATAACTGTGTGACAGTACGGAAATTTTTAGCTGTACTTACCATCGTGCGATTATAAATTCACTTGAAAACACCAAATAATTGATTTTATTATTTTATTTTTTATCTTAATCAATTTATCACTTCTTGCACTTTTTAATAGCGATGCACATAAAGTAAACGAAACAGTTCAAGTAATGATTATGACTGAATTAAAAAAAATGTGACATTACGGAAAAAACGCAGAGACAAAGTAAAATTAGAACGTCAAAATGACATTGATAACATTTTTCAGGTAAAACCAGGAAAAAGCAATAAAAATAAATACAATCATTGAAAAACAGTTATATTTTTTATTATTGTTATATTGTTTTCAACTCTTTTTCCATGTTGCTTAATGAATAACATGTGTGGAGACAGGTATATTTGTATGTAATAGGCATGATATACAGTTAAAGCACCATTTGCACAATTTACCAGAAAGTTTTACAATAATAACAACTACTTTTGTTTGTTGCTAATTATTTTAGAGCTTACTTGCCGTTTTTGTTTTTTTATTTTCTTTTACATGAAAGAAATAAAAAGCTTGAGACGAAAAAAAAGCATTGTGTTTGGAATTAACCCATATGCTTTCTAATTTCTAAATTTGACTTTAAAATATTGTTCTAATCGGCTAAAAAGTAATTATTTTTATATATTCTCCCATTTTAAGCGCTTTAACATAGCTCTGTTAACACAATAACAGTGGTCAGCTAACTGAAGTGGTTTGTGTCTTTGCTAGTTATATTCGAATTTATCTTCACGCACATAGATCTGAGTGGCAAACAAATGAAAAGATATAATACAAGGGAGTTTTAAATATTACAAGATTAATATGTTTTGATTTCAATAGCATAGAAATCTCATAAATAGTCAAATTTTGGGTTAGACCAATTGGCATATGGGTAGCTAAATATATATAGCAAGCAACTAGCAATTCTTATACAGTTTATGAATAAGATTATAATTATGTATATAGACTTTTTTTTCAAACTTTAATATACCATGTCTTGAAAATTAGGCGAGATGACGAATTTTTTGTTATTCTATTCCGACGTGTTTTATATAAAAGTCAGATCCTATCTGATTAATTTTCTGATCTTTAATTTCCGATAAATCGAGTTATTGAAAATTTATATTTCGTATACAGTAGAGGCTCGAAAATGTTAAGTAGTTTGTTTTGGGGGTGCTTAACATTTTCGAATTCTTAACTTTTCCGTGATATGAAAAATGCATGTGCATTTACAGATTGTATATAGGCACTTCCAGAAAAAGTGGCACCCTATGTCACATCACGTCACCCTCGTTAATTGCTCATATTTTAGGACCATGTGGTTCGACTGTTTTCTATTCTTTTCCTAAATACAGAATGTAAGTAACTGCATATTTAGTAAAAGAAAAGAAGACACTCAAACTAACTTGTCCTAAAATATAAGTAATTATCGAGGGTGACGTGATGTGACAAAAGGTTGACCTTTCTGTGGAAATGCCCATATGTATTTTTTAATGTAATATGTATTAGTAAGTAACTTTTATTAAATACCGTGTCTGTTGCGGTGAAGTAATCAGTAACCTTATTCTGATGGAGCTTTTTATCCTAATGTGATTTTACAATGTCCGATCGTAGTTCGAGAAGCTGTGAAATATGTTTGTTGGAGAACTTCGTATTGTACTCATTCCAGTTGATTAGCGTATTCACCGTGCATATTGCATCATTATAAGGTACAAACTCTGGAGCTTCGGAAACTTTCGGCCTTATTCCCGTTGTCGTCGTCTAAGGGCGATTATCTTCATCTTGACCCGTGTTTGTGTCCGTTTCATTCTCATCAAACGAATCGGCATTCCATGCAGTAATCTCTTCACCTGAGAGAGTACTATCAGGCGCAAGTCTAGTCAACAACTGTTGTGTCTCTTCGAAAATACGATTATAAAACGGATCCAGTTGAAACAGCACCCATAAAGGGATATCGTCTTCGTCATCATACTGATGATTATCCCAATTCAGCAATTTATGCCAAGCTTTCCTTAAAACACTTTGAGTGCACTCATCCCGTGCATACAAACATACATATGTATGTATATAAATAGCGACAATCAATATAAAAGGAGTCAAAATGATGTTAGAAATAGAGAAATAAATTAAAAACAAAAATGAGTCGAAAAAGTTAAGGAGCACTTAAATTTTTAGAGTCCCGTGTGGTGACTGAAAGCTGCTTAACTTTTCCGTATACTTAACTTTTACGCGTATTAACTTTTCCGAGCCTCTACTGTAGTTCGACCACTCTTTATCGACCACAATGAAATTTTGTTAGTGTCTATTATTTAAACAAACTTAGTTTGGGGTTGTAAATAGGAATTATGACCACGCCCCTTCTGCTACCTACCATACAAACTGATACATTTAGCACAACATTAAGTACGCGTTAGCGACGTAATAAATGGCGTAAAATACTTTCGACCTTAATGAAATGAGTTATTGGACTTAATTTTTCCACACCAAATTTAGTACCCCCATACAAAAGTTTTGTGACCGGCTGGTTCGGTTCGTTGACAAGATAAACCCCGCAAACATAACCAATCTTTTTAAACAAACTTAGTTTAGGATTGAAAATGGGCATTATGACCACGCCTTTTCTGGTAACTCCCATACAAATAACATTTAGTACGCGGTAAAATTAATTAATTAATCGCGTAAAACACTTTCGAACTTAATGAAAATAAATAAAGCTTTCCCATTACATCCCATGAATTAGAGCTTCTCACAACTAGTGCGCTGTGCGCTTTCTAGTTTTTACACTGATTGGGACATTAAGTTTTACACCGGTACCGAACGTTATTTTGAGAAGCTTATTGTCAGGGCTAAATACTCGATAGAGTCACCGTCACTTAGCGATGTGACTGCCATCGAAAGAAATGTAAGGTGTTCAGAGCAAGGATCGAACCCACGTTCTCATGTACAAGAACCGCACACACTACCATTGCACCACCGACGGCCACCATCTGGTGTTTTCTATTATCTTTAATTTACACCAAATTTTCGTTGTCCTAAGAAGTACGTGTGTAAAATATACATAGCAAAAATTTGCTGAACCGGAAATTTCGCTCAATTTTCATTTGCTTGGTACTCAGCTCGATGCAAATTACTGAAGCAAAATCTTATATTATATATAAGATATTTGTTATATTTCGTAGGAAAAAAATTCTTTTCGGTCTAATTTTGGTTTTGCGATAATTTTAACAAACTAAAGTAATACCACATGAGCCACATGAGTTAAAAACAAATTGAATCCGGAGGTAAATCAAAGACAGGTGGTAATTGCAAGGTAAATCAAAGACAGGTGGTAATTCGCAGCAATAAAATTTTCCGTTTAGAGGTAAATCATGACAGAATAAGTAAGTAATAGGAATTGTTATTATAGGCATTGTGTTTTTGTTTAGTGTTTCTTTTCCTTCAAATGTAATAACGGGTCCGCCATCTAACGTTTTTTTTTCAACTAGCGCTTATTTCGTGAATGGTAACACTTAGCTCATGTCTGATTTGACAGATAATTAGTTTTATCCTTCCGCTGAACGAATATGGTTGTGTATACGCTTGAACAACGCTGGGAAATATGGGGGAAATGGGCCTGCGATCGACTTACAGAAGATGCCGATTTTGCCAAAAAAAATCATCTTTTCAGATGAAGCTCATTTTGATCTTGGCGGGTATGTAAACAAGCAAAATTGTCGCATTTGGGGCACAGAAAACCCGCACGCATACATTGAAAAGCCGATGCACCCAAAACGAGTCACTGTTTGGTGCGGATTTTGGTCCAGAGGCATAATTGGGCCATTTTTCTTCGAAAATGACCAAGGAGTGGCCGTTACAGTCAATGGCGATCGTTATCGGGCCATGTTGAACGAATTTTTGTTCACAAAAATTGTAGAGGAGGATATTGGCAACATTTGGTTTCAACAGGACGGCGCTACATGCCACACAGTCGAAGCTACACTCGATGTTTTACGCCCTGTTTTTGAAGATCGCATTATCAGCCGCAGAGCTGATGTCGTTTGGCCACCTCGGAGCTACGATTTGACACCGTTGGACTATTATTTGTGGGGTGCCCTCAAAGATAAGTGTTACGCCGACAAGCCAGAGACAATTGACGCTTTAAAGGACAATATTCGATAAGCCATTGGTGAAATACAGCTGCACACAATCGATAATGTGCTTAAAAATTGGACCGATCGTGTAAGCTACTGCATGGCCAGCCGAGGCAGCAATTTGAATGAAATTATTTTCCATTATTAACCGGAAGGATTGTACTTTCAAATAAAATTTGAGAAAATATTCAGTAGTTTTTTTTTATAGCATTTTCAAAAAAAAAAAAGTTATTTGGCGGACCCTTTACATGTTTTTATTGTATATGATTCAATCGGAAGTTATTTCTTAGAAGAATATTTTTCTATTTCTTACGATACATGTGTTTATCTCACAGAGCAATAGAAAATAGCCTCTATGCTTCTCTCTATGTTCTCTTAATGACGACGAGATAGTAGGCCATTTCATCGAGTAGTTTACTCTTTGGTTGGCATAATACGGACAGAAATAAAAGGGAATGTGTAGTATCTTCGTTCGATGCAAACAACTTTAAACATAATTTAGCTGTCATTAGTATCAACCAAACACTTTTAAACTAAGTTATTCTACATCATTTGCCTAGTACCTCTTCGATCAGCTGTGCCATAGAAACCCCCTGGTTTTCCTACAATAAAAGTAAACAAAAAATGCCAATTTGACACAAGACAAACCAGCTGAACGAAAAGGTACTAGGCCGATGAAGTAGCATGAGAGAGCAAAGAATACGGGAACTAAATTTAAATAGTGCTTATTGTTACTAATGACAGCTGAATTATGTTATATTTTGTTTGCATTGAACGAAAATACGCATTCCCTTTCATTTTTGTCCGTTTTATGTCCAACGAAAGTGTAAAATTGATCAAATACAGCTGCAAATGAAACTCTATGACCTCGTCGTCATGAAGGGGCATCGAAGAGAGTAATGGAAACTCTTAAATATTACTTTATGGACAAATACAGAAGAAAGAAAAAAGTTCAAATCAGCTGTTCTACCGAGTTTACCTTAAGTATTCTACCATGAGATAAAGCGCTGAATTCAGTTTTTATAAAATTTTCAATCCCATAAGAAGTTCGTGACCCGAACATTTATTCACTTTTCATTTGCTTAGTACTCAGTTCTCTGCGTAAATTTCGTAAGCGAAACCGATTACAGGGTTGTTATGCCAAAGTTATTTTTAACAAAATTGTTTGATAATTATTTGGACCCGGAATATTGATACTTTGATAATTTTACCAAACAAAAGTAACACCACATGCATTAAAAATAAAATGGAGAAGCTTATCAAGTTAGTACTTGTAGACCTTATAGAGAAGACGCTTTTAAAGAAGAAACGGTGATAGGTGACAGTGTTGCGTTGTGCGATTTTCCTACTTTTGTAGCCACGTGTGAAGCCAAAAGTACAAAACATTAACTGGGAGTAAATTTTGCGCATTAAATTGATTAAAAAAGGGGATATTCAGTGAAATAATCAAAATGTAATGAAGTGTTAGAGTAAAATTACTTGTGTAGATACCAATTAACACACAAATTGTTAAAACTAAAGATTTCTCTCATTCTCTATGTAGGTACATATATAGTTTTCAAGTCTTCCACGGACTTTGTTAATACCATGGTAGAATGAGAAGGTAAACTCGGTAGACATCCGTTTTCAATTTTTTCTCGTTGTTTAGTTGGCCACTTCTGTCAGATTCGAAGGTTTTGTTTCTGTTAACATTTATTTGTTGGTATACGTATGTGTTGGCTTTGACACGAGGAGAGCCTAAACAAAAACAAAATGCCTGTTGTTGTTGCCCACAATTGTTGTTGTATCTACTGCGACTACTTGGTATTTTTAGTATGGTTAATACATTACACAGCTCTTGCAAACTCTTGTTAATATTACTTTGTATGGACATACATAAATGACAAAGTTTCTTCTGCTAATTTCGCAAGAACTCAATTCGGAACTTGAAATGACGAAGCGTAATATAAACACTGCACGGAGTTGCCACCTGACATGGCAATTTAATTCCCAATTTGGCAGAGTGTCAACGCCAAAGATTAAGAATCAGGTTATCGCTAACCTACCTACTGTAAACTGCTGTCTATGTGAGGTAGTAGATTAGATTTGTACAACACGTTTTTCACCGAGAACTGCACTATAGGTACTTTGTGGTTCCTAAACACGAAAATCCAAATAATTAATTTTTGCATGGTTTTTTTTTTAAGTATTTCCTATTTTTGAAATGGGTTATTACAACAAAAAATGGCTGATCTATTAAGATAAAAGATATTTATTTTCGAGCAGAAAACATCTTTATTTTGTAAACCCGCTAACCGATTGGCAAGAACAAGTCTACATCTAATTATAGATAAATAGACAATAGTTTCTATCCCTCTCTTTACGTTCTCTCAATGACGACGAGGTAGTATACCAATTCATCGCGTTCGAGTTGCTTATGTATTTTATGTGCGTGAAGATAAATTCGAATATAACTAGCAAAGACACAAACCACTTCAGTTAGCTGAGCACTGTTATTGTGTTAACAGAGCTATGTTAAAGCGCTTAAAATGGGAGAATATATAAAAATAATTACTTTTTAGCCGATTAGAACAATATTTTAAAGTCAAATTTAGAAATTAGAAAGCATATATATTCGGAATTTATATTGTTAATGTAGTAATTCAAAAACATGTTGCAAAGTACATAATTTTGTCGTTCAAAAACTTCAAGTTTTTAAAGTACATAATGAACACTGTGGCCAAATGCGGTTTCAACCACGAACCAACTATATACCCACTGATAGCCCTTGAGGTGCACTTTTCGAATTTACTATCCCCAATTTCCGGCAGTATTTCAGAATCGCGTAATTTAAGATTTTCAGTTTCGGGACCCTTTTTCGAATTTCGCCCACTGTGACCGAATGCGTCGTCAACCATGGACCAAGTGTATACGCTCTTAGAGCCCTCGAGGAGTACATTCTAAAAATGGTTATCATATATTTCAGAACAATTTCAGAATGTCCAAATACGATTTTTAAATTCATATACGAAAACTGATTTTGGCCCACTGTGGCCAAATGCGGCTTCAACCACGAACCAACTATATACCCACTGATAGCCCTTGAGGTGCACTTTTCGAATTTACTATCCCCAATTTCCGGCAGTATTTCAGAATCGCGTAATTTAAGATTTTCAGTTTCGGGACCCTTTTCGAATTTCGCCCACTGTGACCAAATGCGTCGTCAACCATGGACCAAGTGTATACGCTCTTAGAGTCCTCGAGGAGTACATTCTAAAAATGGTTATCATATATTTCAGAACAATTTCAGAATGTCCAAATACGATGTTTAAATTCATATACGAAAACTGATTTTGGCCCACTGTGGCCAAATGCGGCTTCAACCACGAACCAACTATATACCCACTGATAGCCCTTGAGGTGCACTTTTCGAATTTACTATCCCCAATTTCCGGCAGTATTTCAGAATCGCGTAATTTAAGATTTTCAGTTTCGGGACCCTTTTTCGAATTTCGCCCACTGTGACCAAATGCGGAGTCAACCATGGACCAAGTGTATACGCTCTTAGAGCCCTCGAGGAGTACATTCTAAAAATGGTTATCATATATTTCAGAACAATTTCAGAATGTCCAAATACGATTTTTAAATTCATATACGAAAACTGATTTTGGCCCACTGTGGCCAAATGCGGCTTCAACCACGAACCAACTATATACCCACTGATAGCCCTTGAGGTGCACTTTTCGAATTTACTATCCCCAATTTCCGGCAGTATTTCAGAATCGCGTAATTTAAGATTTTCAGTTTCGGGACCCTTTTTCGAATTTCGCCCACTGTGACCAAATGCGGAGTCAACCATGGACCAAGTGTATACGCTCTTAGAGCCCTCGAGGAGTACATTCTAAAAATGGTTATCATATATTTCAGAACAATTTCAGAATGTCCAAATACGATTTTTAAATTCATATACGAAAACTGATTTTGGCCCACTGTGGCCAAATGCGGCTTCAACCACGAACCAACTATATACCCACTGATAGCCCTTGAGGTGCACTTTTCGAATTTACTATCCCCAATTTCCGGCAGTATTTCAGAATCGCGTAATTTAAGATTTTCAGTTTCGGGACCCTTTTTCGAATTTCGCCCACTGTGACCAAATGCGGAGTCAACCATGGACCAAGTGTATACGCTCTTAGAGCCCTCGAGGAGTACATTCTAAAAATGGTTATCATATATTTCAGAACAATTTCAGAATGTCCAAATACGATTTTTAAATTCATATACGAAAACTGATTTTGGCCCACTGTGGCCAAATGCGGCTTCAACCACGAACCAACTATATACCCACTGATAGCCCTTGAGGTGCACTTTTCGAATTTACTATCCCCAATTTCCGGCAGTATTTCAGAATCGCGTAATTTAAGATTTTCAGTTTCGGGACCCTTTTTCGAATTTCGCCCACTGTGACCAAATGCGGAGTCAACCATGGACCAAGTGTATACGCTCTTAGAGCCCTCGAGGAGTACATTCTAAAAATGGTTATCATATATTTCAGAACAATTTCAGAATGTCCAAATACGATTTTTAAATTCATATACGAAAACTGATTTTGGCCCACTGTGGCCAAATGCGGCTTCAACCACGAACCAACTATATACCCACTGATAGCCCTTGAGGTGCACTTTTCGAATTTACTATCCCCAATTTCCGGCAGTATTTCAGAATCGCGTAATTTAAGATTTTCAGTTTCGGGACCCTTTTTCGAATTTCGCCCACTGTGACCAAATGCGTCGTCAACCATGGACCAAGTGTATACGCTCTTAGAGCCCTCGAGGAGTACATTCTAAAAATGGTTATCATATATTTCAGAACAATTTCAGAATGTCCAAATACGATTTTTAAATTCATATACGAAAACTGATTTTGGCCCACTGTGGCCAAATGCGGCTTCAACCACGAACCAACTATATACCCACTGATAGCCCTTGAGGTGCACTTTTCGAATTTACTATCCCCAATTTCCGGCAGTATTTCAGAATCGCGTAATTTAAGATTTTCAGTTTCGGGACCCTTTTTCGAATTTCGCCCACTGTGACCAAATGCGTCGTCAACCATGGACCAAGTGTATACGCTCTTAGAGCCCTCGAGGAGTACATTCTAAAAATGGTTATCATATATTTCAGAACAATTTCAGAATGTCCAAATACGATTTTTAAATTCATATACGAAAACTGATTTTGGCCCACTGTGGCCAAATGCGGCTTCAACCACGAACCAACTATATACCCACTGATAGCCCTTGAGGTGCACTTTTCGAATTTACTATCCTTAATTTCCGGCAGTATTTCAGAATCGCGTAATTTAAGATTTTCAGTTTCGGGACCCTTTTTCGAATTTCGCCCACTGTGACCAAATGCGTCGTCAACCATGGACCAAGTGTATACGCTCTTAGAGCCCTCGAGGGGTACATTCTAAAAAAGGAGTACAGTACAAAAAAAAACAGCCGTCTTAATATACATACATCTGTGGTCTGCCTAAATTGACAAAACTACCTACACTTTGTATTAATACTTTCGCTGGATTACTTTCATGGTTGTTACATTTACATAATTGTTATACGGTAAAGTTTTTGTTACGGACGTAACCCTACCTTAAAATTTTAGTATTTTCAGAATTTGGTTGTGGTCGGGGGCTCAGTTCGTGGGAAAAACCAATTGGTTTTCTCTTCTCTTACAAAGCACCGTAATTGTTTTAAATACGGAGCGCATTCGGAGAACAGAAAGTATAAACCAGAAAACACTCATTTGTTCGAGAGACGAAGCATACATACATATTCTGTGTTGTTAAGGGCATCTGAGACCTACGGACTAGTCGGCCGACCATTAGACAGGAAGACTATTGTGTCGGGTATTGTATCGCCTTACACTAACCGACTTTACTTTCCAACTTTCTGAAAATGAAAATAGTTTAGATTTTCAGCCGACTAGTCGGCCGACTGACCGATCGCACCGGTCTAAGGTCTCGTTTAGAAGACGTAAAAAAAACTATGCTAAATTACAAAAAACAATTGCGAAATGGAAAGAAATTACAATAAAAGGATATACAAATTCTGAAATATGCTAATAAATTATGCTAAAATTAAAATAAAATTATTTTTTTTTATATTTTCGTTTGCGCATATTATTTAGTGCATAGTATATGTACATAGATAATACAGTTTTAAGCTTTTTAAGCATGAGATGTGAACAAGTATTTTTGTTTATCAGAAATTTCGTAGATATGATTTTTAAGATCCTTTACATTTTTGTTTTGAATTTTGTAGCTACGCTTGTTAAGGGCACCTTAGACCATCGGATTGTCGGGTCGACTTTCGGCTTAGGCCGACTCACCTCCCAGTGTAAGGTGAAGTCAGGCAGTCGGGCAAAAATCAAAACTAGTTTGATTTTCTCAGAAAGTCGGCTAGTGTAAATCTGTTTTCGTACATGAATTTAAAAAGGGTATTTAGCGTATTTGGACAAACTGAAATTGTTCTGAAATATATGGTAACCATTTTTAGAATGTACACCTCGAGGGCTCTAAGAGCGTATACACTTGGTCCATGGTTGACGACGCATTTGGTCACAGTGGGCGAAATTCGAAAAAGGGTCCCGAAACTGAAAATCTTAAATTACGCGATTCTGAAATACTGCCGGAAATTGGGGATAGTAAATTCGAAAAGTGCACCTCAAGGGCTATCAGTGGGTATATAGTTGGTTCGTGGTTGAAGCCGCATTTGGCCACAGTGGGCCAAAATCAGTTTTCGTATATGAATTTAAAAATCGTATTTGGACATTCTGAAATTGTTCTGAAATATATGATAACCATTTTTAGAATGTACTCCTCGAGGGCTCTAAGAGCGTATACACTTGGTCCATGGTTGACGACGCATTTGGTCACAGTGGGCGAAATTCGAAAAAGGGTCCCGAAACTGAAAATCTTAAATTACGCGATTCTGAAATACTGCCGGAAATTGGGGATAGTAAATTCGAAAAGTGCACCTCAAGGGCTATCAGTGGGTATATAGTTGGTTCGTGGTTGAAGCCGCATTTGGCCACAGTGGGCCAAAATCAGTTTTCGTATATGAATTTAAAAATCGTATTTGGACATTCTGAAATTGTTCTGAAATATATGATAACCATTTTTAGAATGTACTCCTCGAGGGCTCTAAGAGCGTATACACTTGGTCCATGGTTGACGACGCATTTGGTCACAGTGGGCGAAATTCGAAAAAGGGTCCCGAAACTGAAAATCTTAAATTACGCGATTCTGAAATACTGCCGGAAATTGGGGATAGTAAATTCGAAAAGTGCACCTCAAGGGCTATCAGTGGGTATATAGTTGGTTCGTGGTTGAAGCCGCATTTGGCCACAGTGGGCCAAAATCAGTTTTCGTATATGAATTTAAAAATCGTATTTGGACATTCTGAAATTGTTCTGAAATATATGATAACCATTTTAGAATGTACTCCTCGAGGGCTCTAAGAGCGTATACACTTGGTCCATGGTTGACGACGCATTTGGTCACAGTGGGCGAAATTCGAAAAAGGGTCCCGAAACTGAAAATCTTAAATTACGCGATTCTGAAATACTGCCGGAAATTGGGGATAGTAAATTCGAAAAGTGCACCTCAAGGGCTATCAGTGGGTATATAGTTGGTTCGTGGTTGAAGCCGCATTTGGCCACAGTGGGCCAAAATCAGTTTTCGTATATGAATTTAAAAATCGTATTTGGACATTCTGAAATTGTTCTGAAATATATGATAACCATTTTTAGAATGTACTCCTCGAGGGCTCTAAGAGCGTATACACTTGGTCCATGGTTGACGACGCATTTGGTCACAGTGGGCGAAATTCGAAAAAGGGTCCCGAAACTGAAAATCTTAAATTACGCGATTCTGAAATACTGCCGGAAATTGGGGATAGTAAATTCGAAAAGTGCACCTCAAGGGCTATCAGTGGGTATATAGTTGGTTCGTGGTTGAAGCCGCATTTGGCCACAGTGGGCCAAAATCAGTTTTCGTATATGAATTTAAAAATCGTATTTGGACATTCTGAAATTGTTCTGAAATATATGATAACCATTTTTAGAATGTACTCCTCGAGGGCTCTAAGAGCGTATACACTTGGTCCATGGTTGACGACGCATTTGGTCACAGTGGGCGAAATTCGAAAAAGGGTCCCGAAACTGAAAATCTTAAATTACGCGATTCTGAAATACTGCCGGAAATTGGGGATAGTAAATTCGAAAAGTGCACCTCAAGGGCTATCAGTGGGTATATAGTTGGTTCGTGGTTGAAGCCGCATTTGGCCACAGTGGGCCAAAATCAGTTTTCGTATATGAATTTAAAAATCGTATTTGGACATTCTGAAATTGTTCTGAAATATATGATAACCATTTTAGAATGTACTCCTCGAGGGCTCTAAGAGCGTATACACTTGGTCCATGGTTGACGACGCATTTGGTCACAGTGGGCGAAATTCGAAAAAGGGTCCCGAAACTGAAAATCTTAAATTACGCGATTCTGAAATACTGCCGGAAATTGGGGATAGTAAATTCGAAAAGTGCACCTCAAGGGCTATCAGTGGGTATATAGTTGGTTCGTGGTTGAAGCCGCATTTGGCCACAGTGGGCCAAAATCAGTTTTCGTATATGAATTTAAAAATCGTATTTGGACATTCTGAAATTGTTCTGAAATATATGATAACCATTTTTAGAATGTACTCCTCGAGGGCTCTAAGAGCGTATACACTTGGTCCATGGTTGACGACGCATTTGGTCACAGTGGGCGAAATTCGAAAAAGGGTCCCGAAACTGAAAATCTTAAATTACGCGATTCTGAAATACTGCCGGAAATTGGGGATAGTAAATTCGAAAAGTGCACCTCAAGGGCTATCAGTGGGTATATAGTTGGTTCGTGGTTGAAGCCGCATTTGGCCACAGTGGGCCAAAATCAGTTTTCGTATATGAATTTAAAAATCGTATTTGGACATTCTGAAATTGTTCTGAAATATATGATAACCATTTTTAGAATGTACTCCTCGAGGGCTCTAAGAGCGTATACACTCGGTCCATGGTTGACGACGCATTTGGTCACAGTGGGCGAAATTCGAAAAAGGGTCCCGAAACTGAAAATTTTAAATTACGCGATTCTGAAATACTGCCGGAAATTGGGGATAGTAAATTCGAAAAGTGCACCTCAAGGGCTATCAGTGGGTATATAGTTGGTTCGTGAGTGAAGCCGCATTTGGCCACAGTGGGCCAAAATCAGTTTTCGTATATGAATTTAAAAATCGTATTTGGACATTCTGAAATTGTTCTGAAATATATGATAACCATTTTTAGAATGTACTCCTCGAGGGCTCTAAGAGCGTATACACTTGGTCCATGGTTGACGACGCATTTGGTCACAGTGGGCGAAATTCGAAAAAGGGTCCCGAAACTGAAAATCATAAATTACGCGATTCTGAAATACTGCCGGAAATTGGGGATAGTAAATTCGAAAAGTGCACCTCAAGGGCTATCAGTGGGTATATAGTTGGTTCGTGGTTGAAGCCGCATTTGGCCACAGTGGGCCAAAATCAGTTTTCGTATATGAATTTAAAAATCGTATTTGGACATTCTGAAATTGTTCTGAAATATATGATAACCATTTTAGAATGTACTCCTCGAGGGCTCTAAGAGCGTATACACTTGGTCCATGGTTGACGACGCATTTGGTCACAGTGGGCGAAATTCGAAAAAGGGTCCCGAAACTGAAAATCTTAAATTACGCGATTCTGAAATACTGCCAGAAATTGGGGATAGTAAATTCGAAAAGTGCACCTCAAGGGCTATCAGTGGGTATATAGTTGGTTCGTGGTTGAAGCCGCATTTGGCCACAGTGGGCCAAAATCAGTTTTCGTATATGAATTTAAAAATCGTATTTGGACATTCTGAAATTGTTCTGAAATATATGATAACCATTTTAGAATGTACTCCTCGAGGGCTCTAAGAGCGTATACACTTGGTCCATGGTTGACGACGCATTTGGTCACAGTGGGCGAAATTCGAAAAAGGGTCCCGAAACTGAAAATCTTAAATTACGCGATTCTGAAATACTGCCGGAAATTGGGAATAGTAAATTCGAAAAGTGCACCTCAAGGGCTATCAGTGGGTATATAGTTGGTTCGTGGTTGAAGCCGCATTTGGCCACAGTGGGCCAAAATCAGTTTTCGTATATGAATTTAAAAATCGTATTTGGACATTCTGAAATTGTTCTGAAATATATGATAACCATTTTTAGAATGTACTCCTCGAGGGCTCTAAGAGCGTATACACTTGGTCCATGGTTGACGACGCATTTGGTCACAGTGGGCGAAATTCGAAAAAGGGTCCCGAAATTGAAAATCTTAAATTACGCGATTCTGAAATACTGCCAGAAATTGGGGATAGTAAATTCGAAAAGTGCACCTCAAGGGCTATCAGTGGGTATATAGTTGGTTCGTGGTTGAAGCCGCATTTGGCCACAGTGGGCCAAAATCAGTTTTCGTATATGAACTTAAAAATCGTATTTGGACATTCTGAAATTGTTCTGAAATATATGATAACCATTTTTAGAATGTACTCCTCGAGGGCTCTAAGAGCGTATACACTTGGTCCATGGTTGACGACGCATTTGGTCACAGTGGGCGAAATTCGAAAAAGGGTCCCGAAACTGAAAATCTTAAATTACGCGATTCTGAAATACTGCCGGAAATTGGGGATAGTAAATTCGAAAAGTGCACCTCAAGGGCTATCAGTGGGTATATAGTTGGTTCGTGGTTGAAGCCGCATTTGGCCACAGTGGGCCAAAATCAGTTTTCGTATATGAATTTAAAAATAGTATTTGGACATTCTGAAATTGTTCTGAAATATATGATAACCATTTTTAGAATGTACTCCTCGAGGGCTCTAAGAGCGTATACACTTGGTCCATGGTTGACGACGCATTTGGTCACAGTGGGCGAAATTCGAAAAAGGGTCCCGAAACTGAAAATCTTAAATTACGCGATTCTGAAATACTGCCGGAAATTGGGGATAGTAAATTCGAAAAGTGCACCTCAAGGGCTATCAGTGGGTATATAGTTGGTTCGTGGTTGAAGCCGCATTTGGCCACAGTGGGCCAAAATCAGTTTTCGTATATGAATTTAAAAATCGTATTTGGACATTCTGAAATTGTTCTGAAATATATGATAACCATATTTAGAATGTACTCCTCGAGGGCTCTAAGAGCGTATACACTCGGTCCATGGTTGACGACGCATTTGGTCACAGTGGGCGAAATTCGAAAAAGGGTCCCGAAACTGAAAATCTTAAATTACGCGATTCTGAAATACTGCCGGAAATTGGGGATAGTAAATTCGAAAAGTGCACCTCAAGGGCTATCAGTGGGTATATAGTTGGTTCGTAGTGGAAGCAGCATTTGGCCACAGTGGGCCAAAATCAGTTTTCGTATATGAATTTAAAAATCGTATTTGGACATTCTGAAATTGTTCTGATATATATGATAACCATTTTTAGAATGTACTCCTCGAGGGCTCTAAGAGCGTATACACTTGGTCCATGGTTGACGACGCATTTGGTCACAGTGGGCGAAATTCGAAAAAGGGTCCCGAAACTGAAAATCTTAAATTACGCGATTCTGAAATACTGCCGGAAATTGGGGATAGTAAATTCGAAAAGTGCACCTCAAGGGCTATCAGTGGGTATATAGTTGGTTCGTGGTTGAAACCGCATTTGGCCACAGTGTTCATTATGTACTATGTGCGTGAAGATAAATTCGAATATAACTAGCAAAGACACAAACCACTTCAGTTAGCTGAGCACTGTTATTGTGTTAACAGAGCTATGTTAAAGCGCTTAAAATGGGAGAATATATAAAAATAATTACTTTTTAGCCGATTAGAACAATATTTTAAAGTC
Organism: Phaonia tiefii; assembly: GCA_963931995.1. NCBI lineage: Eukaryota > Metazoa > Arthropoda > Insecta > Diptera > Muscidae > Phaonia > Phaonia tiefii. Next base: position 165,579,558 of record OZ008367.1, read on the forward strand.
AAATTTAGAAATTAGAAAGCATATATATTCGGAATTTATATTGTTAATGTAGTAATTCAAAAACATGTTGCAAAGTACATAATTTTGTCGTTCAAAAACTTCAAGTTTTTAAAGTACATAAATGTGCGTGAAGATAAATTCGAATTTAACTAGCAAAGACACAAACCACTTTGGTTAGCAGAGCGCTGTTATGACGATAACAGGTATCTGTTAAAGTACCAGAAAGGGAAGTATATTGATATAAACAAGGTTTTTGGCGAATTAAATGAATAAAAAAATATAAATCTAATAAATCGTATTAAAAAACATTACGAGCTTTCAGTATTAGTGGCACAAATCTGGAACAGCTGACCAACGAGCATTATATTTTAGTTCAATGTATATAGTTTTAGAAAGGACTTTGAGCCCAAATCAAAGATTCTCCGCCAATTGAATGAATATCTAGCAATAAGTAGGAGCATGTTCTTTTGAGTTATACTACTCCGAGGTTTCAGACGAATTTCAGAATACAATAATTTTAAGCGTTTCCCTTTAAGCACTTTACTCTACTTTTGAACACTTCACAGTGTACAAACCAAGGACTCTTGGCGGACGAGACTTACACCACATTAAAGCTTTCCAAATTTACCATACTTATATTTCAGAGGAATTTCAGAACAGCGATATATGGAATTTAGTATTGTTCCATGTCTTAACATTTTGACCCACTGTGCCCAAACTAAGAATTCTCCGGGGATCAAACTTATACCAAATTAAAGTCCTTCATTTGTGCTTTCCAAATTTACTATCTGCATACTTCAGTGGAATTTCAGAACAGCGATATATTTAATTTAGTATTGTCCCATGTCTTAACATTTTGACCCACTGTGCCCAAACTAAGAATTCTCCGCGGATCAGCCTTATACCAAATTAAAATTCTTCATTTGTGCTTTCCAAATTTACTATCTGCATACTTCAGAGGAATTTCAGAACAGCGATATATGGAATATTTTCTTCTTCCATGTCTTAACATTTTGACCCACTGTGCCCAAACTAAGAATTCTCCGGGAATCAAACTTATACCAGATTAAAGTCCTTCATTTGTGCTTTCCAAACTTACTATCTGCATACTTCAGAGGAATTTCAGAACAGCGATATATGAAATATTTTATTGTCCCATGTCTTAACATTTTGACCCACTGTACCCAAACTAAGAATTCTCCAGGGATCAAACCTATACCAAACTTATACATAAATACTTTCAAAATTTACCATCTCCATATCAAAATGTTAAGACATGGGACAATACTAAATTCCATATATCGCTGTTCTGAAATTCCTCTGAAGTATGCAGATAGTAAATTTGGAAAGCACAAATGAAGGACTTTAATTTGGTATAAGTTTGATCCCCGGAGAATTCTTAGTTTGGGCACAGTGGGTCAAAATGTTAAGACATGGGACAATACTAAATTCCATATATCGCTGTTCTGAAATTCCACTGAAGTATGCAGATAGTAAATTTGGAAAGCACTAATGAAGGACTTTAATTTGGTATAAGTTTGATCCCCGCAGAATTCTTAGTTTCGGCGCAGTGGGTCAAAATGTTAAGACATGGGACAATACTAAATTCCATATATCGCTGTTCTGAAATTCCTCTGAAGTATGCAGATAGTAAATTTGGAAAGCACTAATGAAGGACTTTAATTTGGTATAAGTTTGATCCCCGGAGAATTCTTAGTTTGGGCACAGTGGGTCAAAATGTTAAGACATGGGACAATACTAAATTCCATATATCGCTGTTCTGAAATTCCTCCGAAGTATGCAGATAGTAAATTTGGAACGCACTAATGGAGGACTTTAATTTGGTATAAGTTTGATCCCCGGAGAATTCTTAGTTTGGGCACAGTGGGTCAAAATGTTAAGACATGGGAGAATAAAATATTCCATATATCGCTGTTCTGAAATTCCTCTGAAGTATGCAGATAGTAAATTTGGAAAGCACAAATGAAGGACTTTAATTTGGTATAAGTTTGATCCCCGGAGAATTCTTAGTTTGGGCACAGTGGGTCAAAATGTTAAGACATGGGATAATACTAAATTCCACATATCGCTGTTCTAAAATTCCTCTGAAGTATGCAGATAGTAAATTGGGAAAGCACTAATGAAGGACTTTAATTTGGTATAAGTTTGATTCCCGGGGAGTTCTTAGTTTGGGCACAGTGGGTCAAAATGTTAAGACATGGGAGAATAAAATATTCCATATATCGCTGTTCTGAAATTCCTCTGAAGTATGCAGATAGTAAATTTGGAAAGCACTAATGAAGGACTTTAATCTGGTATAAGTTTGATTCCCGGGGAGTTCTTAGTTTGGGCACAGTGGGTCAAAATGTTAAGACATGGGAGAATAAAATATTCCATATATTGCTGTTCTGAAATTCCTCTGAAGTATGCAGATAGTAAATTTGGAAAGCACAAATGAAGGACTTTAATTTGGTATAAGTTTGATCCCCGGAGAATTCTTAGTTTGGGCACAGTGGGTCAAAATGTTAAGACACGGGACAATACTAAATTCCATATATCGCTGTTCTGAAATTCCAGTGAAGTATGCATATAGTAAATTTGGAAAGCACTAATGAAGGACTTTAATTTGGTATAAGTTTGATCCCCGGAGAATTCTTAGTTTGGGCACAGTGGGTCAAAATGTTAAGACATGGGATAATACTAAATTCCACATATCGCTGTTCTAAAATTCCTCTGAAGTATGCAGATAGTAAATTGGGAAAGCACTAATGAAGGACTTTAATTTGGTATAAGTTCGATACCCGGAGATTTCTTAGTTTGGGCACAGTGGGTCAAAATGTTAAGACATGGGAGAATAAAATATTTTATATATCGCTGTTCTGAAATTCGTCTGAAGTATGCAGATAGTAAATTTGGAAAGCACAAATGAAGGACTTTAATTTGGTATAAGTTTGATCCCCGGAGAATTCTTAGTTTGGGCACAGTGGGTCAAAATGTTAAGACACGGGACAATACTAAATTCCATATATCGCTGTTCTGAAATTCCAGTGAAGTATGCATATAGTAAATTTGGAAAGCACTAATGAAGGACTTTAATTTGGTATAAGTTTGATCCCCGGAGAATTCTTAGTTTGGGCACAGTGGGTCAAAATGTTAAGACATGGGATAATACTAAATTCCACATATCGCTGTTCTAAAATTCCTCTGAAGTATGCAGATAGTAAATTGGGAAAGCACTAATGAAGGACTTTAATTTGGTATAAGTTTGATTCCCGGGGAGTTCTTAGTTTGGGCACAGTGGGTCAAAATGTTAAGACATGGGAGAATAAAATATTCCATATATCGCTGTTCTGAAATTCCTCTGAAGTATGCAGATAGTAAATTTGGAAAGCACTAATGAAGGACTTTAATCTGGTATAAGTTTGATTCCCGGGGAGTTCTTAGTTTGGGCACAGTGGGTCAAAATGTTAAGACATGGGAGAATAAAATATTCCATATATCGCTGTTCTGAAATTCCTCTGAAATATAAGTATGGTAAATTTGGAAAGCTTTAATGTGGTGTAAGTCTCGTCCGCCAAGAGTCCTTGGTTTGTACACTGTGAAGTGTTCAAGAGTAGAGTAAAGTGCTTAAAGGGAAACGCTTAAAATTATTGTATTCTGAAATTCGTCTGAAACCTCGGAGTAGTATAACTCAAAAGAACACGCTCCTACTTATTGCTAGATATTCATTAAATTGGCGGAGAATCTTTGATTTTGGCTCAAACTCCTTTCTAAAATTATATACATTGATCTAAAATATAATGCTCGTTGGTCAGCTGTTCCAGATTTGTGCCACTAATACTGAAAGCTCGTAATGTTTTTTTATACGATTTATTAGATTTATATTTTTTTAATTAATTTAATTCGCCAAAAACCTTGTTTATTTCAATATACTTCCCTTTCTGGTACTTTAACAGATACCTGTTACCGTCATAACAGCGCTCTGCTAACGAAAGTGGTTTGTGTCTTTGCTAGTTAAATTCGAATTTATCTTCACGCACATGTTTTATTTTGGTTGACTTTTATCTTCCATTCTTCAAAATATTTTTGAGATAGTAGCAAAGCTTTTTTCATTTTCTTAATAATAGCATTAGAGACCTTTCCAGTACTTATAATTGCCGAATCATCCGCATAAAAGGCGACATCCTGATTTGTTGGTATCTTAAAATCCGATATGAAGATTGAATACAAAGTAGGTGATAAAACCGATCCTTGTGGAACACCAGCTGGTATATTTCTTGATGTCGATTCTGCATCATCAACACAGATGGAAAATTTGCGGTTTTTTAAGAAGCTTCTAATAAGTTTTTGTAAATAGATCGCGAGATTAAAATTATTAAGTTTGAAGACGATACCGTCATGCCATACTGAATCGAATGCTTTTTCTATATCCAGTAAAACCACCCCGGTACTTCTTCTGTTCTTCTTATTTTCAGATATTATATTAGTAACTCTCTTTAATTGGTGCACGGTGGAGTGGCCTTTCCTGAATCCAAATTGTTCTTTATTTAAAACATGATTTTCCTCAGCAAATTCCGATATTCTTCTTAATAATATTTTTTCAAATATTTTGTCAATTGTGCTAAGCATACTAATTGTTTTGTAACTTGACGGTAATTTGACATTTTCCCAGGTTTTAAAATTGGTATAACTTTAGCATTTTTAAATATACTGGGGAAATATCCATTGCTTAAGCACCGATTAAAGACAACTGTCAAGAAGTTAAAAAATGTATTTGACATTTGCTTTACCAACACTGGTTTTATCCCATCCTTACCAGGTGACTTGCTGTTTTTAATTTTCTTAGTATAATATCTCACTTCTTCTAATGTAGTCAAGTCAGCTGCGCCAGTGGGAATTGTTTGATAGTCTAACCAATTCACATGGTTCATCACGATTCGATCAGCTGGTGTGCTCACTGTGTGTGTTATGCAGTGTGCGTTCTCAAACACATTAGCTACCGCATTGGCTATTCTCTCACTGTTTTGAGTTTCTACACCGTCAACACTCAAGCAACTAACAGCTGATTTTTTACCTCTCATTGCTTTTGACACTTTCCAAGCTTGTTTGCTACCATGTGGTAGATTTACTCCAAGTTACTCCAATTTGTGTTTATATCTCTAAATATGTGAAAATCAATTAGTGTAGTTAGCAGTTTAATAGTACATTTCAGCGATGGTTTCTGCGAGGGAAGGGATCGTTGCAATTTTCTGGTGTATCTGTTTCTTTGGCCAATAAGATACAGGCTCAAATAGGAAAGTTTTCGAAGCCAGGATTGTCGTCGTTTCATCGGTATTTTGCTAGCTGCTTCTTGAAGGGTATTTGTGATGTTTAATAATATTTGTTCAATATTTGAAGCAGTTATATTTATAGATTGCAAGCGTCGGATTTGGTCATCAACTCCCTTTCTAATAAAATTCCAATCTGCATCTTGGTATGATGGCACCATATATATCTTATTGACAACGGAACCGTATAACATGGTCTGAACATAAAAGACCCGAGTGCGTTTCAAGGGACGAAAAGTTGAAAAGAATATCAACTACGGAGGACTGAGCTTGTCCTAGGCCCTGACCAAAGCGGGTAAATCCAGGGGGAGCATAAATATAATAATTATTTTGTAGTTGGTGGTTGAAGAGAGCTTTTCCTGCAGTGTTGTTTTTATGACAGTTCCAGCTGGTATGGTGGGCATTGAGATCGCCAAAAATAAAAAATAATTATTTAAGTCGTCGGTAAAATTCGCTGTGTATCTGGGATTATATGCAGCTACCAATCTAATTGGTCTTCCATTTATTTCCACTGAAATAGACAAAGTTTCCATATTTACTGTTCCTAAAGTTGGCAGACAGCTTTGTGGGATTGAGTATCTTATTGATATTAACACACCACCTCCATGGGTATTTCTATCGTTTCTGTAGATCTTAAAGTTCAGTAATCGAAATTTGTGGTGGCTCTTTAGGAATGTTTCGTTAATCAGTAGTATATCTATCTTTTTTTCGTGCAGAATTTGTTCAAGTTGCGCAATTGCTGAGTGACTTGTTATGCCTTGGGAGTTCCAGTGCATAACGTGAAGACTTTGAATTTTATTTTGTCTAAATGACATGTTTGAGCATCATTCCCAAAACTCGCATTTTGTCAAATTTATTTTTGCATTTCTGTAATGCATCTAGAGCTTCAAAATATATTTCCAAAATGTTCTCATTGGAGATATCATTATCATCAGTATTCGACGGTGATATGCGTCGCTCTTTTTCATTCGTGTTTTGGGGTCTAGGCCAAAGAAACTTTGGAACTTTCTCATTCCTATTGAGTGTTTGTGGAAAATCCATTTTCGATAGAGAAAATTCTGATCTAATGTCAACGTTTGTGTGGCGTTTTCTAGTATTATTTGTCAGTTTTTGCCGAATTTCTAAATACTCACGTCTAGATGGGCATCTAGGATCATCCGCTCTATGGTTAAAATTTTTCAGTTTCTTGCTCACACAATTAAAACATTTATAGATAATTGTGGCATCATCAGGTGACTTGCTTAATTGGCATGAGGAGTAGTCATGGGACCCACCGCATCCAAGGCAAGCTGTTTTCCGAAAGCAATTTGCGGCGCCGTGTCCGAACATTGTACATTTGGAACATTGTGTCGGACCCTTAGAATGTTTCACAGGATTTCTCCAGTGTATTATAGAAATATTTAATTCTAATAACTTCCTTTTTGGATATCTGGCTTTGGTCGAATTCTATAGCATAGAGTGCATCATCGGAGTTAGATCTAGCAGTTTTAATTTCAGTTATATTGAGTGGCTCAATGTTGAAACTATTCTTAAATTCTTCGAAAATTGTTGTAGTGCTTATCTGTGGCAGACCAAAAAGAATAAGTTTGAATCGCTTTGGATCTAAAAACTAAACTTATGTCACTAAAACTTTATGTCATTTTGCTTTAGTTTTCCAATCATTTGCTCGTAATCTGGGAGGGTGTTGGGCATTACCTTCGCTCCCACCGACATTCTCTTGTATTTCCCATTTGGTCCTAAGAGTTTGATTACAGATTCAAAGTTGAGGCTGTGATCCACAACTATCGGTGGAACTAGTACTACGAAATCATTTACATCGTTCTCCTTGCTCTCATTGTCGTTATCATCCAAATCGGATAGAGACGCATACCTGTTGCTGCTATTAGGAACAGCCGTTCTCTGTTGCTTGAACTTTGGAGCATTACCCCAATATTTCTTACGTTTTGATGCCATTGAATAACTAATATTCTTAAGTCAGCTGATCGCTACCAAATAAGTTTAAGGAGATTAAAACGCGTTCGAATGCTCTGAGAGTCAAACGAAGACTGAATATCAAAAATTGTAAACAATTGGCCTGTTAGTTTTAGAATGTACTAGGTAATTGTAGGGGAGGAGTCAGTCTTTTAGAGTATGTTATTTGGAGGCACCCTGTTTCAGTGTACTTATTGCTATAGTATGTCAAAGCAGAACACCTTGGTGATGTTCAAACTTTCATGGCATGCCACTTCTAAACTTGTAACCCAATTTCAAAGATTTTTTTTAAATTCTACTAAGCAGCACGCAAAAATGCATGCGATGTCGTTGTAAGGGAGGTACGATAACCATTCACCTGCGAGAGTATGGAGCACATTGTAAGAGGTCGGTAGTTTCCGGGGCAGTTTGACAACTCAGTGACTTTTTGAATAAAAGATTTGTTTTGGAAAAAAATTCTATTTCGAAACATTGTCTACATTTAGCTCCATACATTTAATCCACTGCTTTTGCAATTTTTTATTCATTCCAAATAAAAGGCTTCTCAAGGTCCTTAAAATAGGCAATTGCTTCAGTTATGACCTCGTCATTTGACCCCAATCTCTTACCGCCGAGTCAGTTCTTCAGATTTAGAAATAGAAAGCATAGATAAAGTAAACTAATAGATGAAGCACAAGTGTTGGGAAAATTTTACTGTAATGGGTAATTGTCTAGATGTCGTTGAAAGCAATAAATGGGATCCCAAAAAAAGTCAAAAATATGACATTCAAATGCGAAAATTTCAGTCAAAAGAATAAATAATTTTCTACAAAAATATCACATCGAAACAAGAAGGAATACAACACGTTACTTAAATTAGGATATATGATGGCCATCTTCCTCCGGTTCAGCTACCATTCCTTGTGGAGAGTCCTCAGACACTCTAACGGTTTTGGTATCTGCGACCACAGAAGTGGCTACAGTTTTTGGCCGCGGAAGTTTTTAGATTAAAAAGGCGTTCCGGCATGTTCATCTTTGGACGGTCTTACGAGTTTTCTCCTATTTATATCCCCACACCGGCATCATGGCTTTGAAATAGTTTTTCATATAAGAAACAAATGTTATTATGTAAAATCATTTAAATTTTGTCACATTTGCCCTTGTTTAAATTACATTCACAAAAATTTTCCACAATTTTGAATAAACGTCAATGAGAATTATGGGAAACTTCAATGAAAGTGACAGTAGTACAGGACAGCACCTAGTGAACAAAGTTGACAATGGTCGCGCTATATCTATTATTTCACTGGGGTCTAAATCCTGTGAATATGGCGGATGAGGTAGCAATTCGTATCCCAATTTATGGAGTTTTGACATGGCGCCTACACGCCTGTTCGATGTCATGGTGAAATATCACATTTTTTCGCTGAATGCGAATCCCACGGATAGCATTTTAATGTCCAAATATTCATGTAAAATGTGATATACCCGCTTAGTTGAGATGCTTACAGCCTACACAAACTCATGCACTCTCATTTGCCAATCTCCAATATCTTTCCATGGATTTTATATGATTTCTGGGCTGACGACCTCTTTTGGACGATCTGAACGTTCGGCGTCACTTGTGCTGGAACGACCACAACGGATTTCAGTAAACCACTTTCGAACCACAATATTTAGAAGACAAAAAATAATGCTTGATGAGCACACGAAATCCACCGTAACGTCGAGTTTCGCGAATTAATGTAAATTAAAACATAGACAGACCTACCTGAACCCATCACAAAAAACATCGTACTGCAGTTTGTAACGAACAGAGGGCATTTGGTTTTTTGAGTTTCGGATTAAAGATTCTCAATTAATTTTAAATTTAACTTTCAAAAAACTTGAGACAATTTAATCACGACGCTTTGAAGTCTTCTATTCTTTCCACGTCGTTTTATAAAACGTAAATGCGTTCGGTGAGTGAACGGATGTTTAATGCAAACTCTACCGTAACGCTGAATTAATGGTATGCGTAACTTCTTCGATTCATGACAATAATCACTGACAATTGTCGTCGACAAGTTGAATAAATGAATTAATTGGTACTTTTTGCATACGGCGACGAAAAAATTGTATAAATAACTCATAGGAAAATATAATCCAGCAATGACTTTCGTTCATATTTTTCTACATTTCACAAAAAATACTTTTCCAAACGACAACAAAAAAAAATTTAAAAATTATTGGTATTTTATAAAACGCTACAACGCAGTCACTGGCAAGGGTTTTCGTTGTATAAAATACTAAAATCAGTGAAGTTACTACCTGCGTTTTACAAAATGATACTATTTTTTATTATTTTTTAACAGCTGTTTTGTTTGTCACTTTGGAAACATAAGTTGCTACATTAACCCATTCCATTATCTTAAATAAATAGTTACCCATTTCATGCCATGAAGGGATAGGGTAGAGTTTCTCACAATCACTGAGCTGTGCGATTTCCAGTTGTCACTCACTGATTGGGACCCGCAGTTTTAATCGGGTCCCAACGGTTTTTTGAGAAGCTATTTCATGGCTTATTACTTGATAGTGTGACGGCACTAAGCGAGGTGGCTGTCGTCGAAAGAAGTGTAAGGTAGTCAGAGCAGGGATCGAACCCATGTTATCTCGCACAACAGCCGGGCACACTAACCGTTGTGCCCGGCTGTTTTACATTTTTTAAAACTTATAGTGTAAATAGAAAGCAGAATGATCGGACGATTGCTTTCAAATGGTAGAGAGTTGCATTTTAGTTCTCTCCGCGTATAGATCTATTTGCCTTTAGTAAACATTAGGCATGTTTTCGTTACAATCTGGTGACTATCGCTTGCTTAGTACATAGTAACGAAAATGCTAAACTATCGATAATTTGGAGATAGTATAATCGCATGGTATGGCATTCATACAAATGTTAATTTTCTTCTTCTCATATTTGAAATGGCGACTTGTGCCTGCTCGAGACAGAAATGTAATTTCAATCGCCGCTTAATATCGCTTAGCTCTCCAAAACTATTGGTAACAGAGCATCAGCAGATTTAACAGATTTTAAAACTAAAAAACTATCTGAGGCCTTTGGTTTATGATAGCTACTTTACGAGTACTATAAAAACCCATCTAATCGAATTTATGATTCTCGACATTTTAGGAGAAGTTGTTGGTATTTGATGTATACTCTATGTTTTTGCTAATGTGGAAAGCATCATCATTTCATAATAAAAAGCTAAGAACTTTATCGAGTGTAACATAAACTTAAGTCCTACAACAAATCATTGATGCTTCAATTTAAAAACGATCAGTGAGTTGTTACCTAAAAATACATGATCTTGGGTAATTTCAAAAAGATTTTAATAGCCTGACTATCTGCCTCTTTTGGATTGTAATAATTTGTTATACCCTACACCACACTGTGGTAACAGGGTATTAAAAGTTAGGTCTGAATTGATTTAGTCATGACCGTCCGTCTGTCTGTCCATGTATTCTTCTAATTAAAGTATCTCGCAAATCTAACCGATATCAACAAAATTTGCGAGATAAATTTGATTAAATGACATCAAATAAATGGGTCAACAGTATGTCACACTGGTTCACGTTGTATACGGCCAAATATATATACATATGTATACAAACTGTTTGATACAGCACCCATACAAATTGTACCAACCAAGCTTGGTTGTATTGGCTCCAGAGGTTACAAATATTAACCGATATTATTGAAACTTCCTACAAGAGCTTTTTCACGTACCATTTGGTTTATATTTTTGATATAGACTAGGATATTTGTGATAGGGGAGGTCAGGGGTTACAAATATTAACTGATTTCAACAAATTTGCCAGTAGGTCGTTGGTGAGAAAATACGTAAGAACAAACCTGGGATTAGTACAGAATTCTGGATCGAAATTCGGATTCTTGAACGCTTGCACAATATGCGTACGCGATCCAAGGTTCCAATAAAAAAAAAGGCAAGTAAGGCACGTATAGTCGGTAAATAGTACAAGATATGACCCTGAAGATATGACCCACAAATTTGATGGCATCTGGACCAAACTAAATAGACTCTCCGAAAATGCGAAACAAAACTAGGATTGAGAATAAATATTGCCTAGTCGCACAGAACGTTATACTCCACTAGCAGTTGATGGTTAGTTAATTGAAGACATGGAATCAATCAACAATAAGTATTTGGAACGCAAGATTACAAAGGATGGTAGCTCCGCAATGAATATAAATGATGATGATAAAAATATGCCGCATTCCTACACCCACACAAAATCTGGCGTAAAAAAATCTCATAGACGAAATTGTGAATATTCAATTGCAGTGTGAAGTCGGTATACGGTTGTACTACTTGTAGCTTGAAGACGATGAAAACAAAGATGATCCAAACGTTAATCAATAATTGTCTGCGGCAAATATGCAAAATCTAAGGAAGACCTCTGGCCACGCATAGAAGAAAGTGGAAGAAGAATACGGCCACTTGTGCAACGTACGATAAAGGGTGTTCGGTTCATGATAGAATAAGTAAGGTAAACTCGTTAGTACAGCTGATTTGAACTTTTTTCTTGCTTATGTGTTTCTCTTATGTCAAATTCACCTGTATTTTGTTTTTGTACTTTTTTGTTTACTTTTACTGTAGATACACACATGTAGAAAATTTGACAGATAAGAAACCCCCCAAACAAAACGTCTGTTTTGGTTGCATAAAACTACAACCATTCCTACTCCGTTCACCTTACTTATTTTACCATGGCTCGGATGTTGCATTGCTGCCATTCCAGCAAAGAAAATCAAATCACTCCAAAAAACACATATTCTGAAACCTTCGAACAAACACATATGCCTGGCCAGACCCCTATAGGTTTTTATGCATTTGTATGGCAAAAAGGGTACCGTAACTTTGACTTTCTAAGTATGCTCGTTTATTATTTTTGTCTTTAGACTTTTTTTTGGTTTGTCGATATATGTAGCTACCTAAATGTAAACATTTTTTTATTCATTTTGTGGAGTGCATGAAAAACAAGTATAATCAACTTTAGAATGTTGTTGGCACACAGGATTAGTGCATTTGGTGCAGTAAAAACGTGTCTTCCTACGCAGCTTTTCGTCTTGCGTGGCACAAATTCTGCAATCTTTTCTGGAATTCAGTGTACTAGGGCCGCTTTGTTGGTTAAGCAGCATGTTGCTGGGAATATTCAACGGCCTTCCATAGAAAGATTAAATGACAAAACGGGTTGAATGTTGTCCCAAAATATGGTTGTTGTTCATGCGATTTTCAGTATTAGCAAGCACCAATTGTTTACTCAGCGTGTTCAAGAACATTCGTCGCTTCTCTTTTCTGGAGCATTTTCATATCATGTTGCATGTTGTCTATCATGCTAATGGCCAACGTCTGGTTGACCGTTTTGTGGAGTAATGCATTACCATTTGGTCCATTGTAGTGCACAGTGGATTGTAGATTTACTGCTTTGTTATTCTTTGGAACGTAGCTGCACAGTGATACAAGGTTATCATAGAAACCGAACACAGATGAAAGCACTGGCCGTTTGCTGTCTTTTTCACTTCTGTGGGAAGACACCTTTTGTTGGATCTAATGGTGCCAACGTATGCTAGTCCAATCGACGAAAGATTGTAAAGAAGTTATCAGCAATAATAGTTCTGCCGCTGTTGGTGTATCGATTAGCCAAACTCATGAGCACATTTTTGCCTTGGGTTGTCTCTCGTTCTTCTTCCTCTTTACCAGTGCACACTGGGCCGAATCGCAAAATAATTGGCATAAAGTCGAATATTGCAGATATCGAGCTGAAACTTGGTATATTTGATAAAAATAACACTATTAATATTTAAAGAAAATTTTAAGTCAATTGGACCACGCCCACCCCATGCGCCCATATATGGCAGCATAGCGCATATGTGATAGTAAAACAAAGTTTTAAGAGCTGTGAATAAAAAGCTACAACTTGTAAGGGAATTGTTGTTTTTTATTAGTTTTTAAGCAAATTGAGGTAAATATGAAATTGTATATAAAAGTTTTGGATACTATATGATTATTTAACAAAATTTTTACTTAGTAATAGGTCTTACATCAATTTATTCTTCTATTCAAATATTTCTAATAATTTATCGTCAAATTTTCATTCAGTTGTTTTCTACAGCTAATTCAAACGAAAATGGATTTATCTCATCAGATTCCGAGTCATCCGAGTCATCATCAAAACGGTAGTCATTAGATGAAGACTGAACATTATTTGGAACAATATTATGGGGTGTCTCTAAAAGCACAATTACATCTGGAGGAAGGCTTTGTTTTTATGTTCAGCTGCTCTTTTCATAATACATATACTTGAAATAAGGGGATCTGAAGAGTCCATAGATCTTTGGAATACATCCATCATATTATTTATCCGGGTATTCTGTTGAGCGTGCATTCTTCTATCACGCTTGTAAAATTTATTTCGCGCTTCTGACGCATTTTCGCCAAGACAGCCTACCGGCATCACTGATGCAGCTATTATCTGTGATCCATGAACTATAATTTTATGTAGAGTTGGTGACATCGGATACCATGGGTAATGCAACATGTATGATCTAATGGTTTTTTCTGAAAATTTTTTAAATTTTAGAGAATCGATTGCAAATTCGCAGTTAATAGCTATTAGAATAGTATGTAGACTCTCAAGTAACTCTAAGTCGAGTTCTAAAATTGAAGCGAATAATTTTGTATTCGAAAAAGCTTTTCTCGCAGTGTTGCCATCGTTCGAGTTTCCGCTCCCATTCTGTTTTGGCTTATCCACATGCAATCCCATTTCTTCCCACAATCTTCTTTGTATATGTTCTTTTTTGTCAGTCATTTCTAATTTGTCACTTACGTTTCTTACTTGCCATTTTTTAGTCCCCATTCTATAACAGATTTTAAGCAACAATTCAAAAACGCGTATCCAAGCATGAAGTGGTCTCATCCCATATTGAAGATGTTCAGGGTTTGGTATAAAAGAATTTATATCGCTAGTTGCCATAAATTGTTTTGGGCCTGCACCACAGATTGAACATAATTGGCAAGATTTCGTGCCCGTTAAAACGTTTAAAACTTTCCCATCTATAAGGGTCATGTGAAGGTCATATGAGACGGTGATCTTTCTTTCATTTAAAATTGTTACTACACAAGGAGGTCAAGTTTATTATTTGTCTGTCCAAAACGTTTTTTTCTGCAAGAATGTGATCTTTTGTTTCTTTAGCGAATTCCATTTTAAGGGGTCGACAAAATCGTACAGACTGCGGAGTTCTATTATTCCAAAAAATTGATCCCGCTTCATCTTTAAGCTTCAGAGGTATAACAGTTGTAACAAACAAAGACTGATCAAGAGTGTCTGGTTCGTTCGTTTCAAATCTTTTTTATACATACTTTGTCCAGTTGAACCATCATATCCGTAACTCGCAATTAATGTAACGCTTGAAACACTTTCTAAGTTAGCGAATACCTCCTCCTGTAGTAATAAATCTTGCAAGGCAACTTTTGCCATAGTTTCTGTAGCTGTTATTCCCCTAGGTCTCAATTACAATTTAGCTTTCTGAACCTTGTTGTAGTTCGGGTATAAGTCGCAATTATGCTGTTTGCTTATATGACGAATTTCATTATACAACCTTTTGCTTAAAGAATATTCCAACAAAAATTTCAAAGCATCATTTGTTGTTAAAGGTACTGGTTCTTCTATACCGAGCTTTCTTTTATCTTCAGTTGCCTCGCTTTCAGAAGTCTTACATTTTTTAAGTACAAACGCGGTATCATTTTCATTTGATTTCCTTGCTGACAATGTGGCTGCATGAATTAAGAGTTTGGTATCGTTTTCATTATTAACAACTACATCGGCGCTACTTTTCTTTTTAGACGTGGCCCTGCTTCATCATATGTTAGCTCTGGTCTACCCATTTTAACATTGCGCATCTCTTCTTGATTGTCCAAAACAATTCTTAAACGCATTGATAGCCACTGTGAATGTTTGTCTCTGCTTTCTGCTGCACTTTTGCAGGTTCGATTTAACATAAATTTCAAAACTTTTTATTTTTGTGTTAATTTCACTCCTTTTTTCATTGGTTAACGTACGTGCAATTAGTTGGCCAAATATCCAGTTTGCAATGCCGGTAAAGTTGCGACCGTTGTCGATCCATACGTCCAGCAGTTTTGCATGACAGAACTCAAGCTCATCTATAAGTTTAAAGTACAGCAAGAGCCGCAAAAAGCCGCAAAAAGGATTATTATTAACTTCTAATATACACTTTCTACTTTATGTTAACATATATTACACATTGCAGAAACACGCACAAGTTTAGTTTTAACTCCACAGAAGACGAGCACTTTGGTTTGGTTTTATCTCTTTTTGGACAGTACAAAACAATACACATATATAACACATAACACATTTTAACACAAAATGTTTTCACTTTATTCATTCTAAATACCTTGGCCGTCAAAATCCATTTTTTTACAATATTTTTTGTCACAGCGTGTGAAATTGCCAAGCGCACAAAGTAAACAAAAGTTTCCCGCCAATTTTGTTACAGAAGTCAGCTGACTAATCACCTGACTTTGAAACTCGATAGAAATTGCATGGTTGCATTTTTAGCGAAAATATTTATTGACTCTTCATATATAGAGGTTCTAGTTTAAATATATTAAATTCAAATTAAGATTTTCTTCAACAAAATTTTCGACTTTATGCCAATTATTTCGCGATTCGGTCCAGTGTGCAGTGTACAGTTTCCCTTGCAACGGATATTTGGTTTTCGCATCGCATGACCACCATACTTTTATGCCATACTTTGCGGGCTTTGATGGGATGTAATGCGTGAACTTTTTGCGCCCACGGTATAGAAATATCTGCTCATCGATGGTTACACTTTCGTATGGTTCAAAATTACTGGCAACATTGTTATTCAAGAAGTTCCATATGTCGCGAATGGGAGCAGCTGTGTCAGTTTGTTGACGAAATGCGCGCGTACGATTATCGTCAAATCGAATGCAGCGCATCATAGTAACAAATCGTGTATATGACATGGCTGCACGGAATATTGGAAGTGCATCAGTTTGCCACACCAATCTTGAGAGCTGCATTGTATTATGACTGACACCAAACGCCAATAGTATCCCAATTAAAGCGTCAAGCTCAACACTTGTCATATCAACCCATACTCGTGGTGTAAAGTTTGCATGTTCTGCGTTCCATTTGCGTGTAACTTTTTCTCCATATAGATTTGATTGTGTTACGATGATGATCGTAATATTCGGTGAAAAGAAAAGCTTGAACACCTCAAGCGGAGTGGTCAGGTTTGTTTTTGGTCCACCTCTGAAACGAATGATGGTGTGCTGGAGGAATCTCACTTTAGCGGGTTCAGCTGTACTCCACTTGGTACCATCATCTCCAAGCAAAAAACCGTCGGCAGCTTGAGTTGGTGCATTCTCACTTTCTTCTTCGGATACTTCATCGCTGTCGAATATTTCATTTGCTTCAATTTCCAATTCATATTCAATGTCCGAGGCGTCATCTTCGGGCACAAAATCTGTGTTTTCACCGCTTTGGTCTTCAAATAAATCTAGTTGTTCGTCTGCTTCTGTGTGAAGTGCGAAATCACGCTGTAATGATGATAGTTGTTGTTGGAAATGTTCAGTAAGGCTGCCTGTAAGCAAGCGCGTATTGTACACAAATTCTAAATCGTCTGCCATAATAATAGTAATAATTTCACTTTAGTTTCCGCACAAAAAATTTATATTTCGGACTGTCGATGTTGTATGTTCAGCATTCAATAATAAACTAACTGAACTCAAAACCAAAATCACAAACGAAAGAAAAAAAAATAAGAGAAAACTGAACACAAAAACTACCTGGAAGCAAACATCTGCATTGAATTCACATAAAAACAACCCAAAATATAAAAAAAATACCTGGAAACAACAATCTGCATTGTATTTGCAGAAAATGTGTATAATAATAATATATTTCATACAAATTGTATAGGGGTCTGGCCAGGTATATGTGTTTGTTCGAGGGGGGACTTTTTTTTGCGATAACGATATTTTTGAATTTTGTTTAAAATAGAAAGCCAACAATATTTTAGGCGGCTACCGGGAAATACAGGTATCTACCTAAACTAGAAGTATGTTTAATTAACGCTCAAAAATGATATATCGTCCAAGGGTTAAGGAGATCTAAAAGAAATTTTGTGATCTATATAAATATTTATATAAACACTATTGAAAAAAAATGTAATATTACAAAAAGAAACAAAAATCTTTTATTTTCGACAACTGAAAATGTTTTTCAGTGTAAAACTAATGAACGTCGTGTTGAACTTCCGCTGCGTCATACAGAAGCGCATCACTTATTTTGCATGGAGAGCTAAGCGGTACAGGGAATTAACGCTTCCATATATGTCTTAAGCCCAGTATTCAGCTTTTATGAAGTTTTCGTTGCCATAAGAAGTGCGTGTATAAATAATAACGACAATTTCATGAACCGAAAATTTCGCTCACTTGCCATTTGCCTGGTACTCCTTGTGAAAACTACGTAAGCAAAATCAATTCCAGGGTGCCTTCGCCAAAATTATTTCGTACGAAAACAATTGCTTGACAATTGTTTGATAAAAAAAATGGAGTGCGAAGAGAAATTATGATTGAAATAAGGTAAATCAAGGCAAATCAGGTGGCAACTCTCCGCAGCAACATTTTCCGTTTAGAGATATGTGAGAAAATGTATGACGAACATTTCGCAAGAACTGAATACGGGGCTTTAGGAAGGCATAGAAAGATAAAAAGAAAATACAAACAATTTCAAGACGACTATATATTTCTGCCTTAACTGTCGCCAGTTTAGACCTTTTGGGGCATTTTTACCTTTTAATTTTTGGTTGGTTTTTGTAAAATATTTACCTTTCAATCCATTCATATTTTCATAAATTGCGACTTAAGTTAGCACTTTTAAATGTATGTATGTCTTATATTTGGTGTTTATGTATTATGTATTTTGCTACAGTGTAAATGCAGTATAAGACCCTTGAGAACATCCTCAAATACAGTAACAATTCAAACATTGAGAACTTTATAGTTGTAAAATATATAACATTTAAAATTCTCTTTGGCTTTTCGCCGTCTTATGGAATAATGGTACATTATTTCTGAAAGAGCTACAAATATGAGCTACAATATCGTCGAAGGTTACAATGAAAACATACGGAATGCTGCGCTTGTAAAGAAAACTTCGACCAGGGTTTCTGATATCTATTATTTTTTTGGTTTGTTTGAGAACCTAAATCCACTGTCGAACAGATATATTAATTGAAACCCCCTTCTTAATTTTTTGACGTATTTTGTGCTATATGAACGAAATATGATTATATCTGGGAAATATTGGAATATATTCAAAATATGACACTATCACTACGCTGTATGAAAGAGAGTGTCAAAATCTGATATTTTTCTTTCAATCTTTGTAAAAAAAATTTAACATTTTTTGTTATGAATGGTCAGGCCAATTGAAAAATTATTCCCAAAAATGAGTTTTATGCAAGTTTTTATGGAACTCATGGAACGAGTTGTATGACTCAAAAGCACTGGCGACATCTGGCGAATGATTCAAATGTATTTACTAATGTGTTCATAGTAATCGAACAGGTACCGTGTAACAAAAAGGTGTCAACACATCGGCCTTGAGTTCGAACACTCATTGATTTTTTTCTTGGAAGCAAATTCGAATAACTGCACTCCATGCTTTACTCTATATCATCCGAAACTTCCTTGAACGACACATTGTCTTTGATTATGATATAGAGTTCTGTAGTTCACGAACGAACGAATTCAATTTAACGATTCACTCTTGTGAACTAGATCATACTGTTCCGCTCTTTTGTTTCACCAGTTCACTTGATTTAGCAGTTTTTGAATTTCAATACTCCAGTTCCCTCTGTCATATTCTAGTTCATGGTCTCTTTTGGTTTGCACTGCCTAATGTTGTCATATTTGTGAAATAGAATTGCGGACATATTACGGAAACCCCAATTTCTCGGAAAGACAGAACCCAATCGGGAAATGAAGCTTATGTAAGACTTATATCAACTAATGCCTTTAATGTGGCGGCTTATTATAAAAAGTTTTCACAATGCCCAAACGGACTGATGCATTCTGATGTGCTGAACTAAAATGAGCGCTCAGAGGAATGAACTAAAATGTTCAACTCTATTATGATATAAAACAGCGTTCATTTACGATAAACAACAGTGTTGCCAGAGCCCGACTAAAAAATTATGACAAATATCCTCTAAAATTGTGCCGTTTGCGAAACCATTATGCTAAAATTGGGTTTGTATATCTGTATCCAGAACCATAGATTAATTTATACATAGATTGGTTATCTGTCTCATCTGACATTTTCCTTTGCGCATTTTCAATGGGGAAACGAACTTCTGTCAGCAACGTCGAACAAAATCCGCCATTTTTAGTTTTGTGCATTCACGATGTTCATATATTTACATATTTTTGGAACATTCACAGTAACAATTTGACATGTGTTTGTCAAACCTCACCGACAGAATTCTTCTCTTGACGTTCAAACGCAAGTTCGCTTCCCTTCGATCATTAAACCGATGTGCGAGTTGACAAATCATTGTATAAATTAATCTCCACGAGGAATTTATCTCCGCAAGAAAATTCGTGAATTTTACGTTCGTTCGGCAAGAGGTGTAGAGAAGTAAGAGAGGAGGAAAAAATGCCATAAAATGCAGTGACATTGTGTTTCGGGGAATTTTTTCCAATTTGTCTTTGTGTAGTTTCCGTTTTTGTCTTGATTTGGAATTTCATGGTTATTACTTTTGTGATAATTCAATAATTCGGAATTGGAAAAATTCAAGATATGCCCGCAAGAAATGCCATCGTGTAGTAGACCTCTGAGTCTTTCAAAAAATTAGCTTATTACTTTGTTTGATATCCATTCTTTTTAACAATATATTCCAATCTGATGAATGAGGCGGCATACAATTGTTTTGTTTTTTGTTGTAATTTTAGTAATCACGTGTTCGGTGAACGAAGACGACCCATAATTATCGACGGCGTTGGAGCAACAAAAAAAATAATCGACGGCGGCAACTGAGTTTTTATTAAATGTAATTTTCGGCAGACGTTACTTTTAGGTTCATCTCATTGGTTGTGTGAAAAATTTAGATATTGTTTTCAGTAATTCGGGCCTATAAATGCAACTAATTGATAATATCGGCTAACATTTTAAGTCGAAGCATGCTTTAAAGACGGCGGCGTGAATTTCAAAATAATATCTACGACGGCAGCACAACAGAAAATTTTCTGTCGACTTTGTTCTCTTGCACATGTGCAAAAAAGAGTACTAAGTTAATTTTGCTGAGTAAAAACAGCGTTGTATACGACAATTTCAAGTCAATTTCAACGAAATTGTCGGAAATATATCAATTTCGTAGTTGTCAAAATATATGCGAAATTGAGCAATTTCTATTCAATTTCGGGCGAAATTGCGAAAGACTTCAATTTCGCGGCAGCGTGAACAAGGCATAAAACAATTCGATTGACTTCTTCCGTCACACATTTAAAAGAAATTACACAAACTAAAAATCAAGCATCGGCGGGTCGTCAAACAAAATACAAAAAGAAGAGGAGTTCTAAGAAAGGACCCGCAATTCAAGTTAATACACAAAGTACTGTTGTGGATGTTTTAGCACAAATATGAGTTGCGACAATTCTCGCTTAGTTGAGAGTTGCTTGTCCGTATAATGTGTGATGATATATGTAGGTAAAAGCAACAACTTAAGTTAGTGTGAAGTATATAGTTCTGTAAATATTATTAAATGTTGGAAAATACGTAATGATAGATTTAAGTTATCTTTAAGAAACTTTGTTAAAATTAATTTTAGGGACACAATAAATATGAATATGAATATGTAGGTAAAAGCTTGTTCGAATGCAGTCAAGCTTTTGATATACCGTCAGATCCTAAGACCCATGATGGCCTATGCGTTCCCTGTCTGGTTCAACTAAATCGAGTTAAAACGCTTGTAAACACCTTTTTGCTATAGAATGATATTCACGACATTATCATGATAACAGAGCGCATGTAAATGCACTAAACATATGTTTTTCGATGCAATAATCAGCCGTTAATTTACTCGAAAACTTGCAGAGAAACTCTCGGCGGAAAAAATTTTAACTTTGAGAAATTGTCGTCACCAAACGGTTTGAAAGAATATAAAAATTTTCTCAACTTACATTTGGCTAAAGTCTTGACAATGTAACTGTATTTTCAGAATTACATTTTGACTCAAAATGACCACGTTATAACCAAAACACAAAGTACGTTAAAAAAATGTACATTATAAACTTTTGATTCCAACTGTCTTTGTGACGGTTAGACCACGTGTTTTTGGTTTGTGCTGCTTTAGAAGTACATGCTATTATAGTTTGAATATCACCAAGGTGATTACTTTGATACCTGTTAGCAGAACGTACGTTGAAACAGGGTGCCTCCAAATACAATATTCTGAAAGCCTGACTCCTCACTACAAATACCTGGTACATTCTAAAATAAACTGGCCAATAGTTTACAAGTTAGTATATTATTACCACTTTTGTTGCAATTGGTCCCACTTTGCGTCTGGAACAATACCAGGGGAAATGAGAGAAAACATCTTTGAGATAAAGGTGATGTATGATTGCTCAAAAGTAAAACCACTGAACTTCTTGGGAGTTTGTATGACACTGATCCTATATATAAAATATTCTTACTTACTAGCTAACAAGTTAAATAAATCGTAACTACTTGTACCTTAAAGAGAGATAGAGGGATACAGAGACAGCGGACTAAATAGGGGTGGCATTCTTGATCACCACTTACATCCTAGTTCAAATGCGCCTACGCTAGCTTCGTATAAGCATATGTTTGAGATAAGACAAAATCGTCCTGCTTTACATAATAAACACATATGTTTTCCTTCTACCTGTTGTACGATCGTTAGCATGTCCCTTATCAGTGCTAATGTATGTCCCCTAATAAAGGAAACCCCTCCTTAAAAACACATTACTATGCCATTAGCATGAAATAAAGTTATCCAGAATTTAATTGTGTTCAAATGTATTTTGATCAATGATTTTCCTGTATAAATTTATCAAAAAAAAGACATCCAATTTAACTTAGGGATTTGAATTTAAGTGTAGAAGTGTGTCTAATATCTGACTTTTTACTAACATTGTTTTGGATATATTTTTTAATATTGGCTTGAAAATAAAGCAAGTGGTTCACGTAAAAACCCCGTTTTATTTTTGTGAGTAATTTTTACGTGATTGTCGTGAATCATGCGTGAATGTGAGTCCACTTTTCGTGAGCGTTAGTCAATACTAACTCACGTTCCCATCATACTGAACACGGTGCTTAGGAAAGCTTCATAAATTTGTTTTGAAGAAACCCAGATGTATACTCTTTTTCACAAAATTCTGCACTTTTTCATAGTTGGGTAAAAAATACAACGATAGGGCTCCCTACTAGAGGTCAAAGTCATGTGGCTCAACGTCGGTTTGGAGCCGCCGCCGACTATTTTTGTCTGCTTGAGCCACCGCCGACACAAGCGGCTGGTTTCGGCTAATATTTGTTAGCCGACATATCAATATAAAGTATTTTAGAATGATGCTATTTAAACAAAATATATGAATTTACTTAGCATTTTGGTTTAGTAAATTCAGAAAAAAATAATAGAAATACGTTCCAATTCTTACTTCATATTGGCTATCCCGTAAGTTGCATTAGGCAATAACATGTTATGGCAACTCTAAGAAAATACAACACTATTGAGGCAGAAAATACTCTGTTATTTTTCACAAGAAAAGCTTACAAGTGGAATTTAACTTAAACTTGAAAATGACGCAAAGAAATATAAAACAATTTTTCGTTAAAAAATCTGATGATTCGGATATTTCATTAACCGATTCAGAAGAAATAGATGTGGTCAATAAATATATATTGCCTTCCGGCGATATTACGTATTATAGTGACCTATTAAGACGAAAATCCGAATTGAAAAATGTAGCCAAAATTGTGTGCGATAGAGGGCTCTCGGAATGCTGGAATTATTTCGGATACTTTTACATAAGCAGCCGAAAAATGTTGGACAAGTTCAAATTTTGCACAATCTGTTTTGAAAGTGATGAAATGGCGCTCAAAAAGTAAGTTAGTTTTATTTTTGTTTTACTTAAGAAATACTAATTTTAACTTTTCTAACAAGTTTTGGGAAAACTACATTAACATCAAACCTAATCAACCATTTGCGATCCGTACATGACGTCGATATTAAATCTATTAAATATAAAACGAACGCTTCCATGACTGCAAAGGCTTTGGATCCAAAATTAACAAAAGCCAAAAAATTCCAAAATGCAAGACGACCATTTGCTATAGTTGAGCGTAATGGATTTCAAAAATATTTAAAATATTTAAGTCCCACAATGAGTTTGCCCACAGCATACACCGTATCCACAACAGCTTTAAATGATGTACACGATCTATTTTAAACAATTCACCACAAAATATATTTTTAGTCTTGGACATGTGGTCCGACAAATTCTAACGTCTATCTTACATAAACCTCAAAGTTCACTACAGCCAACATTTCGAACTAAAGATCGTGACCCTAAAAACGGAAATTTTCCCTAGACCTCACACAGGATTAGCTGTATCGAATAAAATAGGAGATGCAATTTCAGAATTTAAGTTAGAGAACAAAGACATATGTTCTGTTACTGATGGAGGCTCAAATATTGTTGCTGCATTAAAATTTAAAAACATTTCCCTGTATGGATGCATTGCACATTCACTGCACCTTTTTCTTACCCAAGATGTTTTAAAAAATTCTTCCTTTGAACACATAAATGCAATCTTGGGAAAATTAAAAAAAATATATACTAGCCTAATGTATAGGACTGAAGAAATTAGGAGACTACAAAATCTTAAGCAACAAGATGAGCTGCTAACTATTCTTCTTGAGACCCAACAACTAGTGGAACGTTTTGAAGCAGATGAAGACTATCCGAGTGGCGAAGATGACTTCCGTACGGAATTGGAAGAAGCTCTCAATACCAGCCAAGTCACATCCCTTAAAAATTTTGTTGACACACGGTGGAATTCTCTGTTAGTGATGATAAGAAGTTTTCTAAACACATAGACATTATAAACATGGCCTTGCTAAGAGTAAAAAAGTATCCTTTAATAATTCCGGACATGGAAAAGGAAATTATTAAAGAATTTGAAAGATTTTTAGCAATTTTTGAGAAGGCAACTCAATATCTACAAGGTCAAGAGCATCCAACAATATTAACTTGTATTTATTTCTACGAAAATATAATAACATCTTAAAAAAAAAAGTCGAGGAAGAATCGTGCTTCGATCTCACTATTAATTTGTGCAGATTTTCTATATCAAATTTCAGAAGATTTAACAAATTTTATTTTATTTTTTTTTTTATTTGAAGATTTAACAAATAATTTAATTTTCACAGAAACTTTCGGATGCGAGGCAACAAATGTTGTAATTTGTATCAAATCCGTTGTCCATTGCAGCCAAAGATCCAATAGAAACGGAAATTAAAAAATATCTTGCCATACAAGTTGATGAAATGGAAAGTTCTGACTGGTGGCAACAACATAAAGAAGTAATATCTTGAATATTTTTATTTATTCATCTAATAAAATTTCTTATTTAGGTGTTTCCAAATATAGCCAAGCTAGCTAGCAGATGTTTGTTTTAGTATCCCAGCTACATCTGCTTCATCCGAGCAGGCATTTTCTGTGGCTGGATCATGTATCAATCAAAAAAGAAGTCGTTTGCAACCGGCAACAATTAAAAAACACCTTTTTGTTCACGATAACATGAATGTGGTTGAACAATTTTTGGGAAAGGACTAAAAAACATTTTTAATATTGAATTTATATTTATTATTTTACTTATTTATGTAGTATATGCATTTCATTTTTACGTTGTGTGTAATAAATACAAAAAAAATCGCATAGTTTTTACCCAAACACGGTCCATAACCTGCTGACGGCTTCAGCCGGCTTTAAGCCGCCGCCGCTTTTTATTCAGTCACTTGGACCTCTGCTCCCTATTACATTATAATAGTAAAGAAGTCTAATCGAAGCTGATTCAGATAATTGCCATAAATATTTACCAGATTGATTTAGAAGGTAGCAAAAATATAAATATCCAAAAAAAAAATTAAATATATATTTGTTTGCCTTGTACCTATCATCCTATCATTTGCTTACAAACACTTGTATGTACAAAAGTGGGCAGATCCATATTATGTGTCCCTAAAAATCTACCACCATATTTTTTTTTTGACATAGTCGGAACCCTCATGCTATTTCCTTTCATACAAATAGTGGGCGGATAATGTGTTTTTATATATAGATTTCTGTATGGGTTTGTCATTCAGAAACGGACGGCATTTTTTAAATTTTAGGCACATAATGCAACAAGCCAAAACAACAGGCATTTTATTTTTCTCAGTGCCCGCATCAGCTGATTGAAAAGTAATGAAAATGTAAACAAAATTGGAAAATTTCCCATTTAGAAAATGTTTGGTAAAAGTCTATGTGACTTTTACGGAGAAAGCATTTCAAAAATAAGCAGTTGTAATCGAACGGTGATTACAGACAAACAAATGTAAACAAACTTTGACATAATATTTGACATAATATACATAACAATATATTGTGGACGTCAAAGCGACAAGATGCAAAATTGTATACAACCGGAGAAAAATTTAAAAATAAAATATTAAATGAATCTAAAAATAGACAGGACTGTTAAGAACGATAAGTTAATATAACTGTACAATAAGAAAACATAAAGTTTTAAACAAAAAACTGTTTTTCCTATTGTTGAACCATAACTTCCAACTGAAGTCAGCAATTCGTGGCGAAACTGGAATACAATGTGCGGGAGTGTGTAATAAAGTGTATCACTGTGCCAATAAATGTTCCGGTTTGGACCAATATTCCATAAAGATATTAGATTCTGGAAATTTTATACATTTTATGTGCGATGACTGCATACAGTACATTCATAATGTGGATTTGGTACTAACAGACATTCAAGATGGAGTTCAAAAAAATAAGCAAACATTAGTTAACTACAAAGACGAGTTCGAAATAGTATCACTTAAACTAAATGAAGTTGAAATAAAGAATTTACTGCAGCAATAGAGAAGCGTTACGAAGAAAGGCTTAAGAAAATAGAAACTGTTCAAAGAAATTGTGAGAAAAATGTTTTAGAATTTAAAAAACTGTGCGGAAATGTAATTGATTTAGAAGCCAAAAGCACACAAATGTGCGAATCAATAGAAGAAAAGAATGCCAAAATGTGCGATGAAATCAAGAAAGCAATTGTAGAAACAAGTGTCAAACAAACAAAACAAACATACTCAGAGACAGTGAAGGCAATGATGCCAGATGTAAGAAAACAAATTCCAATAATAGTAAAAACAAAAGGAGAAACAAGACATAGATAAGACAAAAGAAGAGTTAAATAAAAGAGTCAATCCGGTAAACCTTAATATTACAAATGTTGAAAATAGAAGTAACGGCACTGTAATAATACAAAGTGAAACTAATGAAGAAAGAGAAAAGATAAAAAATGCTCTAGAGAATGGAATGGGAGAACATTAGAGATTTGGGTGCCCAGCCCAATAGCACCTAGTTTCATAATAACGGACATGTCATTTGAATATTCCGAAAATGATTTAATAGAAAAATTAAAAAGACAAAATTCAATAATAAATGAAAGTGAATTGAAGATAATTAGAAAATATGAGTTTAAAATATACAATAAAACGATTAACAACGTACATATTAAAACGAATACTGAAACATACACAAAAATTATGGCAGCAAAAAGTCTAAACGTAGGTTGGGAAAGATGTAGAGTGTTTGACGGAACAAGTGTAAGACAATGTTTTAAATGTTACGGTTACAACCACGTAGCTAGTGAATGTAGGGGCGAGGAAATCTGCCTTAAATGCCATGGTAATCATGTGTCGAAAGAATGCAATCTGGAGCCAATTGAAAAGTGCATTAACTGCAAGAGAGTGAACCAAAAATTAAGCTTGGGGCTAAATGAAGATCATTTTACAAATTGTAAAGAATGTCCGGTGTATCAAAATAAATTGACAACGAAAAGAAATAGGATGGGATTAAGCAATTAACAATTAAAGGACGTGATTGTGTTTTCTACAAATGTTCAAGGACTAATCAACAATTTTAACCAAATAGAAGTGTTAGCAGCAACGGAGATGCCGGATTTTATACTACTGTCGGAGACTCACTTAACAAAAGACGTTGATCAACAAGAAATTTCATTACAAGATTACGATCAAATAATATCGCTCTCGAACAATAAAAGAACGGGTGGTGTTATTATTTACTATAGAGACCAATGGAAGGTGAAAAAAATGTTTGATAAAATATGTAATTCAAATTACTGGATCACTGTTTGCACGGCAAAAAGCGGAAGAAAACATGTTATTGTAGTTGCTGTATATAGATCGCCAAGTGGTTCTGAGGCAGAATTTTGTGAAGTTTTCCAAGAGATACTTGATGATGTATTAATAACAGGAGATTTCAATATTGACTGGGCCAAAAATAGTTATTATAAAAATAAAATTGAAAGCGCAATAAATGACAACGGCATGAGACAAATCATAAATGACTTTACTCGAATAACAAGTACTTCGAGTACCATTATTGACCTTGTGATAACAAATAATTACCAAATATCTGTGCAAACGGACAGTGCAAATATAATATCAGATCACGAAATGTTGAAAATAAAGATTGAGAACGGGGGAAATTGTAAAAGGACTACAAATAATAAAAATTTGGAAATATTTAAGTACCAACAACATGCATTTGCAAATGAAATATGTGCAATATTAAAATATGATGATGAAATTAATCTTGACCAAAATGTTTTTTATTTTGATCAATGTTTCGAAGAAACAATAGGAAATTTTACGAGTCAAAAGATAATAAGAGAACAGAACTATGCTAATGGGTGGTTTAACAACGAGCTAAACATGTTAAAGAAAGATAAAAGTGTCAAGTATCAAAAGGCAACCTTTGAAAACAGTAATGATGCTTGGGTAGAATACAAAGAAATAAGAAACGCATATAAAGTCAAAACTACGAATACAAAATTTAGTTACATAAATAACAAAATTAACAATGCCAAAGATCAGAAGACAATGTGGAAAGAAATCAAAGAGCTGGTAATGAGGAAAAAACAAACTGTGATCAAATCTGTGTTATTTAACCAAGTAAAATATAAGGACAGTCATCAAATAGCTAATCAATTTAATAATTATTTTGTACGTAGCGTACGAGAATCACGAGAAACAATCGAGAATGTGCAATACGTAGAGCAAATCAATATGATAGACAATATATGTATGTATTTAAATTCAGTGCAATAGATATTATAGAACTTAAGAGTGTAGTAATAAAACTAAATAATAAACCCGACTACAACAAAATATCAACGAGAATTATACTAGATAGCTGGAATACAATTGGAACAGTATTACTCAGTATTACTCATTAGCAACTGGGAAATTCCCTGACAAGTGGAAAGAGACAATGATTAACTCAGCAACAGTGCATGGATGAACTTAATTCAATTTTTGGCGATGAAGCTCCATCAAGGACCAGTGTTTATCGATGGTATGGTGAATTCAATCGTGGTCGTAGTTCACTCCAAGACGAATTTCGTGAAGGTCGTCCAAAATCAGCTGTTGTTCCGAAAACCATGATGCTGTGCGCGAACTGATTTTTCAACATCGTCATGTGACCTATCGTGAGATTCAGACAACCTTAGGCATTAGTGGGACCAGCATACATTCAATATTGCATAAACATTTGACTGTCAAAAAAATTTGTTCGCGTTGGATCCCAAACAATTTGTCAATCGCTCAAAAAAAGGCTCCTGTCGATTGGTCGAAAGAAATGCTCCAAAAATACGATCGCGGTGCTTCGAAACACGTCTATGAAATCGTGACAGATGATGAATCCTGGATTTACGGGTATGAGCCCGAAAGTGAACAGCAGTCAACTGTATGGGTGTTTCAAGATGAGCCAAATCCAACAAAAGTTGTTCGCGCCCGAAGCACTTCCAAGCAAATGGTCGCCTGTTTTTTCGGAAAAAACGGACAAGTCGCAACCGCACCACTAGAACAACGCAGAACAGTGAATTCTGAGTGGTACACAACCATTTGTTTGCCAGTTGTCTTCCAAGAAATCAGGAAAACCAACCGCCGAAGACGGGTCACTCTTCACCACGGCAATGCGAGCTCTCACACATCGGCTGAAACAACTCCATTTTTGAGCACCCAAAACATCGATTTGATGGGTCATCCGCCGTATAGTCCTGACTTGGCACCGAATGACTTATTTTAATTCCCGTACGTAAAAAACAAACTGAGAGGTCAACGTTTTTCGACACCTGAAGAAGCGGTTACTGCATTCAGAATGCATGTTTTGGAGATACCTCAATCAGAGTGGCAAGAGTGTTTCGACAATTGGTTCAAACGCATGCAAAAGTGTATAAATCTTCATTAGTATTACCAGTATTACTCATTAGCAACTGGGAAATTCCCTGACAAGTGGAAAGAGACAATGATTAACTCAGCAACAGTGCATGGATGAACTTAATTCAATTTTTGGCGATGAAGCTCCATCAAGGACCAGTGTTTATCGATGGTATGGTGAATTCAATCGTGGTCGTAGTTCACTCCAAGACGAATTTCGTGAAGGTCGTCCAAAATCAGCTGTTGTTCCGAAAACCATGATGCTGTGCGCGAACTGATTTTTCAACATCGTCATGTGACCTATCGTGAGATTCAGACAACCTTAGGCATTAGTGGGACCAGCATACATTCAATATTGCATAAACATTTGACTGTCAAAAAAATTTGTTCGCGTTGGATCCCAAACAATTTGTCAATCGCTCAAAAAAAGGCTCCTGTCGATTGGTCGAAAGAAATGCTCCAAAAATACGATCGCGGTGCTTCGAAACACGTCTATGAAATCGTGACAGATGATGAATCCTGGATTTACGGGTATGAGCCCGAAAGTGAACAGCAGTCAACTGTATGGGTGTTTCAAGATGAGCCAAATCCAACAAAAGTTGTTCGCGCCCGAAGCACTTCCAAGCAAATGGTCGCCTGTTTTTTCGGAAAAAACGGACAAGTCGCAACCGCACCACTAGAACAACGCAGAACAGTGAATTCTGAGTGGTACACAACCATTTGTTTGCCAGTTGTCTTCCAAGAAATCAGGAAAACCAACCGCCGAAGACGGGTCACTCTTCACCACGGCAATGCGAGCTCTCACACATCGGCTGAAACAACTCCATTTTTGAGCACCCAAAACATCGATTTGATGGGTCATCCGCCGTATAGTCCTGACTTGGCACCGAATGACTTATTTTAATTCCCGTACGTAAAAAACAAACTGAGAGGTCAACGTTTTTCGACACCTGAAGAAGCGGTTACTGCATTCAGAATGCATGTTTTGGAGATACCTCAATCAGAGTGGCAAGAGTGTTTCGACAATTGGTTCAAACGCATGCAAAAGTGTATAAATCTTCATTAGTATTACCAGTATTACTCATTAGCAACTGGGAAATTCCCTGACAAGTGGAAAGAGACAATGATTAACTCAGCAACAGTGCATGGATGAACTTAATTCAATTTTTGGCGATGAAGCTCCATCAAGGACCAGTGTTTATCGATGGTATGGTGAATTCAATCGTGGTCGTAGTTCACTCCAAGACGAATTTCGTGAAGGTCGTCCAAAATCAGCTGTTGTTCCGAAAACCATGATGCTGTGCGCGAACTGATTTTTCAACATCGTCATGTGACCTATCGTGAGATTCAGACAACCTTAGGCATTAGTGGGACCAGCATACATTCAATATTGCATAAACATTTGACTGTCAAAAAAATTTGTTCGCGTTGGATCCCAAACAATTTGTCAATCGCTCAAAAAAAGGCTCCTGTCGATTGGTCGAAAGAAATGCTCCAAAAATACGATCGCGGTGCTTCGAAACACGTCTATGAAATCGTGACAGATGATGAATCCTGGATTTACGGGTATGAGCCCGAAAGTGAACAGCAGTCAACTGTATGGGTGTTTCAAGATGAGCCAAATCCAACAAAAGTTGTTCGCGCCCGAAGCACTTCCAAGCAAATGGTCGCCTGTTTTTTCGGAAAAAACGGACAAGTCGCAACCGCACCACTAGAACAACGCAGAACAGTGAATTCTGAGTGGTACACAACCATTTGTTTGCCAGTTGTCTTCCAAGAAATCAGGAAAACCAACCGCCGAAGACGGGTCACTCTTCACCACGGCAATGCGAGCTCTCACACATCGGCTGAAACAACTCCATTTTTGAGCACCCAAAACATCGATTTGATGGGTCATCCGCCGTATAGTCCTGACTTGGCACCGAATGACTTATTTTAATTCCCGTACGTAAAAAACAAACTGAGAGGTCAACGTTTTTCGACACCTGAAGAAGCGGTTACTGCATTCAGAATGCATGTTTTGGAGATACCTCAATCAGAGTGGCAAGAGTGTTTCGACAATTGGTTCAAACGCATGCAAAAGTGTATAAATCTTCATTAGGAATATGTATTTTGAAAACCAATAAAGTGATTTTCGATGATTAATATTTCTTTTTGTTCTCTAATCCCGAAACATAAAATTCAACCCTCGTACTAATGAGTGTTTTATTCTGTTTTGTTACATGACAACATCAGCTGTTAATGACAAGCAGAGGTTATGGCATATGGTTTACACGTGAACGTTTAACCACAACAAATTAAAAGCCGTGTTTTTTTAATAATTTTGACAGGCATACGAAAAACAGACGGGTCAAAAAAGTGACATGCGATATGTAAAATACAAGTCGTGTAAGTCCACCTTAAGCAAGCACATTTGTGTGCGTGCGAGTATAAGCGACTTCGGTGTCCATTACGCTAAGCAATAAGAATAACCCAATGTGTACAAAAACGAATGCGGATCGTAACGAGTCCGTAAAATCATAAAAAGCGAAATGTGAGTTCACGAATTCGTTTCGAACCCGTAACGAGTCCGTGAAAACATAAAAAAGTGAATCAGTGAAATTACAATTTGGCGGATCCGTCTCGAACCCGTTACGAGCGTGTAAAAACTTAAAAAGCGAATCAGTGAAATTGTGATTTGACGGATCCATCTCGAACTCGTTACGATTCCGCAAAAACATAAAACTCGAAACAGTGAAATTTCTATTTGGCGGAAGGTGAGCTGCAGCAGCATATGGCTAATAATGTATGTAAGTTAATTAAAATTCAAATAGGTAATGAACTATATTTCCCTCCTCGAATCCACTGAAGTTTTCCACTTACATTATACATTAATTTGAACAAATAAAAAAATTTGCTATCACCTCAAGTTAACTCGTTTTAGTATTGTGTTTTTAAGTTTATGTGTTTTAGCAACTCAGACATGAATCTGAGATATTAAATATTTCTGGCACAAATGACTGCCTCCAGAAGGTGAAGGGAAGAGGGGGGTGGGTCTGTAGGTTGGGTACCTCTTGATTGAACTACGAGTTTGGTTTCCTCACGAGATGTTTTAAATTTCAGATGTGCTTTCTCACTTCCATTTCGCGTTTTTATGTTTTAACGGAATCGGAATGGATCCGCCAAATAGAAATTCCACTGCTTCGACTTTTATGTTTTTGCGGACTCGTAACGAGTTCGAGCCGGATCCCTCAAATCACAATTTCACTGATTCGCTTTTTTATGTTTTTACAGACTCGTAACGTGTTCGAGACGGATCCGCCAAATTGCAATTTCACTGATTCGCTATTTTATGTTTTTACGGACTCGTAGCGGCAGTAACGTACTCAAGATTTAATTTCCGGGGGAGCCCAGCTTGGTATTTATGTTGAAGAGTATCACTTTTTTTTCAATCGAGCGAACCCATCGCCGCCACTCTTACCCGCCCCTACCGACCGAAAGAGTCACGTCCCCATAACGTGAGGACAGCGTGCACATTATAGACCGGTCTATAACGGAAGAGCAAGGATTACAACCAACTACAGATATTCTTCACCAGTTGGTATTACACAAACATAAATAAGTATAAAAGTACATCACGAGATATTATCGTAATATTACTAAGACTTCATAATAAAATATAATTACGACTAAAACCAAAACCAAGTTATACATCAGACCTGATTCTAAGGAGAAAGTAAATTTACATATGTAAAGGAATATATCGTATAGCACTAATGCAATCGATTCAAATAACAAATTATTTTAGACTTTGTAGTTTCCCAACTACCAGTGAAATCAATAAACTGATATATTCGTAGCTCATTAAAGTCACAACACATTCTCCTAACTGAATCAAAGGACGCATAATTCGAACGCTGAAACTCGATGTGAATGAGTTTATAGTACCTCGTGGGTCTCAATGGGACATCTTAGATAACAGAAATTCAGAACATATACATCATATATTAATACATATAGTAGATATAATAGTTCTCTCACCAAATTTATGACATTTGGCCTGGTGTGATATTTACTTTGATGTTGAAAAGAATTGCTTTACTAATACCAGATAAAGGCAATGGTTCGAAACAACGAACAAAATAACAACAACGGCATTTCGTTTTGTGTGTTAAAATTATTGGGTTAAATACAACACAAATGTATGCTAACAATAACAGTCAACAAACAAGTGTAAAACACATTTAAATTTCACAGTTTTTCACCAAAACGACATGAAAAATTAAAGTCAGAAGTTATTGTAATTCCACCTGGTGTATGCCACTTTTCGTCAAACATCTCTCTATCACACCGACCGCATCAAGAAGAGTGTGAAAGGAAACGTCAGATGAGTCAAATATTCTTCTAGTATGAGATTACTCTATGATATACATACATTCATACAGAACATATACATTAGGGTGGAGCGAAAATGTGGCGTTTTGAACTTTTTTCAAAACTTGATAAGACTTGGGTGCTCAAAAGTTGTTACTCCGTATACTGATTGTATCCTTAGAATTTGCAATAAATCGAATTATATCTTCAGGTGGCACGGCGACCTTAAAAATTTTAAAAAAAATTAAAATTACGAAAAAATCAATGCTTATGCAATTTGTGTTTCGTTCAAAATATGATTTAACTTGAGCCAAAAATTAAATATTTATGCTATCAGTAACGCCCTGAAAAAATGTCATAATTTCAAACAGATTTCTTGAGGTGCCACAATATTACTGAATTTCAAAGATTTACCACCAAAATCCAAAATTATATTTCTTTTATTATATAATTATGTATATTTCTTTTATAATTATATTTCTTTTGTTTCAGATTAGGGCAAGTAATATACCAAATAAAATGGCAACTTTAACGCGTTCAAAAGATAGTAATTGTCCGTTATTTGGAGTTGGAGTAACATTCAATGAAAATGTTTTACCCACATATGGTGATATATTGAGGCAGTATATATTTACACGTAACTACTTGAAATTGGAAGGTCAGTTAAAGGAGCTTACGTTCTCAGAAGTAGTCAAAATTATCGTCCCTTCTCTTGAAACTCTTTGTAAGAAAGCGTCCATACCTATAATATCTACTGAACGCATTATTGAAAGAATCCGTGACTACCACTGTAAATACACAAATCTTATGAAACCTTTCAAACAACGATCCAATATTCCCAGTTTTATGAAGAAAACCGAAGAATTTAAAGATAAATCGAAAGTTTTGTTCGACATTGCTTCATGCAAATGTAAAAATTGCGAAAAGTGCATTTGCGAAAAGAACAAAAAAGTTCCTGTGACGGAAAGATTGTTTCTACTAGACCAAAGAACTGCAACAAAAATGATGATAGCAAATATTGATAACAAGTGATGATAGCAAATATTGAAAAAAGAAAACTGAAACAAGAACAATCCCTACAAGAAGCCAACCGTTCTAAAATGCAGAAATTTGACAAACCCGATAAAGACACATCCGTGGAGTTAGGTGATAGTCTGTTAGATGATCTAACTATGAATTCAACTTGCCTTTATTTGAAGATATTAGCACCCCCTCTACTTCATCTGGTATTTCCACGTATGGCCAAATGCGTAAAACTCTGCCAACATTAGCTCGTGAATGTGATCGATGGGGTCTTTCTGACCGTGGTGCTGCTGCTGTTTCTTCTGCGTTATTACAAGATTTAGGCATTGTTCATGAAAACGATACAGCGTCTATTATCGAACGCAGTAAAATTAGACGTGAGAGACAGAAATGTCGGAGTAAATTCTAGTGTGATTCCGGGGAAAATGAGGTGCTAAGATATATTTATTTCGATGGAAGGAAAGATCCATCCAGAAAAACTATTATAAAAGATGGAATATATCATCCGGTAATAACTATTGAAGAACATATTGTCCTTCTTCGGGAACCAAATTCCGAATACTTAGGACATGTTACTCCTCCGTCTGGAAATGCTATTAATATTTCAAACGCCATTACCGATTACTGTTTACTGAAAAAATATGACACTCAAGAATTAATTGCTATAGGATGTGATGGGACAAATGTCAATACCGGTTATGAAAATGGTGTGATAAGAAAGTTAGAGCTCCATTACATTAGAAATCTCTGCATTGGTTTGTGTGCTTGCTGCACACAAATGAACTTCCGCTAAGACTTCTCTTCACTAGTCTAGACGGCGCAACACATGGTCCTAAATCATATGGTGGTCCAATTGGTAAATCTTTAAAAGAATGCGCTCAGCCCGTTATAAAATGTAAACCAATTGAAGGACATGAAGGATCTCCACTGCCGGAAATTGATTTAAAGGAATTAAGCAATGATCAGAAATATCTGTATAAGATGGTTCTTGCTGTTATATCGGGTGAATGTAATAAAGATCTGGCCAATATTCAACCTGGACCAATATCACACTCCCGCTGGCTCACAGCTGCCAGTCGAATACTTCGTTTATATGTCTCCTCCAACGAACCCTCACAAAATCTGATCATTTTAGCTACATATGTAGTAAAACTGTATGCACCGGTCTGGTTTAGTATTAAAGTTAAATTAGCTTGCTGGGAAGGTCCAAGACATTTGTGGAAACTCATCTTTTTAACTAGATATCTTCCAAAACATTTGAAGGATGTAGTTGATCCAGTTATCCAAAGAAACGCCTATTTCGCGCACCCGGAGAACTTATTATTGGCTATGATTAAAGATAAAAGACCAAATATTCGGAAACTTGCCCTTTGTCGAATAATACGTACAAGAGAGCAACAGAGGCCTAATTCAATACGACAGTTTAAAGTTCCCGTGTTAAATGTTGATGCCCAAGAATACTACGAGATGATAGATCATGAGTGTTTTAAAAATATTGAACCTCCCTTAACAAGATCACTTACAACAGCCGAAATTAAAAATTACATAACTAACGGCGAAGAAATTATAACTTTTCCCAAACTTGTGTATCACACTCAAGTCGTCGAACGCTGCGTCCGTTTGGTGACAGAAGCTGCAGCAGCTGTAGGAGACTTAGAAAGAGATGGCTACATTCGATCGAGGCTGATGTCTAGATCTATCATGCCACGATATAATAAGAAATCGGAATACAAACTTATGTAGTAGTCTAAACTTATTATTTTAAATGTTAAATGATAAAAATGCGTATTTTGAAATCTTTTGTTTCTCATTAATTTAGTTTATATATTTTGTGTATGTACGCCACTGTCGTTGAATATGTCTGTGTTTAGTTTAATAGATCTAAATAAAAATTATAAGAGTTAGGCTAGAGCTTATCTTCCGTAAAAGAAATATAAACTTCATTTTAATTAAATGTGATTTTCCTTATTTTTACCAAATTTGGATCCCTTTGTGGCACCTCAAAAGACGACGGCACTGTCCTAATTTCTTTCTGTGGTCCTTTTCATAGCTTTGAGTGCTTATTTTTTTCTCAAGTTAAACTACATGTGATATCGACAAGTAATTAAAACAATTAATACAATACATATATCAATTAACCTCATTTTATGAAACAATCAAGGTCGTTGTGGCACCTTCAAAAATCGGCAAAATTAAAAAAAAAAAAATTAATCACAATCTACTGATATACAGTAGCAACTTTTGCGCTCCCAAGCTCATTGATAAAATTTTCGCTCCACCCTAATATACTTACAAATCGAGCTTTACGAAAGATAATAGTTTAAATAATTTTGATAATTATAATAATTTCAACAATATTTTGCCCTGCGTTGACATTGGGTCGCTTGATATTTGTGATGAGGATATTTTATCTGCCATCTCTAAGCTTAAAAATTCTTTCAAATCTGATTCACATGGAATTTCTTCGTTTCTTCTGAAAAAATACTCAACAACCTTTTTGGTTCCTCTAAAAATTTTGTTTCAAAAATCACTTTCTTCTGGATATTTTATTCAGAAGTGGAAATCTTCGACAGTTTTTCCTGTTCTAAAATCTGGAGATAAAACCTTACGGCCCGGCCCGTATTCATAAAAACTTAAAACAGCAAATTTAAATCTGTATTCATAAACAATTATTTTCTTAAACTGTCTTTTGGAAACCATTATTAAGTGCGTGAATTTTAATATTGATTCGACCGTACTTTAAACGTTTATCAAAGTGACATTTGCTGTTTGATTATTTACATTTGGAAAACGTTTCTGTGGAATTTTTCAATTAAAACCAAGAATAAAATAATATTTGTAAAATATACAATGGATACGTTAAATTTAATCCAAAGAATTGGTAAGAGTAAGAATGTGCCAATGGGAATAGAAACTATTGTCCAAATTTCGAACCATCGGCTATCGAAAAATTATAAGAAGAGAAAATACCTATTTTCTGTTCCGGATAAGCAATTTAGACAAAGATACAAAGTTTGGCCGTCGGTGGTGCAATGGTTATTGTGCACGGCTCTTGAACATGAGATCCTGGGTTCGAACCCTGCTCTGACCACCTTAAAATTTTCTTTCGGCGGCGGTCGCTTCGCATAGTGACGGCGACACTATCGAGTATATAGCCATGAAAAAGCTTCTCAAAATACCGTTCCGAATCGGTGTAAAACTGTAGGTCCCAATCCTTGAGTGAAAACTGGAAAGCGCACAGCTCAGTGATTGTGAGAAGTTCTCCCCGGTCCCTTCATGGGATGTAATGGGAAACCATTTTTTTTTTTACAAAGTTTTAGTAGACAAACGGTAAGAACAATTATTGGATAAGTAAAAACGAATATTTCTGTAGACAGTAGAGGACTCGGAACATCGCCAGAACTTCAGGTTTTAGTAGCTTTACGTTGCTGGGGACGAAGAGAAGTAAGTTAAATGTTCTTAAATAAATCTTGATTTTAGTTTCAGGATGATGCAGGTGACCCTCATGGCCTAGCATAACCCACGGTTAGCAGGATTTGTGCAAAAGTTGCTCGCGCCCTTGCTAAACACGGAAAAGATATTATTAAAATGCAAACCTCTGCTGAAGAAGAGGTAAAAATAGCAAAAGAAATTTAAAAAACTTCGTAATTTCCCTGGAGTTATTGGCGCTAATGATGGGACCCACATAAAAATAAAAAAACTGGCGAGGATTTAGCGCAATGTTATATTAATCGAAAGGGATATTATTCCCTAAATGTTCAGGTAACAGGATGAAACTATAATTTAAGATCTACTTATTTATTTTATAGGTGGTTTGTGATGCTAAACTTAAAATTTTGGATATAGTTGCGAAATGGAGAGGCAGCACTCACGACTGCCGAATTTTCAATGAGTCTAGAATAAAACAGCGATTGAAAATGTTGAAATGTTGGTTATATTGGACCAATATTTGGCGAAATAGGCGTCGTTATACCGGGTGAGTCAGTCACCAGCGTGTTCCCTGTCTCTTTTCAAGAAAATAAGTCCACTACGATCACCCTCGAAAATGCAAGTGTGCGAAATGGTAGCGGCTTGAAAATTTTCGGATTGGAGGTCGGAGGGTAGTCGGATAAAATTGCTAACTTCTGAACCAGTGGCAGAATTTTTTGTTTTTGGGCTTGTTGGGAAAATTTTCAAGCCGCTGCCATTTCGCACACTTGCATTTTCGGGAATGGTCGTAGTGGACATATTTTCATGAAATGAGCCAAGGAATACGCTGGTGAAATTCGGCGAGTTGTGACTGACACACCCTGTATAACGACGGCTATTTCGCCAAATATTTGTCCAATACGTACCTCAACAATCTCATCTACAAATACGATATTTGAATTGAATTCATTGGAGTCCAATACAAATTCATTTGGTAACCAAGCACTTATGTCATTACTGCTGAGCGCTTTTTCTGGAGGTGCTTACCCTCCGCAAGTTTTGGAAAGCTCCTTACGGTGCTTCGCAAGTTGCCTCCTTGCTACAACTTTTGTTGCTTTCCACTGTGTTTCCAGCTGGTTTCTACTTCTTTGGCCACCCGTGCGTAAGTTGTTGAAACTAACAAAATACTGCAAATTATTACAAAATTGTATTGCAGGCTAATACTACAAAATAAAAACCTATAGAAAATACATTTCTGCGACTGCTAGCCAATCTTTTTTCATTGACTGATTTTGTCTTTTGATCTAAATTTGTCTTTTATTTAATCTTGTGGTCTTTTTTTTGATTACTAGACAAGTTACCAGATATTTGTTGTTTTTTAAAACAGTTATTTTTAAAATAAACAATAAAAATATTTATACTCTAATAATTATTAATCGTATTAATGCATCATTAAGATAAAAGTGACAAGTGGAAAAAATGGTGTTGCCAGTATTGAATTGACAAATTTATTGAAATGTATATTATATAAAGTACAGTTTATGAATACGTTTTATAAATAATTGTTTATTAGGCAAAAAGTGTTTGTTAGCAAATATGCACTTTAAATCGTAATTAAGATTTTTTCATGAATACGGCTATTAGTTACTAACTATAGGCCTATTTCAAAATTGCCTAAAATTGCTAAAGCTTTTGAACATATTATGCATGAAAAAATCCTTTTTTACTCGTAATTAAGAGACATATTAACCCAAGTCAGCATGGGTTCGTTTCTGGACGTTCTACAACCACTAATTTAACGGTTTTTTCTAGTTTTTGTATAAATGAATTTGAAAGTGGTGTTCAAGTTGACACGATATACACGGATTTTTCGAAAGCTTTCGATAGAATACGTCATGATATACTTTTATTTAAACTTTATAAGTTTGGTTTTCATTCTAAGGTTTTAAATTGGTTGAGTTCGTATTTCGTCACCTAAAATGCCCAAAGACGTAACCCTCACTTTCAAAATTTTACAGGAGAAGAAAAAAGCTTATAAAATCCAAAGTATTTCAGTTTTAAACGCGTTCATTCCACAGCTTACTTTAGGAACTTGGAAGTCTACTATTTTGCACATATATGTTTTAGCGCGGAGTATTATATTCAATCAAAAAAACTGTTTTTATTTTTTGAGGGTTACGCCTTTGGGCATTTCTGGTGACGATTTGTGTAATCGGGTATGTATAGTATCTGTTGATGGTTATTATTCAAGTTCTTATTTTCCTACCTCTGGTGTTCCGCAAGGAAGTATTCTAGGCCCATTACTGTTTAATATTTTTGTAACTGATATTGGCATGTGTTTAAAAAATTCGCAACATCTTTTGTATGCGGATGATTTAAAAATTGTTAAATCAATCCGTGCCTTAAATGATGTCGCTTTGTTACAGGAAGATTTGGATAGAATTGCTACTTGGTCAAAAGTTAATAATTTGCCATTCAATACTAATAAATGTTTTAAAATGACATTTTATCGTTGTAGAGCTGCTATTAATTCGTCATATCACATTTATTGTCAAAACTTGGATGACATTTTTGAGTATTCTGATTTGGGTGTAGTCTTTGATTTCAAATTGTCATTTGGAAGACACCTGGATTTCATCATCTCTAAAGCATACTCGATGTTTTATTTTATTCGCAGAAATATGTCTAAATTTTCTGATCCTTACACAAAAAAGGCTTTGTTTTCTGCTTTTGTCCGATCCAAGCTCGAGTATGCATCGATTATTTGGAATCCAGTTGCAGCAATTCACCCCTTGCGGATTGAAAAAGTACAGAAAGATTTCTTAAAATTTGCCTTATTATCACTAAATTTTATCTTTACCTTTACCAACATATGAAAGTCGCTGTGCACTTATTTGGTTAAAAACTTTAGATGCCAGAAGGAAAATAGCGTCTATTACATTTCTCCATGCCATTGTTTCAGGTTCTATGATTGTCCAATGTTACTCTCACCTATACGCTTTAATGCTCCATCTCGCTTTTTCCGTCATATGTATACATTTAATATAGAATTGCATTTGACAAATTATGATTCCAATGAGCCTATTAATAGATCTATCATACTTTTTAATTCATTTTGTAATAACATTGACTTTTGTCTGTCTCAAAATAATTTTAGACAACTACTATGTAGTTTAATTAATTAATTAAGTTTATTTTGCTATTCTTTTTAAATAGTTATGTATGATATTTGCTGGTCTGTAAGGATATAATTCCATAGACTTGAATAAAAGAAATGAAATGAAATTATCTTCAAAACTGTAATAGAGTTTATCGTGGTACGTCTACTACTAATAGTCGGCAATCTGATTCGGGTTCCATTGAAGGTTTCTCAGACAAAAAATGAGAATCTGTTTCTGGACCGATTCAATCATACGAGTATTAACATACAAATTGTACTGAGGGTCCCAACACAACATATCCATATTCGAGAATTGGGAAAAAGATTTTTCGTAACGTAGGGATCTAAAAATTCCTTTGCCCAACGTTGAATACAGTTCAGAACTCCATAAGCCTTGTTTACCATCGTAATTATGTGGGAGTTGAATTTCAATTTTCTGTCCAAGAGAAGACCAAGATCAACAAATGAATCCACCGATTCAAGAACATTGCCACCTAAAATGTATTTTTCCGAAAATAATGATGACCTAGAGAACAGCATATGCTTGCATTTCGCAAAATTAAGCTACATCAAATTGGCTTTGCACCACGTCTGGAAAGTAGACAAATCCCTCTGAAGTAAAGTATATTGACAAGGATCCTTATAAGAAAAATAGATCTTCACGTCATCAGCGTACTTTAAGAATTTAGAGTGCATTATGGAGGCGGGTAAGTCGTTAATGAATAACAAGAATTGAACCGGGCCAAGATGACTGCGCTGAGGCACCCCAGATGACACAAAAATAGATCTTGAGAATGATCGGTCAAATGATACCATCTGTTCCCGGTTCATTAATAAGAACTAATCCAATTCATCATGTTACTATTAAAACCCATTGCCCCGAGTTTATATAATAACAAATTGTCGTTAACTTTATCAAAGGCCTTACTAAAATCGGTAAAAATCACATCAGTAATAAAGCCGTCAATAATAGAAGAGGAAAACTGGAGCAAATTTGTCACGGTGGAACAACCTTTCCGAAAGCCATGTTGACATGAATCTAAAATAGAAGAAACATGATGAGAAATACCTCTGTGACTAACTTCTCAAAAAGTTTAGGAATGACACTCAATTTGCAATTCCCCTACAATTTGCAACATTTACTAAACTACCAGACTTGTGGATAGGGATAAGAGCTCTTCCACTGTGCAGGAAAATGACCGAACTTCAACGAAGCGTTAACGGTAAGCTGAGAGAATTTGAGCAGTATTTCAACATAGACTCCGGGATACCATCAGGACCAGCTTTATTTGATGCAATGTGATCAAGTTATCTACCAACCACGAGAAATTTACGACAGGTGCATCAAACGGAATGTTAGAGCGGACAGTGTACGGGTATGGTTCAGAAAATATACCTGTCGGTATCAAAGATAAGGTTATTCAAAAGAATAAAGTTCGCACGCGAAAATCATAGGCCAACATAGGACGAAGAGCGATTGCAACCGACCTGCATGGTATCAAATGTATAATTAATTCCCAGCGTTGGAAGAATCATCCACTAAAACTAGATCAAGGACTCGATTCATAGAATTGGGAATGTCGTTCAATGGAATCAAGCCAAGTTCGGATATATGCGTAACAAAATCAGATGACCAACCACATGGTGGCAATGGAGTCAGAGAATTGGTATCGGGTAAAGACACCCATGTCACAGCCGGCAAGTTAAAGTCACCCAGTACTTAAATATGGTCATTTCTACTGGCTAACTCAATAACTTTTGCAATAGCGTCAATATGCTCTTGATATACCTCAAAACACGAGGATGGCGGTATATAAGAACACGTGACAAACAGTTTCAAATTACCTAAATTAATGGACACTA
Source organism: Phaonia tiefii (assembly GCA_963931995.1). NCBI lineage: Eukaryota > Metazoa > Arthropoda > Insecta > Diptera > Muscidae > Phaonia > Phaonia tiefii. Next base: position 165,623,293 of record OZ008367.1, read on the forward strand.
CAATAAATTCAAGATCGCCAATATTATCACTTGTAACTAACTCAGAAGATAAAGAATTTTCAATTGAGATTAAAACACCACCACCAATTTTATTAACACAATCTTTTCTATAAACCACGTACTTATTGCAGAACAACTCGGAATTAAAAACATTAGGTTTAAGCCAGGTCTCAGAAAATACAATGGCACCAAAATCAAAGCTATCAATAAATAATCTAGACAATTTGGTATTCGATCCGCGAACATTCTGATACGCCATATTCAAACATCCAATTAGTTTTTTGGAGCTCCCCTATTCCCAGACTGTAATCTAGCAAAATTATCACGCCTACCACTATCCCGATACTCAAATTCCCTAGAGAACGTTCTGTGAGGCCAAAATTCCGAATCCACCAGTTTGACAAATAGGTCATCCGGTGCAATAATTTTGAAAGAGGACCTATATACGTTCTGAAAATTGTGATTTCAGCTTGAAGCACTGTATGCAAGCATTAGAATTATTCTTGGCTAATTTAGACGTAAAGTCGTATATCCTCTTCGGTTGTGTCGGGGGCAAGTCTAAACACAAATACTGTCTTCCTGGCCGGTACAAGAGTCAACTTTCTCGGCCCTGGACCTGACCCCGGGGCGGGATTATCACCCGGAGGAAATGACGTATCCGTGTCCGTGGAAGCTATAGAAACCACAGAAACGACTTCAGCAAAAGTAGAAGGAGCAGAAGATTGCACTGCACTTGAACACGAAGCTGGAGAATTAACGTCCATTAAATTCGGCGAGGAAGGAATTACCAACAGTGGAGGGGACTTCTTAGCCGTCTTCTTCCTTTTCGGAGAGGAGGCTTTTGGCTAACTTTCAATCTTTTTCAATGCCGGATACTTATTGAACATCCCAATAAAATTAGAAAATCTACCAGATAAAGGCGAAAGCTCCTTTTCCATATCACAAAATTCTGTATAACTCCACATCTAATTTTCTACATTCCAGGCAACACCAACGAAGACCCTTATCAACACCAAGATTGTCTGCCACTCTTGCATAACTAGAGCGTCCAAAAAACCGGCATTTTTTAGAAACCGATTTTCGGTTTGTTCGCAAATTTTTTCTTTTTTAAAAAACTGGTACACGGTTAATAGCAAAAAAACCGGTTGACCGGTTTCCCCAATTTCCGTTTTGGATACTCTAGCCATCACACAACCAGCATGAAATCAAAGTATCAGTATCCGATCTAACCATACAGTCTTTGTTCATGCAAGTCATGATAAGTAAATCAGAGTAAAAATAAATAAATTAGAAACAAAAACAAAACAGAATTCCAAAATCGACAAAATTACCAAAAACGTGTGAACTTATTATCCCTTTGATATTAAGGCCCAAAACCAGATGGCAACTCTGACACACAAAGGAAATAATTTCGGTGGGGGCACGAGCCCGGTAGTAATGGGCGTGGCACTAAATCAGAGAAATTGGGATTCTGACCAAATCAAATTTGGTGTGGTAAATTAAGGTTTTTTCGTAATTCTAATTATGGGCGGTAGAAATGGGCGTGACAGTAAATCAGAGAAATTACCGTTTTTACAAAACGCGTTATATTAGAATCACGAAATTTGGTGTGGATGTTCCTCTTAGAAAAGAAAGAAAAATAAATTCAGGATTTTTCGAAATAGTAATTAGGGGCGGTAGAAATGGTCGTAGTACTAAATCAGAGAAATGACCAAATACGTGAGCCTATAATCATGAAATTTGGAGAGTATGCTCTCTTCCTGGTACAAAAAATAAAAAAGTTTGAATTTTTCGCAATTTCGGGTAGGTGCGATAAAATCGGGGGCGTGACATTAAATAAAACCACCTATCACCCTGATGAAACAAAAGAAGTAAGGATTATGCAATTTGGTGTGGGTGTTCCCGTAATGCAATAGGCTTCATCGAATGAGGGAGTCTTTAATATCTAAATTAAGGGCGGAAGTAACGGGTGTGGCACTAAATCAGACTAATAAGCATTGCGACCAAACGACTGGTCCTCGAATCATGAAATTGGGTGTGGATGCTCCTATTATAGAGTAGTTATAAATAGGGTTTCCGAAATTGGATAAGGGGTGGAGGAAATGGGGACGTGGCATTACATTGAAACCCCCGAAAACCGGATATCCTTCACCAAAAAAGCAATGGTTTTGTGAACAAAGTGGAAACCATTTTTTTTGAAAACCCCGATTTTACTGAAAATAAAACCGGTTTCCAAATTTTTTAGATATAATCTCTCTTCCAAAACCCAGTTTGCGGTTTGTTTGATAAAATTATTTTTCATAAACCAGTTTTCTGTTTTAGTTGGGGAAACCAGCTTTTTAAGAAAATATTTAAGTTATTATTCCTTTTCATAATTGATAGACATACACTTGCTTTAAACATCTTTCTCTTTGTTTTAACAGAGGTGTTCAATGAAGAAAGACATGGAAGAATAGTTTAAATATTATTATTCTCATGAACTCTTTTCAATCATCAATTACTTAACAAACTTCTCATCTTTCCCTTTCGGAGATTGTATCATTGTTCTTTCTATACAAGTAAATTAAGAGACAGTTTTTGAGTTACAGTTCTACGCTGGTAGAGTGTATAGATATAGCTACGATATAAGGGATTTTTGTACACTCAAATTGGTCGTAGTAGAAATCGAAGCGTAGCAGTAAAGGGGATTAATCGACGTACCAACAAGAAGTTGGACGTATGAAATTTGCGATGTATGTTCTGTAATGGATTAGATATTAGCTAAACATAATTTTCATCATTTCCCTTACGGAAATTTTTACTCGGTCTGTTTTCTAAACTTACAAATTTATTCAAGCTCATTGTTTAATATGAAAGTAATTTTCTGAAAGTAATATAAAGCCAATAATTTGAAAACCGATTAGAGACGGTAAAAAGGCGCCGTACTGAATCTATGTAAGAAGTGTTATGACTGAAAGCTTTATCTTAGATTCATCTAGGGGGAATAAATTAACAGAAATAGGATTTTAAATTTTTTTATTTCAACCGGATTACTGAGAGTTTGGCCCAAATGCTAAAAGCTAGACATATGAAGTTGGAACAGGGGGCGTGAAAGAAAATTTGATTATTAATAGTCTAACGAAACGATAGAATCTGTAGTGGTTAAACCTCTAGAAGACATTTCCCAATATTCGAAATGCGGAAATTAATTAGGGATTAATCAAATGTGCAAACCTAGAATCACTAATTTAGGAAAAATGTTTCAATTATAACATGTTTCCATATAGCCATGGACAGATACTTGCAAATTTAAGTCGGGGCGATAAATTAGAGTTGTGGGACAAAATCGCATAAATCAAAATTCGCACCAACGCGGTGAAGCCAGCATCATGAAATTTGGGGAATAGAACAAAAAAATGTCAAAGTTAAAATATATTTAAAATTAAAAAACATTAACAGGAAAAAGGATTTAACTAAATTCTAATTGTGGATGGGAAACAAGAGCGTTTCACCAAAGCAGGAGCAAATATTTGTATAATTTTGTTTAACATGAGGATAAGCTAATACCGAAACTTTAATACGATATATACATATATTATTGCGATTTTCGAAAGGGCGTTTCGCAGAATACTATTCATTCTGAGCTATAATCAGAGTTCGTATTTACCCCCCATGAGTAACCCATACACATCGTCGTGGGGAATGTGTAATGAACGTTTACCCATTACTCGCAGGGTATGGGGAAAATAATGGGTAGCTACCCACGAAAATGAGGAATTACCCATCACGATTATCCATTACCCTCAGAGCAATGGGGAAAATAATGGGTAGCTACCCACGACGATGGGCAATGGGTTACCCAGGGTAACTCATCGCCATGTTTGATCGATAATATGAATAAATTAGAAAAAATGTCTATATCTCGGAAACGGAGCGTCCAATTGAAAAAATAACCAATTTTTGCGTGTTTCTAAGGGTTCTGCTAAAATAAAAAATATAACTCGAAAACAGTGCGTCCAATCGAAAAAATAATAAAAATGTTACCCCATAGGAGCCTTTAACCAATGTATGTCTTCAATATGGCATCACTTTTTTTTTTTAAAAATCGCTAAAACGCCCTCAAGCCTATATCTCGGAAACGGAACGTCCAATCGAAAAAATAACAAATTTTCCAGATTTCCTTTTTATTTGACGATTATTTTGACCTTTTTATTTTGACGATTTTTCGAAAAAAAATTCTTTCATACGAATTGGGCCACTTTATGAAAACCCCTAAGAAACCCGCAAAAATTGGTTATTTTCCGAGATATAGACATTTTTTCTAAATTTTTCATATTATCGATCAAAAATGGGGATGAGTTATCCAGGGTCATCCTTTGCCATTTTTGATCGATAATACGAAAAATTTAGAATAAATGTCTATATCTCGGAAACGGAGCGTCCAATCGAAAAAATAACCAATTTTTGCGGGTTTCTTAGGGGTTTTCATAAAGTGGCTCAATTCGTATGGAAGAATTTTGTTTCGAAAAATCGCCACTTTATGAAAACCACTAAGAAACCCGCAAAAATGGGTTATTTTTTCGATTGGACGCTCCGTTTCCGAGATATAGACATTTTTCCTAAATATTTCATATTATCTATCAAAAATGGGGATGAATTACCCTGAGTAACCAATTGGTCATCGTTGTGGGTAGCTACCCACTATTTTCCCCATTTCCCTGCGGGTAATGAGAAATCGTGATGAGTAATTCCCCATTGTCGTGGGTAGCTACTAGTACCCTGCATGAATGCACTCTCTTTTAGAATACATTCATTATCTCACTGTACCAATACCAACGGTCCGAATAATGTAAACAACGAAATGAAATGATACGTGCCTGTGTGCTCTTGGAATGAATGTTGTATGAATCTCTGCTCTATTAACTACTATGTTCGTCTTAATTCTTTTACGACAACACAACATTTTACTCAATAAATGTTCGTGATTGTAAAAAATTACAGCAGACAGTTGTCCGAGGCCTTCGGCCACGGACTGTCCCTGCAGGCTGTGTCAGAGACACGGCCATTAAGTTTAACGTAGAATACGCCATCCGATAAGATTGAAAACATATATAACAATAAATTCATTTGCTTATATTATTTATCATTTATTGTTATATATGTTTTCTGTCTTATCGGATGGCGTATTCTACGTTAAACTTAATGGCCGTGTCTCTGACACAGCCTGCAGGGACAGTCAACTGTCTGCTGTAATTTTTATATTTACCAACGGCATTTGATTCAAGTCCGTTTAAAAAAAAAAATATTATGTTCAATTTTTTTAAACTTAATTTAATTTATGTATTTTAATTAATATTTTTATTGAAATAAGTTCTGCAAATGTTGAGAGGGCCGCCCTAATATTAAAAAAGGTTTACCTTATCGAGTCTTCGCATTAGCATTCGAGTTTTGTGTGAAAGCTTTACAATTCACAATTAATGTTCCAACAGCTTTATTGAAGCTTTCGCAAAAAAGCTTTATTACGTTAGCTTACTGTTTGTTTCACTTTTTACTAGATACATGTTGCCAAGCAACATTAGCTTGCTGTTCGTTTCACTTTTTACTAGATACATGTTCCTAAGCAATGTTGAGCAACCAAAAACACTCAACCAAACACCACACATATGTTTGAGTGGATGTGTTTAAACAATTTTCATTTGAGAAATTAAAATACTAGAAATATATCAACCAATATGAAATGTATATCAAACGAAAGATAACATCTTCATTTACCTACAAAAAAAATTTTAAAAAAATGCATCTAGCCGTTTCCTCAAATTCAATGAAATAAAGATTACAACAATAAAAACCTGACATGACTCCTCAAACCATTCGAATACATAAGAACTATTCGAGTGAAAAAACGGTAAATAATCAGCAAGGTTGTGTGAAGACCAAAGAAATAATTGTTCGTTTTTTATGAGTTTAACTGCAAAAATATATATTAGAAAATGGAAATTGATGAAGTAAATTATTTTAAAAATAATTTATTAAACATTAAAAATATCCTCAAATCAATCGCCCGCTGTGAGTGAAGAAAATAGTATTATTTAGCGAATTTCGTTTAGAAGGAGAGAAAAGGCCGCAGTAAAGTTTGGGAAGTTTTTTCCTTAATTGTGGATGGAGACGGCAAAGAAATGAAATATGACAGTTGCAATAACTGCAAATAAATTTTGAAACTTTATAATTACTACTCCTTCATACAAGAACTCTCTCTGCTCGGTTTCATTCTGTTTCGTACCCGATGCAACACGCTGAGAAGAATGGTTGTATGAATGTATGTAACATGTAACATGAATGTATTTGAATGTGTGAAAATGTATACTCATGCAGATCTCTAGTAGCTACCCATTTTTTTCCCCATTCATACGTTAGAGTGGAAGGTTGCTGGTTCGACTCTGTCATTATTCATTTATCCTTTTTTTTTTAATTTTTTAATTTTTTTTAACAGTTCTTGAAAAAATGCTTTTTAAAAATAAAAAAGCATTTATTGAAGAACTGTTAAAAAAAAAAAAAAGCTGGGACAAGAGTTGAAGCAAGAACCCTCAGACTCCAACGCGCAACCCTTTACCCTTCAGGCCACAGCGACCTTTGATGAAGTGTGACAAAATTCATATAAATGTATGAACACATGAAAGTACATCTAAACATTCTAAAGTACTTACCTATTATAAAGAACAACAAAGATTTTCAACATGGAAATTCACCACACGGCAAAAGGAGTAGTTTAGTATAAAACTACAAAATTAGTGTGAAAATTTTATGAGCTTTTTTACGTTTCCAATCATAAAATTTTTTCCAATGGACCAATTTCGCTGATTTTCAATACCAAACTGCTCAGGAATACGTGGAACATCGCCGATTGAAGTCGTGAGAATGTTTTCAACAGACGGACATGGCTATATCGACTCCGGTTGTTATAAGGATCAAGAATATTTTTACTTTATGGGGTCGCAAAGCCTTATTTCTATATGTTACAATCAGAATGACAAACTGATATATACCCTCTATCACTTACAGTGGAGGGTATAAAAACGATGTAGTCAAAATACGATTGTATGTTTATGAAACCGATGCAACAATGAAACCGATGCTCGTGACTCAAAGAAAATTACAGTTTTGCAAACATTTGGCAACATTTTTTTTATGGAATGGAAAAATAGAAAATGATGCATTGGGCTTAAGCGATAAATTCATTTATTTTCACAAAACAAATAAGTATATACAATGTAAAACCAAAAGTACATACGTAAATAAAAATTAAATAATTCACTACTAAAATTCATTTAACTTAAACAAAATACATATCATGTAAAACCAAAAATACGTAAATAAAAATTAAATAATTCAGTTTAAAGATTGAACGCTAACAATTGTTTACATGAAATTTCTTCTCTTCACTATTTTCAATTTTGTGTTTTTTTTTTTGCTTTACACTCATAATGTCGTATTTTTCGACTCCAATTTGGGTCTCAAAGCACGAAGACTGTCGTCATATTTTTCCTTTGCTTGTGCGAAAAGGAAACAGGATTGCCTGTGGTTTCTCTGTGATCAACTCACATTGTTTTCGTATATTACTCAAAAATGGTAATCTAGTTAATTACTAAAATCTATAAATACAACTCAAAATAAATCCAAGTAATCCAAATTCATTGCTGAGTCGATCTTCGTGGATTTTGGATTTCTATGCCGATGATCAAACTAAGATAAATATGAAATTGGATTTTGTGAGTAAATTCAAACACTGGATTTGACGATTTATGCACCTCCAATTTGATGATTTTTAAACAACTTTGTCTGGCAACACTGCTTACACTATACATGTGGAAACTGAGCGTCATCAGAATTTATTTTTCTTGCTTCGCCTGCGGGCTTGGGGTTTGAGTTTCTGCCCATCGCTGCGTTACAAGGATAATATCCCTGTCAAAATAAAGGATTTGATACCTACTCAACAAGCTCCGACCTGTTCCGACTGTGCTTTGAGCGGGTTTAAAAAAACAAGGAATAAAAACACTTTAGATGAATTGAAATTGGATAATTCAGGGTTTTATTGATGACGCGAGAGTTTAAATTACAATAATAAAATCGTCTTCTTTTTTCTTCTCCATCTGATCAAAACGTCATCTTTGACATCAGGTATGGCATTCCAGTTGAGATCGTGTTCGGCCGGTACTCGATCGTGGACACCTATTTTGCCCTGTATTTTGCCCCAGTGCGAATTTCAAAAAAAAAAGCTGGAACAGGTATCTCCGTACAAAAAATTTAAAAATTTGTTTTTGTTTTGCGGAATATCCCTGGAAAAAGGATGTGTCAGGCCATGGATGTGTCAGGCCATTTACGCCTTAAAAAAACCTTTTATATGATACTAATGTTGTGTACATTGTCTTTAGTTTTAAAAACGATTCAGCTCTCGGGATGTTAATGCTAAATATTTTGGGAGTCATCATAAGACAACCTAATGTACATATATTTTGAGGGTTAGAGAAAACAGTTTTTTCCCCTTCATACAAGGTTATTCGGTCTAATTGTACATGCATATATGTATGTACATAGATATATATTTAGCTCTTTAAATAGTTTAAATGACATTGGGATTGTTTAAGGTCAAGGGTAACCTATAGGTGTGAATGTGTGGCAGTGAAATACATACTATGAAAATAAAACAGAGTATAATATAGAGAACTTAACCATGTGCAATTATCGGGCAATGACCTTAATGCATATTGAATTAAATAAAGAGAGATACACTTTATACACGAGCATGCTTATTTATAAACAAAACACCAATTTGTTGGTCTACAAATATTGACTAGAAATTGTTTGGCTCTCTAAATAAGCATAACTAGCAAGTATTGTTCTGCCTATTTAACTCGCACTTGCCTTTTCTACGTTGGCTATTGGGGGCAATAGGTGTAAATGAATTATTTGGTCATGTCCCAATTTCTGTGGTCCTTGGGAACTTCCCGTTCCATTTTATAGTACATCAACTTCGATTTTGCACTTACACTCCGGTTCACTTATTTAAAAGCACGATTGCAGAATTTTAAAATGGAAATGGAAGCTAGACATCTTGAGATATAAAACAAAATCATAACATTAGTGGTTTCTTAACTCAAGAAATTTTTTTGAGCAATTTATAAAAAAAAGTCCAAAAATGTGCTATTTTTTATTATTTTTTATTATGTTTAAAGTAAGCGATGATTTTTTGTAGGGAGCGTTTGTTTATTGGCCGTCGGTGGTGTAATGGTTAGTGTGCGCGGCTCTTGTACATGAGATCCTGGGTTTGAACCCTGCTCTGACCACCTTAAAATTTCTTTCGGCGGCGGTCACCTCGCATAGTGACGGCGACGCTATCGAGTATATACACACAGAGAAGAGATTCGTTGTCACAACTATATTTACAGCCAACTAAAATTTGGCGGTTCCTTGGACTATCACATTATTAAGTTGTGATTAACAATAATTTTGTTCAGTATCACCAAATGTTGTGCATATCAATTGATTTGTAATTCAGTTTTGGTTGCAAGAACTGAAATATTTAGTTGAACCCACAGCACCAATAACTAAATGTGATCTGTCAATAGAGTTTTAGTTCTAGCAATCAAATTATCCTGTAGTGGTGAATATTCAATTAGTCGGATGAACGAAAAATGTAAAACCTAATTCCGTTGTACCAAATAATATATTGGTATGCTAAACTAAAGTAATTACTTGAATTTAATGTCTGTCACAACCATTTGGTGATGCTTAACCCATTATCACTTTTATAGAGAAAAAAGTAAACACAATAATTGTTTATTAAAACCAGGGTTCGTATTTTGTGCCCATTTTTTTTTATCGAAAATATGAAAAAATGTCTATATCTCGAAAACGGAGCGTCCAATCGAAAAATAAATATAGACAGTCTTTCTAAATTTTTCATATTTTCGATCAAAAATGGGGATGGGTTACCCTGGGAATCATATGTATATTTAAATTTATTTGTGTCATCCACAATACTAGTTCCTCCAGTCAAGTGTCCACAATTGTTTGTATGTGCTTGTGAAGGCGTCAATAATGGCGTCAGATTCAACGATTGTGTTTAAAATTAAAAGTCTCACTTCACCTCAATTTATGATCATATGTATTCTTCGGTGGATGATATCTATACACTTTGTTTTTTCACAACTTTGTTTATCACTTTCTGTTTAAAAAAATAGTCTTTCTGTAAAGTCTTCGTGTAACATTCAACTGTATGTAGTTTCTCTTGAAAAGCAAAGCCTCTTGTGAAAAATCAAATACATACATACATAACATTTTAACAAGTGTTTTTGTGACAGAATCTAAATTATGATTATAGTGACTAATATTTCAACACGAATTCTAATATTGTACTTTTTATTAGTTGTATCTTCCATTTCAGATGAATGAGGCTTTAGAAATGCTCAAATTGGTTAATACAACTAACGTTCGGTAGTAGCAAACTGGTATTTAGTAAGACCTATTTTTATTCTATCAATAACATCGACAAATAATTCTGATGTTTGACAATTATGAATTCTAATCAAAATATATACTTTATCATGGAATTTCCAATGCCTGAATTGATTTCCAACTAATATTTTCCCTGTGTGTAGCCATGAAAAAGCTTCTCAAAATACCGTTCGGAATCGGTGTAAAAACTGTAGGTCCCAATCAGTGAGTGAAAACTGGAAAGCGCACAGCTCAGTGATTGTGAGAAGTTCCCCCCTGTCCCTTCATGGGATGTAATGGGAAACCATTTATTTATTTTTTTTGTTTGTTTATTAAAATTTATTAAAAATTTATTAAAATTCATTTGTTTATTAAAATTTATTACATTTTACGAGTCAAAATGGCAAAACAAAAAATGTTAAATCTATCGGAAAAAACTAAAATCGATGTTTACCATTCTGAAGGATATTCTAACCGCGCAATAGCTAAAAAAAATTGGACGGAGCCCAACAGTTGTCGACAATTACATCAAGGATCCCGAGGGATATGGAAAAAATTTTAAAGGAAGAGTTTCATTGTCTTTATCTACGTATGAGAAAAGAAAAATCATCAGAATTGCTTCTAATTCTGCCTTATCCTTGTCGAAAATAAAAGGTCAAGCTGCCTGATGGCTACAACTATTATTTTCATGATCTGCGCAAAGAAAAGCGTATTTTGAACCGACATCACAGCCGAGAGGGCGGCGTTGTGGTGTGTGGTCGATCTTGAATTTCAAAGTGCAAAAATGACTGGTGCAATCTATAAAACGTTATTGGAATCGGCTTTCCGAAGTTCAGTGAACTATTTGGTTCCATATATTGGATATTGCAACAGGATAATACCCCTATACTCAACGCCAGAGTACACACAGGGCAAAGATTAGTTGGAAATCAATTCAGGCATTGGAAATTGCATGATAAAGTCTATATTTTTATTAGAATTCATAATTTTCAAACATCAGAATTATTTGTCGATGTTATTGATAGATTAAAAATAGGTCTTACTAAATACCAGTTTGCTACTACCGAACTTTAGTTGTATTAACCAATTTGAGTATTTCTAAAACCTCATTCATCTAAAATGGAAGATGCAACTAATAAAAAGTACAATATTAGAATTCGTGTCCAAGTATTAGTCACTGTAGTCATAATTTAGTTTCTGTTACAAAAACACTTGTTACAAAGTTACGAGTATGTATTCGATTTTTCACAAGAGGCTTTGTTGTTAAAGAGAAACTACGTATATTGGAATGTTACACGAGGAATTTACAGAAAAACTAATATTTTTAACAGAAAGTGATAAAAAAAGTTGTGAAAAAACAATAAAGCGTATAGATAGATATCAGCCAGCGAAGAATACATATTATCATAAATTGAGGTGAAGTGAGACTTTTAAACATAATCGTTGTATATGACGCCACTATTGACGCCTTCACAAACACATGCAGACAATTGTGGACACTTGGCTGGAGGAACTATTATTAACTTAAACATACAACTACATATGATAACGAGGAAAGATTGTCTATATTTGTTTTTCGATTGGACGCTCCGTTTTCGAGATATAGAAATTTTTTCATATTTTCGATAAACAAAATGGGCACGAAATACATACCCTGATTATAAATAATAATAATTTTGTTTATATTTAAATATAAAATACACAATTTTAATAAAAAGTTATTTTTTTTAAATTTTTTTCTACACAATTCATAAGGGGTTAAAGCATCATCAAATGGTTGTGACAGCCATTAAATTCAAGTAATTACTATAGTTTAGCATACCAATATATTATTTGGTACAACGGAATTAGGTTTTACATTTTTCGTTCATCGAACTAATTGAATATTCACCACTACAGGATAATTTGATTGCTAGAACTAAAACTCGATTAACAGATCACATTTAGTTCTTGCTGCTGTGGCTTCAACTAAATATTTTAGTTCTTGCAACCAAAACTGAATTACAAATCAATTGGTATGCACAACATTTGGTGACTCTGAATACAATTATTGTTAATCATAACTTAATAATGTGATAGTCCAAGGAACCGCCAAATTTTAGTTGGCTGTAAATATAGTTGTGACAACGAATCTCTTCTCTGTGTGTAGTAAAGGAGTTCATTGCAGTCCAAATTGTGAATATTCTTAACTGGACACCCTATTCGCCTGATCTAAACATTATCGAAAATGTCTGGGGTTGGTTATCTCGTAAGGTCTATGAAGGAGGTAGACAATTTGATGACAAGTAGTCACTAATTCAGGCCATTAAGGATGCTTGGACTCAAATTTCGTTGGATTACATAAATTCTCTTTATCTCTCATTGAAAACCCGTTTATTTGAAGTTATTAAAAACAAAGGGTGTTGTACCCATTACGAATAGTTCTTAAATAAAGTAAACTAAATTAAAAAAACAAGAAAAACTGTTTTTCATTAAAATTAGTTAAAGTGCCTTTATTCAAGTGACCCAAAAAAATAGCACATTTTGGACTTTTTTTTATAAATTGCTCAAAAAAAATTCTTTAGTTAAGAAAACACTATTGTCATGATTTTAAGATGTCTAGCTTCCATTTCCATTTTAAAATTCTGAAATCGGTTACAAATTGCAAAAGATACAGGCTGCTGAATATGGAATTTTTAGTGCCTTTAAATAAGTGAACCGGAGTGTACATAGTACATTCTTAAACAAGTTGAAGCAACTTTATTTTCTTGCCAAATGCCAAAAGTAAAGGTGATGAGTGCAGTGCGTAAATGTAAATTTTGATGATCACATTGTTGCAGTGCTTTGAGGTGAGTTTACTATGTCACAGAGTTGAATTTTTTTGTGGTATATTTTTTTGATGACCGGGCTAGTGTCAGTTACTACGTGGTTACTTGGTTTATTCATTTCTATTTTGCAATAATGTTGCCACATCAACATTTCTCTTCGAAATGCGTACGAAAGTTGTTGCAACTCCAACTTTCACTCGAAATCTCAAACCACCAAATTTACTTTACACCATAGACAAATTGATGTCAACTTGAAGTCGTTGCAACTCACCCACTGGTCTAAGGGCCCCTTAACACCCATTATCTCAAAGACCGATTATACACATTTCTCTTATACCGCTTAAATTGACCGCCGTTAAATATGTAAGTAATACAGTATTCGCACTGGCATCGATTTTGTTGATTTTGACACTTTTGTTGATTTTAAGCAGAAATCAAGAAAATTAAGTTGGTTTCCCATACGTTTTGACAGACGACAAATCGCATATTTTTTATTATTTGTCTCATAGAGGAATTAAGGATACCGAAATTTATTCTCTCAATATTTTTAACGTCATAGTTATGGTTGCAAGTGAACATTGGATGGTGGATAGCATGGGTTCAATAATACCAGATAGAGGCAATAGTACACAACGTCCAACAAAGCAACAATAAGCAATGTATGCCAACGACAAAAGCCAGCAAAAACGTGCAAAATACATGTAAAATTCACAGTTCTATACGAAAACGAACTCTCATTTGCACAAACCTACGACGAAGAGTGTGAAATGAAGCGTCAGATGAGACAATAAAATACTCTACCCAGTGATGCCAAGTCTGCAGGAACGAAACGAGCCGCGAAGTACCCCAAAAGTGCCAACGCTGCGCCCGTTGCTCACGTTTTGCTACGACACCCATTTTTTAACTAATGGGTACATCTACAAGCATTGCCGGATTTAGGGCGATACCACTCATTACCAAGTGACAATGCATGTACAGAATGTCATTGTTTAGTCTGGATTGTGGTCCGGCGGCATCATCGGTCCATGCGTCTTCGAATATGATGCTGCCATTTCTATCACCGTCAAAGGAGAGCTCTACCGATCTGTAGTTCCATCAAGACGCCGCTACATGCTACGCAGCTGATGCCACAATGGGCATTATGCACGACTGATTTAAGAATTATCTCACGCAGAGGCGACGTGACCTGCGCACAGCACCATGCGATTTGACCCACTTAGACTTTTTCTTGTGGGGTTGCCTTAAGTCGTAGATCTACGCCAATAAGCCACAAAAAGCAGTGCCCTCAGACAACATAGACCGCCCCATCGTCCAAATTTAGCCTGATATACACCGAAGCCGAGGCGAGGCGGTCATTCGGATGACGGCATTTTATCCACATAATATTCTTGATGGGCCTTTCAAATATAGAAAAAAATTCGGTGACATTTCACACGTAACTTGTTTCATTAAATTTTAACATCCTCTCTTGGAAAATCCTTTCAGATGTTCACCCGAAGAAAACGATGTTTGTAGTGCAGATTTTAAGATTGCGTGACATTGTTGTTTTTATATTCTCTGTCTGGTTGTACCAACTGAAGCCCGTCGAAAGGCTCCATGTCTATCATATGTTTTTGTGATCTAGAATAGTTTGTTACGTATATCGAAGTGTTTTGAAGCAATGATACATTTGCAATAAATACATATTGCATTAGACTCATCGGGAGTTTAGTCACTTCTTAAAAGAGGGTTCTGCTTCTGGGTGTCTTTCCACCCAAAAATTTATAAGTATTAAGCGTAATAACCAACACAAAAAAAGAAGCAAACGGTCAACGGTGTTAAACGGTAGAAGCAAAAAATGTTACATTCTTTAGCAAATTGGTGTTGTATAGAAAACGGGCGTAAGGGCTAAATAAAATCTCAAAATAAATAAAAAAAATTCTCTATGATTTGTCTGAGAATCAGGGGAAAAAATGCTTGATTTACATAGACAGTCAAAATTTCACTTCACTCGAATACCAACAAACAAAACGAGCGAAGCCTTAATAAATCTCTGCTCTCTCTCTCTCTCACTCTCTTCATTGAATATTTCAATACACGAGCAGATTTTTGATTTTTAACAGATACGATTTTTATTTTAAAAATCAGCTTTTAATAATTATTTTAGATTTTTTTATGTCACTCCACATATAATAACTATTTTTGAGATTTATAAGGGGTTACGAAAAAAAAACGCATATCCGTTAAGCATAATCAACTTGGCATCACTCGATAATGATTGATATGTGTTTGTCAGTTTGATTATTTCAAAGTCAAACTCAAAAAATATTCAAAATTAAAATTGTAAATAAATCACATTTATGCGTTTAATTTTAAAGATGTTCTTGAATTTAATGAAAACTCGGCCCAATTGTCATCTTACTGTATTTTTAAATAATGGATTACTGTAGTTTTCCCTAGGAATGCCAGTACCAATATGAACTAGACCAAATGCTACAAACTGCATCTTGCCAAAGTGCGAACTGCAATTGTAAGATGGTGTCTAGTATTTGGACTAGTGACCCAGTGTAGCTGCAACAAAGAACATCTCAAGTTTGGAACTAAACAGTTCACAAAAAGGAAAGTTTTGACTGCTGTCTATTTAACATTCCAGACTATAAAGTGGGATATTTATTTTTTCCTAGTCGTAGAACGATTTTGGGTGTCTATAATCACAATTTAATAGGGTCTATATAACATATGATAAGAAACATTATTCATAAATATCTTGAATACATTATTTATACTTTTATTATAGGTTTTTGCGCTACATGTGTATAGATCATTTAGTAATTTATTCCCATTTAATGTTTCCCAGTATCACATATGCTGACGCCTAACGTGGTTGAAACGAGTAAGTACGGGTGCCCAGATCTTACAGCAGTGAAGATAGCGGGATCCTTAGAACACCAAGTCAGAATTCAAACTTCCGCTCCTCAATAGCAGTATAGGTGGAATTAGGTTGGACGTCACACCTTTCTGTGGATCATTTAAAGTGACCTTGTCACCTTGTTATTGTCCGTCATAATTGTATCAGCAGGCATTTGATTAAGACACTGATCAACAAATCTCAGATATTGCCACTTCTCTTTAAAATGACACAATTAAGGGATGTTTCAATATATCACCTCTGGAAACAATAGGTAAATCGAAATCCACCGCTGTAGGCACCGTAGGGCTGTTGCTCGAAACGATTTAATTCAGGAAGCATTAAGGCTCGTTCACAATGATAGCAACAAATTCAACAGGCGTTCACAGTGCAAGCAACAAATTTGTTCGATTAAGTTCGAAAAACCAGATGACTGGCAACATTGTTTACATTATACAGCAGTATACATATTTAGGGATTGAAAACCATGGAGAATTGCAATACAAACGAAAAAGCAAACAGTAAAAAATAGAAAAATTAAATGTGAGACACGACCTTAGATTTGTACCACTATCCGGAGCAAAAAGTATTAAGTGTTTTTCTTTAGAAAACTTTTCAAATTTTTCTATAGAAGAGTTTTAAAATTTTTCTATAGAAAAGTTGTCAAATTTTTCTATAGAAATGTTTTAAAATTTTTCTTTAGAAAAGTTTTAAAATTTTTCTATAGAAATGTTTTAAAATTATTCTATAGAAATTTTTTGAAATTTTTCTATAGAAATATTCTCAAATTTTTCTACAGAAAAGTTTTAAAATTTTTCTATAGAAATGTTTTAAAATTTTTCTTTAGAAAAGTTTTAAAATTGTCCTATAGAAATGTTTTCAAAATTTTCTATAGAAATCTTCTCAAATTTTTCTATAGAAATATTCTCAAATTTTTCTATAGAACAGTCTTAAAATTTTTCTATAGAAATATTTTCAAGTTTTTCTTTAGAAATGTTTTCAAATTTTTCTATAGAAATGTTTAGAAACTTATGTTCCATAATATGTCATGGCCTTGGACGGTTTCGATAAACCTGAAAATGTCAGCTTTTTTAAACTTTTTTCTTTTTTTTATTAATAAAATTGGCGCGAACTACACTTACTACAAACAACTACACATTTCACATTTGCATCTGCTGATTTGTTCGAAAGCCAGCGAGAGTGTTGTATTCTTGGTAATAAAAAAGTATAATTATATGTGAAATTATTGTTATTGGCAGATTCTACAGATAATATTATTTATTAAAATGTTTATTAAATGTTTACATTTTCATTCATACTCTCAAGTTATAAAACAAAATTCGAAGTAGAGCGCCCCTAGCGGTCAGTAGAATAAACTGATTCGAACAAATTCCAATTTGAAGTAAAAGTAGAACCTACTTCTATGACAAATTTGAATTCCAATTTCACGAAAAACATGAGAGGGCATTATATGCAATACTGTGAGTGGGAACGAGAAGGCTTGAATTACAAATTCGTTGCTGCCATTGTGAACGCTACTTTATGTACGACACCCCTAAAACCATAATTGATCGTTTCTTGTGGAAGCTGACTGAGTACACGCGACCAAACCTGACGTTTATTGAATCGAAATGAATGTTTTGAAAATTTTTGTAAATGTTTGAAAAATTACTTACTTATTCTACAGACATAATAATTACTCAAATGTCGTGGAAATGTAAAACAGAGAATGACTTACAGCCTGTTTCTCGATGTCGAAAGAATGCATTCGCAAAGTTTGTAAGCGAAAGAAATCTGATATGGGTTTCACTAATTCAACTTTATGCGAACGACGACTCGAATGACAAGCCGAAAGAAAATTTCGAATACGTAAAAGTTTTCATACAAAATGAGGTTTCTCTATTTCGAAATTCAGTCACTTGCTGTTTTGTTTTCGAGTGGCAAAGAAATATAGAAAGTAAAGGAAATCAAATACAAATTTGCATCAGCTGCAGGCACTGGTTCACCATATGGAAAAAACCCCAGAGTTTGCCAGCGGAGTGCCGGTTTTCGGACCCAGCAAATTTTCGGTGAAGGAGGAATGGGGAAACATTTGCTTTTAATTTTTTTTGCAATTTGTTAGATTACATTTGTTTGTTTACTTGGTCTTGTTTGTTTTGCTTTGCTTTCCACTGACAATTGGTATCAATAGATCGGCAGGGTTGTATTCAAGCCTATACAATAAAGTAGTATTTTTTAAGGAAATTGTAATCAAATGAAAACTGTCGATCTGGCAATTCATAATAAAGCCCTGCAACGGCACACATTTTCGCATAAACAAAAACATTCGTATTGTAATATACACACACTACTTCACTTCAGTTGTGTGTGCGACAGGAGATCCTGGGTTCGATCCCTGATCCGACCACCTTAAAATTTCTTTCGACCACGGTCACCTCGCTTACTGACGGCGACACTATCTAGTACTTAGCCATGAAAAAGCTTCTCAAAATACCCTTCTGGTACTTAGCCATGAAAAAGCTGCTCAAAATACCCTTCGGAACCGGTGTAAAACTGTAGGTCCCAATCAGTGAGTATAAAACTATAAAGCGCACAGCTCACAGGTTGTGAGAAGCTCTCCCAAATTCCTTCATGGGATGTAATGGGAAACGATTTATTTATTTTTATTTATCTTCTCTATTACCGAATACCGAGAACCAGTGTATGTCAATCGGAGCGAGGACGATGATCTGACCGTACCGGTATGCTGTGCTTCTCTTTGTTATTCGTTTTGTTGTTTACATTTCTTCGTTCGCAAGGTGCCGGTACAGCATGTACAGCAGTAAAATAACAAACAGAAAATCTTCATGCGGGGCTCTAATTCATAAATGCATAATTACTAGGCTTCGGAATTCCATGCAAATGCATGTTTGTTGTCGTTAGCCTAAGAACATATTTGACTAATTATCTTTGCTAATCAAGTAATTTGCCACAAATTGGCATCGATTTGTTAATGCATATTTTGCATATACACTAGAGCCCCGACTTGCATCGTCCCGATTTGCGTCGTTTCGATTTGCGTCGCTTTTTAAAAACTGGAAAAATTCGATTTGCGTCGTTGCAATTTCAAGTTGCGTCGGTCCGAGTTGCGTCGTTTTGACCCGATTTGCGTCGGTTCGATTTGCATCGTTTTGTTTCTGATTTGCGTCGTTTTGATTTCGATTTGCGTCGCTAAGAACGGTTAAATTTTTTACTGCACCATTGTGGATTACCATTTTTAGCATTTGTAGTGCCTGATTTAGCATCTTTTCTGTCTTTTAGCATTTTTACAACTTCTGGCAATACTGATCGTCACCTGTACGTTAAGAAGTTTTCAAATTGCGTGAAATAAGGGGAATTCCCTTTTCTTTGTTACATAAGTGGTACTAAGAACATGTGTCTTGTTATGGTAAGAATTTAGTGCGCCATTCGCCAAAATACCTTAAGGACGTAAAAAATGAGTCAAAGTAAAAGAAAAGTAATAAGTTTGGAATTTAAATTGGACAGCTGTGAATATATAGGAAGAGCTCTTGGTCTAGCACCTACAACAGTAAGAACAATTTGCAACAGAGACAGTGATAAAACAAATCAATTTGGATACATGATCAAAATAAGCTAAGAATGCCACTGAGCAAAGACGTAATAAAAAATAAAGCTCTTTCTATTTACTCAGACCTTAAGAAAAATACTGCGTCTAGTAGTAACGGAAATTCGGATGATTTCGAAGCCAGCAACGGTTAGTTGAACTGCTTTAAAACACGGGCACATTTACATAATGTGGCATTAAAAGGAGAGTCAGCCAGTGCAGATTCAGTAGCTTCAGAAAAGTTTAAGCTTGAGCTGAAAGTCATAATTGAAAAAGGAGAGTATTCTGCTAGGCATATTTTGAATGCCGACGAAACAGGTCTTTTTTGGAACGGTTACCATCAAGAACTTACTTGTCAAAAAATGAGAAAGCATGCCCTGGATATAAAGCCGCGAAAGATCGGCTAACACTTCTTTTGGGCGGAAACGCAGAAGGAGATTTTAAATTTAAACCTTTTTTGATATACCAATCAGAAAATCCAAGGGCAATGAAAAGTACAAGCAAAAGAGACCTCCCAGTACACTGGCGCTCTAATAAAAAAGCTTGGATGACCGCAACCCTATTTAAAGATTGGTTAGAAAATTGTGCCGTTCCTGAGGTTAAACGCTATTGTTCCTCTCAACAAACTGAGTTCAAAATGCTTTTGTTAGTCGATAACGCACCAGGACATCCAATTTTTTCAGATGACTTATCGGAGCATTTAAAAGTTGTTTTTATGCCGCCTAACACAACATCACTTATTCAACCTATGGACCAGGGTGTAATTTCAAACTTTAAAATGTACTACTTACGCCGAACTTTCCGGCAACTTCTTGATTCAACAGACAAAAATTATAAACTCTCTATGAAAGACTTCTGGAAAAACTACAACATAGTAAAAGTTATTGAAAATTTACATTTATCTTGGGAAGAAGTTAAGGCATCCTCCATGAAAGGGAGTTGGCGGCAATTATGATCAGAACTTATTAATGGAGACGAAGATGGTGTCGATGATGTTCCAAACGTTAGTAATGAGTTGGCTAATTTAGCTAGAGAAGCAGAATTTGACGGAATGGAGGAAGGTGACATCAATGAACTTTTGCTGTCTCGCGATGAGGAGCTTGATAATGAAAATTTATTAGCCATTGATATTCAGCATGATTCAGAAGAAGATGTCATAATAAGTGATGATACATTAGAAGAAAAAAAATCAACAATCGCCAATATTTCCAAAGCTATGCAATTAATTTCCCATGCAATGGATATATTTTCTGAAAACGATCCTGACGAAAACCGTAGCACGGGCGTAGCAGCATCCGTTTGTCAAGCCATTAGTTGTTACAAAGAAATATCAACAAAAAAAATCTTTAAAAATTCAACAAACTTTAGACATTTTTGTTAAAAAAAAACAGAATTGCTTTTGAGATATATCAAATGGATATAAGTGTTGTTGATTTAGATTTATCATCTGAAGAGAGCTCAATGTAAGCTAAATAAATTACAATTTTTTAATGCATCTACTTTCTATGAATATATCAAAAATACAAAATGTTTTGCTTTGTTTTGAATATTTTCCCCAATAAATTAAATTTCAGTGCATTTATATAGAAAAACGTTATTCGATTTGCGTCGTTTCGATTTGCGTCGCGTTTCTCCGGTCCCCATTAACGACGCAAGTCGGGGCTCTAGTGTATTAGGAAAAAGTCATATTTTACTTCAAAAGGCATATTTTGTGCATATTTTTTACTTTTTGGGTATATATTCATAAAATTTTAGATTTTCACATTTTTTAATGAAGCGAACAACCGCTCCAATGAACAACAGCTGGCACTTGGATTTTTGTTTGAAGAAATTTAACTGTAACTATAACTTTTTCAACTTGGCAGTTCGTATACCCAACATCAAAAATTCATCAGTTGTTCTACTGCCTTTACCTCCTCATTACAGAATGATCGCATATTTAATTCTATTGATACCTATAACAGCTTACTACAAGCTTTTTTGTGTGTGAATAGTATAGTATACATATTTCTGTTGTTGTTGCATATTTGTGTTTGTTGGCGTACGGCGTTTACCATGGTTAATGTTCTACGTGATAGAAGCGGTAGAACAGCTGATTTGTTTTTTTTTCATTTCGCAGCAGGCGAGAATTGTCAATTTGCATACATTTTGTGGCAACATATTTTTAAGGTTATATTTTTTGTTTACATTTTCTAAGAGACTTTGACATTCCACGCCTGCAAAACTGCCTGTTGTTGCTGCCTACACCAACAACAACGTCTCCTGCTATTACCACGTAAATCATTATACCATGGCGTTTACTGTATAGTGTTTTGCAATGAATGATTCTTGTTTTTTGAGCAATACTTAAGCTGGCCACATACGAGCAACAAATTGAAACGATAGGTTGAAATTCGTTTTGATACACACTTGCTGATCGGTTGACGATTTTAATTTCACGTTGTTCGCCGCCGAGTAAACATGGAACGCGGAAAAAAATAATTGCCATGTATGGTGTTTATTTATACGCAAAAAGAAGAGAATTATTACTTTTAGTAATTCCCTCTTATAAGTGATTTTTAAAGTTAATTTTTTCTTCATACATTCTATTTTGGCGTTTTTGTCTACTTCTTTATAGTTTTTCTAATAGAACTTGCTCGTGTGTGGCCAGGTTTAGAAATGTTTTGAGAGAGAGCACTGATACTTAAATGAGATATATGTATCTACCTATGTATGTATGGATAGAGACTCAGAGAAATTTTTTTGAAAGATAGTATTGATCACTTTAATATTAAATCTTTGTTTGTCGATTTTTATTCTTCCATTGTAGTAAATAACGATTTTTTTACGACTTACACACATTGACATTACTGTTAAAATATACATTTTAAATCATCGCTCGCTCTCTCAGTCAGCAGTTCTATCGTTCTATGTGCACATGTGTGTAAATGTCAATATAATTCGTAAAAATACAACGGTTTTTGTTAATTGCTTGGTTTTAAACAAATAAAATAAAGGTACATGACAACTGAAAACACACTAATTGTTCAACTAAAAAATTCAAAAATTATAGGTAAACATGCCAAAAATCAAGAGATCAATTGGTTCCGTTTTGGCCGATTATGTTTCTCAATACAAAGATGTATTTCAAACCGATGGAAAGGTTCTCTTCTGCAAAGCTTGCAATAAAGCTATCTCTTGCGAAAAAAGATTTCAAGTGGATCAGCATCTCAAACACCTGGATTTGTTTGACAGGATCAGCCAAGGGAGCTCGCAATCTTTTTTCAAAAACAGTTTGGAATTAAAGGACAAGACCAATCAATTTAATATGGAATTGTGTGATGCATTTGTTTCTGCTGAAATCCCCCTTAACAAATTAAACAACCCACAACTAAGAAACTTTTTAAACAAGTATACACAACAGTCCATTCCTTCTGATTCAATACTTAGAAAAAGTTACGTTGATAAGCTGTACTCCATTCAACTATCTGAAATAGTAGAAAAACTGCAGAAAAACTTCTTGTGGGTGTCCATAGACGAAACGACAGACATAACAGGACGTTTTGTGGCCAATATAATAGTAGGGATTTTAAATGCAGACGAAGAAAAAAGCAAACAAAAGTTTTTGCTTAACATAGTGGAACTGGAAACGGCAAACCACGCTACAATTGCTCGAGCTTTTAATGATTCAATCTCATTATTAGGCGAAAACTTCAACAAAAATCAAATCCTTCTATACGTAACGGATGCTGCGCCATACATGGTTAAATCAGCTTGTGCTTTAAAAGTTTTTTATCCAAAAATGCTTCATATTACTTGTTTAGCCCATGCGATGCACCGCGTTGCAGAAGAAGTGCGGAATCAGTTTGAAGATATTGATTTATTAATTTCTTATGGGAAAAAATTTTTTCTTAAAGCTCCTTCTCGTATTAGAGCATATAAGGAAAAATATCCTGAAATATGTCTACCGCCACAACCCGTAATAACTCGATGGGGAACATGGTTGGAAGCTATGCGTTACTACGCTAAATATTTTGAGCAATTTAAAGACGTTGTGGAAGAGCTTGAGGAAAATGACGCAGTAGCCATCAGAAAGGTTAAAGAAATATTATGTAAGCCCAACATAAAAACTCAATTCATTTTTGCTGAAACAAATTATGGATTTCTAGCTGAAACAATTACTAAGCTAGAGGGGTTTAATTCAATAAATATTCAAATTAATTTAATAAATAATGCGAAAAAAAAAATTAATGATGTAAAAGGCAATATTGGCCTTAAAATTTGTAGAAAACTAGAATCAGTTTTGAACAAAAATTCGAATTTTAAAAATATGAAACAAATAGCAAACATTTTTGATTTAAGTTCTATCGATGACAACTTAGATATCAATGAATATTCTACTACAGAAATAGCAGCATTTAAATATGCACCACTTACTTCCGTTGATGTCGAACGTTCATTTTCAATGTACAAAAACTTTTTAAGACCCAACAGATTAAGATTTACTTTCGATAATTTAGAGAAACACTTATTTATATATGTAAATAAAACATTAAATTAATCTGCTTCGAATGACTTGTATTAAAATACTTAAAACTGAATTTGTACCTTTAGTTTTTTAGTTTATAATTTAATGAAAATTTTTTATGTTATTTGAGGTTTTTTTTATATAGTGAATTTTAATTGTTATGTTTTCGTTGCAGTTATTAAATAAAAATAAAAAAAAATTTAAATGCATATATTTTATTTTTTAGGGCATATTTTCGTTTTTTTGGTGCATGTTTTAAGCGCTTAAAATTTCATTTTTAGTGCATATAATTCCGAACCCTAATAATTACGTAACACATACAAATTGACAGACGCAAGTGCATAGGAACGAAAACTTCAGAGATAGAGGAACCCAAATTGAATCGAATTCGAGTGACTGTCTTTCGTTCGCTTATGTTTTCATTCGACATCGAGAAACAGGCTATTACTTTTTATATTTTTCGTAGAAAAACAACAACTTGATAACACTTTTATCGGAGTTATCTCAACTTGTAAAATTATACATGTTAACGTGCATGATATCATTTTGTATGAGTTAACTTATATAAGTTACGAAAAAAACGCCCCTATATCGCTCAGAAATATCAATTATTTTTGATTTTTATTCCTTTTTGTTTTCAATTATTGAGAACTTTTTCAAATAAAAATCATTTAAAGACTTTAAATGAAATTCTGAAATAAAAATCAAACAAACACTTTTATTTTCCCGAGAAAATATAAAAATCACGTGGAGACTTTTAACTATTGTAGGTTTCAACAAGTATTTTTCATTTGTAGGCATTATCGTCATTGCAGATGAAACCAAAGTATACATATTTTTGACCTGCTCGACGACACGAGTTTGTATGTGAATTACCCCTCAGTTTGATATGATCAAATTGAAGTAGCATGGGTGGTAAATAAAAAATAAGGTAAAATAAGTCTTAATATCATAATTTGATTAAATAAACCGGCAATGACAAATTTAATTTGGCGACTGGTTACAATAATCGGGATTGGTCGGTGGTTTTGCTAGCTGAAATTAAACAGCAGTTATAACAAAGAAGTTTGAGATTTGGCTCTCCTTAATAACACAGGTACAAAATGTGGTAAGGAATTACGGCTCCAACTCATGTCTGTTTAATTCGCACAGAAGCGGACGGATGGATGGGGTACATAGTCAGATCAACTCGTCTCGTTGAGGTGATCAAAAATATATGTATGTATATACTTTTGATATATTTGCAACAACGGTAATGCCGATAAATGCAAGACTTTTATTTTAGTCTAGAAGAAATAAAAGTCTTCAGGTGATTTTTAAACTTTATCAGGAAAATTACAAATCATTTCTTGAGTTTTACTTTTTGTACGACGAAATAAAAATCATTCAATAATTGTTGTTTGAAAAAGTCCCCAATAATTGTTATTGAAAGCAAAACATAATAAAAATCAGAAATAAATATTTTTTACGGAGAAATAGTATAAAAATGAAAAATAATTATTACATATTTATAACTTTTATCATACAAATCGGAAAATAAAAGTTTACTTCATGATTGGATAGATAGAGTCATAACAAGTGTATTGGACCACTTCACATATTTCCAGCGGATTTCCTTCATAATGATTTAGTTGCAATCAATAACAATTATTTTCTGTCCCTGGTTACAACCATTTCCATCACGGCGCATTGATGTGGTGGTACCATTAGAATAGACGAATTATTTTTTTTTTCATTTCTTAGGCATTTCTTGTTTCTCAGACTATATTTCGTATACATACTTTTTTGTTTACTTTATTCTTGGAATACATTTGAGCTGAACTTGATTGTGGAAAAGTATCAGACAAAGCAAAATGTCTATTGTTGTAGACTTGGTGTGTTTTTAGTTGTAGTAACACTACCTCGTCAATTCGTCTAGACTTTCCATCAAATCAGGAAAACTTCAGATTTTGTTAGGACATTTGATACGAAACGAGGAAAATATTTCCTAGTGCGAAAGAGCTAGAAGGCAATTTTACAGAGAAGTATGTTCATAATTGAGAAATAAGTTTATTATAGTTGGTGCATAGTGCAAAATTTATATACTATGTATTTGCAAAAAATCGAAGTAAACAGGCAGCGCGGGAAAGCTTTTCATTCATTTTTCGAAAAGTATTTACTTTTTGAACTGTTAAAGGAGCACAAAAATATATTGGAAAAGGAAAAAAATGTATATCACTGTGTGTAATTTTTTAAGTCATGGCAAAATAACCATATACGGACACCACTACGTGATAAAAGACTAAAAAAAAAGACCCGTGTTTCCCAATTTTTCCCAAAGTCATGCACTTTTTTTTTTATGGGCCGCCAAAGGTTTGGGGCCTCGGTATCATTTTCGTAAAAATATGATCATTTTATCAGGCTCATATCTTGCAACCGTTCAAAATTCAAGGAAACAATCAACTACAAAAATTTACCTAAGATCTCAATAAACAAATTTCTAGAACATATAAACTTCCTAGGAATGATTCTTAACACTGTTTAGGTAGCACGCAAAAGTGAAAAATTTGCCGAAAATTTTTTAATTTCATTTTTTTTACCTTTTTCTCCTGTTCAGGTCCATAGGTAGCAAAAAATGAAATATGCCTGGCCAGAACCATGTGTTTGTCCAAGGGTTAACACCGTTTAGGTAGCGCTTAGATATCACGCGATCATGCACCGACAGCAGCAGCACAGGCAATGCAGTAAGCTCAGCACACGCAACAAGGGACGCAGCACACAATATAAAAGCGACACGACGCTCACATCGAGGCATTACACAGCGCGACGTCAACGAGAGCTCAGCGGTGAAAGTTATAAAGTGAAAGTAAAAAAAGTGAAAGTGCTAAAACGCTACAACTTTGCCTCAGAGAGTAAATCGAAATTCTGAACGGTTTGCAAGATATGAGCCTAAGAAAATGATCACATTTTTACGAAAATGATACCGAGGCCCCAAATCTTTGGCAGCCCATAAAAAAAAAAGTGCATGACTTTGGGAAAAATTGGGAGACACGGGTCTTTTTTTTTAGTCTTTTATCACGTAGTGGTGTCCGTATATGGTTATTTTTTTTCGTGTTGCACTGTGTATTTCAATGCCAAAACGCAAACAATTTTAATTACCACAACAGCAAAATGTTATCAGCTGTTCACGATGTTCGTTACGATAGCGAATATAGATGTTATAAACGCCAAGTGTAAAATTGTAATAACCAGCAGTATATCGTTACGATAAATTTTAATCCAACATTGAGAAAATGTGCCTAAGTATTCGAAACAGTAAGCACTATAAAGGACCTTTGATTGCTACTGGACAAAATGTAAGGACAACCCCTTTATTGTGTTGTACCAAATGCTGTCATATGTTGAATAATTTGAAATTCGAATGGAATGTGAAAGGCATGTACTGCTTCATTTATGACCGACTATATTAATTTGTTGCGTATAAATTTCTGAAGGTCATTAAGGTCATCCTGATACAGACGAATGTTGCCGCTGTCCACATTATCCGATTCCGAAATCTGCAACCCAATACGAGGTTCAAGGGGAATTTTGTTATGTGCTTATCCCTGTCTTGTTGATCTACTCAGACATTCTGTGTTCAAGTGTTCGATTGAACCTCTACACCATGCCATCCAACTGAGAATTGAATGCTGGTCTTTTCATTTCTTCGTTCGAGTCACACTTCTTTAAAGACTCCTACCTTTATCCAATCAAATTCCTACCTTAATCCAATCAAACTTCTTACCTTTTATAGGACCACCAAAACTATTGCCACTACCATTACAATTGGTGTACTTCTTGATTCATAAGAGCGTTAACTTCGGGTCATGTACTGAATTTCTGCAAATGGCATAGTGTTTGGTCATCTATGTTGTAAACAGAGCCAGAATTATTTAACAACAAGCAATGGAGCGAAACACACCTGAAGAACTTGGAATTATTGTAACGGCTTATTTGACCCATTTTCGGTATGTTGTTTCAACGCAGCGTGAATTTTGTCGGCGTTTTCCTCGTTTAGATCGTCTTTGGTTGTGTGCCATGTGCGCGAACAATTAAGGGTTTGGCTGAGCGCCTCGTGCAAACTTGGTCTACTACTTATAGAGATGCCGCAAGAAGCGGACGGCGTCGTATTGTATGTTCGACCGAGAACATCGCTGCTGCGACCGAGGACGTCAGAGAGAATCCACAAACATCGACGAGACGACGATGTAAACAATTAGGCATCAGCAGACGTACGTTGGAACGATATTTAGTGAAAGACTTGAAGATGTTCCCGTACAAAGAGCAAACCGTTCACGAGTTGCTGCCAAAAAATATGCGTTTCTGGGGCACAGAGAACCCACATGAAAGGCATCCCCTCAAAGTGACTGGTGTGGCATTTGAAGTGCAAAAGTGATAGACCATTATTTTTTGAGGACGGCGATGAACCGACGCCAGTAACCGTAACTGGTGAGCGTTACAAGCAGATGTTAAAAGACTGTTTTTCCGCAAGTTGCTGAATTGTTGGCGTCAGCAGGAGGGAGCAACTGCTCACATGGAGATTTTTAGGCACCAATTTTCGGGCCGAGTTATCTCCCGTTTTGGAGATTTGAACTGGCTTTCCAGATCGCCAGATGTAACGGCGTTTACAAACCAGAAAACTTGCAAGAATTGAAAGCTGACATTGAAGAAGAAATCGCCAATTTGGAACCAAGATGTTTTCCATGGTAAAATAAGTAAGGTAAACGCACTAGGAGTTGTTACAACAAACACATGCATTTTGTTTTTGTTTGGTGTCCATAATCTGTCAAATTTTCTTCATGGGTGTATCTACTGTAAAAGTAAACAAAAAAGTACAACAACAAAATGCATGTGAACTTGACATAAGAGTGACACCTAAGCAAGAAATATGTTGAAAACAGCTGTTCTAACGAGTTTACCTTACTCATTTTACCATGATGTTTTCCGATAAACATGCAAAATGCCGTTATTTACGAGTAGTAAGAGAGAGCAGAGAAACGAGACGCATCCCTCGGTTTTGTTTTCTCTCTACGAGTGTTGCCAAATTGCGCCGGTTTTTTACTCTCTACTTGTACATCCTCTTTGGGTGCCGTTGTCACAGCTGATCTACTAAGTATCCACCTAAAAATACAAACAATAAGGATGTACAAGTAGACAAGAAAAAACCGGCACAATTTGGCAACCCTCGTAGAAGAGAAAAAAAAAACGAATGTAGCGCCTCCTTTCTCTGATCTCTCTCTCTTACTCTCTTCGTTGAATATTTCAATACACACCAGTTTGCTGATGATGTTACAGTATCTAACTATAGAAATTCCAACCATGTTTAAATGAAATTACATAAAGTATGTAAAAAGTATGAAATAATCAAGTTATGACGCGAGAGTTAAATGCGTTTGAGTGAATCGTGTCGACTCTTTAGTTCTCTTCTACGAGGGTTGCCAAAATGAGCCGGTTTTCTCTACTCTACTTGTACACAAAATTGTACATCCTCATTGCTTCAAAACACCTCAGTTTATGTAAATGTTGCCAATTAAATCAATGAAAAAAGGATATCCAGTGAAGCCATGTTTTGGAGGCGCCTCTAGAGGAATGGAAAACCTGCTATGGCAAATGGTTTGAACGAATGCAAACAATAAAGTAATTTTCATTTAAAAATGTTTGCTATTATTTGCTATTCCCGAAATATAAATAGCACCCTCGTAATTGTATAATTCTATATTGACTGAGTACCTTTCATATATTAATCTGCAGTTTTATAGACTTATACGAATACACAAATTTTTTCAAGAGATGAACTAATTTTAATAAATACGATCCGTAGGTAATTTAACGTATCGTTTTTAATAAAAATAAAAAAATTTATTTTAGTACTCTGAAGGCAAAAAGTATCCAAAATAAATGGTTATTGATGAAATTACAATTTCTTTTCCATCCCTGATTTGTGCCACTCGTTCACCTCTCCTGTATAATAACATAGGATCTTGTTCTTGCAAGTTGTGCTGTCAATCAGCTAGGGGCATGCCAACACGTACGAATTCCTCTGGAACCTGAAAGGTAGTTCCTAGTCACACAATAACTATGCCGAAGCGGCGAAGCCGGCGTGGACCCACCATAGAGGAGAAAATCCCTAAGCCCGGCCAAGGGGCGGCCACGCGGAAAGCTTCATAAGACAAATATACTATGCTGAAGCCAAGCCGGTGTTGGACCTACCCCAAAGGGGAAAATCCCTAAACCCGGCCGAAGGCCTGCCCCACAAAAAGCTTTATAAGACAAAAAGACTATGCCGAAGCTGGTGTTGGACCTACCCTGGCACCCCTATGATGTGAATATCGTACGGCTGGGGAATCTGGTTAAGAGATCTGCGCTAGTTTTGGGCAAATGTTAAGATCAGGAATACTGATTCCAAGGACATGATTACCACCAGATTGTCAGAGAATACATTGATCTCAATAACTGCTGGATTATTATCCCTCAGTCACTTTAGTAATCCTCTATACCAGGAACACCTTTATTGCTGGATCCACTTCTAATCTTTCTAATCTTTCCGCTTCCGCAAACGAAAATAGTTTGATTTCTTGAGTACAAATATTTTCCACAGAATGCCAATATTTTCAACATTACCAAAAGCATTGAAAGAAACATGAACTCGACTGAACGAACCTATATACATATACAGTTGTGTGCAAAATTTAATCAAAATTTTCAAAGCAAATGTAGAAAAATTAAATTCTGTTTATAACTTTTATTTTTTATTGTTCAATTAAGAACTAGATATAACATTTAGAACATTATTGTCGTAATCTAAAATTAAATCATTAGGTATAAATCAAAATATATACCGTTTACCGGTGAATTAAAATAGAGTCATCGCGATTCATCATCTGAACTAGAATAAATAGCTGTGTCAAATATGTATGTTTCATTCATCCTTTATATTATCTCAGTCCTTTGTGAAATAACTATTATTTTTTATCTCAGTTAAGCAACGCCTTGACATTGAATCCACAAGTCTTTCACAGGTTTTGGGTGGAGTGTTTCCCACGTCGATTGTACCAGTGCCCTAAGCTCATCTTTATTAAATTGGTTTATTCCTTTGATAGACACTTTAATGTCCCGCCACAAATTCTCAATAGGATTTAAGCCCGTTGACTGCATAGACCATCTTAAAACTATGACACTATTATTTTCAAACGAAGCTTTTGCTCGCTTCGATGTGTGTTTGGGGTCGATATTATGTTGAAACACCCATCGAAGCGGAATTTCCCATTTAGCACAAGGCATCATGATGTTTTTTAATACAGTGGTATAATGTGCAGCGTCCATTGTCTGTTCAATTTGGAATAAAGGTTCTGTCTCAATGTAAGAGTAACAACCCCGTACCATTATGTTTCCGCTACCATGTTTAACTGTTTGGATTGTTTTCTGGGGCCTGAATTCGGTGTTGGAAGGGCTTTGTACAGGAAGATTACTCCTATAATAATTACCCAATCTCACTTTAGTTTCAGCTGTCCTCAAAATATTTCGCCATTTGCGTACGGGGTATTTCACATGCTCCTTGGCAACATGCAAAATTTTTTGAACGTTCCCTTTGGATAGAAATGGAACTTTTCGGACACTTTTTGCCTTTAAATTGGTTCTAGTTACCATTTTCCTTAATGTAGAGGTGTCAACATCCCGATCGTATTGACTTTTAAGGACGGAAGAGGTAACAAAAGTCGAACTCTACGTGGCGCAATATTTTTGGTTCCAACTGTTCTGTAATTTTCAGGGTTTCCCGTCTGTTTCCTGGATTAGGGTTATATTTTATTCCGGTCTCCACCATTTTCTTTGAGCATCCGATTATGTCAGTAATTTGTATGTAGTTTCTGAATTATTTTCTAATCTCTTTTATTCTTTCTTGGCGCTCATGATTGCAATACTTAGATCGGCCCATTTTGGATCGTCAATAATGACAATTTATTAATGCTACTAATAAACATTAATCATATTTAGAAGCTAAACGTTGTTTTCAAATTCAAATCCAAACTACCATTAACCATTTCAAAAAAAATATTTTTTTGTAATTGACTCTATTTTATAGCACACGTCATTACATAGCCTTTAAAATACTGACACTAACCTGGAGAACAGTAGGGTACAAAATTTATTAAAAATGACGGCATTATATTCAGCAGAGGACCGGTAAATCAGGTTCAGAATTTCTTGACATGAAACACCTTGGACAACTGATTTGCAGAGAATACAAATTTTGAAGAGTGTGTGACTCGATTTCATCGCATACCACTGTATACAACCACTCCCAATTGTTTAATCCGAACTTATTACTTGACCTCACACAACGACCTGATTCTGTTGATTTCATTAAAATATTCACCAACAGAATAAAATAAATAAATAATTTCCCATTACATCCAATGAAGGGAGAGCTATCTCCTACAATCAGTGAGCTGTGCGCTTTATAGTTTCACACTCACTGATTGGGACCTACAGTTTTACACCGGTACCGAACGGAACTTGGACAAGTACTCGATAGTGTAGTCATCACTAAGCGAGGTGACCGCCGTCGAAGAAAATGTAAGGTGGTTAGAGCAGGGATCGAACCCACGTTATCATGCACAAGAGCCGCGCACACTAGCCATTGCGCCACCGACGCCGTACATATTCGAGGTGCTAATAGGCTCATCTTAGATTACAGAATGCGATGAATGGAGGGGTTTGTTTAGGGCCTCAACCAAACTAAAAAAATTCTGAAAGAAGATGGACCTATCACAAAACTCTGCTCCGTCTGTCGCTGATCATCACAATTTATGTGGCATGCCAAAGAAAATTTCGGCTGAGGATCAGGGCTTTATTTTCGGTTTACTTCAGTAAACACTGAGCAGTTCAAAAAATAACAGAAAATTGGGAAAAATGTTTTGGTTTAGCTGAGGCCCTAAATCAGTGACCGGCAAAGCCTATGCACCGTAAATGTTTATGCTTCGTGTTTTCATATCGACATAAGCTCACGTATTGAACGAAGAGGAATGTTCAAAGAAGAATTGGAATATGGTTTTTTGTATTTCGACATTTTTAAGGTTGTATGAGTTTGCTGGTCAATACCCTAAATCCACTGCCGAACAGTGTTTTTCCGCTGGTAATACTAGGCGTATTTTGGTTACACCCTTTGCTTAGATTGTCGCTTGTTTTGTATGATGCAATTAGCAAAGACTTATGGCCAGTTTTTCAGTCAGTGGTGATCTTCGTTTCTAAGTTAAATTGTGGTTAAACATCGATTTGTGTTTTAGTCATTTTTTATCGATGATTTAACCACCCAATGTTGGTTGGTTAACTTATAGTCAAAACCATATTATTTTGGCAATCAAATTACTGACTGTCAAAGTGAGAAATGAAGATTGTATAAAACACATGTTTCAGATTTGCATATTTGTACACATATGTACGTTGAGTCTAGATCGTTAAATTGTTGCCTATATAGTTTTTTACACATTTTTGTTAAAATGACTTCGATTTTATGCATCTATGTCCTATTTTACATAATTCCATTTTGTTTGTTCCCCTTTGTTGTTTTGGTATTTATCCCAAAACACACGTTTTTTCCAATAAGAATACAAGGATTGCCATATTAGTTGACAACATGGCGACTTACATAACTCACCACTGAAAAACAAAATGCAAAGTTAACCTCTAATTAACTCAGAATTAAGATTAAGTAATCCGATAGTTAACTACCCAGCGACACAAACATTTCCGCTAAGTTTATTTTGTAAAAAGCTTTTACTTTGCAGCTTAGCAAGCGATTATCTTGACTTTGTTGCCTATGCAATAGGTGTACAGTATCGGACAATAAATATTGGACGGAATTCTCATTTCCTTTAAATCAAGAAAAGGTCAAAAGTTATAATTGATATATTGTGTCGAAATTTTGTTCAACTTAATCTTTATCCCTTCTTTGTAAAAAAAAAGAAGTTAATTTTGTGATTGTTTTTAAAATTAAAATTTTATTATATCGATAAAATAAAAATAGTCAAAAATTCATACGACAAAACAAATTGGACTAAGTATTTCTATCAATATTTTCTAGAATATCCATTGATTTTAAGGACTGCCAGGCATCGTTTTGGCATGGAAGCAATAAGATTGGTTATTGTTTTTGCATCTATAGTAGACCAAGCCGCCTTATTGCCTGGAAAAGTCTGACTCTATCTCGCCCTACACCTTTCGGCTTATTAACTATTTGCCAGAGATTTTCGATTGGGTTTAAGTCGGGTGATTGTACTGACCACCTCATTACATTAATTCCTTCCTTTATGAACCAATTACTGACATACCTTGAGGTATATTTAGGATCGTTATTCTGTTGGTATTGCCAAGATATTGGCATATTCCAATCAGCGTGGGGGAGCATATCATTTTCCAAGATTTCCTGGTATGACAATCTGATCATAATGTCGTCTATTTTGTGTATGGGGCCAGCACGACTTCCGGAGAAGCAAACCCCAGACCATAACATTCCCTCCTCCATGTTTCGCTGTACCTTGACAGTAACGGGGATCCAATCGATTATTAATTGTTTGTATTAAATAACTTGGGAATCTCCTCAAATTACTAAAATAATGTAGTGCTCACATTTTCCAAATTATGTGACATCCACATGAAATGTTGTTTTAATAAGATATCCACATATTATTTTAAAATCGCTCTAGAGAGACTCACGTCACACGTTTTAGTTGGCTTTTATATTATTTTTAAGAGATTCAGTTAAAAACAATATGGTTTCCTCTTGATATTATGTGAATAATATCTTGTTGTTAGCAAATAATATGATTTTCACGTAAAATAAAAATGACTTCACATTTCTTCTACAGGACTACCACAATAATTCAAAGAGATTCATATTAAAAATAAGAGTTCTTTTTATTAATGTGAGTGTTACTCGATAAAAAAAAGGAAATCGTCTCTCTACTTTTAAATTGGCAATCATGTTAAAATGAGTAAGGTAAACTCGTTAGAACAGCTGATTTCAACATATTTCTTGATTAGGTGTTTCTCTTATGTCAAATTCACATGCATTTTGTTTGTGTACTTTTTTGTTTACTTTTACAGTAGATACACACATGAAGAAAATTTGACAGATTATGAACACCAAACAAAAACAAAATGCCTGTGTTTGTTGTAACTATTCCTAGTGCGTTTACCTTATTTTACCACGTTGGCAATCTTCTTGGATGATTGTTTTTCTTCCACAATGATTCAAAAAGATTCATATTCAATAAGAGTTATTTTTATTAATGTGTGGTTACTCGATAAAAAAAAAAGGAAATCGTCTCTCTTGTCTTAAGTTGGCAATCTTCTTGGATGAAAACCATAGAGAACTCTTATTGTTTTTCTTCCATTTTAATCCGTCGATTTTTCTCTGTGTATTCTCATTCAAAGCATAATTTGTTAAATGTGTGTCAATTTTAAATGTACTCATTGAACAGGAACTAACTCGATTGGAATTCACATTTCTACAATTACTTCCTCGAACCACCGTATACAATAAACTACGAGTATTACTTTCCAATTCATATATAGAGAACAAATTTCTCTCATCTGACGTTTCCTTCCTTTCACACTCTTCGTGGTGAGATCGGTGTGACAGAGAGCTGTTCGGTTTACACCAGGTGGAGTTACAATAACTGATGAGATTAAAATTTTCATGTCGTTTTGGTGGAGAACTGTGGAATTTGGACTTTTGTATTTTGGACTTTTGTGTTACGTTTAATTGCTTTTATACATTTGTGTTGTATTTAACACAATAATGTTAATACACAAAACGAAATGCCGTTGTTGTTTTCTTCGGCATATGCAATTAATAATTTATACAATAATGTCGTTGTGACCAGGAAGAACCTACCTTCCAGACCCACGGCACATGCCGTACGTACAAATCCTTGATCACATTCTGAAGGATAGTGATCGCGAACTTCCAACACTCTCATAATTAATACTTGGGATTCCAGTTGGATTCGTATATGAACCAGCCTGAATTGGTTCGTCGGAATATTAGGTGAGCTGGCTCCACAATGTTGAGACCGACATGAGGATTTTGACATCAGAACCAACTGTACAGGTAATATGCGTGGATGCTATATTTAATAGAGTGGAAAGAACTGTGCTCGGTACAAAGTTGAGCTGAAGTGACCTACACTGTATCTACACGAGACAAGACAATTGAGAAAATATATTAGTTGCCAAAGAAAAGAAAATTTGTTTGTGTAAGTATGTGTCCAGACAATTATAACGAATAATACATAACACAGTGCAACACGAAAACATATATATACATATACGGACACCAAAAGACAAAAAAAAAGACCCGTGTCTCACAGTTTTGCCCAAAGTATATACATATAAGGATGAAAGAAGTTCGTGAATCAAGGGGACTAGTAACAGAAATACTCACCAGGAGACGTGTCACCGCCAAATTAGGCACCCCGACCTCTACCAGGTATGTCAACAGAGGCACACTTCTGTGGCAATGAAAAGCGCTAGATGGATTACTAGGCACTCTCGAAAATGCAGGTAGGAAAAGTTTTGATTATGCAAAAGGCGTGCTGTTAGCGATAAGGAGACATATATCCCAGTAACTAAAGAGACATCCTCCAGAGTGAATTGGACTTAGAATAAATGGCCTGGGCGTAAGACCGACCTGGTTTGCTTTATCCCAAGTAATAAGATATCCACCATAGAACTTATCTTTTTCAATGAGACTTGAGTTAAGCTCAAGATACTGTGGCGAGCAAAATTGTAACAGGTTTCCCATAATGGAAGTTTAAAACTTTAATTGTTGACAGCGTTTAACGATAGAACAAAAACACTTTCGTAATGAATGAACACTTAAATATACAACAATTATACATATATGTGACCTGGTCTACGGAAAGGGGGCTTAGGTGTCAAAAAATCAATTTTCACTTTTTGGTTGATTCGGATGGAAGATGATATGCTTTTTCACGTGGTGAAAAGCAGAAAATCCTAACTTGCTTAGAAGTGTACTAAAAATGTAGAGAAAGAAGAGTAAAAATACGACAAAATATAATTTATTGGTAGTGAACAAAATACATTGAATTATAAGCTATAAAGACATGATTATATACTAGAAAAACGTATTATGGGCCAAAAATAATAATTAACAAAATAATTAAGTATATATTTAACAAAATATATAAAAATAAAATAATCTTAACAAAAGTTTGTTCGGTATCATCTTCTGCCTGAGATACACATACTTCGTCTTCATCATCATCGCTCTCTTCATAGTTTTCATCATCGTTTTCATCCTCCTTTTCATGGAAATATTGTCCGTATACGGCACTGAACTCCTCATCAACACTCATATTTCATTTCATGCGAAATGCGAAGACGATAATCAACAGAAACAGTAAACGTCACTTCTTCAGTGTTACTTTTTTAAATGTTCCACACTAGCAACTTACACGATGAACTATAATAATATGCCGACCAACAACAACACTTACTGGACCAACAACAACACTTACTGGACGTCCGGCGCGGAGAACAATTAACGAGATAATGAGAAACTGACGAAACGAGTTGCTTACTTTTAACAGCTTTTTCACAGAAAACTAGTTTTCGCACGTAAGCTCCCTTTTCGTAGACCAGGTCACATATGTTTAAATGAGCCTTGTATGTAAACAAACCCCAATGTTACAATTACGCACTCTCTACAATGTTACAATACTGCACCCTCTTCAACTCTTTAAAGACCCAGAAACTCAAATGTAACCATCACCTAGCTCATAAATATACTGTTATTTTTTTGCAATTGCTCATTATTGTATTACAAGTGCTGATCAAGAAGTAGTTGATATCATTTAATTATTAAAACATAATAATTCTGTTCGGAACGTTGCAAATAGATTAATGTAAGTCATATGACGATCCAGAAAATAAAACGGAAGATACATCTTCGCCTGATATCTTGGTTTGCCTTATACGTCATTTTGACGTTTTTGAGTTAGAAACGGATTTAGAACGAGAAACACTCAAATTTTTATTTAATAGGTGATTTTTGAATTTAGTGCTACTTTTCAACCTAAATTTCAAGCCCGCCAAATAAAATCTGGATATAGAGTATTTGCTTTTGCCGTATAAGCCCGATGGTTTTCAATTTTTACAGTTGAACGAAACTTTGAACTCGTTGTTCTCAAAACGGCAATTTGGCGTATACGCAAATCAAGATTTACTTTACTCTTATTGACTCTTTTACAACCTCAAGAGGTCAGACGTCTTACACATATTAATTAAACAAACAAATTTCAACATATTCTCCAACTGGCTCTGTCCTTCGCCTTTTCTCTCCAGTTGGTAACACCAAGGATACGGAGGGATTCTTCTGTCTTTTCTTTCCAGCGGAGTCTTGGTCGTCCTCTTTTCCTGCTTCCGTTCCTGCTACGTTATCGAAAACCTTTCGCGCTGGCTCATCTTCATTCATTCTGATAACATGGCCTAGACAACGCAATTGGCCTGATTTAATTCGCCTTGCTATATCCACGTCAGAATATAGGCTATATAGCTCTGCGTTCCAGCGACGTCGGTACTCGACGTTTTCTCTAACAGGACCATATATTTTACGGAGAATTTTTCTCTCGAAAACTGCCAGGTGTTTTTCATCCGCTTGCGATATGACCCAAGTTTCGGAGCCATATGTCAAGACAGGTAAAATGAGAGTCTGATATAACTGGACTTTTGTCCGTCGAGAGAGGCCCTTGTTCCTAAACTGCTTGCTGAGCCCAAAATATCATCTATTTCCAAGCACAATTCTCCTATATATCTCCAGGCTGACGTTGTTGTCCTAGTTCACGGCGGATCCAAGGTAGACAAATTCATCTACTACTTCAAAATTAAATCGGTTGTCAACGTTCAGGGGCGGACCAAGTCGAGAGGTTTCTCTAGTCGTTGACACCATCAATTTTGTCTTGCCCTCATTAACAGCAAGACCCACCTTTGCTGATTTCTTTTCGATTCTTGAAAATACTGCAATAACCTCTCGCTAATTTCGCCCAATGATGTCTATGTCGTCAGCATACGCCAGCAACGTATGGTTTTTCGTGTTAATGGTCTTGTTCGTATTTTCTGCAGCCTCTCATTATTATCTCCATTAAGATGTTGAAGAGATTGCACGAA
The DNA here is from genome assembly GCA_963931995.1 of Phaonia tiefii. NCBI lineage: Eukaryota > Metazoa > Arthropoda > Insecta > Diptera > Muscidae > Phaonia > Phaonia tiefii. Next base: position 165,662,775 of record OZ008367.1, read on the forward strand.
AGTGTGTCGCCTTGTCTAAGTTGACTTTCATCGTTGGTATACATTTGTATTGTAGTTAACACAACTAGTTTGCCACAAAAACACGAAATTCGGTTGTTGTTCCTTTGTTGATCGTTGTTTGCTATTGCCTCTATCTGGTATTATTGAACCCATGTTTTCCACCATCCAATGTTTACTTTCCACCGTACCTATGACGTTTAATTTATTGAGCGAATAAAATTATCTATGTATGTATTGGTCTATGGGCGGATCAGTTTTGCCGGAATACCAAGTTCAGACATAGCTTCGTACAGTTTTCGCCGTATGGGGCTATCGAAAGCAGCTTTGTAATCGATAAAAAGGTGGTATGTATCGATTTGCTTTTCGTGGGTCTTTTCCATGATTTGGCGTAGCGTGAATATTTGGTCAGTCGTGGACTTGCCTGGTCTAAAACCACACTGATAAGGTCCAATCATGTTTTCAATAATTGGCTTTAGTCTTTCACATAATACGCCCGGCAAGACCTTATACGCGATGGATAGAAGACTGATACCGCGATAGATGGAACATACACACGGATCACCCTTAGTGAATAGATATAGGCGACGAAATATTCAAACTTCAACTGCTCCTGGACGCCCCAGAAAGACGGACGACCGCACTTGTCGTCATTTGGCAAGCTTTGGTCTCAAAAGATTTGGTGTTAAGACTGCAGAGAAGAAAAATAAACCATTTTTATCACAAAAGAATATAAAGCTTCGTAAAGAATTCGCCCTCACTGGCCGTCGGTGGTGCAATGGTAGTGTGCGCGTCTCTTGTGCATGAGGGTTCGATCACTGCTCTGACCTTCTTAAATTTCTTTCGACGGCGGTGACCTCACTTAATGACGGCGACACTATGGAGTACTCAGCCATGAAAAAGCTTCTCAAAATACCGTTCGGAACCGATGAAATATTATAGAAAGAGTGAAACAAATAATTCCATCGTGTGAATAAAAAATGTATCTGTAACTCAAAGCGAGAAACAGCACCACTGATTTCGTTTCATATTGGAAAATTGCAGTCGGCTGTCAAAAATCAAAATAAACAAACAATAACTGTGTTTTTACCCCGCTAAAGTTTATTATAACTTAATTTGTACGGAGCAGCTAAGCGATATAAAGCGTCACTTCATTTTCCCACTTAAATTCCGACTGGAGCAATGACAAGGTTGCCACATGTTTAGTTTCAAAAAATTACAACAAAAAGTTATCTTAGATAAATTTTGTTATCATTTCTTGTAAATGAAAATATTATCAAGGAGAGACTCAAAAACATAAGTTTGCAAAATGGCTTACACATAATAAGTTCTGTTAATTAAAATGAATTAAATACAATTAGTTAATTAATTAAAATTAATCGCTTTCCGTTTGGGGAAAATAATATATTTGTTTATGTTGATTCTTGTTTGAACCGTTCACTAATGTTTATGAATACTTTGTGTTTATTCTTGTTTTATTAGATCCTTGAATATGATCAACGAAGTTGGTCGAGATATTGGAATTCTAACAAAAAGAAATATTTATTCTTATGACCTTAAGCCGAAACAAATAAAAAAAGATATATCCACAAAGGTCAACCATACATACAACTAACATCATATGAAACTAATAAAATTAGAAGTATAAACTGTTTGCCACTTTGCATCGGATTTGCCTTAAATATTGAATTAATTTGCTATAAATTGTATTGAATTAACTCTGGAACAGTCACCGCAAATTAAAATTTGTAGATCTCGCATTTACTGAATTGTGCGTAAATGAAAACAAATTACAGCAGACAGTTGTCCGAGGCCTTCGGCCACGGACTGTCCCTGCAGGCTGTGTCAGAGACACGGCCATTAAGTTTAACGTAGAATACGCCATCCGATAAGACAGAAAACATATATAACAATAAATTCATTTGCTTATATTATTTATCATTTATTGTTATACATATATGTTTCTGTCTCATCGGATGGCGTATTCTACGTTAAACTTAATGGCCGTGTCTCTGACACAGCCTGCAAGGACAGTCCGTGGCCGAAGGCCTCGGACAACTGTCTACTGTAATTTGTATATTTACCAACGGCATTTGATTCAAGTCCGTGTTCAATTTTTTTAAACTTAATTTAATTCATGTATTTTAATTAATATTTTTATTGAAATAAGTTCTGCGAATGTTGAGAGGGCCGCCCTAATATTAAAAAAGGTTTGCCTTATCGAGTCTTCGCATTAGCAATTCAAAATTAATGTTACAACAGCTTTATTGAAGCTTTCGCAAAAAAGCTTTATTACGTTAGCTTACTGTTTGTTTCACTTTTTACTAGATACATGTTGCCAAGCAACATTAGCTTGCTGTTCGTTTCACTTTTTACTAGATACATGTTCCTAAGCAATGTTGAGCAACCAAAAACACTCAACCAAACACCACACATATGTTTGAGTGTATGTGTTTAAACAATTTTCATTTGAGAAATTAAAATACTAGAAATATATCAACCAATATGAAATGTATATCAAACGAAAAATAACATCTTCATTTACCTACAAAAAAAATTTTAAAAAAATTCATCTAGCCGTTTCCTCAAATTCAATGAAATAAAGATTACAACAATAAAAACCTGACATGACTCCTCATACCGTAAGGTAAGGCGTATTCTACGTCAAAAAAATGCAGACATATTGGACTTGCCATTTTTGTTATCTTTAATTCAATATTTAAAGAAAAATCGATGCAAAAGTGGCAAAAAGTTTTTAATACGAGTATTATTAGTTTCATGCAATGGGTAGAAAGCTTTAAAAGGGTATAACTCTGAAATTGTAACCACAAATTCAAAATTTACAAAATTGTTTAAAATTTATCTGTCCTTTAAAAAATTTAAAAGTTATAAAACGGGTTTTACAAAATTTATGCAAAATTTACTAAAAAATTTTATATATGGTGCCTCATTGAGCAAAATTGTTTCCAAAACTGATGGTGTATGCATACACAAGTAAAGCTTGGCCGTTTTGCTTTAAAAATGTTGACTTAAAAAATAAGAAAATCGTGGTAATTTACCAAGTTTGAAGTAAAATTCAAAAAACGTCCGGAAACACTGATTTTTGGGGGAATTTCGACTTGTGAGACCTTAAAAAATTCTCAAAAATACTTTACCCTATAAGTACAAACTGATGGATAAATATCCTACTAGCGAACTTCCAAAATTTAACGATATTGTAGAACAACTTTACAAAGTAGCAGAGCTCGCAAAATATGCGCAACCAAATTTTTCTGCCCGGTCTGCTCACTCAAAAGACCGAAAGCAATGAGACGGAATCACTCTGTGTCTGAACATCAACCCTCTTATTATTTTCGTTCGTGGTGTCGGCATGGTAGAAATATAATGGTAGATGCAGTACGACAACAAATACAACAAGCCAACAACAACAGGCATTTTGTTTTTGCTCAGTGTCTGTGTTGTGTCAAGTCAGCTGATAGAAAAATGATGAAAATGTAAACAAATTTGCAATAAGTGCCATTTAGAAAATGACTGAGTGTTATTAGATATATTGAAAGTGTGTAAGTGTGAAAATTAAAACGTTTCTATGTAATTTTTGCAGAGAAATTTTCAAAAACAGCAGTTGCTGGCGAACGGGGGTTGCTGACAAACAAATGTAAACAAACTTTGACATAAGAGAAAATCTTACTCACACTCAGTCTTCAAAAAATCCTTCAAATTTTATTGAAAAAAGCAGTAATTTTTGTTTGGCTTAGTTTTAAGGAGTGTTTAAGAGCTCTATCTTATCAACCAAAAAAAGGTCTCTATATTCTGTTCTGAACAAAAGTTTCTTAAAATATCTACAGAGCTTAAAATAGTCTTTTGCAGTAGGGGGATCTTCTTCAAGTGTGAAAATTTCATTGTCGTATACATCTAAGTCCTTATCTTGTGTTGCAGAGTCTTCGTCATTAATAGATTGCAAAATTTCTTCATCACTTAAGCCTCCAAAGCAAGCCAGGTCATCATCGCAATGTAAATATTCAGCTGGATAAGTCACAGCTACAGCAATGAAATCTTCATTTGCATCCTCATCGCTTTCCCTGAAGTTATTGTCACCGTTGCTCTCCATAAACACAGCCTGTAACAATTTATGTACATAAATGCAAGTCAATTGAAAGATACATATGTAATGCTAAATTTGTTTACCTGTGTCTGGCTCAAATTCTTCATTCTTTTCATTCAATTGAAGGGAAAATTCTTTTGCTTTATTTAAAAGCATTAAACTGGTTACGACAGCATTTTTGCTAAGCACATCATTAAACCAAATTTCTAGAGCCTTTTCTACATTTGGGTGATCCCATTTTCACTGCCTTTTTGACTTTAAATTTGAGACCTTGGCCAGTTCCCGAATCTTCCCCCCTTTTTTTATAATTTTACCAACTGTTGACACATCTATTTTATATTTGGTGCTTAATCCTTTACGTTTTAACGAATTATCTTTAAAATCATTTATCAAATAAATTTTTTGTTTCACACTTAAATTTACGAGTTTACTCATTGTTCTTGCAGTATTATATTTACATTTGGGTGATCCCCCTTTCTCTTTGACTTTACTCATTATTCTATTTGTTAGACATTTCAAAGCACCTTTGATCAACTATCGCTACAAAACGAAACGTCAAAACATAAACAGTGTTGCATGAAGAATATGATATTTATAACTTATTCATTGGTTTGTGAATTTGGTAACTAATTTGCTTTGAACTTTATTTTTGGGTTGCGAATTAAATTTTTTTTGTGACTGTATAACCATTTTTTTGCATGCAATTGCATTGTAGGCAACCACTAATAGGTGGCATATATGCCGAATGTGACTGTATCGCTAATGGATTATATCGATCATATTTTGTATGAAATTGGCCTATAGGTAGCAGTTAAAGTATAGAAAATGGCCAATATCACTAAATGGACTAAAAACGGAGTGGACTATAACCGAAAAATACTGTATTCGTGAAGGTAATGTCGGATTAAAAATTAATGTTTTTTTTCAGCTTAAGGTGGCGTATACAACCAGCGCACAGAGGGTTGAATAGTACTAAAAGTGAGGATTAATTCAAAAACTGAAGTTACTCTGACAAAAAAAAATGGTACCCGATTAAAATAGACAAAATTTAACATCAATAACTGTCAACAGGAAGTGTCAGCTTTATTGACTTCTTCTGCTATATTCTCTCAAAGTTCAATAATTTTTGTGAATTTGAAACGAAGTTAAAAATATTCGAGATAAAGACAATTCCACAATAGTTTTTTCTATTATTATTGTACAAATAGTGTATTTGAAAATGGAACCGTCAACTTCAGGTATTTAGCTACATTTTAATTATAATTTTGTTTAGATAGGAGTTACGCGTGCATTTAATAAAAAAATTGTAAATGGTTCCAAAATACAGCATTTTTGGTAGGAATGTTGGATTTCAAAGTATTACAAAAGGATACGAAGTTAAAACGTTTACACAGTCTTAAAGTATGCGGTTTCAGGTTTCAATCCCAAAAAAAATGTTGCCAATATGTGCCGGAACTTCAAAATAATTAAGTTTTTGCATAAAAATACGTTTAAAATATATAACAAATATTATACCCTATACGGAGTACATTGTATTATGACTTTATGCTTTGATAGTTTTTATTTTTTTTTGTCTCTATTTTGGCATTGTGATTGTTAGAGATGTTAATTAATTAATTACAGTGTTGTAAATAGTATTAATTTATTTGGTAGAAGTTTAATCGTTTAAGTGAGGTATATTGTGCAAGTTTAATCGTTTAAGTGAGTGTTATTTCAACTCTGTTACAAATTTAAACCAGTTTATATTTAATGTATTATGATGTATTATGACTAATAGGAACTCAGTTTAGCGTTATCTTAGTTTAAAGTAACACAGATGTTTTGGAATTTCTAATTTAATTGCATTACTGAATAATACTGTGAATACATTAATTACCAGCAAAAGTACAAATTATAAAAAAAAGTACAGCATATACCACAGATGGCACTGGATTTATTAAATCTCCCCAATCCTCCAAACAAAGAAGACATAAGTAATGTGGATTATGAAGATGATGAGGATGAAGATGATTATGATGAGGATGATCATAAAGTTTAAGAAGACGATAATTATGACAATCGGTAATATATTAATATTTAAAACAATATGATTTCCGTGTGCAAATACCCTTTCTAATTTACAAAAAAAAATTTTTTTCCATAAATTATTTTTAAATGTTGTTTATTTTACATTCATTATTTATCGTTAACCCAAAAAAATATTTTATTACAAATATAGGGCTTCCCTGAATTAATCCCCATTTTACCTATATTTTAATCCACTGTGCAGCGTTCAGACGAAACACAAAATCGTGCACAAAAAGTATGAAAAACACTGTTGTGTGAAGTGTTTGTGCTTTCTTGCTACACGAACATTCTGCGATGGTGAGTGTCTGCATGCTAACACTCTCTGATGGGTGTCGCTAAGCCGTGTCGCACCGTTGTCTTGCTCTCTCAGTGTTGAGCTGACACCAAAAGAAACACCTAATTGTGCGAAACATGTGTGCAAACACACAGTTTTATGTTGAGCTAGTGTGTTGTGTGGACACCGTGTGATCGTGTGTGTGATCATGGGTGTCGTTAAAAAAATAAACTTAAGCCTAGAATTGCAGGACACAAATCTGATCAAATATATAGACACATCACAACACAAACAAAAACAGCATTAACACCACACTGTGCAAACTTAAATCAGTTTGCAAACTTTCAAGATACGTCAGTTTTAAATAGAGAAAATAATTATTAACCTCGATTTATGTTAGATACAGAAAATAAGGACTCAAACAGCAAACAGAACAAACTTTAAAGCAGATACGGATAATGTAGCACAGAATTATAGGCACTTAATTAGTAAAATGTAGAACATTTCGCCGAAAATTGTTTGTTATATCATTGAATTTATACTTATAAAATATTTCTACGAAGTTTTTCTGGGTATAACTTCACACTCTTCATGGAATAAGGGAAAATTTTGTTTTCAATTTCTTTCTTTTTTAATTTGTAATTGATCTTTAATTTCACGACGATGCTACCCAATGGGGTAGGTACTTTGCTCGTCACTATAGTTTAAAGACCTGGTATGGTAGACGATGGTATCTCTCTACCCTTATAAAAACGTTATAAGCTGCAAATTGGCTCTATTCTGGCGACTTTTCACTGGATCTGTACAGTGGTGGTGCGCCCGCTATAGTAGTATTGTGTGGTGTCAAATACTTGAGAAACCCACTACCAACTAGGATTCAGAGGATGGCGACGGTGTGCATCGTGGGTGGTCTGTCCACCACTCCCACTGATGCACTAAATTTAATGATACATTTACTGTCGGTGGGCATTATAGGGAAGTATATTGATTTTATATGCCATCAGGAAATTAGTATTTCTGAACTAAACATTTGACATGACTGCCGCAGATCTCTTAACGAGATGGTTCAACAATGCCAGGACACAGACACATTCCGGGGAAGTGCAGAGTGGATGAGCTGCCAAGACTACGCACTATCATGCTGGTTGCACAGAAATTTGAACACGTTGGCATGGCTCTAGAGTAGTGATGACCACTCACCTATTTATTATAACATATTACGCTTGTGTATGAAGGTGTGCGAAGATGGCCCCCCATTTTTAGAAATAAATATTTTTGAAGATTGTTCTGAATTGTTCTAGGATTGTTCTACAATGTTCCAAAACGATGATTTTCTAAAATATAATTTGTACCGGTAAATCGGAAAAAAACCAATATTAAACTTTGCACCCCATTTTAGGAAAAACGAAATTTTTGCGGTTGTTCTGGGTTGTTCTAGTTGTTCTAAACATTGTTCCAAAACAATGATTTTCTAAAATATAATTTGTACCGGTAAATCGAAAAAAACCAATTTTAAATTTGCACCTCACTTTTGGAAAAAAAAATTTATTGCGGTTGTTCTAGTTGTTCTAAACATTGTTCCAAAACAATGATTTTCTAAAATATAATTTGTACCGGTAAATCGAAAAAAACTAATTTTAAATTTGCACCTCACTTTTGTAAAAAAAAAAATTTTTGCAGTTGTTCTAGGTTGTTCTAGTTGTTCTAAACATTGTTCCAAAACAATGATTTTCTAAAATACAATTTGTACAGGATCATCGAAAAAAACCAATTTTAAATTTGCACCTCACTTTTGGAAAAAAAAATTTTTTGCAGTTGTTCTAAACATTGTTCCAAAACAATGATTTTCTAAAATATAATTTGTACCGGTAAATCGAAAAAAAACGAATTTTAAATCTTAGAACATAATTTGATATCGGTCGAATAAAAACTTCCAGCCTAGTTTATTCTTCATTCAATGTTTTTTCAACTTTCAACGTATTCGTGACCAACCGATTCTAATACAAATCTAGTACAATCGTCAATAAACCAAGAACAACCAACGACGTCCATTTTTGTTTCCAGCAAAAGTTCGAAAAGAGTTGAATGGAAGACAAATTTGATCGAAATTTTCTGTTCCCGCCATATAAAGCTTGGTTTCGGGTTGTTCTAGTTCAGTGATGGTGAACTTTTGCCATAAGTTTGCACGTACTCACATATTTATAAACCTTGGTTTTCACACATTTGTAATAACCAGCTATATAAGTGACTTCACACTCACACTAATATCGAAAATTTAGAAATGGAACTAGTTGAGTTCAGGAATAGTGTAATATGGAGAAACAAATTCGTGGAATTAAATTGTAAATTAGAGGAAAGTTATGAGTATACCGATAAATCATCATCATTACCAGAAGAAAGAATAGAAAATTTAATTTTAACAGTATGGAACTCAATTCCCAGTTCATTCACATCAATGAAAATTGCTACAGCGCTCTGTTTGGATCAACTTATAATTGTGAGCAGTTATTTTCCGCAATGAATTTTATTAAGTCCATTACAAGAAATCGTCTTGGAAATGATATATCTGCCGCTTGTGTGGCATTGAAAGTTACAAAATATTCACCAAGAATTACTACATTGGCATCGGAGCAACAACAACAAATTTCACATTAAATTAAAAATTATTTAATAAAAAGTTATATTTACTAATTATAATAAAAAATGTATATGTTTAGTACGAAAGGAATTTTATTTTCAACTTTTTATAATTTATAGGTGGGTGACAAGCGAACTTTGTTTAAAAATTTTCAAAAGATTTTTTGACACACTTATGGCAAAAGTTCACCATCACTGAACTAGAACAACCCGAAACCAAGCTTTATATGGCCGGAACAGAAAATTTCGATCAAATTTGTCTTCCATTCAACTCTTTTCGAACTTTTGCTGGAAACAAAAATGGACGTCGTTGGTTGTTCTTGGTTTATTGACGATTGTACTAGATTTGTATTAGAATCGGTTGGTCACGAATACGTTGAAAGTTGAAAAAACATTGAATGAAGAATAAACTCGGCTGGAAGTTTTTATTCGAGCGATATCAAATTATGTTCTAAGATTTAAAATTGGTTTTTTTCGATTTACCGGTACAAATTATATTTTAGAAAATCATCGTTTTGGAACAATGTTTAGAACAACTAGAACAACCCAGAACAACCGCAAAAATTTCGTTTTTCCAAATAATATACTATACTTGAAGATTTAAATTCATCTAAAGAATATATATTTTCCGTTTTACAAAATGAAAACACTTATTTTTTATTAAACAAATTTATTGGCCATGAAAATACATGGAAAGTAAGGTAATTTAGGTTCAAAAGTATCGCGAAATGAACATCACGATTCATTAGAATATGTTCATTAAATTTACTCATTTCATATTCCACCCAAGGTTGTTCATCACTAAAGTCCAGCACAAACTTTTAATCTGCACAATATTTCACATGATTCAGAAGTTGTATTCGGGATACTGAGATAAGTATCAGAAATTCTGCCACCGGAATCGTGGCCACACTGAAAGTTCTATTTGTACGTATGTTGCAAAGAAAGTGTTTCCATTATGACCAACTGGCGGAAATGAATGGCATACCCTCTTCATGTAACTCACCGGCTAAGGACTTGTGATTACGTTTTATCGTAGATACATGACACAATTTGCCGACATTATCCGATGCCTCATACTTCAAATGATCTACATTGATATCTAGATATTTAATTGCACCACAGTTGCAGGAAGGAGGCACAACCATCACAGACTTTGCCACCTATGGTAAATTTAAGGTCTACAAAATAGTTGTGGACTTTGCGTCCTTTGGCCGGACATGTTACTATCGGTTTTCCATTGTTTGGCAATTGTATTTGAACAGGAACTTCTGTAGTGTCTCCAACATTTGAAGGATATCGGTCATAAAGATATGTTCCAGAAGGTGCCAAAATCTGAGGAAGGCCAACATGTCTACTCGGTTTTGACCAATAATACACTGAGGGCCAAATTCATAAAACTACATGCTATGTATCATTAATTTTTTTGTTGAATCAGTCATGTTTTCTATTCTTCGATTTATAGTTTATTCTCCTTAATATTTTATGAAATTGCTTACAAAAATGTCTAGACCAACATGCTTTGCGTTTACGAAGATATTTCTAGTTATCTCATAATTCTTTATTTCAAATAAACGTTAATATTTATGTCCATACATTCTAGAAAAATGCAATTTATCGACAAAAAATGCTAGAAATAAAGAGAAAATTATCAAAAGTTTGCAAATTTTGCCCAAAATGTGCCATATCTTTTCGAAAAAAAAAGTGTAGAAGCCCAAAAAAGGTGCTAGAATTGCACTAAAAATGGCAACCTGGCCACACTGGTCGGCAGCGCAGAATCACCATTTTGCTGCCCCTCACGCGTGTTATGGAAATTCAAATTTTGGGCATCACTGCTCTAGTATTGAAGGCATATGATGATAAGGGAATGATGGACGATTGGCACAGATTGTGTACGCAGTAGTCAAATCGGGCCGTTATTGGAAAGTAGTTTATCTATGAACCATCTGATTTGTAGGCATACCATGCTCAGTCTCAGGGCAAATAAGATTTGTAGTTGCTGTAACGATGAGGAAAAACCCACAGAACATCTGCACATGTCAAACACTAGCCGGCAGTACGATGTCTAGTATGGGAACCAAGTTGTACAGGAACCTGGCAAATTCTCTAATTTAGGCGCTGACACGAGTTTCAACTTATTGGAATGAAATATATGGCTCTCCGGTCTGATTAACGTTTAATCTCGTTAGCCCGCGGCGAGAGATGCTTGGATGCAAGTACAGGATAATACCCGATTATTTTTTTTACTCGATACCTGAAAGTAAGTCTTTAACTTGGTATCAATACTCTTTTGTGGGTATCGTCCGAGAATTTGTCGAAGAATTTATTGGCCTAATAAAGTTACTTCTACACACATCTGAATAACACCGTACTTCAAAATTATCATAATCTGTTAATTTTCACGCATCAAACGTGAAGACATACATACACTTTTACGTGGTATTGAATCACATACGAACATTAGTCGTATTTTGGTTACAAGCAAGCGATTATCGCTTGCTAAGTTGTAAAGAAAACGACTACTTAGCGAAAAGTCATATTATTCAAAAATATGGCAAAGGGTGGAATATGGTGAAAGATATCAAAAAGGTAAAATTATAAACTTAGCGAAAATGATTCGTGTCGCTAACTCTTCGCTAAGTCTCCGCTAAGTGCTTCATACAAAACAAGCGATTATATAAGCAAGCAGTGTAACCAAAACACGCATATTGCTTCCTAATTAAAATAAAGGTCTTCCCAAAAACATTGGTCCATCGTCCGTTATTTTTTTTTTTTTGCAATTTTTATTTGTGATGATTTTTTGTTCTAAGGCTGGGTCAAAGCGCAAAAAGCTTTCTTCAAAAGATTTGGAATAACTGATTTTCTGTGGCAAGTGTCTAAATGCTTGATGGATTTTTATTAAATTGAGTAATGAAAATAACAATATATCGTTAGCTAAAATGCAAAAAGGCGTAACTAACAACAATATAATTTTACAGGAGAAGACATAAACTTTGTAAAATGAAAACTATAAATATTTTTAACGAAGTTTTTTCTAATTGCACTTTAAGCACACTGACAGATTTTTGATCGCAGAAGTGTAAAATTTTTCAAGACATGTAGTTTAATGGCATTCATAACAATTAATCAAAAACTCGATTTTGAATTTTTGGTTAGTTACGACCTTTTGCATTTTAGCTAACGATATATATGTATATACATATATAAATATATGTAAATATATTCCATTTATATTCCATGAAGGTATAATGGAGCGCTTCTCATAATCGGTAATCTGTGCGCTTTCTAGTGTTACACTACAGTAAACCTCTTCCGAACGATATTTTTAGAAGCCTTATCATGGTAAATTTGTGTTTTTTTTTAAATACAACTTAATTGTTACGAATTATTTGTAACAATTTGATAGCTTTGTTAGATCTGATTGACACCACACTCCGTAAATTTACTGTGACAAATCGCTACTCTACAGGGTGATTCAGGAAGTTCCGGACAAATTTCTCCAGCGTATTCCTTGGCCCATTTCATTAAGAAAAGTCCACTAGGACCATGTCCGAAAATGCAAGGGTGCGAAATGGCAGCGGGTTCAACATTTTCGGATTGGCGGTCGGAGCGTAGTAGGTTAAAGTTGCTAACTTCTGAGCCAGTGGTCGGAGCAGTTACTTGCTCGCATTGAGGAACCTGCGGTGAAAGTTCGTGAAAAGATGAGTGAACTAAACGTGACGGATGTGGTTCGCAAACGGCTGCAATTGTGTTTAGTAGAAAATGGGAACCACATTGAAAACTTCCTTTAACATCAAATGTTTTTTTTTGCTTATGTGTTTGATTCGTCAGCCAAAAATTTCAATAAAATGAAATCTTAAACGTGTTAATTTACAAAAACAAATAAATGTGTGCTGTTATTTCGCTTCCAAAAACAAAAACAAACATTTTTGCATTACAGTAAAATGGTCATAACTTTGGAACGGTAAGACCTCTGTGCTTCGTTTAGGTCATTGCGGAAAGGTAAGAGGTATGGCTATCTTTCAGAAATAAGTTACCAAAGTGAGGTTATGGGAATTTTTTTTTTCCCGAAAGCTCTGTATCTCGGCGATTTGAATTTTTTCTACTTTTCTGAAAGGCCTCTTAAAGACTTCGAACAAGCCCAAAATCAAAAAAATCCGACCACTGGCTCAGAAGTTAGCAACTTTACCCTACTACCCTCCGACCACCAATCCGAAAATTTTGAACCCGCTGCCATTTGGCACCCTTGCACAGGGCCGGCGCTTCTATGAAACAGTATGAACAGTTTGACGGGGCGCTTAAATTGGAGGGCGCCAAAATCTAATTAATAAAAATAAATAAAATTTTGCAAAAATATTTTTTTCACTGTGATAACACCCCTTCCGTTTCTTATATGAAAAAAAAACCCCTCAAGCACAGCAAATTTGTACTGTTCATAACAAAAATTTCAACTCCAACATCGATTATATAAAAATTTAAATTTCTCGATACTATATGTATAGGAAAAATATAAAATTTTTTGTCATGGCACAGTATTTTTATAAAAACAACTAAATGTGTTACTCAATGCAAAACCAAAAAGAGCTGTTACTCTATGAGTAGAGTGCGTAAAAACAAAACCATACCATATCAGTTACACTCATTCTCTCATTTACTAGTAAAATTTTTTTAAATGTGTGTGAGCGTTTCTATGTGTTTCTTTTTCGCACATGACCAAGGCTCATCTACTAGAGGTTAACGCAAGAGATGTTGTTGTTGTTGTCGCCAACAACCACAGGCCGTTTTTAGATAGTTCTGTCAAATTTTATACGTATACATACTAACAACAAACCCAAAGAAAAGAGTACAAAAACAAAATACATGTATTTGACAGCACTAAACAAGAAAAAAGTTTGAATCAGCTGTTCTCTTGCTATAACCTGTAGTGGATAAGCCTTGCACATGACGCTTGTTTTTTTGTTTTTTTCCCTTGTGCCTTTAGTCCAGAGCCCCCCAAACGTGACCACCACAAAATAATACAGGTTGTGATGAAAACACACCTGTGTTAGGCGTATCTGCGCAGGCTGGGGTTTCATTTTCTGAAACGATTTCAGAAACTATGCCAATTAGTTTAGATATAGATTTAGATGATCCGGCTGTCTGGCCAGCTTTAAATGATAGACTTTTAACCCTCCTTGTAGAAAAAGGCCCCAAACAAAACAAAGAAATTTGTTATCCGGGTACGTTTTAGTTTTAGACCGACTAACTTCTCTAGGATTTTCAATTAGTGATTGCAGGGGACAAGGCTATGATAATGGCTCAAATATGAAGGGAAAAAACATTGGAATGCAAGCTCAGATTAAACATTTAGAACCCCGAGCATTTTTTGTGCCATGTGCATCACATTCAGCTAACCTGGTCCTTCTGGATTCAGTTCAATGTTCACTTCAAACTGTAAATTTTTTTGATACTGTCCAATGTTTATATGTATTTTTTTCTAGTTCTGTTTCAAGATGGGATATTTTGAAAAAGAATGTGAAAACATTAACTCTGAAGCCACTCTGTACGACAAGATGGGAAAGCCGTATAGAAGCTTTAAAACCCTTAATGTGTAGTTTAGGTAATATTTATGACGCTTTAGTTGAAATAGGAAATGACAAGGATAAGGACGGCATAACAAGAAATAACGCGAATAGTTTATCTCTCAAAATTATTCAATTTGAATTCATTTGTTCATTAATTATTTGGTATAATATTCTAGATAGAATTAATATATTTAGCAAATATTTACAAAGTCCTGCTATTTGTTTGACGACGGCAGTAAATATGTTAGAGGGCACAAAACAGTTTTTGACGGACTTAAGAAATGACGAAAAATTTCAGGGGTTTATCTTTCAAGCTAAAGAAATAGCTTTAAAATTAGATGTTTCACCAAATTTCCCTGATGCTCCAAGACGCCCTAGTCGAAAACCTCAACTTTTTTCGTACGAAGGTAGAGACGAAATCATATCAAATCCTGAAGAAAAGTTTAAAGTTGAATTTTATTTTCAAATCCTTGATCAGGCAATTCAATCTGTTAGCGAAAGATTTGACCAAATTTCGGAACACAATTATATTTTCAAATTTTTGCATAATATTTCTGTGGTTTCATTAAATGCTTCTGATCTTTTAAATAATTGTCTTTCCCTTGAAAAGCATTTAACTTTCAATTCAAATTCTGATATAGTAGGATTAGATTTATTGGATGAAATTAAAATATTCCAAAGTATAATTTCAGGAACTTTAAGCCCTATATAATCATTAAATTTTATATTTGAAAAGAAATTAGACCCGATATTACCAAATCTAGTTGTAGCTATTAGAATTTTATTGACAATACCAGTAACAGTAGCTTCCGGGGAACGTAGCTTTTCGAAATTAAAAATTATTAAGAATTATTTACGTAGTACAATAGGACAAGAAAGACTAGTAGATTTAGCTAGAATATCTATAGAAAGTGAATTTCTGAGCAACTTGGATTATAGTGACTTGATAGACGACTTTGCTAAAATCAAAGATTCGAAAATTAAATTTAATTAATTATTTAATATATTTTTTAAAATTTAAAATTGCACGCTTGAATTTTAGTCCTTTTTATCTATTCAAATATTTTATTAATTTTTTGTTATTGAAATTCGTAGTGACTTGATAGACGACTTTGCTAAAATCAAAGCTCGGAAAATTAAATTTAATTAATTATTTAATATATTTTTTAAAATTTAAAATTGCACGCTTGAATTTTAGTGCTTTTTATTAATTTTTTGTTATTGAAATTCGTACGCTGGATTAGTACGATAGCAATATTTTTTTTTTTATATTTTTGAGGACTATACCTACGTGGGATACCTCGTTAAAAAAAATGCATTGCATATCCTACCTCTTGGGTGATGTGGAAACGGATTATTTACGGCAAATGAATGTTTTTTTTTCAGGGCTGCATTTTTGAAAACTGCACCAGGTGCAAAAATCGGTAGCGCTGGCGCTGCCCTTGCATTTTCGGACATGGTCCTAGTGGACTTTTCTTCATGAAATGAGCCAAGGAATACGCTGGAGAAATTTGTCCGGAACTTCCTGAATCACCCTGTAACGTCATTATTCTATGAGTAAAATCTACTCATAAGTATGTGTAACTGGCATTAGTACGGTCTTCAAAAATTATACACCACGGAAAAATACAACTCTGTGATATGGATTCATAAAGCAACTACTATATAGAGAAGAAAATTTACTCATGGAGTGGACTGCCAACAAAGAAAACGAGTGAAGTGTGTCGTTTCTCTGCTCGTTCTCTTACTCTCTTCGAGCAATATTTCAATACACGAGCAGTTTTCTGATGATGTTATACTATCTAACTATATAAATTCCAACCATATTTAAATAAAATTTCATAAAGTATGTAAAAAGTATGAAATAATCAAGTTATTACGCGGGAAAGAAATGCGTTTGAGTGAATCGCGTCGACTTTTTTTGGTTCGCTTCTACTAGGGTTGCCAAATTGAGGGTTTTTTCTTCTCTACCTGCACATGCTTTTTAATGGATTAAAAAACTCACCTCAAAGCACTGCAGCAATGCGAGAACGCATGAGGAAAAGAAGAATATTGTGGAAAAATTCTGTCTGTTCTTGTTGCTTGAATTATAGGCCTTTCAGTGATGTTGATACTTAGAGATCCTCGATCGAATCTAATTCGCACATGGGAATTGCAGAATTGAGTTTGTATATATACGATTGATGATCAACCGATGGTATCAATTCAGGCACAGTAGTTAGGCATCTGATGACGAAACTTGTCACGGAGTTCGAAACTAGTCATGCCAGTGAGTGTATGTTGAACTGAATTGTCTATTATTTCCAACAAGAACTAACCATTTTTCAGTTAGAAAAATGTTCATGACTTGTAAGCTTGTAGTATGAATTTGTCATACATTTACCAAAAATTGCAAATACCTTCAATTTATCTGAATATAATTTTTGAATATGCTCCATAGTTTCGAAGCTGCTCAAAAAATTCGCTCGAAAACAAAACTTTGTTAGGCAAAATTGTTTATTTTTAAATCGTGAAAAAATTTTAAAAATGGAATGTTTAAGTATTTAAACATATTTGTCAAAATTACTTCGATTTTATGCATTTATTTCTTATAATACATAATTTACTTTAATTTACTCCAACACCGATGTGTTCCCCCAACAAAAATACAATATGACGGCTTCCATTAACTCGCCACTGAAAAACCAAATTCAAAGCTAACCTCACATTAATTTTGAACTAGGATTAAGTAATCCGATAGTTAACAACTCAATTATAAACTGGACATAAGTTTCATAAAACGTTTTAATTAATTTATACTTACCAATTTTCGAATAGCCACAAAGTAAATCACGAATTATTTCCTCATAATTTGGACTTTGTTTGTTCCCAGAAAACTAGAAACCATTACTCGATTCGAATTCCACCCAGCTCTCTCATGATGATAATAATGTCTCAAATCAGTTTTCGGATTTGTGAACCATTAGAAACGGCTTCAGATATTTTTACCAGCGTGAGATAGTCAAAATTTGTAAATAAGAGAATGCTGATTTCCTCTTTCTCTAGTCCCGTAATAAAATTTTTCACTAATCCAAGTTAAATACGTAATGGTATGTTGTTTAATATTCTGCAAGCATACTGTGCTATTGAGTCCTGTGGGCGAGTCCTTCTGCACATATTGCTTGTCTCGAGCTCGACTGTCCCAGATACAGAGGAATCAGGAATCCTTTGTGAATCCATCTTTCAGACCTTCCATTGTGTTTTTCATAGTTTATATTTTTTAACAATTTGGCCACTGTTTGATAAGTTTCTTTCATATCCACGGCGTGCGCAATAGGATTTGATAGGTTCTGATTGTCGTTGTGCAATAAAATAGCTTTAAGGTTTTCTTTACTGCTGTCGACAAATAATCTCCAATCACTTGCATCATATGTTTGGAGAAGCTTTTCAAACAGTCCATCAATTTTGAAGCAAAAGCACATGTTGTCTTTAGATGTGTAAAAACTGGCGTATGACTTATGCCTGTTACGGTAGATTGTTGAATTGACATTCTTTTGTAAGAAATTTTGATCTCCTATGCGAGTTACAGCAGCTCCGATTTATCTTTTGGAAGTTCGAGGTCTTTTACAATATAATTTTTTTCTTCTGTCTGAATGTAAAGCTTTGGATACGCACTATCTGATTTGTAACATATACTTGAGGTTGAAATTGTCGGCGATGATGAAAGCATTGGATATGCATCAGGATACGAAATTCCATCTGATTGTAGAACATCGTGATTGATTTAAATTTGAATGACATACCGCACTCGGTGTCCAATGTTGGTTAATGTCTTCCGGATGCATATTTAAGTAATCTTGATATAACTTGTAATGAAGTTGAGAAAATGTCAGTTTTTCTTGATGGTATACTCGCCGCATACATAGAAAAATGAATCCGGGTTGTTTTCACACTCATTATAATGTATTAATTTGTAAAAATTTTCACAAAACAAAGATCTTATTTCTAGAAAAAGGAATAATTCATTAATTTGAAATGTTGTTTTTCCTATTGGAAAACAGTAAAAGTTTTTATAAACAGTGGGTTCTAAAATCCGTATCATAAAATTCAAAAGTGTTACTGTGTAATACATTTTCCAAAATTCATTCAATTAAATTAAAAACATTAGTTTCTCATTACTGTAACCCAAACAAAGCATTTCAATTCTTGTCGAAATGTTTAATTTTGAATAAAATACAAACTTATCCATAGATTTTCCTCACTCTTGTCTCATTTCATTCATAGCATATCTGACTTCACGACTAAGGTATAAAACCGAACATTTCTTTTTTACGTTTTTGATTTTTTATGAGGTGAAAAACAAAATAATAATTTTCAAGGAAACTTTAGCTTAGCACAGCGTGTGTTCCTGTCAAGTTTTTTTTGCAAACTTTAAGGTGTGGGCGGAGGGGGAGTGGCAAGTGTTTTTTAGTGCTAGAGCGCTGACATTTCGTGGGGGTATACTACTGACGACGGAGATCAATTTTAAGGCGGATTTTCGGTTTGTGGGTGGAGGGGTGTGACAAGACAGTTTTCATTATCAAAACTGTTTAGGACCACAGAATTTATTTGAATTTTTTGCAGTGACGTTACTACGTGATAACGACAATTTGGATGGTATTTAAATCTTGTGTCTGTTTATTGCTAATTAAATCATATATTCTTTCTTGGGTCTGTTTATTTCTCAATACACAAACCAATTTACTTAGCAGAGCTCTGTTATAGACCTAACAGAGCTCTGTTACGCACTATATTGTTACGAATAAGTAAAAGCTTTTGCTTGCTGTTAATGACTCTACTAACAGTATGTAAATAACAGGCGGTTAGTGCTGCGCCTGAAAGTATGCATTGTAACAACGTACCAGCTCACTAAACCAGTAGCATGAATTCACCTCAGTAAAGATAACTCTCCGCCCTTCGAGATTGTTCTACAAAGATAAGCAACAACAACATCCAGATTCTAGAAGGTTCTTGAATTCGCTAGATATACCTTCATTTGAGTATGGTGAGTTGGTATAAATAGCGGAGGTCTTTGGAGTGGAGAGTTCAGTTTGTGATTAAACCCCGTAAAGTGAGCAACGCGAATTGATAGTAAAATATAAGACTTGTTAAAGTGGTGTAAATAAAGTAAACTGTTGTACTGTATAAGTAAAATAAAAGGAAGTTAAACCGTTGTAATTATCGTAATTTAAAACGAACCTTGTTTTATTATTGGGAATAAAACAACGCAAAAAGGACGAATAAGGAAATTCGTAACATTGGTGTCAGAAGTGAAATTACGAATTAAGGACAACGATGAAGTTTGAAGAACTCAAAGTTGAACAACTAAAAAAGGAGTTGAGTAAATTGGATCAACCGACAGCTGGTAATAAGGTAGAGCTGCAGAGGCGATTAATAGAAGAATTCAAGCGCCGAAACATTGACATTGACAATGGTGAGTCCCACCCATTCTTGGATCAATTTAAGATTGAAGCATTCGTCAACGGCATCCGTGATCCTGACATAAAATACGTGACTTGTGCCACACAAAAAGCTACATTCGCCGAAATTATTTCGTTCGCATTGGCACAGGAGACAGCGAAATTTGTGTCCAAGCCTCAAATACAAAGAGTTGGAAAAATTGAAATAGAGTCGGAGGCAGGAGATTTGAAGGGTGCAATAAACGATCTTAAAGAAATCACCCAAACCCTCAGCAAGGCGTTACCAGGCGGAAGTAAGCCCAGACCAAAGTGCTACAATTGCGACAAATCTGGTCATATTGCACGAAACTGCAGAGAGCCACGAAAACGATCAAGATCGAGCTCACCCCAACGTGGCAATAAACGGGTAAATTTTACTATACAAAATGAATCTCCGTTAAACTGAAACGAGCTAGCCCAAAGGGGCATGGACTGGCTCCCACAACCGAGGGCCCCACGATCTCCATCTCAATAATACAACAGAAAAACAACAACCTCACTGTCTACGGAGCTATCGGTGGTCGGAAGCGCATATTGACTATGGACACAGGCGCGTCACAATCTATCATCAGATCAGATTTGATAAATGGACCAATGGAATCGTTACATGGTGTAAGACTCCGCACAGCAACTGGTGAACCAGCAACTGTACATGGTAAAGTTAAATTGAAGTTAGCCATTGCCAACATGAGCATCGAGCACATGTTTATTGTCGCCGACATTGTAGATGAAGTGATAATTGGCGCAGATTTTATGATTGCCCAAGGCCTCAAGTTAGATATGGGGCAGCAAATTTTGACGTGGGCTAATGTGGAAATTCCACTCAATGTGGGATACGACAATACAACACAGATTAAAAGGCTGATCACTCACAAAGATGTAAAATTGCCACCGAACTCAGAAACCATAGTATGGACCCGAATGGAGGGAGATTGTGAGATCGGCGGTTTGTGGGTAGTTGAACCGGCAAATATAAAAAACTATAACATCATCACTGCCAAAACTCTAGTAAAGACTAATAATGAAGGATATTTGCCTGTACGAGTTCTAAATTTGTCCAAAAACGAGGAGGTGATCAGCGACCGCACAGAAATTGCAGAATGTACACCAGCCGAGGCGGTCATCAACTGTGAAGTTAATTCTGACTGCAGCAAACTATCAGAAAAGGAGCAGAAAGTGCTGGAGTCGCATCTCAGTGAGTGGGTGCGAGAACTAAAGCCTTCTGATAGGAACAAAGCAAAGCAATTACTGTGGAAGCATGCGTCTGCCTTCGCCCTGAAAAAAGAATGCCAAGGTAGAACATCAATGGTAAAGCATGACATCAATACAGGGGAAGCGAAACCAATAAAACAGGCGCCCAGAAGTCTTCCACTTGCAAAAAGAGATGAGGTGAAGAAACTGGTAGCTGAAATGCAGAAGGATGGTGTAATCGAACCTTCTTCAAGTCCATGGAGCTCGCCGGTGGTACTAGTTAAGAAGAAAGATGGAAGTACCCGATTTTGTGTGGATTATAGAAAGCTCAACGACGTCACCAAAAAGGACAGTTATCCACTACCAAGAATTGTCAGGAACAAAATGGTTCTCCACGCTGGACTTGCAAAGTGGTTATTGGCAAGTATAAATCAGAGAGAAAGACAAGGAGAAATCTGCATTCAGCGTAGGGGATGATCTGTGGCAGTTCAAAGTAATGCCATTTGGAATCTGTAACGCTCCAGCCACCTTCGAGCGATTAATGGAGTGCGTGTTGAAAGGACTTCATTGGCGAACATGCTTGGTGTACCTAGACGACATCATTGTCATGGGGAAAACATTCGATGAACACCTGAAGAATCTTAAAGAAGTCCTTCAACGTATAACAGCGGCTGGGTTGAAACTCAGCCCGAATAAGTGTTCTCTGTTCCAGAAAGAAGTAAAATACTTGGGACATCGAGTGACAGCAAATGACATTTCCACCGATGAAGACAAAATCCTAACAGTGAAGGATTTACCGCAACCGCAGAATCTCCATGAATTACGCAGTTTTCTAGGGCTCTGTACGTACTACAGACGGTTTGTGCCGAGTTTCGCCACAGTGGCTGCATTTATGCGCGGATCCTTTGCTTGCATATCCTGTTGCTGGAGAGAAATTCATGTTGGATACTGACGCGAGTGGTTACGGAATTGGTGGCGTGCTCTCGCAGGAAATCAATGGCCAGGAAATATAGCCGAATACTCTCAAAGCCAGAGAAAAACTACTGTGTTACGAGACGAGAGCTACTGGCAGTCATATAATGTGTCAAGCACTACCACAAGTATCTGTACGGCCAGCCTTTTCGGTTAAGAACCGATCATGCGGCGCTAAGATGGCTACTGCAATTTAAGAACCCCGAAGGCCAACTTGCTAGTTGGATTGAAAGGCTGCAGAGCTATGAATTCAGCATTGAGCATAGAAAAGGAGGAAAACACGGTAATGCTGATGCTCTGTCACGTCGTCCATGCAAGCTGGAATGCAAACACTGCTCAAAAGCAGAGGTGAAAGAAAACATCATTGACGTACGTCTGCTTCGACTGGAATCCAACGAAGACTGATCAACAGCACAAAGAAGCGACCCTACACTGGCAAAAATCATTTCTGCAAAAGAAAAAGGCGAAAGACCAACACGCAATGACATCGCCTCAGAGAGCCCCCTGATGAAAGCATACTGGGCCCAGTGGAACAGCCTAAAATTATTGGAAGGTTGCCTATACCGGTTATGGGAAAGTGAGGATGGTAAAATAGTCAAAAAGTTAATAGTGGTACCTGCCTCCAAGGAACAAGAGATAATGACAGAACTCCATAATGGCCCGAGTGGAGGACATCTAGGAATAACCAAGACTATTGAAAAGCTAAAGCAACGGTTCTACTGGATTGGCTGTCAACAAGCGGTAGCCGAGTGGATAGCAAATTGCACCCAATGCATGACAGCTAAGGGACCAACGCGAAGAAGTCATGGCCATATGCAGCAATACAACTCAGGTGCACCCTTTGAGCGTATAGCTATGGATGTGGCTGGTCCATTTCCAGTCAGTAGCTCAGGAAACCAGTACGTCTTAGTGGTTATGGATTACGTCAATAAATGGCCCGAAGTATACCCTGTTCCAAATCAGGAAGCAAAGACTATAATTAAAGTATTTGTGGATAACTGGATATGCCGTTTTGGTGTCCCCTCGGAGATCCATTCGGACCAGGGTAGGAATTTTGAATCGACCATCTTCAAAGAAATGTGTGAGTCATACGGTATTCGGAAAACAAGAACAACACCATTGCATCCTCAGTCTGACGGAATGGTTGAAAGATTCAACCGAACTCTTGAAGAATACCTAAGAAAAGTAGTCAGCGCAGATCAAAGAGATTGGGATGAACACATACCGAAGTTCCTTTTGGGATATAGGACGGCCACCCATGACTCCACTTCGCGAACACCCGCTAAAGTAATTTTCGGAAATGAGCTGAAGCTGCCTGGAGATTTGGAGTTCGGTACCGTACCAGCGTCTGACCCTGCGAACAGTGATGCCAATTACCATGATACGGGGGATCTTTATGATCTCCATGAACTTGTGCGCAACAAATTAAAAATGGTCAGTAACAAAATGAAAGCCAGATACGACCGAGCGGCAAATTCAGAAGGATTTCATGAAGGCCAGCTAGTTTTACTGTTCAACCCACAGCGCAAGAAGGGTTTATCTCCAAAACTTCAGACTCACTGGGAAGGACCGTACAAGGTTGTCAAACGAATAAATGACGTGGTTTATAGAATCCAGAAAAGCCAAAGTCCAAGAGCTAAAATGAAAGTCGTGCATTTGGAAAGACTAGCTCTGTATGGAAAACGGAGGGTTGAGCCTGCTCGGGACGAACAGGATTAAGTAGATGGCAGTGTTACGAATAAGTAAAAGCTTTTGCTTGCTGTTAATGACTCTACTAACAGTATGTAAATAACAGGCGGTTAGTGCTGCGCCTGAAAGTATGCATTGTAACAACGTACCAGCTCGCTAAACCAGTAGCATGAATTCACCTCAGTAAAGATAACTCTCCGCCCTTCGAGAATGTTCTACAAAGATAAGCAACAACAACAACATCCAGTTTCTAGAAGGTTCTTGAATTCACTAGATATACCTTCATTTGAGTATGGTGAGTTGGTATAAATAGCGGAGGTCTTTGGAGTGGAGAGTTCAGTTTGTGATTAAACCCCGTAAAGTAAGCAACGCGAATTGATAGTAAAATACAAGACTTGTTAAAGTGTCATAAATAAAGTAAACTGTTGTACTGTATAAGTAAAATAAAAGGAAGTTAAACCGTTGTAATTATCGTAATTTAAAACGAACCTTGTTTTATTATTGGGAATAAAACAACGCAACGAATAACGAAATTCGTAACAATATGTTAAAGATAAATCGGCAATTTATTGATTTTTTCAATTAAAAAGTCGATGAAGAAATTTAAAATACAGTAATTCATAAAAACACACTCCAAGATAAATAAAAACACACTCCTCGGGAAATTCTAGAATTTATATTTCGAAGACACTCCTTAAGGACTATCGACTGGCATATGTTTGGTTCGTGGAGAATTCTTCTTTTGGGCACAGTGGGCGAAAAACTGTTTTCGTATATGAAATTCAAAATAAAAAATTTTCGGTTCTGAAGGTCTTCTGAAATATGTGGTTGGCATATTCTGAAAGGATGTGTCAAGCACTATCCAACTGCATATATTTGGTTCTTGGAGAATTCTTCGTTTGACCACAGTGGGCCAAAATCTTGCACAGGGACCTCACACAGAAAATTTCAAATTCTGAATTTCTGAAGGTCCTCGGGAAATTCTAGATTTTATATTTCGAAGACACTCCTTAAGGACTAGCAACTGGCATATGTTTGCTTCGTGGAGAATTCTTCGTTTGGGCACAGTGGGCGAAAAACTGTTTTCGTATATGAAATTCAAAATAAAAAAATTTCGGTTCTGAAGGTCTTCTGAAATATGTGGTTGGCATATTCTGAAAGGATGTGTCAAGCACTACCCAACTGCACATATTTGGTTCTTGGAGAATTCTTCGTTTGACCACAGTGGGGCAAAATCTTGCACAGGGGCCTAAAACAGAAAATTTCAGATTCTGAATTTCTGAAGGTCCTTGGGAAGTTCTAGAGTTTATATTTCGAAGACACTCCTTAAGGACTATCGACTGGCATATGTTTGGTTTGTGGAGAATTCTTCATATGACCATATTTTGCTTTAATAATCCCACTATATGTGACATATTTAAATACCAATATTTGGGATTTGGTTGCACATACATATTGTTACGAATTTCCTTATTCGTCCTTTTTGCGTTGTTTTATTCCCAATAATAAAACAAGGTTCGTTTTCAATTACGATAATTACAACGGTATCACTTCCTTTTATATTACTTATATAGTACAACAGTTTACTTTATTTACACCACTTTAATAAGTCTTATATTTTACTATCAATTCGCGTTGCTCACTTTACGGGGTTTAATCACAAACTGAACTCTCCATTCCAAAGACCTCCGCTATTTATACCAACTCACCATACTCAAATGAAGGTATATCTAGCGAATTCAAGAACCTTCTAGGCGTTGTTGTTGTTGCTTATCTTTGTAGAACAATCTCGAATGGCGGAGAATTATCTTTACAATGCATACTTTCAGGCGCAGCACTAACCGCCTAACCGTAGAGTCATTAATAGCAAGCAAAAGCTTTTACTTATTCGTAACACTGCCTCCCACTTAAGCCTGTTCGTCCCGAGCAGGCTCAACCCCCCGTTTCCATACAGAGCTAGTCTTTCCAAATGCACGACTTTAGTTTTAGCTCTTGGACTTTGACTTTTCTGGATTCTATAAACCACGTCATTTATTCGTTTGACAACCTTGTAATGACCTTCCCAGTGAGTCTGAAGTTTTGGAGATAAACCTTTCTTGAGCTGTGGGTTGAACAGTAAACTAGCTGGCCTTCATGGAATCCTTCGGAATTTGCCGCTCGGTCGTACCTGGCTTTCATTTTGTTACTGACCATCTTTATTTTGTTGCGAATAAACTCGTGAAGTTCGCTAAGCTCTCCTGGGATACCATCATTCTCCCCACTGCCGGATGATAGGCAGTTGCCAGACTCCAAATATCTAGGGAGCTTTAACTCCGTCCCGAAGACGGCACTAGCTGGTGTTCGGGCAGTGGTATCCTGGGTGGCCGACCGGTATGCTAGAAGGAATTTTGGTATGCGTTCGTCCCAGAATTTTCTATCCTTACTGACAACCTTGCTCAAATATTCTTCATGAGCCTGATTAAATTTCTCTACCGTGCAGTCAGTCCGAGGGCGCACTGATGTCGTTATTATACCACGAATTCCATTCCTCCCGCATATTTCTTTCTAGATGGCAGATTCAAAATTCCTACCCTGCTCCGAATGCAGTTCTAAAGGGACACCGAAACGACTTATCCAGTTGTTCACGATAGCTTTGCTTATTGTTTTCGCGTCTTTATTCGGAATAGCGTACACCTAGAGCCATTTACTGAAGTAGTCCATAATGACTAGGGCATATTGGCTCCCAGAGCTTCTTGTTGGATATGGGCCAGCTACACTCATGGATATTCGCTCGAAGGGAGCACTTGGGCTCTCCTGATGTCTCTGTCCGCAGCTCCTCCGCGTTGGTCCTTTAGTTGTCAAGCACTGAGTGCAGCCTGCAATCCACTCGGATACAGCTTTTTGACGACCAACCCAATAGAAACGTTCACTTAGTTCTCCATAGTTTTGCCTTTACCGAGGTGCCTACAACTCGGACCATTATGAGATTCTGCAATTATCTCTTTCACTTTCAAGGCAGGTACCACAATTAGATTTTTCTCCGTTTTTCCATCTTCACTTTCCCCCCATACACGTTATAAATAGCCATCTAGCAATCTGAGGCTATTCCACTGGGCCCAGTATGATTTTAAAACGGGGCTTTCTGAAGCGATTTCATTCCGCGTTAATTGTCTATTCTCTTTCTTTGCCAAAATAATTTTTGCCAATACAGGATCATTTCTCTGTGCCGTGAAGCACTCGTCGTCCGATTCAATTATCAGGGATCGGACGTCAATAATTTGCTCTTTTATGTCAGCCTTAGAATCCTGCTTACGCTCGATTACATGTGGACGGTCATTTACTCGTCCGGTATCGGACCGTTTGACCGTTTTCGCGGGTCTCTACAGTCCCGCCCTATATGGCCACGTTCGCCATGATTGTCACCTTTAAATTTTGTTGCTTGCCATAGCGCTTTCGTGAGAATCCGAATCACTTCTTTCAGTTCGCTAACGGCGCCTTTCAAATCTTTTGATTTGCCTTCCGTTTCTACCCTTCGCACATGATGTGTCTGTTGACTGGAAACAACCCTCGCCGTCACATTCGCCAAAGCAAATGAAACTATTTCCACAAATGTAGCTTTCTGGCACACACCGGATATCTAACGTCAGGATCGTTAATGCCCATAACAAATGCATATATCTTAAATTGCTCTAAGAAAGTTTGGGGTTCTCTAGGATATGCCATCAACACCAAGCGTTCCACATCTGTTGCGAAGTCCTGAAGTGTTTCATTATGCTTTTGCACTCGGCCTCTCAATTCCATGCGATATAAATCCTTCCTGTGATCGCCACCATACTTGCGTTGTAACGCAGCCAGTATATCCTCGTAGTTGTTTCTGGCACTGACGGGAA
Source organism: Phaonia tiefii (assembly GCA_963931995.1). NCBI lineage: Eukaryota > Metazoa > Arthropoda > Insecta > Diptera > Muscidae > Phaonia > Phaonia tiefii. Next base: position 165,690,614 of record OZ008367.1, read on the forward strand.
TGCTCTGAAGGACTTCTGCTGCGTTGCCTTTCAGTGCTAAAATTAGCTCTACTGCTGTCGTTGCTGTTCCACAAGTTCTTAATTGCGATCATTTCGAATTGGAATTTAAAAACGTCGAATGGTGTAGAGCCATCGAAACTGGGAGCTTTCAATCTATTAGAGCCTTCAGAAAATACTCGCACTGGACCCTCTTGCAACTGAAGTTTGTTCAGGAAATATATTTAGCTAGGAGTGTGTTTTTATTAACTACTGTATTTTAAATTTCTGCATCGACTTTTTAATTGAAAAAATCAATAAATTGCCGATTTAACTTTAAAATAAAGTGCGTAACGAGCTCTGTTAGTTGCATAACAGAGCTCTGCTAAGTAAATTGGTTTGTGTCTTTGCTATTTTAAATACGAATTTATCTTCACGCACATTAAATGATAAGGGTAACCCAGCCCAGTATAGAACACAGATTTGTCCGACTGTGAAACACAGATTGTCAGACGAATAGTTGTATTGGGTGGGTGCGGAGCACTCTCAAAGCAAAGAGAATAATGACGTGGTTATACGTATATAAAAATGAGATAGCAAGAGAGTAACGAAAATAGTGTGAACTTGTGTAGCGTATGTACGAACATAACAATGTATGTATGTATGTACATGTGTCTGTTGCTTTGCATTCTTTGTTTTTTGTGGGTATAAAATAAAAAGTATTAAACAAGATAATAATGACACATGTGCTTGCACTGGTCTTTAAATAATTTTAAGTATAAATTTTATTTAAATGTAACGTCATCATATGATTGAACGCCCTTTTTTTATGATTGTGAAAGGTAAGTCAAATAAAATGTGGGTGCGGAGCACTCTGAGAGCAAAGAGAATAATGACTTAGTTATACGTAAGTATGTAAAAATGAGATATCAAGAGAGCAACGAAAATTGTGTGAACTTGTGTAGCCTATGTACGAACATAAAAATATATGTATGTTCATGTGTCTGTTGCTTTGCATTCTCTTTGTTTTTTGTGGGAATAAAACAAAAATTATTAAGCAAGAAAATAATCACACATGTGCTTGCACTGGTCTTTAAATAATTTTAAGAATTAATATTATTTAAATGTAACGTCATCATATGATTGAACGCTGTTTTTTATTTTGCAATGTAACATTTACTAATGTGTTCATAGAAATCGAACAGTTCGAACACTCATTGGATTTTTTATTTATTTTGGAGGTTTGCTAACATTTATAGTTGACGAAACAATTTCGTTATTGCAACGAAACTATTTTTTTATGAAGATAAACAGAGAAAAACGGGCAAAAAAATGAGAGAGCATATAAAAGAGGCCAAACAAGTGCTGGGTCACGTACACATCTTAAATCAGTTCCGTTGCAACAACTGAAAGTGGTAGACATATTTCTCCGCGGGAATATTTTAAAAAAATTTGTCAGTAAAAATCTCTTATTGTGAAAAATAAATTGTGTGAATTCATGAGTTTGCTGTAATCGTTTGTGTAAATAGATTTTCTATAAACTAAATAGATAAATAAACGGAATGCAAGGAGCAACACACAGGAAGGCGATAACAGAAAACTACCCCGAAATATGTAACAGAACATTTGTGTGTGACGGCACAAATCGCAACAAAGTGTTCGTGTTTTTGTGTTTTAACCTTAATTCGGACGCGCTTGTGTCGATGATTTGGTATTTGGATTCGAAGTCAATGAAAACGAAGAAGTCAAAGAAACAAAGTGTTTCAAGTAAGACGAACATAAAAAATAACAATTTAACGTACAATGAAAGGAATCAAATTTAAATTTTAACAAATTTGGTTAAAATAAATAAAAGATCAGTTGAAGAAAATGCTCACAGAGTGATCCCTGTCTTAATGACGGGTAGATGTGGCGCTGCAATTGAATGACTGAACCCTCAACAGAACAACAATTGCATAATTTAAGAAAACAATGCTGTGGTTCCATGCTAAAGGAAGTTTTGAACATAGATCAATTTCTGTGATGAAACCCATAGGGAAGTAAAGCGTATGTTCGTCGTAAGTACAGATAGAACATATCTTAAATAAAAATCTTAATAATAAATTCCCCATATGTTTTTTTAATTGCAGGACCTGAATACAACGGCCACAAAAATACGCAACCCCTTCGACTACCATAATCTTTCTCCACACGAGTGGAATGGATATGATACATATATTTAACAAATTAAGACCATTTTCGAAACAAAAATTCAAAATTTTGTTTTATAAAAACACCTACAATGTAATACCAACAGTGTATTTATCTATAATTAACAATAAATAATTTCAAACACACTTCAAAACCTTCATTGCAGCTATGAAACAAAATCATAGCAGCAATGAATCAAAATCATAGCAGCAATGAAACAAGTTCATAGCAGCAATGAAACAAATTCATAGCAGCAATGAAACTACTTCATTGCTGTAATGAAACAAATTCATTGCAGCAATGAAATAATTTCATTGCAGAACGGTACTTATTCTTTGTAGCAATGAACAAATTCATTGCAGCAACGAAGAAATATCGCTGCAATAATGAATCAAGTTCATTGCAACAACAACCATAGTTTCATCACAGTAACGAACAATTTGCAGTTGATGAATACATTTACGTTAGCGTTGTGTAGTTCACGAACGAACTAGTTCAATTGAACGATTCACTCTTGCGAACTAGATGAACTAGTTCACACTGTTCCGCTCTTTTGCTTCAGTAGTTCACTTGAAGCAAAATTGTGTACAACCGGAGAAAAATTTAAAAATAAAGTATTAAATGAATCTAAAAATAGACAAGACTATTAAGAATAAGTTAATATAATTGTACAATAAGAAAACATAAAGTTTTAAACAAAAAAACTGTTTTTCTTATTGTTGAACAATAACTTCCACAATGACTGAATGCAGTAAATGCAAGTCAGCAATTCGTGGCGAAACTGGAATACAATGTGCGGGAGTGTGTAATAAAGTGTATCACTGTGCCAATAAATGTTCCGGTTTGGACCAATATTCCATAAAGATATTAGATTCTGGAAATTTTAATCGTTTTATGAGCGATGACTGCATACAGTACATTCATAATGTGGATTTGGTACTAACAGACATTCAAGATGGAGTTCAAAAAAATAAGCAAACATTAGTTAACTACAAAGACGAGTTCCAAATATCACTTAAACAAAATGAAGTTGAAATAAAGAATTTACTGCAAGCAATAGAGAAGCGTTACGAAGAAAGGCTTAAGAAAATAGAAACTGTTCAAAGAAATTGTGAGAAAAATGTTTTAGAATTTAAAAAACTGTGCGGAAATGTAATTGATTTAGAAGCCAAAAGCACACAAATGTGCGAATCAATAGAAGAAAAGAATGCCAAAATGTGCGATGAAATCAAGAAAGCAATTGTAGAAACAAGTGTCAAACAAACAAAAAAACACACTCAGAGACAGTGAAGGCAATGATGCCAGATGTAAGAAAACAAATTCCAATAATGGTAAAAACAAAAGGAGAAACAAGAGATAGATAAGACAAAAGAAGAGTTAAATAAAAGAGTCAATCCGGTAAACCTTAATATTACAAATGTTGAAAATAGAAGTGACGGCACTGTAATAATACAAAGTGCAACTAACGAAGAAACAGAAAAGATAAAAACTGCTCTAGAGAATGGAATGGGAGAGGCATATGAAATTAGGGTGCCCAGCCCAATAGAACCTAGTTTCATAATAACGGACATGTCATTTGAATATTCCGAAAATGATTTAATAGAAAAATTAAAAAGACAAAATTCAATAATAAATGAAAGTGAATTGAAGATAATTAGAAAATATGAGTTTAAAATATACAATAAAACGATTAACAACGTACATATTAAAACGAATACTGAAACATACACAAAAATTATGGCAGCAAAAAGTCTAAACGTAGGTTGGGAAAGATGTAGAGTGTTTGACGGAACAAGTGTAAGACAATGTTTTAAATGTTACGGTTACAACCACGTAGCTAGTGAATGTAGGGGCGAGGAAATCTGCCTTAAATGCCATGGGAATCATGTGTCGAAAGAATGCAATCTGGAGCCAATTGAAAAGTGCATTAACTGCAAGAGAGTGAACCAAAAATTAAGCTTGGGGCTAAATGAAGATCATTTTATAAATTGTAAAGAATGTCCGGTGTATCAAAATAAATTGACAACGAAAAGAAATAGGATGGGATTAAGCAATTAACAATTAAAGGACGTGATTGTGTTTTCTACAAATGTTCAAGGACTAATCAACAATTTTAACCAAATAGAAGTGTTAGCAGCAACGGAGATGCCGGATTTTATAATACTGTCGGAGACTCACTTAACAAAAGACGTTGATCAACAAGAAATTTCATTACAAGATTACGATCAAATAATATCGCTCTCGAACAATAAAAGAACGGGTGGTGTTATTATTTACTATAGAGACCAACGGAAGGTGAAAAAAATGTTTGATAAAATATGTAATTCAAATTACTGGATCACTGTTTGCACGGCAAAAAGCGGAAGAAAACATGTTATTGTAGTTGCTGTATATAGATCGCCAATTGGTTCTGAGGCAGAATTTTGTGAAGTTTTCCAAGAGATACTTGAGGAAATATGCGAAGAAAAACATGTTTTAATAACGGGAGATTTCAATATTGACTGGGCCAAAAATAGTTATTATAAAAATAAAATTGAAAGCGCAATAAATGACAACGGCATGAGACAAATCATAAATGACTTTACTCGAATAACAAGTACTTCGTGTACCATTATTGACCTTGTGATAACAAATAATTACCAAATATCTGTGCAAACGGACAGTGCAAATATAATATCAGATCACGAAATGTTGAAAATAAAGATTGAGAACGGGGGAAATTGTAAAAGAACTACAAATAATAAAAAATTGGAAATATTTAAGTACCAACAACATGCATTTGCAAATGAAATATGTGCAATATTAAAATATGATGATGAAATTAATCTTGACCAAAATGTTTTTTATTTTGATCAATGTTTCGAAGAAACAATAGGAAATTTTACGAGTCAAAAGATAATAAGAGAACAGAACTATGCTAATGGGTGGTTTAACAACGAGCTAAACATGTTAAAGAAAGATAAAAGTGTCAAGTATCAAAAGGCAACCTTTGAAAACAGTAATGATGCTTGGGTAGAATACAAAGAAATAAGAAACGCATATAAAGTCAAAACTACGAATACAAAATTTAGTTACATAAATAACAAAATTAACAATGCCAAAGATCAGAAGACAATGTGGAAAGAAATCAAAGAGCTGGTAATGAGGAAAAAACAAACTGTGATCAAATCTGTGTTATTTAACCAAGTAAAATATAAGGACAGTCATCAAATAGCTAATTAATTTAATAATTATTTTGTACGCAGCGTACGAGAATCACGAGAAACAATCGAGAATGTGCAATACGTAGAGCAAATCAATATGATAGACAATATATGTATTTAAATTCAGTGCAATAGATATTATAGAACTTAAGAGTGTAGTAATAAAACTAAATAATAAACCCGACTACAACAAAATATCAACGAGAATTATACTAGATAGCTGGAATACAATTGGAACAGTATTACTGAAAATAATAAATAGCTCATTAGCAACTGGAAAATTCCCTGACAAGTGGAAAGAGACAATGATAACACCCATTGAAAAGGTAGAAAAAAACAAAATTCTGTGAGGACTACACACTCATTAATACTTTAAAAACGTGTGAAAAAATTTTAGAAAAAGTTGTGAAAGGACAATTAGAGAAATTTATAGAATCTAACTCTATTTTGTCAAAATACCAGTCGGGGTTTCGGATAAAATACTCTTGTGAGACAACAGTGAACTATGTGATAAGTCGCTGGAAGAATGTACAGAGAAATATGAAAATTATGGCAATTTTTCTGGATTTTAAACGAGCATTTGAAACAATATATAGAAATATATTAATTAAAAAACTATACATGTATGGTGTACGGGGCACTGAATTAAAATGGTTTAAATCTTACCTAACAAACAGAAAATAATTTACAAAAGTAAATGGCATCATGTCAGAGAAAATAGACAATGAATACGGTGTACCACAAGGTTCCATTTTGGGCGCATTATTATTTATTATATATATAAATGATATGCCGGATGTATTGCAGAAAAGTGAAATTGTCTTATACGCAGATGACACATTAATTTTCACAGAGGGAGATACTGATGAACAGTGTCGGGAAAATATGATACTTGACATAAATAATATAAATATATGGTTAAAAATGAATAAACTTAAATTAAATGAAAACCAAACGAAAATAATGGAAATAAATATGATTAGCGACGAAAATTTTGAAATAAATAGCGAAGTTATTGCAAAAGTAAATAAAATAAAATACCTTGGTTTTATACTAGACGCAAAACTACAGTTTAAAAATCACATAGAAACATTTGAAAAAAAAATTGCCAAAAAATTGGTTTCTTTAAACGAATACGAAATAATATTTCTACCATGACTTCGATAAACATTTATAACACAATGATAAAACTTCATTTCGAATTTGGATCTACAATTTTATACACATGCTGCCGTGAGTCACAACTGGAAATGATGCAAAAACTACAAAATAAAGCTATGAGAAGTATTCTAAAATGTAGTCGAGCAATGCTGGATTCTCTGAAATGGCTTAACATAAAACAAAGACTTAAATTGAACACGCTAGTTTTTATACGGAAAATGAAGCAAGGCGATGCACCGGAATATCTGTGCGAGCAGATAAGTTACGTATGTGGAACACAACCATATGAACTCAGAAATTCTGAAGACTTCAGGCTGAGCCGAGTAATGACAACTACAATGCAGGCAACACTGTTCTACAAAGGATTTAAATTTTATAACACACTTCCAAATAATTTAAAATCTGAGACAAATAATAACAACTTTAAGAAACAATGTATACGTTTTATAAAAAATCTTTAATCTCTAATTGTTACTAAACATGTAAAAGTATTTTAAATACTAATAAATGAAATGAATGAAAAAAGTCATCTGGCATTTTCTAGTTCATGCTTTCTTTGTCTCACTCAATATACACAAATGTTCGTAATGTTGCAATGTTTGTGGAATGGACAATTTCATTCAATAATCACAACATTTGTTCCAAAATATAAAAAACACTAGAAATCAGACCACTTTCGCTCCGATTGAACTAAAACTACAAATTGAACTGAAATGAGGTCTTTAGTTCAACTGTTAAGCTGAAATGATACAACGAACTAGTGAACTAAATAAATGAACTAGTTCACTCTGTTGAGCTGAACTAAAAATAGCGCTCAATTGAATGAACTAAAATTCCCAACTCTAATTTACGTAGCAGGAATGAAACTGTACGTTAGCTCACTTTCGATGACAAAAGCCGTTGACGTGATGAACATTTTCATCCCTGTGACGATGCTTTTCCGTTCAGTGTAGGAACTTACCAAATATTTTATACTATTTTGCAGTGTTAAACTTTGCTCAAAATGCAAACAAAATCTGTTTTGGCTTATGCCCAGCACAGCCCAAGCTCGCGTAATAGCACCAAATTACTACAATGGATCTTTTTATCCAAAGAAAATTGAATTTTTTTGTCGGCGGCCCATATTTCCCGGATTACGGGCCCCCAAAGTTTGCACATATAACCTTCAATATCTTCTACATTTTCGGACGGACCGGAACAATATGGGTATCATTGGAAAGCTTATAAATATGTCTTTAAAAATTCGTATTTATATCCACGATTCATTAACCCATTGCGAGCCAATTCATGATATTCGTCTTTTATGCCCCTACTTTTCTGAAAAAAGGCTATTATCTCAGAATATAGCTAATTTGAAGGTGTTAATTTGACAATGCCGCCAGAAAGCTGGGCCCTTCAGCTAAAATATGACACTTTATTTGTCTTTGTAGTCCTCTAAAATCCCGAAAAATTAAGAGTGAAAGCGCAGAATTTTTTAATTTCTGATTTTACCACACATCGACTTAAGGTACAGAGGAAATTTGAACCCCCCTGCTTGAGCCGGACGGCCGGGCGACTAGTTGAAATATAAATTTAACGATTTTCAAAAATGTCTACCACATGGTACGAGCAACGTAGTTCCCATATTCTTACATTCTTTACTTTTTTCTAATTTTGGTTTTTAAAAAACAAGATTTTTTTATCCGATATCTCGATAACTAAGCAAGTTATCGAAAATTTTCATTTAATATTTTTCAATTATTTTGACCCGTCTTATACAAAACAGCTACCAAACCAATCACTAAAGGCAATTTTCTAAACGTAATACCACCCATATATCCGAACTTTGGAGGCCCATAACTCCGAAAATATCGGTTTCCGACAAACTTTTTTTTACATTTTAGCTTAAAATAACTTGTTTTACGACCCCAAAAAAAGAAAACAAATCGGAATTTTGGGCCCAACCGGACTTGTTCCTGTTTTTTTCGACATTTCGACATTTCAACTGTTTATAGACATGAAATCTCGAAATGTATGTTTCCGATTGCAATGTAATGTGAACGAGGTTTTAGAACAAAGTTTGTGTTGGACCCTTGATATTTATCTGTATTTGGAATATGGAAATCCTTTATAATATTATGCCACTCTTATAGAGGTTTTCAAGACTAGTAGCTAATGACTAAAAAGTACATACGCACATATGTATATATTTGTGTGCATAGATTCATTCATATACATACATAATACCTACCGTATTAACAAATTCGGCAATATTTGTTGATATTAAATAATTGCCTTCACACCAATCCACTGGCGAACTACCTGGTCGCAAGTGCTCCCAGGCCATGGTGTACAAATCTAGCGTGGCACCTATGATTAAAGATTTCAGATTGAAAATGTCACAAAGGAGTCTAATTAGCACTGCACAATAATGAATTCACTCAAGCAATTGCAGTGCTCATAAGAAACACTCACGCACGGACGTACATACACACACACGTTATACCGAAATTCTCTTCTTCAATTTTGAGATTTTAATGTAGCTCAACCAAAGACGACGACTCTTTGACTCAACTCGCCAGCAATGATTTGAGGCAATAATAACAACACGTAAACCTTTCAGGTGTGTTCAAAACGCGGATGCAAGAAACAGCAAAATCCCTTGTGCTGTAGCACTGGCACTTCTTTGTTTGTTGTTTTTTTTTTGCAGTGATTTGTTGGTGTTTATTTTAATATGTTCTGTTATTAGTTATAAGGAGGGTATTGTTTGGTTGATGTTCATGGGGTTTCTTGCTGTGTAGTGTTGTCCTCGTTTTCAAGAACACGAAAATCGTTTATTTTATTATGTAATTTTTGTATGTAAATTGTACATGACCCTTATTACATTTGATATATTTATGCGCATATGTATGTAATAATGTTAATTGAAACTATTGCTGAGGTTGTGTCCAAATTCGTTATTTGTTTATCTATCCACAAACTAAGTACTCTTCTTTATTTATTGTCACACAGCGTACTTTTTGCAGTTTGTTTATAACCGACGCACTGAACTACAGATGTATGTTATTGACCGCTCGTGTACGCACACATCTGTTTTCAACAAAATATCACATTCGACTAATGGCTTTGTTTATGAAATGTATTTTGCCTTCCGTACTATTCATTTGTTGTGATGAAAATCGATTTATTCATTTGTTTGCCGTGGAAAGAGAGCAGCATGGAGAGTAGTGAATGCAAGTGAGTAAATCAGTGTTGCCATAACAGCACTTTCGGTGCTTTTCCGGCTTCTTATTTGCTTCAGCTTTTTTTTGTTTTTTGAGGACAGGTGCCTTTTAGCACATTTTCGAAGAGAATGCACCATATTGCAAACAGAAAATAGTTACATTAATTTTGTTGGGTAAAATAGTTTCGACAAATTTAACACAAAAGTGTACCAACAACAAAAGTAAACAAAAAAGTACACAATGCGTTTGAATTCTGTACCACAACGAGAGCATACTTTTACATATACGAAACTTTAGAAATAAATGCACATTTTGTTTGCCTTTAGCACTTTTTTGACTAATAAAAAAGAAAACAAAATTTTTTGAGTGGTTACCATAGTCTAATAATATAAGTCGACGCGTGGCGTGTTGTTGTAATATGAAACGATTTTGACAGAATTTTGTTGTACTATTGTTATGACAATACACTCGATATGTCAAAATCATTTTATATACGAAGAAGAGGCAAAGGAAAAACGCCAAAGTAAATAATTACATGCATAGAATTACATGTATTAAAAAAAAAGTAATAGGCAGAAAGTTGGAACGCATTTCAGATCCAAATTGGTAAGTATCCATCGGTAAGTCCATACATATGTAGGTAATTTTAGTTATTTCTATATATTTTTAGCCATAAAAAAACTACAGGCGGTGAAACGACCAGCGTAAGCAAAGAGGGCAAGGAATCAAAACAAATGATGAGACAAGTTTGACACTTCGGGTGTACTACGTAAACAAAGAATGATAAAAAGAAACAACCCAATAATAAAATTCCTGATCAGCTGGGCTTATGCTTCCACTTATATTATTACACTATGGTGGTTACAGTTTTTGGTTACAGAAAAGACCGGCGTAATTTGGCAACCCTAATAGAAGAGAACCAAAAAAGTCGACGCCATTCAAAACTCCATTCACACAAACAGTGTTGCCAGAAGCTGTCAATAAAACATGCCAAAAAAAAGTGCAATTTGTAAAAAAAGTGCCAAAACTGAAACAATCAAAAAACTGCGGTACTTTACGGCCTATATTCGATAAAAAAAAAACAAAATATCATTTGATATATATATCATGTGATACGGAAACAATTGCGCATAGAAGAAATCAGAAGTTGAGCCATGCCCGTTTGTTTGTATAGTTGGCGCTGGCGGGTCAACATGGTAACTGTCGTAAACCTTTAAGGACCACAATGAAATTTTGTAATTGCCTATTATTTAACCAAACTTAGTTCGGGATTGAATATGGGTGTTCTGATCAGGGTTTAAAATTGCTGTTTGATTTTCATTGCTTAACTGATATACTGACTGTGACTGCGAAAATGTTTCGAACAAACTGATATATTTCAGGTACCAGTAGCGCGGAGAAATGATATCTCCATATTCCCTACACGGCATTTGACTTTTTGGTAGAATTTTCGGGCTTCGTTCTTCCTTCTGTAAGTCTAAATGTTCTCACTCTCGCGCTTTCTCCACTGCCGTTTCTTGCGCCTAAAGAGACGGTTTACCTCCTTTCTCTTTTCCTTACAGCGCTCAGTCGCAGCTCGCGTTACAATTGAGTGAAGCATTGCCATACGTGCAGAGTTCTTTTCATCATTTGCTATGCGACAGTCTTCATCGTACCAAGGTTTGTTGCTAAGCGGTTTCTCAAAATCAAGTACGGTTGTTGCGGCAGTTTTGGTAGAGTCGGAAATGGGTTTCCACTGCGCTTCAGGAGTCATCGGGAGAGGTGGGCTCTGTGCCAAAAGTTGCGAGAGTTTCCTTGAGTAGGCTCTAGCTACATATGGTAATTGCAGCTTTCCGATGTCCAGCTTCCTCTGCGTCTGGTTTCGCACGATTTTCGCTCTACTTAATCTTGTGCGAACCTTTGCTGCTACTAGGTTCTTCGTTCTTTAATTATGGGATACCCAAGTAGCCTGGTGAATGTCTTTATGCTGGAATCTTGTGCCATTAGCGACCGCGGCAAAGTCAATCAGTCTCATACTGTTGTCGTAACTGTCAGAATGTAGACTGAAATTGATTAATCAGTAAATTGGTACTTTACTAGAAAAAGTTGACGAGGTCACTACGCCCTCCCATTCAAACGCTGAGCGATTAACCAATTTAACCGCTTTAATGAAAGCTGTTTCCGTTTTAAGCTAATTAAACTTATTAAAATAATTAAGACGGTTGAATCGTCTATTCAACTTTGACCAGTAATATACTTAGAGGCAAATTCAAGTTAATTTTTGTTTTTTAGTCATGTTCTCCGAACATCAAATTTAAAGAAATTGCTAATAAAAGCCTAGAGCAACATACTTTTGCAGTAAAGGATTTTTTAATGCCAACTTACGTCCATATTTAATATCCACACCCGTGATAATTCTATATATGTTATAATTCCTGGTTGAAAATAAGTAATATTTCAAGGTTCAATTCCGAGAAACAGCAAGACATTATAGAAAAAATGCAATTTATCGACAAAAAATGGTAAAAATGAAGTAATAAAAGTCAAAAGTTAGCAAAAATTTCCCAAAAAACTGCTAAAAAGCATTTAGCATGTTTTTCCAGAAAAAAGTGCAGAAGCCACAAAAAAGAAGCTAGAATTGCACTTAAAGTGCTAAACTGGCAACGACTAAAAATTAATGCATTTTTCAGCTTATGTTCACGTATGCGCCATAAACAAAGAAAATATTTCCCAAAACATGGCGTATACAACAAAATGTGAAATTTTTTTGGAGATAAAAATAGCAATACCTCGGAAAATTTCATCAATGACTTTGGATATTTTTACTCCAATCGATGCAGAATTTCAGGCACTACTAGTGGCAAAAATTTTGGACCACCTTTTTCACACCAATTTCTTTATACAAATTGTTGAAACTTTAGTCAATTTCCCAAAAAAATATTTTTTGGAGATTCGTGAAGATAACTTCGGGACGACGAAATGTCATTTGCTTAAGCAACGAGCCAAACTGAACGCACATTCCGTACGTAAACAGCTGTTTGTATATGGTATACCATGGTAGAATGAGAAGGTAAACTCGGTAGACAGCTGATTTCAATTTTTTCTCGTTGTTTAGTTGGCCGCTTCTGTCATATTCAAAGGTTTTGTTTCTGTTTACATTTATATGTTGGTATGCGTATATGTTGACTTTGACATGAGGAGAGCCTAAACAAAAACAAAATGCCTGTTGTTGTTGCCCTCAATTGTTGTTGTATTTACTGCGACTACTTGGTATTTTTACTATGATGGTATACATAAAACGCAAATTCAGCTATTTTTGTTAATGTGCACATTGCTTCCAATGCAAATTTAATCAATTAAACACAAAATCTGAAGTTGTTATTGTTTGGTAATTTAGAGATTATGTTAGAAATGCACACTGCTGCAATTTTAGTACTTTTCTCAATAAATTACACAAAAAGAAAAACGGACGCAGTTTTGCATTCAAATTTTTGCAAAAATTAATAAAAATAATCGTACACATTCATAATTAAAGCATGATTTATATATAATATGGTCATCTAATAAGTTTTTGTGAACAAATCCTACCAATATTACATTGATGTGCAACTGTGGCTTAATAGTTTCAACTTCATGTATGTACATTATAATCACCTAAAAGTCTTTTCTGAGTTGGTTAAGCATTTGACAGGCTTTTCGTTCAGATTTGACAATAGCTTATAGTTAACCCTAAAGTTTGCGGGTTGATATGCTTCGAATAATTTCTCATACGAGTGATTTCATATTAATATCAATTATTGATATCGAGGAAGAGAGGAAAATTAAAACAAGGCGGTGAGACCAAAGTGGTTTACAGAGAGAGAGAATTTATTGGGTGATCTCCAAGATCGATGCTCACCGTTCAATGGCTGCTGCGTAAGTGAAATTCGTGCTTACAATTGTATGCACACTAGCTTCATTCTATGTTTTTCCCATATGACACTTGAACTACGTTTTTACATTTTTTAACCCTGAAGTGGGTGCAAATTCATGTTAGGTATATTTTATAAATTACTTTAATTTCATATCAATTACATTTCATTTCACTTATATTAAGTATAAACTCTGGGTTTATACAACTTTAATTTCATTTAAATTATATTTCATTTCACTTGTATTAAGTATAAACTCTGGGTTTATACAACTTTAATTTCATTTCAATTATATTTCATTTCACTTATATTAATATATTAAGTATAAACTCTGGGTTTATATAGAGAGATTCTAAGTTTTTCTTAAAAATATTGAATACGTAAAGCATTTTTATAAGTTATATAATAAGTATTATTATTTATAATTATAATAATAAATTTTATTATTTATAATTATAATAATAATAGATTTTATCACTTAAAATTATAATAATAATAAAATTATCATAGGCATTGAGGTCGTTAGTTTTAAAATATTTTAAAACTTTTAATTTAATAATTTAAATTTTAATAGAAAAACTTCTATCCACTTGTAGAATTGTTTTATTTCGTACGGAATTCGATTTTAGATAAATGCAAATATTTATTTTCCAAAATAAATTTCTGATATTGAAACATGTAAAAGAGAAATTAAATTTTCCAATGTCTTCAATTATGCTCCCGCAAGCAACGAACACCGTTAACAAAAACAGGGTGTTTTAATAAGATTGCACTTTTTAAATTTAGTGTAATTTTTTTGTGCAAGTGGCAACTCTGAAATGTGGTAGCTGTCACATATGCTTATTCCGATTATTAAAAATGGATCGCTTTACGAAAGTACTTAGCCCCCCCCCCTAGAAATCGTTTAGCCCCCCTAGAATTCATGAATTTACATTATTAACATTATATGGTATTTCACTTCGAATTTAAATCTTCAAAAACAAAGAAGATAAATCATTTTAAAGTCACATTCAGTAGAATAAAATTTTGTCAGTAAATCGTCATTGTGAATCATTGATTTAAGCCGCATTCACAATGCAAGCACATTTTCGTTTTTCATGCTATCTCGTTCTCACACACAAAATTTCACATAAAGGCCTTTCGTTTTTTTTACAAAAATGTAACTCCAATTTGTCGCTGAAGTTGATCTATTCCTACTCCAGCAACATATTTGATCGAATAAATAATGTACTATTAAGCGGTAGATGGCGCTGTACTTCGAATTTCATTTTCAAACTTAAAAACATCAATGAAAATTGAACCCATTTGTGTTAAAAGACGCATTATAAAACGTTATTTTATCTGTAGAATCTTTTAATACCAAATATGTTTAAATACATTAACATTTTTTAATATTCGAAATACAACCCTGGATGTGACATTTGTGACATTTGAATCATGATGCAACTAATAGAGGTTGTGTTATTGATTGTGTTATTGATGATTTGTTTTTCCTTCTGTTCATTATATGAAGAATCAAATTCAAATGTATTTGGTTTTATAATTTCTGGCTTACTTTTATTCTTGACAAACATTTGTGTTAACTTTGACATGAAAACAAAATATATTGTATTGTTGCCTTGATACATTGGCCGTAATACTGGTATCACATGTTAGAACAAACATCACGATTCGAAGTAAACTGTTGCTTGCATTGTGAGCGCCTCTTGAAAATGTTGCTTGCATTGTGATTCCGGCTTAATTACGCTGCTCGTTTAAGCCGCATTCACAATGCAAGCGACAATTTCGTTTTTCATGCTATCTCGTTCTCACACAGAATTTCACATAATGGCCTTTCGCTTTTTTTTACAAAAATGTAACTCCAATTTGTCGCTGAAGTTGATCTATTCCTACTCCAGCAACATATTTGTTCGAATAAATAATGTACTATTAAGCGCTAGATGGCGCTGTACTTCGACTTTCATTTTCAAACATAAAAACATCAATGACAATTTAATCCATTTGTGTTAAAAGACGCATTATAAAACGTTATTTTATCGGTAGAATCTTTTAATACCAAATATGTTTAAATACATTAACATTTTTTAATATTCGAAATACAACCCTGGATGTGACATTTGAATCATGATGCAACTAATAGAGGTTGATTTTCCTTCTGTTCATTATATGAAGAATCAAATTCAAATGTATTTGGTTTTATAATTTCTGGCTTACTTTTATTCTTGACAAACATTTGTGTTAACTTTGACATGAAAACAAAATATATTGTATTGTTGCCTTGAGATATTGGCCGTAATACTGGTATCACCTGTTAGAACAAACATCTCGATTCGAAGTAAACTGTTGCTTGCATTGTGAACGCCTTTTGAAAATGTTGCTTGCATTGTGATTCCGGCTTAATTGAATGCTGCTTCATGGACACAGATCGACATAACGATAAGCAGATTTAACAATTAAAACCAGCAACCTGCACATAGAATATTTAATAGTGTCTTATACTAAATACTCGTACATAATTAATCGTTATAATAAAACATATTTTTCCTTGTTTCAACACCAGCCCTCCCTGGGATGGCTATAGCCCCCCCTAGGAAAATTGTCTAGTTACGCCAATGAATGTGTGGTCAAAATATTGAATCATGCTATATAACGGCGTGGGTTTTCTTTCTTTGGGGTTTTGTGAAATCTCGGGTTTATGCAATTCCTGAGCTCAAATCCGAGATCCAACGCGTCATCGGTGAGATACAGCCACATCTCTGTGAAAAGGAAAATTTAATGAAAAGAGAGGAGCCGTCAGAGTCATCGGAGCCGTGAGGGACATTTAACGGATATTTTATTCCATACTTAATCGGAGCATGTCTTCTTTTCAATCCAATCATAAAATCACAACTATCTCAAAAACCATACGTGATTTTGTTTTAAAATGAAAAATTGCATTCTTACTGAGACACCCATTATATTTAGACATTTTACTCACTATAAAAGTGGGTACTATGTTGATTTCCACGGTGCAAATCCATATAAAAAAATACTATTAGGGTGTTCACGAAGGACTGCTTATCAGCTTATCAGCTCATGTGCTTATCTCGCCAACAACAAAATACAATGAAATAAAATAAGCAACTTTGAGCAACCTGTGCCTTTGGCAAAAGCTTATCAGCTTATTTTTAGTGTTGGAAAATACCAAAAATTTAACTTGCTGACAACACTAAAAACACGAAGTTTTAGCAAATGGCATCTCAAATTTTATATTTAAGTATTGGTAGCACTGGTATTTACATCTGTTTTTTGTTTATTAAAAAAATCAATCAAAATGAGCGCAAGTCGGGGGGTCGGGGAAACCTATGTGTACAAACGCAAAACCATAAATATTTGCATCGTATACATTTCTGACTACTTACCTTTAATGAATTCAATTTCCAAAGCACTCATATTGACTCTGAAGTCCATAATTTGTTGTTTAATGCTCTGCTTAGGCATTTTACAAACAACTTCAATTGTACATTGATGGTTTTGATTTCATTAATCGAACAGCTGATTGAAAAAAATAAGCAGATAAGCAGATAACCAACATGGAAGGGTGTTCACGTAGCCCAGAGCTTATTTTTCATCTTTTCAGCACATAAGCTGATAAGCAGCCCTGCGTGAACAACCTATATGTTCTTTCCACGAGGAAAACTTTTTGTTTTTTACAACACTGGTTTGCAAGCAGCTCTCTTAGAAAAAAAATTACAGCGGAAAAAAGTAAGTAAGTAATATTTAAAATATTTAAGTTTTATACTTCACAGATATTGGATTCTACCAAAACTATATTTGTTTCAGGAAAGACTGGCGAAGGTTTGTGTAAGATTATGGATGATGGGTGCGGGTAACGATACGGATAAATATAAATATCCCAGTGGTTCGGGAAGTGTCACCTTTTATGTCAACCGCTCTTACATGATCAAGTCGATCCATACCGTGAAGATTCACTATGTTCAAAATGTGGAGTAGAACACGGACCATATTGTGTGGAATTATCCTGGTTTACTTTACTTACTTGGTAAACTTGTTGGCAATGGCAACATTCAACAGATGCCGTTAAATATCACAAGCCATTGACAAGGAATTCCAAATCTCTAACATTGGTGGGCATTGGACCTGTCTCATAGACCACATCATTATAGTCGTCATCTCAGTCATCCCTAAACTATGGTCAATCAGCACAACTTCAGCGACAAAAATTTGTTGCTCGCTTTATTGGCTTTACCTCAATCCCAGTAAGCGACAAATACAATTCCAGATTCCACCACCGCTGCCTTCCATGCATCACCACCATCATCATCAATAACTTGCTGCTTTAAAACCACAACCACTGCCATCACATTAGCAGTAAATACAGGCACTTCAAACTACAATACACTAATAATTAGAATAATGGTGAATAACTTCTGCCAAAGTATGTGTTAAGTTGTATCATACATAGCATAGAGTAACTTCCGATATTGTGGAATATGATGGTAAAGTTTGACAACAACTTATTTGACAACTCGGTCTTTGCCTATACGGCTTACTAGAAAATATTAACATAAGCTGCTCAGCTATCAATAGACTCCAGTGGGCATGAAACTGAAAACACAAATACTCGACGTTTTTTCTGTGGGCATTCGAAGAATATATAAAGTATATAATTCAACATATTTAGGATGTTTATACAATTTTCAATGAGATATTGTAAAGAAGTAATAATTTCATTAACTAAGTTATTGGTTATAACACTATTCCACCTTACCAGCTCACTAATTTTGTTTGTTACTTTTATTTATTTCTTTGTTTAAAACTGTATTTAAATGATTTCTTAAATGTTTTATTAAAAAGAGATGGTTTGGTGAAACCTCTCATTTGATAAGCTAGAAGGACAAAAACAAATATTTACAGTATTGCCAATATTGCAAAATACTGTGCAGTCAGTTAAAATAGGTATCAAATTGTCATCATAGATACTGTGGTATAGAATTTCGCATTACCCGCCTGAGGCGTTCCACATTACTCTCCAATTTTCAAAATGATGAAGTTACTCTTCCTCAATAATCTTGATTTTTAATTTTATTTATTTATTTGCTCAAAAATTTGTTTGCATGATTTCTTAAATAATGTTTTTATTATAAAGAAATGGTTACTGAATCCTTCCATCTAGTAAGATAGAAATAGGTATTACATTCATCAAAGATAATTTTCTCTACTTTTCAAAATTATGGATTTTTAAGAACAGTAACAGTATTAGTGGAGCCTCATTTTATATTTTGTCGCTCTACGAGAAAATACTAAAAAAATTGCATCTGATTGAATCTAATATGTTTGCTGATCGTTTGGTTAAGTAAATTTATTACAGAAAGTATATTTGGTTAATATTAAAAAACATTGGAGGACAATGTGGAACGCCCTAGGCGGGTATTGTAAATTTCTATGTCACATTATCTTTGATGACAATTTAATATTATTTTAACTGATTTTGCACAGTATTTTTCAATACATATTAACATTTTTCAATACTTTAAATATTTATATTTCTACCTTACTCTCTTTAAGCCACCATTTTATATACATACATAGAAAAATGTACACTATTTCCACATAAAACATAATTAATGTAAGCTGCATGCACGTTGGTGTCTAAAAGTTTAAATAGTTTACAGTATTAATATAAAATCAAATAACTGTTATATATAAATGTAGTTTTATATTCTGCAATTCCTTTAAAATAAAAATAAAACATTTAAAATTTTTAAAAATATAAATTTTAGTTCCACCTAGATCTGAACTAAAGGCACAATAACTACTTCAACCTCCTCAAGTGCGTGAACTAGTTTGAGTAATGTAGAACCCAGCTTTATTTCGGAAACTAAATATTAGCCTACCAAAAAATATTAACATAAGGCGCTCAGCTATCAATATGGTCATACTGTTAGATTCCAGTTGGCCTGAAAGTAAAATAACGCAAGTACTGGACTTTGTTTTTGTGTGCATTTTAAGTGATGTACAACTCAACATATACCTCGTTTATACGACACTTATCTCAATATCAATCATATCGTGATATCCCCATGTTCCTGTTTATACGATATTCAACACATCATGATAGAAACAGCCATGTGATGCTAGGTGGCAACTCACAAATAGAATATCGTGATATGGAGCGAAATCATAGCAAACTTTCGTGACAAACTTTATATCGCGCTAAAGCGTTTATACGTGTATTTTTTTGACGTATCGTGATATGATATCGCGATATAGGCCACCGTATAAACGTAGTAATACATACATATGTATTTAGGATTTTTTTTTACTATTTTGAATAAGATATTGTAAAGGGTGAACTAAGTGATAACTTCGTTCAGTACATATGTTGATTTAATATACCTTATCATTTTTTTTAGTTTTGTTGTGGATTATTTGCTAATCAGCCAATGGTAATACACGAAGTTGGTGGTTGTTGCACTCTATTCCACCTTACCCGCCCACTAAGCTTTTTTTTACTTTTATTTATTTGCTTTAAATCATGTAAATACAATTTTAAGCAAATAACGCAAAATTAGTGAGCGGATAAGGTGGAGTAGTGCCACAACCACGGATGCCACAGGGATAATTTTTTAATAACCAGAATATTCCAAAAAAATTACCAAATTTTTTTAGCGCGTATTTTGGTTAGGCCCATAATCATTCAATTCTCCCAAATAGGGTTGCCACTGCTCCATGTTTAATTCATTTCATTTCAAAAGGTTACCACAAGGAATAAAATGTTACCATGTTACCAAGCCGTATGAATTTTACCAATTTTGGTTGGATATTACCAACTCTGGCAACCGTGGCCACAACCACCAACTTGAGGTATTTTATATTAGCAAATAATCCACAACAAATCTTATAAAAATTATAAGACGTACATGTTAAATCAACGTATTTACTGAATGAAATTGACACCTAGTTCACCCTATGCAATATCTTTTTGGAAATTGTAGAAAAATCCTAAATATGCTGAACAATATAACACAAAAAATACGAATACATATGTTTTTACTTTCAGGCTAACTGAAATCCAACACCTTATGTTAATATTTTCTAGTAAGCTACACAAACACGGAGTTGTAAAATAATATGTATTTAGTTTCCGAAATAAAGGAGATTCCACATTTCCCGTATATTCTACAATTCCCGAAGTTACTCTACCTCATATTTTTCGAATATAACCAAACCTATTTATTGTTTGCAATACATTCACTTTACCAATTGTTTGTAATACATTCACTTTACCAATTGATCAACAAACATTAATATTTCTTTGTAGGGGCGATAGAATAGAAAACATAGCTTTATTATATAACTTCAAAACGTTTTTATTCATTTTAGTACTACACCATTACCAATTGAAATTTGAAAAATATCAATTTAATTTTGAAAAATATCAATTGGAAAATTCTATTTGAAATACTTCAATTGAAATTTAAAAAACATCAATTGAAATTTAAAAGGCATCAATTGAATTTTGAAAGATATCAATTGAAATTTAAAACACATCAATTGAAATATAAACTCACCAATTAAAATATAAAACAAATCAATTGAAATTTGGAACACATCAATTGGAATTTAAGACATTAATTGAAATTTAAGACATCAATTGAAATTTCAAATTCGTAACTTGAAATTTAAAAATTATTAACGCATTTTATGTATTATATGTGTAAATTTCAATTGGTGTCTTTTAAATTTCAATTGATGTCTTTTAAATTTCAATTGATGTATTTAAAATTTCATTTGAGTGTTTTAAATTTGAATTGATGTATTTTAAATTTCAGTTGGTGTGTTTTAAATTTCAATTGATGTATTTCAAATTTAAAATAGAATTTTTAAAAATCAATTGATTTTTTTCAAATTTCAATTGGAAATGGTGTAGTTGAAAACCAAAATAAATAGTATGTTTTTACTACATTGATGAAAAGTATTTTATTATTTTGAACGCGAGCGAACCACAGACTTGCCATTCATGAACAGGAACATCAGCTATTGTTGATGTTTGTCGGTAAACCGTCCTCCTTGATGCCAAATACGAATGTAATCGAAGTTCATAACACTATCATGTTTACTTTTTTTTGAGCTTCCAATTACCGATGGGTACAGCTTCCAATGAAGGGCACATAAGCTTGGAAATGTGTTCTAAACTGAATCAGTAGAGGCATTCAATATTCTATGAATAAGTGGAAATTTTTTGGCAGTTCATACAACAAATGGCTCCACATCGTGAACAAAAGAGGCATGTCGCTGTAAGCTCTTTGCAACGCCTTTGGTACAAACCTCTCCTCTATGCGCTCCGTATGCAGGGACCACATGGCACACATATTGTAGACATGCAGAAACCGCCCTCGGAAATCAAATTTTTTCTGCAATTATTAGAATATTTGCTTGTATTTGTATAAGAATTATTATGACCAATTGAAACTGTTTATGAAAACTTACCACATTATGACGCCTCAACTGCGAAATTAAAAACTTATTCCATCTCTGTACATTGTTAACAATTCAACAAAACTATAAACCATTGCTATAAACATGCAAACAAATTTAAAAACATTAACAACATCAAATTGTTGTGCCAATTTATGTGTTGAAAACGGACAAAAAACACGTCGCTTCTGTGTTGGAAACAGTCAAAAACACATACACAACTTACTTTTAAACTTCACAACACTAGTAGTCTTTTCACGAGGAAAAAATGTTCGGGCGTATTTGTTTCCTCGTGGAAAAACATTGTACCCACCTTAACCTATAATTGGCTGGCCTTCGATTCCATGGTCCAAATAGAATGAAACTCCACACAGACGAGACTTAGGACATCAATATTGACATGGTATATCTTACATATATTATTAGATTTATATAATAGTTCCATACTTCCTCAGTCGGTCTATTAAAATCATTTCTCGAGAATTCTCAGTGCCTCTAGATATTTTTTTCAAAACTGTCTCTATTTGTAGGGTATTTTTTGTAAAATAGGTCAAAAGTGTTTAATGTTATTACTTTATCATAAAGCCACACATCATATAAATAAAACAAGACGTGGATCGTGAAAATCAAAGAATACTGTTTCTATTATTCACCATTAAGTGAAGGTATATAATTTTGACAAGAATTGTGATTATTGTTTGGGTTTTATAACAGTTAGTAATTATTGCTTTTATTCTTAAAAACTTCCCACCTATGTTATGTACAAAATATCAGAGTGAAAATTTAGTACATAGTAACACAAGTGCATTTTATGACACGAATTTGGCAAAACCTTATTTCTTCGGAAAAATCATTCGAAAAGTGATGAATGTTTTTATGATTCTTACAGTAAAAAATAAATAATATGCAGTAAACTATTTATATTTTTTATTGAATTCTCGTGAAATTTTCACACAAAGGATGAAACCGAAATTATGGTATTTAGGGAATTCACATGGTCTCCTAAAGTCATAAGTCGTAAAGTCATATTTAACAAATTAGTACATATGACTTATGCATGTGAGCAGCATGTTGTATGTGCTAAATCATAAGCCATAAAAACGTCAAATAAACGTCAAGCAACAAAAGAAAATTATTAAAAAAAAATTAAAAAATGCCAACAAGAAGCGAAAAAGATAAAATTTTGACGGTTTTGTGTGAACAGTTTGTGCACGAAAACTTACCGAAGTAGTTTCTTCTCCATCAATTTGTCCAATTTCCTTTTTTTTTATTAATTTACCAATTAAAATTAATTCTTGAGTTAATGTTGTAGAAAAATGCAAAATTTCTTCAAAACACAACAATATATCTGATTAAATAGTAAACAAAAAATAGCTGACTCTGAACATACAACATAGTACACTGGAAAAACAGACATGCTCAGGTTGTATAGTCGTAAAATATATTTACATGAAGAATACCAACAACGTATTTACAACTGTTGTATTATTTTAGCATATACGATAAATACAACACAATAGTACACCAAGTGAACTCCCTAATTGTAACAGAACACTGAAGCTAGCACTTTCAGAAATCCCTTTTGAGAAAAATTTTGCAAAAATTTTTTTCTCCTAGTCTGATATTTTTGATATTTGGCGTTGCTGAAAAGAATAAAAGCAGTGGAGAAGAAATAACGAGAAATACTAAAACTATGTACAAAACAAATAATGAAGTAGATGAATCTGAAGATTATGAGACTTAAGTATTTGATATACTAAGCCTTAATGACTTTTAACCAATGTCCAGATCAAAATCCAGATCTCATTTGTCGTAATCTTTTTGTTATTATTAAAATAATAATAATATAATATTTATAATTTAATAATAATGTAATAATTTATTATGTTTACATTTTTCAATATTTAAGTTTTCGTTATGTTAAACTGAATTCTAAATAATTTTTTTTAAACTTAAATCTTTCTCGAACTTGCTTTAAAACTATGGGGATTTTTCCGGGGATTTTAAATTTTGTTTGGGGATTTTCGGGGATTAAAAATAACAATTCGGTGATTTCGCCTAAAAAAACTGGCGACCCTGGTTGAAAAACATCTTAAATTTGAACAGGAGATATATAAATATATTAATAATAATAAGTCTATATCAATGTATATAAATTAATAATTATTTAATCATTTATAGTCAAAAATATGTACATACCTCGCAGTCTTGTTGAACAACATAAGCTTCACTATCGCATGCATTTCCCACCTCTCATCCCAACTGTATTTATCAAGCAGGTTATCCGTGAACATTGGGGGGCTGACATCCTCTGACGCCTGTTTCAGTATATTTTCTATAAGTATGTATAAATATCAAAATATTAAAATATCGAACCATAACTTTTAGTTTCTTGCTTGAGCAAAATCTGGTGTGCCCAACTTCTGCTCTACCTCTTGCACCGCTACATATTTTGCACTTTTGTCGAAGATTCACAAATTTTACTTTTTAAACGTCAACAAATTCAAGTTTCCAACAACACTGACGGTCAAATGGCCGAAACTATCCGCGTAGGGTTGTTTCACTCTTGGACATGCAACTCAGTATAAAATAGTTGCAGGTGTGTCAGTGCAAAAATGTGGTGTGTGTTAGTTTCCATCATTCATTTCTTGTAGAGAAGTGTAACAAGCAAAAATAATTTTAAGTATTTTATATATCGTTACCTTAATTTAGAAAGGACGTAACTAACATTTTAAAAATTTTACAGAAGCTAGAAAGAACTTAATAAATGCCATAATTTCAGAAATTTTAAAAATATTTTAATGCAATTTGAATTATAAAGGGAATAAAATTTTGTATGCACAGCACACCAATTTTTTCAGTAATGATCATTTTATGTTGCTCTATACGAATATATGAAAAAAACGCCACTACAAAAAAAAATTGTTAGATACGTCCTCTCTAAATTAAGGTAACGATATGTAGAACGGAAAATTTTTTTTTTGTGAGGACTGCATACAAATAAGGCGTTGAAAACAGATAGCTCTATTGCAATACATCAGCAGTTTTTGAGAATATTATTGTTTATAATTCATACTTCAAATGCCAACAATATTTAATAAAAATGTCCATAAAGTCTGTAATTATCTTAGTAAATTTTCGGTGGCAATGCCATACAAATTTTCCGATCTACTTATATGTATATTAAATATGTTGTCTATGCAAAACCTCGTGCTTTGACTGTATTTATGATGTATTGGCTTTTATCACTTTTTAAATATAATAATAATAGTTTTGCAACTCATTGTTTAATTGAATTTTCCATATCTGATTTTAATATTGTAAATACGAATTTCAATGAGAAAACAAAAATAAGTGTAAACAGTATCGCTTGCTTGCTTGTAACTAAAACGCTAAACTATCGATAATTTATCATAATATATATAATCGTCCTGCTCTAAAACATGGTTTGTAGATATTCTTTAATAAGTGTATATTCTTCTCCTTGTCTTCAACTCTCAATAACGATTTCCCACACAGTTTTCTAATTTTTTTCAGTCTGGTAACTTTATACCTTCTTAGGACTGAAATGGAAGCGACAACTTCAAGTGCCACTTAATATCGCTTAGCTCTCCATACAAAATAAGTGTTAATCTAATCAAGCGGTGTAACCAAAACACGTCTATTATAATATGCAGCACCCTCGTAAAAGAGAACTAAAAAGTCGACAGGATCAGAGCCATCAAAACTGTAAAATGCCACCTACTACATGTATATACATAGTACAGTTTGAAACGTTTTTGAGCATGATTTTTATTGACAAATTAATGTAAAAACCATTAACATAAAAAAATCAGTTTTGTCTCAAAAAGTTTCTTTGATTTATCATAATCTTTTTGTTTGTGAATTTCAAGACCATTTTCATTATGGTGTAGTATATTGTAGCTACACTTGTTAGAAGTAAATCCTGAAATTTTAATCTGGGATGCTCATCACATTGTGAGAAACAATGCAAAACCTAATACTCTCGCAAAATACTCTATGATAAGGATTTCTCCAAAGTTTTATATTTTTTTGTATATTCACGATTTTGGCATTAATCCAAAACTAAATTCCATTTCTTACATGTTTTTTTATGTAGTGGTACCTTAAGAGACAATCTTCTTTGATTACACAGTGCAACAAATAAAATGTGCCCTCCGATTTCACTTCAGTTTCTGCAAGTACTCATCGAAACTAACAAACTTGCATTTGAAGTTTTTCTGGATTAGGTCGAATTGGTAATTGCAGGTATAGACTAGGAGAAAAAAATTTTTTCAAAATTTTTCTGAAAGGGATTTCTAAAATTGCTAGCTTCAGCGTTCTGATACAATACCATAATTTCGGTTTCATCCTTTGTGTGAAAATTTCACGAGAATTCAATAAAAAATATAAATAGTTTACTGCATATTATTTATTTTTTACTGTAAGAATCATAAAAACATTCATCACTTTTCGAATGATTTTTCCGAAGAAATAAGGTTTTGCCAAATTCGTGTCATAAAATGCACTTGTGTTACTATGTACTAAATTTTCACTCTGATATTTTGTACATAACATAGCTGGGAAGTTTTTAAGAATAAAAGCAATAATTACTAACTGTTATAAAACCCAAACAATAATCACAATTCTTGTCAAAATTATATACCTTCATTTAATGGTGAATAAAAGAAAAAAGTATTCATTGATATTCACGATCCACGTCTTGTTTTATTTATATGATGTGTGGCTTTATGATAAAGTAATAACAATAGACACTTTTCCCCCTATTCGATTTTTCATGATTTTTAAAAAAGTAAAAATAATATAATAATAACATTATAAAAATATTTGTTTGTACCAATTTTTATGGTAACTACGAAACTGTTGATCAAGTTAAAAAATGGTATAGGCATAAGTTGAAGATAATGTAAACTTAAATTTGTTCAGATTTTTTTGCTAAAAATTTTACGAAAAATATGAATTTTTGCAAAAATTTCGGGAGAATTATGCTAAAAAGCATTTAGCATCATGTTTCAAAAAAATTGTGCTGAAGCCAAAGAAAATATGTTAAAAAAACATTAATTATGCCAAACTATCGACACTTGGCACGACCACTCAAACGCATTCCTCTCTAGCGTTATATCGTGATTATTTCATACTTTTAACATATTTTAGGCTATCCCATTGCTCAACGATTCTTACTACAACGCCTTTCAGCGAAAGCCAACGGGTGCTGCATATACCTAAAATTTTATGCGGTGCAACTGAACAATACTCTTGGAATTCTTTGAGTTCGCTGACGCGTTTGGGACTACGAGAAAAAAAGGTGTACATATATCTTCCGACACAATTTTTCGATAGACGATGGCAATGTTTTTGTGGCGTAACTGGAAAAGTCATGTAAAGCGTGACAGGAACATTTAATGTAAAATAATTCTAACGGGTTTTTCAATAAGAGCGCTACAAAGGTTTTTTATATAAAACAAAACCGGTTTTAGATACCAATGAAATTCTTTATTCCTGTGAAAGTACGTTCGATGCCATTATGTATGGAACTCGATTTATTTTGCATGGCCACCACGGGCACGCTTGCTGAAGTCCAGACGCTGAACCCAATTTTCGACGGTTTTCAAGAATAAATCGGCCGATACTGCTGCAATTTCACGTTCGATATTCGTACGAAGTTCATCAATCGTCACTGGCTTGTTGTCATAGACCATAGACTTGACGTAGCCCCACAGGAAATAGTCTAACGGCGTCAAATCGCACGGCCGAGGCGGCCAATCGACTGGGCCATTTCGTGAGATAACACGTTCACCAAACTTGGTTTCTGTCGCTGGCTGCGACCTGAGTTATTCCTGCGGGGATAGCGAATTTAACTCCCGAAATACAAACACGGCAATATGTGCTTAATTCTAGTAGGGCAGGGTTTATTTCTAAAAAAAATTATAATTATAATAAAATTAACACAAATATAAACCAACACTACTTACCGCAGTCTTTATCCCCAACAAACTGATTTAACAGCTGAACAACTGCTTTGCTGGAGCCCTACATTGTACTTGTTTACAAAACTTAACAGTTCCTTTCCAACACAACAAGTACAATGTAGGGACAAAGGGGGAACTGCGGTAAGTCGTAAACAAATGACGACAAAAAAGGGACTTAAAAAGAACTCAAACAAATGATCATTATAGACAAACAATAATAACGAGTTAATGATCATAAACAACCAAATAATAACAATATGACAAAAAAAAAACAAATGAATAGAAACAAAAAATATAAGTAAATACAATAACAAACATGAGCATCAGCGACATTCCCACCCCCGTGGATCGACTCGATTCACTCTTCGAAATCCAGAACAGCAAGCTTGGATACGGGGCGCCTAAGGACACCAGTAGACGTTCGGACATCAGATCGACGTATAACTCCATCACTTCCCTTGAATACTTTTTCTACGCGGCCTCTCTTCCATTCTCGGCGGGAAACAGCTGGATCGCATATCAGGACCAAATCACCAGGAGCCACAGGTTTTGTATACTCGCACCTCTTGGACCTGCGCGTTAGTGTAGGCAAATACTCAACAATCCACCTTTTCCAAAAGTGGTCTCGTAGCTGACGAGATATTCGCCACTGCTTTTTAAACACAGCTGGCTTATCGACGACTGTTCCCTCTAGTGTTTGCGCAGTACTCGATGACCCCAGCAAAAAATGGTTAGGCGTTAATGGCTCCTCATCCTCATGGCTGACAGGCAAATGAGTCAATGGACGAGAATTAACGATGTTTTCCGCCTCAATTAGATAACTTTGTAGGGTGTGTTCTTTAGGGGCCACTTCTTTAAGAGTCACCCGTAGAACCTTTTTGACACATTGAACCATTCGTTCCCATATGCCACCTTCTGCCGGATTATGTGGGCAATTGAACTGCCAGTCTATGCCCTTTGAAGACAACTCATCTTGGATTCGAGCCACGTCAAAGACTTCCTCGAACCGCTTAGCCTCTTGGTCGACACCAACAAAATTCTTCCCATTATCACTGCGTATCTTCAATGGGGTACCACGCCGATTTATAAAATTTCTTATTGCCAAGATACAAGCATCTGTTGAAAGGTCAAAGGCCACCTCCAAATGCACTGCTCTGATAGTTAGGCAGGTGAACAGAGCTACCCACCGCTTTTCGTGGCGACGTCCAATAGTTATGTTGACTGGCCCAAAGTAATCCACACCAGTGTATGTAAATGGCCGCACATATGGAGTCAGTCTGTCCGTTGGCAAGGGACCCATGTATGGCGGTACTGGAGTGGCACGACGAATTTTGCAAATATTGCAATTTGAGACACACTTATTAAGAGCACTCCTAAGTCGTTGAATCCAAAACGTTCTTCTTATTTCACCCAATGTAGCTTCAAAGTTTTGATGTTTCATGTTGGTATGCACATAAGCCACAATAAGTTGGGTCAGGTAATGATTGGAGGACAAAATGATGGGGGGGCATGGAATCTAGTGGTAACCAGCTGGCAGCATCGATACGACCATATACTCGGAGACAATTGTTTTCATCAATATATGGCGAAAGGGAATACAGGTCGTTACATTTCGGTATTTTACCACCAGATCTTAAAATTTTGAAGTCGTCCGCAAAACTCTCCTCTTGTGCGAGCCGGCAGAGAATTGTTTCTGCAGATCGCAATTCGATAGCAGTCAGGCAAGCTGTGTTATTATTAATCTTTCTCTTACGGCAGCAATCAACAAATCTCAGTACCCATGCCATAGTACGTTTTAGCCTGAGAAATGAAGAGAAACGATTAAAATCAATGATTAAATTTGAACCAACCAGTAATGCAAATTTAGGGCGCAGTTCTTCTTCGCAGGAATCATCTTGTACTCTAGAAACAGGCGTTGGCCAAACATCTTCGTGGCTATAAAGAAATTGAGGCCCCTGGAACCATCGTGTCTCATTAGAAAAGTCAACTTTGCTTTTCATTCTGGTAGTCTCATCTGCAACATTAAGATCTGTGGGCAACCATCTCCAATCATCCGGGCGAGTGGAATCCAATATTTCTGTTATTCTATGGGCAACAAATGGCTTATATCTTCTGCTTTCAGATCCAATCCAATTTACAACAGTTGTAGAATCGCTCCAACAAATACTACGGGCAACTTTGAGTGAGTGTTCTTCCAATATAGTGCACATCAATCTTGTTCCCACTACGGCAGCTTGTAGTTCCAGTCGGGAATAGTCATGGTCTTCATTGGAGCACATTTAGACTTAGCTGAAATAAAGGAGACACCAATTTCTCCACCAGCTGTTATATATCGCCAGTATGACACGGCACCAAATGCGTCTTCACTGGCATCGACAAATACATGTAGCTCCAACACACCAGGCATACCATTTCCAAAATAAAAACGTGGTACATGGACATGAGCAACGTTATTCAGCTCCTGCCGCCAATTATCCCAGATCACTTCTAGTCCCTCAGGCAACTTTTCGTCCCAACGTGTGTTGCTTCTCCAAATTTCTCTCAATAACAATTTTGCAGTTATCATGAAATGGCACAAAAACCCAATTGGATCATATACGGACATGATAACACTGAGCAGCTCACGTTTTGTGGGATACCTTAGGCCGTTTATAATCTCTGCATTTACTCGATGAAATTTAAAAATAAATTTGAATGCGTCGTCTCCCGGATGCCAATACATGCCCAGAATTTTTTCTACGGATGAATCAAATTCATTTAAAGCTCCTTCAAAACTGACGTTCTGATCCGAATCACCTTCAAGAGCCACGATCACATCCGACGAGTTTGATGTAAAACGACGCAGTTCAAAACCAGCAGACTTATGTATATCACGAACTTGCTTCGATATTTCGATAGCTTTTGATGCGTTGTCAAAACTGTCCACAAAATCGTCAACATAATGGTGATCCAATATTGACTTCACGGCTCTTGGGAAACGATCTCGATATTCTAGAGCATTTTTCTCCTTCTCATATTGGGTAACACACGGCGAACAGGCAGCTCCGAAAGTCATCACGACCATTTCATAAATATTTGGTTGACGAATTTCATTTTCACGCCACAAAAATCTCTGGGAACATCGATCTTCTGGAGCCACGATGATTTGATGGAACATTTCTTTTATGTCTCCACAAACACCTACTGTACCAACCCGAAAATTCAATAGTACTGAAGGTAACGGCTTATATTGTTGAGGGACTTTCAATAATTTTGAATTTAATGAGACTCCTTCTACCTTGGCAGCAGCATCAAACACCAAACGAATTTTCCCTGGCTTATTGGGATTAACAACTCCAAAATGGGGCAAGTACCATGTCCTCGGGTTATAAGCTTGACCCTCTTTTGGTGACAATTTCCGTACATACCCTTTCTCCTCATATTCAGCAACTATATTTTTATATGCCACGCTAAACTCGGGATTTTTCTTCATCTTTCGCTCCATACCATCCATCTTGGCACCACAGTAGTCTGGATTGAAATCTTCCGGCAACCCTCTTTGTAGAACTTTCCAAAATCTTCCGAGCACGTGCATTGTCCTTCGACTCAATGACTGGTAGAGCCTTGACGCCAAAATTCTCTGTCTCGAAATAACTTGCCACCAAATCATTTAAATTGTCCGGCTGTGCTGTCAGCAAACAAGTGCGGGCTGTAGGGTGACCTCCATCCATTTTCCCGAAAACGATCCACCCTAATGGAGTGTTGGCAGCATATGGACCAGCTTTCTCCAACGGAACTATCTCATCGGGCAATCCTAAGTGGCAATGGTCCAATCCAATGAGCAATTTTGGAGCCACATCACCATATGAGGCTATAGGAATGCCATGATTCTTTATCAAGTCCGCATTGAAAGTCTGATTGGGCAACTTCAAATTTGAAACACCATAAACACATTTTAAAGCATATTTCCGTTGCTTATTTATACCACTCACATGAAGATCGACGACTGTGGCTACCTTTTGAGACGATTTTCCACCATACCAGCTCAAATTTAATTTGTTTTGTCTTCCCTGAAGTCCAAGTTGTCTCACCAGTGAACTATCCATCATAGTGACCGATGAGCCTTCATCCAAAAGAGCATAAGTCTCCACAACACAATTTGGCCCATAAAGTTTCACTGGTAGCACTCTAAACAGCAATTCACTTTTTTCAGTTATGCTTGAGACACAACTTAAAACTGGTTCACCAATCGGACCACTATCAGCTGATAATACATTTGAGGTATTATTTTCACTTGAAGCTTTAGACTGATCTTCATGCAATAACTTGTTATGTTTCCTTCGGCAATTATTCACTTGACACTCTTTACGCCGGCGGCAATCTCTGCTTGAATGTCCTTCATTAAGGCATGAGAAACATAACTTCAACTTTTTCACTTCACTCCATCTGTTCTGCACACTCAGTGATAAAAATTTCTTACACTCAAATGTTCTATGTTGTCCTCGGCAATGGGGACACTGTATCTCTTTCCGTTGAACATCTGATGTATAATGAACCACTTTCTTTTTTGACTCACTGTTGTTTGAGCGACTGGTACTTACATTGGTCGTTTGAATACTCCGTACCAAACTAGCTACACCTTGGAGCCAATTGCTAAAATCCATAACAGTGGGCCACTGGCGTATATTCGCTGCATATTGGGCCCAATCTAAACGGCGGCTCATGGGGAGCTTCTGCACCAACTCTTCCATCAAAGTTGGGTTTGACAAATGGTGATGCCCATTTGCATTTTCTAAAAAGGCGGCTAAATTTCTCACCTTGACAGCAAATGGTATCAGCTTATCCACAGCATTCTCCCCAATTGGCAAAAATTCTCGTACTTGTTGCAGCTGGCATCTTATCAGCAATTCCGGGCGACCATACTGTAATTTCAGTTGCTCAATAACAGTGGGAACATTATTTGGATGGATAAGCAGAGACTTGACGCACTCCCGGGCCTCACCTTTCAATGCCTTTTGCAAACGCAAACAATTTTCAAAATTGCTGTACAAATATGCGGCCGTTGAGTGATCAAAAGCAGATGAAAACATCGGCCAATCTGCTGGGGTGCCATTAAATTCCGGTAGGTCAACAATTTTTCTCGCTATCGGCACTGAATTCTGCATCTGATACGGCGCTGGCAGCATCTGATACGTCGCTGTCGGCTGCTGTACATTTAGCGACTGCGCTGCTAACCGATGCTGCTGATTTCCATAGCATGGAGCCACTGTGGCGCCATTACTTGCAAAGGAAAATGGCGATGGATCCCGACGATCTAAAATGTCCTCTGGTCCACTGCTATTGGAACTACCGGCGACACTGTTAACCGACATAACTGGTGCTGTGCTACTCGATGTCGTCATAGTTGTTGAAATGCTCAAGTTATTTGTAGTTGAAGCTGCTTTCAGGGCTCGTTGGGCATTTAAAAGTTGCGCCTGCAAAACATCGATTTGATGCTGAAGGCTTTCCATGGCTGGCTGGGCAACTAAGTTGGAGCTGGACGTCATTACACCTGGCGCTGGAGTCAACGGTGGCGGTATATGCGACAGCAACAAATTAGGGCCAGGATTATGTTTACCTGACGCCGTCTGAATCGTCTCGGCAGTGGCGAAGAACACGGATGATGTTCCGGCAGTAGAGGAACTTGTATTGGGCTCCGGCGGCATATGGGCCACATTCACAATTTCATTTGTTCCGGCAAGCATGGAACTGTTGAGTGTACTTACTGAGGAGGGCAACGAATCGGCAATTGTCAGGTTCCGCGGGCTTCTTCTTGGAGGTGAACGCTGCATGGACATCTAAATGGCAATCGGCAAAAGGCAAAAAACAACAAAGTCGCACAAAGTTATGCGAAATAAAATTTGTCGCTGGCTGCGACCTGAGTTATTCCTGCGGGGATAGCGAATTTAACTCCCGAAATACAAACACGGCAATATGTGCTTAATTCTAGTAGGGCAGAGTTTATTTCTAAAAAAAATTATAACTATAATAAAATTAACACAAATATAAACCAACACTACTTACCGCAGTCTTTATCCCCAACAAACTGATTTAACAGCTGAACAACTGCTTTGCTGGAGCCCTACATTGCACTTGTTTACAAAACTTAACAGTTCCTTTCCAACACAACAAGTACAATGTAGGGAAAAAGGGGGAACTGCGGTAAGTCGTAAACAAATGACGACAAAAAAGGGACTTAAATAGAACTCAAACAAATGATCATTATAGACAAACAATAATAACGAGTTAATGATCATAAACAACCAAATAATAACAATATGACAAAAAAAACAAATGAATAGAAACAAAAAATATAAGTAAATACAATAACAAACATGAGCATCAGCGACAGTTTCCAATAAATTGATTGTGGCATTCGCTGTGTGGCGCCGTCCTGTTGGAACCACATGTCCTCCAAGTCCATATTATCCAATTGGGGCCAAAAATATTCGGTTATCATTGAACGGTAGCGATTCGCGTTCACAGTAATGTGCCGGTCTTGATCATCACGGAAATACGGCCCAATGACGCCGCCGGCACAAACCGCACCAAACCGAATTTTTTTCGGAATGCAATGATGACTCATGGATTACGTGTGGATTGCTGTCTGACCAATAACGCCTATTTTGCTTATTGACGAAGCCATTCAGCCAGAAATGAGTCTCATCGCTGATTGTTGAGGCCTCTTAAAGTTGAGGCCACTGACTCCAAATTTCGGTAGTAAATTTTAATAATTTCGACTCGTTGTTGGCTCGTATATCTTTCCATGATGAAATGGCAAACCTTACTGAAGAGAAATGTCAAAAGAGCGGGAAAAAATATGGCGTCGTTTGCTGTGACTATCGATTTACTTTTGTAGCGTCTCTGTTGAAAACCCCTTTACTTCTTTTTCAAATAACGCCTTAAGGTCTCTAACATTACCAGACATAGCATTTTCTCAGTCTGTTGACAATCCGATTAGGTTTTTGAAAGGAATTTCACATAACACAAAAAATTCTTTAATTTTATCAAATGTTGACTGCGCGTCTGACTTAGTTAATCCCAACATTGTCAGAAACTTATCTTGGATTTCAAACGCTGAATTTACATAACGCGCGATTAAAACAAACCATTTCTTCGCAGAAAGGTCGGTAGTTCCGTCCACAATTAAAGAAACTTTTGTTGTTTGTAATGTGGATATTACATCATTCCTTGCCTGCTTTCCAATTGTCTGCTATTTCTATGGCCTTTGTCCATCCTCAATGCACTAGTTTTGCAACTGCAGAGTCCGGGCAGCACTCAACCAATAATGCAGGAAGATAGTCCATCAATATGAAAGGGAAATTGTGCGTAATGCAAAACATGACCAACGTGAATTCTACATGTATTACTGATATGCAAATGTTTCTTTTTGGTGTCATAGTTTTGTACATGCGTTGTTGTCTTTTCATGATTTTTCAGATGTATCAAATGTGCAGCAAGTGGTTTGGAGCATGCAGTACAAAATGGAGTACCATCCCTTTCCTGCAGCCATTCGAAAATAGTAAGCCATTCTGTTCTAAATTTCCTTTTAGAACATTGCGGATTATCAGCAAACACATTTTCATCACTGTAAACAAAAAGATTCATTGTTGATTGTTTTTCAGACCAAGTTGTTCGTGATTATTCTGTTCGATGAAAATGTTATATATTCTATAACCTTGCTGGCTTTTTTGGTCGCAATTCCAATGTATTAAATAAAACTATTTAATTCAATTGTTTTCCCTACGTTTCGATGCTTTATTGGCATCCTCTTCAGGGGAGTTTTATTCTAAATAACAATGATAACAATTAATATTACATTTAGTATTTTTCGTTCACTGTTCACACTTACTTCGTTTTTCTATATATTTATTTGCATGTCTATTTAGTGTTAATCTAACATAAATGTATATATGTCGTACATGTATGTTTTCATTATTCACTTATATTTTTTGTTTCATTATTTTATCAAAATTTGTTACTTTAAACAACTTTACTAAAGGTCTGCACAAATCCATTTGTATTTGCGTAGTACACGTGCAGTGGCAAACGATGAACACTTATCCGAAGTGTGGCAAAAAAATGGTACTCATTTAAGAGAACAACAAATCGTCGAATAACTACTTGCTGTTAGTCGTCTGTGGTCACTGCCAGACTGTATATGTTTCTTTTTTGCTCATGTTTAAACATACCGAGAGCGATCACATCGAGTATGCCGCGACGTGTAAACTGAATGTAGTACCACGTAGTAACTACATGTACAACGTGCAGTTTGACAAATTCAACATAATTTGCTTGTAGTGTTATACTACAGTGAGCAAAGAAAATAGTTGAACACTACTCGAAATCAAGAAAATTATAATGCAATGTAAACATTTTTTAGTTTAGTATTTTAATTGGATATATAAAATATAATATATATATATATATATGTATATATATATAATATACTATATATATATATGCAGTGGACGTCCAATAGTACGTACTTTCGTTTCCACGAATTTCCAATAGTACGAATGGCAAATTTTTTGCATTGGCAGTTCTATAATACGAATAAAAAATTTCTTGCTATTCCATAATACGAATAACTGTATTTTTTGTTATAAGTTTTACTTTGAAGTTTTTTACTTGTTTTTTTCTGCGGTCAATTGGAAAATAGTCAAATGGTACGAAATTTTATAGGGATAACAAGTGTCGTATGTCGCGTGTCCTATTTTTGATACATACAAAATGTTTAAGGTAAAAGAAGTCAAACAGAAGCAAATTTCTTTACAAAATAAGTTAAGAATTATAGAAGACAGTGAAAGTGGAAAATATCTATATGAAATTTGTAGCAAGTACGGATTATCTAAGTCAACCATTTGCACTGTAAGACAACAGAAGGCGCAACTCTTGTTTATGTTTTAACACCTATTGATTTGACTTGTACTTTAATGTTTTTTAAGTTTTTTTGTTTTAAATAAAAAACTAATTTAAATTAAACTATCTGCATGTGTTTTATTATATAAAAGGAGGAAAAACTGTAGTCCAATAATACGAATTTTCCAACATTACGAAAAGGCCTGACATTATATAATTCGTACTAGTGGACGTCCACTGTATATATATAAGTATATATATATATGTGATATAAAATATTTTTTATGTTTTTATGTTTATTTCCTAGCACTATGTATACAATGTGCAATAATAGACATTGGCTGTAAATTATTTTAAATAACATAAAATTCATGCAAAACATCATCGTCATCATCAACAACACTGTAGTTCTTTCAGCTTTGTTATACATATTCATACATACATACATACATAATTTGCAAATACTCGTGGTATCATGTGAAGTGAACATAATATTTGTTGTACTTTGTCTTTGCTCTTCACATATATATATGTTCTCTTTCTTTGGTACACATATTGCTGCGGCTACTTACTCGTTCGTATTTGCCAAACAAGCGATTACTTCTCTTTCACTGCTTGCGCTCTGAGAGAGAGTACGTGTATTTGCTCTATCCGACTTCGAGTTTCACATATGCAGGAAAATGTTATTCGTTGCAGACCTTTAAACTTTACCTACAAGCTGCCTCATTGTTGTTTTCGGTTACTGCTTCCATTTTTTTCTTTTTTGTTATGTATCTAAAATAGATGTTTATTAATAAAAAAAGATTTTGTTGATTAATATTTATACTTACTTATCCATAGTTCAATCCTCTAATGCACATGCAGAATGTTTTACTGTTTTCCTATTCAATGTTTTTTCCAAAATGCTGACATTCATAAGAAATAGGGCGAAGAAGCATAACACAAATCGTTGTCACTAAATTAAGCTAAACGTCGTTTATAATTTAATGGCCAACAGCGGAATTCGGTGAACGTATCGCATAGTTCTAATATAAACGTCGTTAATAACTACTTACCAGTCATCGAAGTGCATAATTTATTGGTAAATGGTAAACAGTGTGGAGAAAGTAATTTTAAGATAAAATATATGAGATTTTAAGTAAACTATGTAGAGCAAAAAATAATTTGTGATTAGAGACAAAAACCGACCAAAATTGAATTGGTCCGACCATCCGACCAAATTTAAAATTTTAAATTTTTTCCGACCAAATTTGGTCGGATCCGACCAAAATGGCAACACTGGTACCTAGTGAACAAAGTTGACAATGGGCGCTCTATATCTATTATAGATAAAAAGCTTGTTTTTCAATTCCTGCTAAACTAATTTTCGACGTCTTTGTATGTGGTACCGCTTAATATCGCTTAGCTTCCCATACAAAGTGGTCGAAAATTTAGTTTATCAGGGAATAAAAAAACACGCTCAAAGTAAACTAATAAACTAAACTCATGTTCGACGACTTTTTAAAAACCGGTTTTCGGATGGTTCAAAAAATTCGTTTTTTAAGAAACCGGTTTTCAATTTTCGTTTTTTTGTTTTACATTAAATTGCACATGTAGCACTTCCAAAATATTTGTTTAGCGACCAATTGTGATTAAAACTCAAAATTTCGTATTATATTCAAAATTAAAATGTTCGAGCGTTTGGTCGTTTTCTCAAATAATTTTTGCTGCCCTTTGGGTAGCATCGTCAGGAAGATAAACACAATTATTAACTAAAAACGAATTGAATTAATAAACAAACAATTTTCCTGATGTCATTTGAAAACACAACAATAGCAAAAAAGAAAAAATTTAAACAATTGAAGAAATTTTCTTGTCATATGAAAAATGTTTTAAGTTACAGCCAGAAAACATTTTTCTAGAAATAGTTTCTCTAAATTACTTACTTACTTACTTATCCGGTCTCGGACAACCCCGGGGGTCAGGGACCTTACAAAACGAAGATAACATATTTCGCCTACCAGTTCGATCTTTTGCTTTATCTCTCCAGTTGGCAATACCAAGTGTACGCAGGGATTCGTCAACTGTGATCCCGGGAGTCTTGGTCTTCCTATTTTTCGTCTTCCTTCGAGTTCGGTTTCGAAAACCCTTCGCGCTGGTTCATCTTCATCCATTCTACTGACATGGCCTAGCCAGCGCAATCGCGTTATCTTGATCCGCTTAACTATATCAATGTCAGGATAAAGCTCATACAGTTCATGATTCATGCGTCGCCGATACTCGCCGTTGTGCACTATAGGGCCATAAATTTTTCGGAATATTTTTCTCTCGAAGACTCCTACAGATGTTTCGTCTGCTTGCGATAGGACCCAGGATTCTGCGCCATAAAGCAAGACAGGGTGAATGAGAGTCTGGTACAGCTGGACTTTTGTTACTCGAGAGAGGGCTTTATCTCTAAAGTGCTTGCTTAGCCCAAAATAACATCTATTCGCAAGCACAATTCTCCGCTTGATCTCAAGGCTGACGTTGTTGTCTTCGTTCACGGCAGATCCGAGGTATATAAATTCGTCCACTACCTCGAAGTTATAACGGTTATCAACGTTCACGCTTTGGTCTAATCGCGTGGAGGCCCTGCTCGTTGAAACCATTAATTTTGTCTTGTCCTCATTTACCGTCAGACCCACTTTTGCTGACTCCTTCTCAATTCTCAAAAAAACCGCAGTAACTTCTCTAATTGTGCGCCCAATGATATCTATACCATCAGCATACGCGAGCAGCATGTGACTTTTGCTGCTAATGGTTTGATTCATGTTGACTGCAGCTTTTCTCATAATGATCTCCATTAAGATGTTAAAGAGATCGCACGATAGGGTGTCGCCTTGCCTGAGCCCTCGCTTAGTTTCGAAAGGTTCGGTAAGATCCTTACCAACTTTCACTGCGGATTTGGTGTTCGTCAAGGTCATCCTGCAAAGGCGTATGAGTTTTGCAGGAATCCAAGCTCAGACATTGCTTCATAGAGTTTCTCCCGTATCGGACTATCGAAGGCCGCTTTATAATCCATAAATATATGTTAGGTGTCGATTTGTTTTTCGTGTGTCTTCTCCAGGATTTGGCGTAGCGTGAAAATCTGGTCGGTCGGTCGAAAGCCACACTGGTATGGTCCAATCAGGTCAGCGATAATTGGTTTTAGTCTTTCGCACATTATACTTGATAGAACCTTATATGCTATGGATAAAAGGCTTATTCGACGGTAGTTGGCACAGATACTCGGGTCACCTTTTTTAAATATGGGACATAGTACACTGAGACTCCAATCGCCGGGCATGCATTCATCTAACCAAATTTTGCTAATGAGCTGATGCATGCACCTTATCAGCTCATCGCCGCCAGCCTTAAACAGCTCAGCCGGTAATCCATCGGCTCCTGCGGCTTTGTCGTTCTTAAGCCGGGAAATAGCTGTTCTGACCTCGTCTTGGTTAGGAGGGGGGCAATCGACGTCGTCGTCCATATTGTGATCGATTGTCCCATCGTCATCGGATATCTCAGGTACTAGTAGCGCGGAGAAATGCTCTCTCCATATTCCCAACATGCTCTGCACATCTGCGACGAGATTTCCGTCCTTGTCTTTACAGAAGGGGGGCCCTGAACCATGTCCATTAGTTCTGTTTTTAACTTTTTGGTA
This sequence comes from Phaonia tiefii, assembly GCA_963931995.1. Taxonomy (NCBI): domain Eukaryota; kingdom Metazoa; phylum Arthropoda; class Insecta; order Diptera; family Muscidae; genus Phaonia; species Phaonia tiefii. The sequence goes on from OZ008367.1 coordinate 165,731,249, forward strand.
GAATTTTCGGGCTTCGTTCTTCCTTCTGTATGTCTCAATTTTCTCACTCTCGCGCTTTCTCCACTGCCGTTTCTTACGCCTAAAGAGACGGGTTACCTCCTTCTTTTCTCCCTATACCGCTCAGTTGCAGCTCGCGTTGCAATTGACTGAAGCATTACCATACGTGCAGCTCTCTTTTCGTCATTTGCTATGCGACACTCTTCATCGTACCACGGTTTATTGCGAAGCGGTTTTTCGAAACCAAGTACGGTTGTTGCGCCAGATTTTATAGAGTCGGAAATGGGTTTCCACTGCGCATCAGCATCGTCATCGGGAGGGGGTGGGTTCTGTGCCAAAAGTTGCGAGATCTTCCTTGAGTAGGCTGTGGCTACCTCTGGTAATTGCAGCTTTCCGATGTCGAGCTTCCTCTGCGTCTGGTTTCATACGATTTTCGCTCTACTTAATCTTGTGCGAACCTTTGCTGCTACCAGGTAGTGATCAGAATCGATGTTAGCTCCTCTGATCACTCGTACGTCCATTACACTGGATGAGTGCGTTCCATCAATTACCACGTGATCAATTTGGTTCTTAGTTCTTTGATCAGGGGATACCCAAGTAGCCTTGTGGATGTCTTTATGCTGGAATCTTGTACCACTAATGACCAAGTTTTTTGCCGCGGCAAAGTCAATCAGTCTCATACCGTTGTCGGAACTGTCAGCATGTAGACTGAAATTGCCAATAGTTGGATTAAACACATTCTCCCTTCCTACTTTGGCATTAAAGTCTCCTAGTACAATCTTAATGTCATGGCCAGGGCAGCGGTCATACGTTTCCTCTAGGAGCTCATAGAATATGTCTTTGGCATCATCATCTTTCTCGTCTGTCGGGGCATGCACACAAATTAGGGAAATATAAAAATATTTCGCTTTTATGCGGATTGTGGCTATTCGTTCACTCACGGGATTGAACCTAGAGACTAGATGCCGCAGTCTTTTGCCAACTCAAATCCGCAACCAAATTCATGTTTTTTTTCATGGCAACTGTAGTATATATCGCAGTTTCTTTTTCTTGTGCAGCCATGTCCTGTCCATCGCAGTTCCTGGATAGCGGTAATGTCAGACTTATAACTTTCGAGGACATCTGCCAGTTGGATACTTGCACCGGATCTATATAGAGTTCTTACATTCCAAGTGCATATCCGCAAATCGTGGTCCTTATAACCTTTGCGGGGGTCGTCAACAAATAGGGGTTGTTTATGTTTTCTGTTTCGTTTTTGTATTTTCAATGCCATTATGAACAGTGGCGGGAGGCAAACCCAGTCCACCGGGTTTTTTCATGTTACCTACTGCCAGGATATTTGATTGCAGCCGCCCATTATGGATCAGACGCTGACCAGGATGCGATATGTTGAACCTGGATTTTCTTCTTTTAGTTTCTATCCGCCGTTGGCCCGTATGTTTGGCTCATCCGCCTTCTAAGGACAAAAGAATATGCCCGATTGTTTGATGAGCTTCAGTGACATCAGTCACCTACTAAACCTGATTTGATGCTCATTTGTTTCGCCTTCTCACTCTACCCAGCTAACGGAGGTTTCCGAAAAGCCATTGCCCAGGACATACTGCGTGGAAGTAGTGAGCTGCTTGGACTGCCCAATGAAGGAATCATTTCTGGCCACTCCCAAGTGAATGGCAATCAGAAACTTTCCACCTCCACGGACAGTCCCATGTCCTCTAAATTACAGCCAGAAAAATAATTTGGTTGAAAAAAGTTTATAAAACAAAAATAAATGCTTTCCCGTTACATCCCATGAAGAGATTAGGGAGGGCTTCTCACAAACCAGTGAGCTGTGCGCGTTCTATTTTTACACTCACCGATTGGGACGTACAATTTAGTACCGATTCCGAACGGTATTTTGAGAAGCTTTTTCATGGCTAAGTACTCGATAGTGTTTTACCGTCACTAAGCGAGGTTACCGCCGTCGGAAAAAATTTAAGGTGGTCAGAGCAAGGATCGAACTCACGGTCTCATGCACAATAGTAGCTCCCCACCGACGGCCCCAAAAAGTATGTGGATAATGGTAAATTCAAGAAGTTACATCCTGATATATTAAAAATGTTACCTAATGACAAATTCAATGATACATCAAACAATTTTCGGTGAAATTTTACCTTTTACTAACTACAATTCTCTACATTATCCGCATCTGTTTTAAAGTTTATTCTCTTCGCTATTGGAGTCCTTATTATCTGTAACATTTCTAACATAAATCGACGTTTATAATTATTTTCCCTATTCAAAACTGACGTATCTACAAAATGATTTAAATTTGCACAGTGTGGTGTTAATGCTGTTTTGATCTGATTTATGTCCTTCAATTCGAGTCTTAAGTTTATTTTTAATTGTACCTACATATACTCGTACCATATTGGAATTTTCTCTATCATTTCCTCTAGAAGGTATTTTGTATACTATATTACATATCTATTTCATCTATTCTATCTTTGGTTTTACTAAACAATCTACCTAGTGTATGTGTTGTTTTATGGCCCATTTTGTAACTATTAGTATCACATATTTTTCTAATCGCTCAGAAAATCCTGGCCCATAAGATAATGATTTAAACTTTTTCGGTTCCACCTGTGGGTTTTGGTTATCCTGTCCATTATTTTCATATTGCCTTATTGACTAACCCTATTGGAAAATTGCTGTCCATTAATATAGTGAAAATTCCCGTCACTTATCTTCAAAACTCTCTTTATTAGGTTTCTTGCCATATTGATAACCATTAATTTCGGGTGTTTGGAGTGATAATTGATAACCCTTCCAGAAGCAGTTGGTTTTGGTACCAATCCACTAATAAATCCTCCCCATTTCTTATTACTCTTGGTATCCAAGTATTGGAGCCTTGATCCACACCCTTCTTAAATTGAAAACCTAATATTCACCCATGTTCTACAAAACAGACCAAAAACAAAACAGAAACGATTTTAAAAACAGAAACAGTCGCCGTTTTCAAAACAGAAATATTTGATGTTTTCAAAACATGATGTTCTGCAGTCAGTACGTTTTCATTTTTTCGAAATCAGTTTTGTGCAAGAAATCTGCTGTTTGTCTGCAAACAAAAGGATAAAAGAAGAAGACACAAGTTGAAGTTTTATTCAGTTATGCAAAAGTGAAAACATTGAGAAAATCAAACATTTAAAATCAAAATGCCTGCTGGATTTTTGTTAAGTGTCATAATAATGCATAATCGGAAAATGAAAGAACAACGAATTAAGAGAAAAGTTTTAAGAGATATTTCGGATCCGATGGATGTTCCGGATACGGTGTAAGAAAATAAATACGTTGTTTTACGGCGATAGTTACAGTAATTTTGTATAATCTTTTTAGATTTATTTCCTTCTATCGACTTAATAAGGAAGCATTTTTGTCGGTATTATCGGACATAGAACCGCACCTAGTTCGAAGCTCCATACCTGCGAAAATACAACTGGCAGCAGCCCTTAGAAGACGAAGTACTTTCTGCAAGATATTATGGAAGGTGGTGAATGCTTTGGAACAATATGTATGTCCTAAATGGATAAAATTGGAAATGTCTGAAGAAGAGGTTGCTTCCTCAAAGAATTACTTTTTTAGGAAAAATGGAATGCCTGGAGTTATAGGGTGCATTGATGGGACTTTCGTTAAAATTATAAAGCCGCCTTCGGATGAATCCCTTTATTTTAATAGAAAAGGCTATTTTGCACTAAACGTAATGATTGTAAGTATTTTCTTTATGTACTTACTACTACTTTTACTTATTTACTTACTATTAGATTTGCGATAGTAATATGAGAATACGTGCTGTTGATGCCTGTCGCCCCGGTTCATGCCATAATGCATTTGTGTGGAGGTTAAGCGAAGCCAGAAGCTATTATAGGGAATTTCACCAAAGAAATGGTCAAAATGGTTGGCTTCTTGGAGATTCTGGATATGGTCTGGAACCATTTCTAATGACACCATATAAAGATCCAAGATTTGGTACGAAGCAGCATCGTTTCAACCAGAAGCACACTTCCGCTCGTAATATTGTTGAGAGAACTATAGGAAACCTAAAAAGTCGCTTTAGATGCTTACAACAAGATTCTCTTCATTACCAACCATCAAAAGCTGTGAAAATCATTAATGTCTGTACAGCATTGCATAATGTGTGCAAACATTTTAATGTTCATCTGAACGAGGAAGGTGGACTTACAAATGATGAACATGATATAGAAACATCGAAAACAAGTAGCGGTAATGCAATAAGTGTTAGAGATAGAATCGCTGACTCTCTGTAATGAAACTAGTGCTAGTTTTTGTTTTAAACATTATCACATGTATTTCAAAAAACTACATAAATATAAATATACAACTAGATTACTATTATGGGCTTTGCAACCCTAGTTTAATTTTTTCTATTTCAAGTAGTTGAAGCTTTAGTTTATTTTTTTCAACTAAACTTTTTTCTAATTGGAGGTTATGCCTCTTAGTTTCTTCTAGCATCTCTTTCAGAGTTTTGTCTATATTATGAACCGATTTTGTCTGGCTCGCTGTGTTTTTATCGAATTTGTCGAAGCTTCTCTTCATATATCTATACTGCCTTTCGCCAAGGTCGCAGATTTGTTAAATTTTTTCTCCTAACATTTTGAAATTGTTTGATTCTTCCTCCATTATCCCACTTACATCATTTAAAACCTTTCTTCTCTTTGGGGATGGACGCTGCGGAGAATGTTCTATTTGGCGCTTTCCGGTAGTAGCTGGTTCTTCAAATATATGAGACCACTTCATCTATATTAAAGGGCGCAACATTTTCTTTGGCTGCTGACATCTGTTCGGAGTTGGAAATATTTTTACTGGTATTGCCTGATGTAGAAGGCATACTATTGGCTGATGTAGAAGGCATCACGCACTCATCGCTCACTCCAAAACTTTTGGCACCAGTTATACCATCCACAGAGGTGTATAGTCCACAAATATTGGCCACCTCTTCTTCTGTGTGAGACATCACAAATTGATTGAACGGGCCACCTCCCGTTTGCCTTACTTCTATTTTATTGTGGGCGAGTTTCCGCTTAATATTGGCTTTCCAATCCGACCAATTCTATGGGAAATAATCATAATATAAAAATATATTAATAATAATTTAGGTACTTACCTTTTTCCAAGTTGCTTCGTCTTTGATTGGTGGTCCAGAGGCGTTTAATTCCGCTGTAAGTTGCGACCATAACTGCTCCTGTTGTACTCTGTCGCCCTTCATAAATCCTCTCGCTAAATCCTGGTGCGCTTGCATAAACTTCAACAAAATTCCTTCCTGCGAGGTATTCTTATGTTTTCCCCTACAAAAAATACTGTTTTCATTAATAATTATGCAATTTTTCACAAATACTTACATTTTCGCTGGTGTTTGCAGGTTGATTCTCTTTTTGTTGCTTCTTCTTCTTCTTCTTTCTGTCGTTTTGTTTACATTTAAACATATGTTTCTACACAACTATGGTTACCATATATATTTCTACCAATATATTTTGTGCGAGCACGTAACAAATTTTGTTCATTATATTAATTGTAATAAACTCTAACATCATTATAAATGTTGTTCAAATTATTAATTACCATTATTAAGAGATTTACATCCCTATTACGAACTTATATCTTGAATCATTTAACAATGACATAATTTCAGACATATTGGCAACTCTATTTTTTTTCCCAGACGCAAAACGAAAACAAAACAAGGAAGAGTTAGAAGAAAAACAAACTCCGACATAAGAAAATAGTGACACTCCACTTTAATTAAGTATTTTTGTGCAAAATATCGAAAAAGTACTACATTAAACGTATCATGTCAATAGAAAACACATAAATTATTTTATTTTTAGAGTTTTTGTGGTAAAAAGTTCTTTCTTTCATATAAAAAAACTAAAATCAGTTTACTTTAGCTCGTGTGTTTTGTTCCTATTTCAAAACGGCCAAAAAACAGATGAATTGTTTTGAAGAACATTCCTAAACTGTTTTTACAACGTTTTGTTTTCGAAATTTGTGCGCAGAACACCTTCAGACTGTTTTTCCGCCGTTTTCAGACCTAATTGTTTGTAGAACAGGGGTGATTAGGATGAAAGTTATTGAATATTGTCAAAATATTATCTATAGCACTTTCTGAAACGATACAGAATAAATCGTCTAAAATCATAAAATCATTTTGATATTTGAATAAACAAATTGTTTCGAAGTGTCATTTATAACTTATTGAAGCATAAAATTATATTTAAAAATAGGAATCATGTTTCTTAATCCTTAATCTTAAAATTCGAAAAGCATATAATTTATTATTAAGTTTTTTTTAACCGACGTCAAATAACCGGTTTTCGGTTTGTTTGAAAATTATGTTTTTAAAATAACCGGCCCACGGTTAATATAAAAAACCCCATTTCACCGGTTTTTCGGTTTTGGACACTCTAATGGGGAGCCGCTTAAAATCGCTTAATATCGCTTAGCTCCCATACAAAGTGGTCAAAAATTAGTTCTGTAGGGAATAAAAACAGGCCTATTAAGCGATTTTAAGCGGCTTCCCACACAAAGTCGTCGAAAAATAAGTTTAGCGGAAATTAAAAAACACGCTTAATATGTACACGGGAATGTCATTTATACACCTGATTTTTGGATTCAGTTGTCAAACTCATGTGCATGGTAGAATTATATATTAGGTAGTCGAATTAGCAATTCCGTGGGTATGCTGTCAAAATTACTACGTACACAAAATGTGAAAAATTGTATAAGTTTGTCTTACTTGATACAAAGTCTATGACATTAAATTACATTTTGATTGAAATTCTTTGAATTTTATTAACAAACAAAAAGAAACACAATTGAATCTGACAGCTTAACCACGGAAAAGATGAATTAGATGAATTATAGATAATTTTACCTTGCTCATGTGTTTTGGATTTTTCATTACATTTTGTTTTCATGTGTTTTGTTTTTTTCCCCACTTTTACAGTCTTGTGTTCATGGTACAATAATATATACATGGTAAAGTCGTTGGAACAGCTGATTTAATTTTTTTTATGTGACATTTCACTTCAGTTGTCAAACTCATTTGTATTTGGTTTTTGTTCTCTTTTCCATTCTTGTCTTGTTGGTATGTCTTCGTGTAGAGTTCCATACAAATTCGTCGATAAATTAGTTTAGCAGAGAATAAAAAACAAGCTTATTATTGTACCATGATTGTGTTGCTGGTTGCATTTGTGTAGATTTTGACAACTGAAGCCATGGTACAATAGTATCTACATGGTAGTAGCGGGACGCGTTGTTGCTGTTGTAGGCAGCAACAACAGGCACTTTATTTTTGTTTTATATTCGCTTCAGTTGTCAAACCCTAAGCAAATACATACCAACAAAACAAAAATACAAAAGAGTACAAAAACAAAATACATGTGAGTTTGACAACTAAAGCGCAATATCATATGAAAAAAATAAACATCTGTTCTAATGACTTTACCATGTACATATTATTGTACCATGACTGAAGTGAATGAAACAAAAATAAAAAGTCAGCTGTTGCTGTCCAGTGATGCCAATTTGGCTCTTTTGGGGCTAGATTTAGCACTTTCGACTTCGAAAAACGCGAAAAAAATTTAATTGGCGCTTCTTCGCAAAAGCGCGTAATGTCCACGCGTTTTGAGTTTTTCTTTAGCCCTTTAGCCCATTTTCTATACAACACCAATTTGCTAAAGAATGTTAAATTTGTTGTTTCCACTGTTTATCATCGTTGACTGTTTGCTTCTATTTTTGTATTGGTTATAACCCTTAATACTTACAAATTTTTAGGTGGAGAGACAACCAAAAATATCGGAAGGTATGGAAAGCAGAGCCCTCGTTTAGGAAGAGATTAAACTCCCAATGATGAGTCCAAGCAGGTAGTTTCTGTGGCAGCTGATCGATAAGGTACTAGGGTAATGATGTAGAATGAGGACATACAGATTATAAACCATGCAGCAAACTAAGTTTAAAAGTGTTTGGTTGGTACTAATGACAGCTAAATTATGGTTTATGTTGTTCGTAGCGAACGAAAATACGCATTCCCTTTTATTTCTGTCCAACCAAAGACTAAATTACAAAAGCAACTCAAACTCGATGAAATTGCCTACTACCCGGTCGTCATCTAGAGACCGCGAAGAGAGGCATAGCGGCTCTTTTCTATTTCTCTATTGTCCAAGGCAATATGCACATATTTATTGCAAATGTATGATTGCTGCAAAACACTTCTCAATATGCAACAAACTAGTCTGGATCACGAAAACGTAAGAAACACATGGAGCCTTTTTACGGAATTCGGTTAGTACAACCAGAGACAACAGAAACAGAAAATAAAGCTGGCACTCGTCAAATCTGCACTACAAACATCATTTTCTTCGGTGGCACATCTGAAAGGATATTCCAACAGAGGATGCTAAAATTTAATGAAACAAGTTGCGTGTGAGATATCACCGAATTCTTTGTTTTATTTGAAAGGCCTATCAAAAACATTCTGTGGGGAATGTGCCGTCATTCAAACGACTGTCGCGGCTTCGGTGTATATCAGGCCAAATTTGAACGATGGGACGGGCTACGTTGTCTGAGTGCACTGGTATTTATGGTCTATTGGCATGGATCTGCGACTTAAGGAAACCCCACAAGAAAATGTCTAAGTGGGTTAAATCGCGCGGTGTCTGTTGCCAGTTCACGTCGCCTCTGCATGAGATAATTCTTAAATCGGTCGTGCAGAATGTCCGTTGTGGCATCGGCTGCGTAGCACGTACCGACGTCCTGATGAAATGGAACCACAGATAGATAACGCTCTACGTTGACGGACCATATTCCAGACCAAACAATGGTATTCTGAATAAGAATTGCACTTGATATTGATTGGCATCGTACTAAATCCGGCAATGCTTGTTGATGTACACATTTTTTCAAAAATGTGCGTCGTCGCGCGCAGCGTTACCAGAAGAGAACACCCATTTTGATAATAAAGTCGTATTATTCGCACGTGTTGCTCGACATCGGAACTTGCCATGGTGATTGTCTCAATTGTCGGAAATATAAATAACAGAAAAATGAACGGAAGGTAGAACAACATAACCGACGTGAACTGTTAAAATCTGCCTGGCCCTATTGAAGATCACCTTATTTATTAACCCTGCTGTTAGATTAGGACCATTTGGTCCAAATTTTTTCTGTTTTCCCTTGTAACTTTGGAACGGTGATATATACTGACTAAATTTTTCTGCTAATGGGGTCTTTTAATAAAACAATGTTATGTGCGAAAATTAAATTTTCTAACTTTATTCAGGACTGAGAAAAATACAAAATGACGAATCTTAGATTAGAGGACCATTTGGTCAATAGTACATTTTTTCATTACCAAGCGAATGTAAATTCATGTCAAATATTTAGAAGATGTTTTTGATATGTCAAATACTTGCTTTAGAAATTATTGAACCAAAATAGTTACAAAGGATAAGATAAAATTATTATTTTGGATGAAAATTCCAGTATGGACCAAATGGTCCCTCAATCTAAGATTCGTAAGTTTTTTCATTACCAAGCGAATGTAAATTCATGTCAAATATTTAGAAGATGTTTTTGATATGTTAGCGGATGTTTTTGATATGTCAAATACTTGCTTTAGAAATTTTTGAACCAAAATAGTTACAAAGAATAAGATAAAATTATTATTTTGGATGAAAATTGCAGTATGGACCAAATGGTCCCTCAATCTAAGATTCGTAAGTTTTTTCTAATCTAACAGCAGGGTTAAGCGCGATTTAGCACTTTTTGGAGTTTTCTGGCCGTTTTCATTATTTGGCGCGTTTTAGCACTTTTTAGGTTCTTCGACGGCGCGTTTCGATCCTACAGAGTTGGCATCACTGTTGCTGTCTACAACCATGCTTCTACTTTTTAAATACATCTCGGTTCATATGCTACATTTTTTCCACCTTCAACAGTTTGCAAACACATATTTCTCGACGAAATATAAGACCGTTTATAAGAAAGTCATTAATTATATTTATAGAATAAATAACACAGAAAGAAAGCATGTCTTCAGCTATTTATTTAGAAAATTACTTAGATGGTAAGTATCAATGCTACTGCAGCACAGGGATGCTTAACTTTTACAAACAAAAAACAAACAATCCCTCATCCAAACATTTAAGCAAGAAAGTTACTAAATGTATATATGTATATGTTTTCACTTCCCAACAATCTGAATACATTTCACTACCTTCAACCTATCAACCAACTTACATTCTCCATCACTAACAATTGTTATTAACTTGTTCACCAAAAACCAAATGTACCCACACATAATATAAACAACTACTCCAATTGTTCTACTACTGAAGTCTTATCCAATATAGGATTAGAGTCCTTACCCACTGAGTTAGAAAGGAATTTCAAGCTAATGCGCAAACTGGACGATAGAGCTCAAACCGCTATGAAGAGTATCGATAGCCATGCCAAAGAGTTTATGCGCAAATTGGCTGATAATTCTAAACAAATGAATGAGGAGGAACGTAAAGAACGGCTGGCTGATATACAGCAATTGTTTATTAAAGCCAAGGAGTACAGTGATGACAAAGTGCAATTGGCTATACAAACCTATGAGTTGGTCGATAAACAAATACGGCGTTTGGACAATGACCTAGCGAGATTTGAGGGAGAGATCCAGGAGAAAGCATCTTCTACGAGAGGGAAATCGGAAGAGGCACAAGTGAAGAGTAAGTTCATTGAAATTAAGATAACACAGATCCATATTTACATACATAACTGGATTATTTATTATCGATTTGCAGAAGGCCGCAAGAAAGCGAAAGATACCAAGGCGACGGGTAAAAAGAAAAGAACTACTTCTTCAGACGATGAGACCAATAATAATGCTACAATTGTGGCTAGTGCAACGGCCGGTGGCCAGGGAGGTAAAAAGAAAAAGCAGAAGGTAAATCAAGAAAAAGAAACACGCAAGGGGGGTCAAAAGGTAATTCATCTCATCATTCCATTTGCTTATTTTACGTATGTTTAGTTTTTGTATGGATTAATAATGTTTTTTTTATCGTTGCTAGTTTTGTTTATTTCGTAGTAATATTTTAAAATAGTTAAACCATTAAATGTTTTTGGAAGAAAAATCTTCTGGATTTGTTATTTTAAATTAACATTCCTACTAAGGATTACAAGAAACAGCAGACATTACATGTAGAAATATGTATTCATTTTTTAAAAGCAAATATTCGAAGAAATTTTCAGAAGGATTACCAGCAGATAATCATTTTTAGAAAATATTTTTTTATAGATACAACAATCATATAGAACTTTTCTTTGAAACTCATTTGTTAATGGAACCACTGTCTCCGCTAAATACATTGAAAAGTTTCTTAATTTATACTTCTTCAAAACTTAAGCCCCAATTGCGTCATCTTTTAACGAAAATATTTGCAAATTAATTTTTATAAAAATATTTGTTTTCGAAGAAATTTTCCTTCTAAAAGACATTTGACCCTTTTAATAAAAGTTTAACTTAGACCTGTAGATACACTTGTGCTCATACAATTAAGCCACATACAAATGGAATATGAAAAAATTATGACTGGATTTCAACAAGTTTCCTATTGTGTGTTATTTATACTGATGTTAGTTCTGATAAAAATGTATGTAAGGTTTACAGGGATATAGATTAGTTTGTGATATTAAATCACTCTTACTTTATTGGTTGTATAATCCCAAAAAGTGTTTTAGCTGTATTTGGTATACAATTTTGTAAAAATGGGCCTGCAAAAAAGTTCAATGCGAATGGAAAAAAAAATAGTATGGAAATGTTTCGAAAAATACCAAACCATTGCTAAGGTCACTGAGCTTTTACATTTTCCTAGATGGAGAGTGAAGAACGCAATACAATATTATAAGAAATTGCCTCGTAAAATGCCAAGAAAAATACACCAGCTGATGACAGCCGTTTAGTCAGGATGAGCAAGTCCTACACATTTTTGACTTCTACTGAAATCAGGGAACAAATGGATGAATATCATGGTAGACAAATATCGGCACCAACTGTCAGGCGACGTTTACAAGAGAAGAGTTAAATTGAAGAACAGCGAGATGTAATCCCAACATGACAAAAAAATAATTGAAGGGAAGATTGATGTTTGCTAAGCAGCACCTTCTTAGAGACTCAAAGTTCTGCAATTTGGTTGTTTTGAGCGATGAATCAAAATTAAACGAGTTCGAAAATGATGAAAACCCCTTTGTCAGCCGTCCGCCACTTCAAGAATTAAATCCACGTTACACGAAGCAAACGGATAAACATGGTGGTTCATCAGTAATGGTATGGCGGTGTTTCACTGCATCCGACTTTAGTCCAAATTGAAGGCAAAATGACTGGCATAATGTACCACCTGATTATGCACTCGATTTACCTTTACCTTAGTTATTTCAGTAGGACAATGACTCGGAGCACTGCTCACGGGTCGTAAGACTGGATGAGTTCTAACCGTATGAATATTCTTGAGTGGCCAGCACAAAGTCCCGACCTGAACCCAATAGCGAATCTCTGGGGAATTATATTATAAAAGGAGCCGTTACCGTTAGTTAACCTGTACACAAAGATTCACTGTGGGAAATAATACAGGATGAATGGTATAAAATTACGCCTTACCCATGTGCTGCTTTAGGTCGCTCAATAGGAAAGACATTAAAGAAGTCATTCGACATAAAAGTTCTAACCCTAAGAAATATAAAATCAAACAGTAAAAATTTTTTTGTGAAATATTGTTTTCTCCAGGTGGCTTAATTATGTGAGCAGCATAAAATTTACTTAATGTTCCTTTTTTGTATAGAGCTAAGATAATTTACAGAATAAAACCTTATTTGCGTGTGCATTTTTTTAATTTGACTCCCTTTACTGTTATAGATATAAAATTCAGTTTATTTTATTTAAAAACAAAATATTATTCCTCTATGTTTTTCTGTTTTGCTCTAAGTGGCTTTATTGTATAAGCACAAGTGTATGTCTTCAGGAAATGATTTAAAAATCTTGTCTTTAATATGTTAAGTATGGTTTTCAATTATATGCTACTTTTACATTAGAAGCAACAATACATTTTCCTATTTTCTTAATGTTTTTCAACCCTAGAAAGATAACCTTATTTTTTGTTCATAAAAGATAATTATTTTCCCATTAAACCCCATGAAGGGATATTGGAGAGCTTCTCTTGGGAACTGCACTTTTACACCGATTCCAAAGTGTTGTTGACAGGCTTTTATGTGGCTAATTATTTGATAGTGTCGCCGTCTCTAAGCACGGTGGCAAAGCTGGCCCGAGAGGTGATTAGGCCCGCGTCGTCATGTGTAAAAGTCGCGCACACTAACAACCGATGGCCACATAAAAAATACAATTTATAGAAAGAGTCGTCTTATAAAGAAAAATTCCTTATTTACCATACGTCTCCGACCTGTAGGTAGGTTATCTTTTTAGGGCTAATATTACTTTCTTTTGTGATTTGTAAATTGCTCATTTCACTCACTTTTTCATAATTGACTTGCATGGTTGTGTACATATGTACACTTTCTAAGAGTGTTTTTATCCAACGCTTAATTCTCACCTTTTAGCAGAAAAATGTCGATCTGGATGATTCTGAAAAGGAATCATGTCACACGGCCGCTACACATCCAAGTGATGTTTTAGATATGCCTGTGGATCCCAACGAACCCACCTACTGTTTATGCCATCAAGTGTCGTATGGAGAAATGATAGGATGCGATAATCCAGATGTAAGCTTATTAATATTGTTGATGTGTTAACCATTATAGTAACCAAATATTTTTTTGTAACAGTGTCCGATTGAATGGTTCCACTTCGCGTGTGTTGGATTGACCATAAAACCTAAAGGCAAATGGTTCTGTCCGAAATGTACACAGGATCGAAAAAAGAAATGAGTATTCTTTTCACTCGTGTGACTATTTTTATATTAAATTGTAGTGTAATGTTATAGTGTAAGATTTTATACTATGTATGTATAAGAAATTGTTTTAAAATAAATGTTGGTTTTTTTTACATAAAAAATCACTGTTTTATATTTTGAATTTTAACTTATTAATAATAACTCTGTACATCGATATTTGTATAATGAACAAATTTTGGATCAGTTTATCTTCGGAATTACACTGTATGAACCACATTCTAAGTGGAAACTGCATTTTCTAATAAGTTTTTAAAAGTCGATGGAGAATTTGAAACAACGACAAAAACAATATTTTATTCCCAATTTTACAGAAAAATATAATAAAATAATACAAAAGACGCTTAAGACTTTGTAGTGTAGCCCTTGTTTGGCTTTTAGTGGCTGACGGCATTCTTAACGACCTTGAGTTGAGAGGACGTAGAAATGTGGCCTATGCGGACTTCTTTGTTATACTTGTCGGTGGAAAATCGTTGCCCACGATCAGCGACCTCATGCAGAATGCCCTTGGTGTGTTGACTGTTTGGGCTAGGCACTGTGGAGTGGTTATTTTTACGGGACGGGAACTGGTTATTTTTACGCGCAGGCGAACGATTTGAAATTTTAAGAAACCAGGGCTGGAGGGCGTAGAGCGATATCTATCATCTGAGGCGAAATATCTCGGTATCGTTCTTGACCAGAAACTGAACTGGAAGCGAATGAAGAAAGGATTGAACGTGCTCTACGGCTGTCGGAATTCGATTGGCAAATGCTTGGGTCTTTGTCCGAAAATCGTGCATTGGCTTTTTTCGGTTGTCGTGCGCCCAATTAGCACCTATGGCTGCGTAGTGTGGTGGAACGCATTGCGGAACTAATACTAGTTGGAAATGGTCAATAAGGTTCAGCGCACTGTGTCGATGTGCATCAGTGGGGCGAGGAGAAGCACTTCGAAGGCGGCGCTGGATATAATCTTAAATTTGACTACTCTTGATGTTTACGCGAGACGGTGTGCTGTTAGAAGCCCTTTCGCATGAGAGAATTGGGTATCTGGAGATATGCTCCTGAGGAACATGCTAACGGTCTCCAGGAGTTGATTGAGAATCACCCGGAAGAAAGTTTGAGTCAGGGCACTGTCTACTGTAGTCTTTGGGACTGTAGAGTGGGCTATGTCCGGAGATCATGATGCAAGATAGGAGTGACTGAGTGGGAGGTGTACCTTTCTCACTCTCTGGTCATCTGATCTTTACAGATGGTTCCAAAATGGGATCAGGTACAGGAGCGGGGATCTTTAGTGCATGGCCAGAGTGGATTGCAGGATTTCAAGGGACATATACAGTGGTGTGCGATGAAATAGTCAACATTTTCAAAACAAAAACAAATGTAGAAAAATTAAATTTTGTTTATAACTTTTATTTTTAATTGTTCAATTAAGAACTAGATATAACATTTTAGAACATTAATGTCGTAATTTAAAATTAAATCATTAGGTATAAATCAAAATATTTCAAAATGTCCCGTTTTGCCTGTGAATTAAAATAGAGTCATCGCGATTCATCATCTGAACAAGAATAAATAGCTGTGTCAAATGAAATGTATATTTCATTAATCCTTTATATTATCTCAGTACTTTATGAAATAACTATTATTTTTTATCACAGCTAAGCAACGCCTTGCCATTGAATCATCAAGTCTCCACAAGTCATGTTTTCCACGCAGATTGTACCAGTGTCATAAGCTCGTCTTTATTAAATTGGTTTATTCCTTTGATAGACACTTTAATGTCCCGCCACAAATTCTGAATAGGGTTTAAGCCCGGCGACTGCATAGACCATCTTAAAACGATGACACTATTATTTTCAAACGAAGCTTTTGCTCGCTTCGATGTGTGTTTAGGGTCGATATTATGTTGAAACACCCAATGAAGCGGAATTTCCCATTTAGCACAAGGCATCATGATGTTTATTTAATACAGTGGTATAATATGCAGCGTCCATTGTCTGTTCCATTTGGAATAAAGGTTCTGTCCCAATGTAAGAGTAACATCCCCGTACCAGTACGTTTCCGCTACCACGTTTAACTGTTTGGATTGTGTGTCTTCGTACAGGAAGATTAATCTTATCATAATTACCCAATCTCACTTTAGTTTCAGCTGTCCTCAAAATATTTCGCCATTTGCGTACGGAATATTTCTCATGCTCCTTGGCAAAATGCAACATTTTTGAACGTTCCGTTTGGATAGAAATGGAACTTTTCGGACACTATTTGCCTTTAAATTGTTTTTAGTTAGCATTTTTCTTAATGTAGAGGTGTCAACATCCCGACCGTATTGCCTTTTAAGAGCGGAAGAGGTAACAAAAGTCGAACTCTACGTGGCGCAATATTTTTGGTTCCAAATGTTCTGTAATTTTCAGGGTTTTACCGTCTTTTTCCTGGATTGGGGTTATATTTTATTCCGGTCTCCAACATTTTCTTTGAGCATCCAATTATGTCAGTAATTTGTATGTAGCTTCTAAATTCTTTTATCGTCTCTTTTATTCTTTCTTGGCGCTCATGATTGCAATATTTACATCGGCCCATTTTGGAACGTCAATAATGACAATTTATTAATGCTACTAATAAACATTAATCATATTTAGAAGCTAAACTTTGTTTTGAAATTCAAACTACCATTAACCATTTCAAAAAAAATATTTTTTTGTAATTGACTCTATTTTATAGCACACATCATTACATAGCCTTTAAAATACTGACACTGACCTGTAGAACAGTAGTGTACAAAATTTATTAAAAATGACGGCATTATATTCAGCAGAGGACCGGTCAATCAGGTTCAGAATTTCTTGACATGAAATATCTTGGACCACTGATTTGCAGAGAATAAAAGTTTTGACGAGTGTGTGACTCTATTTCATCGCACACGACTGTATGTATGTATATAGCCGGCAGTGGACTCAGGGAGAACTAAATCGTTTCTTCGACTTGGCAAGGCTGGCTTGCAGCTTCTCATTGGGGTTATCACGGGTCACTGTGATGCTGCGAGCTTCACTTGCAACTGGATTGTGAACGGGGTTGATTACTGCCGTGCTTGTGGTGATGGAGAAGAGGTGGAGACTATGGAGCACCTTCTCTGGCAATGCCCAGCCCTACAACGAAGTTGGGTCATTTCATGAAGAAAAGTCCACTAGGACCATGTCCGAAAATGCTAGGGTGTAAAATGGTAGCGGGTTCAAAATTTTCGGATTGGCGGTCGGAGGGTAGTAGGGTAAAGTTGCTAACTTCTGACCCAGTGGTCGCATTTTTTTGTTTTTGGGCTTGTTGGAAAGGCCTTTCAGAATCAATAAAAAAAGTCAAATCGCCGAGATACAGAGCTTTCGGAAAAAAAATTTCACATAACCTCAATTTGCTCAGCCAGATGGCAGATGGCTTTTCTGTTGAAAGATAGCCATACCTCTTACCTTCCCAAACTGACCTAAACGAAGCCCAGGTCTTACCGTTCCAAAGTTATGACTATTTTACTGAAATGCAAAAATGTTTGGTTTTGTTGTTGGAAGCGAAATAACAGCACATTTATTTGTTTTTGTAAATTAACATTAATGTTTAAAAAATTAACACGAAAAAATCCGAATACTGGCTCAGAAGTTAGCAACTTTACCCTACTACCCTCCGACCGCCAATCCGAAAATTTTGAACCCGCTGCCATTTCGCACCCTCGCATTTTCGGACATGGTCCTAGTGGACTTTTCTGCATGAAATGAGCCAAGGAATACGCTGGAGAAATTTGTCCGGAACTTCCTGAATCACCCTGTATATATACTGGGAACATAATTGAGGTTTTCTTCTGTTTGCTTACTTTTATCTATCTATCGGAATTTTCACTATTAGTGAGGCTCGTCCCTACTCTTCCCTCTCTTTTCTTTTCGGATATAGGGACAATCATAATGGGTAAACTGTCATATTAGGTTTGTTTCTTTACTTTACCGCGGGAACCCAAACTTACCCAAACGCGTTTCTTTACTCACAAATTGAGCAAATGAGATCGATTTTTTATTTCTCTTAACGTCAAAATGCGTTTCTCTTTTTTTCCGAACTTACCCAAACATTTTCTTCGGGTAAGTTTGGGCAAAGTGTCAAGCAATCAGCTGTGCGAAACGTCAACATAAGCTTTGTCTGTTTACTTTTCCAGCAAGATTTATCCAGTAACTTTTTGCAGAGAGTAAAAAAAATTGTACGCTCTTTTTTTATCTATTCCAAAAAGTAAACAGACAACATTTTGTGAAATATTAGGTCTGTCTGCGTACTTTTCCAGTAGCAAATACTCAGTAACTTTTTTTGGGAGAGTAAGAACAATTTTACTCTCTCGGTTGAAAATATATCAAAAAGTACGCAGACAGCATCCAGTGAAATCTTGCAAGAAAACAGCTGATCGGTGTGTAAACAATTGAAATAGCAAAGCAAAAGAATTTTAGCATTTGTGTCGCACGGTCGCACTGTATATTTGCACGTTTCTAGCATGAAGTAAAATGTTTTGTTTATTATTATTTATTATAAACGTTAAAAATCAACACAATTCTAACTACTTACCTCTGCCATTTTTAAATTTCAATTTTTATTTTCATTTCACAAAAATTATTTCATTCAAACAGTAAACAAAAACAGCTGTTCAAACTAGTTGCAAAATCTTGCAAGAAGAAATTTCTCCAGCAACATTTTGCAAGTTCTCTAACTTCCAACTGTCAAAAAATTCTCTTTTTCGCTCTCTCGCTGCAAGAGATTTGGAGTACGCAGACAACATTTTGCAAGATTTTGCAACATTTTGCACAAAATGATGCAAAATATGTGTACGCAGACAGACCTATTGCAAGAAACAGCAACAAGTGTAAACAATTGAAATGACAAAGGAAATAAGAATTTACGTCTGCACTTGCATTACGGTCGCACTGTATGTATGGACGTTTCTAGCAAAAAAACAAATGTTTTTATATTCTAATTTACAATAGACGTTAAAAAACAATACAATTTTAAACACTTACCTCTGCCATTGTTAAATTTCAACTTTATTCTTCTTTTTCACACAAAAATAGGTCTGTCTGTTTACTGCAATATTGTACAAAATGTTGTCTATTTACTGCAAAACTTTTGCAACGAGAGAGCCAAAGAGAGAATTTTTTGACAGTTGGATGATAGAGAACTTGCAAAATGTTACTGGAGGAATTTCTTCTATCAAGATTTTGCAAGTTCGATCAGCTGTTTTTTATTTACATTTTGATAGCAATATTTTTGTGTGAAAAAGAAGAATAAAATTGAAATTTAACAATGGCAGAGGTAAGTAGTTAGAATTGTGTTGATTTTTAACGTTGATAATAAATTATAATAAACAAAACATTTTACTTCATGCTGGAAACGTGCAAATACACAGTGCGACCGTGCGACACATATGCTAAAATTCTTTTGCTTTGTTATTTTAATTGTTTACACACCGATCAGCTGTTTTCTTGCAATATTTCACAAAATGTTGTCTGTTTACTTTTTGGAATAGAGAAAAAAAAGATCGTAAAATTTTGTTTACTCTCTACAAAAAGTTACTGGATAAATCTTGCTGGAAAAGTAAACAGAAAAAGCTAATATTGCAATCAAAATGTAAATAAAAAACAGCTGATCGAACTTGCAAAATCTTGATAGAAGAAATTCCTCCAGTAACATGTTGCAAGTTCTCTATCATCCAACTGTCAAAAAATTCTCTCTTTGGCTCTCTCGTTGCAAAAGTTTTGCAGTAAACAGACAACATTTTGTAACATTTTGTACAATATTGCAGTAAACAGACAGACCTATGAAAACATCATATTATTTGTGAAAAAAATAAAACAAGTGAAAACAATTATTGCATTTACAATTTTATTAACTTGAAAAGTGATTGCTTTGAGAGTGCTTATTTAAAGAAGATGGGAAGTGTGCAAATGAACAGTGAAAATGATATGCAAGATTTGTTGTCAAGCATATGTTTTGTGTTTTGACATTTGTTTTCGGGCTAGAAAAGTGGTTTACTTTGGGTAATATTGAGTATTTGAGAGAGAATTTATCTTTTACTCTCTTTTACCCGAACTTTACCCAAAAAGTAAAGAAACAAAGCTATTGTCACGTGTCCTAAACCTCGACTAACCTAACCTACTTAAATAAGGAATTTTTTAAAATCCAAATACGGAAAAATGCAACTTTATGACAACTTTTTCCTGCAAATTATATGACAAAATAAAAGTTGCTTAAGCTTTAATACGCTATTGTCTGAACCACAGATAAAGTTAATTAACAGATGAAGCACAAGTGTTGGGAACATTTTAGTGTAATGGCTAATTTTCTAGATGTCGTTGAAAGCAATAAATGGGATTTTTTTGTTCCCAAAAATAAAGTGAAAATTATGACATTAAAATTCTAAAATTTCATATTGAAAGAAAAAATAATTTTCAACAAAAATGTTACTTCGAAACAAGAATACAACACGCTACTTAAAGTAGAATATCTGATGGCCATCGAATTGCAAAGCCATGTCACCGCTGACTATGTCCTAATAAATTGGTTCTTCCTCCGGTTCAGCTACCATTCCTTGTTGAGAGTCCTCAGACACTCTAACGGTTTTGGCATCTGCGACCACAGAAGTTAATACAGTTTTTAGATTAAAAGGGCGTTCCGGCATGTTCATCTTTGGGCGGTGTTACTGGTTTTATCTTAGAGATATCCTAACACCGCCCTCATGGCTTTGAAATAGTTGTTTATAAGAGAAACAAATACTATTATATACATACAATCATTTAAATTTTGTCACATTTTCCCTTGTTTAAATTACTTTCACAAAAATTTCCCACAATTTTGTATAAATGTCAATGAGAATTATGGGAAACTTCAATGAAGGTGACACTAGTACAGGACAGTAACTAGTTATTTCCTTTATCTATGGTCTGAACTGTTTATTTCTGAGAGAGATTTCTAATTTATCTACACAAATTATGAAAACATGTACGGCCTTATTCATAAAAAGTTGTCATAGGTTTAAGAAGGTAAAGCCCAAAAATTATATTCATAATCGAAAAATGCCTCTGTTAAGAGTTCTCTAACGTCGCCATTTTGTTGAACGTTTAACCCTTCTTTTTGCCCATTTTATCCGCATTATTACACAAAAGAAATATTTTTTTACATTTCACGCGTGCCATACTTAAATATTTATGCGATATAAATACGTGGATTTATTTTGGGTATATGTATTTGCAGATTATATAATACCACATTATCCTTCCAAGCCACCAAATACTTATGTTTCAATTTGTATATAAAATCAAAACATCTACAACCTATTATCCGGTTTTATATATAACTACCCAAAAATTCAATTCAATTCAATATGAGTTTTTGAAACCTCTTCTAAATTTAAGGAGATAGCAAATATTAATTGCGCTGTTTCTTGAATAGTTATTTCCATTAATGTTTAAAATTTGCCAAAAATCATTAACGCATTTAAATAAAAACACTTTAATACATGAAACAGAATTGTCAGTCAATTCTCTCTACGATACTAATGAAACCTTCGCATAATCTTAAAGCTTTCAATAACTGAAGAATGTTTTTGAGCTAATTTATTTGTTTTTTATGAATAAGGCCGTTAATTTCTTGGCAAAGCAGCTATTTTTGATTCTTTGTGAAATTAAGATCACGTTCGAAAAGTAACATTCTAAGAACTTGAAACTAAATGAATATCTCCGACATGCCTGTATATTTAAATTTATCTACTTACCTCAAGCTGTAACTAAGCTCTCTCACTGTTTTTTTTTAAATAAATAAAAAAATTACTTTTATTTCTCGTTACAGCATAATTTATTTTTTTGTATATTTGATAATTTTAAATTTTTCAGTATTTCTTAAATTCTCCATTCGATTTATTTGCAATGTATGTGTGTGTGTGAGAGATCAAAAGAAAAACTTAAACAAATTTGTAAAAAAATGTGGTATTTTTTTTAATATAACAAAAGCTAAAATATAAATTCTAAAATTAAACAAAAATGCATATTTTTATTTAAGAGATAAAATGCAGTAATATTGCACGAAAACAGGAAAATATTTGTAATCATGTACATACATACATATGTATGTGTATTTCGTTAGGAGGGGGGTTTATTTCCGCAATTTCTAATGGAGAACTAAGAAATTTTACTAAATAAATAAAGAGACCCTTAGTATTCCCTAGTCATTGGGACTTTTCACATGAGCAAAACAACATTTTTATGGCGAGGGAGGTGAAGAGTAGAGTGAATGTCGGCGTAAAAACTGTTCTACCACTAACCCGCATTCAAGAGAACCAAACCATCGAACTGGTTGGCGAAATATGTTATCTTCGTTTTGTAAGGTCCTTGACCCCCGTAATCCAAATGCAACATTAGCCGAGCAGTCAAGTACCAAAAACACTAATATACATGCCAACATATGTACGTAAATTTGGGCGTAAGCAGCTCATATGAAATCGATGAAACAAAAATGATGCCAACCAAATTGTGCTCGTATGAAAGGGCCCATTTAATGTAATAAGCAAATTATGTAGGAACGGAAACAATGGCAACTCATGTAAAACAAAGTGTAGATGTGATGGACCTTAGCAGACCTAACTATAAAATAGTTAGCTAATATGATAAAATTAGATCAGAGCTGATAACTATCTAATATTATCTACGCTTTTTGCATGCGAATTTTCTTTTATGTTCAAAATTTCAAGTCTTTTGTCTGTAGTTATTGTTTTTCGTGTGGTTCATATAGTCATACTGCGAAACTATACTAAAACCCCCGTGTGTTGATCCGCAAGTTTTTGGTTTAGTCATAATCGAGTGAAAATTAACAAACTATAACGTTTTCATAAAACGAATTTAACGAACGAATCGACCAAAACTAAAAAGGAAATAAATAGGAGTTCATGGGCCAAATTTGGTGGATGATTAGTTCATGTGCAGTGTTAAGTGAAATAAAAAAAAAAAATTTTTTGGTTAAAATTATTTTCAGACTGTTGGAAATTGTATTTAAACGAACTGGCTTATCAAGTCGCAAATCGCTTAATTTGTTGACTCGTGTTAAGCGAAATCAATTATTAAGTCGCAACTTTTTGTTGAGGACACACACTTCGACTTTTAAAAACAATAGAAAAGTAAATTAAAGAAAGATAAGATAAATATATCGTCGCCTGAGGATGTAACAACGACGGAACCACTTCTTGAATGGAAGTTAAAAATATATGCAAATTACTCAAAATTTACATAAGAATAAATGTGACTTTAGGTTTTATTATATGTATTTACTTGTATACCACAACAAGTCAAAAAATATTTCACTTATTTAACAAAATAAATTTATAATAAAAGTCCAATGAACTATCTTTTTTGTTACACAGATAATTCGCGTACTGGATAATTTGTACAAATTATTACTATTTCTTACTTGATAGTGTTCGTTTACACTAAAAAGCCAGTAACGAGAGAGCAAGAGAGAGATTATTTTGACTGTTCGATGATAGAGAACTTGCAAGTTTTTACTGGAGAAATTTTTGCCAGTAAGAATTTGCAAGTAATAACATATGTTTTGAACAGCTGTTTTATGTAAACAAACAAAATTAGGAAATTAAAGAAATTTAACAATGGCAGATGTAAGTACGAAAAATAACTTTTATTAACATTTTATTGGAATTTCTTCATAAAATAGATTCCCAACAAAGTGCAGTGTGATCGTGGAGTTAACGATTTAATACAGCCGCAATTAGGAACACTTCCCGGTACCTCGACATCGTCAGCAGGTCATGTTCAAGGCAAAAACGTAAACACAAATCAGCTGTTTACAAACAGATTTTAATTTCTTGCTAGTTTTTACTGGATGTCGTTCGCGTACTTTTTGTGATATTTTTTTTACTGAGAAAGCCAAATCATTCTTACTCTCCGAAAACTAGTTACTTGATAATTTTTACTGGGAAAGTACGCGAACAGACTTAATGTTACAATGGAAAATAAAAAACAGCGTTCAATCATATGATGACGTTTCATTTAAATAATATTAACAGCCAAAGTCACGATGTCGAACGTTAACGTTCGCTTTCTTTCTATGCGACAAACAGCTGATTTGGGAGTCACTAACAAGCGAACGAAAACATATACAACTCAGTACAAAATCTGACCGCACTTACACCCACTCCTACAAAATCCAAGCGAACGAAGCCAGTCACTCACTTTCGTTTAAAAAAGCGAGTCACTACCTTTCGACCTGTCGTTCGCATGGTTTTACGTGTGTTTGTGTGGTTGTTGTTCAAAGCAATAACATAAAGTTGACGTTCGCCATTTAATTTCGGAGCGAGAGAGAAGAGAATGAGGAACCAGTATCTGCAGTTGCCGCAAAGTTGGCGTTTTTCTGCTGAAATGGAAATATATTTTAATAACAAATTTATTATAATTGCATTATATTCTGTCCATTGTGTTTCTTCCATTGAATTCTATGTAAATTGTTTTTGTTTCAAAGTTTTATTTGATTTCCAGCTATGCGACAACCAAAAGACAAGTGACTGGTTTTGACATTTTCGTTCGCATAGATGACAGCGAAAATAATTTGTGGCTTCCGATTTTGCAAACACCCAACCACACAATAACATTTAAAGCCTGGGATAAGAACGAAAGTGAGTGACTGGCTTTCGTTCGCTTAGGTTTTCTTTCGAGATCGTGACTTTGGCTGTAGTACTTAAATTATTTAAAGGCAAGTGCAAGCACGTCTCATTACGAGCTTACGAGTAGCATGACTTCGTCTTTTAAGACAACTATTCGCTACCACTACATCAATACCATCATACTTATTTTCAGGCAGACTATTGTTATTTATATTGTTATTTGCAATGCTAACGCTGCATAACTTCGACGTAGATAACGCTGTGTGTTATTTGCATGTGTTGACTTTGTTAGATTATACTCTATCATAAAATAACTCCATATTTTGGCACGACTTAAGTCATGGTAAACCTGGTCAAAAATAGTTCTATAGCTAATTTACTCAACAAAAACTTTTGGTAACCCTTTAGACGTTATTAGGTCTGTCTGCGTACTTTTCCAGTAGCAAATACTCAGTAACTTTTTTTGGGGAGTAAGAACAATTTTACTCTCTCGATTGAAAATATCTCAAAAAGTCCGCAGACAGCATCCAGTGAAATCTTGCAAGAAAACAGCTGATCGGTGTGTAAATAATTGAAATAACAAAGCAAAAGAATTTTAGCATATGTGTCGCACGGTCGCACTGTATATTTGCACGTTTCTAGCATGAAGTAAAATGTTTTGTTTATTATAATTTATTATAAACGTTAAAAATCAACACAATTCTAACTACTTACCTATGCCATTGTTAAATTTCAATTTTTATTTTCATTTCACAAAAATTATTTCATTCAAACAGTAAATAAAAACAGCTGTTCAAACTAGTTGCAAAATCTTGCAAGCAGAAATTTCTCCAGCAACATTTTGCAAGTTCTCTAACTTCCAACTGTCAAAAAATTCTCTTTTCGGCTCTCTCGCTGCAAGAGATTTGGAGTACGCAGACAACATTTTGCAAGATTTTGCAACATTTTGCACAAAATGATGCAAAATATGTGTACGCAGACAGAGCTATTATTATTGAACAATATAAATGTATTCAAAATTTAATATTTTTGGATCGGACGGACGTGTATTGGTGTGACGTAAAATGTGCGAGAAGCTAAACCCAAAGAATACTCGAAAAACTGTGAAGCATGGAGGGGGTGGAGTAATGGTCTGGGGCTGTATGTCAGCAGCCTGTGTAGGCAATTTGATGTTCATTGAGGAGACGATGAACAAAAGAGTTTACATGAACATTCTGAAAGACAATCTGAACCAAAGTGCTGAGAAACTAAATATTCGTGACGATTACTACTTTCAACAGGACAATAATCCCAAGCACACCGCTGCTGACGTTAAGATGTGGATCGCATATGCTAAAAACCCCTCCTCCAAGTCCGAATTTGAACCCCATTGAGCACTTGCAGGATCATTTAGAGAAACGCATTCGAAATCACACAATTTCTAGTAAAGCTCAGCTCAAAGAAATGGGGTCGAATATCCGGAGATTACACAAAACAAAGCTTGTGCACTCAATGTCGACCAGATTAAATTAAGTTCTAATTATTAAGGGCTATCGTACTAAGTATTATGTTAGGTAAACTTCGTTCGAAAATCGTAAAACATGCACTTACATTTTTGTTCCTTCCCAGACGTACCAAGTCTTATGCTGTGCGAAAATATGAAAATTTTTTGGTCTAAATTTTTTTTAAATTTATTTAGTTAAATAATTGAAATGTCGTTCTGATTTGTTGCAGTACACAAGTAAATACACAAAATAAAAATAAATATCTCATTTGGTCTTACATACATTTTGAGAAATTTATGGATATTTATTTTGATTGGGGTACCATGACTTTTGTTGCTCACTGTACGTAAAGGCGAGGCAGAAGTATGCTACCGGTTTAGCCAATCACACGTTTCGCGATGAGACCGAGAACCAGAATGAAATCTTCGTTGTCCCGTTCATACCTAACCTGCCGAGATGAGAGGTGAGTTCGATCCTCTGACAGATGAAACGCCAAGAAAAATTGAGCGTGACAATCGCTAACTTCGAGAAGAGAACGTGAGAATGATTAGCGAGGTCGACCGTGCAACCAAACGTATCGATGAGTTGAGGGAAAATGTCAAATAATTAGAAGGACCATCAAATTAGGTGGGGGTAAGTAGTTGGCCCACTTATCGAGAGACTCTGACACAAATGCATTCTATGCAATAAAATTAGTACGGTAATTTTGTAACATTTTTTTTTTTACCGAAAAATGTAAAAACTGATATGAACCGGCACCGCCTTGTCGTAGTGGATACCCCACGACAAAAAAAGATAGTTGAGCAATTACTATATAAGTATAAGAAATCTGAAATGAAAGTTATGTTAGCTTTAAGAATATACATTATATTGTCAGTTGTTGGAATCAATCATATTGACCTGAAATTTGGTCAAATTAGGTAGTTATTTTAGAAATGTATTAATGCAACATGCGCAAAATGAATATCCTAAATAGCTATTATTTACGTTTTAGTTGTATCTTATTCGTTCGTTCGTTTTATGACATTTAACATTTTACCTATTTTTCAACTTGTTGGCTTTTTTTATTTTCTATTTGTTTATATCAAGGTTTCTAAGATTATTGTTACTAAAATCCTCTATTAATTGAATCATTTTAACAGAAATGCATATTACTAGGATGGACTGATCAGCTCAACAGATATTATATTCAGGAATAGTATAAAATAAACTATTTATTTTCAAGGCTAGAACATGTTTTGTATTGTTTTTATATCCACTTCTATGGTGGCAATAAAGAGTAATTAGTTACATTTTTGTGAGTCGATTATATTTCTCAAGTTCCATTGATTAGAAAATTCAACTTGTAATGGATTAACGTACAACTAATTTTTACTCTTTACACAATTTGTTTGCTTTATCTGTGGTCAATTGGCATTCAACTAATAATAAGACCTTCATTTTTCGGAAGAATACGCTCCATTACCCTTGTGTTAATCGTATTTTAATGTTATGTCTTCCTCTATTGTTAAATCAGCAATATTTATGTATGAAATGTCCCGCAGGTTGTTACACAACACCTCTCTCATTAAAGGTGTTTTTGCTAGATGCATCGTATGTTTTAAATGTTGAAACAATAACGCTTCTATATAGAATTTGCGAATCGATGAAACAGCCTTAGCTTTCAAAATTAATTTTATTCGTGTCGTACCATAGTTATTAAAAATGTGATTTAATCGTTTATCGTTACGAGATTTCGATTCGAATAGGCTCCTGTAGTTCGGTTGCCATGTAATAATTCATTAGTTCAAAACATATATATATTTCGCTCTGTACTTCCGCCTTTGGCCTAACTTAATGAACACTATTTCAATATATTAACGCTTGTGTGATGATCTATTCTTTTCCATTGTCACCAATACTTCATTTCATAATTTGAATATACTTCATACATTTTTACTTATCCCTTTCGCTTAAACTCTCGCTGCTTGTACGATTCCTGAGGAGTTTCTTGAGCCAATTGTCTCTTGACTTATTGGCCGCGTATTCATTATTCATTACTGTGAAACTTTGGAATACATCTTTCATGGTCAAAGCTTTGCGATATGAATAATTTTTTGTAGCATGATACATATTCTCCAAAACATCTGGCATTTGTTTTTGAGTAACCCATGATTTAATCGTTTGTGGTATAGGGAGGCCAGGATCATCGTAGTATGTTAAAACGTAATCGACGCCGGGCTCTTGAAAACTGCGGAATGGTTTGATCACCATGAAGCTCCAATAGTCTGTGACCCGAACTTTGTTGGCATACTGGGGATAATTTGGGTGTGTAGTGCCACGATTAGCTACCATCATTACTTTGCGCTTATCATCGCATATGAAACGGCGGCAGTATACGTAGTCGCGGTTACTGAACAACTTAGGCCATTGCATTTCCCAGTAGATTAGGTGAGAGTTAGTACCGGGTACTGGATCTTCTTCGATTAAGTGTAAAGCTACCGCCGTAGTATCCCATTCCTTGCGGTAATCCAGATCTACTTGCACGTGCAAGAGGTCCGCAGCTGAAATATCCGTGAATCGAGCGTATACCTTGTATGAATACATTGCAGAACGTTCCTCACGGCGCCATATAGAAAACTTATCTTTACTCATATAAGGTTCCCAAGGCTGCTCATCGGCATTCTGTATTACAGCAGTACCCATAACTGCAGCGCCATCCGTTCCATTTTTTGCGAATTGAAAAGGCTTTTTACAGTTTCCTCTTGTGGCTTGACCGTTGGGAGCCATACACTTTTTATTACCAACTAAGCAATAACAAAATTTCATACGATTCTCTTTGCACAAGTCGCAGAGCTTGTTGTTTGGTAGGGTATTAATAAATTCGATGTCCCGCTGGCAGGTATCGAAGTTTGCTAAGCTCAAGCGTTCTTTGGTCCAATCGAAATTATTCACCGTACTGTTGACGGTTAAACCCATAGCTCCCACTGCACTTAAAACAAGACTTCTTCCCTTGAACTGTGGTATTTGGCGATGATAAGAACGTATTAGCAGCTTTAGACCCTGTGGGCCATAGACGTGGTGATAAAAGGTAAATAACTGTTGTAGACGTCTCGACCGTTGGGCCAAAATCGATTCACATTGATAGCACCAGGATTTCAAAGTGGCATTAGAGCTGTGTTTTATATGTAGCACAATACGCTTGAACACCATATTGATAAAGACGCACCTTTCACGTTTGTTCCCGTTTAACACATCCAAAGTCGTTTAATAACTGTTCAGACGTCTACACTGTTATGACAACGAATGACATCAAAATTGCCGTCTGCTTCTTCTATTGTCGGTGCTTGCATAACAGCATTGCACGCCTTTGCCCCAGTCTATGCGAGTTAGGAATCGGATTTTCCAATGCGGCTCTTTTGTTTTGATCGTAATTTCGTTGCTTTTGAGTTGTAATTTTTAACGACTACGACAAAATATTTATTTTTAGTTTATGATTTTTATCTTATTTTTGTTTGCCAACATTCGAGCTTTTAGAAAATTTGGATTTATTACTAAATTTTGCCAACAAAAGTTTTTATGTTGTTTTTATCTCTCCAAAATTGTGATAGAATGATAGACATGTGCAGGTTAACTTTGTCTTCCACAAAAACGTAAACAAACAAAATTACAAAGAAGAAATATGAAAACATATGGGAACCAGAGAACTAAGCCGAATGCCAATTGTTGGCGTCGGAAGCATAGGCGTTTTCGTCCTTTCTATACCGGCGGCGCATCTGATTTTCGGCTGAAAATAAGGGCCTATTCGGAAATGCAACAACTGTTGCAGATGCTTGTTTGTTGCGCATTTTGTTTGCAATTACGGTCTCAAAACACCTGCAAAGTTGTCAGATGTTGCATTTACGAACTTGCTGCGCATCAGTTGCAGAGCAGTGATGCTTTTCCGAAAAGGCCATAAGTTGTAAAAGGTCTAGTTTACGGCTTCCATGCGAAAAATCCTCAGTTTTGGGGGGCGGGTAGAATCCTTTATTTTAAGCAAAAAAGTTAAATAAAAAAATCCCACGCAAATGCATAGTTTCTGAGTTAGGGCCCCAAAGTTCAAATCTGTGATTGAATATTTTTGTGTTATAAAGCTATATATGTACATATGTGGCATGCCTTCGACCGGGCTTAGAAATTTTCACCTCTGGGGTAAGTCCAACACCGGCTTGGTGAAATAATAATTATAATTATAACTAATTTTGTGTACATTTGTTCTAAAAAATATGAAAGCACATCGCAAAATCTGTTGACGGTAATTAAAAATACGAATTTCAAAAGTTTTATGAGAAAAAAACATATTAACACCGAATTTTTTACCAGAAGTTGAATACACGGCAATACTGGTATTTCTCTAATTCGTAAAGAACATCTAATGTGGCGATGACTTTTGCCATCGACGACATTTGTGACAAACTTGCAGTTGACCGTGTATAATATAATTTACTCACTTTACTTACCCTCTCGCATATACGAAATATGCATTTGCGCCGATTTTGTTTTTTTTTTGCTTAGTCCCCTTTTCCACTAGCAAATATTTCTTTGCAAATTCTTGAGTTTATAGGCGAGAGGGGTTGGAGGAAGAGAAACAAATCTTTGCCAGTTCAGTATTTGCTGTTCTCACAAAGTCTGCTTTGTTCTTTTCGCTGAAACAAATTTATTTGACATATCGTTTTTAACCAGAGCTCGCAATAATTGGTCTCTTTCATGCTTGTTGTCAGAAAATAACCAATCGTCAACTGACACGATGCGAAAATGTCGCCAAAAAACCTTCAAACTTCGTTCTTCTTTGGCTTGATCTTCGCTCAACCGACGACCGTTTTGTTTGCTCGCTCGGCTCATGTGTTCACTCGAGACACTTTATTTCGTAAAAACTCGGGAAACGGTCTTCAGAACGTGTATGTGTGCGGCTCCTCTGGCTATTACTGCATACGCATGTACACACAAATGACCGCCCTATCCTCCTCTCCCTTCCTCTTTAATGCTTTGCCTGTGACGAAATATCTAAGGCAACAACATAAGTCAAATGCAACAATAAAAATAAAGACCTTTTATGTGGACCTTTTGTTGGCTTTGCTCACTTACTGACTCTCAGTAGCTGAGCGAAGAACGGTTCTGTTCATATCGACCGGTCAGTAAGATACCGGTTCGTGTGTTGCGCTCAACCCGAAACCCGAGAGCGAGAACACGAACGAATCGGAAAAGAGGGTTACTGTTGAGACACTGAAAGATTCCGTCTCATTTTTTCGGTCTTTTGAGTGACCAGACCGCGCAAATAAATTTGGTTGAGCATATTTTGCGAGCTCTGTTTTTAACCCATTCATTTTTACTGATACAGTCGGTTTTTGTTGCAATTTTCAAATCAGTTGTTCTGCTGTTAAATCAGTTTGTTGGGGATAAAGACTGCGGTAAGTAGTGTTAGTTTTTATATTTGTTTTAATTTTATTATAATTAAATAATTTTTTTAGAAATAAATCCTATCCTACCGTATTATTATAAATACACATTGCTGTGTTTTGTATTTGGGAGTTAAATTCGCTATCCCCGCAGGAATAACTCAGGTCGCAGCCAGCGACACCGTTAACCAAATCAGAATAAATGTGCTTTAAAAATTTACGGCCCTATTCATAAAAAGTTATGAAAGGTTTGAGAGGCGATTTTTGTATGGTAACTCATCTCTCAAACCTCTCATAAATTTTTATGAATAAGCCCGTTAATGTTTCGGAATGTTGATACAATTTTTTGCGAAAAGTGTTTGACGATAAGCCAAATGTTTTAAGAGAATGTGGCAACGAATCGTTTCTACGGGCTACTCTCACATGAAATGATCGTGCCAATATAGAGGATAATTAATACGCCATCCGATAAGACAGAAAACATATATAACAATAAATTCATTTGCTTATATTATTTATCATTTATTGTTATATATGTTTTCTGTCTTATCGGATGGCGTATTCTACGTTAAACTTAATGGCCGTGTCTCTGACACAGCCTGCAGGGACAGTCCGTGGCCGAAGGCCTCGGACAACTGTCTGCTGTAATTTTTATATTTACCAACGGCATTTGATTCAAGTCCGTTTAAAAAAAACATATTATGTTAAATTTTTTTAAACTTAATTTAATTTATGTATTTTAATTAATATTTTTATTGAAATAAGTTCTGCGAATGTTGAGAGGGCCGCCCTAATATTAAAAAAGGTTTACCTTATCGAGTCTTCGCATTAGCATTCGAGCGTTGTGTGAAAGCTTTACGCTTTACAATTCAAAATTAATGTTACAACAGCTTTATTGAAGCTTTCGCATACATGTTCCTAAGCAATGTTGAGTGTATGTGTTTAAACAATTTTCATTTGAGAAATTAAAATACTAGAAATATATCAACCAATATGAAATGTATATCAAACGAAAGATAACATCTTCATTTACCTACAAAAAAAATTTTAAAAAAATTCATCTAGCCGTCTCCTCAAATTCAATGAAATAAAGATTACAACAATAAAAACCTGACATGACTCCTCATACCGTAAGGTAAGACGTATTCTACGTCAAAATTATAGACATCAGTTGATGTTGACAATAATAAACAAAAGAACCAATACATTACAATCAATACATACCGCCAAATGGCACGTGTTTTTGAAAAGACAACTAATTTAATATAGATGGGGAAATTTATTGGACATTGAACCCCAAAATAAGATAGGTTTGTTACACATTTTATGTAAATATTGTTGGTATTTGCAGTTTTATAAATAATAGCAATCGTAAAATCTGTTGATCTTCTGAAATAGAGCTACATTTTTAATCTTTTTCATTCTGAGCATTTCCCTCAAGATAACTTTTTCTGATCTATAAATGTTTATTTTAGTTTGGCAACTCTATAAACCGCATATGTAAGTGACAGCTTTCGTAAGCAAACGCAAGCGCGAAGTGATATATAAACTACCATTTTTTGACTTTGGCGTTCGCGTTCGCTCCTGCGTTTACGTTCACTTTCGGGACTTTTAGAATACTACCCATAATAATCATAGAGTAATCTCAGACTAGAGAGAATATTTGGCTCATCTGACGTTTCCTTTCACATGCGGTCGGTGTGATTCTTGCTTTAATTTTTCATGCCATTTTGGTGAAAAACTGTGAAATTTAAATGTGTTTTAAACTTTTTTATTGACTGTTATTGTTAGCATACATTTGTAATATAATTACAATATGGTTGGAATTTCTATAGTTAGATAGAATAACATCATCTTTTTATTACGGTTGCATTTTATTAGTAACATAAAGTAACTATTGTTTAGAGAAGTAAATTTACTCATGGAGAGGAATGTCAATAAAGAAAGCGAGTGAAGTGCGTCGTTTCTGTGCTCTCTCTCTTACTCTCTTCGTTGAATATTTCAATACACGAGCAGTTTTCTGATGATGTTATTGTATCTATCTATAGAAATTCCAACCATATTTAAATAAAATTACATAAAGTATGTAAAAAGTATGAAATAATCAAGTTATTACGCGGGAAAAATGCGTTTGAGTGAATCGCGTCGACTTTTTTGGTTCTCTTCTACTAGGGTTGCCAAATGACGCCGGGTTTTTCTTGTTTGCTTGTACCAAAGACGATCTAGAATTCAACGACCAGAAGATGTGCCAATTTGGTAACCCTGGTAAAAGAGATCCAGAAAGTGCTAGAAATTCACTCAAGGGCATTTCTGTCACGCGTCATATCTTGATTATTATTTATTTATTTATTTATTGATCACAACCAATACAAAAGAAAACTAATTCTTATATCGAGTGTATTGGATCACAGGACGTTACATCAAAATAATGCTTACAAAATTGTGAGTATGTATACATATACAATTAAGAAAAAATGAAAGAATATAATAAAATAAAAATAATATGCATAGTTGGAACAAACAAATAATAGTACCTGAATTTATATTCTAAAAGTGACCAAAAAATTAAAGTAATTTTGCAATGGTTTAGTTTTCGAAGTGATTGAATATAAATGTTTTAAATTGCCTTGCGTTGCTGGTGGTTTGAAAATGTAAAGGTAATTGATTCCAAATACGAATAGTGTTTATGAAAAAGTGACGTTCAGATAAATGGATATTATGTCTTATCTGCACAAGTCGGATGCCTCTGTTAGATCTCAAAAAATCCAGTTTTTCATAGAGATAAACTGGACATCCAGTGTATATTATCTTATGCACAACAAGTTATCAAACGACACTCCAAAGATCTGTTTTGAATACTCAGACACACTGTCAAAACGTTTTAGACCAAATATGTATCTCGCGATATTATTATAAGTAACATTTAATTTCCGTTTAGCGTCTGAGTTACAATATGCGAAAAGTTCGCATCCATATAACAACGTTGGAATCAGATACGTTTTGGCCAAAAGCATCCTAATTGTAAATGGTGTAAACCATTGTGAGCACCAAAGATTGCGAAGCATTCCATAAACTCTTCCAGTAGTAACATATACGTGGTCCGACCAAGTTAAGTATTTGTTAAACACCACTCCTAAGTTTTTGGCAGATTCAACTACCTCAATCGTTGCATCACCTAACATTAAACTTCGATTAATTGAAGGATTCTGACGACGCTTGTGAATCATCAGACATTTCAATTTTCTTGGATTTATGGAAAGTCCATTTGCAGTAGCCCATTCAAGAACAATTGATAGATCGGTATTAATATTATTTACACAATAATCAATGTCCGTAGCTTTACAGCTGATATATAATTGCACATCATCTGCATACATATGGATGTTACAAAATTTAAAATTCTCAGGTAAATCCTTGGCATACAATGTGAAATAGTATCTCCAGAAAATACCGACTGGCTTCTACCTTGTAAGTACGATGAGATTAGTCTAATTGCAATGGAAGAAAAATTAAATATTCTCTCAAGTTTTAATAGGAGTACTGTATGGTCAACTGAGTCAAAGGCCTTAGTGTGGTCCAGTAATACAGGAAATGCTACGTTGTTATCATCTAAACGCGACCGAATATGATCGGAGACTTTAATTAGTGCACTTAAACAACTTAATTTTAGACGAAATCCAGATTGTTTATCCGTAAGGAGGTTGTTTTCCGTAATAAAATCATTAATTTGATTAATGGAAATGGAAGTATCGAAATAGGTCGAAATTCCTTGTCTGTCTTTGGAATTGGCAGCACTTTGGCATATTTCCAGTTCGTTGGATAGGTAGATGTAGTCACTATAGTGTTAAAGAGATGTGTTATATATCGAAGGATTAACGGCAATAGCATTTTTAAGAAAGCAGGGTGTAGATCATCAAAGCCAATCGCATTCGACTTTATTCTTAGTAGAACTCTAAGAACATCATCGCTTCTAAAACAAATGAATTGCAGTTTATTTAGATTTTGCGGTCTTACGGAACTTTCGTAAAAAAACAGTATCTCCAGCAGACATTTCTAAATTAAGAAAATTACTGTTAAGTTTATCAACGTCCGGTATACGTACTAATTGCCGGGTTTTACCAGCGAATCCGATGTCACGGATAACCTTCCACTTACATTTGGAACCGATCGATGATGAGAACTTTCTGTCATAATATTTTATTTTCGCATCGCGTATTTTAGACGTCACACTATTTCTAAGATTACAGTACAAAACGTGAAATTAAGGTATTTTATATCTCTTCCATCTACTATAAGCTTATGTTGCGAATATCTATCAGGTTCTTTATGTGTTCGTTAAACCAAGGCTTATTACGAAATACTACTCTTTTAGTCCTCAGTGGAACAAATTCATTGTACAATTCTGAAATATTGTTCTGAAGAAACATTTTTTTTCGTCAACCGATGGTAAGAAATAAATTTGTTCCAGGGAATTGAGTTAGCTTTAAAATTTAAAGCGTCATGATTTATACCCTTGAAATCACGAAAACTAGTATCTCCAGCATCAAGAATGTGCGTGCTGAAATTAAATGTTGTAAAGATTAAGTCATGCTTTGAAAAGATTGGCGTCGACAATTGGTCATAGAGTAAGATTTTCGATATATTAGGTCTGTCTGCGTACACATATTTTGCATCATTTTGTGCAAAATCTTGCAAAATGTTGTCTGCGTACTCCAAATCTCTTGCAGCGAGAGTGCGAAAAAGAGAATTTTTTGACAGTTGGAAGTTAGAGAACTTGCAAAATGTTGCTGGAGAAATTTCTTCTTGCAAGATTTTGCAACTAGTTTGAACAGCTGTGTTTGTTTACTGTTTGAATGAAATAATTTTTGTGAAATGAAAATAAAAATTGAAATTTAACAATGGCATAGGTAAGTAGTTAGAATTGTGTTGATTTTAAACGTTTGTAATAAATTATAATAAACAAAACATTTTACTTCATGCTAGAAACGTGCAAATATACAGTGCGACCGTGCGACACATATGCTTAAATTCTTTTGCTTTGTTATTTCAATTGTTTACACACCGATCAGCTGATTTCTTGCAAGATTTCACTGGATGCTGTCTGCGTACTTTTTGATATATTTTCAACCGAGAGAGTAAAATTGTTCTTACTCTCCCAAAAAAAAGTTACTGAGCATTTGCTACTGGAAAAGTACGCTTACAGACCTATTGTTTGTGAGAAAAAGGTCCAGTAACGTGCTTGCAGTGTCAGAGTAATGAGTTGGAATGTCAGTGTTTACAGAATATAGACCTATTGATTGCATTTCCTGTAACAAAATATTTTCCTTAAATAAATTACTGTTAAAGTCGCCAGAAATTAAAATATTATTATAATTCAATGAAATTGAAGATAGCATTGTGATTAGTCGGTTGATATCAATATTACGATGTGGCCTGTACACGTTACCTAGCAACAGTTTTTCTATTCCATTTGATAATTCGAGAAGTATATACTCTATTTTATCAGTAGGACCAGAACGGCCGATTACGTTACATTTAATATTATTTTTTTACATAAATTGCAACTCCACCAGCATGACTAGATCTATCACCACGATACAGTTTATAATCGTGCAAGTTATAAACGTTATCACAGATTTCAGATCTGAACTAAGTTTCAGACACACATATTATATCGACCTTAGAATTTTCAAAAATATAGCGAAATTCATAAATTTTCTTATATAAGCTATGTGCATTTATATGTGCAATTTGCTATGTGTATTGTATTTGGAATCACCACCAGTACTATGTAGATTGTTCATCTCTTTTATTTATTTTAAATTTATTTTAATAATTTGTTAAATAATACGACAGACTAACAACTTTAATTTTTTCGTTAATGTAAATAGAGACAATAACAAAAAATACGGTATACATATATATGTTTATTTTAATGTTTAGGCAAATCATTAATAGTTTTTTGATGCATTTTCATTTGGGGGATGCAGAAGTTTATTGAGGTCTTAAGTGGACGATATTTGGCAGAATTCTTCAGAATTGTGTAACTTCACGTTTATTTTACCGCGCATCGTGTAAACGGAATCCAGTATTTTGTCCCTTTTTAGACTAAGATCCTGCATAAATGGTTTATAGTTGATGGGTGTTAAATTTTCACTTACATAAAATGGTGAGACGTTGTAAGACATAATGTTGTTAGTTGGAGAGATGTGCTTTGCTGTATGTTCTTTTGGGTAATTGTTGTTGGTTTTAGAGACGTGTATTTATGTTTGTGTTTGTTTAATATTATAGTCGCCGCTTTGTTTTGCGCTTTGATTGTCGAAAGAGTTTAGTGTTTGAGAATTAACTAATCGTTCAAAGATTATTTCTCTTCATTAAGAGATTGTAATTCTCGGTTTGTCGTGGTGTCTGTTTTATTTATTTTGGTGAGAGTTCGTGAGATTTGTCTTTGTTGTTGTTGCTGTTGTGTTTATATTGTTTTGACACTGGTTGTTCATACTTTTTGAATAGTTTATGTAATTTTACTTTAACATGGTTGGAATTTGTATAGTTATATACAATAACACTAGTGGTATTCATGCAAACAAGAAAACCTAGAACTTTTGCTCGGCGTAAGTTTGCCCCGAAGCGTTTCATGAGGCACCAAGTAAAGTTTCTCAGTGTATCTGTGCAGCAATTGTCAAAAAAGGCTGATAAAGTAGATATACATACATATTCTTACGTTAGGGCTGTGACATCGATGTTTTGAAAACATCGATGTTTTTGAAAAACATCGAGTACTTTTTACATCGATGTTTTAGTGCCGATGTTTTTCCAACTTCGATGGTTTATATCGATGTTTTTCTGTGTGACGATTGTAACAAATTGCCTTAATATAAGGAAATATAAACCATAAAATATTAATATAAACTAGAATTGTTTATATTTGCCCATTTATTCGCCGCCAGACGCCAACTACCACCATTATGCGTAGCTGGTTAAACATGGGATGTGATGGGAAACTATTTATTTTAATCAAGTTTTGTAGTTTTTCACCTTTATATCGGGGAAAAGGGTGATTTATATGTTGATAACACATATCTAAAAGAGAATTGCAGCAAATACAAAACATCGGCAAAAGCATTGATGATCGAAGAAACATCGATGTTTGTGACCAGTGGTGTAAATTACCTCTTCTGTTTCAATTTTGGTACCTCGATTTCTAAAAAAAAGCCAACAAAAATGAAACATCCCCAAAAACATCGATATTTTGAGGTCGATGTTTTGAGGTCGATGTCGCAGCACTATCATACGTATATGCTTTACCTATTCCATTATTTTATTTTTTTCACATAAATCAAAAACCCTCTCTTTTTTCAATACAAAAATATTGACATTGAAATGTCAAAAGTTTTCACGTTTCTTTTTCCAGGTTTGCTCAGCAAATTTGCCTGGAAAACTTTCCACTTTTGTGCAAGTCGCTTTGTATGGGATATTTGTTTGTTTTGACGTTTGCTGTGCAAGTTTACCATGTTTTCGAGGTTCTTTGGAGCATTCATGAAGACCACTACTATCAACAAGCTGCTCGTGTATTGAAATATTCAATGAAGAGAATAAGAGAGAGAACAGAGAATGACTAGCGTTTCACTCGTTGTGTTGGCATTTAAGTGAAGAGATCGTACATCGTTTTGCTTGTACATCCTTTTTGTTAGTAATTGCCAGAGTAACAAATATGATCAAGCAAGAAGTAGACGAACACAAGATGCGCGAAACTTGGCAACCTTCGTAATAGAGAACCAAACAGTGGGCACAGTTTACTCAATACATTTCTCTCTCGCGTCATATCTTGATTATTTCTTACTTTTTGCATAGTTTATGTAATTTTACTTCAACATGGTTGGAATTTGTATTATTATTTACGATACACTATCAAAAAGAT
Organism: Phaonia tiefii; assembly: GCA_963931995.1. Classification (NCBI taxonomy): domain Eukaryota; kingdom Metazoa; phylum Arthropoda; class Insecta; order Diptera; family Muscidae; genus Phaonia; species Phaonia tiefii. Next base: position 165,770,704 of record OZ008367.1, read on the forward strand.
GCTCGTTTATTGAAATATTCAATGAACAGCGAAAGAGAGAGAGAGCGAGAGAGCAGACAATGATTAACGGTTTACTCGTTTTGTTTGTTGGCATTTGATTGAAGAGAAATTTTGTCTGTCAACTTTAGTACATCGTTTTTGTGAGTAATCTGTTGGGTTAGCGTGGTTTAAGGGAGTTATCCATCGAATGCGCTAAACTTGGTAAATGCCAACAAGGATATACAACTAGAGAAGAAAAACCCACCGCACTGTGGCAAAACTCGTAGAAGAGAACAAAAAAACGAGTGAAGCGCCTCGTTTCTCTACTCGCTCTCTTCGTTGATTATTTCAATACACGAGCAGTTTTCTGATGTTACAGTACCTATCTATAGAAATTCCAACCATGTTTAAATAAAATTACATAAAGTATGTAAAAAGTATGAAATAATCAAGTTAATACGCGAGATAAAGTGTCCATAGACGATGATTCTTAATCCCGATTCAACCGTGTATATGTTGATGCATGCTTTTTTACACCCGACGATTCATTTCCGTATAATCACTCATTTTCGTTCAGCTTCCGAGCAACAAGGTTATTGCATGTTGTACGATGTATTTGTCAAAACTAACCATTTGTTCGTCTTTTTTATTTTTGTTCGTGTATTCACGGCTTTGTATATCCCACAAAGCAGTAAGTGCACGATATACACAAAAAAATTCCAAAGGGAGTTCTTTTAAATTTTTTTGTTTCGCCCGCGGACATGTTTACACTTTCGTTTTCGACACAAAATGGGCAGTTTTATCACACACGATGATTCACGAGTGAATCAGAATCGCGCATCAAGCCAAAATATCAAAATAATTTGATTTTCGCGATTGATGCATTCATCATGTCGGTGTGACACAAACATTCATATTTTCACTTACGCATACACAATGATACACTATTCAGAACATAGAGTAAATATGGGTAGAGAAAATCTCTCACTCACCAAATTTCTGACATTTGTCCTCGTGTGATGTATACGTTTGATGTTGAAAAGAATTGCTTTACTAATACCAGATAGAGGCAATGGTTCAAAACAACGAACAAAATAACAACAACGGCATTTCGTTTTGTGTGTTAAAATTAATGTGTTAAATACAACACAAATGTATGCTAACAATAACAGTCAATAAAAAAGTTTAAAACACATTTAAATTTCACAGTTTTTCACCAAAATGGCATGAAAAATTAAAGCAAGAAGTTATTGTAATTCCACCTGGTGTATATCACTTTTCGTCAAACATCTCTCTATCACACCGACCGCATCACGAAGAGTGTGAAATGAAACGTCAGATGAGAGAATAAGTTTATCTAGGTATGTATTAGTCTATGATTCAGAATTAGTGAATAGTCATCACCTGTTTAAACGACTATACCTGATAGATAATTCTACCACGATCAATATATATAACATTTTCGGCGCGTTGTTGTGAACAATTTATGCCACTATTACCGTTCACCACTCAACTTAGTTTGGTCGACTTAGAGACGACCCAACTTCAACACGACCAAACTTATCTTTTGCATTGTGGTTCACAACTGTTTTTGGTTGCAATTGTTATGGTGTTACCAGCTCGAAATATCAATTTTGACAAGTAAAAGCAGCTGATTTATGTGGAAATAAAAGAAGTTAACAATTGTGTTGTGCTTGCAAAATCGAAATGGATATAAGCAGCATAGATTTCTTTTATGAAGATGGAGTCGAAAACGCGAATATAGATGTGTTGCATTTATGAAGAAATATTCGTGATGCATCCAACCTTCTTCGCACCCTATCTACAAAAGAGTCATAACTCAAAATTTTCAAATTTTCAGTAGAGCCAAAAAACTGATTTTGTTAACTAGAAATATGTATGAAAATACTCAATAATAGACATATTCATACGGCAATTTTTTGACGAAAAGAAAGAGTAAACGACGTCAGATTTTTACAGCGGATAGAAATGGTCTTTGGTTATTGTTTTTAAGCAAAAAATTAAAATCTGAAAATTTTGAGTTATGACTCTTTTGTAGATAGGGTGCGTCTTGAGCTGCCCAGTGCAAGTTATGTATTTGCACATCCACGTTGCCATTCATTCATGTTCTGGGCGGTGGTCCTAAACTATTTAACTCCACAGCAAATCCTTTCCATAGTTCTGCGTGGTGCTAAATTGTGGTTTTCCAAGGTCAACGGCTGGATTACTTTCCATTAGCTGGACAAGTTTCTCAAACTGAGCATTCTTTGTGATTTTAATACTTCTAAATATATAAAACATTATTGTTAAATTAAAATGTTCAAATGTTAAATGAGAATCATAATTTGAAGCCAAAATAAGATCTTCTTACGATCTCTCCATTATTATCAACTTAAAAACACGCACAACTATAAATTCAACTGCTCTCAAGCAGTGGTGTAACCCTACAAGAACAGTGACAGTCATTTGACCGGTCAATTGACTGTCATTGTTGATGGGTATATCCATCAAAGTTTCTATCACATTCTTAAAGCCGAAATGAAAAAGTTGATGGAAACTTTTGTGTACGTGTGATTTTGTATCTCCCTCGAACTTATGGGTTCGGTCGCCTATAAAACATATACCTGAGCTGCTCACTCTAGTGCTGTTCACTAATCAAAGATTATATGAGTATTAGTCACAGTTGATAGATATATGCATCACAGTTGACTAATCAAATTTGATGGATATATCAGTCAAAGGTGATGGGTATAGCTTTTATAATAAAAGACGATGTTATTAATGATTTTATGGTATATTTTTATTATTTTTAATATCTAATTGTATAATAAATGACAATGAATGATTCTTAGTCAAGAATCGGAGTGAATGAATAAGAATAATCGATTCAAAATGAATAAAGTAGTAACTGGGCAAAATAAAATACTTATTTACAATTTGTTTTTAATAAATCTTCTACTTCATCCTATGGTGGCTTCGATCAATTGTCTTTTAGCACATCTAAAATTTGAAAAGGAGATATATAAATATATGTATTAATAATAATAAGTATATATGAATGTATATAAATTAATAATTATTTAATCATTTATAGACAAAAATATGTACATACCACGCAGTTTTGTTGAACCACATAAGCTTCCCTATCGCATGCTTTTCCAACCTCTCATCCCAATTGTATATATCAAGCAGGTTATCCGTGAACATTGGGGGGCAGACACTGCTGACATCCTCTGACGCCTCTTTCACTATATTTTCTGTGAAGAAGTATGTATAAATATCAAAATATTAAAATATCGAACCATACATTTTAGTTTGTTGATATTGCTTGAGCAAAATCTGGGTTCCCAATTTCTGCTCTAACTCTTGCACCGCTGTAATGGTGAGGAAAGGGAGCATGCTGCCGACTTCATTTATGATTTTGTCCTGAGTTTGGCCAGGCACGCCAGACAGAATCTTCCACTACTTTTTGATGGCTTTTAAATGCCTCATTTTTCATAATCATTATCTTTGTTTTTTGGATCACATAAGTTTATTCTTTTCCACTGTTTATTTTTATTCCACGATATTTAACGATAATGAAACTTTTGTCGTTGCACTTGCCGAGGATTCACAAATTTTACTTTTTAAACGTCAACAAATTCAAGTTTCCATCAACACCGACAGTCGAATGGAATGACCGAAACTATTCTTGTAGGGTTGTTTCACTCTTGCAAATGGAACTCAGTATAAAATAGTTGCAAGTGTATCAGTGCAAAAATATTGTGTGTGTTAGTTTCCATCATTCATTTCTTGTAGGGAAGTTTAACGCATTTGTCGACCAATCTGGCACAGAGTTGTCAAAGGCAATACGTCAAAAGTAATTGGTTGCAATTGTTATGGTGTTACCAACTCGAAATATCAATTTTGACAAGTAAAAGCAGCTGATTTATGTGAAAATAAAAGAAGTTAACAATTGTGTTGTGCTTTCAAAATCGAAATGAATATAAAATGGATCTTTTATGAAGATGGAGTCGAAAACGCAAACGAAAATATAAATGTGTTGCATTTAAGAAGAAATATTCGTGTTGCATCCAACCTTATGTAACGGCTCGACTGGGGCTCTACCTTCTTTGAGTCTGTTAGCTACCTTTAGTACCGGCCGTGCTCAGGGAATAGGGTGGTGTTCTTGACCCATTAAAGGCAGAATAAAGCTCGTGTCACAAATAATTAAAATTAGGTTGCTGAAACGTTCACTGAAGACAACCAAGGCAGACAACGATTAGATAGATGATAGAGGAGAAAATTATAAATGCGAAGAATGAAAATTCGAAGAGGTGGAAGTTCGTATGTGCCCCTTCATGTTCTATACCCACCCGACCTATGTTATTCATTGTCGATTGTTTGAATAACCCATCTAAATCCAGCTAGCTGGTTCTACATGTTTCGTGGACTAAGTTTTCACAAAGTTAAAATTCCATATTTGATTCCGATGTAAAATTTATTTCAAAATCCATTAAAGTACCAACGCTTAAAATTACAAATAACATAAAGAGATATAATGTGAAGTCTGCGAAAAATCAAACGTAAATGCATACAAGTCATCATAATATTATCATGCATATAACTGTGTACGGATATTTTGGAAAGTTTTTTAATTGAAATCAAACATATCTTAGGAAAGATTATTATATTTTTTTTAACGAAACAATATTACAACGAAATGAATGCAATTTTATTGTGTACTCTAACATAACGTTATACTATGACTCAATATGGCAGAAGGTTAAGCTACATTTTTAATTATTAAACAATGTTAATGAATATTCCAGAAGAAACTAAAGAAACTTAATGAACTGTATTCCTCCGAAATTATTTTAAAAAAAATTGCATCCCAATGGGCAAACCGTTTTATAATAGTGCGTGTTTTATGTATGAAGTGAACATTTCATTTTGGAAAATTTACGGCACTCACCATGAATTGAAATCCTTCGTAGACAGCAGGCCTGATGTAGCTGGATTCTTGTGAGCTTAAATATAAGTACTTTAAATATCCACGCATACAATGTTATTTTTAGTGTTTCCGAGTAGTGTGAAATTAGGATAATTTGTATTAATTCTTAAGTAGCTGGGCTTTTGCAGGGCGTAATCGCGTTCACACAGTCGAAAAATAATCGAATAGAACAAAAACCAATTCCGATGATCTTTTGTTCAACATAAGAACATAACTAGGTTCCTTCCAAAAGATGTTGATCCATCGACAAAGAATACAGTAGTAGCCTTAAAATTTTTATTTGACAATTATGGAGTCCCAAAATGTAGACGCTGCTGGTTGCAAATCAATATATGTAGCTGGTCTCTTGCAGATAAGTAACTTTTATAGATTTCATGGTATTTTGGACTTCAGAAATAACTAAACATTATGGGAGCAAAGAGAGATACACTCCCTTATTTCCTCCCAATCGTATCTTTAAAATTGTAGTTGTATCCTAAAGTATATAGATATATCCTAACCATATATATTCTGAACAACGTACTGGAATTGAGGACCACCGACACAATCTTTTTCAAAATTTAAATGTATATATTTCCGGATGCCGGTTAAAAACTTGTACTTTTACTTCCAAGGAATTATTTCAGAATGAAAATTTTCTATGAATTATTGACAAAATTTCAAACGAAATTTTTATCCCTCAAACCTCAATAACCGACAAAAGTATAGTGTAGGTGAAAAGCACGACCTCACACTTCTTGAGCTGCCCAGTGCAAGGTATGTATGTATTTGCACATACACGTTGCCATTCATTCATGTTCTGGACGGTGGTCCTAAACTATTTAACTCCACAGCAAATCCTTCCCATAGTTTTCGCACTTGGTTCTGCGTGGTGCTAAATTCTGGTTTTCCAAGGGCAACGGCTGGATTACTTTCCATTGGCTAGATCAGTTTCTCAAACTGAGCATTCTTTGTGATTTTGATACTTCTAAATATATAAAATATTATTGTTAAATTAAAATGTTCAAATGATAAATGAAAATTATAATTTGAAGCCAAAATAATATCTTCTTACGATCTCTCCGTTCTTATCAACTTAAAAACGCACACAACTATAAACTCAACTGCTCTCAAGCAGTGGTGTAAATTTAAAGGAATTTGACGACCAAACTGGCACAGAGTTGTCAAAGGCAATACGACAAAAGTAAGTGAACACAACCAAAAAATCAGCTGTTGTTCAGTTGAGTTGAGTTGGCCGTTGAGTTGAGAACGGCAATGCCAATTTATCGATTACGACCAAACTCTCACAAAAGTACAAACTACGTAAAAAAAAGCATTACAGAATGGAAGCCGAGATTTTTTTCTTAACTTGGTTGTTCAAAAGTAGAAGTTCTCAAGTATTTATTCACAAAAAGTCATTAAACAAAATTATCTAAAAAACGCCCATGTTCTGCATTCCGAATTGTTGTGAAAGTGAACTTTTTTCAGAAAAATGGTGTTCTAGACATTTTGTGAAATTGTTTCACAATCAAATATTGTTGTGAAGGTAAAAGTAAATAACATTTTCTGTATCAAAAATGTAAACTACGTAAAAAAGAACATTACAGAATGAAAGCCGAGTATGTTTTTTCTTAATTTGGTTGTTCAAAACTAAAAGTTTATCAAGCATTTATTCGCAAAAAGTCTTTAAACAAAATTATCTAAAAATTTAAATTTTTCCATTCTGTTTTCATTCCATCATATTTCACCATTTTACGCAAATCAGCTATGTATTGAATGTTCGAAAATCCGAAGTTGCCAGATCCATAGATTTAAGAAATGTAACAATCAGTTTATTCATTTTATATTTTTAATACAGAAATAACCGTGTTTTAATTGTTTAATAACACAGTGCAACACGAAAAAAAATAACCATATACGGACACCACTACGTGATAAAAGACTAAAAAAAAGACCCTGTCTCCCAATTTTTCCCAAAGTCATGCACTTTTTTTTATGGGCCGCCAAAGATTTGGGGCCTCGGTATCATTTTCGTAAAAATGTGATCATTTTCTCAGGTTCATATCTTGCAAACCGTTCAGAATTTCGATTTACTCTCTGAGGCAAAGTTGTAGCTCTTGTCATAGCTCTTGAACATATTAAATCAAAAAAACTTCACCTTCCAGATCAAAATCGCAAAAAACTTAAAAAAATTCGATTTTTTTACCTTTTTTCTCGTGTTCAGGTCCATAGGTAGCAAACCGTTCAAAATTCAAGGAAACAATCAACTACAAAAATTTACCTAAGATCTCAATAAACAAATTTCTAGAACATATAAACTTCCTAGAGATGATTCTTAACACTGTTTAGGTAGCACGCAAAAGTGAAAAATTTGCCGAAAATTTTTTAATTTAATTTTTTTTTACCTTTTTCTTCTGTTCAGGTCCATAGGTAGCAAAAAATTAAATATGCCTGGCCAGAACCATGTGTTTATCCAAGGGTTAACACCGTTTAGGTAGCGCTTAGGTATCACGCGATCATGCACCGACAGCAGCAGCACAGGCAATGCAGTGGGCTCAGCACACGCAACAAGGGACGCAGCACACAATATAAAAGCGACACGACGCTCACATCGAGGCATTACACAGCGCGACGTCAACGAGAGCTCAGCGGTGAAAGTTATAAAGTGAAAGTAAAAAAAGTGAAAGTGCTACAGTATAATTCGCACACAACATTGGCAACTGACAATTTCAATATGCAGTGTGAAAATATTGATTTATTTTGCTACGTTTGCGGTCATCAAACCAGAAAAAAAACATCTACAAGATTTCAGAAGGAAAAGAATCTTTTAACTAGTGAATTCAAAAGAGCATATACATTGTTTTTCGACGAAGTGGACTTGACCGGTGAAAATTACACACCTAATACAGTGTGTCGCCAATGTTATAGCAATCTCATGGCATGGTTGAGTGGAGGCAGAGGTACTATGAAGTATTGTAAGCCGGTAAACTGGATTAATCGCCCAGGTGATCATGATGCAACCAGTTGCTATGCATGCGTAAATTACACATGTCGTCTAAATCGACATTCTGAGAAGAACAAAATATATAAAGCAACTGCAACAGCCACACTACCAGTGCTTGCACCTGAAAATTTTGTATCACCAAGGCCGCCAACTCCAGATCGTACTACAGAATTTGCAGCAATGAGTACAGCAAGTGGTGTTACTTATGAAGATCCATTTGATACCGATTATGAGCCCCAACAGGGAAGAGATGGACCACAACTAATAACACAAATGGAAATGGATTTCATTGTGGCCATATTGGGATTATCGCAGCGACTTGCAATATTTTTGACAGCTTTTTTAAAGCAAAGAAAACTCACACATGCTAATGTTAACTCTACGGCGTACCGCAAACGACAAGCTGAATTTCAGATGCTCTACACTCTAAATGATGACAATTCGTTCGCTTACTGCAACGATATAAAAGCTTTGGTGGTAAAAATGGGAATGAACTACATCGCTAGTGAGTGGAGATTATTTATTGATGGTTCTGTTTCAAGCTTGAAAGCAGTGTTGTTGCATGTGTCGAACCGAAAACCTTCCATTCCGCTAGCAATGGGTATCAACATGAAAGAAAGCTATGAAACATTGAAAGATATAATGGAAAAAATCAAATATTACCAAAATAAATGGAAGATTTGCTGTGATTTGAAGGTCATCAACATTTTGCAAGGGATCATCGATAAGGGCGGCTTCCCAAAATTCTTTTGTGTTCTTTGTAATTGGGATTCACGCTCACCTCTGAATCAATTCCAATGTAACTCGTGGAGGCCAAGAGGAAGTGTGGATGAACAAATACAACAACATAGACTGAAGATGCACCTTTAATTGACAATACTCAAGACATCTTGCTGCCACCGCTCCACATAAAATTGCGAATTGTTAAAAAATTCATCGAAGTGGCCGTTGTAAATTGTCCAAACGCATTCGACTATTTGAAAAGCGTTTTCCCAAAGCGTAGCGATGACAAAATTAAAAAAGGTATTGTAGTAAATTTAAAACGAATTTTTGTTCACCTAATTGTACTATTTACACTATGTTAATGTTTTCTTTTCTGTCTATATTTT